>CM066316.1:54790603-56127269 GCA_033807775.1 Saussurea involucrata
AAGAGGAAGTCTTGTCGGACAAGGTTGAAGATGAAATCGTTACCGTTGAAACAGAATCACAGCACGAGACCGGTATCGATCCTAAAAAGTCGACAACAGATTTCGGGTTAACCGTCAAAGAAGCCGAAAGCAAGCTAATGGAATACATTCCCGAGCCAACGGAACCTTTGTTGCGAGAAGTCAAAATGATTAATCCTGAAGATTTTGTTTTCGTTGTTCAAGCACCCAAGGCTTCGGTTCAAACCGAAACAGTTTCCGGTAAAGTTAGTCACGTTTCTTACCCTTTCGATTTTAATAAATTATTGCTCGTATGGAAGGAATTGCAACGACCGCCGTTGGAATTTGAAGATTGGTCGAAAATTTTCAATTTTGGAGGCTGAGTTGTGCATCCAAGAGGTTTGAAGAAACACATGTTCTACGAGTCGGGTCAAGTTGTTTTTCAAGTGAACTCGAGGACGAGTTCTTTTCAAGTGAGGGTGACTGACACAGGGAGAATTCGAGAGTTAACAAAGGTTTTTACAAATAATTGGAAAAAAGATAAACGAGCTCGAAAAGGAAAACGAGCCCGAAATAGACTCGAAATTTGGCATCGGAAAATGAGCAAATATAAAGTATCAAATATCGAGAGTCGAGTCGAAAGCCAAGTCAGAAATTCGATAAAAACATCGGCGCTTGAAGCGGCGCAGCCTAGCCAGCGCCAAGAGCCGCGCCAAGGGCTGTTTGAGCATGCAGCGCGCATGCTCCGGCGACTTTGAACGCGACGTGAAGAACCTTCCGTTTCATACCAATTTCATTAAAACCTCACGTGACCTTCATCCCAATTTCATTAAAACCTCATGTGCCTTCTTTTTCATTCCATGTTGGTTTCCTTATTTATTTATTAGTTATTTCTAGTTTCCTAAATAAGGTTAGGTTTGAGTTAATTCTTTTATTAGTTAATAGTTATCTTTTATTATTTTAGATTATAAATAGGGTTGTTAGGTTTCATTGTTAAGGAGTTCAATCAATTAATAAACTTTACGTTTTAAGAGTTTTTTCTTAGTTTTTCGAGTATTATGTTTCATAATCTCGTCGGAAGGTCATTCCTGCCCCGAAGATTATACAACCCCCAGAATACGTCAAATTACCAATCATCCAATTGACAGATTCTCTTAATCATTCAAGAAAAGTCGTTCAGCTAAATCACTTATCACAGTTTGAACTTCTTTAAACCACTACAAGCGATACCGTTATCCATTAAAATTGAACTACAACACTCCAAATACACTAACGGTTCATGGCCTCGAAATCCGGAAGTTGACACCTAACCATTTCACCAAGGTTCGAACCACTGCAAAACTTCATACACGAGTTTCATTCGTCGAGCATACTCACAAAACCAAGGTTATTAGCACGGTGTCTAAAGGGTTCTACTCATCATTTATGCAAATACTGACCAAAACCCAAAACAAGGTTGCTGAAATGAACGGTTACCATAAGCATTAACAGAAGATACTGCAAACTCCACCCTTCAGTTGCCAATAGAAAATACGTCGGTCTTGCAAATGATACCATTCGGTTTATGGTACTATCATGCGTCAGAAAACCCAAACTTTCACCGACAAGGTCCTACACGCCCTTACCCTTAACCGGAGTTGCTTAACCATCCCAAGCCTAACGAGTTCAAGGTTTTTAAGTGATAGACTCAACAATTATGCCAATCGAAAGTTTTATAGAAATTTTCAACACGAAGGTTTTCATAACAATTAATCGTTCGTATAAAATCTACTACCACTTATCCAGTAGTTGTGCAAAATGGGCACACTCGTCCCACATACGTAAATCATTTGAAATTTACTCGATCACTACTCGATTTACTAGCAATTGCAAACGTATGCTCAACAAACCTTTAAAATGAACCGTATAGAATTATTTATGCCATGAACGTAAAGTAATTTACTGCATTAAAATAGTGTGCAACCAAAATGTTTGTACGACTTCAAAAAGTAGTTTAAACGACATCCAACTCCAAAAACTTCTCCTTCAATCATAAAATGACACGAAATAAAATTCACCAACAAAATTCGCATGTGTCAGTTTATTTCGCAAAACGATGAAATGATCCACATATGCACTTTGGTTAAAATATAAAATGATTTGCGTCGGTTCCAAGTTTAAAGCCAAATAACAATCATGTTTTCATCATTCAAAAATATCGGATAAAATATCATAAAGAAATCTCAAATCAAAATACACATGCAAACTTGTAACACTCTCCTTGTAGTTTTTCTTGAACTAAAACAACATGCACCAGATAGTCCATACGAAATTCCAAAGAAGAAGATTAATTAAATCAAGTTCTGAAACGTCTCGTTTAGTCATATAATGCCATGAAAGTAAAAATCTTCTAACAACCCTCACACACATTCAAGTATTTTCTCAAAACTTAAGGAAAACAGTAAGTGGATGTAATTTGGTTGACACGTAAAATAATTTAAATCGACTCCAAATTTTAAGTTGCTCAAACGATGCACATTAAAACTCCAAAAATAGTGGCTACAATGCTATGCATACCCATAGGTCAATATAATGCATTTGCGTGAAATGATAACAAAATGCTAATTAATCGAAAGTGCATAAAGCAAAACATTAAGATAAACTATCATGATGGTCTTATATACATTACTCACGCCACGTATAAATCAATCCGTACACTGAACAAGTTGCAACGAAATGTGCTAACACAAATCTTCAAAAGAGAAATTATGCGACACTAAAATTCCAAAAACCATTCCTTTTGGTTGCCTTACAGCATAAAATATCATTTCTCAACAAAACCGCATGAGACAAAATGCCCAATAGAACTCATAAATTAACACACATAACAATTAAAGCATGCACATTTCAAAGTTGTACCCATGCGACACAAAACATCGCAAAACAAAACTCCCTAAAACTCAATGGAGCTCAGTCCTCAAATCAACCAAATGGTACCAAAATTTTCGTCCAAAAAAATCAAATCAAGTTATGACTAAAATGTCATAATTCCACAAATTCTTACTTGTTGCAATACAATGTAAAGTAGTACTCTACAAGAAAACTCGCTTGGGATAAAATTCCCAATAAAACTCAAACACCAAAATAGCAGGAAGTAACTCTTCGTTCGACCTTAACATATGTGGAGGGGATCCAATGTTAAAGTCATATGTCGTCGTTACTTGTCCAAATTCTTAAACAACATTAATATATGGATAACATGGTATCCGAAAATAACATTGGACAACAACAAAATAAAGCAAGTTCCGACAAAGTTTGCAATTACTTGCAATAAAATAATTTCATGCATGTTCAAAATCATGATTTAAAATCTTGTGTGTGCTAAACGTTTTCTTTTCCAAGATTTCTTAATACAACCCACATGACGGTTTGGAATACAAGAAACAATTGATGCAATTTATTTTTAA
Organism: Saussurea involucrata; assembly: GCA_033807775.1. NCBI lineage: Eukaryota > Viridiplantae > Streptophyta > Magnoliopsida > Asterales > Asteraceae > Saussurea > Saussurea involucrata. The sequence continues at coordinate 54,794,047 of CM066316.1, forward strand.
AGGTAAATTTTGTGCATCAATTTAGTCGGCACTCAACGTCTCAAAACCACACTCCTCAAATTCTTTCGGTCACACTATCGTCATCCGGATGCTCAAACATCTTAAGGCATTAATCGAGAATTTCATCGGTTCACCTTACAATTTCTCCTCGAACAAGGTCAATTCCATAAGCATATGGTTCAAATCTAACCAACAACTTCGACCCGAAATAGTCCACTTAATGCAATCATCATGGTTACTGTCACTCTAAGTGACAAATGCTAAAATCGTCAACCTCTTCGAACGATTACTCACTTAGAAACTCCTTCACTACCCCAACGATCCTCACATCAAAGTAGTCAAAGTATACACATGTAACTTGTAGATTCACCATAACACTGGCCAGGTGCAATTATGAACGTACCGTACATGATCATCCTTGCTACCTTCGACGTGATTCTCGTTTCTAACGACTCCATAGACCTCAAAATATCCTATCTTAAGGTGCCTAATGGTGCAATTTCACTTTCAATCACTTAAAAGAACGCTAGTTTGAGTCTAGGTATCCAAAATCAACACATAATTCTCTTAAACTTAAGCTCTGATACCAACTTGTAACACCCCCAAATTTGGAAAGAGCAACTAATTAAAAACTTCAACAAAATAACCAAATAAAGAATAAAATCTTTTCTACAAGTCCATCCTAAAAAAACTTCAACTTTAAAACACAAAATCAATGCCAACATTCAATAGCTTAAGTCACATACTAAGACTAAAGAGGACGGGTGTTACTCAACCCAAATATACATTGTTATTCCCAAATTAAATGCGGAAGACTTCACCAAACTAATCCTTTCTCGTGCATACAACTAGCTCTCACCCCTTCACAGTGCCACTGGAACTATTACCCAACCAGAACCTGTTGCACAAGCCAACAATTAAAAAGGTTAGGCTAACGCCTAGTGGGTTCAAGAGTTTTCATCATGTTTATATAAATCGTTAAAAGAACGAGTGCATCTTAAATTATGAAATCCAAAATAATTTACTTTAAATATGAGAACGACCCATTTTCTGATAAAGTAATATTAGGTGATTGCAACACCAATATATACGTTTTCAAATATGCGCCCTTTTAAAGACGAAACCCCAATATAAAGCATTCATTGGTAAAGTAAACTCAAAACCCAAAAACTCACTCAAGATGTGAATAGTGATTGAACTTCCAATTTATGAAAAACGCGGATATAAAATCTTATATCCCGAAACATCCAAAAACACGGATGATGCACAATACTCAAACCCATAAACCATAGAAAACGATCCACATAAATATAAAACGTCACAAAAAACATGACAGAGAATAAATACTCAAAACAACACCTTTCTGTGACGGGGGAGATCCGATTCCATTGAATGTGACGAAACGGAAGAGTGGGCCACATACATGGTAATGAAACCAAACACTTGGATTATATTCATAAGACATATCAAGCTCAGCTACTTAAAGCGTACACTCGTGGAGTATCAACTTCAACCCATCTAGGTCTATACATTGAGTTATCTGAATCCAAGAAAACAAATTCGAATTACACCTTACTGCTCATGAGACAATGCCCAACCATATAGTCCCACATCTTACTTATCATGAAACCCGATGCCTATTCCGTGCTACAATGTGTAAAACTAGTGTCCCGACATTGTACATAAAAACTCAGGTGCCTATGGATCCATAGCATCATGGTCTAAAACATTACATGACTCCAAACGAATGAACTAACACATTCAATATATGTAGTTCTCAATAAATATAAATTCTTAAAAATAAAGTATCCCAAAAACGGGTCCCAAAATTTTCTTACATTAAATCAAAATCTGGTTGGCGGAATCAACCTACACAACTGAGAATAATGTCTAAACTAAATATTAGTGTCGCTACACTACCGAGCTTCCTTGCTAATCGCCCTGCTCACTTGCCAGAGCCTTTCATTACTTGCTTCCCTGAAAATGTTTTAATTTGAAAATGCGAGGGTTAGACCATGAGGCCCAGTGAGTCCCTCTTTACAGTTCCCAAAACATTTAAAAGCAGTTTATCATTTTCAGTATAAATCATTCATAAATCTGTTCATATAAAATCATTCATGGACAAAGGTCTGCCCCCTTCGTAGATTGGCACCCTGAAGTCACCCTATGGTGACAACGAGTCAGTCTCATGTTGCCTTACAGGGTCACACCTCCTTTGGCATAAACGGGACACCCCCCCCCCCGCGGCACGAGCTGGCGGGCCACACACCCCGACTTAGCCAATTTACATCAAAATCAATGTATGCATACATCCCACATAAAACTTTAAACAACTATCATGTCGATAAAAGCATAAAAATAAACATGGCATTATTCATCATGTCTTGCTTTAGAAACACGTTAAAAGTCACACATTTTAGTTAGAAAACTCACCTGAAGCTCTTACTTCTCTTTTCTAATCTGTTCCCGACTCCCAATTGATTTTCCTGAATAAATAGACAGAACATAAGATGATCTTTTAACTTTCCGGACACAACTCCTTTCCGGGCACCCACACTTTCCGGACGACACCATATCCCGGACAACCACACTTTCCGGACGACATAACATTTCGGACATCTCTAATTCCCGGGTACTTCTTACTTACCGGACACTAGACTCACCGGACACTTATACTTACCGGATAAATACTTACCGGATACCCCTCTCATCCTGACAGTTCCCGCATCCGGGAACCTTCAACCGATTCAACGTATCCGGACGTCCAGAAGACTTTTCGGACGCCAACCTGACCCCTTATTGAATCGAAAATCACATATTAGCTTAAGGTCCCACGAATTAAACATTGGAAACAATAATAAGATCACAAAGCCCAACAAATACTGAAACCTTAGCCGCAAAACAACCGATTTGACGCCTAATCTCTCTCTCATTTAGCTTCAAACTCAACTTTTAACAAAACCCCCAAAAGATAATCATCTTAACAACATTCCACAGATTAAGGATGAAGAGAAAAGGTTACCTGTTTGATTGAGAATGAAGAACACCTTCCTTTCTTCTCCAATAAGCTGGAATTTCTTTCTTCTTACTTGACTTGTCTCTCTTTCTTCTTTCTTTCTCCCTTTCTCCCTTTCTCCTTCTTGTTCTTTCTTTCCTTCTTCCTCTAATCAGCCGCCAAACACAATCAGGAATAGAAATGCTACTTAGGGTTTTGTGCCCAATTATACTCTACCCCTTATTTACCAACTAGCCCCTCAACTTCCATTATTATTAAATTCCTCCACAAAACTAGAAACTCTAACAATTGGTCTCGGTTATTACAACACTCCACCCTCAAAAGAATTCCGTCCCCGGAATTCCATTTTCAAAAAGATAAGGGTACCTGGACTTCTTATCTGATTCTACTTCCCACGTTGCCCCTCGTCCCTTATGATACCTCCACTGGACTTTTGCTAGCCGAACCTCCTTGTTCCTCATTTTGCAAAACTTAATGCTCATGAATTCAATCGATTCTCCTACCTAAGTCAAACTCTCATCTACACTGGTGTCTCCCAAAGGAATAGCCACCTCGGCATCTGACAAACACTTCTTATCGTCTGTATTTCTTGCAAGGTCACCATCACCTCATTTCCATATCGGCTCTTCACAAAAAGACGTGCAACACACTATGAATTTCTTCTCAAAATCCCATCGTGTACCTCAAGATCGCGCACTATCTATTCAACTTTCATAACTTCGACGGATTCACAGCCTTAGTCCACCTCACTTTTCTCTCAAACTTCAGGGCTCAAAAGTCTTATGTTTTCAATTCATCCAGCTCAGTTCTACTCGGTCACTCCAAACCGTTCTGATGGGAAACATAACCGTACACCACACATTGGAACCGCCCTCGACGAGTCACCTCTTTGCCATGTCGTGCTATCTTGTACTATTTACTTGCAACCTCTCCGAATACTATACTAGCTTACATACCACTAGTAAATCCAAGGCCAAACGCGCATCCATTCGCTCGCTTCTGTCCCCACATCGGGACTCACAGTTTTACAACACGTCTACTTACGGTCTCTTGTACCTCTTTACTTCCTTGAAAGAAGGAACTTGGCGGAAATTCCCCGCCACTACAACGAGAATAAAAAACCAGGACAATCACTCACTTGACCACTTGGCACAAGATCACCCTTGCACATCCCGACGAACTCATACCTAAGGGTTCCCTCCTCGGGTTACATGTAATTCTAGATCACTTCTTCCAACCGACATACGCCTATGCAGATCATATTCCCTTCCCAAATCACATCGGCTACAACTCGACAACTAATTCGTACGTTTTCACCACTTCATCCTTTCACACTTAACGTGCCTAATAGTAGGAAACCTCCATAATTCCTCATTGAAGTGCCCATCTACCCGAATTGACTTAACCTGAAGGCTCACCAATTTCTCACTGCTTGCCACAAGCGTCCCGTCATATAACATAACTTCGGTTACTCCCACTAAACTAGGCGGAGTAACCATGACCACACCCTACTGTTTGTTAGACAACCTAAGGGGGGGGGGGGTAAGGTTGTATTTTAAAATCTTTTACTTTCAAAAAATTCTTTTATAAATAAATACAGTACGGAAACAGTAAAAATAAATCAGAGTATACAAATAATAAAGAAGAGTGTAAATATAAACAAATACACAGAGATTATATAAATAAATATAAATGCAAAGCAGTTTATATAAACAAATATAATAAAGCACAGCGGAATAAATAAAGAGATAAAGGTAAGAGATACTTGACACGGAGATTTACTGATTTACCACCAACTGTGATAAACCAGCAGCCGAGACACTTCCCGACACGATCCAATAAATGTATTCTTTACGGTAGAATACAAACCAAATACAGAGCAAAGTAAACGGTTCTCTAAGCCTCAGCTTATTGAGATGTACAGGATCACACACCCGTTATTCAAATACTTACAAGAGGAGTATAACTCACAATGGGTAATCACTCTTGTATAATATCTCACACTTGGATATTTTATAAAAAAAAGGTTTTATAAAATATATATATTAATTAGATGAGAGAGATCAGATGAGCAGTGATGGTGTTGGTTGTATCTGTATAGTCTTGCTTTTCTTCTCCACCATCGCATGTATTATATAGCAACACTTCCAACGGAAACAAGCATCCGCGGTATACCGCCAAATGCACGCGGTATACCGTGCAGTACAAAGTACGCTGACACTTCAACGGCTCTCATGCAAAGTTGACTTCTGGAATACGTACCCGCGGTATACCGGCTAGGACTCGCGGTATACCGCCGTCAGAAAAAGTACTTCCAACCAATCAGAAACAAACACCACGCCTGCCGCGGTATACCGGCTGAACACCCGCGGTATACCGGCCAATATGTACCCGCGGTATACCGGGCATTCTCCACGGTATACCGGCGTCAGAATAGACACCTTCCAGGACGCAACCAATCTTGCTGGATCTTCTCAATAAACCTTATTTAATTAAAATCAATTATGGTTTTTAGAAATATCCAAGTGGTATATTATTTTAGGGTGTTTATCATTATTAGTTAAAAACAATAATGACGACGTAAACACTTCCGTCTTGAACCCTTCAGATTAAATCTTCGTGTTCTTCAACAACTGCACACTTGGATTAAATTGTTAGATAAACAATAATGCGGTGTGTTTGTAATCATCAAAATAAATATATATAAATATATAGAGATGTGGTACACTTGCACCAACACTGTTCTCAATAGCTTACACCGAACGACCAGTTCGTTTGAACAACATCACCAACTCAGCTCATTCAACTGCCCTTTTCCACTTCTTTCCCGCACAAAGACGTGCACGAATCCTTTCCTCTATATTATTTCTAGGAGTTCGCACACTTACTGATGACAATCCAAACACACTAATCCACCTCTCGATGTTACTGTCAAGCTTACTACTTCCAACCTACTCACTTATTCCGACATACGATCTTCACCTCCCCACGCTAGCGTGGAGCACCGCTCACTAACATTACTTGTCCCTCTTTTCCGACCTTTCCACATGCTGATAACACTTCCTCATACTAGGCATAACCAAACAGTTGCACCAAAGTTCTAACTTAAGGCCTTCAACCAAGTCATCTTAAAACGACCCCAGTGTTCGAAGTTACTACACATTCCTTGATCTCCAACTATTACATTCTCGGATAATTCCTTCACACTTAAGAACCAATTCACATCCTTTAAGGATTTCGCACCTACTACCCCATATATTTGACTAACCATCCATCATCTTCTTTAAACCTCCAAAGATTCCAAAAATATACTTACTTAGCGACTCACACAACCAAAAACACTTGGTTTCTCATTTGGGTAACCATTCACCATCGCTCCGACATTCTATTCCGATAACAGACATATCACACGACCACTTACAAACCACGTACCCCAACAGCCTGATTAGCAAATCGAACACCTCAACCGAAATCTTTGACAAGGCTTTCCCTTTCTAACATCACATTACTACAACACTGACTGACATGTTTACTTTGGCAATTGATGCCACTACTCATCCTTACAATCTCCACCCATAACATCTTACTGCAGACCAGGTCTCCCATGGTCATTCGTACGCAACTCAAACTTACTCTCATGATCTCCCGCATAAATAACCGAGTCTATCTCGCTACTCTGTCTCTCTCCAGCTCTAGCTGAACCATAACTTACAAGTTACTGATTAACTCTAACATACTCATTTCTTGCTAGCTCTTTGAGATCCCAAACCATTACATAGACAGGGCACATTCCCTCACAGATAGACATAATCTATACACTTACTTTGTTCGTGCTAAATACTACATCTTTTACGAACCATCCACCTCGTAAGTAAAACGCTTATCTAATGCAACAGTCTTTCGCTAAATTAACACCCCTACAGGGTGGTCCTTCAACTTTCAACCTTCTGATTCTAGTCTTCGGTCTCATACACTTTACACCATTGCCGACTCCGACGTCAATAGTTGAACTGTTGATACTTCCTTAACTTATTCTTCAACAAGGGTCCCTTACGAAATCTAATCCTCCCGACATATCATTGTCGAATTTACATCTCGTATTCCTCATTTCGAATTCACTCAAGCAACGCCAATAATACAAGATCGCCTTAAAACTCTTATTCGACGTCGAGGATATTTCATTTCTACTTCACCCCACTACTCATATCAAGTTGCTAAAACCAACACCTTGACGACTTCTAGTCCTTCCCCTGAACACAACCGTCCCTAGGCAACTGTATTTCCAGTCACCGCACAAGGGTACAGACCCTCATACAACCGACACTAAAGTCCACTTCCGACTCTTCCACTGCTCACCTCTCCCCTTGAACACAAATACCAAAACTACAAACATTCTCCCCTGATTTGTCCAACACCTCCCCACTCTAGGAGTTCTTCCTTAGCTTAAAATGTATACCCTACGACCTAGTGAGTTCATAGCCTTCATGCATGACAATGCGGTAAATAAATCATTTTTTGCAATTTTATCAATTTAAAATGAACAACACATGGAACAACTTGGATACACAAGACCCCAACATTTTCATGACTTCAATGCCCTGCCCAGCGATTCGAGAATAGTTTGCATGCATCTTCCCGTGAACCTTAATCTTACTCAATCCGAACGAGGTTATTACGACAGTATTACATTGAATGAAAATCCTTTCATACCACACAATTCTGAAAGAAATTACCAACACAAAGTAAACCAGTCGGTTCTCGCACTCTATTATATGTCATCAACCGGTCAATACTCATTTTGATTATAAAAGTTTTGCTGGTAAACGTTTTCTTGACTTTTTTGTAACAATTTAACTTGTCATGAAAAGTGTGAAATACTTTACAAATCGTTAAGCTCAAAATTTCTTTATGCAATGTGAATGAAATTACCTTTTCTTTAAACATACGTTTGCACATTCTGACTCATTTTCGATCAAAATTGATATTTACATATTCACCTTAAATCGTGAAAACTTCATGTTACATATAAGAACGCCATGCATGAGACTCCACTTGCAATTGAAGGCTACTCACTCTAACAAGGTCAACCGTTTTACTCAAGCAACTTATCCTGGACACTCTACCTTCGACCATTGGTCGCCTTCCCGGTCATGCAATAACTTATTGTACGTACGTTCCAGATCTCACTTACTCGAGCATTTTATACTATTTTCGCTTTGATCGACTATCTCACTTTCTACTCATACATGCTTTCCATTCACTATAGGTATCTTATTTCATTGACCCTGCCATTGAAAGCTCGACTAAAAAGTCAGGACTCCATTAACACTTTCAAGATTTCTACCCTGTCCTTCCTTACCATCACAACTGATCTACCCCACGATCTCCAAAACTGGGACTCTCCTGAAACAGGAGTCTTACTCAGAATCAATCCTTCATCCTCTTTGAATCCACGAAGATCTACCTCTAGACGACTCATAACATACTAAACAACATTTCGTCTCTTTGATGTATACATACATCGCATCATAAATGACCTCTCAAGAACCTTCCCCAACAAAGGGTCTCAGTCTATCCCTCAGGGATCTTGCTGACGTTCCAGATTACTGGAACACGACATATAAACTAGCTTAAGACTACAACTTCGAAATAACAGGGCAGGTCAAACACATACATGTACCTGTAAGTTCACAATTACACTGGCCAGGTGTAATCCCAAGCTTACCTTACATGACTGTCCTCGGTACCCTATTAGTCCTATATTTACAATAGTGCCATCCTAACGCATTTCATGATTCTCAGTTGTGATTTCTACTTCAAAGTTTAAGTTTAGGCCCATTCGGTCACCAAAATCCCTTAAACTATGGATCTGATACCAATTGTAACGACCCAAACAAAGTAAAGCATGCAATTCTTAAAAATAAAGTATCCCAAAAACGGGTCCCAAAATTTTCATACATTAAATCAAAATCTGGTTGGCGGAATCAACCTACACAACTGAGAATAATGTCTAAACTAAATATTAGTGTCGCTACACTACCGAGCTTCCTTGCTAATCGCCCTGCTCACTTGCCAGAGCCTTTCATTACTTGCTTCCCTGAAAATGTTTTAATTTGAAAATGCGAGGGTTAGACCATGAGGCCTAGTGAGTCCCTCTTTACAGTTCCCAAAACATTTAAAAACAGTTTATCATTTTCAGTATAAATCATTCATAAATCTGTTCTTATAAAATCATTCACGGATAAAGGTCCGCCCCCTTCGTAGATTGGCACCCTGAAGTCACCCTATGGTGACAACGAGTCAGTCTCATGTTGCCTTACAGGGTCACACCTCCTTTGGCATAAACGGAACACCCCCCCCCCCCCCCGGCACGAGCTGGCGGGCCACACCCCCCGACTTAGCCAATTTACATCAAAATCAATGTATGCATACATCCCACATAAAACTTTAAACAACTATCATGTCGATAAAAGCATAAAAATAAACATGGCATTATTCATCATGTCTTGCTTTAGAAACACATTAAAAGTCACACATTTTAGTTAGAAAACTCACCTGAAGCTCTTACTTCTCTTTTCTAATCTATTCCCGACTCCCAATTGATTTTCCTGAATAAATAGACAGAACATAAGATGATCACTTAACTTTCCGGACACAACTCCTTTCCGGGCACCCACACTTTCCGGACGACACCATATCCCGGACAACCACACTTTTCGGACGACATAATATTCCGGACATCACTAATTCCCGGGTACTTCTTACTTACCGGACACTAGACTTACCGGACACTTATACTTACCGGACAAATACTTACCGGATACCCCTCTCATCCGGACAGTTCCCGCATCCGGGAACCTTCAACCGATTCAACGTATCCGGACGTCCAGAAGACTTTTCGGACGCCAACCTGACCCCTTATTGAATCGACAGATTAGCTTAAGGTCCCACGAATTAAACATTGGAAACAATAATAAGATCACAAAGCCCAACAAATACTGAAACCTTAGCCGCAAAACAACAGATTTGACGCCTAATCTCTCTCTCATTTAGCTTCAAACTCAACTTTTAACAAAACCCCAACAGATAATCATCTTAACAACATTCCACAGATTAAGGATGAAGAGAAAAGGTTACCTGTTTGATTGAGAATGAAGAACACCTTCCTTTCTTCTCCAATAAGCTGAAATTTCTTTCTTCTTACTTGACCTATCTCTCTTTCTTCTTTCTTTCTCCCTTTCTCCTTCTTGTTCTTTCTTTCCTTCTTCCTCTAATCAGCCGCCAAACATAATTAGGAATAGAAATGCTACTTAGGGTTTTGTGCCCAATTATACTCTACCCCTTATTTACCAACTAGCCCCTCAACTTCCATTATTATTAAATTCCTCCACAAAACTAGAAACTCTAACAATGGGTCTCGGTTATTACAATTTCCCTAAAACCAAAAGGTTTACAATTTCCAAAATGTTCGCAAGTTCGGGAATGACCAAAATCCAATGACCCACACGTTGGTATTTTTAAAAACATCTCATAATGCATATTTCCAACAAACACTAAAATGCATTTTTACCAAATAACCTTCATTTATGAAATAAATCATCAAAATATTTTCATTTACGATTTATCCATCCAATTACCCAAAAATCCCAAATATGGGTGTTTTACAATATTTACAAAGTTAAATACTTCAAAAAATAAAAACCCACCAAATAACTCAACAATTGATAATTTTCATGTAAAACACATAAATATTTGGAAAATAACATTTTTGGCATGTACAACGTTTTCACAAATCAACTTGAACTCACCTTGCTAGATTTAGGCTAAATCTAGATTTTCCCCAAACTTGAGCTCCTTTGAAGTTTAAAAAATTTAAGTGTTTTGAATATTGTGTACAATTGTTATATATACAAAAAAACCAGTTTTTAAAAAAACTCGTTATATATATATCGAACGTAAATTTAATAATTTGATTTGAAATAAAGTAAAATTGTTGATTTGAAATAAAGAAAAGTTATTGATTTGAAATAAAGTAAAAATAATTTGATATATATATCGAACGAACGTTCGTTCATTTCATATCCATCTCCCATTCTCACTCTCTCCCTCTCTCACTCTCACTCTCTCCCTCCCTCTCTCACTCTCCCTCTCTCCCTCTATATATCGTTCATATATATATATATATACATATATATCAAAGTTGCAGATGACAAACATGGGAGAAAATTTGACACCAACATCAGAATTTGTCACCAACAAGGTACAATATTATGATAACTAACATTTAGGTTTATTAATACTTACGTGGACAAGTGAAAGTTATAATAAAATATAATAATTTCAGGTGTTTAATTCTCGAGAATAAATAACTAAATGGGTGCACAATGTGGGAATATCGAGGCATAGCTCTTACTAACGCGCCAACATTTATCAACTCTGAAGGTTTTGCTCATCAAGAATCAGCGAGGCATAGCTCTTACTTCCCACGACAACCCCCCCCCCCCCCCCCCAAATCCATATCTTGATCAAATCCTGAATTTATTTCATCCATACATCACACAAATACAAGATGTATTGGGTGATGGAAATTGTGGATTTCGAGCCATATCTACTTGTCTGGGTGGTTATGAAGACGAATGGGACAATATCCGCAGAGAGTTAATTGTTGAACTAACTGAGTATCAACAATATTACTCTTATGTGATTGGCAGCGAGTGTGAAAGAATTTACGAAGCGTTGAATTTTTACCAGAAGGGCGTCTTTGCACCACCTGCACATTGGATTGCTATGCCTGAAATGGGAATTCTAGCTGCTTCAAAGTTCAATGTCATACTACATGTTCTCAATATGGCAGGTAGTGTGACATACTTACCATTCAAGACACAACCGCCGTCATCATCCCAACACGTGTCAATTGCAATAGTGCATCTTAATGGTAATCATTACATAAAAGTGGTATTAAACGGAGAATATCCAATGCCCACACTCATACACCATTGGACACGTTATCAACTTCAAGATGCAAGTACATGGATTGTCCCATACAAACGTAGATTAGATTTGTATGAAGAATACATAGAGCGTACTTGTACTCGTGGGTATATTGGTTTAAATGAATAATCAGAGTTGGAATTTGTTGGAATACAATTTATTTTTTAACGTATTTTAGTTAATATTGGGCTCATTTCGAAATAATATAATTAAATCAAAAAATAAGAAGGTCTCGACGAATAATAATATAATTAAATCAAAAAATAACGTAAACGTATGACATATAATAATATAATTAAATCAAAAAATATTTAATATTGGGCTCATTTCGAAGGTATCGACGAGACGATTATAATGGTGTAACTTGTTAAAATTAAAAAATCTTTTTTTAACGTATTTTAGTTAATATACAATTATATGTGTTAATATAATGAAAATGTAAAATGAAAGATAGAAAACTAAAAGGTATAAAGTAAATTAATTAAATAAGTATAGGGGTGTAAAATGTAACTTTTAAATAAAAAATAAAAAAATTGAAGTGTGTGAGCGGAGGGGGTATACAAAATGGCAGGGGGTATATTTAGAATCTGCCTCCAAATCAAAATCTCTAAATAACCTTGCTTCCAACTCAAATAGCTATTCTATTAGAGCATCTCCGATAGCTTCCCTAATTTTTTTCCAAAATGGGGAATCAAAAGTCAAAATCCCCAAAAAAAATTGCTTCCATCTCCAACAGATTCCCCATTTTAGGGATTTCTAGTTTTGGGGTATTCTCCAAATATGGAGAAAATTTTAGGGAATCTCCAACTTTCTCCAAAATGGGGAAGGGTTTGGGGAAGCTGTTGGAGATGAGTTTAGGACCAAAATCCCCATATTCTCCATTTTCTCCAAAATGAGGAAGCTGTTGGAGATGCTCTTATAGAGATTGTAGTATTAACTAAAATATTAAAATAATCAATACATTAATAAAATATTATTTCTCTCTTCTTAACCTATTAATTCAAATGTCTATTATTAGTGGAAAAAATAAAATACAAGAAAATTTCTTCAAATTTGGAGATTTTTACCTTCTCTCTCATCTTTTCTATAGTTTAGCATACAAGATAGCATATCTGTTGGAGCAAAAAATTGCTAAAATCCCTCTTTTTTATTTTAGCATAGCTGTTGGAGATGCTCTAAATATCTCAAATACCTCTATTAGATCTCATCGTTAAAATACTTGTGGCTCATAAGAGGTAAAACTCAACCCTTGGTCAACCTCGACTACCTTTAGTTAAACCCTAAATTTAAATCTCGTTGACGTTCCAAAACGTCAAAATAATCATTTTATAAACTTATAAATTAATCCCTTCAAATTAAAAGCGTTCCAACAAATGTTTAACTCAAATACGACGCTTTTAATCTAATTACTAGTAACATACCCGCGCGATGCGGCGGGAAATAAAATTTTATTGGAACCATGTCTTAGGCCCGACACTATCTTGATCGGTATATCCCAAATGAATTATCAAAGCCAAGGAACGTTAAACTCGAAACGAACCCGCGCCCGATGCAGCGCAAAGCCTCTCCAATTTAAATCCGAGAACTCGAAAAGATACTTTTGTTTCATATTCTTCATCACATGATATGCTAATTTTATGATTTTTATATAGTTTTAAATCACATATTCAATATATAAAATTAAAGATTCATATGGTCAAGTTTTTTTGAAATACGATCATTTTCACATTTTAAAATATGTATGTGTTTGTACTGTTGTTTCGATTGAACATAAAAATATAATAATATCGTCCCAATATAGACTCGATCTTATGTCCATTCAAATGGGATGGATTTAGACTCGATCTTATGTCTAAGATGTGGGAATGCGGTTGAAAGTATTAAGCATGCTCTTGTGGGTTGTGTCGAGGTGAAAAGACTCTGGCTGCAAGTGGGGAGATGGTGGAACAAAAATTTGGAGGGGATCGAAACGGTTCAAGATCTAGTGCAAGAAGACGCGAGTATGTATGCATCATCAAAAGGAAATTCGATCCGGTTGGGAGTGAAATGGTCTTTTTTGTACTTAATCTGGAATCATAGGAACAAGATTGTCTTCAAAGGGGAAAAAAGTCGGGTAGACGATCGCTTCTTTGAATGGCAAAGGGTTGTATTTGAATGGATAAGCAGAAGATCGAAGTCTCAGATCTTGGACTGGACTGCATGGGTATCGGGCAGTCTTAATCGCGGTTTTACTTAAATTTGGCGGATCAAGCAGTGGTTCTGGGGACTTGAGAAAACAGCGAGGTCAGGTCTTCGACGGGCTGTCCGTGGGTCTCATTGATGCTAATAAAATCTTCATAAGCTACAAGTTGCAGGCTGTTGTAGAACAGTGGCTGATTGGGTTCAGCTCTGCCCAACAGCCTGCTGTTTTTGCTGCTGCAAGGGCTGGATGGTGGCTGCCTGGATGGGGCTTATCGTGGACAGTTGCTGCACAGGGCTGATTAAATTTTGCGGTCTCGTTTGCCGCGCAAGACTGATTTTGCTTCCTGCTTTGGTTATAGTTTATTGTTTCGGTTAAGCCTTCCATTAAGCCGTGGCGGTTTGTTGGGTTTGGTGCTGTGCAGGGGAGGTTGGGGCTTGTTGGGTTGGTTGTTTACGTGCTGTTTGGGTCTTGTTGTATTCGTTGTCATTGGTCTGTTTGGTTCCATGTACATTTGTATATTTTGTGTAGTGAAATATATCTTGCTTGCCTTTCAAAAAAAAAAATATATATATATATATATCATTTTTTCATAATTCTCAAGCTCATGTGATAAGTTCGGATAGCCAATTACCTATCCACCATAAACCTTGGATATCGAAATTACAAAAATATTTTGTATACAATAAAATACAAATATCATATGCCTTGTTCAGGGACAGACCCAGAAACTTTTTCATACGGTGACACCATATTTTTTTCATACGGTTTTTATCGACATGTATATCTGTTATACCAACGTTCAATATCGACCAATGTGTTTTTAGCCAAATTTCGACATTTCGTGGGATTTTTAAAGTTTTTGTTTTGATTTTAGGGATTTTTAAGTTTTTTTTTATCGATTTCGAGAGACTTTTTCGGTATTTTTGGTAGATTTCGGGAGATTTTTTCCGGTAATTTTGGTTGATTTCAAAAGTTTTATGGAATTTTTGGTTGATTACGAGGTACGTTTGCACTTTCAAACGAATACGAGAGCACCACCTAAAACGATACGGTTGCACCTATCACGAAACCAAAATTTTTACCCTTCGTCGGAGAAATACCACGGTGGCACGTGCCACCGTGTGCCCTTAATTGGGTCCGTCCATGGCCTTGTTCTTTAATATGAAGACATATAACCAATACAAAGCACAATAACACCATTTTTTTAATCAATACTATATCTTATCGTCCAAAATATCATAGTAAACAAAATGAAAAAAACATTTCTTTTATCACTGTTGTAGATGGAATTTGGATTTGTCTTCTTTCAGCACCAACGATTCAACCTCTTTCCCTTTGAATCCACTTGTGCCGCTCCTCAGGAATTTTGATCCAAACATGAAACCAAATAATAATACACTTTGCTCTTCACTACTAAATTCTTAAGTTTCATATATTTCAATGATTCATGGATACATTATTGATTTTGCAGTAAATAAATAATAAAAGATTAAGCAAGATGGAAGTAGATTTACATGTATATTGCATTAGGGTCCATGGCCTCGCTGTCGTTATCAGGGGAGAATGTCATTGTCAAAGTTGATAAACGTTCTACCGGATTTGTGAAGTTTAGCAGATACTTGAATAGTTTTATTTCTCTTGGTGCTATGCTCTTTACACTACCATTTGTCGCTTATAATTCATACATTATTAGAAGCTCCCAAATCTAGTTTTCTATCCATGGACATGTTACAACTACAATCCCAAAAGCATATCACAAGCATATTTAAAGACAGAAATATCTTTACTGCAACCTCAAATAAACAAACTCACAAATGGAGAAAGAAAAGAAAACAATGTAAACAGTAACAAGTAGACGTAATACCATAGTGAAGTGTTAATTATATATCACGTATAAAGTATCGGTATGTATACAATGGATTCATATTATGATACACTACGCACCAAGCGTATAATCGCATATCTATGCTGAGATACGAACGTTTACTACAGGTAGTAGTATGCATCTGCAGTTACCCTCCAAAAGACTCAGAAATTCGCTTGTTCCTTAATTTGTTCCTGAACGAAAATCACAAAACAAAAATCTGTATATAAGGAAAACAAAGTCCAATACCACAAAATACATGTTCTCAATATGTTCATTTTGATGGGAAATTTTGTAAGCTGATCTCATTTCATCAGTTAATTGAAGATTATAAAAATAACTAAAATAACCAACAAAATTTTCTATAAGGCCCCATAATTTTCATGTTTTAGAAGTTTTACAAGAATATTTTTATGTTTTCTTTGTCACCGAACTAAAATCCTTGCTCAAGTATATATGAATTTTATTCACATGTGAATTAATTCAAGTATGTTTTCTTAGAACCTTATTCACATATGAATTTTATCTTTAACAACCAATAACTTTAATGTTTAGGGTGTATGATATGATTCAAGTTTTCCCAAATCCATCATCATCTAATTCACTGACCTCTGTCACAAAGAAAGCATGAAAACCATATGGAACTCTATGGAGGATTGGAACAATTAATTGCAATTGGATCTGGAAACATGGTTTTGGCATCAATTACTGTTAGTGATGATTTCCTGCACATAAAAACAAATAGACAAATATCATCATGCATGATATATTTTAAGACTCACTGATAACTGTTATTCTCACATAATCATTTGTGATATATATATATATATAGAGAGAGAGAGAGAGAGACTTGGGATCATGTGTATGTGCATTAGGAAAATTGACTTTACACAGGTCAAGTGTTACCGGGTACCAATGGTACAGCTCAAATAGTTTTTATCATTTGTCATTACGTTGTTGGCATCAAAATAAAACAAATTATAATAAATAAACACATTTAATATTTTAAATAGCAGATTTATTATATCCAAAAAACAAAAAATGTAGAATTCAAGATCTTGAAAGACTTTGAATGAAGAGGTGAACCTGCATCTCCCAAGATTTCCAAACCATATTAGCACAAACAAAGAGGAATCCTTCTCAACTTGGCATGTAGCAACAAAACATTTGAACAAAGCCCACAAGAAACAAAAACAAAACAAGAAGTATCAAACATCAATTTGAATCATGTATTTCTTATCCAGTTGAATCAGTCCCGTATTCATTGCCTCCAATCCTTTTGGAAAATTTCATGCTAAATGTACATAATTGGCTATTGCAATCTTTATATGATATAAATCATCTCGAAAATAATGGATCAAGATTTACAAATAAAAATAACCAAGAGTAGAAGAAGGGAGAACTTACAATATTGGGGTTAAACAACACCACTAAGAGGCTCCAGGATTAAACTCCCAATTTACTGTGAATGACACTGCTCAAAGGGTGCACATCAGAATCTGAATCTCAGACTGGCCTACCAAGACCGTAAGAGACACAAAGGCTAAACAAACACATTGAAGTTCCTGTTTATGGAGCATGCATATCCTGAAATACATGAACTATAGTCTCATACTTACACACTTGAACCTTAAGATGTTGCAAGCAATATACTAACTTACATTACCTAATTTCAGTAATTAAGATCCAGCAAACAGAAGACATATTATGTTGCTATTGATATATATTCTAATAATCCCTGCTTCATAGGTTTACTGCTTTAATACGCAACTAATTCTTAAAATTAAGCACTAATTAAGTGGGATTAATCAGGCTAGGTAAATATTAATCGGGTTTCACTGTAAATTGTATCCACAAATGAAATGTCCTGAAAAATGTATTTTAAATCAGTCTAATTCAGAAAACATTTAGATCCATATCAAAATCAATATCTACATTTTGTAGCACGGTTATTTTGAACCCTCTGCAACAGAATACCAATCATTGTCATGCACCAAGAAACTTATTGAGTGACTTTTCAATTGTTATCTAATCCATTAGAAAATGAAGACGGGTTTTCAAGATCAGAATTTCTCATCTTCTTCAGAATCACCGTGCGTAACCAATCAATTATTACAATTGAAAAGTGAAAAGATGAGTTGCAATAAGCAAAAAATAAACCACAACTTTTGCAACATGGTTATTCGATATTCGTTCTTACATAGAAACAACAGCAGGTTGAATATACAAGTCCACATTGTTGAATAAAAATCTATCACAAAAGAAGCCAGATCACTTGTGTTACCCAAGTAATCTGCGTATCAATGTCTATCAAACAGGGAATTACAACCTATAAACATATTGCAACAAGTGAAACCATATTTCAAAAGTTGAATTTTTTAAATAATTTTCAAATAAAAATCTTACACTATTAAACAATTCAGGATCTAGCAAAAATACCTGAAGAGTTTGTCCCATAACTTCAACAGTTGCAAAAATTGTGGTTTCTTATTCAAACCTGGTGATTAAAATTGAACCCAACAAAATGAAAATTGATAATCGACTGTAAGCAAAACTAAAAGGCAAGAAAACCCCAAAGTTTTAATTAAAACCCAAGATCTTCTGATCGCAAAAATTAAAATTTGCAAGAACAATCAAATTAATAGGCAAGAAAACCCCAAAGTTTTAAAAGCAAGACGTAAATAAAAGAGCCAAGTATTCTTTTTTCTTCGTGTGTAGCTTGTTCTCCTAACATCCTTAGAGTATCTGGGAATGTGTAGCTATTATGCATCCAGAATACCTTTCTTGAGATCCATCTTTGTAGAGTATTAGACAATCTGCTCATACTCCACAACATCCAAAAAAATGAGTAAACAACTTCCAATAGTTTCTCATATTATAAAAGAAAATGACAAGTATAAAAATGGTTGAGTTGTAGTTACCATCATCATTGAGTTTTGAGACAGATTGAACTTTGCAACCTGTTCTTATTTGGCAACCTCTACTCTTTGGTTCTTCTTTCACCTTTATTTTAGTATTTGAGAGAGCATATATATATATATATAGTCAATCAAGATGATCTAAAATTAGTTAAATAAGCAACAAAATAATGAATCACCTATTTAATGTAAGTCTGTGAACGACATCTGACAGTAAACCACTTGGGGCGACCTACAAGCTGATGAGAATAACCAAAATTAGAAGAAAGGAGTTTGTTCTATGAGATGAATAGAGCAGAAGAAGAGGCTAAGAACCTGAAGTAGATGGTGATTGTGGCAAAATGATAGAACAGAAAAAGCAGAGAAGCTCATAACTCCTTGTGCAGGGCAGGACAAGATGGAGAGCACTGTGAGACTGACTTAAATAAACACATTCTATAGGAAAATAAAAGAAAATATTGGAACTAATTAACAACAATATTAAGGACTAAGGATTATCAAACCTGTTAGAAGATGAAACCTGAAATCCAAAATGAAGAATGAAATCGAACCAGAAAATCAGATTATCGAACCTGTTAGAAGATTGGAAACTGAAATCGAACATGATCAGCACCGCCGCGATGAAGAAATGAAATTTCTTCCTCAAAGTAAGCCCTAGTGTTAACGCCACCACACCCAATATAACCACCATGACAAACCACCCAAAACAGCCTCCAGATTTCTTTTCCTTCCCCATTTCCCTCAACTTCTGAAAGTAACCATCGAAGAATCCATCAGATCTAAACAAAAATCAAATTAGAATCAATGTAACAACATGAATTGAGCAATGCATACTTAAAAATTAGTAAAAAAAACCAGGGGAGTTGAATCGAATCGTGGTGGACCGTTTTGATCAAAACGAAAAGATTTGACAAACCTGGAACAATAGAAGAAGCAGATTGTTACCTTGATTTGTGTGCAAGCAACAATGTCCGCCGTGAAAACATGAAGATGGTCGGGCTTCAGCGGAGATCCAAAGAGGAGCAACCACACAACATACGACGAGAAGAAGGGAAAAAGAAACCGACTGAATTTCATAATGGATTCCTGGGAGAAGAGAAAAAGTGGGGTTTAAGGGGAGGTGGGATGGCCGAGTTCAGGAACGTGGAGAAGGAGACGGGATATGGAAAACGTGGGTTAGAAAAAAAATGATTTTTAGAAAGTAACCGAGTTTAGAAAGTGAAAGCTGAAAAACGGTTTTTTATTCTTTTAATAAAGTAATATAGATAAGAAAAATCATCTAAATAATTAAACGATTTATTATAAACATTCACTCCTTAAAAACAATTAATTAAAATAATCTAGATTTCTAAATTAAATTAATACATTGATAAAATATAATTTAGATTGATATATTAACTAAAATAGAAATTAAATTACTATAAAGTATAAACAAAACCTTAATAAATTAACATTTTATTAATTCAATTGCTTAAACTAAGTGGGTATTTAGGATTGCTTATTTAAAACAGCTTATGATTTTATGTAAAGTGCTTACTAACTTATGTGGTGTTAAAATGGAGTTTTTATAAAAAGTGTTTAGATTAGCTTATGCCTTATGGTTAGGATTGAGGAGAACCCGCCCAACCCGAAAAACCCGACCGAACCCGATGTACCCGAAATTGCATGACCCGATGAGCCGAAACCCGTTTTGCCCGAACCCGAGATTATATACCGGGTAGATCGGTTCGGTTTGGGTTGCGGTTTCTAAAACCCGAACCCGTCCGAACCCGAACTTTTTAAAATTGTTTTTTAAAAATAATTTATAAATTGTAAATATATATATATATATATATATATCTAAATTAGATTTTCATATTTCAATTAGGCTCTGATGTTCTCATTCTCTCGTCTCGACTCTCAACTCAAAGACTCAAACCCTAATTTTTTCGATTTCTGATTTCTTTCACGGTGCGATTTCTGATTTCACGGTGGAAGTTGCCAAGTTGGAACGGTGGTGGAACCTGGAGCTGGAAGTCTGGAACGAAGGCCGAAGGGTAGTAGTAGGGGAGGATTCGTAACTCGTAAGCCGTAAGGTAACTGATTTGTTTACTCTTTTCTAGTCAAATTATTGAAGGGGACGAACTCTTTGATTGTGTTTTTTCGAGTTTGAAATTGTGTTGTTGGCATGAAACTGTTTGAAATTAGGGGTTTGTTTGTGTTCTGTTTTGGGAAAATTAACAGTGATTCAGATTCTATGAACACTAGCACATAAGATATGTTGGTTTTATGAAATATGGTTCGATGATTATGGGAAACAGGTGACATCTAAATAAATAGTTAAACACAAAAGATTTCAAATGCGGAAGAAAAGTGAAATCAAAGAGTTTTATGCTTTGTACTTAGTTAATTAGTTATGTAGTTTAACTTTTAACTTTAAGTTATATTGTAGACTTGTAGTTGTATATTGTATTATTGCTTACCAAAAACAGGGTTTAAAAACAACAAAAAAGCCAAAAAAACTGGGCTGAAAACAACAAAAAAACCAAAAACTGGGCTCGACAATTGGGCTTGGGGATCAGGCCCAACCCGCTGGACCCGACCGTGCTACCCGAATGACCCGAAACCCGACACCCGACACCCGAATATAACTTTGGACGGGTTTCGGGTCGTGAACCTTCCACCCAAAACCAGATCGGGTTCGGCTTTTTTTGGCCCGACCCGACCGTTGCACAGTCCTACTTATGGTGATACCAAAATGTAATAAGCTAATAAGTTGTTATTTAAGGGTGTTTGAGATAACTTATACAGGTAAAATAACCAAAAAACTCATAAGTTGTTTCAAATAAGTTAATAAGTTAGAATGTAATGACTTATTAAAAAACTCTTTTCAGCGGTGGCAAAATGGTATAAGGAGTTTTTTTTCCACCCATCCAAACACTAAAAACTGCTTATTAGCAGTGACAAAACGAAATAAGTTAATAATCCCTCTAAATAAGCAATCCCAAACACCCCGTAATAACTAATAAATAGTTGAACCCAATTAAATTAATTAAGTTGGAGTTCATTTTTTTATTACTAATTATAGTTCATATATAAAGCCCAACTATTTTCAAGATCTCAAAATGGTAACCTTAAAACACGGTGACCCTTTAACTAATACTTTTGGCTTAACATAACATACAAAGTCTTAAACATATTAAACACAAACCGCGGGAGCTGAGAGTTGTTCGGTGGCGCCGGAAAGGAAAGTAAAAAAAACGATAACTCGCTAGAAACTCAAAAAAAGACCGTTCGACCTCATTTTCTAACCGTTTTTATTGATTCTTTGCAAAACTCTATAAAAACATTTTACTTAACCATAAGAACAAGAATAAACGAAAACCATCAAATATTGAGTCTCATTTTCTCATTTAAATTTTCAGTTTATAAACAACTTGAAAATCTGCTAAAACAAATCGGTCATTCTGAACTACATTCTGAGACATGAGACTACTAAGGTTCAATAGAGGACTTAAAGACGAAGCTAACCATATAAAGAACTCAGAGTTTGGTTGAGTGTTTTACCTTAAAACGACGATAAACGGAGTTTTCGGGTAGTGACTTTCGAGCTTTGATTCCTCTCTCGATTGTTTTCTCAAATTTTCTTGAATCAAAGTGTTCACCGGATGGTCCTCTGTATTTATCTCCAAGACTTTTGGCATATTAGTGTTTGGGTTTTGTTCAAAATAAGATTTCAAAAATCATAATATTTGCAACGGAAGCTTAAAAACTTTGAACAACATTAAAAACATTTTAACACCCACCAAGGATCCATTTGCATGAACATGAAAGATTAAATAAAACATAGAGAGTTTTAGAATATTACAACCTTTGTAGTCCTTTGGTTTCTCATGGGAGGTTGGATGCTGGTGATGAATGTAAAACCCAAAAGAGAGCTCCTCTAGCGGTATCCACCACAAGCAAGAACACCAGTGTATGCTAGTACCCTTCTTGAAACAAGATGCAAAAAGAACTTCCTCACCACTCTACAATAGAGTTTTGAAGAAAAGGAGAAAAACACACACACTAGGTGTGTGTTTTCGGCCGAGAGCAAGAGAGAGGAGGGAGAGAAAGAGCAAAAACTTATTTCATGTATTTTTCCAATGTGATACACCATTTTTCAAGTAAGTCTCTTCCTTTTGTCCAAAAGCACAATCCAAGTAAGCCATTCCTATTGGACCACAAAATGGTCCAATGAAATTAGAGGATTCCATGCATATTTGCACTTAGGACCCCTTTAGTTTAAATTTAGTTAAAATCATTATTTTAACTATTTAAACTTATTCTATATAGTCCCTCCTTTTAACTTCTAGTTAAATATGAACTCATCTTAATTTAATAAATAAGAATCTTTCATTTGCATCTAATATTATAAATTATATTCAATAATATAATTAATAATATTTATCAAGAATTAATAATATTTATCAAGAATCAAATTCTTATAAATATTAATTTGTTGTTCGGTGTGACCTTATAGGATCATATATTACCGGTAATATTATTTTATAATCATTCTTGAGCATATAGAACCAACAATTAGTTGACTAAATAAGCCAATAACAAGCTTAAAAAACCCTCCATCGTTTTCAAATCGGAAACTTATACAAAGACGTCCTTTTTGCAAAACAAGCCCTCAAAGTATGAGAAAACTTATATTCGACCCTCTGAACTTTCTACATTTATGTCTGTCCCCCTGCCCTCACTTCTTTCACCAACTTTAGACTATTAACCCTGATTTCACAGTTTAATTCGATCTTAGTCTGAGTCTCAAAAAGATTTATATTTGTGACCCCATAAAATAAAACTCAATTTATTTTATTTTTCTCTTTTTATGTTTATTTATTTGCCCATTTTGGGGTGTCACAAGTAGTGTTCAACTCGTTGTACTGGTGTTAGAGGCTTCACCGTCCCGATCATATGGATGGTGGAAAAATAAATTTGACCTTTCTTGGGAAGAGAACTTGACTTCTACAAGTCCATTCTCATGGCGGATGAAATCAAGATCTGTGGTTGTCTGAGCAGGAGTATATTGCGAAGGGTGGTCGCCCTCACAACCCATAGTCAGGGCCAGGCTTGGCTAGAAAGCATATATGAAAACGAACCTACTGATCAAATATATTCACAACCACCAACATCAACATCACCAACTTCATTTACCTCTAACTTCTTCGTTACAACTTATAACACCCCGAATTTTTCATTATATTATATTTAAAATGAAGGGGTCGAAAGAGTAATTAGTCAAAGTTTTGGACTAATTGTAAAAATAAAACTTCAGGGTTGAGTTAGTCATTTGTTGATAGTTGAATTTACATAAAAAGTTTGGGTCGGCTACGAATTGAGATAATATCTCAATTGGGTTCCTGAAGTCGGTTTAGCAAAGTAGCGAGAGAAAGTTTTGTGAAAGTTTCATCAGGTAAGAATTTGATGATCTATTCCAATCTTATTTGATTAAGATTAATGATGTAAATAAGATTGGAATTTCACTCAGGTTTTGGAATCATTGAGGAGAAAATTTGATTTTGAAGCACTGGATAAATTGAAATTGCAGTTCCTGTTCGATTGCTAACCTAAGGCGAGTTCATCTAACTATTTTGAGTTAAATAGGCCAATTGATAAATTGTTATCTATTTGAAATGATCAATAGAAGCTTATTGGAAAGTTTTGGAATGGAAATTAATTGAACTGGGTAAGATCGATAAAATCTGGAAGATGATTAATCCGAATAGTATCGGATTCCGGATGTTTTCCGAATTGGGTTCCGGATACCGGATTGTACCGGATTCCGGATGGTTGTCCGAAATGTACCGTATTCGGAATATACCGGATTCCGAATGGGTCCGGAATTGAGGTTCCGGAATTGGGGTTTTCGGATTGTGATACCGGATACCGGATGGATCCGGACTTGAGTGTCCGGAATGCTTTTTCGGATTGAGGATATGATAGGTTATTTAGGATCCTTAGCGTTGAGAATATGATACGAGATGTTGTGTGTTTAAGTTGTTATGCATATATGCTAGTAAGTGTAATGGATCCATAGGCACTAGTATTATGTGATCACGTGGAATAGGCATGGCGCTAATCGTAATTCACGTTGATTTGATAAATGCGGAATATGTCGGGCTCTAATGGTAATTCCTATTTAGTGTTATGATGTGATGAACGTGGAATAGGTCGGGCTCTTAATGGTAATTCCCGTTGATTGAAATGAGGAATAGACCGAGCGCTTAATGGTTATTCCTATTTCGTATTATGACGTGAAATCGTGGAATAGGCGGGACGCTAATCGTAATTCCCGATTTCTGTTGGAAGGTAAGGGATAGGCCGGGAGCTTAATGGTAATTCCTACTTCCACTTCAAGAAATATGCATGGCGCCAATTGTAATTTCTTGACATGAGCACTAATCTAGAATCTGTGGGATTCGTAGTGGCGCTCTGGAATATGAGACTATGACCTACTTTGTGTTTGTCATTCTCATGGAAACGGGTAAGATTCTCGGATGTTATGTGTACGGTAAGAATGGTGGCAAATCAGGTTGGGTTATATGCTTTGCTTGACATTGGTTTTAAAGCTTATAAAGAGTTGATTTGGAAAAAACTGAAAGTTCTCACTAGGCGTAAGCCTAATCGTTCAAATTAAACTTTTCTTACCAGGTAATAGCTCGTAGGGGTGAGCATCGGTCGGGTCGGGCCGAAAAAACCCCAACCCGATCGTGTTTCGGGTGGTCGGTCGGGTCCCGTCGGGTTGGGCCTGACCCTGAGAAAAATTTATGGTTACAATTTATGCCCAATTCCACCAAGCAAACCCAACCTGTCCATACTAATTTCCTTATTTGAGCAGATTTGTGTTTGATGATCTTGTTTTACTGTGTAGAAATAAGAAAAATTGATGCAAGATATTTTTTTTTAAAATAAGAAAATACAATTATATATTTATATTTACATTTACAATTTATTAAATTAAAAATATTTTTTTTTTTTAAAACTTCGGGTTTCGGTCGGGTTCGGGTTAGGAAAAACCCAACCCAAACCGAACCGTTTTATCCGAGGTTCCATTTCTGGTTCGGGGTACTTCGGGGTTCGGGTTATCGGGTGAGCCAAAATCGGCCTAGTCGGGTTTCGGGTCGGTCGGGTTTTCCGGGTCGGTCGGGTTTTGCTCACCCCTAATAGCTCGGGAAAGGATGAGCAGGGATGAGTGTCGAGAAGTTCCAGAGTGGTGCTTTTGGATTTGTGTATTGACCATGGATTAGATTAGATAGTAATTATGATAACTTGTATAGGTTTGAAACTCGTTGTGAATCATCCGGTGTAAATAAAAGTTTGAAATGATAGTGGTGAATTATGATAATTTAAGGTTTAAATTTATTGTGAATTTCAGGGTGTTTCACAGCTCTCCCCCACCAACCTCCCTGATGCTACAAGACCCCGTGGCTAACAAAGCAAAATCGGCAAGGCAAGAAAAGAAAGAAGCTGAGAGCCATGATTGGTAAGGCGATGAACACCGGTCGATTTCAGGGGCATGGGTCAGAGAGAAGAATTGACACAAAAAATGACTGATGACGACAAACTTGGATGAGAACAATGGGTTTTTTCGATCGAGGGCGGGGTTTGTGCGAGTTTACAGTAAAGTGTCTTTTCTTAGGGGTAACTCAATATTTTTTAAATACTTGTTTACCTCTTTGAAAATGTTTAGCGATTTATTTGTTCAAAAAAATTGTTCATGAACTTAATCACTTAAAATTGAAAAATTCGTTGGAATTTATAAATCATTTATAGCACTATTTACTACCACATACATGGCTTTTTAAAACTTTACGTTTGAACTTCGTAAAACTAACCAATAACAATCTTTCTAATACACCAAAAATTCTCAATAAAATTGATAACCACTTGAAACTCTTCTTCAAAACCATATAAAATCATAAAATAAAAGAAAAGAAAAGAAAAACAAAAAATAAATAAGACAAGACATGAAAGATAGAAAGTTAAGTTCTTTGACCTTTGATTCGAGATACATATTATTATTACATTACATAAAAAGGAAACAGAAAGTGTGGGTAAGTTAATTACTCAGCGATCAAAGCACACGAGAGCTTAGAAACCTGCTTTCGCCTCTATATCTAACCCAAAGTCTTCGTCTCCAATTCGATTTTAGGGCTTTTCTTGCTATCTGTATTGTAAAAATGGTGTCAAAAGGGAGATCATTACCCCGGGGATCTTTTCGGAAATCTTCTTCTTCGACGCTTATCTTTTCAATTACGATTATCTGTTCATTCTTCGTTTTAATCCTTCTCGCCCTCGGAATTCTTTCGGTTATAAACAGTTCAGATACTTCTCCGAAAGCTCATGATCTCAGCTCCATCGTTCATCGTACTACAACTGTTGACAGGTCAGTTCGGGTTTACTCTGAGTTTTTGTTCGATTTTGTTTGTGTGATCTGGTTCGGTATTAAATTGGACTGCCATTGTTTGATTTAGAAGTGAGAGTAAAGATGACATAGCAGATCAGTGGGTTGAAGTGATCTCATGGGAGCCTCGAGCTGTTATTTATCATAACTTCCTGGTTAGCATTTTTTTTGTTGGTCCTATTGAAATCTTATACATGCCAATATATATCTCCTTTCAATTGTGTTTTGAAGCATTTTGTAGATGTGGTATTACACAATTATTGACTGCGAAGAGAACTAAAAGCATCCCATAAGAACACTGAATTTACACGGAACCTCTTTTGGGGGGGGGGGGGGTGGGGTGTGGGGTGGGGGGGAACAAAAGGAGGAGAAGAATCCACCATATGAAATGGAAACAACAAAATGTGAAGAACAATGTCTCAATGTATGCTCTAGCATACCTCTCACCAAAAATAAAATAACAAACACACTGCATTTCTGTATATTGATCATCATGACCACAAGATGTCAAACTCTAGATCTGGGTTCTCCTTATTCAACAGGCTAGTCTTGACAGCTGCAACATGTGTCTTCTATTTTACCATCAACTCTATTCATGTTGTAAAACGTTCCGATCACAAACCCAAAATCGATGCTCCAAATTAGAACCATATCGATTCAATAATGGAAATTATCTACCGTAAACTTCGACTAACAAATATCCAACAATCAAAACACCAACAATCAAAACACCAACACACTTACGTAAACAAATGCAGAAGATAAGGGTTGATTGATTTTGGAGACAAATTCAACAATTCAAACTAGAAACAATAACATAAATTCGTAAGTATGGATCTTAAAAGAAGTACCTACCAACATTTGAAGAATAAAGGGTTGTTGCTTAACCTTAACCTGTACTCAAGAGACTTCATTAAATACATATCCTCTAATGTCCATCATAAGCTGTAGTTGTGTTTTCCTACAATACCAACCACAACACTTTGTTTGGTAGGCATATATGGGATGATGAACATGGCATCTCTACTAGTGTCTTCACCTTCCCAAATAGAGTTCTCTTCAAAATTTGCTGTATAAGAATGACCATCATACTAACCTACCATCATTTTAACTTATTGATATCAATTGTTGACGAACTCTATGCCATTGCTAAAAAAATGAGGAGTAACAGAATAAGGGGTCGTTTGGTAGATGCTAAATGATTCGATGCAGAATGATTAAGGGGCTGTTTGGCAACTTCGGGATCATTTGGTGCAGAATGATTAAGTGACCGGAATGGTTAAGAGACTCTGTATGATTTAGTGTTGGATAAAAAAATGGTTGTTTAGGCACTGTTCTGAATCAATAGTCTGAATGACATAAAATTATTTTACCCTAACTCTTGTGTCAAATGAAAAATAATGTTTAGCAAAAGTTCGGGATGAAATTTCTGAATGAAAATAGAAAATAATTAATGGCCCAAGACTTCTCTAGTCCACCACACTTACAGTACATATCAAGAAATGAATTCTTGATAAATGGATCGTGTATTCCAACTCTCAACAATTGACCACGAATCTGCTTTCCAAAATCCAGATGATGCAAAGAAGATGGCAACTAAAAAAGCTTTTCATATAATTTTTTTTAGCATAATCAAAAGCCTCAACTAAAAAAACTCATCAACTCAAATAACTTTTTAGCATAATCAAATGCGACTTAAAAATCAAGTACATAATTCTTCAATGTTGTATCTAAAAAAACCCCATTTCTCAATATCCACCAAGAACAGATGTTCCTGTATGTGGTTTTGAGCAGTGATAGGAAATCCATTTGCTAGTCTACAAATCAAAATGATCTCATAATTACTTTTCTCTTGCAATAATTATGCCCATTCTTTTTCTATTTATAGTACTTTTTGGCTTACTTATCAACCTTTCCTTGCAATATCAATTATTTGAAACTAATGATAGTTCGATAGATTGTTTGAGTACAAAGGCCAAAGTAATCACCTAGTATAGTTCACAGGGACTATGTTTACTGAATGAAAATCACTTTCTGCTCCACTCAGGGACTATGTTCAAGTCCACGTCTTCGTTTGTTCCATAGCCAATTTATTTGTCCTCCGACTTACCCTTCTCATTATCCTGCAGTTACTACTTACTAGAACTCGAGATCACATTTGTAAGTCCAAACTTTTCCTTATCATGTTTTATATCAAGCAAGTTATAGTTCGATTTTCAAATTTTCTTCCTCTTCCACCTTTTCTCGATTTAGTAAGAGTTCCCTGTTGCATATGCAATGTTAACAGACTTTTCCGCCTTAACTACTAACTGGACTTGTGAGTTGGTACCTGTCGCATCCAATGTTAATCTTGCTGGGTGTAAATGGGATTACAAGATTAAATGAGATTCATATGGTATTGTCAGTCACTAAAAGCTGGATTTGTTGCTAAAGGGTCTCATCAAACAAGTGGGATTGTGATATGAGTAGGTTTCTTCTTTGATATTCTAGAAGGGGAAAGATTTAAAGGGTAGAAGAGTCTTTTAAATTGTTGTAATAAGGGGATATGAGCTGTTTTGTGTTTTCGTACATTTACATATAGTTGCAGTTCAGAAACACTACCTCCTTGCATGGAGAGAAATGCTCTTATATAAAAAAAAGTGCTACCTCTGCTCAAAGATCTGTTTATAGGAAGTATGAATTCTGGTTGGTTGCGTTTTGTATACTGCATTCCATGTTTTTTTGTCTATTTTAGAGTAAGCAAGGTTTCAGTATATTGTAGTATACCAATTTTTTTGGTTTCGAAAGGAGATAGTTACTTATTTGAGTTTAAAATTACTTTC
This sequence comes from Saussurea involucrata, assembly GCA_033807775.1. Classification (NCBI taxonomy): domain Eukaryota; kingdom Viridiplantae; phylum Streptophyta; class Magnoliopsida; order Asterales; family Asteraceae; genus Saussurea; species Saussurea involucrata. The sequence goes on from CM066316.1 coordinate 54,824,271, forward strand.
ATTTGATTGTCTTAAGATTATGACTCCCTTTTCATGAGATATGTTTTGAGTTTAGAGTTTCCTTAATTGTGGTATCTTTTACCACATAAAATAGATTCGATGGTCTTTAATATAGCTATGGAAGATTCCAATTCATCCTAGATGTTGATTTATGAATTCATTTACTTGGACCTGTAATCCATCTTTTGAGTATCATATGCTCGGTTTTCAAGATCGGGCATGTATGACATGCTTCGTTATTGACTTTCTCTTAACACTTCTACTTTTACAAGCGAAAATGTATGTTTCCTTACTGTTGTTCTGTTACAAAAAGTTATGCTATAATGCAATCCTGAAATCAGACTTAAGTTAAAAAAAGGTAAAGAAACCAAGGCCTTGTTTGTTTTTTAGAAAAAAGCTCTTATTAGCCTCTTATGTCTGATTCGTTAAGAGGTAGGGCCATTCAGACTGTTTGTTTTTTCCAAAATTTTAGAGCCACTTATGACTTATCGTCCTCTTATCTGGTAAGAGGTAAACCAACCTCTTATTTGCCTCTAATTGTTCTCAATAAATTAACTTTAATAGATCCTTTCTCTCAATCGATTCACTTGAATTATAATAAAACTCAATTTACTATAATTAGATGACTTCCAAATTTAAATTTATATAATGTAAATATATTATTATCAATTAAACATAATCGTTTAAATGAATGCTAGTTTTATAATTTAGATGTAAATTTCGTAATGATGATGCATAAATATGTGGAATTATATATATATATATATTCAACACTATAATATTCTAATGGATCAAACACATAATTTAAACAAATTCAGACATTTATCGGTTTACAAAAACAGTCAGTCTTATTGATTCAGATTTTAGACTTCAGCACTACCTCTTATCATCAAAAGTGAAATAAGACTTCAAACTTCAGCACCTCTTAAAAAACAAACGCCACCCAAGTCTCATGTATGGCTTAAACAAAACTTGGTTGACAGTTTACAAAACTTACCAAACTGAACTTTGTGTGTTTCTCATGGCAGTCCCAGCACGAGTGCGAGTATCTAATTAACCTTGCTAAACCTCATATGGAGAAGTCAACTGTTGTTGATAGCGAGACTGGCAAGAGCAAAGATAGCAGGTGTGCTACTTCTTCAATGTTCCCATTCTTATTTATTTACTTGCACTTTTTGAGTTTTTGTTACTTTTTTTATGATCTTTCTAGCATCCTTGAGTTATTTAAATTAACCAGATATATCTCACCTCTTTCATTTAGGGTTCGCACGAGTTCTGGCACATTTTTGGCTCGTGGACGTGATAAAATAATCCGGACCATTGAGAAAAGGATTGCAGATTTCACCTTTTTACCTGTAGGTAGGCTTTTTACTAAGCATCATCGGTCTTCTGGTTACTTATTAGTTATACTTCAGTTTGTGTTCCAAGTATACAGCCACTTTTTGTTAACTTCAGGTTTCAGTTTGTTAACTATAGATCTTCTATCTACTTGATTGGGGTGTTCTGAAAATGAGTTTTTACACAGAACATGGGGAAGGACTGCAAATTCTACACTACGAAGTGGGACAGAAATACGAGCCTCACTATGACTACTTCCAAGATGAATTTAACACCAAGAATGGGGGCCAACGTATGGCTACAGTTTTGATGTACCTGTAAGTGATGCCTTTTCTTTCGGTAAATTTTTTCATGTATTTTTTTTCATTGTGTCTCATCTTTTTTACATTGACGACAGTTCAGACGTTGAAGAAGGAGGTGAGACGGTGTTCCCGTCTGCAAAGGGGAATATCAGTGCCGTGCCTTGGTGGAATGAACTGTCTGAATGTGGCAAAGAAGGACTATCTGTTAAACCTAAAATGGGGGATGCATTGCTTTTTTGGAGCATGAAACCTGATGCATCTGTAGATCCTTCAAGTTTACATGGTCAGTAATTGTTAATATATCCATACACTAGAACAAAATCGGGTTTATAGAATGCCAAATATTTCTAAATGTCCTAATAAGTTTATTGGACCAAACAATTGTGTGTCCAATGTAAAAGTGTTGCAATAAGTTTATAGGACGATATTGGGCGTCTTAACAAGTTCTTTTAGGACACTTTTACGATAAAGTGTTCTATTAGCTGCTTCCAATGAACACATCTTTTCTCGGATAGTTGTTTTTATAATACTCTCAAATAATGTCATATGAAGAAATTAATGGAACTTTATTTCAGAAGTGTCCTAAAAACTTGTTAAGATGGCCAAAAATGTCCTATGAACTTGTTGTAATACTTATGTAGGACGCATAATTGTATGGTCCTATAAAGCAATCTATTAAGACATTTATACATTTTTGGTGTCTTATAAACACGATTTTGCTGTAGTGCATTTGCATTACCATGACACATGCATTAACTTTACTTAAGTTTGGAACATCTGTTATCCTTGGATAGGTGGCTGCCCGGTTATCAAGGGGAACAAGTGGTCGTCGACAAAATGGATTCGTGTGAACGAGTATAAAGCTTAATTTGGTTTAAAAGGTATTTTCCTTAGCTTTTAGGGCTTCTGCTGCTGCTGCTGCTATAGAATGTTGTCTATGAGTTCATAAAATACATGTGCATATCACCATCAGCATATGTACAAATATATCTATCTATCTATCTATCTATCTATATTATTTATATCTATCTACTTATTTTCTTTCGCTTACTCGACTTAAAACACCTGCAGTTCCTGTTCACACCCAGGGTAGGTTTTTGGATGAAATTGTGTTTGCATGTACAAATTCCTGCAAATGTTATGGAAGTTAAAGAGGCCAATGTATATGAACTTGTTGTCCATGTTCTAGAACACGTGAAATTAACCAAATTGAACAAACTTGGTGTATTAACCAAAAAGGGTGGGCGACTGTTTCCGTGAAGACCTCCCAAACTAAGTGTGTAGAATCAATCATTCTCTGAAATTAGTTTATCAAATACATGCAGTACAAACCAACTTAGGTTTTAATTATGTAACATCCATCATAATTTTTGAGCAAATTATGGGTGAAATTAAGAACGAACATCACATCACATCACATCACATCTTGCACGATATTAATTGTTTTTTAAGTTTTCTTTAATTTGAATTAAGGGAGAATGTTGAAGACCGGTTCAAAAATAGGGTTGATAAACTGGATCACTTTATGAGACGTGCAATTTATGGAGTAGTCTTGAAGCTTTACGTTTAGATAAAATTAATATAGAGAATGTTTATGTTGCACTTCTTAATTCTAAACTTATGTAGGTTGTGTGTTTGGTGCTTTTCTATGCATAAAAATTAAAAATTAAAAACATATTTTTTTGTTGACTTATTATTTCAATTCTTTTTATTCTGAATTGTATTCATATTTCTCCAACAAAATTAATATCAAAACAACAATCTAGAAAAAAAGTAAATTACGAATTTGGTCTTTAAGGTGTGTTAAAATTACAAATTTGGTCCCTTTCATTTATTACATAAGAAACCTTCAGGTGTGCAGTTTTTTTATGGATTAGTCCTTCACACTAACGCCGCCCACTTTCTTTGTTAAACTCAAGGGCATTATGGTCTTTTTACCCTTTTCCCTCTATTTTACCAATTTTTAATTAGTTACATATATGTTTTTTTCTTGAACATTCATCTCTCCAAGAACCCCAAGAACATTGTAACACACACAATTTTCGGTAAGTAAAAGTCATCCCGTACGTTGTCATAACTTATAAATTATAGGTTTTATGTTAGGAAATCTTTACTTTGAGTCCCTAAGAGTATCGTGAGTGTTGACGTTGAAAAAGCCGAGTTTCGGGGCTTGATACGGGCCCGACTACAACGTCCGACGACTATGACAGTGTCATAGTCGCACCTTGCAAATCGCAACCAAGGGACAACTCACAGTACACCCTGGGCGACATTGCCATGCGACATTGCCTGACAATGTCGCCAGGTGTGCCAGACAGCATAAAGTCGCGATTTTCAGCCATCCCTCTTCATTTCTTCATATCTTTCTCATTTCTACTCCGTTTTTGGTGATTCAAGTTACTATGGTTTCGTTTTTGATAGCTCTTCAAGGATAGATTGTGAGTGTTGAAAGTTATTGGAATATCCAAGAGTATTTGGTGGTGGTAAGCTCCTCATCTCCATCGATTTTAAGCCAGGGTTTGATGTGCTCTTTATATTCTCGTCTTTTCTCTCCATTTTTGCCTTAGGTTTTGGATATTTGGAGGTGAAGGAAACACTTTTCAAGTGTTGGATCTAAGAGTTAGGAGGTTTTGCTTGTATATTCAAGTTTTCACCAAGAAAACTCAAGTTTGGGGTAAAAACCTAGATTTAGCCTAAATCTAGCAATATGAGTTCAAGTTGCTTTGTGAAAACTATGTACATACCAAAATGTGTATTTTTAAGTAATAATGTGTTTACTTGGTATTTCTCAAATGTGTTGAGCATTTAGCAAAGTTTTCATATTTAGTAATTTTGGGTCGTTAAATCTTATGAAAAGGCCTATCATTGGTTTTTGGATATTTTGATGTGTAAATCTCAAGAACGTGTTCTTTTGGGTGGTTCATCGCACAAATGAAATTTATTTGATGTTTAACGCACTCTTGGTGTACTTGGTTTATAAATCGTTTGGAAAAATTTACGTCATTGTGTCATGAGATACTTTGGAAATATGATGAGGGGTTTTTGTTGGAAGTTGTTTTATCCCCAACCAATTATGTGCTTTAAGTAATCATGCTCTGAAGCATGTATTTGTATAAACGCCGATTAAATGCGTTTTATTGTTTTAATGACTAATGACCTTTATTGTTTGGTTAATTGAATTGTTGAGCCTTTTGGCTCGTAATTGACTTAAATGAGTCTTGAGGACTTTAGTCCGATTCAAACTGCTCTATATTGAGCTTTTGAAGTTATATGCATTTGAGACACATTTATTTATTGGAGCAAAAAGGTTGTTTAACCGGCAACCTTAAACCGGCCCACAATCGGTTGCCAATTCCATAATGTGGGGGGCATACCTGACTCACTCAGTGGCAAGGCGATTGCGAGGGGGCCCCGAGCCCGTCTCCCCCAGGATTCGAACTCGTGACCAACGGCCTATTGGAGCAAACATCGCCTCGCCCCTTAACCAACTGAGCTACACGCCATTGGCCAGAGACACATTTATTTATTAATTACATGTTCTGAGGATGTTGGGAATTCTTTTGGAGTCGTGTAATTTTTGACCGTGATGCATTGGATCCATAGGCATGTGAGTCAGTCTTATTTGTACGGTTGAATGGGTATTGCGGGGTTGGACTCCGGGACTCATGTTTTGTGATCTTAAACTTTCCAAGTAGAGACTAGGAGGGTTGAGTCTGGAAGTGCTACCTTGATGGTGAACACTAGGACCTCCGCCGCTTGAGGTAATGCCTTGGAGGTAGTCCTTAAGTGTTCCGGGCCTTGTGGAATTCGTGGGGATAGACACTAAGGTCAACCGACTCTTGAGTGAAACTTGTTAAGGATTCGTAGGAACATTTGGACGTCTAGTCTCGAAGTGTTATATGATTAACGTTGTATGAGTGACATACTTATGTGTTCCTCCACTCTCAACGGATACGGGTCTCCCCCGTTGTTGTCAAACGTTATTTTCGGATATTGTAGTATCCATACTTTACTATCGTTTGGGTCTTATGCGAGTAATTGCAATTGATGACTTTAATATTGGATCCCCTCTACATATATTAACGTTTAAATGAAGTAGTTATTTCCATGTTTCGGTATTTGGATTTTTATCCTATTTATGCTTCGTGTGAGTATTGGGTTTAGTTCCATGTTTTTAGAGTATTTATATTTAAGCGTTTTATCAAGAAAAATGGGATATCTAGAAAAAAACATCACTACTTATTCTAAACATTTTGCATAGTGGGAATTGTGATTTAAACGATGTTATTTCCGTTTTACTGATTATATAGTGATGAAAACTCTTGAACTCACTAGGCGTTAAGCCTAACAGTTTTTATTTTTCGGCATGTGCATCAGGTCCTTGTGGTACTAGCGACACCGTGAAGAGTTGAGTACTAGATAGATGCACGAGAAGGATGTAGCCATTAAGTGATGTGTCCGCATTCGGAGATAGCGACTAATATGGAGTTTTAGTAACACCCGACCTTTATTTAGTCTTCGTGCAAGACTTAAGTTAATAATTGTTGAGGTTAATTATAGAATTTAATTCGATGTATTTGTTGTAATGTTGAAAATTTTAAATTAGTTGTTTTTTTTCCAAATCTGTGGGTGTTACAAACATTTAAACCCAATTTCATCTCCTTAAGCAAACCCAGATCCAAAAAGCTAAAATTAAACCTAGATTCATCTCCTCAATCAAACCCATATCCAAAAAACTAAAATTAAACCCAGATTTATCTCCTTAATCAAACCCGGATAAAAAACTAAAATTAAACTCAGATTCAAAACCTTAAATGGAACCCTAAATCAATCCCAAATCCAAAAAAACTAAAAATAAACCCAGATTCAAAACCTTGAATGTAACCCTAAATCAATCCTAGATTCAAAACATTAAATGGAACCCTAAATCAAACCCAAATCCAAAAACTTAAATCAAATCCAGATCCACAAGGCATAGCTAACTTTTGGTAAAACGATCGCGATATAAAAGACATATTGACACTACAGTAATACTCGTGCAGGTATAGAATTAACAAGGAATGTACCAGAAACTACATCCGCCGATTCTTTAGCTTCTTCAACCGTCATGTGAAATGCTCAGCCCGTTGGTTTTGGGGTATTAGGTTTCCTCTCTTGATTCCCACTCTTCTTTAGCTTTGGGCAATCCCTTCGGTAATGACCGGGCTGCTTACATTCAAAACATGTCGGTCCTTGGATGGGACAGTTCCCCATGGTGTGACCACTCTTAGCACACTTGAAACATTCTAGGGGAGTTACTCGACACGGACCAAAGTGTTTGCTTTTACATTTCTGGCACCAATTTGGTTCCCGACGAGGTTCAAAACGAGTGTTCTTGATAAAGGGCTTCGGTCTTTGCGAAGATTCCGATCTACCTTCCCACTTCCTTTTCTCTCCCACTTGAGCTTTCTCAGCTTTATCCCTCGCATAGACTTCTTCTATAATCTTTACTTTCTCAATCGCCTCTCTCAGTGTAGAAGCCTTTGAATTTCGGACTCTGGACATCATATCCGCTGGCAAACCCTTCAAGTAAGCCTTGATCTTTTCTTTTTCAGTTGGGGCCACATGCCCCACTAAATTCAGCTTCTCCAGAAATACACGAGTGTACTCCCTTACTGATGAAGTGCCCTTCTTAAGCGTTCTGAATTCTTCCTCAATCCGATCAATTTCGTTTTCGTTGCAGTATTCTTCCAATATCTTCCTTTTGAACGATTCCCAAGTCATGGCTGCCAAAACCGGAGCCGTCACAGTTGATGTCACTAGGGGTGCTCAAAAACCCGATCAACCCGACCAACCTGATCAACCCAACCGAACCCGACGTGAAATAACCCAACCCGAAGCAACCCGATGTCCAATCGAGTTGTAAAATCCTCAAACCGTATGTATTGGGTTGATATCGGGTTAGAAGAATTTGAACCCAACCCAACCCGATGAACCCGATATATATATATATACATGTGTGTGTGTGTGTGTGAAGGAGTTGAGAAATTTTGGGCTAACATATATATGCAAATTGAGAAAAATAGTTGACGGTGATATATTTAAGATTTAAGAAATATGCAAATTGGAGACGCCAAATTATTTGATCATATTTGGTTTAGACATTTTTATATGTAGTATCTATATATTGTGTGAATTATCGGTTGTATTTTTAAAAACATGTTTCATTTATTTTTATGTTTCTAATTTTGATTTTACGTTGTTTAAACACAACCCGACCAACCCGATTGGGTTGGGTTGGGTTGAAATTTTTTCAAACCGTCAACATTGGGTTGATGTGTCGAAATGTCTTCAACCCGATCAACCCAACCCGTGAGCACCCCTAGATGTCACGATATTCCACCATGTCAAAGCATTTCCTCGTAACATCTGGGATCCAAATCTGACCTTTGACTCTTCGTCACATTCACAGACTCTAAATGCTTGTTCCATCTCTCTAATCCAATTCATACACGCAATTGGATTATCTGAACCAGCAAATTCAGGTGGCTTGCAACTTAAAAACGTCTTGTATGAACAAACTTTCTCCATCCTCTTATTAACATTCACTACTGGATTAACAGGTGGAGTTACCGTGCCGGTACCCATTTCTGGTCTTTGTGATTCGGCACTTCTGTCATTCAGTACTTTCATAAACATCTCTTGTTGTTGAGTCAGTGCAACATTCATGACTCGCATCATATTTTCCATCATACGAGACTCCATCGTAGATTCTGTCGTTACCGGATTGGAAGTACCGACATTAGTTCGATGAGTTTGACTTCCTCCTTCCCCCAGGATAGGTGGCCTTGGTGGACTCGCATTAGCTCCACCTCTTTTAGGTTGATTTTCTGCAAATTCATTTGCCACCCGATCCTCTGAAGAAGTAGAAGATCTATTTGGTGTATTAACCATCGTATTCTGCTGAAGCACATAAAGAATAACCATAAGGAAGAGTCATATAACTCGAACACAAGGAAACATACTTTAATGTTCATTAATCGCTATAACAATAAGAAACAAGTACGCTTACGTAACAATATATTCATAATAGTAGTAGCTAATTGAAATTATGAACATACTACACATAAGAATACTCGTTACCATCATCACAGTTCTTAATTCACGTATTTCCGTCGACTCTAAGACTATCCCGTCTTAGTATTTCTACCCAATCTCACAAATCATAACTTATTCATCTCAGCTTGTCTAGGTATCTTACGATCATACCTAGTTCACATAAACTACAACTCTGATACCAAACTGAAACATCATAAAAATCACAATAAATTTAAACCTTAAATTCATCAAAGTATACTACAATATCTTCCAAGACTTTCATACATAAATGGAGCATTAGCAACGAAGATTCATATTTACAACTGAATTATCAAAAACAACCTACTAATCTAATCCATAACAATAAGATCAGATTATAAGGGTTGTCTAGGTAATCTTCCAAAATATCTTCGTCATAAACTAATCCCTCCATTACATCTCCAAAAGTTATGACTCAAAAGTCACCCTCTGCTCATCACTTCATATCCCTTCCCGAGCCAGAACCTGATAAGAAATTTAATTTGAAAACATTAGGCTTGCGCCTAGTGAGAACATCCAGTTAAAATCAAAACATTTATAAGCTTTGAAAACCCAATTTGTAAACAAAGCATATAAAATAACCTTTTCACAAACTTTCTTACCGTACACATAACATCTTTCGATGACGGGAATCATACTCGATTCCATGAATATGTCAGACACTAAGTAAGTCATAGTATCACGTTTTAGAGCGCCACTACGAATCACAGAGGATTCTAGATTACAGCTCATGTCCAAGAAATTACAATTAAGCGTCATGCCTATTTCTTGGTGTGGAAGTAGGGATTACAATTAAGTCATGCCTATCCCTTATCTTCCAATAGAAATCGGGAATTACAATTAAGCGTCATGCCCATTACACGTCTTCACGTCACAATACGAAATGGAATTACAATTAAGTGCCATGCCTATTCCTCATTTCAAATCAACGGGAATTACAATTAAGCGCCATGCATATTCCATGTTTATCAAATAATGCTAGTGCCTATGGATCCACTACACTTACTAGCATACGTGCGTATCAAAACCAACTCACACATCAAATCGCATCATACTTAAAGTCGAGTTATAATTATGTTCGTACTGTTAAAGTTGCAATCCAAATGATCAAGAATGTCTCCTGTCAAAAGTTACCGGAAAATCAATAATTACCGGACACTTTCGGAAAATCAATAATTACCGGACACTTCCGGAAAATCAATAATTACCGGACACTTCCGGAAAAACTATCCGGACTAAGTGTCGGGAACTCATATCCGGAAACTACTGAAACTATGGATCCGGGAACAATCCGGGAAACACAATCCGGGAGTTGTATCCGGGGAAACTCGATCCAGGAAATGGAATTTACCGGATACTTCCGGAAATAAGAATTTACCGGATACTTCCGGTATTAAGCATTTACCGGACACTATCGAAAATATGAGTTTACCGGATACTAAAACTTACCCGGAAACTTCGACCTGTACATCCATTTTCAACACAAATCTACAAACCAATCGAGATATCTTCCTATACCAGTAACCAAAATTTACCAATACCATTTATAAACTCAATTCATGAATTTGATGATATCACATAAAGTTTAGCAAAGAGATGAACTCACCTGGAATGGAGTACAGAACGATAACCCAGAATTAATTGGTTCTCAAATTCTTTGCACCTAAATGATTCCAGAATCCAAATTGAGAAGAGGAATGAATTTGTAAACATTAATCCTAGAAAGAATCATTCAATTTCTTACCAAGTATCGACTGCTCTCGTTCTCTTTACCCGGAACCGACTTCACAGAAAGAAAGATTGAGATAATCTCAAGTTTCAGCCGACCTCAACTTTTATATATCACTTTTCTCATTTACACAATTTAACCCAAAACTTTGGCCAAATTACACGTTCAACCCTTCGACTTTAAATTATAACATAACGTTTAAAATAACCCCCTTCTAATATTTTAAACGTTCCTCGTACAAAATTATGAAAATTCCGAGGTGTTATAGATTTAAACCACTGTTCTGAACCTCTACCGATCTTAACGTCGATAATTGGATTTTGGTTTTCAAAATTTTCAAAAATGGTATTTTGGTCATCTACCAATATTTCAATCTATTTCCAAAGCTACATTATGTGAACGGTGAACCAAACAGACATATTTCAAATTTTTAACAAATTTCATTCCAATATCAGTCAACCAAACAGATGGTCAAACCTGATAACATTTCATTCAAATATCTTTTAAGTCAACTTCTTTTAACATATTTCATTTAATTCAAAATCATTCTACGAACCAAACGCCCCTTAAATTATATTTATTTTTTCATAATATGTTTTAATTATGTTTTTTAAATGCTAATTAAATGCGTGTTTCGTTTTATGAAATTTGATGAGAACTTGATAAACATATATATTTAAATATTTAAATTTAAATTTCTTTTTGATAGGTTTGTCGTTTGTATGTATAAATTAATTTTGTAAATTAAAATTTGATATGATGTAAGGACCTACGGGGGTGTTTGGGATTGATTATTTAAAACAACTTATGCTTTTATGTAAAAGTGTTTATTAACTTATGTGGTGTTAAATCGGAGTTTTATAAAAAGTGTTTGGATTAGCTTATGGTAGTACCAAAACATAACAAGGCTAATAAGTTGTTATTTAGAGAGTGTTTGAGATTGCTTATACATGTAAAATAAGCAAAAAGTTGATAAGTTGTTTTAAATAAGTCAATAAGTTAGAATGTAATGACTTATCAAAAACTCCTTATCACCGATGCCAAACCGCTATAAGCAGTTTTCGGTTTTTAACTATCCAAACACTAAAAACTGCTTATTACCGTTACCACACCGCAATAAGTTAATAAGCAATCCCATACACCCTATTGCTTACTTGTGGACCATGTAGGTTTGGCCATAAGTCGGTGATCGATTTGCGAGGCGTTGGTTAGATAAAGTTCGGGGGTGCCTCAGAAATTTTGGGTTTGTTCGGAATCTTATATTGATATCTTATGGCAAACAAAGTGATCAACAACCACCTAAGTACTACAAGAATATATGGATTTGGACATTGTCCCCTTTTATTGTGTTGCATGACGTGACAATAAACCAGTATTTTCACCGAGACGGGTGTTATTGTTCGTTCAACTACTTCTGAAACCATTTATGTAGTGTACTACGCTCTTAACGATATTTAATTACATGTGAAGATCTTGAAAGATAAATTGTCTTTAGATGCTATTATCAAGACTCAAGATAAAATAACTCACATCATTCTTATCTCTGAATGGTCTATTTAAATTGCCCCGTAGTAACTCGGTATCATATGTGATATTTTTAATGAATGAAATCTATCAAAATAATTGGAAAATAGAGATTTAAAATGAAATAAAATATAGTTTGACCATTGGTTTGCAAGAGATGGAATTAAATATAATATTCTATTCAATTCCTTTGAATTCCCCCCTTTGCACAATTCACTTCTTTCCCTTCGCCTTAACCACAAAGTCGAGAGTTAACGACACATCCTCTACAATCACCCTTATCAAGACAATGACCTGCTGGAAGATAAGGTATAAAATGTAAATCACTAGGTGTTGGATTCCTCTATAGTACTAGACTCTTGTTATTCATTACAGAATACTAGCTTCTATCGCTCCTTGCTTGCTGAGCAGCATACCGGGAAAAAAGGAACATTTCTCTCTCTTATCATACACAATATCTCAATTGAAAGCATTGACCCTGTAAGTTTCAAAAGATGTTGAAGGTAATTATGCAATCATTATTTATGATCATATGATTAGATAATTGACTTTATCATGTATTCCATAACTACATTGTTCTTTGCTAGGTTGCTAGGCTAATTAATCTTCAAGGATGGAAAGCTTGAAAAAGGAATTAGAGTACTCGCTTGATTGTTTGGACATAAAGTCTTGGTGATGTAACAACCTGGATGTATACAATTTCAAAAGATTTTTAATATATTGAAGACATTGGATACATGTTATTGGTTATGTTTAATTTGGTTTGCCGGATTTTTTCTTTTTCAACTTCTAGCGATACACTGTATGTTACTGTTTTATGTTACCAATGTACAAGTGCAACAATTAACATTTAGTAGATTAAAGTTTTTGATTATGCAATTTTATGATTTTATACAGAAAATGCCATTGTATGTATATAAAAAAATGCAATTGTGTGCACGCAAACAAAACCTGATTTCCGGTTGGAGATGTGAACTCAAGATCATGGACAAACATAAAGATGGGGCTTGGGGTCCTCAATGCCCCCATATCCATTGTCATCTTTAGATACATTTGAGTTAATGAAATCTGTCATCCCATATTTTTGGGTTTCCATCCTCAATGCCCACAAACCACTTGAGCTTGATCCAATGAATTGATATTGAGGAAACAGTTAGGAGAAAAGTAATGGAATTGAATAATAATAAATGAATATAGACCAATTCCCAAAATGTTTTTAGTTGTTTTTTGAAATAAGTTATTGATTCTTTAGAAATGAACAATTCAATACATTTAAAAAATATTGTTGATTCAAATGGATTACTTAGAGCACTTCCAACTCAAATACTAAAGGAAAACATTAAAATAAGTTATTAGTATATTTAATTTGTAATCTAAAAATACAAAATAAAATATGTAAAATTTCAATTAGTTAATTAACTATTAAAATAGATATACCCTTTATTATTAATAATAAAATATTAATAAGATGTTGTGCAATAGTGAAAATGGAGGTTTTATTCTCTATTTTGCTCCAACAGCTTCTCTATCTTATTCTTTAAAATAGAGAAAATAAGAAAAAAACTCCAAGTTTAAAAAATCCTCTAAAACATGATGGGATGTGAGAGAAATTCATTTTTTATTCATTTCCACCTGTTAATGCTATAATATGTTGTAATCAAGGCTTTTTATATATTAGCTTACTTTCCTTTAGTTTGACTTTGTAATTGTCAAGGGTATATAAACCCTTTTGTGTTAGGACAAATATGTCTTCAAGATTTAATCTTGATTAATAAAGTCAAAGTCAATGTAATATAAAGTCAAAGTTAGCTTATTACCTTAGTTTGTATTGAGGTATATATAGTTTTGTTTAATAGTGGGTGACACAACTATTACAGAGAGGAATACGCATAACTCACATCCTGTAATTTGAGAGCTTATTGAATAGATCTACTTTCTCTCTCTACTCTCTCTCTAGATTCTCTCTCTAATCTTGATAGATCTTGGTTTATCAATTGGTATCAGAGCAGGATTCGAGATTTAGAGGAGATTTTCAGTGATCAATCACGAAAATTTTGGTGAATTCTACAAGAAAATTCGATCGATTTTCTTGAAATTTGATCAAATTTTTCTGATTTTTGATCGAATTGTTCTGCGATTTGGTTCTCTAGATTCGTTTTTCTGAGAAGATCATCTTTTGTTCAAGGATCGAAGTCTAATTCGAAGTATTTCAGGATTAATTTGGTGATTTTCTGAATTTTTGGACTGTTCGACTTTTTGCTACTGTTCGATCTTCCAGTTTCTGATTCAGAGGTTTTTAGAGGTTTGTAGTTGAAGAAGAAGTGCTTAGTTTTAGATTTCGAACTGATCTGCAAAATTTGATTTAAGTTATTTTGAGTTTTAAGTGATTTCTGTCGATTTTGGAAGAATCTCGCAAGATCTGTTCTTCTCGCAACATTCATCCTATTTTTTGCAAGCTTCATCGATTTGAGTGTTGTTCTTCGTTCAAGTCTACATCTCGCAAAGTATTTCGCATCCTTAAGACCCGAGTTTTAGAGCTTCTCGCAACCTTCAGTTGCGAATTCCTAATATTTCGCAACTCTCATACCCGAAAAGCTCAACTTTTCGCAACAGACACTTGCGAAAAGTCAACTTTTCGCAACCCTTGCTTGCGACTTTCTCAGTTTTTCGCAACCATTGCCTGCGAGTTTTGTTCTTCTCGCTTCTTCCTGTTGCGAGTTTCTGACTTGGTTACTTTCAGACGTTTTTCAGTGTTGACTTTCTGTTGACCATGGCTAACCAAGAGGGTTTTTACAAGAACGATATAATGATGTCGTTGGGTTCGAATATTCGTCCTCCGGTGCTTATAAATGAAAACGAGCTCTCGCAATGGCAAGATCGTTTCATCAATTTCGTGGAATCGCAAAATAATGGTGCAAACATTATGCGATCATTGATGGAAGGTCCGTTTGTCAAACCGTATGTGAATGTTCCGGCTACCGCAACTACTCCGGCTTCAAGATCTCTTAAGAAACCCGAAGATTATATGCCGGAAGAAAATTTGCGATCTCAAGGAGATAGGGAAGCCAAGTCTTTTCTCATTCAAGCTCTTCCAAACCACATATATAATAGAATTGATTGTTATAAAAATAATATAACAATGATGTGGTCTCAACTTGAGAAAATCATGTTAGGTTCCGCGGTTGCAACTCAACTCCGACAAACGCGATTTATGAACAATTTTGAAGGTTTCAAGGCTAAGGAGAATGAGTCGTTAAGGAGTGTTTTTGATCATTTTTGGGGGGTGATAAACGATCTTTATAAGATAAAAGTCACCAAGACGGAGTTAGAAGCTAACTTGAAGTTTCTAAATGCTTTACAACCGGAGTGGAACAAATCTTGCCACCATCTTAGAAACGATGTGAGGATATCTTCTATGCAAATTCAAGAATTATATGAAATTCTCATGACGGATGAGGAAATGGTTAAAGCAAAGAAGGAGAAGTTAGACAAGAAGAGTAAAGGGAAAGCCGTTGACCCGATAGCATTACTTGCTAGTCAACTTGCCGAGAAGACTCTTTTGGAGAATGCTTTCGATGGTAATGTGGAAGATGATGGGGAGGAGCTCGAAAAAGCAATGATACTTCTAACGCAACATTTTCAGAAAAGGTATCAGAATCGCTCGGGAAGTAATAATAATTTGCGGTTTACTTCAGGATCGAGGAAAGTTAATCAAGAAGGTGGAAGCTATGTCCCAAAGGTCGATACTACCAAAGTATTTGAAAACAAGAAGGAAGATGAAAAGAAGGTAGTTACATGCTTCAAATGTGGAAAAACGGGGCATATGGCAAGAGAATGTAGGACAAAGGTGGTGCGTGATACTTCTTATTATAAGAAGAAGTTGGAGCTAGCGGAAAAGAAGGAAAATGACACTATTCTTCTCGTGGAAGAGGAGTATTTCTTGGATTATTCTGATGATGAGTCTCAAAATGAAGAGAGTGCCATGAATTGCTTTATAGGAGATGATGTGAGTGATGATGAAAAGGATGACGATGAAAGCACAACCGATGAATCTGAGGTACCTTCTAAATTCGATTATGATTTTTTATTATCTCAGATGAATAATGTCGTAAATGCTATTCGCACGCTTCGCTCAAAACGACTATCTGAAAAAGAAATTAATAATGATCAATCAAAATTAATCAAAACGCTTAAAATAAATATTCAAGATGAAAAGATGATTTTGATTGATACAAAAGAGAAAATGCAAAAGAAAATAGAAGAATTAGAAGAGATAAATAATTCTTGCATTGAATCTTTGAAAATAATGACCGAAGAGAAAGATAATTTTTCCGACAAAATTACAGAATTAGAAGAAAAATCATATGTAAGAGGTCAATCGGAACAAACAGTGTATTTAAACAAACCAAGGAGTTATAAGTCAATAAAAGAAAAATGGGGACTTGGTTTTGAAAATCCACATTTTTTAGATGATGCAAAAACAAAAGTCCCTACTTTATATGAATTTGATTTTCTACATCTTGGTAGATACGCTCCCCAATTCAAGATTAATTGGACAAACGAAGATAAAGTTTCAAAATTAGAAGAAGAGAAAAGGAAATTTACTTGTAAAATGCAACTTCCATTTGTTTATACTCGTGAAAATGCGAAGTACAATTCTAAGTCTAAAAATTCTAACAAAGATTCTTTATCAAACGATTACTTTGATATATATGCTAATAATACTAATAAGGAGAATAAATCGGAAGTATTGTATGATACTAAAAGATATATTCCCCCTTTAGTATTAGAAGCTAAGATCGTTAGTCTTGAAAATAAAATCGTTGATCTTGAATCTAAGTTAGAAATTTTAGAAGATCAAAACATCTTATCTGAGCTAGAAAGTAACATATTTTCAACTTGTATGAATTCTAGCCTCAAAGAAGATGTAAAAGTCAAACAAGTTTTTGTTGATAAAGATAAAAGAAATGTACAAGCAGATTCAAAAGATGATAAAATGGATGTTGATCAAAAACAAATTTTTTATTCTTCTAATATTGAAACTGATTCTGAGTCTAATAAATCTGAAAAGGAAAAAGAGAATAACTCCGAGGAAAATGAAAAAGAAACTGTTTCAAAGATTGATTTTTTAAATAAAATTCTTTCTTCTGAATCTGTTATTAATTCGGAGAAAATAGATGATTCTTTTACGATAAACACAAAATTTTTACAAAACCAAACGTCGTAAAAGAAGAAGGTCAAAGAAAAAGTCAAAAATTCAATCTCCTATTTCTGAAAATGTTTCTGATTCTTCTCATTCTACTTTTTCAGATAGGTCTATGAAAAAGCGGCGAAAGCAAATCTGGATTGTCAAAAGTACACCTCCAGAATTTTCAACTTCTGATACGAGTGACATAGACGTTGATGTTTGTAATAAGAATTCATTTGCTTGCAATAATAAGAATTGTAATAATTCTTTGCGTTATTCAATAAAGCAAATGATTCAAATTTCAAATGATGGTTTGTGTTGCTCATCAAGTTGTCATTCTGGTGGTATTTTTTATTCTTACGACACGGATTTCACTAATGAATTATTTTATAATTCACATGCTTATTATAATAATAAAGACGTTAAAAAGAAAAGGACTAACAAGAATGGACCCAAACCTTTATGGGTACCTAAATCTGTTTGATGTGCTTATGTGCAGCCAAGTCGTTTGTGGTATCTTGATTCGGGATGCACCAAACATATGACTGGCAATAAGTCTTTATTATCTAACTTTAAGGAAAAAGCATGTGGACGTGTCAAGTTTGGAAATAGCGAAACATCATCTATTCTAGGTTATGGAGATGTAGTTCAAGGAAAGGTAACCGTGAAAAGGGTGAACTATGTTGAAGGTCTAAAGTACAACTTATTCAGTATTGGTCAGTTCTGTGACAAAGATTTGGAAGTCAGTTTCAAGGCCAAAAGAGTTGCTGTAAAGAATGATGACGGAAAAGAATTACTAGTTGGAAAGAGGAGATCCAATTTATATACTATTGATCTCACAACTGTTAATTCTTCTTCAGATGTTTGTCTTCTTTCAAAAGCAACAATTCAACAAAGTTGGCTTTGGCATAGAAGACTTGCTCATCTTAATTTTCGGTATATGGATAGATTGGCGAAAGGTGAATTGGTTCGAGGTCTTCCATCACATAGATTCCAAAAAGATCATCTATGTCAAGATTGTGAAAAGGGAAAAATGAAGAAAGTTCCTCACAAGCCGAAACCTGATTTCTACACAAAGGACATTTTTGATATATTACATGTCGATTTATGTGGGCCAATGAAGACGAAGAGTATCGGGAAGAAAAGATATGTTTTGGTGGTGGTTGATGATTTTTCAAGATATACTTGGGTGAAGTTTTTGAAATCTAAAGACGAAACTCCAGAAATCTTAATCAACCTTATCAAGATTATTCAGACTAATAAGCAAAAGGCAGTGAAAGTTGTCAGATCCGACAATGGCACAAAATTCAAGAACAATGTTCTTCAAGCGTTCTATGAAGAAAATGGTATATCTCAACAGTTTTCTGCCGCAAGAACCCCTGAACAGAATGGTGTTGTGGAGAGATGAAATAGAACCTTGGTTGAAGCTGCTCGAACCATGCTTGCTTATTCAGGTCTTCCTTTATCTCATTGGGCTGAAGCAGTGTCAACGGCATGTTATACTCAAAACCGATCCATTATTCATCGTCGCTTCAACAAGACTCCCTATGAGCTTATGAACGGAATCAAGCCAAACGTCAAATATTTCCGAGCTTTTGGGTGCAAATGTTTCGTGTTGAATGATCGGGAAAATCTTAACAAGTTTAGTCCGAAAGCAGATGAAGGAATTTTTCTTGGTTATGCTCTAACTCCAGTCGCATATAGAGTGTATCTTACTTCTACAAGAAAGGTGGTGGAAAGTGTCAATGTCAAGTTTTATGAATCTGAAGAGATGGTTTTCGGCCAAACAGGACCAGAACCTGAATTATCAGGAATTTTAGCTTCTGAACAAATCAGTTTAGAACCTGTTTCACAACCGACAAATCAGGATCCAAATTTTATTTCTAATAATCTTTCTGATCTTGATTTATTATTTGAGCATTTTTATAATGATGTGCCTCCTACTAACTCGAATACTATTTCTAATATGTCAAATCAGAAAACTGTGAATGCATCTACTTATACCTCCGATGCACTCAACTCTGTTAATGATGATGTTCCAGTTATTCCTGACCATGAGGCAAATGAAGTTCAAACAGTGGTTACTGAAGCACCACAAGTAGTTACTGAAGTTGTGGAGCCGGTGATAAACGATCAAATCATTTCACCACAGACTCAAGAAGAAACTGATGTTGTTCAACCTAATGAAGGAGTGATCCAAAATCCGATTGTTGATCATCTGTCAGTTCCAGAATCTGAATCTGAGAATGTCGTTGAGTTATCTCCACCAACTCCAGAAGTGATACCTGTTTCTTCAAGCGAAGCAGAAATACCTGAACCTCCTTCTCAAGTTTTGGAAAGTGTTCAAGAGACAGTTGATCCTCTCCCTCACACAGCAAAATGGACACAAGCACATCCAATTCATCAAATCATTGGTGATCCATCTTCAAGCGTTTCTACAAGATCCAAGTCCGTGACTCCAAATGAATGCTTATTCGCTT
Source organism: Saussurea involucrata (assembly GCA_033807775.1). Taxonomy (NCBI): domain Eukaryota; kingdom Viridiplantae; phylum Streptophyta; class Magnoliopsida; order Asterales; family Asteraceae; genus Saussurea; species Saussurea involucrata. Next base: position 54,843,948 of record CM066316.1, read on the forward strand.
GCTTTTTAAGCAATGTTGAACCTTCGAAGGTATCTGAAGCATTGAATGATCCGGATTAGATTATTGCCATGCAGGAAGAGATAAATCAGTTTGAAGCATTGAAGGTGTGGAGACTTGTTCCAAGGCCGAAAGGAAAAAAGCATAATTGGCACTAAGTGGATTTTCAAGAACAAAAAGGATAAAGACGGCATTGTTGTGAGAAATAAAGCTCGTTTGGTAGCGAAGGGTTACCGACAACAAGAAGGTATAGATTACGATGAGACATACGCGCCGGTTGCAAGATTAGAAGCTATCAGAATGTTTCTTGCTTTTGCAGCTTATCGAGACTTTACCGTATATCAGATGGATGTCTAGACAGCTTTTCTGTATGGGGGACTTAAAGAAGAAGTTTATGTATCTCAACCAGCGGGGTTTATTGATCAAGATAAACCTGATTTTGTGTATCGTCTTGATAAGGCATTGTATGGTCTGAAACAAGCACCGCGCGCGTGGTACGACGAATTGTCAACCTTTTTGCTTGTATCCAGATTTATCAAGGGAGCTATTGACACAACTTTATTCATTTATCGTGAAAATCATGATATCTGCTTAGTACAAATTTATGTAGATGATATTATATTTGGTGCTACTAACAAATCTTTGAGTACATGGTTTTCAGATCTCATGACTTCCAGGTTTAAAATGAGCATGATGGGGGAAATTAATTTCTTCCTTGGACTTCAAGTCAAGCAATTACCTGATGGAATCTTTATCAACCAGTCAAAGTATGTCTTTGATATTTTGAAGAAATTCAAAATGGATAAGAGCACTACAATTCGCACCCCGATGGCTCATGGTGCAAAGCTTGGTTTAGATCCAGATGGTAAAGAAGTTGATGTTCGAGAAAACCGAGGAATGATTGGATCGTTAATGTACTTAACAACTAGTAGGCCAGACATCATGTTTTCTACATGTTTGTGTGCCAGATTTCAAGCAAAACCCAAAGAATCTCATCGGATGGCAGTCAAGCGAATTTTCAGATATCTGAAAGGAACTCCATATTTAGGTTTGTGGTATCCAAAGAGTTCAGATTATAAACTAACTGCTTATTCTGATGCAGATTATGGTGGAAGTCAACTGGACCGGAAAAGTACATCGGGTCATGTACAATTACTAGGAGATAGGCTGATTAGTTGGGCGTCAAAGAAACAGAACTGTGTATCAATTTCAACGGCCGAAGCTGAATACGTGGCCGCCGCCAGTTGCTGTTCTCAGGTTCTTTGGATGAAGACACAGTTACAAGATTATGGGTTGCTGTACAAGACAATTCTGATATATTGTGATAGCAAATCCGCAATCGCCATCTCAGTAAATCCGGTTCAGCACACAAAGACTAAACACATCGACATGCGATATCATTCCATAAAACATCATGTGGAGAACGGTACAATCGAATTATATGTCGTACCTACTGACTATCAACTTGCCGATATTTTCACCAAGGCATTGGATGAAAAATGCTTCAATTTTCTTTTATCAAAACTCGACATGTTGAACTTGAAAGTTTGAACCTTCACAAATTTAATTCAATGAAGTGAAAATGTTTCTATTTTCATTCAATGAATAAAATGTGTGTCAAGGGTGATTTTACAAGTAGTTTTGTGATATCTGAGTTTTATTTGCTTCAACTTTCACTTCTGAAATAAATCGAAAGGTCAGCAAAACATGAATGGAAATTTGATACATGCACAAATCTGTGTAATTCTAGACTTATATAGAATACGATGCTCACAAAGCCTATTTGTCAGAATGAAGAATGGAAATGAAAATATGAGGGAAGCACAAAGTTTTATAACCAAGTGATTGAGATGCTTAAAAAAATCATTAAGTTTGAAAGTCTGTGCCTGTGGCCTATCTGGTTTGGGAGATTAAGTCCCAAGGGGTACTTGTTACCTAGCCCCTAAGATCAACTGGTCTGGGATTAGCTGACCCAAATCCTGCTATAGAATCAGATAGAAAGCCATGTTTTACTGGTACAGATGGGATTAGGATATATCGATGTAGCCTTTCTGGTTTGGGAGAGTAAGTTCCAAGGGGTGCTCGACACCTAGCCCCTAAGGCCAACTGGTCTGGGATTGGCTGACTCAAATCCTGCTATAGAACCAGATAGAAAGTTACGTTTACGGTGTATCTTAGTCTTAATAAATTTTTTGATAAAAAGATGCCAATGTGCACAAAATAAAAGATGCCAATGAGCACACATCTCTTAAATCTTGGGGAAATTACAATGTCGCGATAAACTTATAAATTTGTGGAAATTCTGATTTCAGTCATATAGTGTGAGTAAGAGCAAAATATTCTTATAAGTTGAAGATGTGCATTTGTTTGTTGCTAATCATATTTCACATGCTAGCACACCAAATAGATTTAATAAGTGGTTGAAACTGAACAAATTGTAACTTGATATGCAAGCATGACTTGTTTCTGAATCCGAAAGCATACATTTGATGTCATTTGTTTGAAAAACATGTCTACTTTCACTAAGTTGAATTTTATTTGTTCGGTGTTCAAACATTCTATAGTTAGTAGTTATGTTATATAATTTAATGTATTTCAGTTTCCATCACTGATCTTTTACGTGAAATTTTTCATACTGTGATGTGTGGAGTTAATGCTAATTTTGAGGGGGAGTGATTTCAAAAGCCAAGCAATTTCTGAGGGGGAGAGATTTAATGGTTTATCATTTTGAAGGAAAGAAGTTCATACGTTCTTATTTTGAGGGGGAGAAATTTCAGGTGACTGATTCATATCTGACAGTGCATCAATTTCAAATCAGATAAATTGTTCAGGTATGAGTTTCTGAGATATCTATTCAGGTATGTTCTCCAAATGCCATTTTGAATTGAAAATATCTAATGCATTTGTGTAGGGGAAGTGAAAGGATTTTAATTTTGAGAAAATTCATTTTTTTGAAAAATTCAAAATTTTTACAAGTCTACATTGCGCAACCGTTGCTTGCGCAAAGTACACTGAAGGTTGCACAATGCTCAATATTCAGTATTTTGAATTTTTTTTAAAAAAAAATAATGATTTTTTTTAAAAAGGGGTTTAAATATTGGGTTTGACCTAATTTTGACCTTTTTTCCCTCCTGTTTTCCCTCTGAGACTTTTCGAGAGCCATTTTTTTGCGATTTCTTCATCTGATCTTCGATTCTTCTTAGTGAATCAGTGTGTTCTTCGAATCAGGTAAGTTTTCGAACCTTTAATCGTTGATATCATATCATTTCGAGTTCAATTTCTTGTTCGATTTCATCCATTACATTTTAAGATTCGATTATGCGACTGTTCATATGTTCAGACTTCGTTTTCTAGGGTTTGTTTCAAATCAGTGATTAATATATGTTTGTTAATAGTCGATTTATGCTTAAATGTATATAGTATTCCATTTCGACTCATTTAGATAGATTGTTTTAGGTTAATTTTGAGATTTGATCTGTGGTTGAGACTTTTCGCAAGATTCATAATCTGTGTATGTGAGAAAATCGCAACCGTCTTTTGCGAGTTTTATCACTTTTCGCAACCGCCTGTTGCGATTTCCTAGCTTTGCGCTTTAGTTGCCTGCGAGTTTCTCAGAATGCGCATACGTTGCTTGCAATTTTTCTCATTTCTCGCTTCAGTGGCTTGCGATTTTCTACACTTGGTAAATTTTTTCAGTTTTTCAGTTTTTCAATTTTTTTAAAGTTTTGTTTCTTTTGTTTTTAACCTTCTAGTATAGTTTTATTGCTTTGTTTTCATGTTTCTTTTCTAATTTTTTTTACTTACTATTTCTATTCTGTGTTCAATATTTCTAGGGGATAAATGGCTTCAGATGATGAGCAAGATCATCAAGTTCAAGAAGGTGAAAATGAGCCTTCAGATCATGCTTCTCGAGATCAACCTCTTCCGTCCGTTAGATCTTCAGGGGCTGACTTATCCACACGTAGAAGTACTCCAGAAGATGTATTTCCGCGAGTAAGTTATATTCGATATCTTTCGAATAATCATTATGTAGATCTCGACCGAATTCGTATACATCCGATTATTCTATCGATTCTTCGAGGACATCCGCTTCGATATGCTTTATCTGCTAGACATGGAGTTCCAGAAGTGTATCTACAACAGGTGTGGCATACTATTCGGAAGATCGAGAACGTTACACCGCCTAGATTTGTTATAGAGATAGATCAATACGAGACGTTTCTTAATTATAAACGTCTTCGTTTGATTCTACGACTTCCAGAAGCAGACTCAAGAGCGGGATTTACAGAATTTGAAGATTTTCCTCCGAAAGAAGTTGTGTTAGCTGGTATTCGGGAGTTAGGTTATGTTGGTAATTTGACGATGGTGAGTGATTTTGAGAAGAATCGTCTTCCACCAGTTTGGTATGCGTTATTCTCGGTTATCATCAGATGTTTGACTGCTAAGCATTCTGGTACAGACAATGCCAGTCTTCATTTCTTACGTCTTTTCTATGCCATCATACATGATCTTCATGTTGATTATGCTCTTGTTTTTTGGACCGAGCTGAGTGAGATTGTACACTCAAAATTTACAAACAAGCATCGTAGCTTCCTGCCTTTTATTCGGTTTCTAGAGCTTATCGTATGGAGTATGTTAAGAAGTAACAAGGAGATTCCACGAAGATCTAACTGGCCTATTGCTCCTGATTTTTCTATGGGATACATTAACAAGTTAAAACGATCGTTTGATCATTTCATGCCTATTCCTCCGGAGCTAATTCAGAAATATGCTGATCCAGAAGATGAAGCGGTTATTGACTACTGTGAAGAACATGGCATAGAACTTCAGCCTCAGAACGTTCATGATGAAACTGCACAAGAAGATCAAGAACATCAAAGTGAAGAAGAAGTTGAATCGAGCAGTTCTGAAGATGATGGTAGTAATGAAGAAGCAGATGATGAAGATGAAGCAGATGATGAAGATGATGATGATGATAATGATGGAAATGGTGGTGGTATGAATTTCGGTGAATCGGTGTTTCGAGAACCTATTGTTGAGGCCGAACATTCTTCTGTAAGAGATTTTTCGAAAGGTAACACGGTTGATACATCAGAGACTATTCCGATTAACCCAAAAGTGGTGAATATTGAAGTAGATGAGCTCGATCTTCGAGCTGCCAGGGCATCAGTTTAGGATGTTTCTAATACAGTTCAAGAAGTCACTGATTCAGTTCAAGAAACAACGAATACAGTTCAAGGAACGTCAGGTAATATGTCAGGTAATGAGTTTTTAAGGCAGATGCGAGAACGGATGGATGCTCAAAGAGATGAACAGTTACTTAGAACGAAAGCGATGCTGAAAGGCAAAGGGAAGATGTCAGAAATTCCTGAAATTCCTTTTGAGATTCCTTTAAGAAGACCGACTGGAGTTGTCATTCAGGAACCGTCATCTCAACCGTCGGGTCGTCCAGTTTCTCAACCTCCTATTGTTTCCTCTGTTCAAGATCCACCTTCTTCTCATCAAAATCTTGCGGATATTTCGTTGACGGAACTTTCGGATGCTTTCTATGCACGTTTATTGTCGGTTTCACCTCCGGAGCATCAAGATAAGGACTTGATTACTCTGCTTCGGAATTTCCAACCGAATCAGCCTCGAGTTTCTTCCTTGGCAGAAGAATTTCATTCTTTCAGATCTGAAGTCCATACTAGCTTATCCGATATTAAGACAGGTATAAATTTGTTGACGGAAGCACTTTCTACACTTTCTGATCGTGTAGCAAAGCATGAAGAAACCTGTCAGACTGCTGCTCTTTCGTCTCTTAAGCGAAGACATGACCAAGATGATCCGGACCATCAAGGTCATGAGGGGGAGAATTCAAAGAGACAAAGAGTAGAAGAAATTGTACATGATGAATCTGCTGAAACAGTTGTTGAAGATACGGCAAACGAGGATAGAGCAAATGAAGAAAGAGATAAAGAAGCTCATCCAGAAAGTATAGTTGATGAGTTGTTAGATGAAATAGATTTGACGGCAATGGCTTCCGAGATTAATTATGTTGTGCCAGAAATTGTGAATAATCTGCAACTCGTGGTTTATGTAGATCCAGATTCTGCACCGGTGTCTATAGAAAGTCAGGAAACTTCTCACGTGCATGAGTCTGAAGATTATGATGATATGCACAACTTCTTCTCCAACTATGTCGAGATAGATTCTGATGATGACGTCCAGATAAAGTTTGATAAGTTCTGGAAGATAAAAGAAGAAGATCAAGATGATATAATCGTCATCTCAGATACTGAAGTGGATGTAGAAGTTGATGAAAAAGACATTAACATTGTTAATATGCTATATGGAGATCTTTCTGATAATGAAGATGTGAGTCATCAATCTCCTATAGTACAGTCACCAGTTCAAGGTCCCGAAGTTTCTGTTCAACCAATTCCTTCAGTTGTTTCTGACTCTCCAGCTCCGACCACCACTATTCCGAAAAATACTTTTGTTCAGGGTGAGTCGTCTAGAGCAAGTCAAGAGGTTCCTGATCCGTTTCTGAATGTTCCACCTAGCATTCTTCAACCAGGTCCAGCTTTGGATAGACAACAACGTTTGCAAAGACTTGAAGAAAAATTTCAAGTCACCAGAATGAGATATGCTTTTCTTGAAGACTCAGAACGCAACTTTTATGTCAAGAAAAGAAGAAGAGTTAATGTTCATGCCATTCTGGGGATTGAGAAAGAACCGGCCTGGTATCAATACGAATATCTGATGTTTATCAAATGTATTCGTAAAGGAAAACTTCTGGTGTTCTCAAAGCATGGAATCGTAAGGGTACTTAAGGTGGAGATAGCTAGTTTTGTCAGAATTTGGTATCCTATATTTTACGTTGAACGTCAAGACTGTCAGAGATATCATTTTTCTGAAGCAGACTTCAATGATCTTTCTATTGATGACTTTGAGGTAATGTATCATCAATTTCGAGATATGCCTGTTCGCATTGATGATATCCTTAGGGCTTTGGAAGCAGTCAAACGTTTCTTACGAAGACAAGTTAGATTCTATAGATGCTTTGACTTCCAACTTGCCATCGAAAGCTTCCAACCAGTTGTCAATGTAAGAAGACCTGATAGAGATTTACCAAATATTGACAGCTATCCACTATTCACTATTCTTGAAGATCCTTATGGAGTCGTGTATAGAGATCAATCTGGTGTTAGACGCTTTCTCAGATTTGATGAAATTGGTAAGTATTCAGATGGTACTTTGAAGATTATCCGATTACAACTAAATCAAAGATTGAAGGAAGCTTTGAAGAAGCTTTTGGAGACAAGAAGAAATTTGTACCAGGTTGATAATGCTGAGATCAGACTTTTGAGGAGAGCAATAGAGACGACTGATACAAGATTGAACTTTCAGTTGACTCTAAGACGCTTGGAGATTTTGATTGGCAAGAATCGCCAACACAGAAGATTCGAGCGCCCTTGATTACAAAGGGGGAGATTGTTAATGCTATAATATGTTGTAATCAAGGCTTTTTATATATTAGCTTACTTTCCTTTAGTTTGACTTTGTAATTGTCAAGGGTATATAAACCCTTTGTAAGCTTTTGCATCATAACAGTTCTTAATACAGATGACAAACTTTCTCTCACTAGAATTTCTCTCTCTATCTTGATAGATCTTGGTTTCACACCACCAATAAGATTAAACCATCATTCTTTTATATTTTTCTTTTAAACGAATATGCATTGGGATAATAAATTTATATATTATTTTAATGATATAATTAATGTTGAATTTTCTAAAATAGAGAATCTATTGGAGTGAAATGTATTTTTATTTAGATATTTTGACTTTTGGTTCTCTATTTTAGAGAAATTATAGAGAATCAATTGGAGATGCTCTAAGAACCTCTTTTCTGCATTTTTTTGGTGACATCTCATTTCTAATTCATTAAATTAAAATTTTATATAAAAGTTCACAATGATAGTTCTTATAAAAACCCCATTTTTGTGTGTCCCATTTATTTGTCAACATCAATAATTATTATATATTTATAAACAAATATTAGTTATTTTAATTTAGGGAAATTAATTAAAATACCCTAAGTCAAACATTGAGTTACCAAAATACCCTAAGTTTTTTCAATTTTGCAAAAATACCCAAAATACCCTCGATGAATCCCGCGATCGCGGGCTAGGGCTGACGTGGCACGTACTTTGGGTACAAATGCCCCGCGAAGCCCCTCAACTTTGGCCGCGGTGCACTTTTGGTCCCTGCCCGCGATCGCAGCCCGCGATGGACCAAAATTTACAGTTTTGGTCCCTGAAAATTTACACTTTCAGCCCCTAAACTTAGACGAATCTTGCATATTTTACTGTTTTTTTCCACAATTATTGCACTTTAAAGACCGATTTGTGGTTGAAATTCATTTGCATGTTTGAATCAATGTTAAATCAGTGTTTTTGGAATACCAGTTTGTGGATGAAATGAGAGATTGGTTTTCTGATATGTTGGTTGTTTCATTGATAAATAGACGTAAAATGCAAGCCATAATCCCCACACAACGATTTCATTGTTGCAATATTTCTTTCTGCAATATTTTGTGTTTGAGATACTACTGAAAAAATGAGTTCATCTGTTGCAAAAGCTAAGCTATATTTCTGTTTTGATGGTGAATGGGTGCAAGATAACAACGAGTGGAATTTTGCTTATAAATCTAAGCATGGTGTAAAAGTGTCAGTAAACTATACTTATCAGAAGTTTGTTGCATACGCCATGCAAAAATGTGGAATCAACTCTTCTGATATTTGCAAGTTAGTGTTTAAAAATGGCGATGGGTCATTTGTGGATTTATCCAACGATGGGGATATCTCTACTTTTCTGCACCTTGCAGTCGATTCAGAAAGACCCCCATTACTCTTTGTGTATCCCGGCGTATCCGACGGTGACGACGACGGTGACGAGGAGGGTGATTCTCAACAAATAGAGCAGCCTGATTCTCAACAAATAGAGCAACCTGATTCTCAACAACAACAACCACCACAACCACACGAATGGCGTACTGCTGGAGTTGCTGATGACGAAACCCACGTTTTCAGAACGGGTAATTCTGAAATAGACAGATCAGACACCGATAATGATGATCACGAAGAATATACCCCTAGTAGAAAATCATGTAGTCAGATAAATGACTTTTTTATATGCCCCCTATTCTTCCAGACTCCCATACCCAGACACAAAGCTACGAACCTACACCTTATATTCGCAGTGAAAGTTTAACAGCAGGTCAGATATTCGATTCGAAGGATCTCTTAGCAAGTCAGATCGGACTCAAGTTCTTGGAAGAGGGTTTCCAAAGTCGCGTGCGGGCATCTGACAAAAGCAAATACGTAGTTGAATGTGCTAGAGAAAAGTGTGAGTGGAGGTTGTACGCGATTCACACGGGTCCCAAAGGAGGGGCGATAATGATTAGAAAGTTGCACGACGTACACACTTGTACGAGGACGCAACTTAATCCCCACCACAAACAAGCCGGCAAAAAGACTTTGGGTGCGATCCTGTAAAACAAATTTCTTGATGTTAGCAGGTCATTGCGTCCAAAGGACATCGTCCACGACGTTCACCGGCAGTTCGGCGTCACGATTGATTACCACCAAGCGTGGCGTGCGCGCTGCCATGCACTGTTTATGGTGAGAGGCACGTTCGAGGAGTCGTATGAACGACTCCCGACATATTTATATAATTTGCAGCTACAGAACCCTGGTACTGTCACGCAGCTACGGACCGATTCACGTGGACGGTTTGAGATGTGCTTCGTGGCCCTTGGACCCACGGTACGTATTTTAACACGTCATATGTTTACACATTATAAACTATAACATTTACACATTATAAACTATAACATTTTAACCTATGTTTTTGCAGATCCGCACATTTCTGGCAAATCTACGTCGTGTCCTGATAATAGACGCAGCCCATTTAAAGGTCCGTTACTTGGGTATGATGTTCCTGGCGGTTGCCATGGACGGGGATAACTCCATCGTTCCAGTAGCTTTCGGCGTAGGCAAGTCTGAAACCGGGGACGAGTGGACTTGGTTTATGTCCATGTTGAGACAAGCTATCGGAGACCCGCAAGGGTTGGTGTTTATGTCTGACAGGGATCCTTCCATAAGCGCCGCAATCTCTGCCATGTACCCAAACGCCCCTCACGCCATATGCTGTCGACATTTGGAGATGAACGCCAAATCCAAGGACAAACGTATTACCACCTACAAGGATGTCTATTGGGCGGCATGCAGAGCATATACGGATCGGGAGTTTAACAAGTACATGAATATGCTACGATACAGTGTCAAGGAAGCAGCCAAAGTCTTTGACGATGCTGGACCGGAGAGGTGGTCCGCGACCCATTTTCCTGGACAACGGTATGACATTCTGACCTCGAATAGTGCAAAGTCTGTGAATGCACTCTCCCGTTTTGCTCGTAGATGTCCGATTGTTAATCTTATGGACTACTTTCGGGCCTTTCAACAAGAGTGGTACCAAATTCGACGCCTAAAAGGAGCTAAGATACAAAATGCACTCACACCAACGGCGGAGAATATCGTTCAGTACAGGGCGCGTCGTGCGGCGACATGGCCGGTAAGAGCAATCGGGTATGGGAAGTACGAGGTGCATGATGACTATATTCACGCGATTGTGAATATGGAAGACCACCTTTGTTCGTGTCGCGAATGGGATAAATCTGGGTTACCGTGCGGCCATGCCATCGCTGCAGCAACATATATGGGTCGTACAGATTGCAGCGACTTGGCTGTACCTTTCTTCACGTCCGAATATTACCGGAAAACATACGTGGAGGTAATAAACCCAGCTGGACCCCCTGCAGCATGGGTGTATCCACCCGACCCGCTTCCACCATGCTATCCACCTTTAATGGATAAGAACATGGCCGGGAGACCGAGAAAGAACGACCGACGTCCATCACGTGGTGAAAGTTCGATACAACGAAGATGTACTCGGTGCCAATGCGTAGGACACACTCGTGGAGAGTGTCCAAATCCCGCCCCTTCAACCGTGCCAAGGAGACATTCTGTCAGTCACACCCCGGGCCCGTCACAGCTTGAACCATATGGAACAAACACATATGATACTGTTGATCTAAACACTGATTTGTAAATGATATATTTACACACATACATATGCTTCTAAATGAACATTGATAACACAACTAGTTTGTAAATGATAAATATATTCATATTCGATACGTTTTAATTTTAACAAATTACACCATTATAATCGTCTCTTCGATACGTTCGAAATGAGCCAAATCTTGAATTTTTTTGGATTTATATATTTTAATATATATCATATACAGTTATACATTAAAATTCATAACCTTATAGTTAATTATTTAATTTATGGTACATCTCTTATTTTTTTTTCAATTTTGTTTTACACTCCTATCGCATTAACATAATAATCATATATTAACTAATTCATTAAATCGTTTTAAATTATTATTATTTGAATGTGTTTATAGATATCGTGAATGGCAATAGGAGAAGGTTTCACGAGAAGAATATTAAATGGGGTTTTGACAAGTTGGTATCTCCTTCAGTTCAGTCCCGTCCCGTCCCATCCAGTCTGCGTACCAAACGCACCCTTATAGTTAAAATACGTTTTATTTATTTTATTATCGATCCTTTTGTGCATACTCTGTAACTGCAAATACTTCAGCTCCAAACACACATGAATCATCATTCGTCAAATACCCATTTTCACAATTCTTAAATGAGTCCAGTGATACCAACTTGTCAAAACCCCATTTCATATTATATATATACACACATACATATGCTTCTAAATGAACATTGATAACACAACTAGTTTGTATTCCATCCAACAAGCTCTTCATCTTCAATCTTTCTGACCCTTCTTCAACGGCTTCTGCTTTTGCAACTACGTATGGCCATTGTGTACCACAACCCGCACACACTTTAGCAAATGAGTTGAGGGTTGTCATATATTCTACAAGAGGAGTAGGCCCACGAATGAGGTAACCTCTGACTTGACCTTGCATGATGTATCCAACCTAACCGTGGTTCAGCGGCTTAAAAACTACTTTTCAGATAAATTAACAACAAAAACTACAAAATAACAACACAGTAAAAAAAATACAAAACAAGAAAAAAAATACAAAACAACTAAAACAACCACCACCTACTTAAAAATTGATTTAGTTTCATCAATCCAAGCTTGCTTCTCGTTTACCTTCGCTTGAATAATTGCGAAGTCTTGTAGAATATGGTGAATTGCTTCTTGTTCTCGACGAACACGAGCCTCCCGAGCTTTTATATCCCCTTTCATCCTTTTGATCTCCCTGTCTTCCTCTTCGATCTTTCTCAAATGGACTGCCTTCTTGTCCATCATTTTTTTTCACTCTTTTGTTAGTTCATCTATCTTCTTTCCCTTTTTTGCTATGGCGACCTCGATTTGAGGTGGCATTTTTTCAGGAGTAGACTTAGGGTTTGATGACGATGCCATTTGTGGATGAAATGAGAGAAGAGAAATCAAGAGAGAAAGCAATTCAAAGAAAGAAAGCAAGAGAGAAATCAAGAAAGAAAGCAAGAACAAGTGTGAATTGTGAATTGCATATTACTGATATTTATGGATGAAATCTCAAACATGCAAATGAATTTCAACCACAAATCGGTCTTCAAAGTACAATAATTGTGGAAAAAACAGTAAAAGAATGCAAGATTCGTCTAAGTACAGGGGCTGAAAGTGTAAATTTTCAGGGACCAAAAGTGTAAATTTTCAGGGACCAAAACTGTAAATTTTGGTCCATCGCGGGCTGCGATCGCGGGCAGGGACCAAAAGTGCACCGTGGCCAAAGTTGAGGGGCTTCGCGGGCCATTTGGGGCCAAAGTACGTGCCACGTCACCGTATCCCGCGATCGCGGGACCTCATCGCGGGTATTTTGGGTATTTTTGCAAAATTGAAAAAATTTAGGGTATTTTGGTAACAGTTGGTCAAACTTAGGGTATTTTAATTAATTTCCCTTTAATTTAAATACCAATTGAAATGAAGAACTTGTCATTTTATTTAACCTAAATGAGTTTGGGTTCTTATAAGAACTCTTCACAATGGTAGCTCCTACAAACCATTATATTTTTTGCTTCTAAGAACCTTGCATTGGAAATACTCTAATAGATTTAAAACTATTAGGAATAAGAATTCAATTTTTGATTGATTATTTTCTATTATTATCATCATTTATTGATTTAAAACATTATTATAATTTATTTGTTCAAAAAAAGTAATATTATTATTTATTGTTATTATTACTATAGGACATAATAAATAGCATTTTAGATATCCCACAGCCAAAAGATGCTCTATATAAGTCTTCCTCAAAATCCCCATCAGTAACTAATCAAAGAGCTTGTAGCCCAGTGGCCGGTAACATCTCAGGGGGTAAGGGGTGAAAGCCTTACTAACCGGGTTCGAGTCCCGTGGTGATCAACTTTGAGATACCCGCTCGTGGGCCTGCCTGGGATGTCCCTTAAGGGTTGGGCCGTGGAGCAGGGGGATTAGTCTGGGCCGAAGGCCTGGAATACCTCCTGAAAGTACGCTGAGATAGCCTTTCGAAAGTTGCCTTTCAAAAAAATATTGTAGAAAAAGCTCTCATTTTTATATCGTTTCTGAATTACTATTAAAATATTTGCCTTCGATATTCTAAATTAAATCCATAAATTAAAATTAAAAAATTAAATAACAATTCTATTGTATTTCATGTCAACCAAATATAGAGATTAACTGCTCTTCACTCCAATTCCCTTTGACAACTCTATGTCTCATCAATGGGCCTTTAGCCTAGCGGTATCGGAGCCCTTGACTTTGTAGGAGATCATGGGTTCAAACCTCACCAAAGATGAAAAGAGTATGTTAGATTATTTGTTTCATTTGCCGTATATAAATATATACATTAACAAAAAAATATGACCCATTACACAAAATTGTAATGTTAGAAAATTCAAAACCGATTTTTAGATAAAAAATGCTCCACTTTATTTAGCTTTTACAGGGTAAATTGTAGCAAAAAAAAGTCACCTTTGCTTTCATTAATATTCTAAAATACCAACTTTTAAAACTTTCGCGTTTAAAACACTCGGTGACTTACTACTCGTCTAAGGGAGTCGGTGCCAAAACATATGTACCAAAAATAGGAATGAAATCAAAGTTATTCGAAAAAGGATTTAATCGACAAACAAATAACTCTTAACTTAATCGAAATTTATTTTACTCGAAAAATTGATTCAATAATTTGCTAATAACAGTCTCTATTGGTATGAAATAGATCAAGTTTCAAATTTGTTGTTTAAATGAAAAAAAAAGGTTTTTAAATTTGATTTCTTAAAATGAAGATTTCAAAAATTAATTTCTTAAAATAAAAAATAATAATTTTTTTATATTTTTTATTTTGATGAAGTTACTAGTAGTTAAGGAAGATGTGGGGCCCTTGATGGACCCAATCCAACCCCTCTAATAATGATGATATGGGCTGGGCTCCTCATATCTTCTTTGCTTACAAGCATTGCATTCCATTCTTTGGTCCCATCCTCAGTTTCCCATCACTCTAAAATATCAAAAAATAAAAAACATTAATATGAATTATGATGTCATTAGAAAAAGTAGTTTTAAATTTAATTTAAATTACTTTATTGTTGATTTACAAAGATCATTTAAATGGCAATATAGGCAATGTATTTGTTTTTTGATAAAAAGTCATATAAATTTAAATTCACAAACTTTTAAAAACTTCGTTATTACTAAAATATATTTTTAGACATTTAATTAACAATCAAATATTGAAATATGTTTTTTATTAAATAGAAGACATATTTATTAACCAAAGGACTATTGGCTTGGTGGTTTTTAGTAAACCAATCTTTTTTTAGAGTTTATAAGTTCAAACCTCATCAACGATATGAATAATACGTACATGCATGCGCACGTGTGCACACACACACACATACACGCACATGTATATACATGCACATGGCCTAAATAAGTTTATCTCCAACAACATATTGGTAAAAATATTAGATATATTATTAAAATATTCAATATAAATCATAAAATAGTACTTCTCTCTGATAATCATTTAATTTCAAGGATTCTTATTGGTATGAAAAATAAAAACTCAATCCTTTTTTCTAAGCAATCATTTTTAAGCGTTTTCCAAACCCAAGATGACTTTTGTTTTTTACGAGGTGTTAAAGTTTAAAGTCTGATTTACTTCTGATTTTTAAGAGGTGGCGTGCTGAAGTCTGAAATCTGAATTCATAAGACTGTTTGTTTTTCTAAACTGACAAACGTCTGAATATGTATACTTATCTATTTTATCCCTAAAAAATTCAGCTTAGATACGTCAATTGAACTGAGCATCGATAAAAAAGAAACAAAAGATGGATGCTAGTGGTGTTCAAAAAAATCGTTGGACCTCTCAAATCGGTCGAATCAAGTCAAACCGGATCGTTTTTGGCTGTTTGAGCGGTTCGACGGTCCAGTCTGGTTTGAAAAATAGTCAAACCCTGCGGTCCGGTCTGGTATGCGATCTAGAACGTTTTTGGGCGGTTTGGACCAACCCGACCGCCTATTACGTACATATATAATTTTTATATATTTTTATTTTAGTATAAACTTATAGCCCAACTTTTAAGACTAGACCCAATTTTTATCATAAACTCCTAATAGCCAAAAAACAAAAGTATATTTCGAAATCCCTAACATGTGGACTTTGTTTGCCTATTACTTTTTTAGTGTTTTGTTGGAATATATTATTTACTTTTTTTGTGGAGTTTGTTTAATTGTGAACTTTGCTTACTTCAAATTAACTCAAGCCTTGGAGGGAGGAGTGGACTTTGAGATATTTTGTTTTGTTAAAATATACATTTAATCTAAAATTTCAAATTATATATGATTTTTTAATTTAATCTTTAAAGCTCATAAAAGGCCCAAACCGCCTAAACCACGGTCTAGTTTGACCGGTTTGGACACTTGATGTCAAATCGCTCGGTTTGAAAATTTAATAAACCGCCACTTGCGGTTTGATTTATGGTCTGTTGGGTTATGTAACACCCGGAAAATCTAGACTTCCTAATCCCAAGTAAACCTAATATTATGAACTTTGGACCCTTTATATTAATGTGAAATTCTACTTTTAACTCGCTAAAACCAAGTTGGGTCAAGAGGGCATCTTGGGGGAAAAAGGGTGGTGGCGGTACATACGGGGCGAGAGTGCCCGCGATTGTGACAGGGTCACTATCGCCCGGGTGGCACAATCGCGAGGGAAGAAGGAAGCCCTCGTACGTTTTCGGCGATAGTGCCCAGCAAGAGTGCCAGGGTCATTATCGCGTGTCACTGCCGCGCAATGTCTACCGCGACCTTTTGGGGCACGAGCGACTATGCCCGCGAAAGTGACATATGTCACAATCGCATGGCAAGGTCGTCGAGCGGCTGTTTGGGTATAAAAAGGGGGAAAACGGGGTTTTTATCATATTTTGCAATCTTGGACATTTGGGAGCCGATTTAGGGCTACGTTTTTGGTAAGTTTTCCCCCCGAAACCCCTCTCATCATTTATTACACAATCAAGATCATCAATTGAGGCTTGTTAACTATCTTGGTAGTGTTGTTGGGAGCTCTCAAGTAGTATAAAGCTTCAAGTTCTCATCCCTTCTCCTCTAGAGTTTAGTTTTCCTTGGAAACTACAAAAGTGAGCTATTCTAACCCACCAAAACTTAATATGTGTGATTGTTTAACTTTCTTGATATATTTTGTTATATTTATGTGCTAATATCTCATTTTCGGTGCAAATGACCTAACTTTCCATTTATGGAAAGTGTAGGGTTTTGAACTTGTCAAGGATGATGACAAGGGATGAATCTTCATTATTGTGACTATGATGGAGTGTTCTTAGTTATGATCAACATTTTTCTATGTTTTGTGGAGTTGGTAAGTTTGGGTCAAAAACTAGGGTTTGGTATAAATGGTAATGTTGGGAATGATGATACTTGCTAGTTTCCTTATGCGTTGGTAACTCCTTAAAGTTTACGGTTGGTGAATGTGGGGTCTCGTTAATTATGGAGATATTGTGATTGAGTCAAATTATGTACAAGTCTTTATTGATGATTGATGAGGATGGACCCTTTACCCTTTGGGGAAAGATAGACTAAAGATCCGGTTTGGAATGAGGTCGTTGGGACTAAAGATCCGGTTTGGATTGACGTCGTTGGGACTAAAGATCCGGTTTGGATTGACGTCGTTGGGACTAAAGATTCAGTTTGGAAAGATGTCGTTGGGACTAAAGACCCGGTTTGGATTGATGTTGTTGGGACTAAAGATCCGGTTTAGATTGACGTCGTTGAGACTAAAGATCCGGTTTGGATTGACGTCGTTGAGACTAAAGATCCGGTTTGGATTGACGTTGTTGAGACTAAAGATACGGTTTGGATTGACGTCGTTGAGACTAAATATCCGGTTTGGGTTGATGCCTTAATGGACTAAAGACCCGGCTTGGGTTGATGTCCGAGCGAGACTAGAAACCTAGTTTGGGTTGATGTCGTAAATGAATGCAATGATGTAGTGGGCGGTAAACCGGTAACGGTTGGAACGTCATCCTGATTATTGTGTATTATTTTCTTATTATACAAATGCTATTCTTGCTAGGCTTTAGGCTATAATTTCTTCTCATGTTTATGTTGTGTTTAGCAGGCCTTCCTAGCGGTGGGACTTCCCGGGGTTGAGGGAAGAGTGGTGATGAGGGATAGCATTTTTGGATAAAGAGATAGCGGCGTTGATGACCTTAGTCGAGCGTTCTTTTGTAATTGAGATAGTGACACCCAAACTTAATCTAACAATCTTAAGTTAGATTAATAAGTTGTTGTTAATGTATGTCATTGTTGTGTTGTAAATGCTTCACACACAAACTCTTGGAAAACTAATGATCTTAAATTGATAGCTCATTTCGTGAAAAATTCGGCTTAAATTTACCCTGTTTTTAGGGTGTTACAGGTTAAACCGTCCAAACCGAACCACGAACACCCCTAATGGATGCTGATAGATTTGCGAGACTGTGAAGTTTTAATCATATCTTACACAGTGAAACCCCGATTTAACGATTCAAGATGTTCTGGAAAGCTAACACACAGATATACAATCTTTGTGTATTGCGTTTTTGAAAATTCGAGGTGCATCTAGGTGAAATCTGACGTTGAAATCGAAAGAATGGTGTTGGATGGAAATAAAAGGGATTTAAAAGATAGATTTACCATTTTTTGTCCAAACTATATTAAGTGATAAGAGGCTCTTTAAAAAACGGTCTGAATTACTAAAGGTCTGAGCGAATTAGACATAAGTGGTGATTAGGAACTCAAAATGAAAAAACAAACAAGACTTCATTCTCTCTATCTCTATTTCATATTTTCTCAATTTTGGAGAATTTATTGGAGCAAAGTTCCCCAAAAATCTTGCTTTTGAAGAATATGTTGAACAAATTCTCCAAAACACCGAATATGTTCAATAGATTTTCTAAAATAAAAAAAATAAAGATTTTGGGAATTATGGACTTTTTTTTTCTTTTTTGCTTCAATAGATTCTCAAAATAAATAAAAAAGTAGGAGAAAGTTTGGTAGATGTTTTTGGTTCAACATATTTTTCAAAATAGAAAAAGTAAGAGAAAGTGATTAAAATGATCCAAATTTAGAGAAATTCCTGAAAATGATTATTATGAGAGATAAAATATTTTTTAAGTTACATTCCTACCATTAAAAAGCTTGGAAATTTAACTTTAAAAAAATAAACAATATTTCAATAACATAATCAATGATGTAATCTTTAAAATAAAAAAAATGTTAGAGTTAAATGTAATTTTTTAACGAATTTTATATTTTAACTATTCATTTTAAAAAACCTATTAAAGATGTTGTTTATCATAAAATTTAAGTGACAATAAAGCTTTACAATTTCTGTTAATAATAATGAATTTTGGCATTCATACATTTTATTAACAATAATAAACCTTTACATTTCAAATAGAATACCCATCCATTAAGTCCCTTAGAGCATTTCCAACAGCTTCTCTATTTTGGAGAAAATAGAGAAAATGAGGATTTTGGAACACAAATAAGCTCCAACAGCTTCCCCAAAAGTTTCCTCAAAATGGGGATAATAGGATTTTCCCAAAAAATTTCTCCAAATATGATTACAAGTGTTTTTCCAAATATGGGGAATCTGTTGGAGATGGGTGTAATTTTTTTTGAGGATTTTGACTTTTGCTTCCCCATTTTGAAGAAAATGGAGAATATGAGGATTTTGATCCTAAAATCAGCTCCAACAGCTTTCCCATCTCCATCCCCATTTTGGAGAAAGTAGGAGAGAGAATGCCATTTTCTTCAAATTTGGAGATTACCCCAAAAATCCCCAAAATCATTATCAAGAGAGAGAGAGACAATATTTTATTATTTTCCTTTTAAAATTTTGTTGGAGATAATAATGTTTTGAATATTTTAATAATATATTTAGGGAAATTAATTAAAATGCCGCAAGTTTGACTAACTGTTACCGAAATGCCATAAATTTTTTCCATTTTGCAAAAATGCCACAAATACCCGCGATGGGAGCCCGCGATCGCGGGCAATGACATTTTTGTAATTAACAAATACCCGCGATCACAGGAGTAGCCTTCAAATTTGATTTGTTTTGTTTTTTAATTTACACTTTCATCCCCTATACTTATTTACTAAATTTACTTTATACCTTTTACTTTTATAATTTAATTTTACATTTAACACATATAATTGTTTATTAACTAAAATACGTTAAAAAATACGTTTTAATTTTAACAAGTTACACCATTATAATCGTCTCTTCGATACGTTCGAAATGAGCCCAATCTTGAATTTTTTTGGATTTATATATTTTAATATATATCATATAAACTACATAAAAAATAATTTTTATATTTAAAATTCATACCCTTATTGTTAATTATTTAATTTATGGTACACTTATAGTTAAAATACGTTTTATTTATTTTATTATCGATGGTCCAAGTGTAAGTATTAAAAATTGGCGGAGCCTTTGTGATGGACATACATCGATCTTTTTTGTGCATACTCTGTAACTGCAAATACTTCAGTTCCAAACACACATGAATCATCGTTCGCCAAATACCCATTTTCACAATTCTTAAATGAGTCCAGTGATACCAATTTGTCAAAACCCCATTTCATATTCTTCTCGTGAAACCTTCTCCTATTGCCATTCACGATATCTATAAACACATTCAAATAATAATAATTTAAAACGATTTAATGAATTAGTTAATATATGATTATTATGTTAATGTGATAGGAGTGTAAAACAAAATTGAAAATACGTTAAAAATAAATTTTTATGTAGTTTATATGATATATATTAAAATATATAAATCCAAAAAAATTCAATGTTGGCTCATTTCGAACGTATCGAAGAGACGATTATAATGGTGTAACTTGTTAAAATTAAAACGTATTTTTAACGTATTTTAGTTAATAAACGATTATATGTGTTAAATGTAAAATTAAATTATAAAAGTAAAAGGTATAAAGTAAATTTAGTAAATAAGTATAGTGGGTGAAAGTGTAAATTAAAAAAACAAAACAAATCAAATTTGAAGCCACCGCGGGCTCCTCCCGTGATCGCGGGTATTTGTTAATTACAAAAATGGCACTGCCCGCGATCGCGGGCTCCCATTGCGGGTATTTGTGATATTTTTGTAAAATGGAAAAAATTTATGACATTTCGGTAACAGTTAGTCAAACTTGTGGCATTTTAATTAATTTTCCATATATTTAATGTTGAATTCTCTAAAATGGGAAATCTGTTGGAGATGGATGTAAATTTTTTTTGAGGATTTTGACTTTTGCTTCTCCATTTTAGAAATTTTTTGGAGAAGCTATTGGAGATGCTCTTAATTGCTTTTATTTTGTTTTATTTTATGAAAACACCCCTATTCCTATAGAAAGCATGTATATGTACATCAAATAAACTAATATTATGATTTATTTTTTAAGTTAAATATCAGTTAATCTGATTAACTTATAAACTCTACACGAATAACTTAGAACGTCTTCAACAAATTTGTTATAATAAAGAATATAAAAACTTTGAAGTCTTTAGGTGAAATTCAAACGAAACATATTTTTTTTTTACTTTATTTTTAAAATGAAGAACGTGCTGAAAAAGAATGTAGTATTCTCGATATTTAGAGCAATATCTTTGTTGTTTTTTAACCATGAAATAATATATTTTTTCTTTGTAGAGAATGTTGCATTACTTTAAAGATTTCATAGCAAACACATTAAATATTCTAATAATATAATTAACTTACAATGTTTAAATAAAAAATAATAATCAATTTACAATCTTCCCTATAAAGAAAAAAATAATGTATACAGTACATGCTTTTCTTGTTATACCATATATTAATAAACTCTTTATTTGTGAAGATTAAAACATTATTTATATTATTAAATAATTTATATATGTAATTAAACGTAATTCCTTTTACATAAATATTTAATATCAACGATTACTGTTAGTGGAATATAATAACAAATGTTTCTCTTTCATTTTAATTATATTTAGGTGTTCTCCATATTTGAGAAAATTTATAAATTTTTTGATATTTTCTTTATTTTGAAAATATGTTAAAACAAACATTTATCAAAATATCAATTTTCTTCATTTTGAGGAATTTATCGAAGATGCTTTAAATTTCTCATACCATATACCTACCAATTACATATAGTTGTCATGCATATTAAGCTTGATTTGGTATGAATTCGACACCTCTAAGATGTTTGTTTACCTCTTAATAGTTCCATTAAGATGCAAACTCTGAATCGTTAAGAGGTGAAAAAAAGTCTGCCTCTTAATGAATCTAAAAATGATTTTGTATCTTAAGCCTCCCTTAACCATTCAGAGCCCTAATTTCATTCTTAACAATTACCAAACAACCATATTTCATTTTACATTATACCAAAAGAGTCTTTTAATCATTCTGATCACTTAATCATCCTACAACAAACCATTCAGCAACCGCTAAGCAGCCTCTATAACTTACAATTTCCAAAATAAGAAAAAACAAATCAAATTAATGTATTTATTAAAAACTTTCTAACAAATACGTTCAAAATGTTCTAACAATATTTATTAAAAATTCAAATAAAGTCTTTGTTTGTTTCTCTCTCTAGAATTTTAGAGAATTTAAATAACTAAAATCTCTGGATGTTGATGATCCATAAAGAGAGTCACAAAGCTATAAATGCTTCATGTTTCTTGTTTCTCTTCCATTTCTTTCGTTTTTCTTAACGACCAAGTATTCTTCTTCTGTTTTTCAAATTCTTCCTCCTATTTAACACATTTTCAAGAAATCTTTTAATCCACATTGAAAATGGCCTTCTACTCATACCCTTCTCATTCTTTCCCTTCATCTTCACACATTTCTTTTGGAAATTTTGTTCTCAAACTCAAAGAATTCTTCACCCCTGCAGTTTCTGTTGTTATTGGGAATGTTTTCTCTGCAATTTTCACCTTCTTCTTTGCATTAGGTATGTCTTTCCTTCTCATTTTCCCAATCTTTTTGGCTTAATTTGTTGGAAATGGAAGTGTGTGCTGGATCTTTATTGTGTTTTTTGATGTGGGTTTTCTGTAATTTCAATTGGTATTTCTTTGTTTTCTTTCTAAGTTTCCAATTTGATATGATTTGCTTATCAATTTGGCACATTAGGGTTAGGGTTAGGGTTTGTGGGTCCCATTTGATTCTAATCATCAAAGTTCCTTCAATTATCCATCTGCTCATTGCAAATACCATGTCTCTGTTCCTTGTAACTTGAGAAATTGATGATTGATGATTGATGAAAAAGCTTTTAGCATCACACTTTTTTCAGTTACATATTCAAATAAAAAGCTTATATTCACATGTGAATTTTGCCATTTTCTTTCACTTTTATTCATAATGAATTTTACCATCTTTTGGTCATAAGCAAAATTATCATATCCTTTGCAGTTGGAACTTTATTAGGAGCAATGACTGGGGCTTTGATAGGCCAAGAAACCGAAAGTGGATTCGTTAGGGGGGCTGCGATTGGAGCCATTTCAGGTGCTGTTTTTTCTATCGAAGTCTTCGAATCTTCACTTGTTTTGTGGAAATCAGATGAATCTGGGATTGGTTGTCTTCTTTATTTGGTGAGCAATTTTACTTTCTCAACTTCATACAGTTGCTTAATTTTAATTTCTGCCTTAGATTTCGACAAAAGTTGATGAAATAGATCACAAAAGATGCTTCAAAGATTAGATTTTTATCAATATATCGAAAAAAAGAAGATGATGGTCAAGTAAAATCAGTCCAGAAATGTCTCCTATCGTTTGCACCATTTCTTGCACTAAAATGGATTCGAGTTTTGTGTAAATTGCTCATCGCCAACCCGTTATCAAAATGGTGTACAATCTTGTGCAAACATATCCAACCCGTTATCAAAATGATATGAAATTTGGTGTAAATAACTCATCGCCGACCCATTATCAAAATGGTGTCAAATTTGGTGTAAACAACTCATCTCCAACCCATTATACCATTTTTAACATCAAATAGAATATTACAAGTATATTCCTTGGTGTAAAAAGCCCATCTCTGGCCCATTATACCATTTTTAACACTAAATAAATATTCCAAGTATATTCCTCGGTGTAAAAAGCCTATCTTTGACCCATTATACCATTTTTAATACCAAATAGAATATTCCAAGTATATTTCTTGGTGTAAACAACTCATCTCCAACCCAATATACCATTTTTAACACCAAATAGAATATTCCAAGTATATTCTTGGGAGTAAAAAGCCCATCTTTGACCCATTATACAATTTTTAACACCAAATAGAATATTCCAAGTATACCATTTTTAACACCAAATAAAATATTCCAAGTATATTCCTTAGGTGTAAAAAGCCCATCTCTGACCCATTATACCATTTTTAACACCGAATAGAATATTCTAATGATATTCCTTGGTGTAAACAGCTCATCTCCAACCCATTATACCATTTTTAACATCAAATAGAATATTACAAGTATATTCCTTGGTGTAAAAAGCCCATCTCTGGCCCATTATACCATTTTTAACACTAAATAAATATTCCAAGTATATTCCTCGGTGTAAAAAGCCTATCTTTGACCCATTATACCATTTTTAATACCAAATAGAATATTCCAAGTATATTTCTTGGTGTAAACAACTCATCTCCAACCCAATATACCATTTTTAACACCAAATAGAATATTCCAAGTATATTCTTGGGAGTAAAAAGCCCATCTTTGACCCATTATACAATTTTTAACACCAAATAGAATATTCCAAGTATACCATTTTTAACACCAAATAAAATATTCCAAGTATATTCCTTAGGTGTAAAAAGCCCATCTCTGACCCATTATACCATTTTTAACACCGAATAGAATATTCTAATGATATTCCTTGGTGTAAACAGCTCATCTCCAACCCATTATACCATTTTTAACACCAAATAGAATATTCCAAGTATATTCCTGGGTGTAAAAAGCCCATCTTTGACCCATTATACCATTTTCAGCATCGGATAGAATATTCTAATTATATTTTTTATTCCTTGTAATTTTGTATAGATTTTCAATAATACCCTTATATTTATTACTTGTAACGAAGTCGGCCCATGAATTTTTTTGTTACAATAATTTTATAAACTATAATATTATACACAATAAATTCCTACTAT
This sequence comes from Saussurea involucrata, assembly GCA_033807775.1. Taxonomy (NCBI): domain Eukaryota; kingdom Viridiplantae; phylum Streptophyta; class Magnoliopsida; order Asterales; family Asteraceae; genus Saussurea; species Saussurea involucrata. Next base: position 54,868,783 of record CM066316.1, read on the forward strand.
GTGTTATTTAATTTTCTTTTCTGGTTATTTATCTTTTTATTTCCTCATATTGTAGTATACTATTCACCAACACCAAAATGATGTAAGATTTGATACTGGGTTGGAGTAATTTGGTGTTAAATTTGGTATACAAACCCCATTGGTGTTTAAAAATGGTTGCTTTTCAAGCATTGGTAGCTTTCTTGAATCACAACTACATTTTCAAGAAACCATATATCTCTATCTTCAACAACATTTTACTTCCATGAAAAATAACCAGAAATCAGAAACTAATCACATTTCCTAGCTTCCAACTTGATTTAGTTTTACAACTTTTTAATCCATAATTTTCTTCATTAATCACAGATTGATGTCATTGTAAGCTTGTTGAGTGGTAGGCTTGTTCGTGAACGTATTGGTCCGGCCATGTTAAGCGCGGTACAAAGTCAGGTAAATTCTGCAAAAATCTGGCAATCCAACGAGTTCGTTATTTCGCTCCAAATAATAACGTGAATAATTTTTTATTTTTTTAACATGATAAACTTAGATGGGAGCTGTGGAAACGAGCTTCGATGATATTAATAGCATATTTGACGTTGGCGGTTCTAAAGGCTTGCCTGAATATTCGGTTAAAAAGATACCCAAAATAAAGATTACGAGTGCTAACGACGTGGATAATTCCGGGGAGAGAGTCTCTTGTTCTGTGTGCCTTCAGGTAATATCATACCTAATTGTTTTAGGGTTTTAATTTGATACGGGTAATTTAGTAATTCACCGCTCTTGTCCTATCTTCCAGGTATTTGTTCCACCTATTTCTTTAAAACAGAGAAAAAAGGTTAAAATCCAATAAAAAAATTTACATCAAATTCCAACAGTTTTTCCATTTAGAGATTTTAACATTAATTTATATAACTAAAATATTCAATAATATAACAAAAATATTTTCTCTCTCTTCTTCCATTTAATTCCATTGGTTAGTAGGAGATAAACACATTGGGAATAATGAGAAATGGAGTTTTTGGAGGATTCTCCAAACTTGGAGATAATTTCCTCTTTTATTTTCTATATTTTGAAGAAGTTGTTAAGAGAAAAAAAAACTTCTAGAACTTTATTTTTCTCCATTTTGAAGAAGCTGTTGGAGATGATTTTTTTTTGAACAGCAGAAAACAACTTTATAACCAAACCAAAACCAACCATACAAGGTCCATACAGAAACAAAAACAAACAGCACGAACCAAACAACCACACAAATAGGAAACGAAACAACCCACAAAGACACAGAAATGCAGTTGGAGATGATTTAAAACCTTTATCTAATGAATTTGCAAAATGTGTTCTTCTATGGTGCGAAGAATTGCAACGTTTGGCGGGTTAAGTTTTAAAGTCAAAGGTTGGGTTTGAGATAATATCATACTTGAACTCAAATGGTTTTTTCAAAATAGTTTCGAGTTCGAGCTCAATGGTCGTTTAACAAATTTGATATACAAATTAAGACCTAAAGTTTAAACTTTACAAGCTCGTTTATGGACTGGAACTCGATATCAAATTGCTCGTTTATTGGGGTTTTCAAGTAAAGGGCGTTTTAGACATTTAAACAATAGTCAACACCTTCTTTGACTGTCCTTTGTTGCAATTTTTGTTGTGTCTATTAAAAACAATAACATATTTGTTACTACGATAATCATATCATGGCAAAACTGTTCATATTCAACGATACTGACAGAGTGACACACACACACTCTCTCACCTTCAAAGTGTGTATATATGTGTGAGAGAGAATGTCATATTTATGGATAAGATAACATGATACAATAAAATATTCAGAAATGAGAATTTGATATTTGATTATTATTATTATTCAGGATTTTCAACTTGGAGAAACTGTGAGAAGCTTGCCACAGTGTCATCACCTGTTCCACCTACCATGCATTGATAAATGGCTGCTCAGACATGGCTCTTGTCCATTATGTAGAAGGGATCTTTAGATTTTTCTTTGTAAATCCCCAAATTAATACTGTAGTTTCTTTTCTTTTTACAATTTAACCCCTAATGTTTCATTATTTCTTCAATTAAACCCCAAGTTTTAGTTTGATCTGTTTTGTATATTATTTATCATGATACAATCGAGGGTCGATTTTTATCGATTTGTATAAAAGAAGTTTTCACAAATTGTGACTCTTTTGTTCGGCTTCGTTCTTCTTGTTTTTTTTTTTAAATTTCAACTAGAGAACTCGTAACTAGGCTTGAAGTAAAGATGTCATCTTCTGTAGGATGTCCACCTTCGTACCTGTTACGTTAAGGCCACGAAAACTGAAGTTGACACTTTAACGTTTGTGGGTTTTCTTTTCAACCCGTAGGTGACATCATTTTTCATTTAGTTCTTTTCTTTTCAACCCGCTGACGTAGGTGACACCGATTAGGGCTTTACCGCTTTAGGTCTCCAACAACCCAACTCTAATTCTCCAAATGATAGGAGAAATGGAAGATAGTGACTAGTACTTATTAAATATGTTGTTGTAATTTCTAGTTTCATTTTTATAGGACATTTTTTCCTTAAAAAAGACAATCAAGTTTTAACCCACCCAACCCAACCCAACCCAATTTCGGTTGTGTTATACTTCTAGAACGCTTTGAGCGGTTGAGATTTTTAAAACTTGTGTCATTGGGTTTTATTATTTAAACATCTTTAATCCCGACCAACCCAACCTGTGTACACATATAACTTGGAGTCTTGTACCATTAAGGCATCTTCGCAAAATCTTTAAATTAAGATTTTAGGGTTTTCTTGCTCTAACAGAATCTTCAAAACATTCTCTAAAATGAAAGAGAATATGAAAGAAATTTCTCCATATAGAAGAATACTCTTTACAACTAAATTTTACAGGAGAGTGAATATAAATTAATTTATTATTATTTACTATTTTAGAGAAGAGAGAAGGATGAGAGAGCATAAAAATTATAGTTCTGTAGAAAGTTTGTTGGGTATTAAATGTATTTAATATTTTTAATAAAGTAATTAATAGTAGAATCTCCAAAATAATAAAACAAATTTAAATGTAAATTTATTTGGAAGTTTTGAGTTTCCAACTCTGGTATAAAGAAATGTGTATTTGTGTAATGTAATGTAAATTACTGATCTAAAAGGCTCGCCACAACAGTCGTGGCGTGCCATGGCTTAAGACTTTTGTGTCTCACGCCACGTTATGATCTAAAGTTTGTTGTGCCTGTGGCACGCCATGATCTAATGTGCGGTCTTTTGTGACGCGATATTTGATTTTTCATTACGTTTTAATGTCTTATTTTCTAGTTTTTAATACATAACATAATTTAACTTGTTTATTATCATTGACTCGTCGAGTAATAGTACAAAACATATGTTTTTATATATAATATTATATATGATATAGAGATTTGCCGCAACAAGTCACGCCTTGATAAACACCGTGGCTCTTAAGGCTTAAGACTTGGTCTCGCCGCCACGCCACATCTTGCGCTATTTAGAACCTTGATATGTAATACATCTCTCATTTTATTTTGAGTTTATATGGTTCTGAAAGAAGAAAATAATCTTGTATTAATTATCACCTGTATGAAATATTTTACAAATTATATAGAAATTGTGGAAAAGGTTTTACTGTCTTGCTTTTAGTTTATATTGAAACATATAGGTTTGTTTGGGTTGATTTAACTTAAAAGGTATATCTTGGGGACAAGTGGAGTAATGGGAGTCAGGGAGCAGGGTCCCTTTTCCATCAATAATTATTGGGCATCTTTGTTTTATACTACAAATACTTACACTTGTTGACAATATTTGCATCCTATCTTTGTCATCAATTATAAACTATGAGTTTGGTAAAAACCTTCTCAGGGTATTATTAGTCAGTTAAAAATGGTCCATGTCTAGTTGATATAGAATTCGACTTCGACGACCACATATTGTCCTAAAGAAACTATTATAATAATGTGCAAAATAAAATATGATTGTTTGATAATTGTTCGGGATGAAATTAGGATGTTGAATGGTTAAGGGATAGTAAAAAGCTATAAAAAAAACTTATGAATTGAAGATGCTCTTATATTTTCGCTCTTTAGAGATTATTAGTTTAAATCAGTTTATATATTCACTGCGTTTTTCTGACGGTTGACTTCCGGCACATAAGATTATTTCGATTTCAAGATGTTCGAGCAAAAAATGACATACTTTACCTACTATCGACCTCAACATTTACGGACCAGATTCGGTCCTGATGTCGCATTTTGCACGACATCTTCATACTTCCTCACACACACCTCGCAAAACTCCGTTAACGAATCGAAAACCGAAGAAAACCCCGTCTGAAATCCTACCAGAATAACTCGACGAGTTTCCTCAACGTAATCCTTATGTTTGCCCTTCTCGGTTTCCACCATTTTCATAAAACTATCAAGCTGAGCCTTTTTCTCAGCCAAAACATCCACTTTATTCTTCATGGTCAACGGCTTTGACCCGACTATGTTCCTCTCTTCCTTCTCGAAACCCACCACTCGTTTCTCAGATTCAGCCATAAGCCGCTCAACCTTGCGTTTCTGTTGCTGTTCGATCCCTTGTTGGGCCCACAGTGTTCGGAGATCTTTTGCAAATCTTTTCATGGCATATGTCACGGCTTTATCAGGTAAATTTTTTGTAACGGTTAACCAATCACGACAAAGGGCGAAAACGAGCGGTGGAATGCTGGATTCGTTTTCCGGAGCTATGGTTCGGTAGGCCCACTCGGTTAATGCTTCAATGTATGATTCTGTGGCAGCGATGAAACTTGAAAAACACGTCCGCCAGTTTTGGATTTCGGCCTCGAGTTGAAGAGTTGCAAGATGAGAGGATCGGTCATTGGTCAAAGCCGCTGCGGATGGGAATGATTTGACTTCGAACATTGTTCGGCTTTGAGTTTTATGCGATTCCAACATCACTTTCCAAGTTTTCGTTAACCTGCAACAATCAAACAGACCTAAGGGGTCATTGGCCCAGCAATAAGAGTATCTCCAACATCTTATCTAAAGAGAAAATTGGACTTTTATTTTCTAAAACGCTCCAACAGCTTCTCTATATTGTTCTCTAAAATAGAGAAAACTAGAGAAATCTCCAAATATAGAGAATTCTCTAAAAATTGATATATGGAGAAAGAAATTATTTTTTTATTCATTCTTACCGATAGGGTTATTATTATTATTTTATACAAATTCTTTTAAAAAAATGTATTGGGATGATAAATTTATATAATATTTAATAATATAATGGATGTTGAAATCTCTAAATAGAGATTCTATTGGTGTTAAAATGTAATAATTTTTAGAGATTCGACTTGTGGATCTCTATTTTAGAAAATTATAGAGAAGCAGTTGGAGATACTCTACCAGGAGGTAACTCGTAGAACAGATCTAAGGGTTCAAACCTCACAAAAGTAAAAAGTGTGGTTGAGTATTAGTCGTATATAAATATAATATATTTAAAAAGAGAAAACAATGGAACGGAGAAGCAGTTTCAAAGTCAAATTCGGTATGAAATGTTGTGTTTCGATGGCGAAATATCTATACCCATTAAGCAACTCGATGAGCTGTGGCTGAAGTTCGTCATCTCTCACTTTCTCGATCCGTTTAGAGATCGAATCGCAGATCTTTATGCTGACCATAAGCCTGGAGTATAAATCGTTGACTTGGTCTTCGATTCCTCGTTTGTTGCTAGCATTCTCGGTGCTTAATTGCGAAGATTTTCGATCATATATCTTCTTCATCTCATTACCAGCCTAGAAACCAGCTAAGATCGTTATGTCCATCATAACAAACAAAGAAAAAGAATACTTTTTCCTTATTTTTATTGAAATAGCCGTTGGGTCTACAGACCTACCTTAAAAAAAACGAATGTGGTCGATTTTCCAATTTTTTTTTGCATATTGCGGACCTTGTGGACTTAGCTCCGTATTTGCGGACCTGGGTCAATTTTTTTTAAGGAAAATCGATCAACTTTGATTATTTTGAGTTAGGTCCGCAATTACGGGCCTATTTTTCAGGACCTGGTGGCTATTTCAGTAAAAACAAGGGAAGAAAGTGGCTAGAAAGTAAAACCACAGTAAAAAGAAATGGCTAAAACAATTAATTTCCCTTTATTTTTTGAGCTTATTGAAAAAGTCTAGTCTGGTTGACCATAAGTCAACTTATAAGTTAGCTTTCGAAAAACTACTTTAGGTACCGTTTTCAAGCAGGGCGTCAATAAGTTACAGGGCTTTTTTCTACTATTTTGTTTCTTTTTCCGGTTGATGAATTTATATTGTCATCTGGTTTATCAACTAGGTTTTATCAAACGTGACTAGTTTATTAGCTATCAGCTAGTTTATCAGTTTATTTGCCAAACATATGTCATTTTCCGGGTACATGTAACATGTACCTTAACTTCATCGTAGAGTTTCTTCTCCCAAGCAAATAACCTTCCTAACGTAGATAAATGGCTGCCGGATTCCATTCCTGCGGTCTCATCAAACAGATCGGCGGTGTTGCTGTTGATTCCTGTCCATGATGATGAACTCCTGGAGCTGCTAGAAAGAAGACTTCTGCACGAGGGTGATGTCGTTAAACTCGATTTGTGCCATGCTATTGATGGAATCAATTTCTCAGAGCATTCTGCCAAAACAACAACCCAAATACCACCAAATTCCACAAACAAAATGAATATGTGTATAAAAGCAACACAACAAGAGAATTCTTACATCACATGTGATTGTTAGTATAAATTAACATGTGAATTAAGGACTTGTTAGTATAAAATCACATGTGAATTAAGGAACTCTCAAACCGGATATCAGGGTCTACCATCACTTAAAAGATTCTTTTATATAAAATCACATGTGATATATGCATTGTTTTGTTCATTTACTTTGAATACATGTAAATATATATATATATATATATATATATTAATGAAATGAAATATATATAATGATGATGATGGCATAGATGAGAGTAATGACCTTTTGAATCAAGATGATCAAGAGGACCCACATTGATAAATTCAAGCATTTTAGAGAATTCCACACCAGATTCATAAGCTTTTAGAAAATGGTCCTCCACATATTTTAGTGCATCCAATAGTTCCCTCCCATTATCATCTTCTTCCTCTTTAGCCAATGATGACCCAAGGCTCACATTAGCATCAACCACCCCCACGCTCACGTTAGCATCAGCCACATCACCTCCACCCACCTCCGCCTTCAATTTCTGTACCTCCTCCCCACCATTATTCACCATAAAATTATCGAAAGGGTTGAAAAAATCCCAACCAACAAAATCATCCGGATTCTGCTGAATTGATGACGATGACGTCATAATAGCTGGTGTGGGGTCCACCGTCACACCATCATCATAAAAATGCTCACAAACTACACCGCCGTCATCATCATCATCATCGGCCTTTTCATCTTCTACTTTAACGGCGTTTGTTACGGCGGCCGGCTTGGATTGTGTCGGCGCCGGAAAAGTGATGAGGAATTGGGAAGAAGAAGACGATGAAGAATGGCGCGCTACGAACAACCTGAGGGCTAATGCGACGGCGTAGAGCGACTGATTGTACTTACAATGTGCTCCGGCGAGTGCGTACCGCCGATCGACGGCGGATTTCATCAATCTCTTCCTCTCCCTACACACCGACACCAGTAGGTCGTCGTCGTCATCTCCACCGCCTGATTTTCGTAACGACATCGCGCAACCCATGTCAGATTATTATCGAGTGATTGATTGGGGAAATGGAAATGGTTGGTGGAGATAAAAGTTATTTGGATTTCTAAGAAAAGACAAACATTTGGAAATGAAAAGCGAAATGATTCAAACAGAGTCGTTTGCAGAGAAAAGTGCCAAAGATTACAAACAGCTTAACTTCCGGTTGATGACAACCTGTATAAATTATAAAATAAATACATTCATTTTTGCTTAAAAAAAGGGAATTTAATTAAAAAGGAAATTAATTAAAATACCCTAAGTTTGACCAAGTGTTATCAAAATACCACAAATCTCTCCAACTTTGCAAAAATACCATTTTTTCCGTGATGGGAGCCCGCGATCGCAGGCCAGGGACCATTTCTGACACTTTTTTAAACTTGCATGGACCATTTTTGAAAAATGGCATCCCGCGATCGCGAAGGAATCCCGCGATGAGATTATTTTGTGACTTTTCAATTGCAAGGGACCATTTTTTGAAAAATTCCAGGGACCATTTATGAAAAATTCACCCGCGTTTGACACTGTTCACCCGCTTTCGTCCAATTTATGAATTTGAATTGGAATGTTACACTTTCAACCCCTATACTTATTTACTAAATTTACTTTATATCTTTTACTTTCATTATTTTAATTTTACATTTAACACATATAATCGTTTATTAACTAAAATACGTTAAAAAAATACGTTTTAATTTTAACAAATTATACCATTATAATCGTCTCTTCGATACGTTCGAAATGAGCCCAATCTTGAATTTTTTTGGATTTATATATTTTAATATATATCATATACAGTTATACACTACATAAAAAAATATTTTTTATATTTAAAATTCATACCCTTATAGTTAATTATTTAATTTATGGTACATCTTTTTTTTTTCAATTTTGTTTTACACTCCTATCGCATTAACATAATAATCATATATTAACTAATTCATTAAATCGTTTTAAATTATTATTATTTGAATGTGTTTATAGATATCGTGAATGGCAATATGAGAATGTTTCACGAGAAGAATATGAAATGAGGTTTTGACAAGTTGGTATCACTGGACTCATTTATGAATTGTGAAAATGTGTATTTGGCGAATGATGATTCATGTGTGTTTGGAGCTGAAGTATTTGCAGTTACAGAGTATGCACAAAATGATCGATGTATTTCCAACGTAACTTAGATTAAAATTATCTTCTTCAGTTCAGTCTCGTCCAGTTCCGTCCCGTCCCATCTAGTATGCGTACCAAACGCTACCTAAGAGTACCATAAATTAAATAATTAACTATAAGGGTATGAATTTTAAATATAAAATATTTTTGATGTAGTGTATATGATATATATTAAAATATATAATCCAAAAAAATTTAAGATTGGACTCATTTCGAACGTATCGAAGAGACGATTATAATGGTGTAATTTGTTAAAATTAAAACGTATTTTTTTAACGTATTTTAGTTGATAAACGATTATATGTGTTAAATGTAAAATTAAAATAATGAAAGTAAAAGGTATAAAGTAAATTTAGTAAATAAGTATAGGGGTTGAAAGTGTAACATTCCAAATCAAAATCACAATTTGAATTGAAATTTACACTTTCAACCCCTATACTTATTTACTAACTTTACTTTATACCTTTTACTTTCATAATTTAATTTTACATTTAACACATATAATCGTTTATCAACAAAAATACGTTAAAAAAATACGTTTTAATTTTAACAAGTTACACCATTATAATCGTCTCTTCGATACGTTCGAAATGAGCCTAATCTTGAATTTTTTTGATTTATATATTTTAATATATATCATATACACTACATCAAAATATTTTTAATATTTACAATTTATACCTTTATAGTTAATTATTTAATTTACGGTACTCTTAGGTAGCGTTTGGTACGCATACTAGATGGGACGGGACGGAACTGGACGGGACTGAACTGGATGGGACGGGACGGGACTGAACTGAAGGAGATAATTTTAATCTAAGTTACGTTGGAAATACATCGATCATTTTGTGCATACTCTGTAACTGCAAATACTTCAGCTCCAAACACACATGAATCATCATTCGCCAAATACCTATTTTCACAATTCTTAAATGAGTCTAGTGATACCAACGTGTCAAAACCCCATTTAATATTCTTCTCGTGAAACCTTCTCCTATTGTCATTCACGATATCTATAAACACATTCAAATAATAATAATTTAAAACGATTTAATAAATTAGTTAATATATGATTATTATGTTAATGCGATAGGAGTGTAAAACAAAATTGAAAAAAAAAGATGTACCATAAATTAAATAATTAACTATAAGGGTATGAATTTTAAATATAAAAAATATTTTTTTTATGTAGTGTATAACTGTATATGATATATATTAAAATATATAAATCCAAAAAAATTCAAGATTGGACTCATTTCGAACGTATCGAAGAGACGATTATAATGGTGTAATTTGTTAAAATTAAAACGTATTTTAGTTAATAAACGATTATATGTGTTAAATGTAAAATTAAAATAATGAAAGTAAAAGGTATAAAGTAAATTTAGTAAATAAGTATAGGGGTTGAAAGTGTAACATTCCAATTCAAATTCATCAGATTGGACGAAAGCGGGGTGAACAGTGTCAAACGTGGGTGAATTTTTCATAAATGGTTCCTGGAATTTTTCAAAAATGGTCCCTTGCAATTGAAAAGTCCCAAAATAATCCCATCGCGGGATTCCTTCGCGATCGCGGGATGCCATTTTTCAAAAATGGTCCCTGCAAGTTTAAAAAAGTGTCAGAAATGGTCCCTAGCCCGCGATCGCGGGCTCCCATCGCGGAAAAAAGGGTATTTTTGCAAAGTGGGAGAGATTTGTGGTATTTTGGTAACACTTGGTTTGACTTAGGGTATTTTAATTAATTTACCTAATTAAAATACCCAAAGTTTGATTTTATACCCCCGCGATCGTGAACCCAATCGCGGAAAAAATGAGCATTTTGGTAAAATGAACGAGAAAATGGGTATTTTGGTAAGTCAAAGTCAAACTTTGGGTATTTTAATTAAATTCGTTTTCAAAAATGGTAATTAATTGTTTTAGTCATTTCTCCCTAAAATTATCAAAATAAGCATGTATTCTCATAAAATCCCTCATAAACACGAACTTCTCTTAAAAAACATCCCTATTTTACAAAATTTTGGCCTCTGTTAGTGAATACCCATTTGTGGACCTGAGTGAAAAGTGTAATATTTGGTTTTTGTGTATTAACTTGTTCAAAATTGCAAACGTAGCCAAATTTGGCTTAAATAAATTTGTATACACTTTTCACCTAGGTTCGCACCTGAGTTTTCACGAATAAGGACCAAAATTGTAAAATAGTGGTGTTATTAAGGAGGAGTTCGTATTCACGAGGGGTTTTACAGAGATACTGGCTATTTTGATAATTCTAAAGAGAAAATGGTTAAGATGTTAAGCCATCAACACAAAATGGTTATTTTAATTAATTTTATTTTTCAAAATTTTTGTTTTTAAATAAATAAAACATTTTGTTTATAAACATGTCGTTGATGATAAATTCAGAACCAGAAGTGCATAACGTTAGCAAATAATGACTAATAAACATTGTTTTCTCATCATTTGAAAACATATTCCCAAAAAGAACAAAAATGTAACGGTTTTCCACACGATAAAATGTTGTGATAGTTAAAAATAAGGAAATTAATTAAAATGAACCAAGTTTGTTTTTACTTATAAAAATACCCCTTCTCTCCCCATTTTGCTAAAATACCCCGTGATCCCGCAATCTAAGCTGCGATCACGGACCCGACCCATGTTGCACGTGATTCCTGTCTGCGATGGGCCGCGATCAGAGCCAAATTTTTTAGTTTTGGTCCCTGGCCGCGCTTTTGGCCAATTTTTCAGTTTTGGTCCCTGTCTTTGCTATAATACAAGTTAGGTCTTTTATGTTTGCTAAATTATAACTTAGGTCCCTTATGTTTTCTAAATTACAAATTAGATCCCTTATGTTTGGTAAATTACAACTTAGGTCCCCAAACTTTGCTAATTACACATTAGATCCCTTATGTTTGGTAAATTACACGGGACGATAAAATAGATAAAATCATGTTATATATAAAAACAAGAGCACTTAGCATACAAGATTTAGTCGTTAAAATCAAGGGAAATCAATGTTCAAGTCAACGCTATCATATCTTATACTTCCATGTGGTTCTAGCTCCGACGGGCCTTGCGTTCTACTTCTTTGGCTAACTGAACGTCTACTCCTTGGCACGCTTGAAAGGGCGGGAGTTGGACACTCTCCACGAGTATGTCCTACTGCTTGGCACCGACTACATTTTCTCTGTATCGGATCTTCACCACGAGATGGACGTCGATCGTTCTTTCTTGGTCTCCCGGCTCTGTTCTTAGTGGACAGAAACCAACTCCACTCCTCCCCGGTCTCGGACTTGCCTACTCCGAAAGCTACGGGCACGATGTTGTTATTCCCGTCCATGGCAACCGCCAGGAACATGATACCCAAGTAACGCCCCTTTAAATGGGCAACGTCTATTACCAAGACACGACGCAGATTTGCCAGAAATGTGCGGATCTGCAAAAACGTAGGTAGTTTCCGTTTGTAAATGTTATAATTTATAATGTGTAAACATATGACGTGTTAATATACGTACCGTGGGTCCAAGGGCAACGAAGCACAACTCAAAACGTCCATTTGAATCGGTCCTTATCTTGGTGAATGTACCTGGATTCTGCAACTCCAAATTATATAAATACGTAGGGAGTCGTTCATACGACTCCTCGGGAGTGCCTCTCACCATTAGTAATGCCCTGCATCGCGTACACCAACCTTGGTGGTAACCAATTGTGATCCCGTACTGCTGCTTAATATCGTTGACGATGTCCTTTGGACGAAATGCCCTGCTAGCATCAAGAAATTTGCCTTTCAGTATGTAACCCAAAGTCCTTTTGTTGGCTTTGTCGGTGGTTGGGATTCAGTTGCGTCCTCGAACAAGGGTGTTCGTCATGCAACTTTCTAACGACAAACATCCCTCCTTTAGGGCCCATGGACCTCGCGGACATCTTCTAATTACAATTTTCTCTCCCACATACAAACTCGTATCTGAGTTTGTCGGATTTCTTCGTGTTACTTTCGAAACCCTCTTCTATGAACTTAATTCCGAGCTGTGTGGCCAATTCACCCTTCAATAGAGTAGTCGATTTCTCGATTTATGTATAAATAGAATGATTTGTATTTTGATTTCTCAATTCCCTTTGTTTTTATGGATTCTGATCGATGAAAGCTTTATAAATGATGGATGATCTGTGTAATAGTTTTCTTGGTGTTTGTTAAGGTCGTTTTATGTTGATTTAAAGTTCAGGGTTTAAATTGTAATTCTTTATTTTGAGCTCTATTAGTGAACGGGCCGTGGGCTTGTTAACCCCGGGCCCGCCATATATAAAGCAATTTAGCCTTAGAAAATTAGGCTAGTTGTCTCATTTGCTTTCCTACACTTTTATTGTAATCCTCTCAATATTAAAAGCTAATACAGAGATGACCAGTTGAAATCGTATACTTTACTGTTTAATCGTTTGATTTCATTATCGTTGCACGGATCTGAAACTAACAATTGGTATCAGAGCAGACGGACTACATCGATTCAAAGTGTTCAATTCGATTTCTGGTAAGATTTTCGAACAATACGGCTGTGTTCTTGAGTGACATTCTATTTTTTGATTCTGGTAAAATTGATCGATTTCATTTATTGGGTATTGTTAGTATCATTGTTATTAGTGATTCTGCAAAATTTCGTACTCTAATTCGATCGTTTGAGTGTGTTTTTAAGCAAATTAAGATCAAAAGTTTTGAGTGTGTTCTTGATAAAAATCATATTTTAGCTATAATAATGTGTTGTTTTTGCTTCAAAATCGAATTGGGTAGTGTTATTTTTGTGCTTGGTAGTGTTTCTAATCTTTCAGGAACATTTTTGAGCAACCCTAGTTGATTCCCAATCGAATTCATCACTCCAGCCGTTCTTTCCGGACAGTTCTAAACTTTCCGGATAATCGCGTAATCCTTCCGGACACGTCTAAACTTTCCGGGTAAGTCTTCTAATTCCATACTCTCCGGGTATATTTGTTCCGGAAACCCAAAGTTTCCGGTAAAATAGTTTGTCCGGATAACTCAACGTTTCCGGTAACCTATCTTGTCCGGATAACTCAAAGTTTCCGGTTATATTGATTTTACCCGGAAACCCATTCCATCCGGAAAGCATTTCATCCGGAATCTCATTTCACCCGGTAACTTGCTCTTCACCCGGTAAGCTCATTTTCCGGATTCCTTATCCGGAAACCACCCGGATTCCATAATCCGGGAGCTTTCTGAACCCTCATTTTTCAAAATTTTCTAGGGGCGCTGCCCCAGACCCCTGATAATGTCGGTTTTCGACATTATTTTGACCTTCGAATCGAGTGATTGTTGGGTATTTTCAAGTAAAATAGTGACTTTATCTGATGAGTTTCTTGAGATTTGCAGTTAATCGGATCGGAAGAGAAATGAAGAGGTTCGCGTATATTTTCCAAAGAAGAGCTTGAAATCTGGAAAAGTCGAAGTTGTGGCACACAGAAACTGGCGCGACCTGTGGCGCGACCCAGATAGCGCCGTTGTGCGCGCGGAATGTGAAGAGAGGATTCCAGAGTGTGGCGCGCCTTATGACCCGATTTAAGTGGCGCCGCAACTTGCGCCACGCTGTCAGTTACGTTTTAAAGCCCTATTTCCTCATTTTTTTAGGGTTATCAACCAGTCACGACTTGTGACTCTTTCTGGGCGATTTTGGGAGATAAGGAACGAATTTTGAAGGCAAGTGGAAGGCGAGAAACATCAATAAACAAGGATCGAAAGGCGAATCGAGTACGTTCATCGGCGACTTAGGCTTTTTCAGGGAGTTCTTAGATTTCATTTCTTAGTACAAAACATGTTTACGTTCATTTCTATCTTTACATTTCAGAGTTTTGGAACCCCTAATATGAACTAATCCGTTCATGTTGGGGGGTTGGTTTGAATCATGGTTGGATAATCGTTTAGCTTTACAGTAGGTATGATTGATATGATATGGATGGATGACACATGTAAGATTGTTCTTAATGCTTGTAATAGTCCGATCAACTGTTATTTGATTTTATGAATCTTTGATCTTTGAGAAAAGTTTTTAGGTTTGATTAATCTTTCATGTCTTGGTTGAATTTGAGATAGTGATATAATAATTCATTCCTTGTGGCTTTGAATTACTGGTTGTTCAATTACTTTTGTTAAGATCGAATGATGATACAAATGGTTGAATGATATTTGCTATAGCTTGATAAAGTATAGTGATGGAATGTGATTATGCCTGTCATCTTAAAGTTATGTCAATCGTGTCAAATCTGTGAGTTAAGTGATTGTCTACCTGAGGAATCCGACCCTCCAACTCTCTCTCTTATCTGAATTTATTAAAGTTTTAATTCGTGTTCCGATAATCAACAACCAAACTAATTTGTATTAGTCTAGTTAATAATCTATACAGTCATTGTGGTACTTGACACCTGGTTCTTTTGGTTCGATACTCGTACTTTATAAGTACTATTACTTGATTCGACCCGTACACTTGCGGTAGATTTAGGGGGGGTGTAAAACTGCCTATCAAGTTTTTGGGGCCGTTGCCGGGGAACCTGTTTTGTGTGAATATCACTACCAGCTGTAGAAGTTATTACATTAGACATCCTGTTTTTATTTTATTATAATCTGCTTTGAAAGCTCATATATTTTTTTGGGTCTTGAAATTGTTATCTTCTCCGTTTCAGGTTGCTTCCTGGTTTATGCCAAGAAGGAGACTTTTTCGTGAATTGCTACCGATCGACCCAGAAATAGAACGGACCGCCAGAGATCTAAGAAGACAAGCATGAAACAGAATGGCCGACGTCAACAACCACGTTGGAGATGATTGGAAAGAGGGGATGCCCATGGGTAATGGTCAACCAATTCCAAATGCAAATGCGAACAATCAGAACCACAATAAGGCGAATCATGGTCTCAACAACAACGTCAACCATAATGTCAATAACAATGTCAACAATGGTGTCGACAATGGGATAAATCATAATCTCAATCACAACGCCAATCATGGGATCCATCACAATGTCCATCACAATGTCAATCAACCACCGCCACCACCACAAAGGGTACCAATGAGGAATTTCGCCAACCCGAACATCGGAGCTGCACAACGAGGACCATATGCACCTCCGATAGCTGCGAATAGTTTTGAATTCAAGCTTGGTACCATCCAATTAGTGCAGTCGAACATGTTTGGAGGTGCAGCAACTGAAGACCCCCATGCACACTTGCGCGCATTCGAAAAGATATGCAATACTTTCAAGGTGAATGGGGCTGATCAAGATTCGATCAAGATACGGTTATTCCCGTTTTCATTGAGGGATCGAGCCACTACTTGGGAAGAGAATATACCACCGGGGTCAATTCAAACTTGGAACGATATGGTTACAGCTTTTCTCAACAAGTTCTTTCCACCGGGGCGAACAACCCAACTGTTATCTGACATCACACATTTCTCGCAATGGGATCAAGAGTCTTTGTATGAGGCATGGGAAAGATACAAAGCGATGCTCAAGAAGTGTCCACATCATGGGTTACAAGAGTGGATGATTATCCAAACATTCTATGTGGTATTGAATCCTCAGTTTAAGAATGACCTCACAACTGCTGCAGGTGGAGCCTTAATGAACAAGTCCTATGAGGAAGCGGTCGAATTGATAGAGAATTTAGCAGAACACAGCTATTCCACTCCAAGATCCGCTGTTAGAAAAGTTGCAAGCGTGCAAGAAACAGAAGAGTTGAAGGCTATAAAGGCACAACTGAATGCATTGACTAATCAGATGAGAGGAGCTACTATTCAACCGAATGTTCAGAACGATATGAGTGGTCAAGACCAATTCATGAATCCTCAAGATTATCAATCGCCGGAACAAGTTCAGTTTATTCAGAACTGGAATAATCGGCCGAGAAATGACCCATTCTCTAACACCTACAATGAGGGATGGAAGCGACACCCCAATTTTTCTTGGAGTCAACCTCAACAAGGCTCGGGCAAGGAAACGATGGGGCAGCAACAGCAGCAGCAACAACAGTATGGTAACAATTCTAACTCCTCAAATTCTTTCCAGTCTAACAATGTTTATCGTCCCCCAGGTTACAATTAGAGGAAACATGATGAGGGGCAATCATCAGAAAAGAAGCCGGGTTTGGAAGACATGATGATGAAATTCATGTAAAAAATGGAAGGTGCGGTGGAAGGATTAGCGGGTACGGTGAACACTGTGAAATCCACCACAAATCAAAATACCGCTTTAATCCGAATGCTAGAAAGACAAGTGGGCCAGATTTCTGAGGCCTTAGAAACCCGACCTCCCGGTCAATTTCCAAGTCAACCCGAGAAGAAGGGTAGAGAAGAATGTAAAGCCATCAGTTTGAGGAGTGGTAAACAACTCACTATAGACCCCATGAGAGATCCTTTGCCGAAAGGAGACAACACCAAGGTGAGTGATGTTGAGCCGGAGGACGAGGAGGAAGAAAAAGTGGATGAAGAAATGGAGATGGAGAAGACAGAAAGCGAGAGAAGAAAGGAGAATGCGACTGTTCCAAAGAAACCGCCTACTAAGCTCGTCACACCATCGGTACCATATCCCAGTAGGCTAAAAGCCTACAATGATGATGCAAACTTTGCTAAATTTTTAGAGGTGTTTAAAAAACTGCATATTAACATTCCTTTTGCAGATGCGTTAGCACATATGCCATCCTATGTGAAATTTCTGAAGGATATTCTCTCCAACAAGAGAAAAATCGAGGAGCATGCCACGGTTGCACTTACTGAAGAGTGCAGTGCTATCATTCAGCACAAGCTTCCCCCGAAGCTTAAGGATCCAAGGGGTTTTACTATCCTTTTTCAAATAGGCAATTCTGAATTTAGTAAGGCTTTGTGTGATCTTGGAGCGAGTATCAGTCTAATGCCATTGTCTATTTTCAGGAAACTCGGACTTGGAGAGGTGCAACCGACCAGAGTGACACTGCAGCTTGCTGATAGATCAATCAAATACCCGTATGGTGTAATTGAAGATGTGCTGGTCAAGGTGGACATATTTTATCTTCCAGTCGACTTCGTGATCCTCGACATGGATGAGGATAAAGAGATACCATTGATCATGGGTCGACCGTTCTTAGCCACGGGAGGGGCGTTGATTGATGTAAAAGGAGGAAAGCTCACGTTGAGGGTAGGCGAAGAAGAAGCCGTTTTAACGTATTCCGAGCAACAAAGCAGACAATGCAGTATAGTGAATGTTACCGGGTTGATTTCTTGGAATCTCCGATTAGAGAATCATGTGAATTGCAGTTTGGTCAAGATCAATTGGAAAGTGTGATCATGGGTACGATAGATGGTTCGGAAGTTGAAAGTGTGATGCAACTGAATGCATTGCCAAGTCATAGAGGCCCAAGAAGACCGACTGTTGAGAATTTGGGTGAGCCAATACCCAAGTCTCAACCATCATCTCACACTCCGCCTAAACTCGAGCTGAAACAGTTACCATCTCATCTTGAATATGCATTCTTGGGGGAAAAGGAGACACTCCCGGTTATCATTTCATCCAAGTTGAAAACCGAGGACAAAGAGAAGTTGTTGAGGGTCCTACGTGCGCACCAAACTGCAATTGGTTGGACGATAGCCGATTTAAAAGGTTTAAGTCCAACTTTCTGCACGCACCGCATAAACCTTGAAGAAGAACATAAACCGGTAGTCCAACCTCAACGCCGACTCAATCCTAACATGAAGGAGGTGGTCAGAAAAGAGATCCTCAAACTATTGGATGCTGGAATCATTTATCCCGTACCCGATAGTCCATGGGTCAGTCCAGTTCAAGTGGTTCCAAAGAAAGAAGGTGTCACAGTCGTTCGAAATAACAACAATGAACTCATCCCCTCTCGGACAGTCACGGGGTGGAGAGTTTGCAATGACTATAGAAGGTTGAACGACGCCACCCGGAAAGATCATTTCCCATTGCCATTCATTGATCAGATGATAGAGAGAATAGCGGGGCACGAGTATTATTGCTTCTTGGACGGGTATTCGGGATACAATCAAATACCGATTGCTCCCGAAGATCAAGACAAGACCACGTTTACATGTCCATATGGAACATTCGCTTATAGAAGGATGCCGTTTGGGTTATGTAACGCTCCTGCGACGTTTCAGAGATGTATGATGGCGATCTTTTCGGATATGGTGGAGCGCACCATGGAAATCTTTATGGACGACTTCTCGGTGTTTGGTCCATCGTTTGACTCGTGTTTATCTCATCTGGAGGCTGTTTTGAAAAGATGCAAAGAGACGAGCTTTGTTTTGAACTGGGAGAAATGTCACTTTATGGTGACGGAAGGAATAGTGCTTGGACACAAGGTGTCAAAAGAGGGAATAGAGGTGGACAAGGCCAAAGTTGCAGTGATAGAGAACTTGCCGTATCCGAATTCCGTTAAAGGGATTCAAAGCTTTTTGGGACATGCCGGTTTCTACCGGCGGTTTATAAAAGACTTTTCTAAAATCACTAAACCTTTGTGTGCTTTACTTCTAAAAGATGCCAAGTTTGATTTCACTGATGATTGTGTTTTGGCATTTGACAGGTTGAAGAAAGAGTTGATCTCGACGCCTATTCTTACAGCACCTGATTGGAGCCTTCCGTTCATAGTGATGTGCGATGCGAGCGACACAACAGTCAGAGAGGTCTTAGGGCAAAAGAAAGAAAAGAGAATGCACATGATTTATTATGACAGCAAGACCTTAGATGAAGCTCAAGTCAACTATGCCACGACCGAGAAAGAATTATTAGCAGTGGTCTATGCATGTGAAAAGTTCAGATCATATCTGGTGGGAGCAAAGGTAATCGTATACACGGATCATTCAGCCTTGAAGTATTTGATGGCTAAGAAAGATGCAAAGCCGAGGCTCATCAGATGGGTGTTACTGTTACAAGAGTTTGACTTGGAGATCTTAGACAAGAAGGGGACAGAAAATACGGTTGCAGATCACCTATCGAGGCTCGAGGGTAATGAGGAAGATAAGAAGGATAAAACATCTATCAATGACACATTCCCGGATGAGCAGTTATTTAAGGTTAGTCATTCCGAACCATGGTATGCAGATTTGGTTAACTTCTTGGTAGGAGGAGTGATGCCCTACAACATGAACTCGCATCAAAAGAAGAGATTTCTCTTTGAGGCCAAGAGGTATTACTGGGATGAACCGCACTTGTACAAGATATGTGCGGATGGGATGATTCAGAAGTGTGTACCGGATGAAGAGAAGACCGACATTCTTACTCATTGTCATACATTAGAATGTGGGGGTCATTTCAGTACTGATAGAACGGTGGCCAAGGTGTTACAATCCGGATTCTTCTGGCCATCGATGTTTAGGGAGACAAGGGAGTTCATTTCTAAATGCGATCGGTGCCAAAGAGTAGGGAACATCACGAAGAAGGATGAAATGCCCATGAAGATCTTCATGGAAGTAGAATTATTCGACGTATGGGGGATAGATTTCATGGGACCGTTTCCAAACTCATATGGGAACGAATACATTTTAGTTGCGGTCGATTATGTCTCGAGATGGGTTGAGGCAATCGCAACGCCATCAAATGATTCAAAAGTTGTGATCAAATTTCTAAAGAAGCATATCTTTTCACGCTTTGGGGTTCCGCGGGCCTTAATCAGTGATGGGGGCAGCCACTTTTGCAACCGATATCTTGATGCGGTTCTCAAGAAGTACTCGGTCAAACATCGAGTAACCACACACTATCACCCGCAAGCGAATGGATTGGCAGAAGTTTCAAACATCGAGCTGAAACACATTTTAGAGAAAACGGTGAATTCTTCACGTAAGGATTGGTCGTTGAAGCTCAATGACGCTCTTTGGGCATACCGGACTGCATATAAGACACATTTGGGAACTACACCATACCGGCTAGTATATGGGAAATCATGCCATTTACCAGTGGAACTGGAATGTAGAGCATTTTGGGCAATAAAGCAGCTAAACATGGAGTTAGATGCAGCCGGCAAAAAGAGATTATTGCAGCTGGTTGAGCTAGAGGAACTCAGACTCGATGCGTTCAAAAATGAGTTGATTTACAAAGAAAGATCCAAGAAGTTCCACGACCGAAACATTCGTGAGAAGGTAATCACCCTAGGTATGGATGTATTATTATTTAACTCATGATTGCGTTTGTTTCCAGGCAAGTTGAAGTCCCGATGGTCTGGCCCGTTCAAAGTGGTAGAAGTGTTTCCGTACGGAGCAGTGGAGCTAGAAGGAGCCGATGGGCAGAGATTCAAGGTGAACGGACAGCGAGTCAAACCATATCTAGGAGGCGAGATCCCGAGCATTGCAAGTATCTACCTAGACGGACCGAGAGAGTAAGTAATCGAAGAAGTCGAGCCACGACAGTAAATACGGCGCTTGGTGGTAGGCAACCCACCGTAGGTTAGTTTTCTCTTTAATTTCTTTAGTGAGTTTTGTTTCTTTTAATTCGTGTGTTTGTGTGTTCGTCCCTGAGAAGTAGCCTTTAAGATTGAGCATCGTCGGAAGGAGCGAGAACGGAACGAAAAAGCCAAAGGAGGGAGAAACAGTGGGTGGCGCGCCTTCTGGCGCCACTTCATTAGCACGGAAGTAGCGCGGATAACTGGAGAGGGAAATGGCGCGCATCATGGCGTGGGTTCACTAGCGCAGAGGAGAGCGCCGTGTGAAAAGCCTGGAATCAAACAGAAAGCCGCGCGCCTTATGGCGCTACTTCACTGGTGCAAAACTCGTGCGAAATCCCTGACAGGTATAAAAACTCCAATTTCGCAATTCTAAGCCATTTTTCAAAAACCCTATTTCTTCCAGCGCCGTTTTGCTCCTCTCCTTGACCATTTTCGGCCTCCAGTACAAGAGTTACTCAAGTCGTTCTAATTTTCTCTTCCACAAAGCATCAAAGGTACGATTCTCACCCTAATTTCTCTTTTGGTTGAAAGGAATCAAGCAAACCGAAGGTATTGTCATTTTTCTTCCATGGTTCTTCATGTTCAAGTAGGTGTGTACGATTTTAAGATGAATAAAGCCTCGAGAGTGTTACACCATGTTTGCCTTTGAGTTCTTTCACTTAGGGTTTATGTTTCTTTTGGGATTTTCATGATGATTGTGAATAACGAGCAACATATTTGATGAACTCTTGATTATGTACCTGCTATGCACATATCTTCTTCAATTTTCATGTATGTTGATGTTGGGTTGTAAGGTATAAGATTAATCGTATGTATGCTTTGTTGGTAAGATAACCCACCTTAGTGTTGGCATGTAAGTCCCTTTGTATGTTTGAGTGTGCTGAATTAGAATGGATGAGTTGGATATCAGTGCTTAATAGTTGTGCTTAATAATTAAGCTGCTGAGTGTTTGTGGTGCTCTGAGTCTCCAAATTTATAAAGCAGTTGTTAGTGGCTATGTGCTTGTGTGTGATGTTGAGTTATGGTTTCACTAGACAAAAAGACCAAACAAACCTAAGTTTCACTTAAGTTTGGGATGGCCACTTTCGGTGTTACTTTCACACATATCACCCCATTGCAAACCTTGGTTTTACCGAGGTTTGGGGTATCCTTCGCTGTTTAGTACGTGTAGGCTATCTGCGCAACAAACCTAATCAAGGATTAGGTTTGGGGTGGATTTAATATGAGGTAAAATACTAATAGCTACGTTCTTTGTAGAAAAAGATGCATACTAATCCCAACGCTGCAGGGCGATTCTTTCACTATTATAATCTGAGCCCAGAAGAACGGTTAACATGGAGTCAAAGAGGAAATCCATCCTATGAATCTCGTTTCCGCAGTTTCGCACCTCGATCGATTTTAGTGGAAAGAGGGCTGGATTTATCCAGGATTGATAATGCTCGTGCTGTGCAAATTGCCGAAGAAAGGGGTTGGCAGACCTACATTCAGAACCCGGATTCTTATGATCCGGCACTAGTGCTGGAATTCTACGCAGCAATGGTCCCGCCCTCATTCGAGGAATTTTCTACAGTGATCGTTCAAGGCCAACCCATTCGAACGACGAATGATGATATCTGCAACTTTTATGGAGTACCGAGACACCAAGATCTTGATGCGACGTTTGGGATTCCACCCATTGCTGGGGTGGAACAGGACGAAACACATAGCCCGATAATCGCTTCGTCTCTCTGACGAAGTAATCGAGGAGAGTGGGTGGTACGCACTGCAGAAATCAAAAAGAGTGAAATGGAACCGGAGTTGGGTTTATGGCTATTGTTTGTGAAAGGGAGTTTGGCGCCCTCATCCCACTATACGACGCTTAATCCATATGTAGCACGGATTATGTACTGCATCCAACACAGCTTGCCACTAGACGTCGGGCACATTATCCGATTGCACATGATAGACGCGGCTGCTGAAAACTGTACATGTGTACTTCCTTTCCCATGTCTGATCACACAATTTTGCAGGAACGCAGGGATTGCTACTGACAGAACGATTCCACCATTCGCACCATATGACCGAACTGCATACCGCACGCAAGAGACAGCTGTGCGGAAGCTGAACAGGCAAGAGGCAATTGGGAACGAGGAGATGAACATGCTCCAAGGGGTTGATGATAGAGATTCCGATGATGTGGACTATGATCCCACAGCGGATGAGGGCCACCAACCAACTGGTTTTGACCCACGTTTACAAGCACGCATGGATAGGATGGAACATAAGATGCTGTCAGGATTCGAGAGGATGGACAGGGGGTTCAGAGCCCTTGGAGTAAATGCCGATGAGGAGAACCAGGATGAAGCAGGACCATCGAATCCACCACTGGCGCGACGAGCAAGGAGACGACAACCCGGAGCGAGCTCATCTTCGAGGAGACGGAACCGCGATTAGGGAAGGCGGTTTGTTTTCATCTTCCTCTTGATCTATTTTTGCTTGAATTCTATTTGGGATGACTGTACTTTGATTCACACAAATATTTTGGATGACTGTAACTGATATTATCACACATTGGGGACAATGTGTATTTTGGTTTGGGGTGGAGGTGAGTCGATAGTGTCATTTTGATCTTTGCTTTATCTTAGGCAAGTAACGGAATTGTGGTCATTATGATGGAATTTTTTTTCTGATTCACCATTAGTAGTGAGTAGAACACTTCTTTTTGAGGAATGAACTGTGAAGGATAATGTAGCATCGAGTGAGACCTGACAGATTGCATGTGTTAAGGACATTAGTGGAGACCACTTGATTGTGAGTTTCGAGCCTAACATGACGTACGTTCATTGCAAGGGAATTAAGCGTAAAATCTGATACACTTTTTCAATTTCCTTGTCATGAGTATAGATTGATCTCGCTGTACTTTTGCATTGAGTAGCAAAGATGACCATCGGGATATGAGGTAAAGGTAGAGTAAACCATATCGTGTGGACCTTAAGAGATGATTTCAGGCATTGTGTGTGTGCAAACCAGTTAGCTATCACCCTTTCTAACCCATTATGTGTGTGACCAAAGCCCTTTTTGCAGCCAAACACTCACCAAAGTTTTCAGTTCAAAACCCGCCATCAAACCCTAGCCAAAAGCCTTAGCCAACCATGATCCAAAAGTGTGTCAATCATAAGCAGCAATGAACAGCCGAGGAGAGAGCAGAAAAGAGAAATACATGCCAGTCATAAGGATAGAAAAGAGGGGCCAATGATGCCCCACACAAAAAAAGAAAAAGAAGAAAACAAAATAAATTGTAATCTAGATAGAGTAGATACAAATAAATAAGATGGTCAAGCAACCATAGTGATGACAAAAAGGTCCGAGTTATAGAAGAAAAGTCAGAAAGTTCCGAACTGCTCTAGGATTGACACATTTAGGATTTTTGATCCGCTATACCCTTCATTTCCCAACCATAACCCTAGCCCCGTTTCAACCCATGTTGAAGACCTGAATGATCTTTTGGAAGATGTGATTAGAGTTTATGACCACCTTTACCGATAGTCCCTGTCTTGCTACTTGATTCTTTCTGAGATCACCTTCTTGTACATGTGTGCGTCTTTCATGTTTAGTTGTTCATGCATTTATCTCGTGAATTGTTATACATAAACTCCAAAGCCTGAACAACATGTGCGAAAGCCTAGGATCGAGCGTATTGAGAGCATCCCGTAAGGTAGGGTCGAGGCGAAATCCTCCATAACCATGCATGATTTCGGGTGGAATTTGATGCAGTGTGGTCCCGACCAGTTCAATTCTCAACGAGTTAGTGTTTGACCTTTGCAAACTGGGGTGTTTTGGAAAAGGGTTCTGATTAATCGGTTAATCCCTTTAGTTGAATAAGATGTGTAAAGATCCATGATGACACCACCGACTCCCCATTTGTGCGAATTCTGTTATAACTCTGGTTTTTGATTATTTCTTATCGCTATTTTGCTTGAGGACAAGCAACGCTTGGTTTGGGGTTGTTGATAATGTCGGTTTTCGACATTATTTTGACCTTCGAATCGAGTGATTGTTGGGTATTTTCAAGTAAAATAGTGACTTTATCTGATGAGTTTCATGAGATTTGCAGTTAATCGGATCGGAAGAGAAATGAAGAGGATCGCGTATATTTTCCGAATAAGAGCTTGAAATCTGGAAATAACGAAGTTGTGGCACACAGAAACTGGCGCGACCTGTGGCGCGACCCAGATAGCGCCGTTGTGCGCGCGGAATGTGAAGAGAGGATTCCAGAGTGTGGCGCGCCTTATGGCGCGATTTAAGTGGCGCCGCAACTAGCGCCACGCTGTCAATTACGTTTTAAAGCCCTATTTCCTCATTTTTTAGGGTTATCAATCAGTCACGGCTTGTGACTCTTTCTGGGAGATTTTGGGAGATAAGGAACGAATTTTGAAGGCAAGTGGAAGGCGAGAAACATCAATTAACAAGGATCGAAAGGCGAATCGAGTACGTTCATCGACGACTTTGGCTTTTTCAGGGAGTTCTTAGATTTCATTTCTTAGTACAAAACATGTTTACTTTCATTTCTATCTTTACATTTCAGAGTTTTGGAACCCCCAATATGAACTAATCCGTTCATGTTGGGGGGTTGGTTTGAATCATGGTTGGATAATCGTTTAGCTTTACAGTAGGTATGATTGATATGATATGGATGGATGGCACATGTAAGATTGTTCTTAATGCTTGTAATAGTCCGATCAACTATTATTTGATTTTATGAATCTTTAATCTTTGAGAAAAGTTTTTAGGTTTGATTAATCTTTCATGTCTTGGTTGAATTTGAGATAGTGATATAATAATTCATTCCTTGTGGCTTTTAATTACTGGTTGTTCAATTACTTTTGTTAAGATCGAATGATGATACAAATGGTTGAATGATATTTGCTATAGCTTGATAAAGTATAGTGATGGAATGTGATTATGCCTGTCATCTTGAAGTTATGTCAATCGTGTCAAATCTGTGAGTTAAGTGATTGTCTACCTGAGGAATCCGACCCTCCAACTCTCTCTCTTATCTGAATTTATTAAAGTTTTAATCCGTGTTCCGATAATCAACAACCAAACTAATTTGTATTAGTCTAGTTAATAATCTATACAGTCATTGTGGTACTTGACACCTGGTTCTTTTGGTTCGATACTCGTACTTTATAAGTACTATTACTTGATTCGGCCCGTACACTTGCGGTAGATTTAGGGGGGGGGGGGGTGTAAAACCGCCTATCAACCCCGCAAGGGCGTTGCCTCTTGACCCCACCCACTAACCGGGTAGCGGGACCCCCGTGCTAAGTCGCAGGAGGGGGACATTTAAGTATCCTTGATACTGTTCCACTTTTAATCAAACCAACGTCTGACGATCACATCAGTGCAACCATCAAAGATGACTAGAGATGCTTATGCCATGAGCAACCACACCACGCCTCCAGCTCTTGGAGAATCTTGTCAGGTATGTCTACCAACTCATAATGCTTTAGTTGATAAGATTCAATTACTTGGTCAAAATGTAGAGTCACATATGTTTTCTTCGAATGAACAACTTCTTAAAATTAACTCGTTAAAAGCAAAGTTAGATGTTCAAACTAAGATAACAGAAAAGCTTAAATCTGACAACACCTACCTAAAGGAAAAGTGTGCTAATCTTTCGATAGCACCAAAAGATCTTCGAGCTAAGATATCTGATCTGACCTTAAAGCTTGATCAGTGTTTAAATGAGAAAGCATAAGTTGTTTATCAATGTTCCGCTCTCCAAATTCAATACAAGGAATTTGTAGCTAAAATTCTGGATCTTGAAACCAAACTTCATAGGAGAGGTCAAACTGATCAGACCATTCATATGAACAAACCGAAGGAGTTCACATATTTCAACAAAGATTGGGGAATCGGATATGATAACCCACACTACCTGAAAAAGGGTATTGCCAAAAGACCTATTTTGTATGATTTTAGCTGTCTTGGAATAGCTAAAGACTATCCGGAATATGCAATTAAATGGACTGGTCCTCTTGAACCTGAAAAGGAAGAGGAAACCGAGGAATACAAGCGCACTCGCACCTCCAAAATGCAACTCCCATTTAGTTATGGATCGTTGAATTATTCTTATGAAAAGGACAAGAAGTATCTCTCGAATGACTACTTCGACCCCTACAAGGTTGCTACGCCCAAGGATTCCTCCAAAAAGGATGAGGTCTAAGCAGCCGAACCCAAGACTGAGACGGATGAGTTCAAACTCTATGTTCCCCCTCTCATCTTGGAAGCAAAGATTGTCGAGTTGGAGGAGTCATTTAAAAAGGAAAGGTCTGTTCTTCAAAACGAAAAGAAAGCGCTAATCTCTGAGATTGAGAAACTCAATTCTGAAAAACTTGAGAATCCACAACTGGTCCAAACCGAAGTTGTATCGGATGAAGGACATGAAATCCTTCGGAGTGAAATCAATATACTCACATCAAAACTGGTTGCCTTGACAACATATGCGATGAAGGAGTATGCGAGAAATGGTCAGCTCCAAGAGCAGATTAACCAACTCCAATCTGAAAAGCAGATTTCACCTGAACTTTCCTCAAGTTCATCTGATACGTCTTCGTGCAAAGCTTTTATAGGCAAGATTTCTACCACACAAGACGGTACCGATTCTCAAGATGAGTGTGTTTTAAGGAATTTGAACTATGATTTTTTCTTAGCTTCCGCACCAAATTCCCCAAAGCACACTAACACAGCGTGTTTCTCGCCTTCCTCGAACGATCCAAGTCCAGTAATTCCGGATGTCCATTTTTCAGAATATATGAACTCCGAAGGCAATTATGATGGAGAGTTTGAATCGTTCCCTTTCGACAAACCTCTTCCGTGTCATACTGATTTTTTTTATCACCAGTAGTCAATCGACCGGTCAATTTTCTAAAGGGTGCATGTTCTAATACAAAGGCCGCAGCTGTGATGAAGATTTCCAAATCTAAACCTGTTTCTCAAAACTAATCACAGCTGAGGCAAAAGACCGAGCGATTGCCTATCAAAAATCTTGTTTCTTCAAAAGTCACTGACCATGCTGTCAATGTGGGATCAGATAAAACCGACCAGCCTAAACGAGATAAACCAAAGAGGCTAGCTAGGGAATCTTTTGAGAAAGAAGCGTCAAAGTCATTTAACACTGTTTTTTTACCCTAGAATGAACAAAAACGACTGTGCTTTGAATCATAGCACTAATTTTGTTAAAAGGGATGTTAATTTTTCGATGAAAATTTACTCAATTCAGCAATTGATTTAATTATCGCACGATTGTTTGTGTTGTTCTAGTTGTGGTTGGAATGACTTTGAAGATATCAATAACAATGATTGGTTTGGGTCATATCACATCTATAATCATACACCCAAACGCAAACCCCGTAAAAACAAAAAGAAACATCATAGTCAACGGGGTTCCCAATCAGAGGTTAAACCACAGCAGGAGAGAAAACCCATTCCAAAACGGGCTTCTCCTACTTAGGTTAAACCTACACCTAAGAGGCAACCTGCTACAAAGCAAGTGTTGGTCCCGAAGGCCTATACAAGTTTGTAGAAGGGGGGGGGGGGTTGAATACAAACACACAGATTTACTTTTCTAAATTTTTTATTGATAAATCATTAACAATTTACAGCTTGTTGCGGAAACAAGATTAAGGATAAACCTAAATCTAAACAAGTTGGAACACTAAGGTTTCTTGCACTAAGAGAGATAAGGAAATTACTAATAATAACCTATCTTGAGATAAAAGATTGAACTTGTCCAGAGTTAGCAAGTTACTTCAAATGAAGTGGGTTCATCTCTTTATATACTGCATGCATTAAATGCAAGTCAGTATACACTTTACACGTGTCATCAGTTGGTTGGTTGCATGTCATTGACCTTTGTTGACAACCTTAGTAGCCGCATGTATGAACAGTGTAGTATCAGATTTGTTGTACGATTTCAGACAGTCGTACGGAGTCGTGCACTTTTCTGACATTTCGTACGGAGTCGTGCAAGGGTGGTTAAGACAAAAGTACTTTGTACGGAGGACTTCATGATCAACTTTCGTTGAATCAGAGCTTTATCATATTATCAGCGAATGATAAAGTTCAGCGATAGCTGAAGTCTTGTACTTGATACTTCACGTTGAGTGGACAAATCTGAGTCTTCGCTGATCCGCATCAGTTCATTAGGAGACTTGTCGCTGGTTCTTGAGCTTGATCTTCGACTTCAGCGTAGAACCTATGTTGACGTGAAACTTGTCTTCAGGGATCATAAGTAAACAACTAACTTATCAGCGATCACCATAAGTACTGAATAGGCTCAGCATTAATGGTGAACAGAGTCGCTGAATGTTTAATTTAAAGAGCGAGAGTTCCTATCAGCGGTACTGGAAGATCTTAGTACTTATCAGCGATAGTGAAACTCTGATACATATTGTTTACTTACAATTTTCACTAAGTATATAAGAGAGGGTCATTATCAAATCACTGAGGGTTTGGATCAACAATCTCCCCTATTTGATTATGACATAGCAACAAAGAAAATTGCTATTTAATGAAAACATAAGGATAAAAAGAACTCATAAAATATTTGTCCCTTTTACTGTTTTCTGGGATCTTTTCAGTACTGATGGAGTAAAGTACATTCGCTGAAATCTTTCTTTAAAACTTTGAATCAGGATACAAAGAGAAATGAAAAGATTACAAGTACAAGCGAAATAAATTACAAGTACAAAAGGATAACTGATAAAATAGATGAAAGAGGCGATCCTATCAGCTTACAGAGGTTCTTCCTTAATGAGAAGTTCATCAAGGGTCTTTTCAGTGGGGATCATTCAGTCAGGAACCGTTACACCTCGTTTTCTTTTGTTCAGCGCTTCTTCAAAGATCAAGGGTTTTAGGTGTCGTGCCTGAATGTCTTGTTTGAAGTCACACCACCAGATGAGATATCTGAGCTGTTCGATTGGAGTGATTGGAAGCTCATCGATCCGTTGAAAACATTTACGTCCATCGTAGTCAAGAAAGAATATTCCATATGGATCACTGATGACTTTACCAGGGACGAAAACTTCACAGGGTGGCAGGGAAATGTCAAGGGCCGATAGATCAGGGTCATGACCAAGCACTTCAGCGCGAGAGAAACCGATACCAGTTTCATTTCTTATGACAGGACCTGAGTCTGAATCTTGACGTTTCTTCTTTGGAGAGGCCCTTTTTCTTTTCAGCTTAAGATCAGGAGGAGGTGGAATGTCCACACAGGAAGATATCAAGTCGATCTGTCTGTTTATCAGCTTTTCGAAATGATCCTTGTACTTAGATTGAGACGTTTGGATAGCTAACCTCATCTCCAGCCATTCAGAGAGACCATACCTTTTTACAGTGTCAGCGCGAAAGGCTTCAGTTTGGCCATCTTCTCTGAAAAGTTTGATGTCAACAATAGGTACTCCGATAGATGTTCTTCCAGAGATGAATACCTTGTTGATCTTCGCTG
Source organism: Saussurea involucrata (assembly GCA_033807775.1). Lineage (NCBI taxonomy): Eukaryota > Viridiplantae > Streptophyta > Magnoliopsida > Asterales > Asteraceae > Saussurea > Saussurea involucrata. The sequence goes on from CM066316.1 coordinate 54,899,573, forward strand.
GACGATATTTGAAGTGTATTTTCTCTTTACACCAGTTCAGGGTGGTCTGAGAAACTTCAGTTTTCTTCTCCATGATCTTCTGGGCTTCTTCCCAAAGTTTTCGTTGGACTTGAATGGGAACACGTTTCAGCTTGGGGTCTTTGACAGAATCTTGAGTAAGCTTGATGGTGTATTCTCTGTCCTTTTCTTCAGTTTCCTTTCTTTCAGCGATTAGACGTTCAGCTCTGAGGCGTTCCTTGTATTCAGCTTTGGAAATTCTGAATTTTGGAGAAACTGAAAGAAGTTGATCATGCTTCAGAGTGATTCGCTGATCCTCGAATCGCTTTATCATTTCCTCTCTTCTTCTCTGATCCTCTTCACTTTGCTTTTGAGGAGCTAAGGAAGGTCTGCGTTTGTGCGAGAGTAGCTGTTCTTCTTGTTCATCAGTCTCAGAGATTAAATCTAAGACTGGGATTATTTCTTCAGCAGCAGCTGGTTTTATTGGTGAAGTCACCGTTGTGGAACCTTCAGCGATATCCTCAAACAGGGGAGAGGACTGGCTGAAACACAGGGATCTTACAAGTAAGAACTTGGGTAGAAACAGAGAGAGAAAAGTTGTTCATGGTGTATAGGCTTGGGTAGTAGAAACTGATAGTGTATGATAGAGGAGGGATGGAGTAAGAGATGTTTAGTGTACCTGACAAACCGGCTTTTCAAGCAAGATCGTCAGATTGTCATCGTCAGCGACGCTTTTGCCTTTGCCTTTCTCAGCTCCAGAGGCTGAGGGCTTTGTCTTTGTCCGCTCCCCTGTAGGTTCATTTATCGAGATTCCTTTAAGAGCTTTGATCCTCTGAGCAGGTTTGACGATAAAGAAATCGTCATCATCATCATCATCATCATCATTCTTCGGAGAAGAGGATGGTTCATCATCAAGGATGTCGATGGCTTCATCATCTTCTGCTTCGGATTTAGCTTCTTCTTCGAGTTGCTCCCCCTCAGATACAGAGGCGAGCTTCTCGGTTCCCTCAGGGTTTTCAACTCCCTGAGGTTAAGCATCATTCTTCTCTCCCCTGATAGATTCATCATGGGAAAGGTTTTCAGCGCCCTTGGAGAGATCTTCAGCGCTCTTCTCCCCCTCTTTTTCATGATGAGTTGGGGAGGAATGAGTCGACTCAGCATCTTTGGTAGGTTCTCTGTCTTCTTGGCCAAAGATACCCACACAACCTTCAATCTTTGCTAATCTGACTTCTAGGCCATAAATAGCAGGATTGATCTTCTCGAGCTCAGTGCGATCCGCCGCTGTGAAATGTTCAGATTCAGGGACAGGGGCAGGAGCAGGAGCAGAAGTATTCGCATTCTTCAGTAGCTGCTCGATCATCGTTTTCATCGAACCAACGTCGGTCTTTGCAGAGCCTAAGTAGTTGTCAGAGTTTGGACATTTGTCTTCACAGCAGACATATCTCCCTCTAGTGTTCCAACCGATGTCTTCAGCGTTGTTACTTCGCCGGACATGGAGGAAACTGAGTTTTTGAGTGAGGTGTAGTCTGTGTAGATGTCAGCGAGCACCTTTGCGAAGTCGCTGAGGATTTTATCAACTTGTTTCAAATCATCTGTGGAGGCTTTCTTCTCCACCACCGTTGTCAGCTTTGTAAGATTCTCTCCAGCGTTTGTTACAGCTGAAGAGTTGTTGGAAAGAGTAGTGGTGAGATCTGTCAGCTTTGTTTCCACAGACTTTAGAGAGGCGTTGATGTCTCCCAAGTTAGGACCTGTAACATATAAAAACTTGTGAACAGAGGAAAGCTCAGAAGTTTGGGGTTTAGTGACAGTGTTTATGGGTTGGTGTGTACCTGCAGGAGGATTGATGAACTCGTCAAAATTACGGGTTCCTGAAAAAAGTTCCATGTCGTCTTCAAAAGTGCGGTGACGAATGGTCATCTCTGCAGGTCTTGTGCCTATCACTCCTTTAAGAGTATTTTCTTTAACTTCTGGAGGAAAGACAGGTGCTCCAGTGATAACTGGAGTAGAGTCCAAATGAGTAGAGGGAGAAGCGAAGGATAAGAATGGAGGATTGGTACTGAGTTCAGCGTTGGATTCGCTGAGAATCACTTCATCAGTCTTTTGAGAGACTGAAGGAGGTTGGGTCGGTTCCAAGTTTGTAACCTCAGCGTTTAGAGACGCTGAAGTCGGGATGGAAAGGATGGGTTGTTCAGGTGTGGCAGAGCGTACCACTGAACGTTCCTTCAGCTCTGCAGAAGGAGCTGAGGAGTCTTCAGCATGAGATTGCTGGGGTTGCTATTTGGTTTTCTTGATCCTTTTGGAATCAAGTGGGGTAGATGAATGTTTCCTTTTCTTAGAAGGAGAGGATTTTGCGGCCAGGGTATCAGCGATGGGTATAGTCGCTGAAGGAGCCACAAAATTAGAAGAAGAAGGGTTGAGAAGAGATAAAAGGGTAGAAAGACGTACCTCATTTTCAACAGGTTTGAAGTCGAGTACCTTAGAACCAATCTGAGAGAGTTTCAGATCGCCCTCTTGCGGGTAGCTGTCCTTCAGGCCATATTGAAAGATAGCGCTGATGAATCGGGGGTAAGGAACCCATGCAGGCCTGTCAGCGGCAGAGTCTACTCTTTGTAGCAAGTCATCATAGATGAGAGATGCCCAGTCAATGTGTAGACCTTTCAGCAGAGCGTATCCCATAGCTTGCTGAGGTTGAGCGGCTTGATCAGAAGAGCCGGTCTTGGCAGTCATGCAGCTGATAAGGTGAGCGAATATGAAATTCATCTCGCTGGGCATTTTTGATTTCTTCAGCAGGGTCAACTTCTTCTCAGGCTTCTTGTCTCTGCCCATTTCCCATACATAGCCCATTGCATCAAAAAATGCAATAAGAGCTTTTTTGTCAGCGAGTTTCTTATGGTCAGGGAAAGGAACAAAAGGTTTTTCCTTTGTAGCGATGGGAAAGTTCAGAGCTTTGCGAATGATGGCAGGTGTGATCTTTATCGTGCCATATTCAGTATCGCAGAGGATACAATCAACGGGTTTGGAGGGATCTTTGGCGGATGGTAGCTGAGAGTGTTTGGCAGAGTACCAGAACTGGGATAGTAGTAGCTGACTTGCAGGGGGTGAAATTGTCAGGGCTGTTGAAATGCAGCAATTCTTCAGGAAATTCACAGCATCTGTCAGATGTGTGACTTGCTTTCGAGGAGGAAACTCGAGAAGCGCAGAAAGATTGTTTATCTTGGTCCAGTCTAGTTGATCCAGAGTGAACTTAACCTGAGGAGCCTTGATGATTTCCACTTCCTCAGAGTCAGTAGAGATGTTCTCAGCGGTAGAAGGAATTTTAGACGATGCCATTTCCTGTATTATCAGTTCAACCAAAGATTAACAAATAAGAATAATCTTAATGTGGAAAGATTTTCCATTAAGATGTTTCGAATTTTGTCCAGTTCATTCAGACAAAATGTCTTAATGAAGATTAGGGTTTTTCTTGATTTTTGAAACGAAATGTAAAACCCATTTATTCTTGTTTTCCAGTTTTCTATGAAGGAATAGATTCTGGAAAAACGAATGTGAAGAACAAGTTTAAGATTTTTGCATTTAAACTTGAAGAACAACCATGAAATGGTTGTGTTCATAAAACCACGAAAGAAAATGATTTCATTTTACGAAGTTCTTTTGTTTGATCTTGTTAAAACAATGAGAAGATCGGAAACAAGTTATACGCATTCGGTAATAAATAAGAACATATTAACCTTGATGTTTGATGAAGAAGATGAACAGTTGTTCTTGAGAAAAATCGAGAGCCAAATGCAACAGAGAATTCTTTCTTTGCTTGGAGGAGAAGTTCGCGTAAAAGAAAAATATAAACAAAGAATTTGTTTATATAGAGATTTTAGAAAGAGAAAATCTTGAGCGGGAAAAGATTTTCATCATGACACGGACACGTGTTTGCATTTGATTGGCGAGTAAACGAAACGTGCAAACGTGTGTCAGAAAGAAAAACGTTCCAGGGCTTATCCGTTGTAATGACGTCACAACTGTCCTTTCATATTCTTGGTTGTCTCTGAGGTTTTGAAAAAAAAACTCAGGGACACTTTTGAAAACATGAAGCACTGAATAGAAATATCAGTGAAGGTTTTAGAAATTTCAAAGTATCGCTGTTAAGGAAGAGATATTCAGCGATGTATTTTGTTTTGAAATCTTGCATTTACATGCGATTTGTCAGAGAGAGAAAAACATACCTTGATATCAGCGAATCAAGTTTATTCAGAGAGAAGATGATAGAATGGGTTATACAAGTTGATTTTATCCTATCGCTGATCAATGTGAATCGCTGAAGATTTTATCCTTCAAAGTTCAGCATTCCAAGCTCGCTGATGAGAAAGTTGAATCTTGTCTCATCAAGAGGTTTGGTGAATAGATCAGCTAACTGATAATCAGTTGGGATAAAATGAAGTTCTATATTTCCATTCATCACATGATCTCTGATAAAGTGATACCTGATTTCGATGTGTTTGGTCTTTGAATGTAGTACTGGATTGTTTGCTATGGCGATGGCACTTGTGCTGTCGCAATAGATTGGAATTTTGGAGAGCTGAAGATCATAGTCTAGTAGCTGATTTTTCATCCACAAGACTTGAGAACAACAGCTTCCAGCAGCTACATATTCAGCTTCAGCTGTGGAAGTGGACACTGAGTTTTGCTTTTTACTTGTCCAACTTACCAGCTTTCCACCCAGGAGCTGACATCCTCCTGTGGTGCTTTTCCTATCCATTCTGCATCCTGCAAAATCACTATCTGAATAGGCGGTTAAATCGAATCCTGAATCTTTGGGATACCAAAGACCTAGATTCGCTGTACCCTTAAGATATCGAAAAATTCGCTTTACAGCTTTCATATGAGATATCTTAGGTTCAGCTTGATATCGTGCACACAAGCAAGTTGCAAACATAATATCGGGTCGGCTAGCTGTAAGATACAGTAGTGAGCCGATCATCCCACGGTACATCGTGACATTGACAGGAACACCATTAGTGTCCTTATCAAGTATCAGCGGTGGTGCCATAGGGGTTTTCATAGCTGAACTTTCAGTTAAGTCGAATTTCTTCAGCATATCTTTAACATATTTTTCTTGGTTAATGAAAGTTCCTTTCTCAGTTTGCTTAATCTGAAGACCAAGGAAATATGTTAGTTCACCCATCATGCTCATTTTATACTCATCTTTCATTCTATCAGCGAAACGAGTACAAAGCTCAGGGTTAGTAGAACCAAATATAATGTCATCAACATATATTTGAACTAGAATGATATGACCTTTCACTTTTCTAAAAAATAGAGTTTTGTCAATCTTACCTCGCTCAAAATGTTCAATATGGAGATAAGTAGAGAGAGTGTCATACCATGCACGAGGAGCTTGCTTTAAGCCGTAAAGTGCCTTATCCAGTTTATAAACATAACCTGGATGCTTAGGATCTGAGAATCCTGGAGGTTGTTCCACATATACTTCTTCATTCAGCTTTCCATTCAGAAACGCTGACTTAACATCCATCTGATGTACTTTGAAGTTTTTGTGTACAACATATGCTAAGAATAGACGAATAGATTCAAGTCTTGCTACGGGAGCAAATGTTTCATCATAATCTATGCCTTCCTCTTGTCTGTATCCCTGAGCAACAAGACGAGCTTTGTTGCGGGTTACAGTACCATGTTCGTCCAACTTGTTTCGATAGACCCATTTAGTGCCTATCACTGTTTTGTCAGTTGGTCTGCGAACAAGTTTCCAAACTTTGTTTTTTTCGAATTCAGTCAGCTCTTCTTGCATGGCGCTGACCCAGTTTGGATCTCTGAGGGCATCATCTATTTTCTTTGGTTCAGTTAGAGAAATAAAGTTAACAAATAAACAAATGTTACCTGCACTTCGTCGAGTCTGAATACCAGCGTTTGGATCACCAAGAATTTGATCAATTGGGTGATTTACGGTCCATCGCTGAGCCGGAGCATAAGTCACTGACTCATCTTGAACTGAAGGAGCTGAAGATGAGGCTTCAGCTACTTCTGGAGTATCAGCTAAGAGAGGAATACTTGTATTTGTCATTTCATTTACTGATTGCTGAGAAATAGATGGAATGTCTGAGACATTTGGATCAACTGCAGGTATAGTGTTTATAGGAACAACTGAGACCCATGATGTTTCAGCTTCACTATTCTGCATATTTGGAATGATAGTGGGACTATCATCTTCTACTGGATGAGCATGAGGTGTGGGAATGTCTTCTGAATCACCAAGATGAGAAAACATCCATTGATTCAGTTCTTCAGTATCAGCGTTCGGTTTAGAGTTCGCTGAACGGGATTCGTCAAACGTGACGTGAATAGTTTCTTCTACAGTTTGTCTTCTTCGATTGAAGACTCTGAAGGCTTTGGAAACTGAGAAGTATCCAAGAAAGATTCCATCATCAGCCTTAGGATCAAACTTTCCAAGGGCATCTTTGTTGTTCAGTATGAAACACTGACATCCAAAGATGTGAAGAAAGCTGATTGACGGCTTTCTCCCATGAAAAAGTTCATAGGCTGTTTTATTGAATCTTTTGACTATCAGCGACCTGTTTTGCGTAAAACAAGCAGTGTTGACAGCTTCTGCCCAAAACTGAGTAGGCATGTGAGAATCGCTGAGTATTGAACGTGCAGCTTCAATAATTGTTCTATTTCTTCTTTCAGCGACTCCATTTTGTTGCGGTGTTCTCACTGAAGAAAAGTTGTGAGAAATACCCTTACTCTCAAAGAAGGAATCAAGAGAACTGTTTTTGAATTCAGTTCCATGATCACTCCTTATTGAGCGAACGGTCAAATTGTTCAGGGTTTCCATCTTCCGAACAAAGGTGATGAGTTCTTCAGAGGTGTCACTCTTGGAACGGAGAAACATAAACCATGTATAACGAGAGAATTCATCAACTATGACTAGCGTATATTTCTTACCAGCGATGGATTGTTTGTTAACAGGGCCAAACAAATCCATATGGAGTAGTTGTAGAAGAGATGACACTGAGGAGACTTGCTTTGATTTAAAGCTTGCTTTGGTCTGCTTCCCTTTTTCACACGCTGAACATAAAGACTCTTTGGCGTATGAGTGTTGAGGTAGACCAGTGACTAACTCTTTTGAAGAGAGAGTATTCAGTGTCTTGAAATTTAGATGAGATAGCCTCTTATGCCATAGCCAGTTGACATCAGATGAGGCTTTTGAGAAGAAACAAGAGTTCTCAGTGGTTGTTGAGTCCATGTTTATTACATAAACATTTTCCAAACTGTAAAGCCCGTATCCCGGTGTGTATCTTCTTCTTATTTTTTTTAAAGCTTTTATTTTAACGTGGGATCCATTAGCGGGGTTAGTCGAATCGGACAAAAAGTTAAATGAGTCAACCTTTTTGGGTTTTTGCAAGGAAAGGAAAGTTGAGGGGCTAATTGGGGCATTTCACCAAAGTATGGCAAGGGATAAGCCAAGAGACGCCCCCTTCCCCCTTCCCCTTCCCTTCGGTTTCATGCTAGTAACCACCACAACCTTTAGTCATCCCCTCCCCCTTCCCCTTTCATTTTCACTTAAACAACTCCCAAAAACCCTTTTCCCCATCCCCCTTTGTTGTGTGTTCGGCCAAGAAAGAAGCCGAGAGAGTGAGAGAGAAACCGAGAGGGTGATAGAGGTTGCTGCCGGCGACGAGGAGAGAGGAGGAAGGAGGCGATCGCCGGCAAGTTTGGTCGGAAAAGAGGAAGAAGAAGGGTTCGTCGAGGTAAGTTCGTCTATTTCTCGTTTGTTGTTATCGTATGTCAAAGAAACGCCGCCAACCACCACCACCGCCGGAGGCGGCATAGGGTGGTGCACGGCTGTTGTCCAGCCTAGGGTAACCCATATTCAGTAGTTCATATGCTTTTCGGGTCTGTTGGGATTAAGCCACGACTTAACGGGTTAATAATCAATAGTGTCATTTCATGTGAAAATTTAGTAATCTGCCACTGTTTTGCTTAAACCGTAACCTTTTCCTCGTAACTCGGATTGGGGCGAAATCGGTGCCAAAGGTTCCCATTTTGAGTCTAGTAACTTTTCTATGTTTTGTACAAAAACCAGTTCGAAACGTAGCTTAGGTCAAATCGTCGTTTTGTACTGAAAGGTTCTGTTTTCGCTGTTCTGCGAACCGTTTTTGTAAAATCCGTATTAAACTGTAGAAAAATCGTTAGGAGGAGTATAATATGTCCTTGGAACCCTAACTCAGAGCACTTTCTGGTGATGTAATGTAATTGAGGATTTTCTGTGTTTGGGGAGGTCGGAACAGGTCCCGAACAGACCTGTTTGGCTAGACAGAAAAGTCATTTTAGTGACAGTTTAAGCGTGCGTCGTGTTTTAGGGTCCGGGTCTCGCGTTAATACATTTTAACGTTTGTTTAGGTGTTGGGAAGTGATTTTGGATTGTGGAGCTTGGACTATTGTTTGTGAGCTAGGTGCGCATTCGAGGTGAGTTCTCTCACCGCGTAGTTAGGAATTTCGTGGTGATAGTGGTGTTACCTACTTGCGAGTAGGAGCGATATACGTGGGGTTGCTACCTGCGTGTGTGGTAGGACTCACTAAGCGTTTAGCTTACCCTTTCCTAATATGTTGTGATTTCAGGTGCGAGCGGCAGTCGGGCTTGACGGTACACACACAAAGCGCGGGCGCCGAGAATTGTTGGAATTTACACTTTTAAACTTTTAGATTTATTTATAATATTTCCGCTGCATAACTTCTTTTGACTGTTTGAGTTGACGGCATTAACTTTAATTGAGTTACGGTTTATTAAATTGTGGTTGTTTTATAATGGAATATATGTTTTAGAAAATTTAAATTTCCTTGTAATTTTTGGGACGTTACAACTTGGTATCAGAGCACAGCTTGAGTGAATCAAACACATCTCGGTGTGTTTGGTCTCAAGTTGCGGCTATGAAGTTTTAAACTCTTTTACTAAAATATTTGAGAATAAAGGAAAAAGGAAAACCCGTTTGGGAAACGGTGATCGGAGGCGCAGTGTGTACAGTCAGCCGACGCTATGTGGGAAGGTAGAGTGCTTAGTGTATTTATTGCTTTCTAGGCATAGGGTATGCATGCTAGATTGCCTATGTTGTTTACACTGTACTGTATGATGACTGCTTGCTAGTAAGAATCAATGCTAGTTATAGTAGGTTGTTAAGTGAAGGCCCTATAGGTTGTATGCAGTCAGAATCATATAGCCTCAGAATATTTGATTTAGTTCTATTGCGCAGCTCTTGTTTGAGTCCAACCGTTCTAGGATAGAATCTTGTATTCGAATGTCTATTTGATTCACGCTGCATGCGACTGGGTATTCGCGAGGCAACTCGTTATGGCTAGCAGGGATTCCGTTGTAGCAAGGGTAGTGGGATGAGATGAAATTCCTAGTGAGCTGGGAATAGCGTTTACATATGAGTACGTCTGCTAACTTGCTTTCTAGAACATAGGAGTATGTATGCTAGATTGCTTGGTGCTTAATACACTGTATTGTATGGTTGTTACTTGCTATTAGGAACTTATGCTAACTTTGATAGGTTGTTAAGCGAATGCACTATAGGTTGTATGCGGTAGGAACCGAATAGCCTTAGAATGTTAGATTTAGTTCTATTGCGCAGCTCTTGTTTGAGTCCAACCGTTGTAGGATAGAATCTTATATTCGAATGTCTATCTGGTTTCCACTGTATACAACTGTGCGTTTACGAGGCGACTCGTCAGGGTTAGTGGGGGTTCCGCCCTAGCAAGGGTAGTGGGGTATTATGTTTATTCCTAGGGGGCTAGGAAGAGTGTGTATATGCGTCAGTATGGACATACGTGTATGGTTTTGTTTGGGCGAGCAACTACTTGGGTACTCGGGATGGGACTCGGAGCGGACAGTGATAGGTGTAGATGGTAGTAGTAGAGCTCCTACTACCGGAAGCACAGGATCAATGTTCGAGTCGGGGAAAGTCATGAGGAATCCGAGGAGTTGAGTGTGAGCGTTGTTAGTAGGAGTTATTATGTGCTAATAGCTCGTGGTATTAACTACCTAGGATGACCATCACAAGGAGGAACAACGATGCTGAACCGAATGCGAGTATTGTACTCACTAGTGAGCAGATACGGGAGTTCATTCCTAGTTAACTCGGTGCCTGCGGTTGTGATGTTTGATAGCGGGGCTACTCACTCTTTTGTGTCTCGCACTTTTAGCGAGGGTTTGGGCCGAGTGGTAGGACGTTTGAGTCATCCTCTTGTTGTTGAGGTGGCTGATGATAGGACCTTGACGGTCACATACGTGTTTCGCGGGTGCACTTTAGAGATCTCAGGAGTGCGGTCTCCCATCGATCTGATCCCGATCGCTATGCGGGAGCTTTGTGTGATTGTGGGCATGGATTGGATGGATAAGTTCGACGCGAAGATTGTTTATCGTCACAAACAAGTGCGAGTTCGAACCCCAAGCGGGGGAGAACTGTTAGTACAGGGAGATTCGTCTAGACGGACTACGGCCATATGTTCGGCTGCGAGAGCTCGGAGGTACCTTCAGCATAGTGGTAAGGGGTATTTGGCATACGTGATAGACACGAGTGTTGGGGAAGCGAAGGAGTCTGCGGAAGACGTGCCAGTTGTACGGGAGTTCACCGACGTATTTCCCGAGGATTTGCCGGGGATACCTCCCGAACGACAGGTAGAGTTTCGGATCGATCTGATTCCGGGTGCTGCTCCGGTGGCCAAGGCACCCTATCGCCTGGCTCCACCAGAAATGAAAAAGCTGTACGCCCAGTTGTAGGAGCTTCTCGAGAAGGAGTTCATTAGACCGAGTTGTTCGCCGTGGGGAGCACCTATCTTATTCGTGAAGAAGAAGGACGGGTCGCAGCGGATGTGCATAGACTACCGGGAGCTGAATAAGCTTACGGTAAAGAATCGTTATCCTTTGCCAAGGATTGACGATTTGTTCGACCAGCTTCAGGGGGCCTCGTGGTTCTCCAAGATTGATTTACGGTCGGGGTACCACCAGATGCGGGTCAGGAGTGAGGACACGGAGAAGACGGCTTTCCGTACGCGGTACGGTCATTACGAGTTCGTGGTGATGCCTTTTAGGCTCACCAATGCACCGGCAGCATTCATGGACCTCATGAACCGAGTGTGTAGTCCGATGTTGGACCGATCGGTGATTGTGTTCATCGACGATATTCTGGTGTATTCAAAGTCCAAGGAGGAGCACGAGGTGCATCTTCGAGAAGTGTTGGAAGTATTGAGGCGAGAGAAGTTATACGCTAAGTTTTCCAAGTGTGAGTTCTGGTTGCGAGAGGTCCAGTTCCTAGGACATGTCGTGAATCAGGATGGTATTATGGTCGACCCAGCTAAGATTTCAGCAGTGATGTGGTGGGAGGTGCCGAAGACTCCTTCTGAGGTGCAAAGCTTTCTAGGATTGGCAGGGTATTACCGAAGGTTTATTCAGGATTTCTCCTAGATCGAGATGCCTATGACGCGATTGACGAAGAAATCTGCGGCGTTCAGTTGGGGTGAGGAACAACAGAAGGCGTTCGAGGAGCTACGCAGGCGCTTGTGCGAGGCTCCTGTGTTAATCTTGCCCGAAGGCATGGAAGATTTGGTAGTATATCCTCACATCAGGGTTTGGGTGCCGTGCTTATGCAGCGCGACAAGGTCATAGCCTACGCTTTTAGGCAGTTGAAGCCTCACGAAGCAAATTACCCGACTCATGACCTGGAGTTGGGAGCGGTAGTGTTTGCCCTTAAAATTTGGAGGCACTATCTCTATGGTGTCAAGTGTACGATCTACACTGACCATAAGAGCCTCAAGTACTTGATGGATCAGCAGAACCTTAATATGCGTCAGCGAAGGTGGCTCGATGTGGTCAAGGATTATGACTGTGAGATACTTTACCACCCGGGTAAAGCGAACGTGGTTGCGGACGCACTCAGCCGACATCCGGTCGGTGAGCCACTGAGGGGTTTATGTCAGCGATTGACAGTGGTTACACCGATTCTGGAGTCGATAGGAAGCGCTCAGGAGGTGGCTGTTTTGGAGGAAAATGCAAAGCGGGAAAGAGTGTCGGGGGAAATCCCGAATTTTGTTCGTGACAGTCGGGGGTTGTTAACTCGACATGGTAGGGTTTGGGTTCCATTCATCGGTGGGAACCGGCAGGTACTAATGGATGAGGCACATAAGTCCAAGTTCTCGATTCACCCGGGAGCTACAAAGATGTACAGAGACTTGCGTGAAGGTTATTGGTGGCCTGGCATGAAACGGGATGTTGCTAGATGTGTTGAGGTATGTATGACCTGTCGGAAGGTCAAAGCGGAACATCAACGACCACATGGGAAATTGCAGCCGTTGGAGGTCCCGGTTTGGAAATGGGAAAAGATTACTATGGACTTCATAACGAAACTCCCAAGGACTCCCCGTGGGAACGATGCCATTTGGGTGATCGTTGACCGTCTGACCAAGAGTGCTCACTTCTTGGCCATCAGGGAAAGCTCCTCGGCGGAAAAGCTTGCGGAGGTGTTTGTACGTGAGATCGTGGCCAGGCACAGGGTGCCAGTTTCGACTGTCTCTAACAGGGACACTCGTTTTACCTCCCGGTTTTGGGAGAAGTTCCAGTCAGAGATGGGTACACGATTACACTTTAGCACGACTTTTCATCCGCAGACGGACGGACAGAGCGAGCGAACCATTCAGACCCTCGAAGATATGCTTCGAGCTTGTGTTATCGATTTTGGAGGTAGCTGGGATCAGCACCTTCCTCTAGCAGAATTTTCCTACAACAACAGCTTTCACTCTGGTATTGGCATGCCGCCGTACGAGTTGTTGTACGGTAGGAAGTGCAGGAGGCCCGTTTGTTGGGGCGAGGTTGGTCATCGGGTGTTAGGGAGTACTAACATTGTGTTGAAGACGACCGAGATGATTCAGATGGTGCGGGACCGTTTGGTTACTGCACAGAGTCGGCAGAAGAGCTACGTCGACAAGAGGCGATCCGACCTAGAATTTCAGGTGGGTGATTATGTGTTGTTGAAGGTTTCACCCTAGAAAGGGGTGATCCGGTTTCGTAAGCGGGGGAAACTAGGGCCTCGTTATATTGGGCCTTACCGGATCATCGCCCGTGTGGGGAAAGTGGCTTACCGGTTAGAGTTACCTGAAGAACTGAGCTTGATTCACAACACCTTTCACGTTTCTCAATTACGGAAGTGTGTATTTGACGAGTCTACCGTGATTCCTCTGGAGGACGTTCAGATCGATGAGCGGCTTAACTACGTGGAAAAGCCGGTTGCCATTCTCGACAGGAGAATGAGAACCTCGCGGAACAAAGTTATTGGACTTGGGAAGGGTTCAGAGTGGACGTGGGAGCCCGAAGCGGAGATGCGCGAGAACTATCCCGTTTTATTCGTCAGTCGAGACTTCGAGGACGAAGTCTGATCCAAGTGGGGGAGAGTTGTAAAGCCCGTATCCCGGTGTGTATCTTCTTCTTATTTTTTTTAAAGCTTTTATTTTAACGTGGGATCCATTAGCGGGGTTAGTCGAATCGGACAAAAAGTTAAATGAGTCAACTTTTTTGGGTTTTTGCAAGGAAAGGAAAGTTGAGGGGCTAATTGGGGCATTTCACCAAAGTATGGCAAGGGATAAGCCAAGAGACGCCCCCTTCCCCCTTCCCCTTCCCTTCGGTTTCATGCTAGTAACCACCACAACCTTTAGTCATCCCCTCCCCCTTCCCCTTTCATTTTCACTTAAACAACTCCCAAAAACCCTTTTCCCCATCCCCCTTTGTTGTGTGTTCGGCCAAGAAAGAAGCCGAGAGAGTGAGAGAGAAACCGAGAGGGTGATAGAGGTTGCTGCCGGCGACGAAGAGAGAGGAGGAAGGAGGCGATCGCCGGCAAGTTTGGTCGGAAAAGAGGAGGAAGAAGGGTTCGTCGAGGTAAGTTCGTCTATTTCTCGTTTGTTGTTATCGTATGTCAAAGAAACGCCGCCAACCACCACCGCCGCCGGAGGCGGAAGGGGGTGGTGCACGGCTGTTGTCCAGCCTAGGGTAACCCATATTCAGTAGTTCATATGCTTTTCGGGTCTGTTGGGATTAAGCCACGACTTAACGGGTTAATAATCAATAGTGTCATTTCATGTGAAAATTTAGTAATCTGCCACTGTTTTGCTTAAACCGTAACTTTTTCCTCGTAACTCGGATTGGGGTGAAATCGGTGCCAAAAGTTCCCATTTTGAGTCTAGTAACTTTTCTATGTTTTGTGCAAAAACCAGTTCGGAACGTAGCTTAGGTCAAATCGTCGTTTTGTACTGAAAGGTTCTGTTTTCGCTGTTCTGCGAACCGTTTTTGTAAAATCCGTATTAAACTGTAGAAAAATCGTTAGGAGGAGTATAATATGTCCTTGGAACCCTAACTCAGAGCACTTTCTGGTGATGTAATGTAATTGAGGATTTTCTGTGTTTGGGGAGGTCGGAACAGGTCCCGAACAGACCTGTTTGGCTAGACAGAAAAGTCATTTTAGTGACAGTTTAAGCGTGCGTCGTGTTTTAGGGTCCGGGTCTCGCGTTAATACATTTTAACGTTTGTTTAGGTGTTGGGAAGTGATTTTGGATTGTGGAGCTTGGACTATTGTTTGTGAGCTAGGCGCGCATTCGAGGTGAGTTCTCTCACCGCGTAGTTAGGAATTTCATGTGTAACGTTATTTTGTGTTACGTGCTATTACGTGTTATTACGTGTTTACGTGGACTAGTTGGGATGTGATAAATAGTTGTGATTGTTGAATTATTATGTGAATGGTATGTAATTTGTGTACACCTCGGTGGGACTGAGGGGCTCCGTGGGACCGAGGGCTCGGTGGGACTGAGCTAGTACAACTATATTATCTTACTCGGTGGGACCGAGGGCTCGGTGGGACTGAGCTTGTATCAACATATTTTTGTGTACTCGGTGGGACCGAGGGCTCGGTAGGACTGAGCTTGTATCAACATATTTTTGTGTACTCGGTGGGACCGAGGGCTCGGTGGGACTGAGCTTGTATCAACATATTTTTGTGTACTCGGTGGGACCGAGGGCTCGGTGGGACTGAGCTTGTATTTATACGTTAATTATTATGTGGTTTATATTCGTGGTGATAGTGGTGTTACCTACTTGCGAGTAGGAGCCATATACGTGGGGTTGCTACCTGCGTGTGTGGTAGGACTCACTAAGCGTTTAGCTTACCCTTTCCCAATATGTTGTGATTTCAAGTGCGAGCGGCAGTCGGGCTTGACGGTACACACACAAAGCGCGGGCGCCGAGAATTGTTGGAATTTACACTTTTAAACTTTTAGATTTATTTATAATATTGCCGCTGCATAACTTCTTTTGACTGTTTGAGTTGACGGCATTAACTTTAATTGAGTTACGGTTTATTAAATTGTGGTTGTTTTATAATGGAATATATGTTTTAGAAAATTTAAATTTCCTTGTAATTTTTGGGACGTTACACAAACGATAACCGCTGAGAGCTATCTTCTCCTTTTTGTCAGTGACAAAGCAGGATTCCTTGGTGAAAATCACTTTGTTATCCATGTCGCAAAGCTGACTGATGCTTAGAAGATTATGCTTCAGCCCTTCAACATATGCGACTCTTCTGAAGGAGGTTGTACCATTTGAAAGTACACCATACCCTTGGGTAAGTCCTTTTCCATTTCCACCGAAAGTCACAGAGGGACCCTTCTCTTCCTTGTATTCAGCGAGCAAGCTTTTCTTTCCAGTCATGTGTCTAGAGCATCCGCTATCAAGATACCAGATACCCTTCTTAACCTGCAATACAGAGGAAGATTAGTTTTTCTTGGGTACCCACTTAACCATGTATACACATTTGTCAGTGGAAGTAGTTGGAATGGAAGGTTCAAGAGTCTTCGCAGCATTTGAAGATTCAACTTTGTCTTTCTTCACTTTGGTTAATTTCTTAACCTCAGTGGTAGGATTCACCTTGACCCGATTTGCACCAGGGTTGGTCTTCTTTGCCTTGGGGGCAATCTTCACCTTAGCTATCTTTTCAGCTTTGGTGGCTGTGGGGCACTTACTAGCAATATGATCAGTGAGTCCACAGTGATAACATTTCCTATAGCTAAATGTAGTTCTAGGACCATTTGAATGTTGAGCTTTTAATTTAGAATTAGAAGTGCCAGCACCAAGTAAACTATTGGTTTTAGAAATGGGACGAACATTCAGTTCTTCAGATTTCTTACCAAGGACATCCACTCTGAGTCTAGGAGTAGATCGCTGAATAGATCCAGAGATCTGTTTCCTTGATCCAGAGGGATGAGTCGCTGAGATTTTAGAAGCATTCAGCTTTGGTACTAAGGTACCCTTCTGAGGATTTTGGTAAATAACAATTCCTTTACCTTTGTCTTTAGAGACAGAGGTAGGTTTTGAATAAACCATTTTCTCCTTGCCTTTTGAGGAGGTAGGAGTTTCCTCAGGGATTGGTGTAATGGACGAGGAGCACTGAGAAGATGAAGTATCAGCGACTGAGGATACGAACGTTCCAAATTTAAGCATTGAACGCTCAGTGGTTGGTTTTGGAGTATCATATTTGTAACCCAGACCACGTTTATCACTCAGGGGAATCTGAGACTTTATTATCTCAATGATCTTTGTTGAAGAATTACACCATCCTTCAACAGTAGCTTTTTCAGCTTTTAATGCAGCGATAGCTTCTGCTCGTTCGATTTTGACTAGCTGATTTAAATATACTTGATCTTTAAAATCATCTTCAATTTTAGAAAGCTTTTCTATTTGAAGGTGGCAGTTTTTAAGCTTTTCAGCGAGATCAAGGTTTTGGTTTTCAACCACAGTTTTGCCATTCATGGCTTCGTATAAACTTCTAGTCAAGAGATCGATCTTGCGGAGACTATCAGCTTCATCAATATTTGCAATATTGGTAAAGAAAGAAGGTGATACCTGAATAGCAGAGGTTGAAGTGGAGGGAATGTCTGAACTTTCTTCCTCTTCTTCAATCTTGGCCATAAGACATAGATTTGCTTCATCATCTTCAGAGTCAGATGATGATGCTTCTTCATCAGAAGCAGCCCAATCATAGTTGGCCATCAGGCCTTTGCCTTTCTTCTTAAAGCTTTTCAGCTTTGCATATTTTTCTTTCAGCTTTGAGTATTTGTCATCTTTATTCCTTGGAACAAAGGATTTCTTTGTGAAAGCTGAGGGTCTAGAAACTTTCTTAGACCTGCACTCGTTAGCGAAATGTCCTGTCTTTTCGCAGTTAAAACAAGTAGCAGTAGCCTTATCAACAAAAGCTGATGATTTAGGCTTGTCAGTTATGGAAAGAGGTTTGTTCTTTCTAAACATTTTCTTTTTGGCAAATCTCCTGAACTTTTTAGTTAGGAGAGCCAAAGATTCATCATCATCTGAGGAATCAGAATCTGATGACCTTTCAGAGTTACTTTCTAACTCAGTGATAGTGACCGAGGGTCGCTGAGAAGAAGGTTCCTCTGAGATTAAAGCAACAGGGGTGCTTTTGGAATCTTTTACAAGATTCTTCTTAAGATGGCTTGATTGTTCATGATTCAGCAACGTGCCATATAAGGTTGAAAGGGTCATTGATTTTAGATCCTTTGACAGCTTGAGACACATAGAATAATTGTCCCAGCTTTCAGGTAAACATTCTAGAAACTTTGTCAGCACTTCAAAGTTAGAATATTCCTTACCAACAGTTTTCAGATCTATAATTAAACAATTAAAACGTTGGTGAACTTCAGAGAGAGTTTCATTCTTACCATAAATGAAGCTTTCGTATTGTCTTACCAGGTTGATCTTTCTTGAGTCCTGGACTTCAGACGTTCCTTCATACTGAACACATATTGTGTCCAACATGGCTTTTGATGTTTTCAGATTCATGACGGAATGGTAGACTTCGTCAGGAAGAGCCATGGATAGTATGGATCTGACTTTTGTATCTATAGCCACTTTCTTCTTATCTTCATCGGTCCACATGTGTATATCCTTAGGAATCAGCCTTTCTGGAATAGCAGGTCTATTCGCAGTGGCTGGAACTGCAGGATCAATTGTTACAGGGATGTATGGGCCGTTTTCGAGATAGTAAGGCATAGTAGGGTCTACACCTTCTAGGAAGAGTGTCATCCTGTTTTTCCATAAGTTGAAGTTATCTCTGGAAAATCTAGGGGGTTTTGCAAGAGAACCATTGTCTATATAATTTGTGTTTGTGTTGGTGGCCATTTTCAGATAATAGCAAGGAAGAGAAATATCTTAGATTAGATCTTGTTTATGAGATTAAACAAATCCGCTCTGATACCACTTGTTGGTCCCGAAGGCCTATACAAGTTTGTAGAAAGGGGGGGGGGGGGGTTGAATACAAACACACAAATTTACTTTTCTAAATTGTTTATTGATAAATCATTAACAATTTACAGCTTGTTGCGGAAACAAGATTAAGGATAAACCTAAATCTAAACAAGTTGGAACACTAAGGTTTCTTGCACTAAGAGAGATAAGGAAATTACTAATAATAACCTATCTTGAGATAAGAGATTTAACTTGTCCAGAGTTAGCAAGTTACTTCAAATGAAGTGGGTTCATCTCTTTATATACTGCATGCATTAAATGCAAGTCAGTATACACTTTACACGTGTCATCAGTTGGTTGGTTGCATGTCATTGACCTTTGTTGACAACCTTAGTAGCCGCATGTATGAACAGTGTAGTATCAGATTTGTTGTACGATTTCAGACAGTCGTACGGAGTCGTGCACTTTTCTGACATTTCGTACGGAGTCGTGCAAGGGTGGTTAAGACAAAAGTACTTTGTACGGAGGACTTCATGATCAACTTTCGTTGAATCAGAGCTTTATCATATTATCAACGAATGATAAAGTTCAGCGATAGCTGAAGTCTTGTACTTGATACTTCACGTTGAGTGGACAAATCTGAGTCTTCGCTGATCCGCATCAGTTCATTAGGAGACTTGTCGCTGGTTCTTGAGCTTGATCTTCGACTTCAGCGTAGAACCTATGTTGACGTGAAACTTGTCTTCAGGGATCATAAGTAAACAACTAACTTATCAGCGATCACCATAAGTACTGAACAGGCTCAGCATTAATGGTGAACAGAGTCGCTGAATGTTTAATTTAAAGAGCGAGAGTTCCTATCAGCGGTACTGGAAGATCTTAGTACTTATCAGCGATAGTGAAACTCTGATACATATTGTTTACTTACAATTTTCACTAAGTATATAAGAGAGGGTCATTATCAAATCACTGAGGGTTTGGATCAACAACAAGTTCCTCCGAAAGGTGTCAAATCTAACCCTCCCGGACCCAGGCAAATCTGGGTACCGAAGGTCCGCTAATCTCGTTTTGTAGGACGGTCATGTGTAATACTTTGACTCTGGATGCTCCAAGCACATGACCGGAAGGAGGGAGCTACTCACAAAATACCTGGAACTATTTGGCGAAGAGTGTTCATGTGTTCAGGAGGAGCATGAACTGGTATCAGGTAAGTTTTCTCAACTGTTGAGGGGGAGCGTCACACACAGTTTTTCTTAAAAATGTTAACAAGTTTTTTGTGTGTGTGGATACTCCCGTGTGCACTTCACACCACGCACATGTTCTGAGTGGGAGCATATCAAGTTATGTTCATCATTTGAGGGGGAGCGACACAGTGTTTTTCTTTAAATGTCCAAAAGTTTTTTGTGTGTCGGACTCCCCATTGCACTATTCGAGGGGGAGCAAAGTCTTCTCCATGCTCAGTTTGAGGGGGAGCAAGAGAAGGTTCGTTTTTAAATTCAAATAGTCCTATTTCTGTAAAATCTACGAGGTCAGGGAATTTTTTTTGAAAATCCAGTTTATCCGGACAGGTATCCGGAAACCCTATCTTTCCGGATAGGTTTCCGGACCGGGTCCTTATCCGGATTGGATGGGAACCCGGACACCACATCCAGACTCTTGGCTTCATATAGCATCCAGACTCCTTTTTCCTTCATTTATCCGGAATATTCAAAAACCCACCGGATACCCCAGCTATGCATATACCTGAAGCCCTACCTGTGATAGCATATAGACGAGAGTTAGGGAATCCCATGGTCCAGCCAGCGCCGGAGGGACCTGCCCAGGGACCTAGACCCGAGAGACGTGAGGGTCCGAGAATGAGAGGTGGTAGGGCCCGACAAGTAGGTGCTGCCGGGAGGGGTGTTTTAATCGTTAGGGGAAGGGGAACTAGTGTGAGTGGTGCAGTGGTATCACAACCCAGTTCTAGCCAACCCTATCCAACAGGCGAAGCCGGAGCATCGTCCTCACGACCGATGCTTCACCATGACTCCACACCATATCTTTCCGACCCGCCTTCACCTACCTTCCAGGTTCATAACGTAGAATCTGACTCCGACACGACATCTGACACGACCCGTGCCATTCGGCTCTCAAAAATACCTCCCCGTATCGGACCGAACCCCGACTTCACCGAAGGCATCCCACTTGACTCACCTACCCATGCTTCACCTAGGATTGAGGGAGTAGAAGGAGTTGAGTTAGAAACTGCGAGCCGGAGAGAACTGCGTTCGAAAGCGAACCCGGAAAGATTGGGCCGTAAAGATAACGAGGCTCTTGAGCGACCCGAAACGAGTGTAATCCGGGTAGCCACATCCACTATCCCGTCTCATTTGTTGGGACGGGGTATTGAAGAAGCCTCCATGTACCCAGCGGAGCAATTGCACGACCCCCTTATCCACTCATCCGTCTCTCAAAAGACGAATGTTTCAACTTTACACGGGGAAATAGCACAACTTCCACCGGCCTCTCACTCGGAGAGTGCTGGTGTTGAAACAAGCGACCAACAGCCCCCGGTCGCGACTTCATTTCATGCACAATCGAGTCTAGAGCCATTTGCTATTGAAAATCCTTTGGCTAAGACACAAGAGGAGCAACACCAAGTCAAGATTCTTCGTGACTCGACCAGAACCACCGTAGTGTCGTCACCTTTAGGTGGCACGCGAGGATCGGAGGGAAATCATACCACAGCTACCTACATGCCAGCTGTGAACGTAGGTGGCTCTGCCTCTCAGGTAGACGCCTCAACGGGTAATCTAAGTGATCCCGGTGTTACTCACCCTGACTTTGTGTCGCAAGGGTCCCTGGACAACACCCTCAAGGCTGTCCGAGAGGCAATGGAGCAACATGTCGCCGCCGAGCTCGCCAAACTAATCAAAGGCAAAGCAAAGATCGTCGAACCTGAAACCGCACCTCCACCTCCACCGATATTCGTTCAGCCAATCTATTCGGTGGATACCCTGAAGACGATGCTTTTGGCTTAGCTACTCCAGCAATCTGAATCCGACGCCTCAACTGAAGCAGACCTGATCTCCGTTCTGAAAACTCAAGTCACTGCTCTTTCATCATCTATTACCACTCGCCTGGATGCAATTGACTCGACTCTCAAGGACTACAACCAAGCGCTCACAACGCTGTCCGAGAGAGTCCGTTCCCTCGAAGATACCTGTAAGAGTCAAGTAGGCGGTCTGAAGCGCAAGCACGATGACCAGGATGATTCTGATCACCGTGAGAGGGAGAAAAGACTACGACCTACCGAGACCGCCCCTATCCTCGCCGAAACGACAACCGTGGTCATCCTGGAACCAGCAACTGCGGCAACAACAACCGACGCCGAACCTGAAGCCGAGTTGCCATTAGCCGAGATGGTAATCGACATGGAAATTTCAGATGATGAAGGCCCGACGGTTGAAAAGCCCGAGGGTTCAACACAGGAACTGTTCGACTTTGATTCATCAGACAGACCGTTACTGGATATGATCTATCCAGACTGCGAAGCCAACCCGGAGACCGAAGATGCATGGTACGAAAAAGCCGCCAGTGCCGTAAATCTCCAGGTAAATTTGGTTTTCCCTACTGATGAAGACAACAACATCGAGTATGATCGGTTCCTGCTACAGAATTTATATGGTTCTTCTCCCGTTCACTATGCTCAACCCACCGGAACTTCAACAAGACCTGAAACTACTACTGCCGACATTCCGACATCCCCTCTTCAACAACAGACAGCTTCTGATCTTCCTCCTCCACCTCAGCAACATATCCATTGGGAGAAGATCACCGTACTTATCCCTCATCTGGAGGAAACCCTGAAGAAGTTGTTTGTTCACAAGCTACGCACGATCGAGCCGACCTTTTGCCTTGGTATTTACAACTACAGCCCCGAATACCAACGCCGATACATTTGTGCAATGAAGCGGTGTCTTCCAGTCAGCCAAGTCAGAACCAAGCATCAGATCTCAGAGGTAATCAATATCCAGTCAAGCCGTATGATGAAAATTGTCTATCCTGTATTCACTGTCCGACGTGAAGATGGGAACGAATGGAAATTTTCTGAAGCCGACTTGCAGAACCTCCGACCGTTTGACTTCCTGGCGATTCTGAAAGACCTACGTTCAAGAACTATCTGACCGCTTCCCGTTACAAAGGCGCTCGAAGCTGTTCGTCGATTCCTGGTCCGCACAAATATGATGTCTTATCTAACGGACTTCTAAATGGCTGTCGAGAACAGGGCGAAGAAGGTAAATCTGATAAAGCCGAATCTGCAAGCTCCTGAGTTGAATATGTATCCCGAGAACGCTATGCTTCTAGAACCTGAATTTGGGATCGTCTTTATCAATGAACAGAAAGAGAAAAGATTTCTGCGATTCAGTCAGGTTGAAAGATTCTGCGACGGCACGCTCCACAAAGTTTAAAATGCGCTTCGAAAGATCATTCAGCACGAGTCTGAAAATCCAAGGTTCTCGTATGTCTCTAATCCGAATGAAATAACTGCTCGGAATGCCTTGGAATTGGTTGAAGATCGCATCGACTACCGCCGTGCTATCAGATGGTTCGAGATTCACTTCGCGCTTCGAAAAAGATATGTTGAGAACTGGCGCCAAAGCGAACTTCAAATCAAAGGGGGAGATTGTTAGGGTCGTTTTATGTTGATTTAAAGTTCAGGGTTTAAATTGTAATTCTTTATTTTGAGCTCTCTTAGTGAACGGGCCGTGGGCTTGTTAACCACGGGCCCGCCATATATAAAGCAATTTAGCCTTAGAAAATTAGGCTAGTTGTCTCATTTGCTTTCCTACACTTTTATTGTAATCCTCTTAATATGGAAAGCTAATACAGAGATGACCAGTTGAAATCGTATACTTTACTGTTTAATCGTTTGATTTCATTATCGTTGCACGGATCTGGAACTAACAGTGTTGTTTTCTATTTTTGATGGTGCTTGTATGTGTGCGCAAGGTGTTAGTAATATGGTTGTGGAGATGATAATAGGACTAGATAATCTCAAGAATCGTGTGTGGAACACTTTTGAAATACATTAATTCGAGCCTAACAACTTTTGGGTTCACAAATTTAGTATGGGATAATTCTTAAGTTTTTCTCTCGTTTCAAATGTTGTGAAATTAAGATCCTTATAAGAGATTCTTGTTTATATAGATTTATACGAGATATCGACGATTACAGACGGTTAAACGATAGTAACCGTTAATGGATAAGATTGAAGAGTATTTATAACTATATCAGAGTTCAGAGATCAAAGTCTGACTTCATTCAGAATTAAGTCAGACTGCAAAAAACTCTAAATCTATCTCTATAGTTCAAAGTTCAGACTTGGTTAGTTTACGCAAACCATAAGGTTGAACAGAAGGTTCAAATATCAAACTCTATTAGTTTAGACTTAGGACTTAGTCAATTTTCCTATGTCTAGAAAATCACAAGTCTGAACTCAAGGTTTAGATCCCTAATTCCATTGATTTAGACTTAGGACTAAGTCAAACCTTTAAGTCTGAATGTATTGTCCAAACTTGTATACTTGCGCAATTTCAAGACAAATTTAGAGATCTGATCAGAAGATTCAAATATCTGAATCCACTACCCGGACTTATACTTAATGAAATTTGCACTAAGTTTGACTCTTCATAAATTTCAAATACCTCAGGACGCTACCCCCAGACCCAACTGTCAAGAGGCATGCCCCTTGAAACCCCGCAAGGGGGTGCGACCCCCTTGGCCTACAGACTTATGCCGACCTAAGGTGAGAGGGGCATCATTTGTGAGTGTGCACTCCGTACCCCTAACTCACTTATGTTTGTCTCAACACCTTATTCGATCTCGACTGGCTCACAATCACACCAAAATGATTGATAACACCAAAATCACCAACACAATGGCAAGGCATTGTGTGTTTCGTTGATTTTATTTCCATTTTGCATCGTTGAAGGTCGTGTGTGGTCATGGGGGATGGTGTGAACCTTATGTTTGAAAGTGAGTTGTAGTCGGATATGGGGAGTTCGCAGACTGAGGATTGACCACAGATGAGGGAGTTCAGAGATAGAGGAGTGGTCGGATATGGAGGTCAACGTCGTATATTGGGGTTATGGTCGGAGTTGCTGTACTGGACTATGACATGGTTGGGGAGGGGTGTTGTAGAGAGGGGGGGGGGGGGGGGGGGTGTTGTTCAGGTTTTCTTTCATATCATGTTTTAATGATTTGTACAAATTGCATTGAAAGTTATAAGTAAAAATAACAATTACTAATAAATCATTTAAAATGACAAAAATGCCCCTTATGTGAGGGAAGATTGGTGGTTTAATACTTTAAGGGTGCGTTTGGTACATTGAACATGACATGACAGAATAGAACAAGAATCACTGTTCCATGTTTGGCAGGACTTTTATGTGGAACAGACAGGAACAGAGTGGAACATGCATGTTCCACCCTACCCCATGGAACAAGCTGGAACAGGCTTATGTTTTACCAATATAACCTCAAAATAAAATCTATTTATATCCTAAAACATCAAATACACGTTCTATTTTATATGTCACTCATTCTTTAAATTTTATTTATTTTATTTCATCTAATGTTATCTGTTCTGTTCTGTCCAGTCCTGTCTACCAAACGCTGAACAACTGTTCTGTCATGTTCTGTTCTGTTATGTCATGTTCCGTCCTGTTCTATCATGTCTGCGTACCAAACGCACCCTTATCTTAACTTAAAAGGAGTTAAGATAAAAGACTCAATTCGTAACAAAAATGAAATCATAATAACCGTACATATAATTATTTTATTTGAAAGATGAAATTTGTAATTTTCATATTACCATGTGAACGAAATTTGTATTTACTCTAATTGTTAATTAATTAGCTAAAAATGAAAAGGCATTATTGGAAATGATTTAATTAGCTTTAAATTCTTTACTCAAAATGAAAGAATGAAAAAACTTTGAACCAATTGGTGTATGGGATTGCTTATTTTTTTTTAGTTATTTGCTTATTGCTTTTCCTCACCACAAATAAGCTATTTTGAGTGTTTGGATTGAAAAAAAGAAAAGTGCTTATAACTTTTTCCCACAATAAATAAGTTGTTTTTGATAAGTTAATCAATTTTAACTTATTTAAAAGTGCTTATAACTTATTTGTTCAAATTACATTTTTACCCCCAACTTCTTTTTATCATGACATAAGTTGATAAACACTTTTAAAAATAAGCATAAGTTGTTTTAAATAAGCAATTCCAAACAGCCCCTTAGATGTTCCACAAAATTAAGAACATCGTTTTAAACAATGTCAAAGATAACGTTATGACGTACGTAATACTACATTATATCTTTTAGAAAATTGCCGATAGTTGTTTTCACATGGTGCATTTTTTTTTGAAAGGCAAGTTACGCACACACACTTTCCGGAGGTATCCCACTTAAGGGTGCCACCCAGACTAATCCCCCTCGACCCACGATCCGACCCAATTGGGCAGGCCCACGATCGGGATACCGCAGAAGTGCTGACCACGGGACTCGAACCCGGGTAGTCAGGGCTTCCACCACTGACCCTCCCGAGATGTTACCGGCCACTGGGCTACAACATCTTTGGTCACATGGTGCATATTGATTAATTATTATTATTCTTTTTTCTTAAAATAAATGTCTATATTTTTATTTCTCTTAAAAACAAATATTTAACTTCAAGAATAGATAATTAAATTATAAAATTTACTATTAATTAATACACATATATTTAAAAGTATGAAAATAAAATAAATAAATTAACAATAAAATAATCATTTGATTAACTAAAAAGTATAATAATTACATATGTATAAAGTTACATGTCATTTCTATTATAAACACTTAGGGGCTGTTTACCAAACACTTATCCGGGTAAGTGCTTACCAAGTCACATTACCTACCGGATTGATATGACAATGATCAAAAATCTTACCCGGTAAGAGAAAATGAAATGACCAAGAGTCTTACCCCGGTAAGTGATGGCGGCGACTCTTACAACAGTTAGCGCTTATCGGGTGAACTGTTGCATACGAAACCGATTTGACGGACTAAAATCTTACCCGATAAGTAAGTGATAGTGTAAAATTTGACTCACGACCCCTTACTTTACAACTGAGAAAATACAATCTTATATTAATACAATTTAATATTAACAAAAAATAGAGATTAATTTTCTTTTACATGACAAAACATGACTATTTTATTTCTTTGTCCTTAGTTGATATGACATCTAAGTTTTGTTTTGTCCTTTGTATTTAATATTGGGAAATTAATTAAAATACCCCAAGTCAAACCAACTGTTACTAAAATACCCTAAAATTTTTCAACTTTGCAAAAATGCCCAAAATACCCGCGATGGGGTCCCGCGATCGCGGGATACGCTGACGTGGCACGTATTTTGGGGCCAAATGCCCCGCGAAGCCCCTCAACTTTGGCCGCGGTGCACTTTTGGTCCCTGCCCGCGATCGCAGCCCGCGATGGCCCAAAAAATTACAGTTTTGGTCCCTGGAATTTTACACTTTTGGTCCCTGAAAATTTACACTTTCAGCCCCTATACTTGAACGAATTTTGCATGCTTTTACTGTTTTTTTCCACAATTATTGCAATTTAAAGACCGATTTGTGGTTGAAATTCATTTGCATGTTTCAATCAATGTTAAATCAATGTTTTTGGAATACCAGTTTGTGGATGAAATGAGAGATTGGTTTTTTGATATGTTGTTTGTTTCATTGATAAATAGACGTAAAATTCAATCCATAATCCCCACACAACGATTTCATTGTTGGAATATTTCTTTCTGCAATATTTTGTGTTTGAGATACTACTGAAAAAATGAGTTCATCTGTTGCAAAAGCTAAGCTATATTTCTGTTTTGATGGTGAATGGGTGCAAGATAACAATGAGTGGAATTTTGCTTATAAATCTAAGCATGGTGTAAAAGTGTCAGTAAACTACACTTATCAGAAGTTTGTTGCATACGCCATGCAAAAATGTGGAATCAACTCTTCTGATATTTGCAAGTTAGTATTTAAAAATGGCGATGGGTCATTTGTGGATTTATCCAACGATGGGGATATCTCTACTTTTCTGCACCTTGCAGTCGATTCAGAAAGACCCCCATTACTCTTTGTGTATCCCGGCGTATCCGACGGTGACGAGGAGGGTGATTCTCAACAAATAGAGCATCCTGATTCTCAACAAATAGAGCAGCCTGATTCTCAACAACAACCACCACAACCACACGAATGGCGTACTGCTGGAGTTGCTGATGACGAAACCCACGTTTTCAGAACGGGTAATTCTGAAATAGACAGACCAGACACCGATAATGATGATCACGAAGAATATACCCCTAGTAGAAAATCATGTAGTCAGATAAATGACTTTTTTGATATGCCCCCTATTCTTCCAGACTCCCATACCCAGACACAAAGCTACGGACCTACACCTTATATTCGCAGTGAAAGTTTAACAGCATGTCAGATATTCGATTCGAAGGATCTCTTAGCAAGTCAGATCGGACTCAAGTTCTTGGAAGAGGGTTTCCAAAGTCGCGTGCGGGCATCTGACAAAAGCAAATACGTAGTTGAATGTGCTAGAGAAAAGTGTGAGTGGAGGTTGTACGCGATTCACACGGGTCCCAAAGGAGGGGCGATAATGATTAGAAAGTTGCACGACGTACACACTTGTACGAGGACCCAACTTAATCCCCACCACAAACAAACCGGCAAAAAGACTTTGGGTGCGATCCTGAAAAACAAATTTCTTGATGTTAGCAGGTCATTGCGTCCAAAGGACATCGTCCACGACGTTCACCGGCAGTTCGGCGTCACGATTGATTACCACCAAGCGTGGCGTGCGCGCTGCCATGCACTGTTTATGGTGAGAGGCACGTTCGAGGAGTCGTATGAACGACTCTCGACATATTTATATAATTTGCAGCTACAGAACCCTGGTACTGTCACGCAGCTACGGACCGATTCATGTGGACGGTTTGAGATGTGCTTCGTGGCCCTTGGACCCGCGGTACGTATTTTAACACGTCATATGTTTACACATTATAAACTATAACATTTACACATTATAAACTATAACATTTAACCTATGTTTTTGCAGATCCGCACATTTCTGGCAAATCTACGTCGTGTCCTGATAATAGACGCAGCCCATTTAAAGGGCCGTTACTTGGGTATGATGTTCCTGGCGGTTGCCATGGACGGGGATAACTTCATCGTTCCAGTAGCTTTCGGCGTAGGCAAGTCTGAAACCGGGGACGAGTGGACTTGGTTTATGTCCATGTTGAGACAAGCTATCGGAGACCCGCAAGGGTTGGTGTTTATGTCTGACAGGGCTCCTTCCATAAGCGCCGCAATCTCTGCCATGTACCCAAACGCCCCTCACGCCATATGCTGTCGACATTTGGAGATGAACGCCAAATCCAAGGACAAACGTATTACCACCTACAAGGATGTCTATTGGGCGGCATGCAGAGCATATACGGATCGGGAGTTTAACAAGTACATGAATATGCTACGATACAGTGTCAAGGAAGCAGCCAAAGTCTTTGACGATGCTGGACCGGAGAGGTGGTCCGCGACCCATTTTCCTGGACAACGGTATGACATTCTGACCTCGAATAGTGCAGAGTCTGTGAATGCACTCTCCCGTTTTGCTCGTAGATGTTCGATTGTTAATCTTATGGACTACTTTCGGGCCTTTCAACAAGAGTGGTACCAAATTCGACGCCTAAAAGGAGCTAAGATACAAAATGCACTCACACCAACGGCGGAGAATATCGTTCAGTACAGGGCGCGTCGTGCGGCGACATGGCCGGTAAGAGCAATCGGGTATGGGAAGTACGAGGTGCATGATGACTATATTCACGCGATTGTGAATATGGAAGACCACCTTTGTTCGTGTCGCGAATGGGATAAATCTGGGTTACCGTGCGGCCATGCCATCGCTGCAGCAACATATATGGGTCGTACAAATTGCAGTGACTTGGCTGTACCTTTCTTCACGTCCGAATATTACCGGAAAACATACGTGGAGGTAATAAACCCAGCAGGACCCCCTGCAGCATGGGTGTATCCACCCGACCCGCTTCCACCATGCTATCCACCTTTAATGGATAAGAACAGGGTCGGGAGACCGAGAAAGAACGACCGATGTCCATCACGTGGTGAAAGTTCGATACAACGAAGATGTACTCGGTGCCAATGCGTAGGACACTCGTGAAAGTTCAATCTTTCTGACCCTTCTTCAACGGCTTCTGCTTTTGCAACCACGTATGGCCATTGTGTACCACAACCCGCACACACTTTAGCAAATGAGTTGAGGGTTGTCATATATTCTACAAGAGGAGTAGGCCCACGAATGAGGTAACCTCTGACTTGACCTTGCATGATGTATCCAACCTAACCGTGGTTCAGCGGCTTAAAAACTACTTTTCAGAGAAATTAACAACAACAAAAAATACAAAACAACAACACAGTAAAAAAAATACAAAACAAGAAAAAAATACAAAACAACTAAAACAACCACCACCTACTTAAAAATTGATTTAGTTTCATCAATCCAAGCTTGCTTCTCGTTTACCTTCGCTTGAATAATTGCGAAGTCTTGCAGAATATGGTGAATTGCTTCTTGTTCTCGACGAACACGAGCCTCCCTAGCTTTTATATCCCCTTTCATCCTTTTGATCTCCCTGTCTTCCTCTTCGATCTTTCTCAAATGGACTGCCTTCCTGTCCATAATTTTTTTCCACTCTTCTGTTAGTTTATCTATCTCCTTTTCCTTTTTTGCTATGGCGACCTCGATTTGAGGTGACATTTTTTCAGGAGTAGCCTTAGGGTTTGATGACGATGCCATTTGTGGATTAAATGAGAGAAGAGAAATCAAGAGAGAAAACAATTCAAAGAAAGAAAGCAAGAGAGAAATCAAGAAAGAAAGCAAGAGGAAGTGTGAATTGTGAATTGCATCTTACTGGTATTTATGGATGAAATCTCAAACATGCAAATGAATTTCAACCACAAATCGGTCTTCAAAGTACAATAATTGTGGAAAAAAACAGTAAAAGCATGCAAGATTCGTCTAAGTATAGGGGCTGAAAGTGTAAATTTTCAGGGACCAAAAGTGTAAAATTTCAGGGACCAAAACTGTAATTTTTTGGGCCATCGCGGGCTGCGATCGCGGACAGGGACCAAAAGTGCACCGCGGCCAAAGTTGAGGGGCTTCGCGGGGCATTTGGCCCCAAAGTACGTGCCACGTCAGCCTAGCCCGCGATCGCGGGACCCCATCGCGGGTATTTTGGGCATTTTTGAAAAGTTGAAAAAATTTAGGGTATTTCGGTAACAGTTGGTCAAACTTGGGGTATTTTAATTAATTTCCCTTTAATATTTAGGGATATTGATTGAAATAGTTAATTTTCTTAATCAAAATTCACTTCTCAGTCATTTTTGAAACTAACCTTGTTCTTTTAGATAGAGCTTATGTCTTTATGTATTTGCTTATAATAGTTTATTTTCAGATTAAAGATAAATAGGGATCCTTAGACAAATTTGCATAAAGATTTTCTTTTTTCCTTTTTTAATTTGAAGCTAAAAATAAAGGGAAATTAATTAAAATACCCCAAGTTTGAAAGTGACTTACCAAAATACCCCAAAAAATTATTTTCTTACCAAAATGCCCTTTTTTTCCGCGGAGGGAGCCCTCTATAGCGGACAGGGACTGAAAGTGTAAATTTTTGCAAGATTATTTACACTTTCAGTCCCCATAGCGGGCCATCGCGGGCCGCGTTTGAGCCATCGCGGGCCTCGATCGCGGTGGCCAGGGACTGAAAGTGTAAATATTTCTTGCAAAAATTTACACAATTGGTCCCTGCCCGCGATCGCGGGATCTTATCGCGAAAAAGGGGCATTTTGGTAAGAAAATAATTTTTTAGGGTATTTTGGTAAGTCAACTTCAAACTTGGGGTATTTTAATTAATTTCCCAAAAATAAAGTTACGTAATTATATAAGATATTTTTTTATAAAGCTAAAAAATAAATTTAGATAGAAAAATTGGGCATTTCAATCAATTTTCTTTTAGAGTAAGTTACAAATTATGTCCCTGTGGTTATATGGAAACTTTTTTTTTGATACAAAGGGGGACGGCCCCTCCGATCAAGAAAAAAAAGACAAATTTGGAGTTTTTAAATTTATTGACAGGAAAATAAAACCAAGGTAGCACTCGGGTGGAAGATAAACCGAAGTAACCACCAGAAAAGAGCAAAACTCAAAGTAGCAGAGAGAGGGAGAGGAAAGGAAAGTGAGAAAAGAGAGAGAATGAGAGAAACCCAACCACTATGGAAGGTTCCAGACATGTCTAGCATGAGCAACATTGGCAGAAGGCTTCAAAGTGAAGCTGAGAAGCCTGGACCGAACATCATCCGACACTGTCTTAATCACCGTATAATGTGATATTCTCTTATTCTTGAAGATACGGTTATTCCTTTCATTCCATAAGTGGTAGACAATCCCAGCCAACACTAATCTACGAATAATAGACCAAATGGTCTTGCCTTTGGTGGCCGGCTGGAGAATATTGATAATGTCCGTCTAGGTGTCCGGGACATTAGGGAGGTTAAGCTTAGGCTTAAGGCCAAGCCACACCTGCTTAGGAAAGGGACACTCAAAGAAAAGATGATTATGGGAGTCAGACCCATTGTGGCAGAAACCACATGACAGATTCGATTAACCTTATCAAGCTCTAAGGTGCTTGCTAAGAATTTCAGCCAAGTCGTCGACCACTGCGGTACCTGAACTGAATGCTCTGAGGTTGGCGTCCCATGAGAGGAGCTTATCTTGCGTCTTGAGGCGCTGATGCATGGCAACCTAGAGAAGGAAGGCATGTCTGGGAATATTCTGCAAGAACCATACCATGTGATGTCAATCAGTCTTAGGCTCGGTGGGGCGGATACTTGTAAGATCCCACAATGGTTGGGGAGGGGAACAAATGTTGCCTTATAAGGGACTTGATACCTCCTCTATCAGACGCGTTTTAAAACCGTGAGTCCAGGTGTGTGGACAAAGCGGACAATATCTGGTACGGTTGGTCTGGGATGTTACAGATGGTATCAGAGCCACTCCTGTGCCGTTCGGGATGGTGGGGCAAACCTCATCGAGGACGATGAGTCCCTAAGGGGGGGGGGGGGGGGTGTGTGTAACACCTTAGGCATATCCCACATCGGCCGTGGACAGGAGAGATGCTGGGTATATTAGTAAACCTTGGCCTTACCAGACACAACGCGTTTTGGGGCCACAAGCATGCGGGTTCCTTGGGAACTCTGTGGTTAAGCGTGCTTGGGTGGGAGTAGTACCAGGATGGGTGACCTCCTGGGAAGTCCTTGCGAAGTCCTTGCCAGGTCGCCAAGAACAAAGCCGTGAGCCAGTGGGGCAAAGCGGACAATATTGTGTCGTGGTAAGCGGGGTGTTACAAATGGTATCAGAGCCACTCCTGTGCCGTTCGGGATGGTGGGGCAAACCTCATCGAGGACGATGAGTCCCTAAGGGGGGGTGTGTGTAACACCTTAGGCATATCCCACATCCTTTAGAGGGCAGGAGAGATGCTGGGTATATTAGTAAATCTTGGCCTTACCAGACACAACGCGTTTTGGGGCCACAAGCATGCGGGTTCCTTGGGAACTCTGTGGTTAAGCGTGCTTGGATGGGAGTAGTACCAGGATGGGTGACCTCCTGGGAAGTCCTTGCGAAGTCCTTGCCAGGTCGCCAAGAACAAAGCCGTGAGCCAGTGGGGCAAAGCGGACAATATTGTGTCGTGGTAAGCGGGGTGTTACAAATTGTAAGATCCCACATTGGTTGGGGAGGGGAACAAAGGTTGCCTTATAAGAGGAACTTTATACCTCCCCTACCAGACGCGTTTTAAAACCGTGAGTCCAGGTGTGCGGACAAAACGGACAATATCTGGTACGGTTGTCCTGGGATGTTACAGATGGTATCAGAGCCGGGAACCGGACTGGTGTGCCAGCGAGGACGCTGGGCTCCCAAGGGGGGTGGATTGTAAGATCCCACAATGGTTGGGGAGGGGAACAAATGTTGCCTTATAAGGGACTTGATACCTCCTCTATCAGACGCGTTTTAAAACCGTGAGTCCAGGTGTGTGGACAAAGCGGACAATATCTGGTACGGTTGGTCTGGGATGTTACAGATGAACCGGACTGGTGTGCCAGCGAGGATGCTGGGCTCCCAAGGGGGGTGGATTGTAAGATCCCACATTGGTTGGGGAGGGGAACAAAGGTTGCCTTATAAGAGGAACTTGATACCTCCCCTACCAGACGCGTTTTAAAACCGTGAGTCCAGGTGTGCGGACAAAACGGACAATATTTGGTACGGTTGGTCTGGGATGTTACAATACTAAGCCAGACTTCATGCACTGAGAACGGAACTAGGTTGCCATCCCATTTTCTCCAAGAGAGTTTGTCCGAGATACCAGGGAAGAGAACCGGGGGATTGAGACTACCAAGAAGGGAAGTAGGGTTTTCCCGAAGTTGAGGACAAGCCCAACTGCCGTTGTAGATGATGTCTATAACCCTAGCGTTCAAAGAGAGATTCACGTTAAAGATGTTGCGCGGGGTTATAGACTTACAAAGGGGACAAGCAGGATGCCAGTTATCAAACCAGGCGGAGGTGGTCATACCATCGCCGATCTGAGGACAATGCAATCTCGAATCTTTTCCCGCATACCCAAGATTTTCCTCTAACCCCATCCGACATCACTACGGATTAGGGCATCCCAAAAATTACGATCTTTGATCATGTAGGAGTGAATCCATTTAACCTATAAAGAATCCATATTAGAGAGGAGTCTCCACGTGTGGGAGGCCATGAGGGCAAGATTCCAGCTGGCAAGACTCCTGATACCGAGACCACCTTGAAACTTGGGAAGACAAACGATCTTCCAAGAAACTTTAGTTTTCCCTCTTTTAAGCTCACCGTGGCACCAAAGAAAACAGCGCATACGCTTCTCAATCTTTTGAGTGATGGAGATCGGGAAGACAAAAATAAATGCCCAATATATTTGCATGGAGGAGAGGACGAAAAAAATAAGCTGGAGCCTACCGGCATAGGATAGAGACTTGTTCCGACAATCATTAAGTCTGGACCTCACCTTATCAACCAGACATTTGCAGTCTTTATGAAAAAGGTGAGTGGTAATGAGCGAGACCCCAAGATATCTGACAGGGAGGGATCCTTCAGGGACTGAATAATGTCGGCAATAGCAATTTTGGAATGCTCACCAACATTGCAATAAAAAGCCTCACTCTTTGCCGTGCTCAGGTTGAGGCCAGAGACAGAAGAAAACTCAGACAAGGAATCTTTTATGACTTGAGCATAATCACTATCACCATGGCAGAAAAGGATAAGGGCACCAGCGAAGCAAACGTAAGTGATCTTCTGCTCGTCATAATATCGGTGAAAGGTAAAGGAGTCGGTTTCGACAATCTTCCTTTTGATAATAAGATTTAGGACCTCCATAACCAAAGTGAAAAGGTAGGGGGATAGGGGATCCCCCTGACGAAGACCCCTCTGGCCATTGAAAAAACCATGTAAATTGCCATTAATGCTAACCGAATAAGACGCAGTGGAAACACACATCATAATCCAGTTAATCATGGTCAGAGGGAAACCAAAACCGAAAAGAGAGGTACGGAGGAAGAACCTCATAAGCCTTCTGAATATCAACTTTAAAAGCACATCGAGGGGGGCCTCGATGTTTATGATAACCGCGCATAAACTCTTGGACAAGAAAAACATTGTCCGTGATGAGATGTCCCGGGATGAAAGCAGACTGGTTCTCATTGACCAGCAAAAGAAGGTGAGCTTTGATACGATCCGCAATAATCTTGCTAATACATTTATACAAGACATTACAACAAGCGATGGATCGAAAATCAGCAACTCTGGATGGGGATGCGGGCTTAGGGACAAGAGCAAGACAAGTATTGTTAAACGCCTTGAGAGGAGTTTACCAGAAGAGAAGAACTCATGAACGGAAGCACAAACATCGGCTCCAACAACATCCCAGGCGGATTTAAAGAATTTAGCTGTGAAACCATCCGGCCTGGGAGCTTTGTTATCACCCATCTGGAACAGAACATTTTTAATCTCATCATCAGACGGAGGGGTAAGCATCGAGGCCGCTTGCTCCTCCGAGAGCTTATTAGAGAAAAGAGACAAAGGGTCACGAATAGAGGCAGTAGGGTGAGAAGTGCCCAAGAAATTCTAGAAATGATTGGCAAATAGGCGGGGGACCTCCTCACTCTCGACCCAACTGTCATCATCATCCTGAATGGTATCAATACGATTCTGGCTGATACGGCTCTTGACAGACTTATGGAAGAAAGCAGAGTTCTTGTCTCCTTCACGGAGCCAATCAATCTTAGCTTTCTGAATAAGAAATCTCTCCTCATCAATACAGGTCTCATTGTAGGCATTAAGGTACCTACAATGCTCTTCTCGAAGATCACTATGGCACCTCCAAATTGTTTAAAGTAATTCCATTCTTTTCAAAAAGCTGCACATGTGTACCTTTATCTTCAAAAAGCTGATTTTTGCTTTTTCCTATAATTAATGCGTTAGCCACATTTCTATCGTTACCAACCCCTATCCTTTATTTTTTAGTGACGACAAGCCTTTCCAGATAAGAGGACCCATCAATATACTCTTCCAAATCAAAGATATTACTTTCCATACATACTGCCCCATTCCTTCCATGCATGGGAGACGTAAATAAAAAAGTATTATCATCTCTAATATCTTTACACGACAAGTTTCCAACTACGAGGGAAGGTTGACTTTTGCAAGGAAAAGCCGTTGGTTTGTCCTTGTGAGTACCAGAGAAGGAACGATGAACATCATGGGAAGAGAGAGTCGTTGGATCATCACCCACCACACTCACCTCCATACGAATTCCAGAATTCAAACATTAAGTATCATGAAGATTTTGAGCATGTTGGCCGGATGAAACAGTAGCACCAACGTTTTCCTCCTCTAACAGTCCAGTAGATGAGTTTTCTATAACAACCGAGGGGGTGGACCCTAAGAACGAACTAGGACCCAACAAGTTTTTTCTTGACAGTAACACTTCTTTTTCCAAAGCATTTCCATCTTCCAAAGGAGAAAACTCTTGACCACTTCCAGAGGACTCGAACCTAGATACGAGTTGGTCCACTGTCAAATTTTCCTTGTTTTCAAGTGAGAGGTCACCATTGCCGAGAGGTTTTTTCTCAGACAGGTCCATCCCATTTTTTCCATCCTTAGAAACACCTTCTATCATCTTTTGGGTTGTTGTTTTTGTTACAATAGAAGGGAGGCGGATGGAATTGTCTTCACCATCCTCACCACCATCTTTTTTCTTTCTTCCATACCTACATCCCACTTTAAACGTATAAACGTCCAGATCCACGGGTGAGGTCTCCTTACATTTTGCCACAAGTTCTTCCTCACTAAGAACATTCTTATTAGCGCAAGGAACCAAACGGTGCTCTTCCAACTCTTTTTTCCTTCTCTTCAAGGACATATCAGAAGCCTCCTCCAAAAGAACTTTATTAGAACTTGGAAGAGGATCCGTAAAAAGCATTTGGAGGTTTGGTTTACGGGATTTACGTGTTTTACGGTGCATAGATTCCTCCATGACCAAAGAGACTCCGGTCATAGAAGAAAACTGTTAATGCCAAAAATCGCACCAAAGTACAACTTAAGGTCGATGTGGACTTTAACAACTAAATAAAGGAATCATTCGACAGAAGCGTGCGACAAAGACGAAAATATAAATGAGACAGAGATTTTGGTGATGCGGGAAAAACCTCAACGAGAAAAAAAACCTGCGGACGACTGTGGAAGTCGTCGCTGCACTATGGTCGCCAAACAGGGGCGATGTCCTTGTGTTTCTGGTGTCGATCGTACAGAGATTACAATACAAATGAAGGAAAGACTTCGAAAATGTAAAGTAACAAGTGTTTTCTAATGTAAAACAGTGTGTGTCGTGTGTAATAGTGAAGTGTCGTGTGCTGATGTCGTGCGTCGAGAGCGATTCTTCTGTGAGCGATCTATGTGCTTCAAGTGTTCTTCAGAGTTCGAGTGCTTGTGTCTGATGTTCTAGGTTGTATCTGTGTTCCGTTGTATCCGTGTTCCGTTGTATCTGTGTTCCGTCCATTGAAATGATGATTCTCCTTGATATTTATAGTATTCGGGTACTTTAATTGGATCATTAAGGACTTTGGTAACTGTCGTAACGGTCGATATCTTTAATGCGGGATTAGATGTTCTTAACTGACTTCGTCGGTTATAGCCGTTGTCCATTAATGGTGTTGACTCCTGCATTAAACATTGAACAAACATAACAGTCGTATAGCACGTTAGTCGGTCGAGGTCGCATGGTTTTATGCGACGGTCGTGTGAACTAGGCGACGTCGAGGTCGAGTGTTGTGAGGTAAAAGACTTTCGATTTTATCTTCAATCGTGAGAGAAAGAACTAAGATTTTACCTTCGTTATAAGAAAAAGGAATAGGTGTTTTCCTTACCTTGGTCGTGGTCGAGACTGGTGAAATTTTGCCCAAACAGTTTGCCCCCAAAATTTGAAAGTAGGATGGAAAATTCGAATTTTAAATTTTGCTTGTCGGGTGCTCGGGATCGTGACACGTGTTGAGAATTATCTTGGAATTGGATTAGTCCAATTCTAACTGAACGAGAAGTTGAAAAGAAAACGTGTAACACCCCGCTTACCACGACACAATATTGTCCGCTTTGCCCCACTGGCTCACGGCTTTGTTCTTGGCGACCTGGCAAGGACTTCGCAAGGACTTCCCAGGAGGTCACCCATCCTGGTACTACTCCCACCCAAGCACGCTTAACCACAGAGTTCCCAAGGAACCCGCATGCTTGTGGCCCCAAAACGCGTTGTGTCTGGTAAGGCCAAGGTTTACTAATATACCCAGCATCTCTCCTGTCCACGGCCGATGTGGGATATGCCTAAGGTGTTACACACACCCCCCCTTAGGGACTCATCGTCCTCGATGAGGTTTGCCCCACCATCCCGAACGGCACAGGAGTGGCTCTGATACCATTTGTAACATCCCAGACCAACCGTACCAGATATTGTCCGCTTTGTCCACACACCTGGACTCACGGTTTTAAAACGCGTCTGATAGAGGAGGTATCAAGTCCCTTATAAGGCAACATTTGTTCCCCTCCCCAACCATTGTGGGATCTTACAATGGTTGGGGAGGGGAACAAATGTTGCCTTATAAGGGACTTGATACCTCCTCTATCAGACGCGTTTTAAAACCGTGAGTCCGGGTGTGTGGACAAAGCGGACAATATCTAGTACGGTTGGCCTGGGATGTTACAAAACGGGATCGTGTCGTCATACTGACGTATGATGATGCTTACCAGCTGTCGCTGCCAGGTGTCGACGATCTAAGGGACGAGGGAACGCGTGCTGGTCATCAAGAGACTCGTCCTGACATGATCTTTTGCATAAATAGAGATCAGAATGGATCGTTTTCTTTTGTGGCCTTCGAAAAGCTTCTAAAGCGAGATTTCTTGTTGTTCTTTGCTCAATATTTTCCAAAATTGCTAGGATTTCTAACTTGCTGAAAATATTTCGAAACTTTTGAGCGTCTATATAAGATATAGTTTTTCAATCTTTCTCAAGTCTCCAAAGGTCGATGACCCATTGAGAGTTATTCTGTATGAGTTGGTGAAAGTAGTGATTGCGATAGATGCGACATTCGTGGATCCAGCGCAACTGGCGACGATGTCCTCTATAGCCACGTCAACCCCTTCATCAGCCGACGAGGGCAAGGGTGAAAAGACGGGAGAGGGTGAGGAGGACGTTATAACAATCAGCTCTATGCTGTCGTCGGTCTTCCTGATTGACTGT
The DNA here is from genome assembly GCA_033807775.1 of Saussurea involucrata. Classification (NCBI taxonomy): domain Eukaryota; kingdom Viridiplantae; phylum Streptophyta; class Magnoliopsida; order Asterales; family Asteraceae; genus Saussurea; species Saussurea involucrata. The sequence goes on from CM066316.1 coordinate 54,938,852, forward strand.
GTCCTTGTCGGGACGGAGTCACTTCCGCATCCGGGGAAATATCAACTCCTATCTTTCGAGGAGCGTTTTCGAGGGGTCTCCGTCGTAAAAACGGGACTGCATATGGCCATACAGGCGTTCGTTGTAAGTTTTTCTTTCAAAACTCATGTTTTCGATGTTTTTCTTAGTTTGACATATTCGTTTTTACAGATGCTTCGATCTCTGCTCATTCGATATGCGAAGACAGAGAAGTTGTTGGACCGGAAGTCGATCGTCGAGAGCGTCATATTACTTCCTCCAACCTTTAACATTAATCTTAAGAGTCACATTCTCAAAATACTGTGGACTCTTCTTTATCACATGTCGCAGCAAAATGTTGGGAGACAGGCCTGTCATACTCGTTTGATCCTTGCATAAGCTCCTTAATGTGCGTCGAGGATTCAAGGGTCGAGACTTCGGGCTGAGTATGCGATCGACACACTTCCCTATTTTTGGTTTTACGAACTATGTTTTTCATGTTCGCCCGTTGGTGGTCGAGTTATTGGCATGTAATGAGTCTTGACTGTGTTTTTGTTTTCGAATACTCGACCGTCGGTCGTTCATATGTAACCGTTTGTTTCGTAAATGAAGTTCATCCTTTTGTTGAACTCGCGCTTTTATCTTGATTTACATATGCCGTAGATAAATGTAAAATTCGCCAAGTATATAATGAGCGAAGAATCATGCGACTTAGGCATTCATTGCGATGAAAACATAAATTATTTGAATTTCATTGATAAACTCGAATATACGTCATCGATGTGTACAAAGTTTTCTAAGTTCAGAAACTTAGGTCGAGGGGCCGTTTAGACCTTGTGATCAAGTAACTAGATCGTACGCTGAAACTTGGATCATGTGCCCCTGTGATAAAACGATCAAGTCCTATACTTGGGCACTTATGTCGTATGTTCCTGCGATAGAATTTTGTCAAAGGTCGGTCGTTTGGCTAATCAATGACCCTCCGATGTTTAAGTCAGTAATTTATCGAGATGAATAGAAATTTGTATAAGAGGAAAGTGAGTTCAAAAGAAATACTTTTTTAGGTGCGTTGCATTCCAACGACGCGGAATTTCTTGATTGTCTAGGGTCTGGAGCCGATAGGCTCCCTTACCAACGATTTCGGAGATGCGATAAGGACCTTCCCATTTAATGGAAAGCTTCCCTGCATTGAGCTCTTGAGTGTTTTGGAACACTCGACGGAGGACGTAGTCACCTTCTTGAAAGATTTTGGCTTTGACGTGTTTATTGAAATGTCGCTCGACTGATTGTTTCTGTGACGCCATTCTGATCAAGGATGATTCTCTGAGCTCTTCGAGGGCGTCGAGGTCATAACTTAAATCAACCAGGTTATGGTCAACGGAAGTATGCCTCGAGGTTGGGAGCTGGACTTCGATCTGCAAGACTGTTTCGCAACCATAGACGAGAGAGAAAGGGGTTTGACCTGTGGACGTGCGTGGCGTCGTGCGATTTGCCCACAGGACTGAAGGGAGTTCTTCGACCCATCTTCCCTTTGCAGCTTTTAGCCTTTTCTTGATCGAAGCTACAATGGTCTTATTGCTTGACTCGGCGACTCCGTTGGCTTGAGGATATCCGAGGGTCGAGGTCGTCAGCTTGATGCTCCTGTCTTCGCAGAATTGTTGGGTCCTGTCGCTTATGAATTGGGATCCATTGTCACAGACGATTTCGGATGGAATCCCAAATCTTTTGTCCCGGGGCCGGGGGTAGCTTGCCGACAATATCCATTCCCCATCTCATGAAGGGCCATGGGATAAGCATCGAGTGCAAGGGTGCAGAGGGTTTATGTGACATACCTGAGTGTCATTGACAAGGATCACAGTTCTGGACATACTGGACGACGTCTTGCCGCAGTGTTGGCCAAAAATACCCTTGTCGAGAGATACGATTAGCCAAACTGCGACCGCCTGAATGATTGCCACATTCACCGTCGTGTATCTCTTGAAGGATTTTCTGGGCCTGTCTCTTGCTAATGACGCATCTTAGGTTTAAACCTGTCGATGATCGTCGATAGAGCTTATCCCGAACTATGACATATTTAGATGCCTTGAATTTGATCTTCCGGGCTTCCATCTTGTCTTCTGGAAGTTGGTCGTGCGCGAGGAAATTTTGGATGTCGCACGACCAATCTTCTTCTTCCTCTTCGATTTGGGTGACATCGATGTTTTCGATGGACGATGTTGCCAGATGGATCATGGGAATAGCGTCGAATATAGGTTCGACCAAAGCAGACCCGAGATTTGCTAAAGCATCGGCCTGAGTATTCTGGTCTCTCGTGATTTGTTCGATAGAAAAGGATTTAAATTTTTCGGAATTTTCTTTTGCTACCTTTAAGTACGCTGTCATTTTTGAATCTTTGGCTACGAATTCTCCATTGATCTGGTTTACCACCAGGAGAGAATCGTTTTTGACGTGTAATGCGGTTGCCCCCGAGTCGTAGGCCATATTCATTCCTATGATCAGGGCCTCGTATTCCGCTTCGTTATTGGTGGTTTTGAACTCGCACCGGATCGAATATACCATCTTGCCCCCCTGTGGCGACTTCAAGACGATGCCTAGTCCTGAACCTCTAACGTTGGAAGAATCGTCGACATGTAAGATCCAAGGCGTGTCGTCGTGAGTCGCCACAGCTGACACTTCGAGTTCTGCTTCTCTCTCCAGTTCAGGGCTGAAATCAGCGATGAAGTCTGCCAAGGCTTGTGATTTGATCGCGGTCCTGGGTTTGAAATCGATGTCGTAACTGCTGAGATATATACTCCATTTCGCTAGGCGACCTGTCAACTCAGGTTTTCTTAAGACAGACTTAAGAGGAAAGTTAGTTATGACAGTAATAGAATGCGATTCAAAATAATGTCGCAGTTTTTTAGCAGCTGTGACTAGAGACAAGAGCAAATTTTCCATAGAAGAATACCTGGTTTCTGCGTCCAGAAGAGATTTACTTACATAGTAGATTGGCAGTTGTTGCTTTTCATCTTCTCGTGTTAGGACGACACTTACCGCGTTTGGACTAACATCCAGATATAGTTGCAAGACTTCATGATCGCGAGGTTTCGACAATAAGGGAGGCGACGTCATGTACTCTTTAAGTTTTTGCAAGGCCCTCTCATGGCCGTCGGTCCAGTCGAAGCCTCTATTTTTCCCGAGGACATTGTAAAACAGATGTCATTTATCTGAGGATCGAGAGATAAACCTGTTCAGCGCTGCTACTCGACCAGTGAGCTTCTAGACCTCCTTGAAATTTCTAGGAGATTTTATTTCGATAATCGCTTTTATCTGGTCTGGATTAGCCTCGATTCCTCGACGAGTGACCATGTAGCCCAGGAATTTCTCAGCGCTGACACCGAAGGAACATTTCATCGGGTTAAGCTTCATGCTGTATTCCCGAAGGATGTCGAACGATTGCCTCAGATGCTCGACATGGTCGATGGCTTGCTTTGATTTGACCAACATATCGTCGATATATACCTCCATCGTGTCGCCAAGACGGTCTTTGAACATCTTGTTCACCAAACGCTGGTAAGTAGATCCTGCATTTTTAGTCCGAAAGGCATAACCTTATAACAATAAATACCTCGGTCTGTCATAAATGAGGTTTTTTCTTGGTCCTCGGCGTGCATTAGGATTTGATTATATCCAGAATAGGCATCCATGAACGTCAGTAATTGATGCCCCGCTGTCGCGTCGACCATGGCATCGATGTGAGGTAGTGGAAAGGGATCTTTTGGACAAGCATTATTGAGGTCTGTGAAGTCGATACAGACTCTCCATTTGCCATTTTATGACAACCACGACGTTAGCCAGCCAATCGGGGTACTTCACTTCTCGAATCTTCCCTGTTTTGAGAAGGTTGTCGACTTCGTCGTTTATCACCTTATTCCTTTCAGGAGAAAACTTCCTTCACTTCTGTTTGACAGGCTTGAACTATGGGTCGACGTTGAGCTTGTGGGAGATGACATCAGGATTTATGCCAACCATATCTTCATGCGACCAGGCAAAACAGTCAACATATTCCTGCAAAAAAGATATTAACTTTTCCCTGATACAGGGATTGAGGGATGATCCAGTAAAGATTTTTTGCTCAGGCTTTCTTTGATCGAGGATGACTTCCTCCAGGCGATAATCGTTGACTGCTATAGGAGCATCTTGTGCATTTTAAGCCCCTCACGCGATGGGATGGCGGTTGGTTCTGGGTTTCCACTATTCGCCATTTTCCTGAAACAGAGAACAGAAGGGCTACAAGAAACCGTTAGTAAGATGCACGTTCGTTGAAGATTTTCTCTAGATGAGGTCCCACGGATGGCGCCAAACTGTTAATGCCAAAAATCGCACCACAGTACAACTTAAGGTCGATGTGGACTTTGACAACTAAAGAAAGGAATCATTCGACAAAAGCGTGCGACAAAGACGAAAATATAAATGAGACAGAGATTTTGGTGACGCGGGAAAAACCTCAATGAGGAAAAAAAACCCGCGGACGACTGTGGAAGTCGTCGCTGCACTATGGTCGCCAAACATGGGCGATGTCCTGGTGTTTCTGGTGTCGATCGTACAGAGATTACAATACAAATGAAGGAAAGACTTCGAAAATGTAAAGTAACAAGTGTTTTCTAATGTAAAACAGTGTGTGTCGTGTGTAATAGTGAAGTGTCGTGTGCTGATGTCGTGCGTCGAGAGAGATTATTCTGTGAGCGACCTCTGTGCTTCAAGTGTTCTTCAGAGTTCGAGTGCTTGTGTCTGATGTTCTATGTTGAATCTGTGTTCCGTTGTATCTGTGTTCCGTCCTTTGAAATGATGATTCTCCTTGATATTTATAGTATTCGGGTACTTTATTTGGATCATTAAGGACTTTGGTAACTGTTTGGGCAAAATTTCACAGGTCTCGACCACGACCAAAGAAGGTAAGACGCATGTCATGAGCTATACCTTGTATTAAGATAAGGTCCCGACGAAGACCCAAAGAACCTCCGCCATCCCTCCTAAAAGGTAAGTCGAGAGTTCCTCACGACAATTGACCTCGACGTCGCCCGTTCCGCACGACCGTCGCATAAAACCGTACGACCTCGACCGACTAACGCATTAACAACTGTTATGCTTGTTTAAGTGTTTAATACATGAGTCAAAGTCATTTATAGACAAACGGCTATAACCGATGAAATCAGTTATGAGCATCTAAACTCACATTGAAGACGACGACCGTTACAACAATCATCAAAGATCTTAATGATTCAATTAAAGTCATCCGAAGACTATAAAATCCCAGCTCAATCATCAGTTCAAGACACCTGATCAACAACGAGTAACACAGAAAGAGAGATAGAACAAGAGCATCGAACAACAGAACCAAAACAAAAACACTCGAAAGATATTCATCTGAAGCAAAGAGATCATTCATAGAAGATCACTCTCGACGCAAGACTCTCGCTTTCGACCAACAGTTGTTCACACTTTGTATTCACACACGACAAACACTTGTTTTACATTTCAAACACTTGTACTTTACATTTCGAAGCGTTTCCTTCACTTGTATTGTAATCATCGTACGACCGACGCCAGTACCAAGGACATCGCCCCTGATTGGCGACCATAGTGCAACGACGACATAACTTGTCGTCCGCAGGTTTTTTCCTCGTTTGAGGTTTTTCCTGCATCATCAAACCCCTTGTCTCATATATTTTATTCCTCGTCGCACGTCTCGTCGAAAGATCCTTTCTTTAGTTGATTAAGTCCACATCGACCTTAAGTTGTCCCTTTTGTGCAATTTTTGGTATTAACAGTTTGGCGCCATCCGTGGAACTACATCTAGAGAAAATCCTCGACGAACGTGCATTCTACTAATAGTTTCTTGGAGTCTCATTTTCATTTTTGTGTTTGTCGCACGCCTTTGTCGAACGATTCCTTTCTTTAGTTGTTAAAGTCCACACCGACCTTAAGTTGTCCCTTTGGTGCGATTTTTGGCATTAACAGTTTGGCGCCATCCGTGGGACCCCATCTAGAGAAAATCCTCGACAAACGTGCGTGGTACTAACAGTTTCTTGGAGTTTTATCTTGTTTTCTGTTACAGGAAAATGGCAGCCTCTGGAGATCAGCAACATGTTATTGCCCCGATGTATCAGGAGCTTGAAGTCGCCCGAAATCAAATCAATGCCATGGCCGAGCAGAGTCGCAGAGCAGCTGAAGAGATTGTGCGGCTGAGAAATCCTTTTGGACCTCAGAATGGTCCTAGGCCATTGTTTGGGAAAAAAATCACGTCGTACGACCGCGACCAAAACAGGTAAGACGCACGTTATAATCCAAATCTTGTATTAAGATAAGGTCCCTTATGACGCTCGACCATAGCATCGCCCGACGTATTTCGCACGACCATCGCGTAAGATCATTATACCTCGACCAAAACTAACGTTAACCATGACTGTTACGTGTGTTGAGTATTTAATGCAGGAGTCAAAGCCATTAAAGAGCAATGGATATAACCGACGCAACCATCAAAGATCGACAACCGTAACGGACGAAGAACATTATGGATAATCACTCCGGCGACCGTTTCCAGCCGTTGTAGCCGTTGATCAAAGCATTTATGGAGCTAATTAATGACGCGAAGACTATAAATATCAAGTGAAGTCTTCACATCCAGGACCACGAGTTAACATCCGATACACATTAGCAATCATCAGCGAACATCACCGAAAAGCAGAGAGAAGCATTCAAGTTCATAGCCAAGAACACTCAAACTTTGGAAATCGAGTACTGAAGGCCAGAACCCTACATCGAACTCAAGAACACTCGAAGAAAAGCTCAAGACATCGCTCTCGACGTACACCAACAGCTTTCGACCAACAGTTGTTCACACTTTGTATTCACACACGACAAACACTTGTTTTACATTTCAAACACTTGTACTTTACATTTCGAAGCGTTTCCTTCACTTGTATTGTAATCATCGTACGACCGACGCCAGTACCAAGGACATCGCCCCTGATTGGCGACCATAGTGCAACGACGACATCCCTTGTCGTCCGCTGGTTTTTTCCTCGTTGAGGTTTTTCCTGCGTCATCAAACCCCTTGTCTCATTTATTTTATTCCTCGTCGCACGTCTCGTCGAAAGATCCTTTCTTTAGTTGATTAAGTCCACATCGACCTTAAGTTGTCCCTTTGGTGCGATTTTTGGTATTAACAGTTTGGCGCCATCCGTGGAACTACATCTAGAGAAAATCCTCGACGAACGTGCATTCTACTAATAGTTCTTGGAGTTTCTTCTGTTCTCTATTGCAGGAAAATGGCAGCCCCTGGAAATCCGCAGCAAGCCGTCGCTCAGATGTATCAGGAGCTCGAGGTTGCCAGGAATCAACTCAATGCAATGGCAGAGCAGAATCGCAGAGCAACTGAAGAGATCGCGCGGCTAAGGAATCCTTTTGGACCCCAGAATGGTCCTAGACCATTCACCCAGAATCCAGGTTCAGGACCAGGCCCGTCCGCGCAGAATCAACATTCAGGTCCATTCATTCCGAATCCCCAGCCTGGGCAAATTCCCCCTCAGCACATTCGACCACCTCCATTGAACAATGGATCCTAACAATTGCAAGGTAGTGCCCAGCCGTTTCAGAATGGATCCCAGCCGTTCTCCCAACCGTTCCAAAGTTGTCCGCAACCTTTCCAGCAAGGATCGCAATCTTTCCAGCAGAGATCGCAGCCATTTCAACATGGACCACAATCGTTTCAGAATGGACCGCAACAATTCCACTATGGGTCGCAGCCATATTTTGTTCCATCCAACGGTGACACCAATGGTTCGTCGCATGACAATGGCATTAGTCCAGGGACCAATCCCTCGACAGGGGCAAATCCTGATCTTAACGATCCCATCGCCCAGCGTTTGAAGATGTTAGAAGACCAAAATGAGCGCGTCCTGTCCTTGCTCGCCAAGTTGCCTGGGGCAGCCGTGCCTGTCAACGTCGAGCCTCGCTCGGGGTATCAGGCGTCGCCCTTCATCGACGAGATCGCCACCATTGAGGTCCCAAAGAAGTATAACATCCCTGCCTTCACTCCCAAGTATTCGGGTGTGACCGATCCAACCGAGCATGTCGCGCAGTATAAACAACTCATGTGGACGATCTCGATTCCACACATGTACCAGGAAATATGCATATGCAAGAGTTTCGGGGCGACTCTCACTGGTCCAGCTCTCCAGTGGTTGATCAACCTCAAACCTAAATCTATCGGGTCATTCGCCGAATTGGTCAACCAATTTTCTCGTCAATTCGCCAGCAGTCATAAGATGGAAAAGCAGACTAGTGATCTGTACTATGTCGTGCAGAAGACTAATGAGTCTATTCGAAGTTATTTCAATAGATTCAATGCTGAAATGATCAGTATCCGCAATTGTGACATCAAAACTGCGATCGAAGCTTATAAGCGTGGTCTGGACGATAGTTCTGGTTTATATACCGATCTGATCAAGTATCCCCCAGAGACTTTCGAAGACGTCCGAGCTCGAACCTTAGCATATATGAGGGTCGAAGACGATGCAGCCTTCCGTCGCAAACCTACTGGCGACAAGAAGCCGTTAGGTGTCAAAAAGCCAAAATTCAAGCCGAAAGCCATATCCAGAATAGAGCCAGCGCGTCAAATTTCAAACGTTCGTTTCAAGACGAAGGCAGAAGCTAAGACCGCGACTAAGTTTACTCAGTATCCCAAGATATCCTCCTATGGATTCAAAGGATCAGCTAAAGAATTAGTCGAAGCGCTGAAGACCACCCAAGCGACCATTCGATGGCCAAAGAAGTCCGACTTGGACGATGCTAAGAAGGATATATCAAAGTGGTGCGATTTCCACGTCGACCATGGTCATGCGACAGACGATTGTATCACACTCAAAAAAGAATTGGCATATCACGTTCCACAAGGTAATCTGAAAGATATTATTGATGATGTGGTTCTTCCAGCTGATAGCCACCGGTCGTCAGTGCCCAAGCGTGCAAAGATCATCAATTGCATCACTGGTGGTTCAGACGTATACGGTCTGACGTACTCCGCAGCTAAGCGTCATGCCAGTCAAGCGCCCGACAACCGACCTATTCCTCGTTCATCCAGACCTAAAGTAGATTTTGAATTAGAAGCCATGAAGATCGTGTTCGACCAAGTCGACCTCGGCGACTCGTACCAGAAGCATCACGACGGGTTGATCATTCAACTCACGATCGGTAACTGTTTGACGCGACGAGTATTGGTCGATGGGGGCAACTCAGCAAATGTCATTTTTCTCAACACCATCAAAGCCATGGGAATCGATCGCTCGGAAATCATCCGACGTTCGACGACCTTAGTCGGCTTCAATGGAGAAGCGACAAGCACCTTCGGAGAGATAATCTTGCCCGTCTATGCCGGAGGAGTCAACAAGCAAACCAAGTTCAGCGTCATCGACTGTGCGTCAGCCTATAACATCATCTTAGGTCGACCATGGATCCATGAAATGAAAGCCGTTCCCTCGACATATCATCAAATGTTGAAATTCCCTACGCCATGGGGAATCCAGGAGATCAAGAGTGAGCCAAAAGTCGCTCGTGAATGCTACAAGTCTACCTTGAAGCCGAGAAAATAAACTGAAGTCGCAAGATCAAGCTCTCGACAGGTTCATTCTTCTATTAATATCTTTTCCACAGGGATAAATCTACTATGATGCCTTGTCGCACGACAACATAGTCAACGCAAGACAATATTTCACAGGATCGCCGTTCTGTCGTTTAAAACCTATCTTTTCCTGCTAAAAAGAATGAGGTAACAAACGACATGGGGCAAATAGAGAGAGAGTCTGAAATGGTACGTTTCTCTAACTATTTTTCATACGATTTTTTCTCACAAAACGACTACTGACTTAAGCATCGGAGGGTCGTTGGCTAGCCGACGACCAACCCTCGACATCATTTTATCACAGGATCGCACGACAATAATCACTAAGTCTACTATATTACTTTAAATTCGCAAGGACGCACGATATACATGATCAGGTCTGTGACTTGGTCATCCCTCCACAAGGGCATACGATACAAATTCATCGTACGATCTCGTCGTACAATCGCAAAGCCTAAAACAATTTATCTTTAAGTTTCTTAGCTTTTATACCCTGAATGGATGCTTTAATCGCGTGTTTATATTTGTTTTACGTTCTTACCATCGTATTACAAGTAAAAGCCTTAGTCGCATGATTTCATATGTATCTTATGTTCGACTCTATAATCAAATGTGATTCGAACAAAGCATAAGCAAAAGACATATTCATTAAGTAAACCATTATATACACACTCGACCCCCAACGGTCGAGCAATAAAACAAGAGAGAAAAAAAAAATTCTTAAACTAAAGAAGGAGCACCCGCTGCATCCTTGCCTGAAGTCTCATCTTGAAGACCTTCGACTACCATCTTTTCCTCGACGTCCTTCTCATCATCCAAGTCGAGATCTCTCTCGGTCCCGACTCTCTCATAAAAGAGACGTAGCACGTCTGACGCTGAAGCCAAAGGATCCTTGCCCTGCAGGGGACGTCGCATAACCGCCGCACGCGCAGTAAGTCGAGCATAAGAAAAGAAAGACTTGTTTTCGTCCTTCAACTCACCAGACTCATTCTTCAAATTCATCACCTTAGCCTTGATTCCCTCGACTTCCTTCCTCTTTGCAGTTACGGATTTCTTCATCCCCTCCAGCTCCTCTCTCTGGTCGCGCATCAAAATCAGGGACTCTTTCAAACGCGAGTTTATCTCGTCTCTTGTATGACTGAGGGCATCCAATTCGTCCAGAGCATGGTCAAGGCGCACTGACATCGCTTCTTCATACTCCAAAGCAGCTTTCTCCTTAGCTAATGCGGCATCTTCATCTTTGGTAACAAAAGCCGTTGAAAACTCTATACCCGTCGTTTCGGCCTGCAATGCCAGGGAAGCTTGGAACGCCTGAAGAATCATAAGCGACATTAGTAAACAACGACAACGGCAAACGACAAGTCTTGAAAGAAAGACTTACCAAGAATAAGAGTCCAGCCGTATGGAACTCTTTCTTCTCGAAAGAAAACCCGTCAAAACGGTCCCTGAAAGACGGAAGCAAATATTTGGCCAAATGGGGGAACAACTTCGTCTCGTCCAAGACATTATCATCCAGAAAATCCGACGGCAACGTAAAATTGACCGTCGTTTCTCCCACAGATCCCTTCTGCGCACCTTTGCCCCTGTCGGCCGATGAAGGGCCGGATAGGACGACGGGAGACATCGTCGCCAGTTGCGCAGTATCCACAGATTCTGCGCCGGTCGTGTCGAACGCGACCGACGCCTTCGCCTTCCTGGACAAGGCAACCCTCGATGGGTTACCCATCTTCAAAGACGGTTCCCTCAGAACGGACACCTTTGTCCTCTTTAAGAGGCCCGACCCGACTATCGGGACCTCTTTTCTCTTCAGGACCCCGACCCAGTTGTCGGAGCGTCCTTCTCCCTCGCCTCGTGAGATACTTTGACTGGGGCCATCTTCCTAGCGACAGAAGATGTCGCATGCGCTTGAGATTCACCTGTACGGAAAAAGAAAGAAATTAGACGATTCAGAACAGAGAAAGACCAGGTCAGGCGAAAAGAAGACAAAAGAATATTTACCAATTATCTCCACCTCTGGTTCTTCACTCTTCTCTTCCTCCTCAGTCTTCTCAGAGTCCTCCTCTTCTTCTTTCTCCTCTCGACCCATCCTCATTCTGTCGCTTAAGAAAACGATGTCATCATCCTCGTCTATCAAATGATGCGTGACGTACGACCGGTCTTCAGTGCTGAATTCTAAGAACTTTTCAATCTTAGCCCGAGAAGCGTCATCCGGCTCCACCTTATCGAAATCAATATCTACGCATAAAAAGGAAGATCAGTCGAAAAAACAATCGAGCCGCAGAATAACATGAAAACGTACAATCAAAGGTTCACCCGTCATATTCCAACCCGCCCTAATCCAGTCACTATCGGTGTCCAGCATCGACACTCGTACGAACACATACCTCTTCTTCCATCCACGGTCGTCAACTGCGGTATTTAAAACTAGAGTACGATCACCCTTGAATCTTGAAAACAAACTATAGCGACGGTACTGGTCACTCTTGACCTTATACGCCGTCAGAAGGTCCCTCACATTCATCGGCGGATTCCAGTGGGAGGTAAGTCGTTCGATGATCAAGACAACTCTCCAGAACTGGGGCATCAGTTGCCCCGGCGAAAGATCAAATTCGCACAAGAACTCTTTAACCAAAGGAGAATATGGCCAGTGAAAGCCTATTTTGAACGGATATTCGTATATAACAACGTACCCCTCGGGGCACATTTCCGGTCGAACGTTGCCGACCTTACTTATGGTAATCTCCATGGGAATCTTCGCTAGACTTCTAAAATCATCGAGATCTTCCTCGTTTTTAATAGTGCTTCTAGGCTCTGTCGACATTCCCAGCCCCGGTAAGTTAATTTGCACTTCTGAAAAGCCCCAAATATCCCAATTTCTTCTAGGCTTTCTAGCAATAGACTTGCGACGCATGCACAAACTGAAGGGTCGTATCTTATATGATCTCAGAAAAACTTAAATTAGGTCAAGGATTCTTGCAAGTTTTAATCGAACGAAAATCACCAAGAAAACCCCTAAAGAAATCTCCGCTCACAACCCTCTAAAAACGTGAACAAGAAAAGATCCATCATAATCTTTATTTATGCAGTCGATCGTGTCAGGTCGAGCACTTTGATGATCACCGCGTGCTCTCGTCCCTTTGTATGATGGCCCAGATCGTCGACACCTGTCTTCGACAGCTGGTAAGCACAATCATGCGTCAGTATGACGTCACAACTTTTTCAACTTCCCATTCAGTTAAAAGCGAACCGGTCCAGTTCCACGACAACCAGGTAAGTCTCTCAACTCAGGTCACAAGTCTAAGCATTTGACAAGAAAAATTTAAAACTTAAATTTGACATTCAATTTTCAAATTTTGGGGGCAAACTGTTTGGGCAAAAAATCACGTCGTACGACCGCGACCAAAACAGGTAAGACGCACGTTATAATCCAAATCTTGTATTAAGATAAGGTCTCAACAAGAACCCAGAAGACATCCGTCGTCTCCCGTAAAGGGTATGTCGTACGTCCCTTATGGCGCTCGACCATAGCGTCGCCCGACGTATTTCGCACGACCATCGCGTAAGATCATTATACCTCGACCAAAACTAACGTTAACCATGACTGTTACGTGTGTTAAGTATTTTATGCAGGAGTCAAAGCCATTAAAGAGCAACGGATATAACCGACGCAACCATCAACGATCGACAGCCATAACGGACGAAGAACATTATGGATAATCACTCCGGCGACCGTTTCCAGCCGTTGTAGCCGTTGATAAAAGCATTTATGGAGCTAATTAATGACGCGAAGACTATAAATATCAAGTGAAGTCTTCAGATCCAGGACCACGTTAACATCCGATACACATTAGCAATCATCAGCGAACATCACCGAAAAGCAGAGAAAAGCATTCAAGTTCATAGCCAAGAACACTCAAACTCTGGAAATCGAGTACTGAAGGCTAGAACCCTACATCTAACTCAAGAACACTCGAAGAAAAGCTCAAGACATCGCTCTCGACGTACACCAACAGCTTTCGACCAACAGTTGTTCACACTTTGTATTCACACACGACAAACACTTGTTTTACATTTCAAACACTTGTACTTTACATTTCGAAGCGTTTCCTTCACTTGTATTGTAATCATCGTACGACCGACGCCAGTACCAAGGACATCGCCCCTGATTGGCGACCATAGTGCAACGACGACATCCCTTGTCGTCCGCAGGTTTTTTCCTCGTTTGAGGTTTTTCCTGCGTCATCAAACCCCTTGTCTCATTTATTTTATTCCTCGTCGCACGTCTCGTCGAAAGATCCTTTCTTTAGTTGATTAAGTCCACATCGACCTTAAGTTGTCCCTTTGGTGCGATTTTTGGCATTAACAGCCATTCGTCCAGAATCCCAATCCAGGGTCATTCGGTCAAAATGGTCCTAGGCCATTTGTGCAAAATCCGGGTCCAGGATCAGGTCCGTTTGCTCAAAATCAGCATCCAGGTCCGTTCATGCAGAACCCGCAGTTAGGGTCGTTCAACCCAAATCCCCAGTTCGGGACGGTTCCTCCTCAGCACATAAGGCCACCGCCGTTTCAGAATGGATCGCAGCAGTTTCATTATGGGTCGCAGCCATATTCTGTCCCTCTCAACGGGGACACCAATGGTTTATCGCATGGCAATGGCACCAGTTCAGGTGTCAATCCGCAGACGGGCGTACCTCCTGACCCCGTCGCCCAACGGCTGAAGATTCTAGAAGATCAGAACGAGCGCGTCTTATCTTTGCTCGCCAAGCTACCTGGGGCAGCCGTACCCGTCGACATCGAGCCTCAATCAGGCTTTCAGGCGTCACCTTTCATCGACGAGATCGCGATTGTCGAAGTTCCAAAGAAATATAACATCCCCGCTTTCACACCTATGTATTCAGGTGTGACTGATCCGACAGAGCACGTCGCGCAGTATAAGCAACTCATGTGGACGATCTCGATCCCACTCATGTATCAGGAAGTCTGTATGTGCAAAAGCTTCGGTGCGACTCTCACCGGTCCCGCTCTCCAATGGTTGATCAATCTCAAACCCAAGTCCATCGGGTCGTTCCTGAATTGGTCAACCAATTCTCCCAGCAATTCGCCAACAGTCGCAAGATGGAGAAGCAGACCAGTGACCTATATTATGTCGTGCAGAAGACTAATGAGTCTATTCGAAGTTATTTCAATAGATTCAATGCAGAGATGATTAGTATCCGCAACTGCGACATCAAGACCGCGATCTAAGCTTACAAGCGTGGTCTGGATGACAGCTCAGGTTTATATACCGACCTGACCAAGTATCCTCCGGAGAATTTCGAAGACGTCCGAGCCCGAACCCTAGCGTATATGAGGGTAGAGGACGACGCTGCCTTTCATCGCAAGCGTACCGACGACAAGAGGTCGTTAGGCGTAAAGAAGCCAGAGTTCAAGACGAAAGCGAATTCCAAAATGGATCCCGCTCGCCAGATCTCGAACGTCCGATTCAAGACAAAAGCAGAGGCTAAGACCGCGACCAAATTTCCTCAATACCCCAAGATAACCTCTTACGGATTCAAAGGGTCCACTAAAGATTTGGTCGAAGCTCTGAAGACCGCCCAAGCGACTATTCGATGGCCAACGAAGTCCGGTCAGGACGACGTTAAGAAAGATAAATCTAAGTGGTGCGACTTTCACATCGACAATGGTCACGCGGCAGATGATTGCATAGCTCTCAAAAAGGAGCTGGCGTATCACGTCCCAAAGGGCAATCTCAAATACATCATCGACGACGTCGTTACCCCAACTAACGATGTTCGACCGTCAACCCCTGAGCATGCAAAGGTCGTCAATTGCATCACTGGTGGCTCCGACGTCTGTGGTCTAACGTATTCTGCAGCCAAACGTCACGCCAGTCAGGCACCAGACGATCGACCTATTCCGCGTTCGTCAAGGCCTAAAAGAGATTTGGAACTGGAAGCCATGAAAATCGTATTCGACCAAGACGACCTCGGTGACTCGTACCAGAAACACCACGACGGGTTGATCATTCAACTCACAGTTGGTAATTGTTTAACTCGACGAGTCTTGGTCGAAGGGGGCAGTTCAATGAACGTTATCTTCCTTGACACCATCAAAGCCATGGGAATCGATTGCTCGGAAATCACCCGACGTTCGACAACTTTGGTCGGTTTCAATGGAGAAGCGACGAGTACTTTTGGAGATATCGTTCTGCCTGTCTATACCGGAGGAGTCAACAAGCAGACCAAGTTTAGCGTCATCGACTGTGCGTCGGCCTATAACATCATTCTAGGTCGACCATGGATCCATGAAATGAAAGCCATTCCCTCGACATATCATCAGACCCTGAAGTTCCCTACGCCGTGGGGCATCCAGGAAATCAAAAGTGAGCCGAAAGTCGCTCGTGACTGCTATAAATCAACTCTGAAACCGCGAAAGTAAATCGCTTAGCAGATGCGGCACGACAGTCAATGCACACCTAAATGGCATTTCCCAAGATCTCTGTGCCGATCCGTCATTTAAAACTTATCCTCTCCTAGAAAGAATAGGATATTAAATGACAAGGGGCAAATACTCCGTTGATTAAAGAGGAATCTAAGAAGGTACGTTTCCTAATTTCTTTTTCTTCTTTCATACGATTTTTTCATGACGACGATTACTGACTTAAGCATCGGAGGATCGTTGGTTAGCCAACGACCAACCCCTGACATTGTTTATTCCGCAGAATCGCACGACAATAATCAAACGACTCTAGTTTCGCCAAGTCGCACGACATAAACGACCAAGTCTATGACTTGATCATCCTTTACAGGGACACACGATTTAAATTCATCGCATGACTCAGTCGTACGATTGCAAAGTCTAAACGATCTCATAAATCTCTTAACTTAGAAAAATTTTATACTCTGAATGTATGCTTCAGTCGCATGTGCTTATGTTTATATACATGATTTAAAAGTCTTATGGCTTACATTCCAGTTATTGTGTTACAATGAATGCCTTAGTCGCATGATTTCCAGATTCAATTTCATAATTGATATGGTATTTGTTTACCAAATATATAAAACGCAAGTTCAAACAAAAGTTCAAAGTTTCATTTACAAACTGTCGATTACATTCAAAAGAACTCGACTACCAACGGTCGAACGACAAAACAAAGAAAGTAAATTTTTTAAACTGTGGGAGGGACGTCAGTCGCATCCTTGCCCGAAGTCCCGTCCTGAGGACCCCCGTCTGCCACCTCCTTCACGCGATTTGCAACCTCTAGTTCGTGCAAAGCATCGAAAAGCTGAATGGTCAATTCGTCGACGCGTGCCAAGGCCGACTTCTCCCTGTCCAGAGCTAACCTCTCCCTTTACAGCGCCACATCTTCTCTTTCAAGAGCAGACGCCACCATATCTTCGACTCTCGATATCTCGGCATACAACGCCAAAGACGACTGAAACATCTGAAAACACACGAGAATACATTAGGCAATGGACAACGGATTACGACAACGATAAACGACAATGACGAAACAAGTCATGAAAGATTGACACTTACTATGAACGCCAGACCGGCAGCTTGAGATCCCATTTCTCTAGCAGGAAACCCGCGAAAGCGCTCCCTGAAAGATGGGAGCAAATATTTCCCCAGATGAGGAAACAACGCCGTCCCGTCTAGGACACCATCTGCCATAAAGCCAGACGGCAACGTAAAGTTGACCGTCATGACTTCGGCCGACAACCCCTCGCCCCTGTCGGCAGACGTTGGGGTCGACACCTTGGACACCGGTTTTGTCACCGTCGCCGGAAGCGCAGAACTTGCTGGTGTCGCGTCCATCGCGCCAGGACGGCTGGATGACGCCCTCGCCTCCTTAGGCGTGACAACTCTCGATGAGTCATCAACCCTCGAAGACGGTTCCCTCAGGACTATCTTCCTGTTTTTTTTGGAATCCTCGACCCAGCTGTCGAGACATTCTCTCTTTCGCCTCGAAGGGCAAGCATAATCTGCACCCCTCTCTTCCTGGATACCGATTTCCTCTCAGTCGGCACTAGTAAGGAATCACACAAAGCATCAGACAGACAAAATAAACAAAGAAAAAAAAATCTACGGTACGCTTAACAATCGCTTCTTCCTGCTCAACCTCCCCTTCTTCTTCAGAGTCTCCCTCGTCCACCGCCACGTCCTCGTCCTCGGCCGCAAGTTGTCGCGCGACGAAAGATCGATCATCGATACTATAATCCAGGAACCTCTCGATCTTGGCTTGGGAACCTGCGCTCGGCTTCAAGGCGTCGAACTAAATCTCTGAAGACGACAAAAGGCGGAGAGTAAGTAAAAAGCAGAAAAACCAAACAATGACGTATGTTAAAATCAAAGAATATACCTCCCATATTCCAATCAGGACGAATCCATTTGCTGTTGATATCAAGCGAGTCGATACGTACGAATACGTACCGGGACCTCCACCCACGATCGTTGACACCAGTCTTCAAAACCAGGGTGTGGTCACCCTTGTACTTGGAATATGGGCTATAGCGCCAATTCTTGTCTCTTTTGACGTGATAAGCCAACCAAAAATCATTCAGGGTCATAGGTGACTCCCACTTTGCAGACAATCGCTCGATAACTAAAAACACTCGCCAGAGTTGGGGCATCAACTGCCCTGGTGACAGACCGAAGTATCACATGAAATTCTTGGATAAAGCCGAATACGGCCATTCAAATCCTATCTTGAAGGGGTACTCATATATTACAAAACATCCCTCAGGATAATTCCCAGGACGTGTATTCCCTAGACAAACCAGCTCTATTCCCGCAGGAATCTTCGCTAGACGCCTAAAGGTATTTAAATCCTCCCGACTTACGATAGAACTCTCTGGTTCGGACGACATTGTTTACCAAAGAAAAAAGAAAGAGCAATGAAAACGAAGGAGGGAAGATGACGCTTTATACCTCGAGCAAACTCAACTGAGTCAAAGATTCTCAAAGATTTGGGTAAATTCTGGACGAGGAAAGGTATGAAATCAAGGCGAAATCTCTTCCCAAACAAATACTTCAAATACATAAACAAGGAAATGATCCGTCAAGGTCCTTATTTATCGAGACAAATCGGATCCGTTAGATGATCGCCACGTGCCCTCGTCCCTTCGTATGACAACACGGATAGTCGACACCTGTCAAAGACAGCTGGTAAGCACAATCGTACGTCAGTATGACGTCACAACCTCGTTTTCTCTTCGACTTCTCGTTCGGTTAGAATTGAACCAATTCAATTTCGAAACAACCAAGGTATTTTTAACGCAAAACCCTAAGCACCCGACGAGCAAAATTTAAAATTCGAATTTGCCATATTTTTGGGCGAAAAATCACGTCGCTCGACCGCGACCAGAATAGGTAAGACGTACGATTAAGGACTGTATCTTGTATTAAGATAAGGTCTCGACAATGACCTAGAACACCATCGTCGTCCCTCATAAAAGGTAAGTCGAGAGTTCCTTACGACGCTCGACCATAGCGTCTCCCGATCTGCACAACTATTATATAAGGACGTGCGACTTCGACCAAAGCTAACGTTAACCATGACCGTTTGTTAAGTGTTTAATGCAGGACTAAAAGTCATTAAGGAGCAACGACTATAACGGACGCAATCATTAAACAGCCGGCGACCGTAACGGACGACGATCATTACTCCGGCGACCGTTTCCAACCGTTAAAGCCATTAAAGGAGCATTCATGGATGAAGCTAAGGACGCGAAGACTATAAATATCAAGTTCAATCAACATTTCAAGACATCGAATATCCGGCGATTAAAAACCGAAGCAATATTCAAGAACACCTGAAGTGAAGAACCATTATTCTAAGTAGCGCTCTTGACGCACGCCAACAGCCCTCGATCAGCAGTTCATACTTTGTTTCGTACTCGACAAACACCTATTTTTACATTCAAACACTTGTACTTTACATTTCGAAGCATTTCCTTCATTTGTATTGTAATCTCTGTACGATCGACACCAGTATCCAAGGACATCGCCCCTAATTGGCGACCATAGTGCAGCGACGACACCCCCTGTCGTCCGTAGGTTTTTTCCTCGTTTGAGGTTTTTCCCGCGTCATCAAATCCCTTGTTTCTTTATTTTATTTATCGTTGCACGTCTCGTCGAAAGATTCTTTCTTTAGTTGTTTAAGTCCACATCGACCTTAAGTTGTCCCTTTGGTGCGATTTTTGGCATTAACAGTTTGGCGCCATCCATGGGACTACATCTAGAGAAAATCCTTGACGAACGTGCATTCTACTAATAGTTTCTTGGAGTTTCTTCTATTTTCTGTTACAGGAAAATGGCAGCCCCTGGAAATCCGCAGCAAGCCGTCGCTCAGATGTATCAGGAGCTCGAGGTTCCTAGGAATCAACTCAATGCAATGGCAGAGCAGAATCGCAGAGCAGCTGAAGAGATCACGCGGCTAAGAAATCCTTTTGGACCCCAGAATGGTCCTAGACCATTCATCCAGAATCCAGGTCCGGGACCAGGCCCGTCCGCGCAAAATCAGCATCCAGGTCCATTCATGCAGAATCAGCAGCCGGGCCCGTTCATTCCGAATCCCCAGTCTGGGCAGATTCCCCCTCAGCACATCCGACCACCACCCTTGAACAATGGATCCCAACCCTTGCAAGGTGGCTCCCAGCCGTTTCAGAATGAATCCCAGCCGTTTTCCCAGCCGTTCCAAAGTGGTCCGCAACCTTTCCAGCAAGGATCGCAACCTTTCCAGCAAGGATCGCAATCTTTCCAGCAGAGGTCACAACCATTTCAGCAGGGACCACAATCGTTTCAGAATGGACCACAGCAATTTCACTATGGGTCGCAGCCATATTTTGTTCCGTTCAACGGGGACACCAATGGTTCGTCGCATGGTAATGGCACTAGTCCAGGGACCAATCCCTCGACAGGGGCAAATCCTGATCTTAATGATCCCGTTGCCCAGTGTTTGAAGATGTTAGAAGACTAAAATGAGCGCGTCCTGTCCTTGCTCGCCAAGTTACCTGGGGCAGCCGTGCCTGTCGACGTCGAGCCTCACTCGGGGTATCAGGTGTCGCCCTTCATCGACGGGATCGCCACCGTCGAGGTCCCAAAGAAGTATAACATTCCTGCCTTCACTCCCAAGTATTCGGGTGTGACTGATCCAACCGAGAATGTCGCGCAGTATAAGCAGCTCATGTGGACAATCTCGATTCCACACATGTACTAGGAAGTATGCATGTGCAAGAGTTTCAGGGCGACTCTCACTGGCCCAGCTCTCCAGTGGTTGATCAATCTCAAACCCAAATCTATCGGGTCGTTCGCCGAATTGGTCAACCAATTCTCCCGGCAATTTGCCAGCAGTCGTAAGATGGAAAAGCAGACTAGTGAACTGTACTATGTCGTGCAGAAGACCAATGAGTCCATTCAAAGTTATTTCAATAGATTCAATGCTGTAATGATCAGTATCCGCAATTGTGACATCAAAACTGCGATCGAAGCTTATAAGCGTGGTCTAGACGATAGTTCAGGTTTATATATCGATCTGACCAAGTATCCCCCAGAGACTTTCGAAGACGTCCGAGCTCGAACCTTAGCGAATATGAGGGTCGAAGACGATGCAGCCTTTCGTCGCAAACACACTGATGACAAGAAGCCGCTAGGTGTCAAGAAGCCAGAATTCAAGCCAAAAGCCATATCCAGAATAGAGCCAGCGCGTCAGATTTCAAACGTTCGTTTCAAGACGAAAGCAGAAGCTAAAACTGCGACTAAATTCCCCATGTACCCCAAGATTTCTTCTTATGGGTTCAAAGGGTCAGCTAAAGACTTAGTCGAAGCTCTGAAGACCACCCAAGCAACCATCCGGTGGCCGAAGAAGTCTGACTTGGACGATGCTAAGAAGGATAAATCAAAGTGGTGCGACTTCCACGTCGACCATGGTCATGCGACAGATGACTGTATCACACTCAAGAAGGAATTGGCATATCATGTTCCACAAGGCAATCTCAAAGATATTTTTGATAATGTCGTTATTAACAGCCATCGACCGTCGACTCCCGAGCATGCAAACGTTGTAAATTAAAATCCCCTACGCCATTGGGAACCCTAGAAATCGAGAGTGAGTCGAAACGTCGCTATGGTGCTTTGTCGTACGACGGCATGATCAATCACAGACAGTATCTCATCGGATCGTCGTGTTGTCCTGTCATTTAAAACCTGTCTTTCTTTCCAAAAAGAATAGGATAATAAATGACAGGGGGGCAATACCCCATGAAGAAGAAAGGTATGATTTCTAACTCTTTTCCATACAAATTTTTCTCACAAACAGCTACTGACTTAAGCATCGGAGGGTCATTGGTGAGCCAACGACCAACCCTCGACATCGTTTTATCGCAGGATCGCACGACATAGACGATCAGGTCCATGACTTGATCACACCTTACATCTAATCAAACGACTTAATCGCACGATCGCATAGACGGCTTCGCAGCCTGAGCTTCTTAACTTAGAAAAACTTCGCGTTTTGAATAAATACCTTAGTCACGTGTATTGGTGTTTGATTAGCATACATTCTAAATGAATGCCTTATTTCTTATACCCTGTATGGATGCTTTGATCGTATGTTCTCATATTTTATAAGTACCTTGGTCGCATGATTTCTATGTATCTTATGTTCAATCGATGCGATAGTTGTTTACCAATAAAGTTCAAATAAAAAAAGTGCGTTCGTCAGAAAAATTGTCAAAAACGCGCTCGACCACCAACGGTCGAGCAGTAAAACAAAAAAGAAAGAGAAAATTCTTAAACTAAAGAAGGAGCATCCGTTGTATCCTTGCCTGAAGTCTCTTCTTGAGGACCTTCGCCTACCATCTCTTCCTCGACGTCTTTATCATCATCTGAGTCCAGATCCCTCTCGGTCCCGATGCCATTCAAATAGATGTCCAACTCCTCCTTCGCCAAAGCAAGATGGTCTTTTCCTAGCAGGTGTCGTCGCATGATAGCAGCACGCGCAGTAAGTCGAGCGTAAGAAAAGAAAGACCTATTCTCGACCTTCAACTCCTCGAACTCTTTCTCCAAGTTCGTCGTTCTAAACTTGGATTCTTCAACCTCCTTTTTCTTCGCAGCCAAAGATGCCTTCATCCCCTCCAGCTCCTCTCTCTGATCACGCATCAAAGATATAGATTCCTTCAAACGGGAATTCACCTCATCCCTTGCATGACTGAGGGCATCTAACTCATCAAAAGCATGGTCAAGACGCATTGACACTGCCTCTTCGTGTTCCAGGGCATCTTTTTCCTTAGCCAACGCTTCTTCTTCGTCCTTGATAACAGAAGCTGTCAAGCTCCCCACATTCGTCGTCTCAGCCTGTAATGCTAAGCAAGCTTGAAGTGCCTGCAAAATCATAAAAACGAACATCGTCAATAGACAACGACTGCGACAAAACAAGTTTTGAAAGAAGAACTTACCAAGAATACGAGTCCAGCTGCATGGAACTCTTTTTTCTCAAAAGAAAACCCGTCAAAACGCTCCCTGAAAGACGGGAGCAAATATTTTTCTAAGTGGGGAAGCAACTTCGTCTCGTCCAAGACATTGTCGTCCAGAAAATCCGACGGCAACGTAAAGTTGACCGTCGTCTCCCCCATAGATCCTTTCTGTACGCCTTTGCCCATGTCGGCCGACGAAGGACCGGATAGGACGACGGGAAACATCGTCGCCGGTTGCGCAGTATCCACGGATTTTGCGCCGGTCGTGTCAAACGCAAACGCAACCGACGCCATTGCCTTCCTGGACAAGGCAACCCTCGGTGGGTTACCCGTCTTCAGAGACGGTTCCCTCAGAATGGACATCCTTGTCCTCTTCGAGAAGTCAGACCCAGCCGTCGGGACTTCTTTTCTTTTCAAGAGACCTGACCCAGATGTCGAGACCTCTTTCAGGACCCCTGACCCAGTCGTCGAAGTGTCCTTCTTTCTGTCATCCCCCGCCTTGCGAGTCGGATTAGCCTGAGTCATCATCCTAGTAACAGAAGATGACATCCGTGCATGAGATTCCCCTGTATGGGCGAAAACAAAGGATTAGACACTCGAAGAATAAAAATAGATTAAGAAGAGAAGAGAAGAACAATTACCGGTTATCTCTACTTCCAGATCATCTCCTTTAGTCCCCTCGGTCTCCTCTTCTTCTTCATCATTTTTCTCTCTTTCCTCTCGACCCATTCTGATCCTATCACTCAAGAAAACAGTGTCGTCATCCTCATCTACCAGGTGACGATTAACGTACGTCCGATCCCTGCCACTGAACTCTAAAAATTTCTTGATCTTAGCCTTGGATTCTTGATCAGGTTTTACTTTGTCAAAATTAATATCTGAGCATAAGAAAAAAAGAACAGTAAAAAAGGAATCAGATAAAAACCGGTTAAAAAGATATAGATCGACAACTCACCAGTCATATTCCAGCCCTCTCTAATCCAGTCACTATCAGAGTCGAGCGTCGCCAACCGTACGAATACATATTTCTTCTTCCACCCACGATCATTGACTGATGTATTTAAAACCAAAGTACGATCACCTTTATGTCTCGAAAACAAGCTATAGCGCCAATACTGGTCTTTCGTGACTTTGTACGCCGTCAGAAGGTCCCTCACACCCATCGGTGAATCCCAACCGGAAGTAAGTCGTTCAATGACCAAAATGACTCTCCAAAACTGGGGCATCAGTTGTCCTGGCGAAAAGTCAAATTCGCACATAAACTCCTTGGCTAGAGGCGAATATGGCCAGCGGAAACCTATCTTAAACGGGTACTCATATATAACAGCATACCCTTTAGCACACATTTCAGGACGAACGCCACCAGCCCTGTTTATAATGATCCACATGGGAATCCTAGCCAGGCTTCTGAAGTAGTCTAGATCGTCCTCGCTTTCTATAATACTCTTAGGCTCCGTCGACATCTCTAGACCTGTCAAATTAATAAGCAAGTCCGAAAAACCCCAGATATCCCAGTTCTTCTTAGGTTTCATGGCAATGGACTTGCGGCGCATACGACGACTAAAGAATTGGTATCTTATGTGATCCCGAAAATTGATAATTCCAGACAGGGTAATCGAACGAAAAGCGACAAAGAAACCCTAAGAGAAAGCTCTGCTCAACACTGTCCTAAATCGTAAACAGAAGAAAACCAATTGCAATCTCTATTTATGCGGACGGAAATGTCAGATCGAGTCCTTTGGCAAATCAACACGCGTCCATGTCTTTTCGTATCTCCGCCCGGATCTTCGACACTTGTCTTCGACAACTGGTAAGCATCATCGTGCGTCAATATGACGTCACAACTTTTCAACTTCTCGTTCAGTTAAAGGCGAACCGGTCTAGTTCCATGATAACCAGGTAAGTCCCTCAACCCAGGTCACGAACCTAAGCGTTCGACAAGCAAAATTTAAAACTTAAATTTGACATTCAATTTTCAAATTTTGGGGGCAAACTGTTTGGGCAAAAAATCACGTCGCTCGACCGCGACCAGAACAGGTAAGACGTACGATTAAGGACTGTATCTTGTATTAAGATAAGGTCTCGACAAAGACCTAGAACACCATCGTCGTCCCTCATAAAAGGTAAGTCGAGAGTTCCTTACGACGCTCGACCATAGCGTCGCCCGATCCGCACGACTATTATATAAGGACGTGCGACTTCGACCAAAGCTAACGTTAACCATGACCGTTTGTTAAGTGTTTAATGCAGGAATAAAAGTCATTAAGGAGCAACGACTATAACCGACGCAATCATTAAACAGCCGGCGACCGTAACGGACGAAGATCATTACTCCGGCGACCGTTTCCAACCGTTAAAGCCATTAAAGGAGCTTTCATGGATGAAGCTAAGGACGCGAAGACTATAAATATCAAGTTCAATCAACATTTCAAGACATCGAATATCCGGCGATTAACAACCGAAGAAATATTCAAGAACACCTGAAGTGAAGAACCATTATTCTAAGTATCGCTCTCGACGCACGACAACAGCCCTCGATCAGCAGTTCATACTTTGTTTCGTACTCGACAAACACCTATTTTTACATTCAAACACTTGTACTTTACATTTCGAAGCATTTCCTTCATTTGTATTGTAATCTCTGTACGATCGACACCAGTATCCAAGGACATCGCCCTTGATTGGCGACCATAGTGCAGCGACGACACCCCCTGTCGTCCGCAGGTTTTTTCCTCGTTTGAGGTTTTTTCTGCGTCATCAAATCCCTTGTTTCTTTATTTTATTTATCGTCAGACGTCTCGTCGAAAGATTCTTTCTTTAGTTGTTTAAGTCCACATCGACCTTAAGTTGTCCCTTTGGTACGATTTTTGGCATTAACACCATCCTACTTTCATATTTTGGGGGCAAAGTGTTTGGGCAAAATTTCACAGGTCTCGACCACGACCAAAGAAGGTAAGACGTATGTCATGATCTATACCTTGTATTAAGATAAGGTCCCGACGAAGACCCAAAGAACCTCCGCCATCCCTCCTAAAAGGTAAGTCGAGAGTTCCTCACGACAATCGACCTCGACGTCGCCCGTTCCGCACGACCGTCGCATAAAACCGTACGAACTCGACCGACTAACGTGTTAACAACTGTTATGTTTGTTTAAGTGTTTAATGCAGGAGTCAAAGTCATTTATAGACAAACGGCTATAAATGACAAAATCAGTTATGAGCATCTAAACTCACATTGAAGACGACGACCGTTACAACAATCATCAAAGAGCTTAATGATTCAATTAAAGTCATCCGAAGACTATAAAATCCCAGCTCAATCATCAGTTCAAGACACCTGATCAACAGCGAGTAACACAGAAAGAGAGATAGAACAAGAGCATCGAACAATAGAAGCAAAACAAAAACACTCGAAAGATATTCATTCAAAGCAAAGAGATCATTCATAGAAGATCACTCTCGACGCAAGACTCTCGCTCTCGACCAACAGTTTTACACATTGAACAAACATAACAGTCGTATAGCGCGTTAGTCGGTCGAGGTCGCATGGTTTTATGCGATGGTCGTGTGAACTAGGCGACGTCGATGTCGAGTGTCGTGAGGTAAAAGACTTTCGATTTTATCTTCAATCGTGAGAGAAAGTACTATGATTTTACCTTCGTTATAAGAAAAAGGAATAGGTGTTTTCCTTACCTTGGTCGTGGTCGAGACTGGTGAAATTTTGCCCAAACAAAAACAATGGCTAAAAAACCCAAAAACAAAAAACTCAAGAGGGAAGAACTTAGAGAGAGAAAAATTTAGAGAGAGAAATCAAAAACTTACAGATTTTGTTATATGGAAACTTGGATCGGGTCCTCCAAATCAAAAAATTACAACCATGATCACCGTGGTTTCATCTTTGTTATGGATTGGGTCCCTTGAACTAATTATGTTAACATGAACTCTCTAATGTCAAGGGTATATTGGACTTTTTACTAGTTTTTAAGTTAAAAAACAATACAATTTAGATATTAACATAAAATATATATTATATATCTAAACACGTAAAGTATCCCAAGAACCGACGAAAATTATCTTCTCCGGCGACATGTCTTCTCCAGTGAAGCGACCCCTCTCTCCCCTTCTCATATCCGTCGTCTCCTTCAACCCCAACTCCCTTTCTCTAGAATACTCACTTTGAGTTTCACGTCGATCTCACGCTCTGGCCTTCTCATTTGCCCCTCCTTTTTTCTGCGATATGTCGATTTGCAAAGTTGCAACTCCTTTTCTCTAAATTGAAACTCGAAATGCCCCTTTTTCTAGCCCTCAACAAGTCACTACTCACTATTGTAAATCCAAATTTCTCTGTTCTATGGTTGTTCCTTATTTGCTTTCTTTGACTTTGAGTATGAATATATGATAGGTATTTGGTTTTTCCAATACTTACTTTTTAAGTATGTAAATCAAATGTAACTTTGAATTGAGAAAATTTGAAAACGTCATAAGAGCTTGAGAGTTGGAACTTTGCTCCAATATTTACCTTTTCAGTTAAACCAATTCATCGGTTGATTACCTTTTGAGTTTTCAATTGAAAAAATGACAGAAAGCTTGGAACTTTTCGGTTCTATGTTTTGGTTATTGAGTTGTTGCTTTCTTTGAGATGGATACTAGGATATCTCATATTTGTTGATTGTTCTGAGTGTTGCCTATTTTTCCAGCTCTGAACTCTGAGTATTGTTAGATATAAAAAAACAAGATGTAAAATGTGTGCTTAGCCATTGTTTTTTTTCCTGGTTGAATGTGTGCTTAAAACCAATTTGGAGATCGATTTACAACTGATAGCCAATGGATTTAGAATCAATTTGAAGCTTGATAGCTGATGAATTTAGAGCCGATTCAGCGCTCGATAGCCAATGAATTTTGAACCAATTCAGAGCTTAATTTAGAATCGATTTAGAGCTTGACAGGCAATGGATTTTGGACAGGTTCAAAGCTCGATAGCCGATGAATTTTGAAGTGATTCAGAGTTTGATAGACAATGGATTTTGAACCGATTGAGAGCTCGATTTAGAATCAATTCTGAGCTCGATGGTGAATGGACTTTGAACCTATTGAGAGCTCACTAAGACCTCCATCGAACATCACCTCCTTTTATCTCTTCCTTCTTCTCTAATCTGAGCCCTCTATTATGACTTATGAACCTTATCATCCTAGTCGAACCTAGTCACCACTATGTTTCTCCAGTAACATCTCACTGGCGGGGACCATGCAACACCCTCGAATTGGGAAAGAGCAACTAATTAAAATTTTCGATATTACATCCGAAATAATAGAATTTTATTCCTATAATTTAATAGGTGAAATACCTCAAATTACAATCTATGGTCAACCTCAAACAATATGTAAATCAAGTCTTGTTACCAAGATTAATAACAACATCGGGTGTTACTTAACCCAAGTTTAAATTGCTAATCCCAAAAATGAATGCGGAAAAATTCACTTAAGCTATTCACCTCTCGAGCTCTTTACTAGCGCACGACCTTTCACACGTGTCACTAGAACTACTCCCAACCTGAGACCTGTTGCACATGCCGACAAATAAAAAGGGTTAGGCTAACGCCTAGTGAGTTCAAGAGTTTATAGCATGATTGAAATAATTCTTTAAATAAAAGTTTGCAATATAGAATATGATTTCCAAAAGAGTTTACCAAAAAGATATAAACGATTCATTTTTCAACGCACCCAAAATCTATGAGAAAAAGTTCCCAAAAGGTATAAAGCGTTTTCCAAAATGAATACCAATCCCAACTCACTCAAGTCCGTGAATAATTCTATATTAGGCAAAACCTTCAAATACGGTTGACAATAAATACTCAACCCATAAATCATGGAAAACCATCCATTTAATTATAACACCTTATTGAAAACATAATACGAAGCAATACTCACGCAACCGTAAAATGTAACTGTTAATGCCAAAAATCGCACCAAAATACAACTTAAGGTCGATGTGGACATTTAACAACTAAAGAAACGTATCTCAAGCCAAACAACATAATTGCGAGGAAAAAGTAAAAGAGACAGGATATTTGGTGACGCGGAAAACCCCAAAACGAGGGAAAAAACCGTGGTCGACTGTGTTAGAGTCGACAGTGCACTATGGTCGCCAAACAGGGGCGAAAGTCCTTGTGTTACAGGTGATTTGTGTACAACATATTACAAATAAATGTAAATAAAAACTTAGTCGTGTGTAAATGACGTGTGTCGTGCGTAAATCGTGCGAAAAAGTATGCTTGTCGTGCGGTTTGTACTGATGTCGTGTGGTTTGTACTGCTGTCGTGCGAAGATGCTTTTGCGGTATTCATGCGAATGTCTTGTGAATTACTATATTTCTGGTGTAGAGTTGCTAAGGAAGTCGATGGAGAAAAATTGGAATGCCCCCGAATTAGCTGCAGCATAGGCTCTTTTATAGCTTCTGTTGGCCATTAATGGTGCCTTTATGGCGCACTTTGTAACCGCTGTCGGGCTCTGAATGTCATTGATGATTGGGATTGTAACCACTGTCGGGCCATTAGTGTCATTGATGATTCTTCCGTTACTGGTCGTTGTGCCATATATGCCCGTAGACCTGCATAAATGAACAAAAGAAACGGCTGTTGACCATGAATGGTTAGTGTAATTGTAAGACCGTCTTAAGTTCAGGACGTCGATCTTATGGAGCATACGACCGTTGCCGAAATACAAGACCATGCATATGGCTGTAAATGTCTTGTAAGACCTTATTTTAATATAAGAATGATCTTATGAAAATGTCGTAAGACCAGGTCGTAGGACCAAGATGTCAGGACGATGCTGTCGCAGGACCAAAGCGATATAAGACTGATGACAGGAGACTATCGACGTAAGACCGACGAGTCGTAACTGGCGATGCATAACTGGCGACATGAGACTAGTGACGTAAGACTAGTAACATAAGACACGTGATGTGTGACATGCGACGTGTAACATGCGACACGTGACGTGCGATCACGAGATGTAAAGACACTATCTTGAATGACTATTGACGCAAGATGTCTTTTAATAACCAACTATCGTATGTTGGGGATATGGCAATAATGGGTATTACCTTTGTCGGTCGAGAGTATGACCGTCGTAGATATCCTTGGTCATGGGTCATGTCGAGGGAATTTCCCAAGTCGGTCGAGGGTGTGATTTTTTACCCAAACAGTAACGAAGTTCCGAAATTAATGTTTGACAACCACGGGGGAGACCCGTATCCGTTGAGGGTGGAGGAAACACATAAGTATACCACCCGTACAACGTTAATCGTACAACCCTCGCGACTAGACATCCAAGGGTTCCTACGACTTCTCAACAAGTTTCACCTCAAGAGACAATTGACCTTAGTGTCTGTTAATACCAAAAATCGTCCAGAAGGATAACTTAAGGTTGATTGTGGAGCTTAACAACTAAAGAATGGGAATCTTTCGACAAACCGTACGACAAAGACAGAAAACATAAATAAGACAGAGATTTTGGTGACGCGAGAAAAAACCTCAACAAGGAAAAAACCCGCGGACGACTTTGGATGTCGTCGCTGCACTATGGTCGCCAAACATGGGCGATATCCTTATGTTTCGAGTGTCGAGAGTACAATGATTACAATACAAATGAAAGAAAGACTTTAAATGTAAAGTAACAAGTGTATCGAATGTAAAAACAAGTGCGTCGTGTGTAAAAAACTATGTGTCGTGTGTGTAAGTCGTGCGTCGTAAGCGATCCTTTGAGAAAGAATTCTTTGCTTCGAGTGTTCTTTGAGAGTTCTTGAGAATTCAAATGATTCCAGGTGTCAGATGATCTCTCATGATGCGCGGAATGATGATTGTCTTTGTATTTATAGTCTTCGAGTGTTTTAAATGATCCCATAAAATCCTCTGATAACTGTCGTAACGGTCGCTAGGTTTAATGATCTTAACTGTCTCTGTCGGTTATATCCGTTGGTCTTTAATGACATTGATTCCTGCATTTAAACACTGAAAACGTAACAGTAATATCACATGTTAGTCGGTCTAGGTCGAGAGGTTCCACACGACGGTTGTGTGTCGTGAGTAACTTTTGATTTTGACTTTGATTAGATGATAAAGTGTTTATGATTTTATCTCATTATGGAAAAGTGTAATAAATATTTTCCTTGTTTTGGTCGTGGTCGAGACTGGTGAAATTTTACCCAAACAGTTTGCCCCCAAAATTTAGAAATAGAGTGGCAAATTCGAATTTTAAATTTTGTCAATCGGACGTATGGGGTCGTGACACGTGTCAAAAGTCACTTCAACAAAGTAGGAACTGGATCGGTCCAATTCTAACTAAAGATGAAGTCGAAAAGGGGATAATATCGTGACGTCACGCTGATGCACGATCATGCTTAGCAGCTGTCATTGCCAGGTGTCGACGATCCGTGTGTGCATACGAAAAGGTAAGGGTACGTGTCGATCATCGAGGGACTCGACCTGACACGATCGATTACATAAATAGAGACCCACGATGGATCTTTTCCATTTTACGCTTACAGAGAGTTTAGAGAGAGATTTTCTTGCTATTCTTCATCGATTAGTTTCCAAACCTGCAAGATCTTGATTAGAGTTAGAGTTTTTAGAGCGCCTATATAAGGTACGATCTCTTAGTCTTTGCATGCGTCGTAAGTCAACTGCGAGGAAACCTAGGAAACACTGGGATATTTGGTGTTTTTCCGACCGACAAACTTGGTTAACACGATTAGCAATGTCGACAGGACCCAGAAGTACTATTCAAGATCAAGATGATCTCGATGATTTTAAGAGTTTAGCAAAAATTATTGCGGGGATTACAGTGAGCAAGGCCGGTCATATTCGACCGGAGATGTGTCCAGAGGGGTATGTAGTGATATACGAATACCCTTTTAAGATAGGTTTCTAGTGGCCATATTTGCCTTTAGCTAAGGCGTTTATGTGCGAGTCTGACCTCTCGCCGGGGCAGCTAATGCTCCAGTTCTGGCATGTTATCCAGGTCATCGAGCGACTTACCTCGAGTTGGGAGTCACCAATGAAAGTGACAGACCTGCTGACGGCTTATCAGGTCAAGAAGGATACATACCGTCGCTACAACCTGTTTTCAAAACACAAGGGCAATCGTACCTTGGTTCTGAAAACTGCGGTCAACGACCGCAAATGGAAGACCAGGTACGTACTCGTGCGGGTAGCGACGCTGGACCCTGAAAGTGACTGGATCAGGTCCGGTTGGAACATGGCGGGTGACTTTCCAGCTTTGGTCGAGCGCTTTTATTGTATTTATTTATTTGTTTTTTGACTAATCTTCTCCCTTGTTTATCTTCAGACATCAACTTCGACAAGGTGAAACCCAACGACGATTCCAAGGCTAAAAATGAGAAGTTCTTGGAGATCAGTCCTGATGACAGATCGTTCGTCACGGGACATTTAGTAGACGAGGACGACAACTTGGTCTACTTGGGCGAAAACCAACAGGTGAGACGAGAAGAGGGAGAGGGAGAGGAGGAAGAAGAGACTGAGGAGGAAGAGGAGAAAGAGAAGAAGGAGAGAGAAGAGTCGGGGGAAGAAAAAGAGGAAATGATCAGTAAGTGTTCCTTTGCTTTCTTCTTGCTCGAACTAGTCTTTCTCTTCTTTCGATTGTCTAATCGTTCTTTCTTTTTCTTGTTCCACAAGAGGATCCCAGGGGAAGATGACGCCTGCGGCTGCCAAGAAGGCAGCTCAAGCTGAGCTGGCCCGTCAAGGCAGAGAAAAGAGAAAGGGGATCCCGACAACTGGGTCGGGTGTCCTAAAGAAGACGAGGACTGTTAATGCCAAAAATCGCACCAAAGGGACAACTTAAGGTCGATGTGGACTTAAACAACTAAAGAAAGAATCTTTCGACGAGACGTGCGACGATAAACAAAATAAAGAAACAAGGGATTTGATGACGCAGGAAAAACCTCAAACGAGGAAAAAACCTGCGGACGACAGGGGGTGTCATCGCTGCGCTATGGTCGCCAATCAGGGGCGATGTCTTTGGATACTGGTGTCGATCGTATAGAGATTACAATACAAATGAAGGAAATGCTTCGAAATGTAAAGTACAAGTGTTTGAATGTAAAAATAGGTGTTTGTCGAGTACGAAACAAAGTATGAACTGCTGGTCGAGGGATGTTGTCGTGCGTCGAGAGCGGTACTTAGAATAATGGTTCTTCACTTCAGGTGTTCTTGAATATTGCTTCGGTTGTTAATCGCCGGATATTCGATGTCTGGAAATGTTGATTGAGCTTGATATTTATAGTCTTCGCGTCCTTAGCTTCATCCATGAATGCTCCTTTAATGGCCTTAACGGTTGGAAACGGTCGCCGGAGTAATGATCTTCGTCCGTTACGGTCGCCGGAGTAATGATATTCATCCGTTTACGGTTGCCGGCTGTTTAATGACTGCGTCGGTTATAGTCGTTGCTCCTTAATGACTTTTACTCCTGAATTAAACACTTAATAAACGGTCATGGTTAACGTTAGCTTTGGTCGAAGTCGCACGTCCTTATATAATAGTCGTGCGTATCGGGCGACGCTATGGTCGAGCGTCGTAAGGAACTCTCGACTTACCTTTTATGAGGGACGACGATGGTGTTCTAGGTCTTTGTCGAGATCTTATCTTAATACAAGATATAGTCCCTAATCATACGTCTTACCTGTTCTGGTCGCGGTCGAGCGACGTGATTTTTTGCCCAAACAGTTTGCCCCCAAAATTTGAAAATTGAATGTCAAATTTAAGTTTTAAATTTTGCTTGTCGAACGCTTAGGCCCGTGACCTGGGTTGAGGGACTTACCTGGTTGTCGTGGAACTAGACCGGTTCTCCTTTAACTGAACGAGAAGTTGAAAAGTTGTGACGTCACACTGACGCACGATGATGCTTACCAGCTGTCGAAGATTCGGATAGGTATACGAAAAGACATGGACGCGTGTTGATCATCAAGGAATTCGGCTTGTTGCGATTTCCTGCATAAATATAGATCACAATGGGTTGTTTTCTTTAGAGATTTAAAAGTTTTCTGTTTCTGATGAGGCCCTTCTCGACTTTGTTCAAATCTTGGGTGGTTGGAGATCTATCAAGGGTTACGATACCCGAATCGTTGATGATGTTGGTTACGATGAGCACGATGTCTGTGTATTCTGCACACCTGGAAATGATGTCTTCTGCCACGTCAACCCTTTCGTCAGCCGACAGGGGCGGGGGTGTAAAGACGGGAGAGAACGAGGAGGAACTTATGGTGATCAGCTTTGCGCTGTCGCCGTCCCTCTCGTTTGACTACGTCCTCGTCAGGATGAAGTCACTTCCGCATCTGGGGAAACATCAGCCCTTAGTTTCCGAGGAGTGTTTTCAAAGGATCTATATTGAAGAGATAGGGCTGTGTTTAGCCGAACTGGCGTTCCTTGTATGTTTTTTTCTTTCAAAACTTGTGTTATCGATGTTCTTTCGTTTTTATGTTTTGCTAACGTGTTCCCTTCGTATTTAACAGATGTTTCTGTTTCTTTTCATTAAGTGTGTCAAGACGGGAACAATATTGGAGTGGAGGTCACTCGTCAGAAAACAGATGTTCCAGCCTTAGCTTTAATCTTAAGAGCCACATTCTCAGAATATTATGGCGTAAGGAGTTGGAAAACAATTCCTAACATACTCGTTTGATCCTTACATTAACATGTTTTGAAGATGCCACAATCTCGAAGGTCAAGACTCCTGGCAGAACATACGACTGACACTCTTCTCCACATTTTTTGTTTTATGTAGTTTACGCTCGAGCTTATTAGTGTGTAATGAGTTTTAGTCTGTCTTTGTATAACTGTTCGTTTTGTGAACATGTTATCGTCTGTAAAATGAGCGAAGAATCGTGCGACTTAGGCATTCTTTACAATATGATGAATATAACTCAGACATTTTGAATTGTATTGACAATCATGAATATATATCATTGATGAATATGAATTTTTTTTAAAGTTTAGAAACTTTTATTGAGAGGTCATTAAAACCTACCAATCGTACGTCGAGATTTAGATGCCCCTGTGATAAGACGATCGACTCATGAACTTGGGCATCTATGTTGTGCATTCCCGTAATTATCTTTTGATCCTATGATGTTTATTTTCAAGTAACAATTTGTATGAGAAAGAAGTAACCTTAAAAGAAATATCTTTTGAGATGCGTCGCATTCCAACTACGCGGGATCTCTTGATTGTCGAGGGTCTGGAGTCGATAGGCTCCCTTACCAATGACTTCAGAGATACGGTACGGGCCCTCCCACTTGATTGAAAGTTTTCCCGCGTTGGGTTCTTGAGTGTTTTGGAACACTCGGCGAAGAACATAATCGCCTTCTTGAAAGACTTTGACCTTGACATGTTTGTTGAAATACCGTTCGCCCGCTTGCTTCTGCGACGCCATTCTGATTAAGGTGGATTCTCTGAGTTCTTCGAGGGCGTCGAGGCCGTAACTTAGATCAACCAAGTTATGTTCAATGGAAGTGTGCCTTGAGGTTGGGAGTTGGACCTCGACTGGTAGGACTGCTTCGCAGCCATAGACGAGAGAGAAAGGGGTTTGTCTTGTGGACGTGCGTGGCGTCGTGCGATTTGCCCACAGGATCGAAGGGAGTTCTTCGACCCATCTTCCCTTTGCAGCCTTCAATCGCTTCCTGATCGAAGCTATAATAGTTTTGTTACTCGATTCTGCAAGTCCATTGGCTTGAGGATATCTGGGAGTTGAGGTTGTTAGCTTGATATTCCTGTCATCGCAGAACTGCTGGGTCCTGTCGCTTATGAATTGGGATTCATTGTCGCAGACAATCTCGGACGTAATTCCAAACCTGCATATGATATTAGTTTGGATAAAAGAGATGACTTATTTATCCCTGATTTGGGTGAAAGCAGCCGCTTCGACCCACTTGGGAAAATAATCAGTAAGTACAAGGAGGAATACCTTTTGTCTTGGAGCAGGTGGCAGCTTGCCGACGATATCCATTCCCCACCTCATGAAGGGCCATGGGGTAAGCGTCGAGTGCAAAGGTTCCGAGGGTTTATGAGACATACCTGAGTGTCGTTGACAGGGGTCGCAACTCTGGACATACTTGATGGCGTCTTGTCGCAGTGTTGGCTAAAAATATCCTTGTCGGGATATACGATTAGCTAAACTACGACCTCCTGAATGATTACCACATTCACCGTCGTGCATCTCTTGGAGGATATTCTGGGCTTGATTTTTGCTGATGACGCACCTTAAATTTAAGCCCGTCGATGATCGTCGATAGAGCTTATTTTCGATCATTACGTACTTAGATGCTTTGAATCTGAGTTTTCGAGCCTCCATTTTGTCTTCGGGGAGTTGGTCGTGCACGAGGAAATTTCGAATGTCGCATGACCAATCATCTTCTTCGTCTTCGATCTGGATGACGTCTGTGTTTCCAATGGACGGCGTTGCCAGGTGAATCATAGGAATAACATCAAATATTGGTTCAGCTAAAGCGGACCCAAGGTTTGCCAATGCGTCGGCCTGAGTGTTCTGGTCTCGCGGAATCTGTTCAATAGAAAAAGATTTAAATTTTTTGGAAATTTCTTTTGTCACGCTTAGATATGCTGTCAGTTTAAATCCTTGGCTACGAATTCTCCATTGATCTGATTTACTACCAGCAGGGAATCGCTCTTGACATGCAGTGCGGTTGCCCCCGAGTCGTGGGCCATATTCATTCCCATGATCAGGGCTTCATACTCAGCCTCGTTATTGGTGGTTTTGAAGTCGTATCGGACCGAGTATACCATCTTCCCCCCCTGTGGCGACTTTAAGACGACGCCCAATCCAGAGCCTCTAATGTTGGATGATCCATCGACATGTAGAATCCAAGGTACGTCGTCGCGAGTCACCACAACGGACACTTCGAGTTCTGCTACTTTTTCTAACTCAGGGCTGAAATCGGCGATAAAATCTGCCAAGGCTTGCGATTTGATCGCGGTCCTGGGTTTAAAATCGATGTCATAACTGCTTAGATATATACTCCATTTTGCTAAGCGACCTGTCAACTCGGGTTTTCTTAAGACCGATTTAAGAGTGAAGTTAGTCACGACAGTAATAGGATGTGATTCAAAGTAATGACGTAGTTTTTTAGCAGCAGTGACTAGTGATAAGAGTAATTTTTCCATAGAGGAATACCTGGTTTCTGCATCTAAAAGTGATTTACTTACATAATAGATCGGCAATTGCTGTTTTTCATCTTCTCGTGTTAGAACAACACTTACTGCATTTGGCCTGACAGCTAAATACAACTGTAGGATCTCATGATCGCGACGCCATGTATTCCTTGAGTTTTTGCAAGGCTTGTTCATGATCATTGGTCCAGTCGAAGCCCCTATTTTTCCTGAGGACATTATAAAATAGATGACATTTATCTGAAGATCGGGAGATAAACCTGTTTAGAGCTGCTTCTCGACCGGTGAGTTTCTGGACTTCTTTGAAATTTCGAGGAGATTTGATCTCAATGATGGCCTTGATTTGGTCGGGGTTAGCCTCAATGCCTCGACGAGTGACCATATAACCCAGGAAATTCCCGGCACTAACGCCAAAGGAACATTTCGTCGAATTGAGCTTCATGTTTTACTTCCGGAGGATGTCGAACGATTTCCTGAGGTGATCAATGTGATCAATAGCTTGCATCGACTTCACTAACATGTGGTCGATATATACCTCCATCGTGTCTCCAAGATGGTCTTTGAACATCTTGTTTACCAACCGTTGGTAGGTAGAACCTGCATTTTTTAGTCCGAAAGGCATAACTTTGTAACAATAAATACCTCGATCCGTCATGAAAGCGGTTTTCTCTTGGCCGTCAACGTGCATTAAAATTTGGTTGTATCCAGAATAGGCGTCCATGAATGTTAATAACTCATGCCTCGCGGTTGCATCGACCATGGCGTCAATATGAGGTAACGGGAATGGATCCTTTGGACAGGCTTTATTGAGGTCGGTGAAGTCGATACAAACCCTCCATTTTCCATTCTTCTTGGCTACGACCACGACGTTAGCGAGCCAATCAGGATATTTTACCTCCCGAATCTTTCCTGTCTTGAGGAGGTTGTCGACCTCATCATTTATTACTTTATTCCTTTCAGGAGCGAACTTGCGACGTTTTTGCTTGATAGGTTTGAACGATGGATCGACGTTAAGCTTATGAGCAATGACATTGGGGTCAATACCGACCATATCTTCATGTGACCAGGCGAAGAAATCAGCATGCTCCTGCAAAAAGGATATGAGTTTTTCTTTAATGTGGGGATCAAGGGATGAACCCACAAGAATCTTTTGATCGGGTTTGCTTTGATCTAGAACGATTTCCTCCAAATGATACTCATCGACAGCTGCTGGGGAGTTTTGTGCATTTTCTAAGCTTGCGTGTACTGGTATAACGTCTTGTTCTGGAATCCCGTTATCCGCCATTTTCCTGCAACAGAAAATAGAAGCAACTCCAAGAAACTATTAGTAGAATGCACGTTCGTCGAGAATTTTCTCTAGATGTAGTACCACGGATGGCGCCAAACTGTTAATGCCAAAAATCGCACCAAAGGGACAACTTAAGGTCGATGTGGACTTAAACAACTAAAGAAAGAATCTTTCGACGAGACGTGCGACGATAAATAAAATAAAGAAACAAGGGATTTGATGACGCAGGAAAAACCTCAAACGAGGAAAAAACCTGCGGATGACAGGGGGTGTCGTCGCTGCACTATGGTCGCCAATCAAGGGCGATGTCCTTGGATACTGGTGTCGATCGTACAGAGATTATAATACAAATGAAGGAAATGCTTCGAAATGTAAAGTACAAGTGTTTGAATGTAAAAATAGGTGTTTGTCGAGTACGAAACAAAGTATGAACTGCTGGTCGAGGGCTGTTGTCGTGCGTCGAGAGCGATACTTAGAATAATGCTTCTTCACTTCAGGTGTTCTTGAATATTGCTTCGGTTGTTAATCGCCGGATATTCGATGTCTGGAAATGTTGATTGAGCTTGATATTTATAGTCTTCGCGTCCATAGCTTCATCCATAAATGCTCCTTTAATGGCCTTAACGGTTGGAAACGGTCGCCAGAGTAATGATCTTCGTCCGTTACGGTCGCCGGAGTAATGATCTTCGTCCGTTTACGGTTGCCGACTGTTTAATGACTGCGTCGGTTATAATCGTTGCTCCTTAATGACTTTTACTCTTGCATTAAACACTTAATAAACGATCATGGTTAACGTTAGCTTTAGTCGAAGTCGCACGTCCTTATATAATAGTCGTGCGTATCGGGCGACGCTATGGTCGAACGTCGTAGGGAACTCTCGACTTACCTTTATGAGGGACGACGATGGTGTTCTAGGTCTTTGTCGAGACCTTGTCTTAATACAATATATAGTCCCTAATCATACGTCTTACTTGTTCTGGTCGCGGTCGAGCGACGTGATTTTTTGCCCAAACAAGGACGACGATCCCGAGGGAACCGTCTTCGAAGGTAAGAGACTCGTCGAGATTCGTTTTTCCTGAGAAGGCGAAGGTGGCGATCGTGACTTCTGAGAAGACGAAGATGTCTTTTGACGCGATTGACGCGACGCCAGTCAGCCCGACGCTTCAGGCGACAATGACGGCGCCTGCATCTGCCAACTCGACCCGTACAGCGACCGACAAGGGCAAGGGTCACGCGACCGAGGATAAGGATGTCACGACGGTTAATTTTACATTGCCGTCAGACTTCTTAGCTGATAATGTCCTAGACGGGACGAAATTGTTTCCGCATCTGGGGAAATATCAGCTCCCATCTTTCGAGGAGCGTTTTCGAGGGGTCTCCGTCGAGGAAGCGGGATCGCATGTTGCCGGACTGGCGTTCATGGTAAGTCAAGAAATGTTTTATTTTATCGATGTTTACTTTGTCGAATATTTATTAACAATGCTTTTCATGTTTTCAGACGTTCCAGTCTTCCCTGGCTCTGCACGCAGAAACGACAAGGATAGTTGGCCTAGTGTCTTCTGCTCTTAAGAGAGAGGACGCGGCGTTGGAGAGGGAGAGGTCTGCTCTGGAACGTGCTAAAGGTATGTCGGTACGACTCAACGACGCTCTGAACGAGCTGGAAGCTGTCGGTCATGTAAAGGACGAGGCGAATTCTCGTCTGAAGCAATCTCTGTCTTTGATCGCCGACCAAAGGGAGGAGCTAGACAGAATAAAGGAGTCCTTGACTATGAAGGAAAAAGAAGTCGAGGAGTCCAAGTCGAAGGTGGCGAGCTTGGAGGAAGAGGTGAAGGAGCTAAAGGATAGGACTAAGTCTGTCTTTGCTTTTGCCCGATTCACTGCGTGGGCGGCTATCATGCGACGACATCTGTCGGGCAAGAATCCTCTTGCCTCTGCGTCGGAGGAGTTGGCATTTTTCTTGTCGAAGATCCGGTCGGAGCGGGACCTGGACTCGGACGATGAGAAGGAGGTCGACGAGGAGGAGGAGGACGAGGGCTCTAAGGGTGAGGCCTCAGGCAAGGATGCGACCGACGCTCCTCTCCATCCTTAGGAAAAATCTTTGTTATTTTTGTTTTTTACTACTCGACCGTTGGCGGTCGAGTTGCTTGGATGTAAATGACTGTTTAATGAATGAAATTTATATTTCATTGAACCCGTGTCTTGACTCTTACATGTCGTAGACATATATAGTATCAATTGCGAAATTCACTAAGTAGAGAATGAACAAGAAATCGTGCGACTTAGACATCCATTGTAATATAACGACTAGCACCTAAGTCATAAGACTTTTATACTTTTAAATCGTGCTGGCAATCATAAGCACATGCGATCAAAGCATTCATTCAGAACATGAAGTTTTTCTAAGTTAAAAAACTTAGATCGAGGGGTCGTTAGACCTTATGATCATTGTTTGGGTAAAAATCCACTAGCCTCGACCACGACCAAAACGTTAAAGACATTTATTACACTTCTCTTGTAACAAAGTTAAATCATCAACACTTTGTCCTTGTTTGGGCAAAATTTCACCAGTCTCGACCACGACCAAGGTAAGTAAAAGGACTCACTTCTGTTACTTCTGATAAGGTAAAATCATTGCACTTTATCCCCCGACTAAAGTTAAGATCAAAAGTTATTTACCTCACGACACTCGACCACGATGTCGTACGTTTCACACGATCGTCGCATAGAACCATGCGACCTCGACTAGCTAACGCGTGATACAACTGTTACGTTTGTTTAGTGTTTATTGCAGGAGTCAACGTCATTAATGGACAACGGCTATAACTGATGAAAGCCATTAACAACACTAAAGACGACGTCCGTTACGACAGTTATCGAAGTATTTAATGAGCCAATTAAAGCGCCCGAAGACTATAAATTCCAAGATCAATCCTCAGTTCAAGGGACATCGAACAACAAACACAAACACTCG
Source organism: Saussurea involucrata (assembly GCA_033807775.1). Taxonomy (NCBI): domain Eukaryota; kingdom Viridiplantae; phylum Streptophyta; class Magnoliopsida; order Asterales; family Asteraceae; genus Saussurea; species Saussurea involucrata. The sequence goes on from CM066316.1 coordinate 54,980,438, forward strand.
AACTCGAATGAACACTTGAAGCACATAAATCGCTCTCAGAAGAATCGCTCTCGACGCACGACATCAGCGCACGACACACAGTTTAAACACACGACGCACATTGTTTTTACATTTAAAACACTTGTTACTTTACATTTCGAAGTCTTTCCTTCATTTGTATTGTAATCTCTGTACGATCGACACCAGAAACACAAGGACATCGCCCCTGTTTGGCGACCATAGTGCAGCGACGACTTCCACAGTCGTCCGCGGGTTTTTTCCTTGTTGAGGTTTTTCCCGCGTCACCAAATTCTCTGTCTCATTTACATTTTCGTCTTTGTCGCACGCTTTGTCAAAAGATTCTTTTCTTTAGTTGTTAAAGTCCACATCGACCTTAAGTTGTACTTTGGTGCGATTTTTGGCATTAACAGTTTGGCGCCATCCGTGGGACCCCATCTAGAGAAAATCTTCGACAAACGTGCGTCCTACTAACGGTTTCTCGTAGTCTCCTCTGTTTTCGATTTCAGGAAAATGGCAAATAACGGAAGCCTAGAACAAGCCGCTGTCCCAGCACAGGAGGGGCTCAAAAATGCGCAGGATGCTCCTGAAGTAGTCAACGATTATCGCCTGGAGGAAGTCGCCCTAGATCCAAGCAAGCCTGAACAAACAGTCTTTATAGGGTCATCCCTCAATCCCTGTTTCAGGGAAAAGTTGATATCTTTTTTGCAGGAATATGCTGATTGTTTCGCCTGGTCGCATGAAGATATGGTAGGCATAGATCCTGATGTCATCTCCCATAAGCTCAATGTCGACCCATCGTTCAAGCCTATCAAGCAAAAGCGAAGGAAATTTGCTCCTGAAAGGAATAAGGTGATAAATGACGAAGTCGACAACCTTCTCAAGACGGGAAAGATTCGTGAAGTAAAATATCCCGATTGGCTTGCTAATGTCGTGGTCGTGGCGAAGAAAAATGGCAAGTGGAGAGTCTGTATCGACTTCACCGACCTCAACAAAGCTTGTCCAAAAGATCCTTTTCCATTGCCACATATTGATGCCATGGTCGACGCGATGGCAGGGCACGAACTATTGACGTCCATAGATGCCTATTCCGGATATAATCAAATCCTAATGCACATCGAGGATCAAGAAAAAACCGCATTTATGACTGTTTGGGCAAAATTTCACACGTCTCGACCGCGACCAGAGATGGTAAGACGTATGTCATGAGCTATACCTTGTATTAAGATAAGGTCCTGACGAAGACCCAAAGAACCTCCGCCATCCCTCCTAAAAGGTAAGTCGAGAGTTCCTCACGACACTTGACCTCGATGTCGCCCGTTCCACACGACCGTCGCATAAAACCATGCGACCTCGACCGACTAACGCGTTAACAACTGTTATGTTTATTCAAGTGTTTAATGCAGGAGTCAAAGTTATTAATGGACAACGGCTATAACCGACGAAATCAGTTATGAGCATCTAAACTCACATTGAAGACGACGACCGTTACAACAATCATCAAAGATCTTAATGATTCAATTAAAGTCATCCGAAGACTAAAAAATCACAGCTCAATCATCAGTTCAAGACACCGGATTGACACCTGATCAACACCTGATAAACACAAAAGTATCAGAGAACATCAAACACAGAAGCTAAACATCCGAGCTCAGAAGAACACTACAAGCGAAAGGCTCTCACTCGAAGAACTGCACTCGACGCATGACTTTCGCTCTCGACCAACAATTTTACACATTGTTTTCACACACGACATACACTTGTTTTACATTCCATACACTTGTACTTTACATTTCGAAGTCTTTTCCTTCATTTGTATTGTAACTTCTGTACGATCGACATCCGGAACACCAAGGACATCGCCCCTGATTGGCGACCATAGTGCAGCGACGACATCCATTGTCGTCCGCAGGTTTTTTCCTCGTTGAGGTTTTTGCTGCGTCATCAAATCCTTTGTCTCATTTACATTTTTATCTTTGTCGCACGCTTTTGTTGATAGATTCCTTTCTTTAGTTGTTAAAGTCCACATCGACCTTAAGTTGTCCCTTTTGTGCGATTTTTGGCATTAACAGTTTGGCGCCATCCGTGGGACCCCATCTAGAGAAAATCTTCGACAAACGTGCGGCGTACTAACAGTTTTTTGGAGTTTCCCCTGCTCTCTATTTCAGGAAAAAATGGCAGATAATGGAAACCTTAAACAAGTTGCTATTCCGGTACATGAAGGGCTCGAAGATGTGCATAATCCCCCAGCGGTAGTCGATGATTATCACCTGGAAGAAATCATTCTGGATCAAAGCAAGCCCGACCAAAAAATCCTCGTGGGATCGTCCCTCGACCCCAGCATTAGAGAAAGACTCATATCTTTTTTGCAGGAGCATGTTGACTGCATTGCCTGGTCGCACGAATACATGGTCGGGATCGACCCCAACGTTATTTCCCATAAGCTTAACGTCGATCCGTTGTTTAAACCCATCAAACAAAAGCGACGCAAATTCGCTCCTGAGAGGAATAAGGTAATAAATGACGAAATTGATAACCTCCTTAAAACAGGAAAGTTTCGAGAGGTAAAGTATCCCGACTGGCTCGCCAACGTCGTGGTCGTAGCCAAGAAAAATGGAAAATGGAGGGTATGTATCGACTTCACGGATCTCAATAAAGCCTGTCCAAAAGATCCTTTCCCATTGCCACATATCGACGCCATGGTCGACGCAACCGCAGGGCATGAACTATTGACATTCATGGATGCCTATTCCGGGTATAATCAGATCTTAATGCACGTCGAAGATCAGCAGAAGACCGCTTTCATGACGGACCGAGGTATTTATTGTTATAAAGTTATGCCTTTCGGACTAAAAAATGCAGGATCTACCTACCAACGTCTAGTAAATAAAATGTTCAAAGACCATCTCGGCGACACGATGGAGGTATATATTGACGACATGCTGGTCAAGTCAAAGCAAGCGATCTACCATGTCGAGCATCTGAGGCAATCGTTCGATATCCTTAGAAAGTACAGCATGAAGCTCAACCCGACGAAATGTTCCTTCGGCGTCAGTGCTGGAAAATTCCTGGGTTATATGGTCACTCGCCGTGGCATCGAAGCTAATCCCGACCAGATCAAGGCCATTGTCGAGATCAAATCTCCCCGAAATTTCAAAGAAGTCCAAAGGCTCACTGGTCAGGTAGCGGCTCTAAACAGGTTCATCTCCCGATCCTCAGATAAATGTCACCTATTTTATAATGTCCTCAGGAAGAACAGAGGTTTCGACTGGACCGACGATCATGAGTAAGCATTGCAAAAACTCAAAGATTACATGGCGTCACCTCCTTTGTTGTCAAAACCTCACGATCATGAAATACTACAGCTATATTTGGCCGTCAGTCCTAACGCCGTAAGTGCAGGCTTGACACGAGAAGATGAAAAGCAGCAATTGCCAATTTACTATGTAAGTAAATCTCTTTTGGAAGCGGAAACCAGGTATTCCTCTATGGAAAAATTGCTTTTGTCGCTAGTCACAGCTGCTAAAAAACTGCGACACTATTTTGAGTCGCATCCCATTACTGTCGTAACTAACTTCCCTCTTAAGTCTGTCTTAAGAAAACCTGATTTGAAAGGTCGCTTAGCAAAATGGAACATATATCTCAGCAGTTACGACATAGACTTCAAACCCAGGACTGCGATCAAATCGCAAGCCTTGGCAGATTTTATTGCTGATTTCAGCCCTGAACTGGAAAAAGAAGCAGAGCTCGAAGTGTCAGTTGTGGCGACTCACGACGACGTACCTTGGATCTTACATGTCGACGGATCATCTAACATTAGAGGCTCAGGACTAGGCGTCGTCTTAAAGTTGTCACAGGGGGGCAAGATGGTATACTCAGTTCGATGCGATTTCAAGACTACCAACAACGAAGCTGAATACGAAGCCCTGATCATGGGAATGAATATGGCCTACGACTTGGGGGCAACCGCGTTGCACGTCAAGAGCGACTCGCTCCTGGTGGTAAACCAAATCAATGGAGAATTCGCAGCCAAGGATTCAAAAATGACAGCATACCTAAAGGTAGCAAAAGAAATTTCCGAAAAATTTAAATCTTTCTCAATTGAACAGATTCCAAGAGACCATAATACTCAAGCCGACGCTTTAGAAAACCTTGGATCTGCTTTGGTCGAACCAATATTCGATGCTATTCCTATAATCCATATGGCGACATCGTCTATCGAGAACATCGAGGTCGTCCAGATCGAAGACGAAGAGGATGGTTGGTCGTGCGACATCAGAAATTTTCTTACGCACGACCAACTCCCAGAAGACAAGATGGAAGCCCGGAAGATCAGATTCAAAGCGTCCAAATACGTCAGGATCGGAGATAGGCTCTATCGACAATCATCGACAGGATTAAATCTGAGATGCGTCGTCAGCAAAAATCAAACTCAAAAAATCCTTCAAGAAATGCACGATGGAGAGTGCGGAAATCATTCAGGAGGTCGCAGTCTTGCTAATCGTATCTCACGACAAGGGTATTTTTGGCCAACACTGCGACAAGACGCCGCTAAGTACGTCCAAAGTTGTGACCCCTGTCAATGACCCTCTGGTATGACTCATAAACCCTCTGAGCCTTTGCACTCGATACTTATTCCATGGCCCTTCATGAGGTGGGGGATGGATATTGTCGGCAAGTTACCACCCGCCCCTGGCCAAAAAGTATTCCTCCTCGTACTTACAGATTACTTTTCCAAGTGGGTCGAAGCGGCTGCTTTTTCCCAAGTCAGGGATAAAGAAGTCATCTCTTTTATCCAAACTAACATCATATGCAGGTTTGGGATTCCGTCTGAATTTATCTGCGACAATGGATCACAGTTCATAAGCGACAGGATCCAACAATTCTGTGAGGATAGAAGCATCAAGTTGACGACCTCGACGCCCAGATATCCTCAAGCTAACGGACTCGCTGAGTCAAGCAATAAAACCATCGTCGCATCGATCAAGAAAAGGCTAAAAGCTGCAAAGGGAAAATGGGTCGAAGAACTCCCTTCAGTTTGTAAAAAGTAAATTCATTAATACAAGAAGCAGTCTGTTAGGACACTGAAATTGTCCTTTATAATAGAAAGTTTTGTAAAGCAATAGCTGTGTTAAAGGGCTTATGCTTAATTGTTGTAGCAAGTGATGAAGACTATAAATAGGTCTTTACTTGTAGTTTGTAAAAAGTAAATTCATTAATACAAGATGTAGATCTCTAATCACTTTGTGTTCTCTCTAGGTTAGATTTCCTTTTCAATAATGTTCTTCATCATCTTGTTACACAATACTTGGATTGTATGAAGATCATGGACCTAACAAGTCCAACTCCCAACCTCGAGGCATACTTCCATCGATCACAACCTGGTCGACTTAAATTATGACCTCGATGCCCTTGAAGAGCTTAGGGAATCAGCCTTAATAAGAATAGCATCACAGAAGCAAGCAGTCGAACGATATTTCAATAAGCACGTCAAATCCAAAGTCTTTCAAGAAGGCGATTACGTCCTCCGTCGAGTGTTCCAAAACACTCAAGAGCTCAATGCTGGTAAGCTTTCTATTAAATGGGAAGGTCCATTCCGCATCTCCGAAGTCGTGGGTAAAAGAGCCTATCGACTTCGAACTCTCGATGATCAGGAAATCCCACGCAGTTGGAACGCAACACACCTGAAAAAGTATTTCTTTTGAAAACACTTTCCTCTCATACGAATTTCTATTCGTCTCATTTAAACATTGGAGGGCCGTTGACTAGCCAACGACCGACCTTTCGCGGGAACGCACGACATAAGTGCCCAAGTTTAAGACTTGATCGTTTTATCACAGGGGCACATAATGCAAATCTCACCGTACGATCTAGTTGCACGATCGTAAAGTCTAAATGATCCTCCGACTCAAGTTTTTTTTTTGTACGTTCTAACACATCGATATTCGAGTTCATCAATGCAATGAAAATGTATTCTAATTGTTATACTACAATGAATGCCTAAGTCGCACGGTTTTTTCTCATTCTATGCTTGATGAATTGTACGGTCGATATTACGTAAAAAAAACACGAGTTCAATCTCATTCATGAAACGAACGATTACATACGAGAGACCAACGGTCGAATATCCAAAAACGAGGTTCGTTATATGCCAAATAGCTCGATCACACACGATCGGGCATAATTCGTAAAACAGAAGTCTATCCTAAAACTAGGAAGTGTATCGATCACGCACTCTGCCTCAAAAGTCTCGACCCCGAAGCATGCTGAAACAACTGATGCAAGGATCAAACGAGTATGATAGAAGTTGTCTCCCGACTTATTACGCCACAACATTCCGAGAATGTGGCTCTTAAGATTAAGGTTAGGATTGGAGGAAGGAATATGTTCTTCCCGACGGTCGACTTCCAGTCCAACATCTTCTCCATCTTCGCGTATCTAACAAAAGAAGATCGAAGCGTCTGTAAAATATAAAAGAAGTCTATTACACAAACATTCAGCGAAAACATTAGGAACACGAGTTTCGAAAGAAAAACTCACCAAAAAAAATCCGCTAGTCCAGCTAAACGCGATCCCGTCTCTTCGATGGAGATCTTTTGAAAACGCTCCTTGAAAGACAAGAGCTGATATTCCCCCAGATACGGAAATGACTTCGTCCCGTCAAGGACACAGTTAGTCAAGAGGATCGACGACAACGTAAAGTTGATCGTCATAACTTCCTCCTCACCCTCTCCCGTCCTTATACCCTTGCCCCCGACGGCTGACAAAGGGGTCGACGTGGATACAGAGGACAGCGTAGCCAGATGCGCAAGATCCACGAACGTCGCGTCTATCGCAATCAAAGTCTTCATCGACTCGGACATAATCATTCTCAAATATCTTCCAATCTTGGAAAGCTTGAGAGAAATCGAGAAGCTATACCTCATATGGACACTCCAAAAATTTCGAAAAGTATTGAACAAAGAACAACAAGGGATCAAAGAAGAATTCCTCACTAAGAAACTTTTCAAGAAGATATAAAAGGAAGTGATCCACTATGATCCCTATTTATGCAATCGATCATGTTAGGTCAAACCCTTTGATGATCACCACGTGCCCTCGTCCCTTCGCATGACCACATGGATCGTCGACACCTGTCAAAGACAGCTGGTAAGCACAATCGTACCTCAGTATGACGTCACGACCTCGTTTTCTCTTCGACTTCTCGTTCGGTTAGAATTGAACCAATTCAATTCCGAAACAACCAAGGTATTTTTAACGCAAAACCCTAAGCACCCGACAAGCAAAATTTAAAATTCGAATTTGCCATCCTACTTTCAAATTTTGGGGGCAAACTGTTTAGGCAAAATTTCACAGGTCTCGACCGCGACCCGAGAAGGTAAGACGTATGTCATGAGCTATACCTTGTATTAAGATAAGGTCCCGACGAAGACCCAAAGAACCTCCGCCATCACTCCTAAAAGGTAAGTCGAGAGTTCCTCACGACACTCTACCTCGACGTCGCCCGTTCCACACGACCGTCACATAAAACCATGCGACCTCGACCGACTAACGCGTTAACAACTGTGATGTTTATTCAAGTGTTTAATGCAGGAGTCAAAGTTATTAATGGACAACGGCTATAACCGACGAAATCAGTTATGAGCATCTAAACTCACATTGAAGACGACGACCGTTACAACAATCATCAAAGATCTTAATGTTTCAATTAAAGTCATCCGAAGACTATAAAATCCCAGCTCAATCATCAGTTCAAGACACCTGATCGACACCTGATCGATACCTGATCAACACCTGATAAACACAAAAGTATCAGAGAACATCAAACACAGAAGCTAAACATCCGAGCTTAGAAGAACACTGCAAGCGAAAGGCTCTCACTCGAAGAACTGCACTCGACGCACGACTTTCGCTCTCGACCAACAATTTTACACATTGTTTTCGCACACGACATACACTTGTTTTACATTCCATACACTTGTACTTTACATTTCGAAGTCTTTTCCTTCATTTGTATTGTAACTTCTGTACGATCGACATCCGAAACACCAAGGACATCGCCCCTGATTGGCGACCATAGTGCAGCGACGACATCCACTGTCGTCCACAGGTTTTTTCCTCGTTGAGGTTTTTCCTGCGTCATCAAATCCTTTGTCTCATTTACATTTTTATCTTTGTCGCACGCTTTTGTCGAGAGATTCCTTTCTTTAGTTGTTAAAGTCCACATCGACCTTAAGTTGTCCCTTTGGTGCGATTTTTGGCATTAACAATGACGGTCCGAGGTATTTACTGTTATAAGGTTATGCCTTTTGGACTAAAAAATGCAGGTTCTACCTACCAGCGTCTGGTGAACAAGATGTTCAAGGATCGTCTTGGCGACACAATGGAGGTGTACATCGATGATATGTTGGTCAAGTCGAAGAAAGCTGTCGATCACGTCGGGCACTTGAGGCAATCGTTCGACATCCTTAGAGAATACAGTATGAAGCTTAATCCGACGAAATGTTCCTTTGGCGTCAGTGCCGGGAAATTCTTAGGCTACATGGTCACTCGTCGAGGCATCAAGGCTAATCCCGACCAGATCAAGGCTATTGTCGAGATCAAGTCTCCGAGAAATTGCAAAGAGGTCCAGAGGCTCACTGGTCGGGTAGCAGCCTTGAACAGGTTTATATCTCGATCCTCAGATAAATGCCATCTATTTTACAATGTCCTCAGGAAAAATAGAGGCTTCGACTGGACCGACGACCATGAGCAGAAATTGCAAAAGCTTAAAGAGTACATGACGCCGCCTCCTCTATTGTCGAAACCTCACGATCATGAAGTTTTGCAACTATATTTGGCTGTTAGTCCAAATGCAGTAAGCGCTGTACTGACGCAAGAAGATGAAAAGCAACAATTGCCGATCTACTATGTAAGTAAATCTCTTTTGGACGCAGAAACCAGGTATTCCTCAATGGAAAAATTACTTTTGTCGCTAGTCACAGCTGCTAAAAAACCGCGACACTATTTTGAATCGCATCCTATTACTGTCATGACTAACTTTCCTCTAAAGTCTGTCTTAAGGAAGCCTGAGTTGACAGGTCGCTTAGCAAAATGGAGTATATATCTCAGCAGTTACGACATTGATTTCCAACCCAGGACTGCAATTAAATCGCAGGCCTTGGCAGACTTCATTGCTGATTTCAACCCTGAATTGGAGAAAGAAGCAGAGCTCGAAGTGTTAACTGTGGCGACTCACGACGACGTACCTTGGATCTTGCATGTTGACGGTTCATCCAACGTTAGAGGTTCAGGACTAGGCGTCGTCTTAAAGTCCCCACAGGGGGGCAAGATGGTATATTCGATCCGGTGCGATTTCAAAACCACCAACAACGAAGCTGAGTATGAGGCCCTGATCATAGGAATGAATATGGCCTACGAGTCGGGGGCAACCGCGTTACATGTCAAAAGCGATTCTCTCCTGGTGGTAAACCGGATCAATGGGGCATTCGTGGCCAAAGATTCAAAAATGACAGCGTACTTTAAGGTAGCAAAAGAAAAATCCAAAAAATTCAAATCTTTTTCTATTGAACAGATCCAGAGGGATCAGAATACTCAGGCCGACGCTTTAGCAAATCTCGGGTCTGCTTTGGTCGAACCAATATTCGACGCCATTCCCATGATCCATCTGGCGACATCGTCCATTGAAAACGTCGATGTCGTCCAGATCGAAGATGAAGAGGATGATTGGTCGTGCGACATCCAAAATTTCCTCACTCACGACCAACTCCCAGAAGACAAAATGGAGGCCTGGAAGATCAGATTCAAAGCATCTAAATATATCATGATTGGAGATAGGCTCTATCGACGATCATCAACAAGATTAAATCTAAGATGCGTCATTAGCAAAAGTCAGGCCCAGAAAATCCTTCAAGAAATGCACGACGGCGAATGTGGCAATCATTCAGGAGGTCGCAGTTTGGCTAATCGTATCTCTCGACAAGGGTATTTTTGGCTAACGTTGCGACAAGACGTCGTCAAATATGTCCAGAACTGTGATCCTTGTCAACGACACTCAGGTATGTCACATAAACCCTCTGAACCCTTACACTCGACACTTATCCCATGGCCCTTCATGAGGTGGGCAATGGATATTGTCGGCAAGCTACCCCCGGCCTCGGGCCAAAAGGTATTCCTCCTTGTACTCACCGATTATTTTTCCAAATGGGTTGAAGCAGCTGCTTTTTCCCAAGTTAGGGATAAAGAACTCATCTCTTTTATCCAGACTAACATCATATGCAGATTTGGGATTCCATCCGAAATCGTCTGTGACAACGGATCCCAATTCATAAGCGATAGGACTCAACAATTCTGCGAAGACAGAAACATCAAACTAACAACCTCGACCCCCAGATACCCCCAAGCTAACGGACTTGCTGAATCAAGTAATAAGACCATTATTGCTTCGATCAAGAAAAGGCTAAAAACGGTAAAGGGAAAGTAGGTCGAAGAACTCCCATCAGTCATGTGGGCAAATCACACGACACCACGCACGTCCACAGGACAAACCCCTTTCTCTCTCGTCTACGGTTGCGAAGCAGTCTTGCCGGTCGAGGTCCAATTCCCAACTTCAAGGCATACTTCAGTCGATCACAACTTGGTCGATTTAGGATACGACCTCGACGCCCTCGAAGAACTTAGAGAATCAGCCTTGATTAGGATGGCGTCACAAAAGCAAGCGGTCGAGCAACATTTCAACAAAAACGTCAAAATCAAAGTCTTTCAAGAAGTCGACTACGTCCTCCGTCGAGTATTCCAAAACACTCAAGAGCTCAACGCAGGTAAAATTTCCATTAAGTGGGAAGGTCCTTATCGTATATCTGAAGTCGTGGGTAAAGGGGCTTATCGACTCCAGACCCTCGACAACCAAGAAATCCCACACAGCTGGAATGCAACGCATCTAAACAGGTATTTCTTTTAAACCCTTTTTCATACGATTTTTTATTTCACCTCGACGGTAACTAACTTAAGCATCGGAGGGTCGTTGGTTATCCAACGACCAACCTCTGACAATATTTTATCGCAGGATCGCACGACAAAAGTTTATCATGTGACTTTCCCAAAATCGCATAACATAAGTCTAATACACGACTCGATACGTAATTTAACGTCATCGCACGATTCGATTATGCAATCGGCTCACAATCTAAGTGTCTCGACTTAGAAAAGCCTCATGTTCTGAATGAATGCTCTAAACGCATGTATACTTGATTTTTGCACAACTAATGTTATGGTCGTTATCTTTCAATAAAAAGCCTTAGTCGCACATATCTACAGTTGTATTCGATTTACAAGTGTATTCATACAATTGAAATTACGTCCGACAATTACTTGCAGTGAACAATGAAAAATATCACGAAACTTCATTTTTAAACATAATTACATTAGACAACTCGATCACTAACGATCAAGTATGAAAAATTCGTAAAACAGAAATTTGTCATAAGGCTAGATTTTCGGCCGCATCTTTGCCCGAAGTCTCGACCTTAGAATCCTCGCCGGCCCTGAAGCGCATTAAAGAACTTATGCAAGGATCAAACGAGTATGAAAGACATCCTACGCCACGACACGTCGTGAAGGTATGTCCGCAGAATATGGCTCTTAAGATTAAGGTTAAGGTTGGAGGAAGGAATATGACACTCTCAACGATCAACTTCCGGTCCAACGTCTTCTCTGTCCTCGCATATCGAACGAGGAGAGATCGAAACATCTGTAAAAACAAAAGAAATATGTTAGCAAACGTCCGATGAAAACTGAGAAAAACATTGAAAACACGAGTTTTGAAAGAAAAACTTACAACGAACGCCTGTATGGCTATACGTGATCCCGTTTTCACGACAGAGATCCCTAAAAAACGCTCCTCGAAAGATAGGGGCTGATATTTCCCTAGATGCGGAAACGACTCCATCCCATCAAGGACATGGACAGTTAAGAGGTCCAACGGCAACATAAAGTTGACCGTCGTGACTTTCTTCTCACCCTCTTAACGAATGGGTCGACATGGTTGCAGAGGACATCGTCGCCAGATGCGCAGATTCCACGGACATCGCGTCAATCACGATCAATGCCTTCACCTTCTCAGGCATAGTGACTCTCGATAAGTCATCAACTTTTGAAAGCATCCCTTTCAGAGTCGTCGTCCCCGTCTTCAGTGAAACCCCGACGCAACGATCAGGGTCCCTTTCCATCTTTCCTTTACAGATACGCTCAGGTCGTACCATTCTCCTAGCAGAGATGGTTGGCACCTTTGTCAACGATCTTCCTGAGAACATACAAAAGAAGAGCATCACATAATAAACTTAAAAGCGATGAACTCAAAACACGAATGCCTTAGTCAAGAATGAATGGAAGGGAGAGAAATCGTACCTTATATTTATAGGTGCTCTAAACCTCAGAAAATACTAACTGAGTCGAAGATTCTTGCAGGATTGGGAAAACAGCTAGGAAATCAAAGGGAAATCTCTGTGTAAAACTTTTCGAAATCGTAAACAAAAATAGACCCATCAAAGTCTCTATTTAAGCGTTCGATCGTATCAGGTCGAATCCTTCGATGATCGACACGCGTCCTGTCTTTTCGTATAACCACACGGATCGTTGACACCTGGCCATGACAGCTGCTAAGCACCATCGAACGTCAGCATGACGTCTCGATCCTATCTCCTCTTCGACTTCTCTCTCTAGTTTGAATTGAACCAGTCTAGTCCCAAAGTAACTAGAGTAACTTTCGACACGTGTCATAGTTTTATGCGTCCCACTGACAAAATTTAAAATTTGAATTTAGCATTCTACTTTCAAATTTTGGGGGCAAATTGTTTGGGCAAAATTTCACCAGTCTCGACCACGACCAAGGTAAGTAAAAGGACTCACTTCTGTTACTTCTGATAAGGTAAAATCATGGCACTTTATCCCCCGACTAAAGTTAAGATCAAAAGTTATTTACCTCACGACACTCGACCATGATGTCGTACGTTTCACACGATCGTCGCATAGAACCATGCGACCTCGACTAGCTAACGCGTGATACAATGGTTACGTTTGTTTAGTGTTTATTGCAGGAGTCAACGTCATTAATGGACAATGGCTATAACTGATGAAAGCCATTAACAGCACTAAAGACGACGTCCGTTACGACAGTTATCGAAGTATTTAATGAGCCAATTAAAGCGCTTGAAGACTATAAATTCCAAGCTCAATCCTCAGTTCAAGGGACATCGAACAACATACACAAACCCTCGAACTCGAAAGAACACCTGAATCACAGAAATTACTTTCTGTAAAAATCGCTCTCGACGCACGACATCAGCGCACGACACAAAGTTTAAACACACGACGCACATTGTTTTTACATTCAAAACACTTGTTACTTTACATTTCGAAGTCTTTTCTTCATTTGTATTGTAATCTCTGTACGATCGACACCAGAAACACAAAGACAGCGCCCCTGTTTGGCGACCATAGTGCAGCGACGACTTCCACAGTCGTCCGTGGGTTTTTCCTCGTTGAGGTTTTTCCCGCATCACCAAATTCACTGTCTCATTTACATTTTCGTCTTTGTCGCACGCTTTGTCAAAATATTCTTTTCTTTAGTTGTTAAAGTCCACATCGACCTTAAGTTGTACTTTGGTGCGATTTTTGGCATTAACAGTATCCCCTAGAGAATTTCGAAGATGTTCGAGCTCGAACCCTAGCGTATATGGGGGTAGAGGACGATGATGCCTTTCGTCGCAAGCATACCGACGACAAGAGGTCGTTAGGTGTAAAGAAGCTAGAGTTCAAGACAAAGGCAATATCCAGGCCAGAGCTCGCGCGCCAAATCTCGAACGTCCGGTTCAAGACAAAAGCGGAAGCCAAGACCACGACCAAATTCCATCAGTACCCCAAGATATCCTCCTATGGATTCAAAGGGTCTACTAAGGACTTGGTCGAAGCGCTGAAAACCGCCCAGGCGACCATCCGTTGGCCAAAGAAATCCGATCAGGACGACGCCAAGAAAGATAAGTCGAAGTGGTGCGATTTCCACGTCGACCATGGATCCATGAAATGAGAGCCGTTCCCTCGTCGTATCATCAGATCATGAAGTTCCCTACGCCGTGGGGAATCCAGGAGATAAAAAGTGAGCCAAAAGTGGCTCGTGATTGCTATAAGACCACTCTGAAGCCGCGGAAATAGACCGTCTATTGTGGCGACTCACGACGACATATCCTAGATTTTGTGTATCATCTTAAAATCTCCACAAGGGGGCAAGATGGTATCAATTATCAAGACGTCCCACGTAGTTGGGACGCGACGCATTAGAAAAGGTACGTCTTCTAAGCCCTTTTCTATTTTTTCATACGATTTTTCACAGCGACAAATACTGACTTAAGCATCGGAGGGTCGTTGGTTAGCCAACGACCAACCTCTGACATCGTTTTAACACAGGATCGCACGATATTAGTTACTAAGTCTTCTGTACGACTTTAATCTCGCAAGGTCGCATGGCATAAATGACTAAGTCTGTGACTTGCTTATTCTGTCACAGGGACGCACGATCCAGGAACATCATACGATTTAATTATATGATCGTAATACTCAACAGTCACCTGATCTAAGTTTCTGGACTTAGAAAAATTTGAATGTTCTATATGAGCACATTGATTACATATGTTTTCTAATACGATTCAGATACATGACTTATATCTTAATCGTTATATTGCAATGAATGCTTTGGTCGTATGTACCTACGTTTGCCAATGTGATCTCAAAGTATAAGAGCCCCATGTCTTACATACTAGTCTTTATAATCACAACGGACGCCTAAGTCACACGATCCCTTGTTTATTGTATACTTGATGAAATTCACAGTTGATGATGTATTTATCGATGGCAAAATACGAATACGCAAGTTCAATAGAAGATCAAAATTTCATTCATAAACGAACGATTACATCAGATAACTCGATCACTAACGATCGAGCATAAAGATAGAAGTTATAAAAATTTATCCTAAGGCTGAGGAGGAGTGTCAGTCGCATGAGGAGTGTCGGTCACATCTTTTTCCGAGGCCTCACTCACCTCTTCCTCTTCGGCCTCCTTCTCGTCGTCGGAGTCGAGATCTCTTGCGGACCCGACTTCTTGCAAAAAGTAAGCAAGCTCGACCGACGCCTGGGCCAAAGGATTTTTTCCCGACAAGTGTTGCCTCATTATGGCAGCTCGAGCGATCAGTCGAGCCAGGGCAAAGGTAGATGCAGCCTTTTCCTTTAGTTTTCCTACCTCCTTCTCCATACTGGCCACCTTAGCCTCGGAATCCTCAACTTCCTTCTCCTTCGTGACCAAGGACTCCCTCACCTTGATCAGCTCCTCCCTTTGACCATCGATCATTGACAAGGACCGCTTTAGACGATTGTTTACCTCATCTTTCGCATGACCGACAATCTCCAATTCCTTTTTGGCCTCGTCGAGCTGCCGGGACATAGCCTCTCCACGTTCTACGGCGACGTTCGCCCTGGCCAATGTCGCGTTCCCCCTCTCATAGGCAGAAGATACCAGATCCTTAATCTTCTATGTTTCCGCACGCAAGGCAAGAGATGATTGAAGTGTTTGTACAAAAAAACATGTCAGTAAACATTCGAAAAAAGTTAAGAAAACATCGAAAACACAAGTTTTGAAAGAAAAACTTACAAGAAACGATAGGCCGGCAACATGGGATCCCGTCTCCTCGGGAAGGAATCCTTCAAAATGCTCCCTGAAAGAATAGAGCAAATACTTCCCCAGATGGGGAAACAAATCCGTCCCGGACAGGATGTCATCAGCCATAAAGTTCGAAGGCAACGTAAAGTTAACCTTCATAACTTTAGCCCCTCCCGTCACATGCTCCTTGCCCTTGTCGGCCGACGAAGGGGTCAACGTGGTAGGTGGAGACTTCGACGACTTTGATGTCATCGCCGGTAGCGCAGAACTGACGGGTGTCGCAGCAATCGGACTAGAAGACGTCTTCGTCTTCTCAGGCGTAACGACTCTCGACGAGTCATCAACCTTCGAAGACGGTTCCCTCGGGATTGTCACCCCCATCTCGGTTGTATTTTGTCTCCTCTCCTTGCCCTTATGGGCGAGCTCGAGTTGAGCTGCTCTTTTAGCCGAGATTGTCGGCACCTTCGTCTGAGACTCTCCTAGAAACATATGAGACAGAAATATTACACGACGAACATAGGAGAAAAAGATCAGAATCAAGCAATACGAAGGTACACTTACCAGTCATCTCTTCTTCTCCTTTCGACTCTTCCTCTGTCTCTTCTTCCTCCTCCTCTACACGTGTATCTCCCCGGTTCTCTCCTAGGAATACCAGATCCTCGTCGTCGTTCGCCAATGGTCGTGCGGTGAACGATCGCTCGACGGTGCTGAACTCTAAAAACGCTTCAACCTTTGTTTGAGAGTTGGCGTAAGGCTTCACGTCCTCATATTTTATAGCTGTTGGCACATTAAAAGCAAGTTAGAAATCAGTCAAAGATCACAAACGACGTACGACAATACAACAATAAAACCTCACCCGACGTATTCCAGCCCTAATCCAGTTGCTCTCAGAGTCGAGAGTCGACTTGCGCACAAACGCATACCTAGTTTTCCACTTACGATCGTTCACAGCGGTCTGTAAGACCAAGGTTTTATCGCCTTTATACCTAGAAAACAAGCTATAACAGTGACATTTATCTCTCTTGACTTGGTAGGCTAAGAGAAGATCATGCACGTTCATGGGAGATTCCCATTTTCCGGTGAGGCGTTCGATTACTTGTATCACCCTCCAAAATTGGGGCATTAATTGAGCTGGCGACAAATCGAACTCGGTCATGAAGGCCTTGGCTAAAGGCGAGTAGGGCCATTCAAACCCTATCTTAAAAGGATATTCGTAGATGACTACGAACCTATCGGAGCATAAATCAGGTCGCGTCTGACCTGCTTTAATCAATGTTATCCCCGTAGGGATTTTTGATAGACTCCTAAGATCGTCAAGATCTTCAATAAAACTAACAGGTTCTGTCGACATTTCTAAAACCTAAAAGTTTCTCAAAGATTTCTAGTGATAAATTGATGAAAGACTAGAGAATCGTACCTTATATAGGTGCCTAACCTTCGAAACCTCTAAACCGATCGAAGATCTTTCGCAAGTTTAGAAAAGATTCGGCGACGGACAAGCAAGTGAATCCAGAAAAAATCTCTCCTAAAAAGTTCTCCGAAATCGTAAAAGGAAAGGATCCATCGTGGTCTCTATTTATATAAAGGATCGTGTCAGAACGAGTCCCTCGATGATCGACACGGGTCCTCGTCTTTTCATATGACCCACGGATCGCAGACACCTAGTGAATATAACTATTTTGCACGATTATGCATCAGCGTGACATCATGATTATATCTCCTTTTCGACTCCCCATTCGGTTAGAATTGGACCGATCCAATTCCAAGGCAGTTGAAAGGATTTTTTACACGTGTCACTGGCAAAATTTAAAAAACTATTGAAATTTGAATTTGTCACTCCACTTTTTAAAATTTTGGGGGCACACTGTTTGGGTAAAAATCCACCAGCCTCGACCACGACCAAGACATTAAAGACATTTATTACACTTCTCTTGTAACAAAGTTAAATCATCAACACTTTGTCCTTGGACCGAAGCCATAGTTGAAAGTACCTCTCGACACACGACCGACGTGTGGAAATACACGACCTCGACTGACTAACATGCGACATTTCTATTATGTTTTCATCGTTTAATGCCGGTCAAACTTCATTTATGATCAACGGCTATAACCGACGAGGTAAGTTATGAGCATTTAAGTCAGCAAACCATTACGACAGTTACATGAAGTTTTCAACGAATCAATTAAAGCACTCGAAGACTATAAATACAAGGACAAAGCTATCATCTCAGGGCATCTATCACCATCGAATTCCAGAAGCACACCGCATACTCAAGAACATCCGAAGCAAAGGAATTTCCCTCAAGTGATCGCTCTCGACGCACGACTTACACTCTCGACCAATAGTCTTAGCACACGACACACTTGTTATTTTTACATTTCAAGTCATTTGTATTGTAATCATTGTACGATCGACATCTGAAACAAAGGATATCACCCCTGTTTGGCGATCATAGTGCAGCGACGACTTCCACAGTCGTCCGCGAGTTTTTTCCTCGTTGAGGTTTTTCCCACGTCATCAAAATATCTGTTTTTTTACAATTTTTTGTTCTTGTCGCACGCTTTGTCGTAAGATTCCTTTCTTTAGTTTTTAAGCTCCACAATCAACCTTAAGTTATCCTTCTGGACGATTTTTGGCATTAACAATCATGCAACTAGATTATACGATGAACTTGGATCATGTGTCCTTGTGATAGGATAATCAAGTCGGAGACCTGATCGCTTAGGTCGTACGATCCTGTGAGACTAAAGTCATATAGTAGACTTAGCAACTTATGTCGTGCGATCTGCGATAAAACAATGTCAGAGGTTGGTCGTTGGCTAGCCAACGACCCTCCGATGATTAAGTCAGTAATCGTCGTGGTAAAAAATTGTATGAAAGAAAGAAAAGGACTTAGAAGAAATACCTTTTAAGATGTATTGTATTCCAGCTACGTGGGATATCGCGATTGTAGAGGGTTTAGAGCCGATAGGCACCCTTACCCAAGATTTCTGAGATACGACTAGGACCTTCCCATTTGTCATTCTTCGACCGCGACATTAGCAAGCCAGTCGGGGTATTTTGTCTCGAGGAGGTTGTCGACCTCGTCATTTATCACCTTATTCCTTTTAGGAGCAAATTTCTGTCGCTTTTGTTTGATTGGCTTAAATGACGGGTCGACATTAAGCTTATGGTAAATGACGCCAGGGTCCATGCCGACCATGTCTTCGTGCGACCAGGCAAAATAATCGGCGTGTTTCTGCAAAAAAGATATTAGCTTGTCTTTAAGGCAGGGATCGAGAGACGAACTTACAAGGATTTTTTGGTCAGGCTTGCTCTGGTCTAGAACGACTTCCTCCGGGCGATGGTTGTCGACTGCCCTAGGAGCATCCTGGACCTGTAACTGCTAGATGGCCTACTTCCGTGTCTTCAGGGTGGTCTTATAGCAGTCACGGGCGACTTTCGGCTCACTTTTGATCTCCTGGATTCCCCACGGCGTAGGGAACTTCATGGTCTGATGGTACGTCGAGGGAACAACTTTCATTTCATGGATCCATGGTCGGCCTAAGATGATGTTTGTTAATGCCAAAAATTGCACCAAAGTACAACTTAAGGTCGATGTGGACTTTAACAACTAAAGAAATGAATCATTCGACAAAAGCGCGCAACAAAGACGAAAATATAAATGAAACAGAGATTTTGGTGACGCGGGAAAAACCTCAACGAGGAAAAAAACCCGCGGACGACTGTGGAAGTCGTCGCTGCACTATGGTCGCCAACCAGGGGCGATGTCCTTGTGTTTCTGGTGTCGATCGTACAGAGATTACTATATAAATGAAGGAAAGACTTCGAAAATGTAAAGTAACAAGTGTTTTCTAATGTAAAACAGTGTGCATCGTGTGTAAAAGTGAAGTGTCGTGTGCTGATGTCGTGCGTCGAGAGCGATTCTTCTGTGAGCGATCTCTGTGCTTCAAGTGGTCTTCAGAGTTCGAGTGCTTGTATCTGATGTTCTATGTTGTATATGTGTTCCGTTGTATCTGTGTTCCATTGTATCTGTGTTCCGTCCTTTGAAATGATGATTCTCCTTGATATTTATAGTCTTCGGGCACTTTAATTGGATCATTAAGGACTTTGGTAACTGCCGTAACGGTCGATGTATTTAATGCGGGATTAGATGTTCTTAACTGACTTCGTCGGTCATAGCCGTTTTCCATTAATGGTGTTGACTCCTGCATTAAACATTGAACAAACATAACAGTCGTATAGCGCGTTAGTTGGTCAAGGTCACATGGTTTTATGCGACGGTCGTGTGAACTAGGCGACGTCGAGGTCGAGTGTCGTGAGGTAAAAGACTTTCGATTTTATCTTCAATCCTGAGAGAAAGTAATATGATTTTACCTTCGTTATAAGAAAAAGGAATAGGTGTTTTCCTTACCTTAGTCGTGGTCGAGACTGGTGAAATTTTGCCAAAACAGTTTGCCCCCAAAATTTGAAAGTAGGATGGCAAATTCGAATTTTAAAATTTTCTTGTCGGGTGCTCGGGATCGTGACACGTGTTGAGAATTATCTTTTATGCTCTTTATTTATTCTTCTTCTTTTGTCGTCTTTAGAGACCCAGTTCGACGCCGTGAAGCCGAACGAAGATTCCCAATCCAAGATCGACAGACTCCTGAGTCATAGCAACGATGATCGATCTTTCGTCGTGTGGCAGCCGACGGCCGTGGACGAGGATGTGGTGATAGATACGGGAGACTCTGAAGAAGAAAGTGAAGAAGGGGAGGATGAGCAGGAAGAGGCGACTGGTAAGCGTACTGTAGTTTTTATTTTCGCCGTCTATTTTGTCTGTTTGACGCTTTGTGCGTTTCTTCAGTAGTGCCAACTGTGAAGAAGTCGGTATCCGGAAAGAAGGCGACGCAAGTTGCTTCTACCCTTCGAGGCAGAGAAAGAAGAAAGGATGCCCCGACAGCTGGGTCGGGAATCTCAAAGAAGACAAGGACGGTAGTCTTGAGGGAACCGTCTTCGAGGGCTGACAATTCGTCGAAAGTTGTCACGCCTAAGGAGGCGAGGACGTCATCCACCCATCATGGCGCGATGGACGCGACATTCGTGGATCCTGCGTAATTGGCAATGATGTCCTCTGTAGCCACGTCAACCCCTTCATCAGCCGACGAGGGCAAGGGTGAAAAGACGGGAGAGGGTGAGGAGGACGTTATAACGATCAGCTCTATGATGCCGTCGGTCTTCCTGATTGACTGTGTCCTTGTCAGGATGGAGTCACTTCCGCATCCGGGGAAATATCAGCTCCTATCTTTCAAGGAGCGTTTTCAAGGGGTCTCCGTCGTAAAAACGGGACTGCATATGGCCATACAGGCGTTCGTTGTAAGTTTTTCTTTCAAAACTCATGTTTTCGATGTTTTTCTTAGTTTGACATATTCATTTTTATAGATGCTTCGATCTCTGCTCATTCGATATGAGAAGACAGAGAAGTCGTTGGACCGGAAGTCGATCGTCGAGAGCGTCATATTCCTTCCCCCAACCTTTAACATTAATCTTAAGAGTCACATTCTCAAAATACTGTGGACTGTTATTTATCACATGTCGCGGCAAAATGTTGGGAGACAGCCCTGTCATACTCGTTTGATCCTTGCATAAGCTCCTTATCGTGCGTCGAGGATTCAAAGGTCGAGACTTCGGGCTGAGTATGCGATCGACACACTTCCCTATTCTCGGTTTTACAAACTATGTTTTTCATGCTCGCCCGTTGGTGGTCGAGTTATTGGCATGTAATGAGTCTTGACTGTGTTTTTGTTTTCGAATACTCGACCGTCGGTCGTTCGTATGTAACTGTTTGTTTCATAAATGAAGTTCATCCTTTTGTTGAACTCGCGCTTTTATCTTGATTTACATATGCCGTAGATAAATGTAAAATTCGCCAAGTATATAATGAGCGAAGAATCATGCGACTTAGGCATTATTGCAACACAGTAACTGGAACGTAAGCCTTAAGACTTTTAAATCGTGCATATAAACATAAGCACACGCGACCAAAACATACATTCAGAGTATGAAATTTTTCTAAGTCAAGAAACTTAGGTCATAAGATCAGATCATAAGATCGCTAGACCTTGCGATCGTACGACTAAGTCGTGCGATGAACTTTAATCGTGTGTTCCTATAGAAGGATGATAAAGTCATAGACCTGATCGTTTTTGTCGTGCGACCTTGCGAAACTAGAGTCGTATGATTATTGTCGTGCGATTCTGCGAAACTAGAGTCGTATGATTATTGTCGTGCGATTCTGCGAAAAAACAATGTTAGAGGTTGGTCGTTGGCTAAGCAACGACCCTCTGATGCTTATGTCAGTAACCGTTCGTGATTAGGAATCGTA
This sequence comes from Saussurea involucrata, assembly GCA_033807775.1. Taxonomy (NCBI): domain Eukaryota; kingdom Viridiplantae; phylum Streptophyta; class Magnoliopsida; order Asterales; family Asteraceae; genus Saussurea; species Saussurea involucrata. The sequence goes on from CM066316.1 coordinate 55,002,511, forward strand.
TGAAAGAAAAAAGGAGAAAGGTCTTAGAATAAGTACCTTTTTATATTCTTTTCTCTTTTATGCCTATTTGCCCCCCGTCATTTATTATCTTATTTCTTTCAAAGAAAAATAGATTATGAATGACGGATCGACTGCGAGTTTTTAAGAAACGACGACCGTGCTTATGTCGACTGTGCTTTCGTGCGACAGGGCAAGATAATCGTTTTATTCCTGTAAGAAAGGCATGAGTTTATCTTTAAGGTTAGGAATAGAAGAACGAACCTGTCGAGACCTTACGGTCGGATCGTGACCGCTAGACGGCTTACTTTCGCGGCTTCATAGTGGTCTTATAGCAGTCACGGGCGACTTTTGGCTCACTTTTGATTTCCTGGATTCCCCACAGCGTAGGGAACTTCAGGGTCTGATGATACGTCGAGGGAACGACTTTCATTTCATGGATCCATGGTCGACCTAGAATGATGTTATAGGCTGACGCACCGTCGATGACACTGAACTTGGTCTGCTTGTTGATTCCTCCGGCATAGACGGGCAAGATAATGTCTCCAAATGTGCTCGTCGCTTCTCCATTGAAACCAACCAAGGTTGTCTAACGTTGGGTGATTTCCGAACGATCGATTCCCATGGCCTTGATGGTGTCAAGGAAAATAACGTTCGCTGAGCTGCCCCCATCGATCAAGACTCGTCGGGTTAAACAATTACCAACCGTGAGTTGAATAATCAACCCGTCGTGGTGCTCCTGATATGAATCATCGAGGTCGTCTTGGTCGAATAAGATCTTCATAGCTTCCAACTCCAAATCTCCTTTGGGCCTTGATGAACGCGGAATAGGTCGATCATCAGGTGCTTGACTGGCATGATGCTTGGCTGTGGAATATGTCAGACCACGGACGTCTGAACCGCCGGTGATGCAATTAACAACCTTTGCATGCTCGGGGGTTGACGGTCGATGGTCGCTAGTTGAAGTAACGACGCCATCGATGATATCTTTGAGATTGCCCCTCGGGACGTGATATGCTAGCTCCTTTTTGAGAGCTATGCAATCATCTGTCGCATGACCATGGTGGACATGAAAGTCGCACCACTTAGATTTATCTTTCTTAGCGTCATCCTGATCGGACTTCTTGGGCCACCGGATGGTCGCCTGGGCGGTCTTCAGAGCTTCGACCAAATCCTTAGTGGACCCTTTGAACCCGTAAGAGGATATCTTGGGGTACTGAGGAAAATTGGTCGCGGTCTTAGCCTCTGCTTTCGTCTTGAATCGGACGTTCGGGATCTGGTGCGCGGGCTCTATTTTGGAAATTGCTTTTGTTTTGAACTCTGGCTTCTTCACACCTAACGACCTCTTGTCGTCGGTATGCTTGCGACGAAAGGCAGCGTCGTCTTCTACCCTCATATACGCTAGGGTTCGAGCGCGGACGTCTTCGAAATTCTCCAGAGGATACTTGGTTAGATCAGTGTACAAACCTGAGCTGTCGTCCAGACCACGCTTATAAGCTTCGATTGCAGTCTTGACGTCGCAATTGCGAATACTGATTATCTCCGCATTGAATCTATTGAAATTACCTCGGATAGACTCATTGGTCTTCTGCACGACATAATATAGGTCACTGGTCTGCTTCTCCATCTTGCGACTGCTGGCGAATTGCTAAGAGAATTGGTTGACCAATTCAGCGAACGACCCGATGGACTTGGGTTTGTGATTGATCAACCATTGGAGAGCAGGACCAGTGAGAGTCGCACCGAAGCTCTTGCACATGCATTCCTCCTGATACATGTGTGGGATCGAGATCGTCTACATGAGCTGCTTGTATTGCGCGACGTGCTCTGTCGGATCAGTCACTCCCGAATACTTGGGCGTGAAGGCAGGGACGTTGTACTTCTTCGGGACCTCGACGGTCGTGATCTCATTGATGAAGGGCGACGCCTGAAACCCTGATCGAGGCTCGACATCGACGGGCACGGATGCCCCAGGTAGCTTGGCGAGCAAAGATAGGACGCACTTGTTCTGATCTTCTAGCATTTTCAACCGCTGAGCAACGGGGTCATTGGGATCGAGATTTGCCCCTGTTTGCGGATTGACTCCTGCACTGGTGCCATTGCCATGCGACGAGCCATTGGCGTCTCCGTTGAAAGGAACAAAATACGGCTGCGACCCATTCTGAAACGGCTGCGACCCATTCTGAAACGGCTGGGACCCATTCGGAAACGGCTGCGACCCATTCGAAAATGGCTGCGATACATTCTGCATGGGTGGCGGTCTTATATGCTAAGGAGAAACCGTCCCGAACTGGGGATTTGGGTTGAACAGTCCCGGCTGCTGGTTCTGTATGAACGGACCTGGATGCTGATTCTGAGCGAACGGACCTGATCCTAGAACTGGATTATGCCCGAATGGTCGAGGACCATTCTGACCGAACGGTCCTTGGCCTGGATTCTGAACGAATGGTCTAGGACCATTATGAGGTCCAGAGGAATTCCTTAACCGTGCGATCTCCTCAGCTGCTCTGCGACTTTGCTCTGCCATGGCGTTGATTTGATTTCGAGCGACTTCAAGCTCCTGGTACATCTGGGCAATGATATGCTGCTGATCTCAAGGGGCTTCCATTTTCCTGAAACGGAGAATAAAGGAAACTCCAAGAAACCGTTAGTAAGACGCACGTTCGTCGAAGATTTTCTCTAGATGAGGTCCCACGGATGGCGCCAAACTGTTAATGCCAAAAATCGCACCAAAGTATAACTTAAGGTCGATGTGGACTTTAACAACTAAAGAAAGGAATCATTCGACAAAAGCGTGCGACAAAGACGAAAATATAAATGAGACAGAGATTTTGGTGACGCGGGAAAAACCTCAACGAGGAAAAAAAACCCACGGAAGACTGTGGAAGTCGTCGCTGCACTATGGTCACCAACCAGGGGCGATGTCCTTGTGTTTCTGGTGTCGATCGTACAGAGATTACAATACAAATGAAGGAAAGACTTCGAAAATGTAAAGTAACAAGTGTTTTCTAATGTAAAACAGTGTGCGTCGTGTGTAAAAGTGAAGTGTCGTGTGCTGATGTTGTTAATGCCAAAAATCGCACCAAAGGGACAACTTAAGGTCGATGTGGACTTAAACAACTAAAGAAAGAATCTTTCGACGAGACGTGCGACGAGGATAAAAATAAATGAGACAAGGGATTTGATGACGCAGGAAAAACCTCAATCGAGGAAAAAACCTGCGGACGACAGGGGGTATCGTCGCTGCACTATGGTCGCCAATCAGGGGCGATGTCCTTGGATGCTGGTGTCGATCGTACAGTGATTACAATACAAATGAAGAAAATGCTTCGAAATGTAAAGTACAAGTTTTTGAATATCCATGATGATCTTCGTCCGTTACGGTTATCGATCGTTGATGGTTGCGTCGGTTATATCTGTTGCTCCTTAATGACTTTGACTCCTGCATTAAACACTTAACAAACATAACAGTCATGGTTAGTGTTAATTTGGTCGAGGTCGCACGGTTCTATGTGATGGTCGTGCGGGACGGGCGATGCTATGGTCGAGTATCGCGAGGAACTTTTGACTTACCTTCCAGGAGTGACGACGGATGTCTTCTGGGCCTTTGTCGGGACCTTATCTTAATACAAAATATATCCTATGACGTGCGTCTTACCTTTTCTGGTCGTGGTCGAGCGACGTGATTTTTTGCCCAAACAGTTTGCCCCCAAAATTTGAAAATTGAATGTCAAATTTAAGTTTTAAATTTTGCTTGTTGAACGCTTAGACTCGTGACCTGGGTTGAGGGACTTACCTGGTTGTCGTGGAACTAGACCGGTTCGCCTTTAACTGAACGAGAAGTTGAAAAGTCGTGACGTCACACTGACGCACGATGATGCCTACCAGCTGTTGAAGACAAGTGTCGAAGATCCGGGTGGGGATACGAAAGGACATGGATGCGTGTTGATCATCAAGGAATTCGGTTTGTTCGTATAAGTAAAAGATATGACGAATCCTTCCTTGTTTCGCCTTTGAAGGGTTTGTGATGTGATTTCCTTGCCATTCTTCGCCGGATCCTTTCCAAACTTGTGAAATTCTTTGATTTGATTAGGTTCTCCGGGGTCTAGCGCGCCTATAAGTAAGGTACGATTTCTTTGACTCCTGTAAATTTTGTGTTTTAGAAATGTCGAGGGATCCTGAGAGTTGTATTCAAGAGTTATCAGACCTTCGTCCAGGTCAGATCCGTTCAAATGAATGTCCTGAGGGGTACATCGTGATCTACGAATACCCTTTTAAGATAGGCTTTGAATCGCCGTATTTGCCTCTAGCCAAAGCTTTTATGCTGGAGTTCGATTTAGCACCAGGCCAATTAATGCCCCAATTCTGGCGAGTTATTCAAGTGATTGAGCGTCTATCGAGAGGATGGGGGAATCCTATGGGTGTACGTGATCTTCTCTTGGCTTATCAGGCCAAAAAGGATAGTTGTCATCGATGTAGCTTACACTCTAGGCTCAAGGGTGATAGTGTTCTGGTTTTAGGGACAGCTGTGAATGACCGTGGGTGGAAGACTCGATATGTATTCATGCGTAAGTTGTCTCTGGACTCCGAGAGTGAGTGGATTAGGACGGGCTGGAATATGTCGGGTGAGTCTTGTAATTTCATTTTTCGTATGCTATATACGGTATGATTATTAACTTGTTTTCTGTATATTGACAGCCGTAAGATTTGAAGACGTGAAACCAGACGCTAATTCTCAAGCGAAGATCAATTCGTTTTTAGAATTTAGTGTTAGGACAAATATGTCTTCAAGATTTAATCTGTGCTTAATAGAGATGACATATTTCTCTCACTAGAATTTCTCTCTCTATCTTGAATGATCTTGGTTTAACAATTGGTATCAGAGCAGATTCAGGATTTAGAGGAGAATTTCTACTGATCTAACACATCAAATTTGCGGAATTCTCAAGGAAATTTGATCGATTTTCTTGATTTTTCAAGAAAATCTCGTTTTCTTGGATTTTTGTCAAATTTGTGTGATTCTTGGTTGAATTTGATCAAGATTTAGTTCGTTGGATTCGTTTTTGACAGAGGAACACTTTTCGTTCAAGGATCGAAGGCTAATTTCTCAGTTTTGAGGATTAATTTGAAGATTTTTCAGTTTCTGATCAGTTCGTCATTTTCAGTCTGATCAGTTTATCAGATTTTGATTCAGCGATTTTCAGCGAAATTAGTTCACATCATCGTGTTAGAAACTTGTTTTCTAACATATCTGCAAATTTTGGTGGGTTAATTCGAAGATTTGATGGAGATTTGAAGAGATTTTTGAGTTTGATCATCTTGTTCACCAGATTCAAATATTACGCAACATTCATAAGAATTGCGCAACCATCATCAGACTTTGCGCAATCCACATAAATTTTCTAACTTTGTGCTACATGTTTGTGTGTTTGAGATGCTTGTATGTGTGTTTACATGTTTACGTGATTAATATGTGAGCTGTGTGTGTATGTTTGAGTTGTGTATGTGTTTGCTTAACTCATATTTCGCAACCAACTAATGCAGTATTGCGCAACCATGACTTGCGAGTTATTTGTCCTACATGAGTGCCTGCTTAATTCATTGAGTTAACTTTGCGCAAGTGACTGTAGCGAGATTCTGATTTTGCGCAAGAGGCTCTCGCGAGTTAATGACTTAGTAAAATTGACCTACATACATGATTGCTTGCTTCAATTAATTTTCAGCTACTAGCTTGGTTGCTTGAATTAATTTCACCTAGTTGCTTGCTTGCTTAATTAGTTTAAGCTACTTGCTTTATTGCTTAATTAGTTTAAGCTACTTGCTTGACTACTTATTCCAAATTGCGCCACCAACTGAAGAGAGTTTCAGAGTTCGATTTTTTTCTAAGTACACTTTGCGCTACCCTCTTCGGCGCATTTCTTACTTTGCGCAACCGTTAGTTGCGAAATGTTCACTTTGCGCTTCAATAGCTTGCGAGATTATCATTTTGCGCTTCTTTGGGTTGCGAGTTTCTGACTTAGAATATTTTTTCGAGATTTGCTAATTGTTTGAATTTTTTTTCAGATTAATTTTTCAAAAAAAAAAAAGAATCTACCTCCGATGCTAGTCAAAGACTCTGCTTTTGAACAATGGACAGTTGCGTTTATCGATTTTATCTCAAGTAGAGAAAATGGTTAAAACATGATAAAATCTTTCTCTGAAGGTCCAATGATCAGAACTGACAAAGATTATACAGAAGAAGAGAATAAAAGGATGAAAGCCGACAAGGAAGCTTCATCCAACTTGATCTTCGCACTTCACAAACTTCCACAACACATCTTCAAACATGTTGAATGTTTCAAACAAAACCCAATGCTGATGTGGAACGAGCTATCAAAACAAATGCTTGGATCTGAAATTGCATTTACAAAGAGAAAGGAAGAATGAAAAAAAGTTGAGAAAGAGGATTCGGAACAGAACTTGTCAGAAGCTCAAAAAGAAGATCTCAAAGAAAATGTTATTGAGCTCACAAAGAATCTGTCAGGGATGGAAAATTTGCTAAAAGAGAAAAGAGAAAAATACAGTAAAGAAAGAGTTGCTCGTTCAGATGACAAAAAGCAAATTCTTTCTCTTTCCCAGAAACTTGAACAAGCTTCAAAGACGGAGAAGAAAGATAATGAAGAAAAGAAAGCTCTTGAACTCAAATGCAGAAAACTTTCCAAACAAAATTCAGATTTTGAGAAAGTTTTATTTCTTGAAAAAGAGAAATTGGAGAAGGAAAGGCTTGAATTTGAAAATAAAAGGAAATTCTTTGAAGCAAAGAATGAGAAATTGTCAAATCAAATTTCTGAGCTTCAAAAGGACTTAGAAAAGGAAAGACAAGAGCTAGATAAGGAAGGTCAAGAGCTAGAAAAGATGAAGAAAGCTGATTTTCAGGCTAGGTGCGTTAAAGACGAATTTTCTAAAGAAAGGAAGATATTTCAGCAGGAAATTCATAAATTGACAATGAATTTGGCTACGTTATCGACTGATATCATGAAAGAGAAGAAGGTTAAGTCTGATATTCTGAAGAAGCTTAATGTTGTGACAAAGGAACATAATGACTTATCTAACAAAGTGAAGTCACTCAAGAAATCCGAAAGCTATTCAGAATGTCCGATTCGACCGTCTAATCTTTTCTATGATACTTCAGTGGATAATTCTTCTAAGTCTCAATCTACTGATCTTCCTACATACAAGGAAATAAACATGCAATGGAGAGTAAAAGGTACGACTCCGGAAAAAGAGGTACCAAAATCATCTGTTCCCAAAAAGAACACTAAACTGAAAGGTAAATCTTTTGTTAAACCTGATTCATTAAATTCCGCAAATCATTCAATCAGGTTTGCACAAAAGAAGATTTGTTGTTCTTTTTGTGGAATTCATAATTTTGTTATAAATAATGATACTCCTTTTTGGTTCGGTACTTATCATATTCCTTCCTATAGAGCTCCGTTTAACAAGCCAGGACCCAAGAGACATTGGGTACCAAAATCTACTTAATCTGTTTTTGCAGATTTAGAAGCAAAGCGTTGAACTCTTGGAAGAAGACTTCTTATGCCATCAAGGGGGAGTAACATTATTGGTTTCTGAATACATCAGTTTAGAACCCGTACTTCAACGTTTTTTTGGCTTTTGAACATATCAGTTCAAAACCCGTGCTTCAACGGCTATGGCTTCTGAACAATTCAGTTCAGGACCCGTACTTCAATGGCTAAGACTTCTAAACACATCAGTTTAGAACTCGTACCTACCAGGTTATATCTTTCACTGTCATATCTTCTCAATTCAAGAATCATGCGGTAAAAGGTAACATTGTATTACATTTTACTTTTACTACGTTGAAAATTTGAATCTTTACAAATTTAATTTAATGAGATGAAATTTTCAATTTTCATTCAATGAATTAAATGTGTGCTAAAAGATGATTTTACAAGTATTGTTGTATTATCTGAGTTAAATCTGTTTCATCTCACTTCTGAAATAAATCGAAAGGTCAGCAAAACATGAATGAAATTATGTTGAATGCTCAAAATTATGTAAGTCTGAACTTATATAGAATATAATGCTCAAAAAAGCCGATTTGTCAGAATGATGGATGGAAATGAAAATATGGGAGAAGCACTATGTTTTAGAACCAAGTGATTGAGATGCACTAAGTTTTAAATCTAATCATTTAGTTTGAAAGTTTGTGCCTGTGGCCTATCTGGTTTGGGAGATTAAGTCCCAAGGGGTACTTGATACCTAGCCCCTAAGATCAACTGGTCTTGGATTGGCTGACCCAAATCCTGCTATAGAACCAGATAGAAAGCCATGTTCTACTGGTACAAATGGGTTTAAGATATATCGATGTGGCCTTTCTGGTTTGGGAAAGTAAGTTCTAAGGGGTGATCGACACCTAGCACCTAAGGCCAACTGGTCTGGGATCCGCTGACCCAAATCCTGCTATAGAACCAGATAGAAAGCCATGCTTAACGGTGTATCTTATTCTTACTAAACCTTGTGATTAAAAGATGCCAGTGTGCACAAAGTAAAAGATGCCAATGAGCACAAAATCAAAAGATGCCAATGTGCACAAAATCAAAAGATGCCAATGAGCACACATCTCTTGAAACTTGGGGAAAATACAAAGACGCGATAAACCTGTAAATTTGTGAAAATTCTGATTTTGGACAGATAGTGTGAGTAGAGCAGAGTATTCTGATATGTTTTAGAATTGCATATGCTTGTTGCTAATCATATTTTGCATGCTAGCACACCAAATAGATTTAATAAAGGGGTTGAAACTGAACATTTTTAACTTGATATGCAATGATGTCTTGTATTTGAATCCAAACACATGCATTTGATTTCATTTGATTGAACAATCTGTTAAATTTCATTAAATTGAATTTCTTTTGTAAAAGTTTTCAGATGATCAAATGTTAGTAGTTATAAAATGTAGTTCAATGAATTTTATTTTCCTTGAATAAATGTTTCAACAAATGTGTCTTATTGAAATATATGCATACTTTCAGGGGGAGAAAACAAATTGCTCCAGAATTCTTATTTTGAGGGGGAGCAAGGTCATTCTTTAAGGAGGAGATTGTTAGTGATACTCCGAGACGCGACTGAAATTGAAGATGGTTTTCAATGATCATGATGCTCACTTTCATCGAAAAAGGGGGAGAAATGTTGAACTCAATTTCATGTCAAAGAATCTTTCAAGTCAAAGACTCTTTCAAGTCAAAGACTCGAGAACAAGAAGATTATGTCTCAAGATAGAAAAAGGGGGAGAATTCTTCTTCAAGAGTTTAAGAAAAATCGATTGATCATCCCGTTATCTCTTTTTCTTAAACTTGTGCGACATTGTGAACACCATTACTGAAGCAAGAATTTCTCAAATCAAAGAAAGAAAAGGGGGAGAGTTCTTCAAGAGTTTAAGAAAAATCGATTGATCATTTTGTGATCTCTTTTTCTTAAATTTGGGCTTATCTGTACTAAAATGCCTTGTGTGAAGAAACAAGCTCTCCTAGTCGAAGAAAGAAAATCTTCGTCAGTTTCCCGTATGAAGATTTTGTGACGATTTGACTTTGACAAACCTTGATAAAGACCGAAGTTTTGAAGATTCAAGAAGCCGAAGTCTGCTGTTCTCAAATGTTTAAATCTTGAATCCAAGGGGGAGATTGTTAGGAAAAGTATGTCTACAAGATTTAATCTTGATTAATAGAGTCAAAGTCAATGTATATTGTGATAGTGGAAGTCAAACTTAGCTTAATGTCTTGTATAGATCTTAGGTATAAATAGCTTAGTTTAGACTTATCTTGCAACACTTGAGATAACACTTTAGAGCATAATTCATATCTTTGTATCTTTGATAGCTAATTCTTCAAGATCTACTTTCTCTCTCTACTCTCTCTCTAGATTCTTTCTCTAATCTTGATAGATCTTGGTTTAACATTTAGTGTTGCCGAAAGATCTTTCATCGTGCGACACTTGGTAGATAACGACGATTTAGAGTTTTCAGGAGAGAATCAGGGGGAGAAGTGTGAAGAGAAAGAAAAGGAAGAAGAAGAAAGGAAGTCAAGAGGAAAGAAAGGGATGACGGGTAAGTATACTTTCTTTGACTTTTTGTGTTACTTCGAGTCTTTTTCCTTTGTATGTTCATAACATTCTTTTCCTTTGCAATTTCTAGAAGAGTCGCGACCCAAAGTGTTGAATGTTTCTGCTAAGAGAGCAGCTGAGCTGGAGCGTGCTCGTCAGGGTAGAGAGAAGAGGCTAAAAGCCATGTCTGCTGGCCCTGAAATTCCGAAGAAGACGAGGATGACGATCCCGAGGGAGTCGTTTGCAGGGGTTGATGACTCGTCGAGAGTCGCTTCACCCGAGAAGGTAGGGGTCGGATCACCTAAGAAGGTGATTGCCGCGACACCCATTAATTCTGCGCTTCCGGCGAAAACAGTGAAGTCCTCGTCTGCCGCGTCGAATCCTTTGTCAGCCGACAGGGGCAAGGAACACTCGACGGGAGGGGATAAGGTCACGACGGTCAACTTTACGCTGCCATCGGACTTTATGACAGGTAATGTCCTAGACGGGACGAACCTGTTCCCTCACCTGGATAAATTCCTGCTTCCATCTTTCAGGGAGCGTTTTGAGGGGTTTCCTATCGAGGAGACAGGTGCCCATGTAACCGGCCTGGTGTTCATGGTAAGTCTTTCTTTCAAGACTTAGTTTGTCTAGGCCCAGACTTCGTTGTCGTTGTCGTTGTCCACTGATGATGTCTGTCTTTTATTATTTCGCAGGCACTTCAAGCTTCCTTGGCCTTGCGAAGTGGAACAGCGAAGGTGAAAGATCTCTTGTCTGCTGCGCGCGAAAGGGAGAATGCAGCATTGGATCGAGCAAACGATGCTACTGGTCGCACGGAGGATCTATCGAAGCGTCTTACTGACGCTTTAAAACATATGGAGATCGTTAATCATGCGAAGGAGGATCTTAGCCATCGCTTGACGCAATCCTTGTCCATGACTGCCGAGCAAAGTGAGGAGATGGAAAAGATTAAGGAATCCTTGGCTGCTGTTTCGAAAGAGGCTGAGGATTATAAGTCTACGGTGGAAAGTTTGGAGAAAGAAGTGCGGGCTGCTAAAGACGAGGGTAGGTCTGTTTTTGCCATAACTCGTTTGACTGCTCGGGCTGCTATCATGCGGCGGCATTTGCTGGGAAAAGATCCTCTTGCTTCTGCAAAGGAGGAACTGGACATTTATTTGAATGGCGTCGGGACCGAGAGGGATCTGGACTCAGATGATGAGAAAGACGTCGAGGAAGAGATGGTAGGCGAAAGTCCTCAAGAAGAGACTTCAGGCAAGGATGCAGTGGATGCTCCTTCTTTAGTTTAAGAATTTTCTCTTTCTTTTTTGTTTTACTGCTCGACCGTTGGTGGTCGAGCGCGTTTTTGACAATTTTTCTGATGAACGCACTTTTTTGATTTGAACTTTATTGGTAAACAACTGTCGCATCGATTGAACATAAGGTACATAGAAATCATGCGACCAAGGCACTTATAAAATATGAGAACATACGATCAAAGCATCCATACAGGGTATAAGAAAAGAAAAAAATAAGGCATTCGTTTAGAATGTATGCTAATCAAACACAAATACATGCGACTAAGGCATTCATTCAAAACGCGAAGTCTTTCTAAGTTAAGAAGCTCAGGCTACGAAGCCGTCTATGCGATCGTGCGACCAAGTCGTTCGACTAGCTGTAAGGTGTGATCAAGTCATTGACCTGATCGTCTATGTCGTGCGATCCTGCGATAAAACGATGTCGAGGGTTGGTCGTTGGCTCACCAACGACCCTCCGATGCTTAAGTCAGTAGCTGTTTGTGAGAAAAATTTGTATGGAAAAGGGTTAGAAATCATACCTTTCTCCTTCATGGGGTATTGCCCCCTGCCATTTATTATCCTATTCTTTTTGGAAAGAAAGATAGGTTTTAAATGACAGGACGACACGACGATCCGATGAGATATTGTCTGTGATTGATCATGTCGTCGTACGACAGGGCACCATGGCGACGTTTCGACTCATTCTCGATCTTCAGGATTCCCAATGGCGTAGGGGATTTTAATTGACACCTTTTGCATGCTCGGGAGTCGACGGTCGATGGCTGTTAATAACGACATTATCAATAATATCTTTGAGATTACCTTGTGGAACATGATATGCCAATTCCTTCTTGAGTGCGATACAATCATCTGTCGCATGACCATAGTCGACGTGGAAGTCGCACCACTTTGATTTATCCTTCTTAGCATCGTCCAAGTCAGATTTCTTCGGCCACCGGATGGTTGCTTGGGTGGTCTTCAGAGCTTCGACTAAGGCTTTAGCTGACCCTTTGAACCCATAAGAGGAGATCTTGGGGTACACGGGGAATTTAGTCGCGGTTTTAGCTTCTGCCTTCGTCTTGAAACGAACGTTTGAAATCTGACGCGCTGGCTCTATTCTGGATATGGCTTTCGGCTTGAATTCTGGCTTCTTGACACCTAACGGCTTCTTGTCGTCAGTGTGTTTGCGACAGAAGGCTGCATCGTCTTCGACCCTCATATATGCTAAGGTTCGTGCTCGGACGTCTTCGAAAGTCTCTGGGGGATACTTGGTCAGATCGATATATAAACCTGAACTATCGTCTAGACCACGTTTATAAACTTCGATCGCAGTTTTGATGTCACTATTGCGGATACTGATCATTTCAGCATTGAATCTATTGAAATAACTTCGAATAGACTCATTGGTCTTCTGCACGACATAGTACAGATCACTAGTCTGCTTTTCCGTCTTACGACTGTTGGCGAATTGCCGGGAGAATTGGTTGACCAATTCGGCGAACGACCCGATAGATTTGGGTTTAAGATTGATCAGCCACTGGAGAGTTGGACCAGTGAGAGTCGCCCCGAAACTCTTGCACATGCATACTTCCTGGTACATGTGTGCAATCAAGATCGTCCACATGAGCTGCTTATACTGCGTGACATGCTCGGTTGGATCGGTCACACCCGAATACTTGGGAGTGAAGGCAGGAATGTTATACTTCTTTGGGACCTCGACGGTGGTGATCTCGTCGATGAAGGGCGATGCCTGATACCCCGAACGAGGCTCGACGTCGACAGGCATGGCTGCCCCAGGCAACTTGGCGAGCAAGGACAGGACGCGCTCATTTTGGTCTTCTAACATCTTCAAACGCTGGGCGACGGGATCGTTAAGATCAGTATTTGCCGCTCACTTTGGAAAGATTGTGGTCCATACTGAAATGGCTGCGATCTCTGCTGGAAAGATTGCGATCCTTGCTGGAAAGGTTGCGGACCACTTTGGAACGGCTTGGAAAACGGCTAGGATCCATTCTGAAACGGCTCGGCGCCACCTTGCGATGGTTGGGATCCATTGTTCAAGGGTGGTGATCGGATGTGCTGAGGGGGAATCTGCCCAGACCGGGGATTCAAAATGAACGGACCCGACTGCTGATTCTGCATGAATGGACCTGGATGCTTATTTTGCGCGGACCTGGATTCTAGATGAATGGTCTAGGACCATTTTGGGGTCCAAAAGGATTCCTTAGCCGCGCGATCTCTTAAGCTGCTCTGCTATTGCATTGAGTTGATTCCTGGCAACCTCGAGCTCCTGATACATCTGAGCGACGACCATCTGCGGATTTCCAGGGGCTGCCATTTTCCTGTAACAGAAAGTAGAAGAAACTCCAAGAAACTATTAGTAGAATGCACGTTCGTCGAGGACTTTCTCTAGATGTAGTCCCACGGATGGCGCCAAGCTGTTAATGCCAAAAATCTTACTAAAGGGACAACTTAAGGTCGATGTGGACTTAAACAACTAATGAAAGAATCTTTCGACGAGACGTGCGACGAGGATAAAAATAAATGAGACAAGGGATTTGATGACGCAGGAAAAACCTCAATCGAGGAAAAAACCTGTGGACGACAGGGGGTGTCGTCGCTGCACTATGGTCGCCAATCAGCGTTGATGTCCTTGGATGCTGGTGTCGATCGTACAGTGATTACAATACAAATGAAGAAAATGCTTCGAAATGTAAAGTACAAGTGTTTGAACGTAAAAACAGGTGTTTGTCGTGTACGAAACAAAGTATGAACCGCTGGTCGAGGGTTGTTGTCGTGCGTCGAGAGCGATACTTAGAATAGTGGTTCTTCACTTCAGGTGTTCTTGAATATTGCTTCGGTTGTTAATCGCCGGATCTCCGATATTGTGTTCGATATTCGATGTTCAGTGTTCGGTCCCCTGAAATGATGATTGAACTCGGTCTTTATAGTCTTCGGGAGTTTTAATTAGCTTATTGATTGCTTCATTTAACAGCTATAACGTCTGCAACGGTCTGTAACGGTTGTCGGAGTGAATACCCATGATGATCTTCGTCCGTTACGGCTATCGATCGTTGATGGTTGCGTCGGTTATATCCGTTGCTCCTTAATGACTTTGATTCCTGCATTAAACACTTAACAAACGTAACAGTCATGGTTAGTGTTAATTTGGTCGAGGTCGCACGGTTCTATGCGATGGTCGTGCGGGACGGGCAATGCTATGGTGGAGTATCGCGAGGAAATTTCGACTTACCTTCCAGGAGTGACGACGGATGTCTTCTGGGCCTTTGTCGGGACCTTATCTTAATACAAGATATATCATATGACGTGCGTCTTACCTTTTCTGGTTGTGGTCGAGCGACGTGATTTTTTGCCCAAACACATGTCTTGCGTCGAGAGCAATTCTTCTATGAGCGATCTATGTGCTTCAAGTGTTCTTCAGAGTTCGAGTGCTTGTGTCTGATGTTCTATGTTGTATCTGTGTTCCGTTGTATTTGTCTTTCTTATCATCGTCTTTGTTAGTCTTCTTCGGCCACCAGATGGTCGCCTGGACGGTCCTCAGAGCCTCGACCAAGTCCTTAGTGGTCCCTTTGAATCCATAGGAGGATATCTTAGGGTACTGATGGAATTTGGTCGCGGTTTTGAACTCTGCTTTTGTCTTGAATCAGACGTTCGAGATTTGTCGGGCAGGCTCTGACTTGGATATTGTCTTTGTCTTGAACTCGGGCTTTTTCACACCAAGCGTTCTTTTTTCCTCAGAATGCTTGCGACGAAAGGTAGCGTCGTCTTCCACCCTCATATAAGCAAGGGTTCTGGCTCGAACGTCTTCGAAATTCTCTGGGGGATATTTGGTCAGATCGGTGTATAGACCACGTTCGTAGGCTTCGATCGCGGTCTTGACATTACAGTTATGGACACTGATCATTTCTGCATTGAATCTGTTGAAATAACTCTGGATGGATTCACCGGTCTTTTGAATGACATAATACAGATCGCTGGTCTGCTTCTCCATCTTACGACTGCTGGTGAATTGATGGGAGAATTGGTTGACTAACTCTGCGAACGTCCCGATGGATTTGGGTTTGAGATTAATCAACCACTGGAGGGCAGGACCTGTGAGGGTCGCCCCAAAACTCTTGCACATGCAAACCTCTTGATACATATGTGGGATCGAGATTGTCCACATCAGCTGCTTATACTACGCGATGTGTTCCGTCGGATCGGTTATCCCCCAATACTTGGGCGTGAAAGAGGGGATATTATATTTTTTCGGAACGTCGACTGTCGCGATCGTGTCGACGAAAGGCGACGCCTGAAATCCTGAGCAAGGCTCGACGTCGACATGTACGGCTGCCCCCGGCAGCTTAGCGAGCAAGGACAGGACATGCTCATTCTGGTCCTCCAGCATCTTCAACCGCTGAGCGACGAGGTCGTTAGGATCGGGATTCGTACCGGTCTAAGGATTAACTCCTGAACTGGTGCCGTTTCCGTACGACGAACCATTAGCGTCCACATTGAAAGGGACAAGATGGCTGAGACCCATTGTTGATGGGTGGAGGTCTCAAATGCTGAGGAGGAACTGTCCCGAACTGGGGATTTGGAATGAACGATCCCGGCTGTTGGATCCACATGAATTGACCTTGCTGCTAATTTTGACCAAATGGTCCTGGTCCTGGATTCTGAACGAATGGACCCGAACCTGGATTATGGGCGAATGGAGCGGATCTTAGATTCTGACCGAACGATCCTTGACCTGGGTTCTGAACGAATGGTCTTGGATCGTTCTGCGGTCCGAATGGATTCCTCAGCCGCGCGATTTCCTCAGCTGCCCTTCGACTTTACTCAACCATGACATTGATATGATTTCGCGCCACTTCTAACTCCTGATACATCTGGGCTATGAGCTGCTCTTGATTTCCCTGTGCCGCCATTTTCCTGAAACAAAAAACAGAGGAAACTCCAAAAAACCGTTAGTAAGACGCACGTTTGTCGAAGATTTTTCTCTAGATGGGGCCCCACGGTGGGCGCCAAACTGTTAATGCCAAAAATCGTCTAGAAGGATAACTTAAGGTTGATTGTGGAGCTTAACAACTAAAGAATGGGAATCTTTCGACAAACCGTACAACAAAGACAAAAACCGTAAATAAGACAGATATTTTGGTGACGCGGGAAAAACCTCAACTAGAAAAAAACCCGCGGACGACTTTGGATGTCGTCGCTGCACTATGGTCGCCAAACAGGGGCGATATCCTTATGTTTCGAGTGTCGAGAGTACACTGATTACAATACAAATGAAAGAAAGACTTTAAATGTAAAGTAACAAGTGTATCGAATGTAAAAACAAGTGCGTCGTGTGTAAAAAACTATGTGTCGTGTGTGTAAGTCGTGCGTCGTAAGCGATCCTTTGAGAAATAATTCTTTGCTTCGAGTGTTCTTTGAGAGTTTTTGAGAATTCAGATGATTCCAGGTGTCAGATGATCTCTCATGATGCGCGGAATGATGATTGTCTTTGTATGTATAGTCTTCGAGTGTTTTAAATGATCCCATAAAATCCTCTGATAACTGTCGTAACGGTCGCTAGGTTTAATGCTCTTAACTGTCACTGTCGGTTATATCCGTTGGTCTTTAATGACATTGATTCCTGCATTTAAACACAGAAAACATAACAGTAATATCACATGTTAGTCGGTCGAGGTCGAGAGGTTCCACACGACGGTCGTGTGTCGTGAGTAACTTTCGATTTTGACTTTGATTAGATGATAAAGTGTTTATGATTTTATCTCATCATGGAAAAGTGTAATAAGTGTTTTCCTTGTTTTGGTCGTGGTCGAAACTGGTGAAATTTTACCCAAACAGTGTCTATCCCCAGGATTCCACCACAATGCTCGACACGCTTAGGACCACCTCCAAGGCATCCTCTACAAAGCGGTGTAGGTCCTAGCACCTACCTCCAAGGTAGCACCTCCGGACTCAACCCTCCTAGTGTCCACTTGAAAAGTTAAGGTCATAAAACATGGGTTCCGAGGTCCAACCCCGAGATACCCAATCGACCATCATCAACGACTGACTTACGTGCCTATGGATCCAATGCAACACAGTCTATAACAACATGCCTATCCCGGAATGAGTAACGCACACAAGCATGTAAATATCAATAACGTGCAATAAAATGCAATATGGTGCAATAAAAGCAAACCATAAATAAGACTCCGCATCGAGCCATTAAAACCGGACAAATGTCTCCAAGACTTCCTCAAAGTCAAAACCCGAGAAAATGCTCAAAACCCATTAGACTCATAAATAGTGGTCATCATAGCATAAAATGCATTTAAACATCGTTTAGGTAAACAAGTACAACAAAATCATTATTAACCCAAAACTCGACACGAGTTAAACAAAAGGGTTTTCCCAAAAGGACCCATACCCTTTTAATTCTCAAAATGGTTGTTGGCACTAAAACGTGCATTCTCCCAAATGGTTTATAAAATCATTTACACTAATGTGATTAAACCATCAAATAGACTTCATTTTGAGCAACAAATCTTTTAAGGATATATTTATGATTTCTACATATCAAATATCCAAAAATCCCAAATATGGGTGTTTTACACATTTATGAAGATACATAATTCAAGAAAGTTAGACTCATCAAATAACTCAACAATTGATATTTTCAAGTAAAACACACAAACATTTGGAAAATAACATTTTTGGCATGCACAAAGTTTTCACAAATCAACTTGAACTCACCTTGCTAGATTTAGGCTAAATCTAGAATTTCCCCAAACCTAAGGTCCTTTGAAGAAGTTTGCATCTTCAAGCCAAAACCTCCAAAACCTAGATCCATAAGTTCCAACCAACAACTATTTAGATCCAACCATGAGGAATCATCCTCCAACCATTTTACACCAAAATACCCACTTATATCAAAAACCCTAACTTTATAAATGAAGAGATTAGGAGATCACCTTAACCAAACATCATCAAAATCACCCAAAATACCCCAATATGGAAGAGAAGGTGAAAATAACAACAACATAACTTTTGGGTAGGGAGAGATTACCTTTACCACTTGAATCCTCCAAAAGAAAGCTCCTAGACTCCCCAAGATCTTCAAGCTTCTACATCTTCAACAATGGTGGAAGTGGCTATGGTTTGGGTGGAGAGGATAAAGAAAAAGAGAAGGGGTTTAGGGTATTTTAGAGAGAGAGGTCGGTTCTAGAGAGAGAGAAACTGAGAAATGGAAATGGGAAAGTGAGAGGAAAGAGAGAGGGAAAAGGGCTTAAGAGGGAAACAAAATATCTCAGGTGCATTCGCGGACGTCCGGCATGAAGCCTTGCGGACGTCCGACCCTCAAGTTTGCCAAACCCCACGAATTCTCTGTTGCTTCCGCGGATGACCCGCGGATTTCCGCACCTCGCGGACGTCCGACTTTGTGCCCCGCGGACGTTCGTGAACCCCAAAACTGATTTCCAAATTTTCGGGTGTTACAATCCTCCCAACCTTAGAATGATTTCGTCCTCGAAATCTAAATCCTTTACAACCGAAGTCCAACCGACTCAACGCCGACCATAATTCATCAGTTCCTAACTGGAATCTAAATTTCCCCCACATAGTATATTAAGACAAATCCTCAAATAAATTCTTACCAACAATGTGCCTTCAAGTCCACTGTACTTATGTCCGAGTGAACTCCCAACCACTGGAGTAATTCCTAAATTAGACGACTGCGGTTGTCTCCCAACCTTAGAATGTTCTATACTTCCCGATTGTCGGTCCAGACTCTAAATCACTTCAAGGTTTGTTCACTAACGAGTCCAACAGAACCTTCAATTCCGATTGTTCCTACCATTAATTGTTGTTTAATTCCAACGAGCCCTAATAGACTCCGAGAATCCATCCCAACAAAATCATCAAACAGGCAGGTTCCTTTACCACACAAGGAAATCATCCCTACCAAATCTACTCATCACACTTGAGTATCTTAGGATTACTACCACCGTTACCATCATTTCTTTTAAAATCGGATTACACCCTCCGAATAAGCTAACGGTTTCCGACCTCGAACCCAAAAGGTTGACACCTAGTCATACCACCAAGCTTTGAACTCTAACAGAACTCCACACACGAGTTCCGTTCACCGAGCATTCCCACAAAACTAGGGTTATCAATATGGTGCCTAAAGGGTCCTTCATGCGAAAATTGTCCAAGAGCCAAAACAGGGCTGCCGACACAACGGTTATACCAACCTTAAAATTCGTTACCGCAAATCTAACCCTCCAATTACCACAAGCACATCGACTCTGCTACCGATATCATTCAGCCTATAGCCACATCACGTGCCTAAACGCCCAAGTTTACATAGTCGAGGTTCTATACAACTTACTCTTAACCGGGGTTACTCAACCTTTCCGAGGCCCTAACGAGTTCAAGGTTTTCAAGTGAATTATTTAACAAATATGCCAATCAACAAAACTTTTCATATAAATTTTCAGCACATAAATTTTCATATCAAATTAAACGTACGCATAAAACTACTACTATCAGTTCGGTAGTTGCGCAAAAATGGACACGCTCGTCCCACATATGAAAATTATATTGAAAATTATTTCATTGCAGTTCAGATTATCAACAAATCGCAAAAGCGTAATAAACAACTTCTTTTAAATGAACCGCTACGGTCCTAGTATGGATTGATTCATGACATGCACGTAAAGTAACTGCCCACTTTAAATGGTGTGCAACAAAAGTTTCGCACGTACTTCAAAAGAAGTTCAAACGGCGTTCGACTCCAAGATTCCTTTTTAACCATAAAATGGCATGGAACAAGGTTTACCAATCAAAATCTGCGCGTGTCAGTTTATTTTTCAAAAACGATGAAACGATTCATAAATACACTTTGGTCAAAACATAAAATGACTCGTGTAAGTTCCAAGTTTAAAGACAGAGATCAATACATTTTCATCATTTGAAAATATCGACTAAAACATCACGAGGGAACCTCAAATTGGGGTAGGCAAGCAAGCTTGTAACACTTTCCTAATAGTTTTCTTGAAACGAAATAACATGCATTAAATAGTTCACGACAAAATTTCAAAAGATGAAATTCTTTAAATCAGTTTCCAAAATTTTCTCATCCGGTCATATAATGACACTTGAGTAAAACGTTTCTGACGAGGCTCGCACACTTCAACGTGTTTTTCCAAAACTTAGGAGAAAATAAGTGATTGCAACTTGTTGACACCAAAAAGGGTTCAAATCAACTTCCGACCTTGAATCATACAAACAGTGCACATTAATGTTCAAAACATAAACAACTCTACGCACCCTAGGTTTAGGCCAATAATTTTCCAAAAATCTCCATCACGGAGTATTTACATCAAAAGTTTCGCATTCGAAATGTAAGACGTTAAAATGTCAATGTCTAAAAGTTTATTTGTTAAAAGTACCCAAAATACATATTTTCTCCAAAACCAAAAAGGTTTACAATTCTTCCAAAATGTTCCTCGAACCAAAATTGACCAGATGTCAACGACTCACACATTTTTGTTTTCAAAATGTAACTTATTGTAAACTATGCATGATCTCCCCAACACTAAAACACACTTTGACCAAATGGCTATCATTTATACAATGAGTTAATAAAATATTTTCACTCACGATTCGTTTATCAAAGTGTTGAGAAACAATGGTTACCAAGTTATGCATACCCCTAGTCGATAAAATGTATTTACATAAAATGGTAATAAAACAAATAACTGACCGAAGGCGCACCAAGCAAATTATTATGAAATGCTACCAAAGTGTTCTTTTATGCATCACTTAAGTCACGTATAAATCAATCCATACACTGAACTATTTGCAACGAAATACTTGTTAACAAAAACTCTTGAAAGAGAAGTTACGCGACACTAAAGTTCCAAACTCATCCCTTTTTGATCGCCTCATGGCATAAAATTAGTATTTCTCAACAAAGCTTGAGTGGGGCAAAATACCCAACATAACTCATAAATTTTTCACATAAGTAAATGGAGTATGCACATTGTGAAATTACACCCACACGACCCAATACGTCGTAAAACAAAACTCCATAAAATTTAATGGGCTTAATGACCTCAAGTCAATATAATGGCACAAGACATTGTGCTTCCAAAAGTCAAATTGCAATAAGCAAAATCATGACTAAAACGCCAAAATTCCAAAATCCCCTTCTTGTTGTAATACATAAACAACATTGTGTAACAAACTCACATTAAACAAATTCTCCAAAATAGTTTTACATAGACATCATAGAAGATAACTTTATGTCCGAACTTTAACATATGTGGAGGAGATCCAATGTTAAAGTCATAAGCCGTAGTTACTTGCCCAACATCTTAGACATCATAAAAATATGGATATCACGGTATCCGAAAGTAACGTTGAACAATAATAAAATAAAGCAAGTCCCGGCGGAGTTTGCAACTACCGCAATAAAATAATTTCATGCAGGTTCAAAACCCATGATTTAAAATCTTGTGTGTGTGCTAAACATTTTCCAAGATTTGTAACACAATCCATATATGGATTTGAATCACAAGAAATAATTGATGCTATTTATTTTCGAAATAAATTTTGTGCGTAACTTAGTCGGCATTCAACGTCTCAACCCATACTCCTCCAAATCCCTCCGGTCCACTATTGTCATCCGGATGTTCAAACCTCTTAAGGCAACGTTGGGAATTACATTAATTAACCTTACAGTTTCCTTCTCGAATTAAGGTCGATTCAATAAATCTATGGTTCTAATCCAACCATCAATTTCGACCCGAAACGGTCCACTTAAAGAAATCATCATGCTTATTGTCACTCTAAGTGACTAATGCTAGAATCGTCAATCTTTTCCAACGACTAATAGCTTAGAACTTCTTCGCTACCCCACGATCATCACATTAAAGTAGTTCAAGTATGCACATGTAACTAGTAGATTCACCATGACACTGGCCAGGTGTCATTATGAACGTACCGCACATGATTATCCTTGCTACCCTCGACGTGATTCTCGTTTCTAGTGACTCCATCGACCTCAAAACATCCTATCTTAAAGTGCCTAACGGTGAATTTCACGCTTATTTACTTAAAAGAACGCTAGTTTGAGTCTAGGTATCCAATATCAACACCTAATTCTCTCAAACTTATGCTCTGATACCAACTTGTAACACCCTCGAATTGGAAAAGAGCAACTAATTAAAATTTTGATATTACATCCGAAATAATAGAATTTTATCCCTATAATTTAATAGGTGAAATACCTCAAATTACAATCTATGGTCAACCTCAAACAATATGTAAATCAAGTCTTGTTACCAAGATTAATAACTACATCGGGTGTTACTTAACCCAAGTATAAATTGCTAATCCCAAAAATGAATGCGGAAAACTTCACTTAAGCTATTCACCTCTCGAGCACTTTACTAGCACACGACCTTTCACACGTGTCACTAGAACTACTCCCAACCTGAGACTTGTTGCACATGCCGACAAATAAAAAGGGTTAGGCTAACGCCTAGTGAGTTCAAGAGTTTATAGCATGATTGAAATAATTCTTTAAATGAAAGTTTGCAATATAGAATATGATTTCCAAAAGAGTTTACCTAAAAGATATAAACGATTCATTTATCAATGCACCCAAAATCTATGAGAAAAGGTTCCCAAAAGGTATAAAGCGTTTTCCAAAATGAATACCAATCCCAACTCACTCAAGTACGTGAATAATTCTATATTAGGCAAAACCTTCAAATACGGTTGACAATAAATACTCAACCCATAAATCATGGAAAACCATCCATTTAATTATAACACCTTATTTAAAACATAATACAAAGCAATACTCACGCAACCGTAAAATGTAACGAAGTTCTAAAATTAATGTTTGACAACCACAGGGGAGACCCGTATCCGTTGAGGGTGGAGGAAACACATAAGTATACCACCCGTACAAGGTTAATCGTACAACCCTCGCTACTAGACATCCAAGGGTTCATACGACTTCTCAACAAGTTTCACCTCAAGAGACAGTTGACCTTAGTGTCTATCCCCAGGATTCCACCACAAGGCTCGGCATGCTTAGGACCACCTCCAAGGCATCCTCTACAAAGCGGCGTAGGTCCTAGCGCCTACCTCCAAGGTAGCACCTCCAGACTCAACCCTGCTAGTGTCCACTTGAAAAGTTAAGGTCATAAAACATGGGTTCCGAGGTACAACCCCGAGATACCCAATCGACCATCATCAATGACTGACTTACGTGCCTATGGATCCAATGCAACACAGTCTATAACAACATGCCTATCCTGGAATGACTAACGCACCCAAGCATGTAAATATCAATAACGTGCAATAAAATGCAATATGGTGCAATAAAAGCAAACCATAAATAAGACTCCGCATCGAGCCATTAAAACCGGACAAATGTCCCCAAGACTTCCTCAAAGTCAAAACCCGAGCAAATGCTCAAAACCCATTAGACCCATAAATAGTGGTCATCATAGCATAGAATGCATTTAAACATCGTTTAGGTAAACAAGTACCACAAAATCATTATTAACCCAAAACTCGACACGAATTAAACAAAAGGGTTTTCCCAAAAGGACTCATACCCTTTTAATTCTCATAATGGTTGTTGGCACTAAAACGTGCATTCTCCCAAATGGTTTATAAAATCATTTACACTAATGTGATTAAACCATCAAATTGAGTTCATTTTGAGCAACAAATCTTTTAAGGATATATTTATGATTTCTACATATCAAATATCCAAAAATCCCAAATATGGGTGTTTTACACATTTATGAAGATAAATACTTCAAGAGAGTTAGACTCATCAAATAACTCAACAATTGCTATTTTCAAGTAAAACACACAAACATTTGGAAAATAACATTTTTGGCATGTACAAAGTTTTCACAAATCAACTTGAACTCACCTTGCTAGATTTAGGCTAAATCTAGAATTTCCCCAAACGTAAGCTCCTTTGAAGAAGTTTGCATCTTCAAGCCAAAACCTCCAAAACCTAGATCCATAAGTTCCAACCAACAACTATTTAGATCCAACCATGAGGAATCATCCTCCAACCATTTTACACCAAAATACCCACTTATATCAAAACCCTAACTTTATAAATGAAGAGATTAGAAGATCACCTTAACCAAACATCATCAAAATCACCCAAAATACCCCAATATGGAAGAGAAGGTGAAAACAACAACAATATAACTTTTGGGTAGGGAGAGATTACCTTTACCACTTGAATCCTCCAAAAGAAATCTCCTAGACTCCCCAAGAGCTTCAAGCTTCCACATCTTCAACAATGGTGGAAGTGGCTATGGTTTGGGTGGAGAGGATGAAGAAGAAGAGAAAGGGTTTAGGGTATTTTAGAGAGAGAGAGGTCGGTTCTAGAGAGAGAGAAACTGAGAAATGGAAATGGGAAAATGAGAGGAAAGAGAGAGGGAAAAAGGGCTTAAGAGGGAAACAAAATATCTCAGGTGCATTCGCGGACGTCCGACATGAAGCCTTGCGGACGTCCGGCCTCAAGTTTGCCAAACCCCACGAATTTTATGTTGCTTCCGCGGATGACCCGCGGATTTCCGCACCTCGTGGGCGTCCGGCCTTGTGCCCCACGGACGTCCGTGAACCCCAAAACTGATTTCCAAATTTTCGGGTGTTACAGACCACCCCACAACTTGTTCTGGTTGGTCATCAGTTCCCGACAATCCTAGTCTGAGCTCGGTTTAAATGTGAATCCAAGCATATTGTTGTGGATTTGAGGTCAATTCGGTGAATCAAAGGTTGCCATAGACAAGGTTTCAAGAGCTATTCCTAATCTGGACAATCAAACATAGAAAAAAATGTTAACCGGTAAGTCGGTAACAATTACATCGATATTGATTTCGCCTTAAAACTAATCTATCCATTTACTTTATCAAATCTTGAACTTGTTTGGAGGTTAGATGTATCACGACCTTGCTGGGTTTAATGGTATTCGATCGAGTAGTAGACGAGGTGGTTAAATTGGAGGTAAAACGAAGAAAACACGGAGATGAATTTGAGCTTGTTTCCGTTTGAAAGACAAAGAAAACACACAGATGGCATGATAATAAGCTGCTCAAATGAATGTTTCCACCTCTGTCGTATACCAAGAGCCATAATAAAGGGGGTTATGGGAGGACGACGGAGACCGAGATCCGCGGGGAAGGTGTGGACTGTGGGTTACTTATTTAGTGTATGTATATGTTTTCCGGTAGTATCGGATGGGTTAATGCCGACGAGGGCATTTGTGAGGCACGATTATGAGAAAATCATATATATATAGATATATTTATGTTATACATCATTTTTTATGTTTAAAAAAAATAGTAAAATGACAGTATTACCCCTAACTTAATAGAGCAACCGTTAGTGGAGTTAGGTTGAGGGGCCCAATCCATAACCAAAGTGAAACCATGGTGACTATACATGTAATTATCTTGTTTTGGGGACCTAATCCAAAATTTTCAAAAACCACAGGGACTAAATATGTAATTTACTATTGTTCTTATAGAATCTTTTCATTATGTGATTGATCCTTACAAGATTAAAAATTATGGCATTTTTACTAATTGGACGATTTATAACCAACTACTACCAAGTAAGAAACAAGTAGTCGAAGTCTTTTCCAACTTAGATTGACGCAATACATTATTCATTCCACTTCTCTAAGAATTAAAATTTGACTCGAAAAATATGTAAAAACTACTACCACCAATTACACTTAGTTCCTTTTTGTCAAATTAAGCAATATAAAATGTTAAAACTAAAACCTACAACCACTAAAAATTTAAAGAAATGTGAAATCAACGAATACCTAAACATCGCTCTTTATCGGTGTGCAAGAACCACATATCAAGAATCATCACAGTTTCCCAGATCAAGAATTAATCTGTATCCATGTAGTCTTCGAGATTTCCGTCATCACCACCATCAGCATCTGTGTTATCTATAGAGTTTTCATTCAGAGGCTGATCCCTTCGCCTCAGCTGTTCTGCCATTTCCACACAGTACAAGTCATTTTGAGTCCTATCCCTTGGTTGGCGTTCCATTACTTCCACACGGTGCACGTCCTCCCGAGTTGTATCCCTTGGCTATAACTCAGCCATTTCCATGCAGGTCCTCGCGAGTCAGTTCGGCCATTTCTACGAAGTGCAGGTCCTCCACTCGGACTCGGACTCTGCGCCTGCATATAGAGCAGGTTTCACTGATGGTCAACCATGTAGTTATACATTCGTAATGGAATGTGTGCCGACATGGCGTCTGTTCTGCTATGATGCCAACGCCAAATTTTGTTTGACAACTAGGGCACGGGTCTTAAGGCATGGCCGTTACGAATGACAGGGCCTCAATCAGCAATTCCGTCACCGACGACAAAAACACAGTGAATAGTTGGGTTGTTGCATTCTTGATGAAGATGGATGTAGTTTTCTTGAGAGGGTTATGGCCAGAAGTCGAACGGAAAAAATTCAAATATAAATTATGTATTTATTTGAAAAGAAAGTATTGCATTTCGCAACAGTATATAAAATATAATATATAATTTTTACTATTCTCTTTCTATATATATTTCTTATCCATTATTATGATTTATGAAAGCTTTTGATGAAAATAACAAATATACATGATTAATATCAACAATATATATTTTTTAGGGAAATTAATTAAAACACCCTAAGTCAAACCATGTTTTACTGAAATACCCCAAATCTCTCCCATGTTACAAAAATACCCCAAAAATCCGCGATAGAGCCCGCGATCGCGGGCTCCAGGCCACGTGTCACCAAAGTTTGCTCACTTTGCCCGCGTTGGTCCCTCAAGAATGCCCGCGGTCCAGCTTTCCCCCCTCAAGAATGCCCGCGTGTGCAGTTTTGGTCCCTGCCCGTGTTTGACTCTCGTTGACCCTCGCGATCGCGGGCTACACGTGTCCAAAGTTTGCCCACTTTGCCCGCGTTGGTCCCTCAAGAATGCCCGCGGTCCAGCTTTTCCCCCTCAAGAATGGCCGCGTGTGCAGTTTTGGTCCCTGCCCGCGTTTGACTTTCTTTGACCCCCCGCGATCGCGGGCAAAAGTGCCACGTGTCGGCACAGGGTTAACCCTAAAGTCTGTTTGACGAACCAAACCCTAATGTTTTCTTCGGCCGCACTATATAAGGGGGGGGGACCAAAAAACGGCACTCTCATTTTTTTAATCACTCTCTCAAATTTTAATCAAACTCTCTCAATTTTGTCGTGTGGAATACGCGTTCGGGTTTTGTGAAGATGTCTCGTATTACCTCTGTGGTATGTTTTCCTTATGTTTTTTGTTATTTTTTGTATGTTATTTTAAGTTAAGATATATGATTTGTAGGTTGTTATAGTGTTTATAACTTATGTTTGAATATGTTCTATGCTTAACATGATATGTATGGTTTTATGTTTGAATGTGATATTTGTATGTTATAATGTGTATGTTGTTATAGTGTGTTTTTTTATAAAAAAATTGTTAAGAGTGTTATTATAAAAAAATTGTTAAAAATGTGTTTTTTTTAAAAACACACTCTTAACAATTTTTTTATAAAAACACACCCTTAACAATTTTTTATAAAAACAGTTTTTTATAAAATATTGTTAACAGTGTGTTTTTATAAAAAATTGTTATAGTTTTATGGTTTTATGTTTGAATGTGATATTTGTATGTTATAATGTGTATGTTGTTATAGTGTGTTTTTTCATAAAAAAATTGTTAAGAGTGTTTTTTATAAAAAATTTGTTAAGAGTGTGTTATTATAAAAAAATTGTTAAAAATGTGTTTTTTTTTATAAAAACACACTCTTAACAATTTTTTTATAAAAACACACCCTTAACAATTTTTTATAAAAAAACACTCTTAACAATTTTTATATGAAAAAACACACTATACCAACATACAGATTAAAACATACAAATATCACATTAAAACATAAAACTATAACAATTTTTTTATAAAAACACACTCTTAACAATTTTTTATAAAAAAACTGTTTTTATAAAAAAATTGTTAAGAATGTGTTTTTTAAGAATGACAACTTAGGTCCCTACGGTTTTAAGAATGACAACTTAGGTCCCTAAACTTTTAAGAATGCCAATTAGGTCCTAAACTTTTAAGAATGACAACTAGGGTCCCTAAACCGCACTTTATCTATATATAACAATATGATACGTTGAAATAAAATAAACCGCACTTTATCTATATATAACACTATTATACGTTGAAATAAAATAAACCGCACTTTATCTATATATAACACTATTATACGTTGAAATAAAATACCACCGCACTTTATCTATATATAACAATATGATACGTTGAAATAAAATAAACCGCACTTTATCTATATATAACACTATTATAAGTTGAAATAAAATACCACCGCACTTTATCTATATATAACAATATGATACGTTGAAATAAAATAAACCGCACTTTATCTATATATAACAATATGATAATTTGAAATAAAATAAACCGCACTTTATCTATATATAACAATATGATACGTTGAAATAAAATACCACCGCACTTTATCTATATATAACAATATGATACGTTGAAATAAAATAAACCGCAACATCTATATAAAATAAAATAAACCGCAACATCTATATATAACACTAACTATAACATCTGTGAATGACTATGTAGAAGGATTTCTTTAACATCGACTTGACGGTAAGGTGCAAAGTTTCCTACATAGAGGAATTAGGAGCGCTCTTTAGGGGATTAGGTGATCGCGCGGATACCCTTGAGACCATCTATAGAGGGACACCGTTCGGGCCATGGATGGATGTGTCTTACTCTAGTGGCGACCCTACGCTAGTACACATGTTTCTACAGTTGGAGGTCGAGGACGCCAACGCTGAGCCAGAGGAGATGCATTTTGATTTCTTCGGCTCTCAATTGCATTTTGGGCGTCGTGAGTTCTGTCTAATTACAGGACTACGTTTTGGAGAGGCTCCCCCCTTCCTCCCTTAGAAGACTGCTCCTTCGTTCCTAGGGTTTGGGGCATTTCAGCATCTCGTTTGAAGCTGAAGGCAGCCCGGGAAATGATGAAAGAGGGCCTTAGTGCCCTAACCGACGACGATGTTGTCCGTGTATGCTTGGTGGTGATCGTGGATATGGGCTTCTTGGGCCGTGAGTATAGCCAGTATGCTTCCGAGACGGTCCTTAGGGCCGTCGAGGACCTTGAGCTGTTTAACAGCTACCCGTGGGGTAGCCATATCTGGACACATTGCTACTCTATTCTGCACCGAGCCATAGCCAGACGCGTTGATCGACATGCAAAGATGAATCTTTGTGGTTTTACATACGCCTTCAAGGTTAGATAAGTAGTATAACAATTGTTAATAATACATACAAACTGTTTGGCTTTTCTTTTTACGTACTTTCTCTTCTTGTCTAATTCCAGATATGGATCTTGGAGATGTTTCCCGCATCAATCCGATATTTCGTCAAACGCGACGATCGAGTACTTAGGGGAACCCGTTGAGACAAGCGTGTTACCCTAAGTAGGTCGCTTTGGTTTCAGTTCTTCAATGCGTCTAGAAATGTAAGTTCTTTTACTATGTTTACAATTTGCATACGTTAGTCCCGCTTATTAATTTCTTTTATGTTTTATCATATATTTAGCAGCCACTCTTGCCTTTCGATCGCCTTGTGCCTACTGTCGACGAGATGGGCACAGATTGGTACAGAGACAGCGTGGCCTTTATTGACGCAGAGGCGGAAAGGGCTCGACGTCCCCCTACTTCCACATCTGACGAAGATGAGGAAGACGACGACAGGCCCCCTTCCGGTGGATACCAGCCGCCCCCTTCCTCCTCCTACCAGCCAGCCCGTTCCTCCTCCTACCAACCGCCCCCTTCCTCCTCCTACCAGCCGGCCCGTTCCTCCTCCTACCAGCCGCCCCATTCCTCCTCCTACAATCCATATGAGGCGGCCCCTTCCTACGAGCCACAACGTGGCTCTCATGAGCACCTGTGGGACTACGTCCACGGGCCGCTAGAGTCACGTGTACAGCTTCTGGAGGGATTCTACAGACAGTTTAGCGCTGTCAATGTTAGTGTTTAACTTAATTTGTTGGCCACGTTTATTTAGTTTGTATATTAATATTACGTTCTGAATTTGTTTTAGCTGTCGAGTACGACACCGATCCCCGCTCCGTTCGGACAGGGGGCACATGCGACGTTTGCCACCACATCCTATCCGTCATTCCCTGAAAATGTAAGTGACATTGAGTAACCATTATAGTTATATGTTTGTTCCTAAGTTTGTAACTCTTATAATGATCAATGTCACGCAGGCCGGGATGTCGGGGGTCGGGATGTCCCAAACGTCGTTCACCACCACATCCTATTCTACTATCCCGGAGAGTGTAAGTGACACTGAGTAACCATTATAGTTATATGTTTGTTTCTAATTTTGTAACTATTTTAATGATCAATGTCACGCAGGCCGGGATGTCGGGGGCATACACCTCGCAGATGCCGCCGTCGTTCGCCACCACATCATATTCTACTATCCCGGAGAGTGTTAGTGACACTGAGTAACCATTATAGTTATATATCGATAATCCTAATTTTGTAACTATTTTAATGATCAATGTCACGCAGGCCGGGATGTCGGGGGCACAGCACATGCCGTCGTTCGCCACCACAGCAATCACAAACATCTTTGGCGGTTCGGCCGATGACTATTACAAGCCGGAAATGCATACTGTAAGTTATTTTGGTAGTTTTGGTTTAATTGTGAACATTTCCTAAATTGTACTTAAAACATTTAGTAACGTAATTTTCAGACGGGGTCTCCTATTATCCAGGATCACTTCTCGAAGCATTTCTCGGAGCCTGACGATGACTCGATGGATGTTGTAGATCCACCACCACAGGTGACCCCGCTCCCTCAAAAGCGGTCGCATAAAATTTCACAATGCTTTCGTCACCCGTTTGGCCAACAAGGATCTACGACACCACCGACCGCTAAAAAACAAGCAAAGAAAGCGGGGGGAAAGAAGGGAGGAAAGAAAAAGGGAAAGGTGTCTTCACCGGAGCCTCAACCGGCATCAGAAATATTGAGGATGTGCCGGACTGGTCGCCTCCCCCCCCCCTTGATCTTCATCCCTCACTTGAACTTGGAAATCACCCCCTCGTTTTTCAATGTATTGCTGGCCGTTGACCCTTTGGAGTCTGACTTACTGGATGTGGTTAGTATGAAGTTTAATTATAGTCATATAATCAAATATATTTATTTTACATGTCTAACCATCTATTTTTTATGTATAGCACATCGATTGTTGGGTCTCGTTGTTGCAAAGACATCGTGGAACAGACACGAGGTGGACCATGATGTTCAGTATGTTCTTTCATTACTTGTTGATTGAGCATCTAGGTCCCGCCTCCGTGGTTAATTCATGCAATGGCGTGGAAGGGACCTCTTGGGCTCTCCTCGATGTGGTATGTAAATCGTTTTACTCTTATTTTATTTAACTTGTTTTGTTGCTAACTAAGTTGTCTAATATTGTAATATTTCAGGTGTACATCCCAATATGCATTAATCCCCAACATTGGCTGCTTGGAGTGTTTGAACTTGACGCTATGACCTTGACCATATATGATAGCGACAGTGCCTATCTCTTCAGACAACAATTGGAAGAGCAAATGACAAAGTTTAAAGCTGTGCTATATGACTTCTTTTGCCGGGTCAAGGATGTTAGACGTCGCGAAATGACAGGTACATTTCGCTATAAGTTCGCCAAGAATGCACCCCAGCAGGCCGGGATAACTGCAGATTGCGGTGTCTGGGTATGCCGTAATGTCCAAATGTTGATGAATAAAAATGAGGTATGGGTACACCCTGACGACGCCGAGGTTGTTGCCAAAGATTTCCGCATACATATGGCGGAGTCCATTTATGAACATTGTCAAATAGGGCCACGTTAGGTTGTTTATGTAACATTAAATAATTGTTATTTTTAGTATTAACTTATTTTGTTAAAGTATTGTGATTGACTTACTGTTTACTTCATTTGGTTTTTGCTAATTTCATCCATTTACTCAACTTTGAGTATCGATATCTCTTTCACACATACTCTATTTTGGACGCATTATATATCATTTCGAAGATCTCATATAGAAGAACATAAACCTACTAAAAGTTAGTTATATATAACACATATATATAAATTTAAATGCGTCCAAAGTTTAGTAAAACCCATATTTCCAACACCTAGTAAGTAGGTTTATGAAACTTGCGATAATCCTAATACAGAGATTATTGGATGAACAAGCATTTATTTCTTGATTATTGGGGTATTGGTTCTTGTTGTCTGGAAGTGATTCATATGACGCAAAAATTGGTATCATGTAATGTAGAACAATATCTATATTATAGAAACTTGCATTTGATAGTACCATATAAATCTGATCTAAATTCTCATTAAGTAGCTATGTTTGACTACTTAAAGACTAATTTTCTGCCTAATGAAAGACCTTTATTCAAGAGCAGACGAAGTAGTAATTCACAACTTCCTACCTATCTTTTATACAAACACACTCTCGCTTTTTTTAACACAATGGATGGAGGTTCAAGATCAAGGGGGGACATGTCGGCGAATGTGGCTGGAACTTCACGTTCGGGAGCCTACCAACCACTGAACGACGGAGCTCGCCGGAGTACCTGGAAGGTACCGGAAACAGACGATGAGTGGACAAACTGTGGGCGAACTGCAGGCGATTTTCCATTCACACCTGAGGAGGAAGCAGACAGGGAGATGGCATCCGACAATTACTACTTCGATAATGGCATGAGAACCCCACCAATGTATGATTTTATGCCGACGGGTCTTCGACAAAGTCAACGAATTACTCCCGCAGTGCAAAAAGCCATTGATGAGGCGAACGCCGGTATCGAAAAGGTAAAGGGTATGTGGAACCATAACAGGGGGATTCAGCAGGGAAAAATGGAGTATCTAGCGAAGAAGAAACGAGAACTGGCCATGACTAGGGCTCACGTTCGGCACCTGCAACGAGAGATTAAGGAAGCTGAAGAGGAACTAGAAGAACTCGAATCGGACTACATAGGAATGGAGGACGTGATCAAGGAAAATGTTAACTTGATCACAGGACTCCAGGACGCCTTCCAGTAATATATTTATTTGTTTACATGCACTGTATCCGTTTCGGTTGGGAAGATGATTTGCAATAATTTTTATATGATGTTGTTAATTAATTTCCTTGTTAAATAACTTAAGAGAATTTCTATATTAAAAACATTAAAATGGAAAGGAAACAATACATTAAAAACCACAAATTAAATAATTAACTATAAGGGTATGAATTTTAAATATAAAAAATATTTTTTTATGTAGTGTATAACTGTATATGATATATATTAAAATATATAAATCCAAAAAAATTCAAGATTGGGCTCATTTCGAACGTATCGAAGAGACGATTATAATGGTGTAATTTGTTAAAATTAAAACGTATTTTTTTAACGTATTTTAGTTAATAAGCGATTATATGTGTTAAATGTTAAATTAAAATAATGAAAGTTAAAGGTATAAAGTAAATTTAGTAAATAAGTATAGGGGTTGAAAGTGTAACATTCAAATTCAAATTCATCAAATTGGACGAAAGCGGGGTGAACAGGGTCAAACGCGGGTGAATTTTTCATAAATGGTCCCTTGCAATTGAAAAGTCACAAAATAATCCCATCGTGGGATTCCTTCGCAATCGCGGGATACCATTTTTCAAAAATGGTCCATGCAAGTTTAAAAAAGTGTCAGAAATGGTCCTTGGCCCGCGATCGCGGGCTCCCATCGCGGAAAAAAGGGTATTTTTGCAAAGTGGGAGAGATTTAGGGTATTTCGGTAACAGTTGGTCAAACTTGGGGTATTTTAATTAATTTCCCTATTTTTTATCCAATTATAATTAGTTTATTATTCAAGTCAATAATAATGTTTAAACTTTTGTAATACTTTCTTTGTTTGATTATATCTCGTCATTACATCTCAAATTAGTAATTTTATGTTAATGCAATTAATTAAAATTAAAACAAAATAATATAATTAAAATATGAGTATATTACTGAATATATTTTGTTGAATCATACGATTAAAATAATTAAATTAATCACTGTTATTTATATTCGAATTTTTTCTGTTCGACTTCCGGCCATAACCCTCTCAAGAAAACTACATCCATCTTCATCAAGAATGAAACAACCCAACTATTCATTGTGTTTTTGTTGTCGGTGTCTCGGTGCCGGAATTGCTGTTTGAGGCCATGACATTCGTAACCGCCATGCCTCAAGACCCGTTCCCTATTTGTCAGACGGAATTTGGCGTTGGCATCATAGCGGAACATACGCCATGTCGGGACACATTCCATTACGAATGTATAACTACATGGTTGACCATGAGTGAAACCTGCCCTATATGCAGGCACAGAGTCCGAGTGGAGGACGTGCACTCCATAGAAATGGTCAAACTGACTCACGAGGACCTGCACCATGTGGAAATGGTTGAGTTCAGCCAAGGGATACAACTCGGGAGGACGTGCACCGTGGTTGCGACGTAGGGATCAACCTCTAAATGAAAATTCCGTAGATAAAACGGATGTTGATGGTGGTGATGACGGAATCTCGAAGACTACATGGATATAGATTAATTCTTGATCTTGATATTGTGATGATTCTTGATCTATGGTTCTTGATTATTGCACACCGATAAAGAGCGACGTTTAGGTATCCGTTGATTTCACGTTTCTTTAAATATTTAGCGGTTGTAAGTTTTAGTTTTAACATTTTATATCGCTTAATTTGACAAAAAAGAATTAAGTGTAATTGGTGGTAGTAGTTTTTACATATTTTTCAAGTCCAATTTTAATTCTTAGAGAAGTGGAATGATTAGTGTATTGCATCAATCTAAGTTGGAAAAAAACTTCGATTACTTGTTTCTTATTTGGTAGTAGTTGGTTATAAATCGTCCAATTAGTAAAAATGCCATAATTTTTAATCTTGTAAGGATCAATCACATAATGAAAAGATTCTATAAAAACAAGAGTAAATTACAAATTTAGTCTCTGTGGTTATTGAAAATTTTGGATTAGGTCCCCAAAACAAAATAATTACATGTATAGTCACCATGGTTTCACTTTTGTTATGTATTGGGTCCCTCAACCTAACTCCACTAACGGTTGCTCCATTAAGTTAGGAGTAATACTGTCATTTAACTTTTTTCTTTAAGAACATAATAAATGATGTATAATGTTAATATATCTATACATATATATATATGTGATTTTCTCAGAATCGTGCCTCCCAAAATGCCCTCGTCGGTATTTACCCATCCGGTACTACTGGAAAACATATACATGCACTAAATAAGTAACCTACAGTCCACACCTTCCCTGCGGATCTCGGTCTCCGTCGTCCTCCCCTAACCCCCTTTATTATGGCTCTTGGTATATGACAGAGGCGGAAACATTCATTTTTGCAACTTGTTATCACGCCATCTGTGTTTTTTCTTTGTCTTTCAAACGGAAACAAGCTGAAATCCATGTCCGTGCTTTCATTGTTTTACCTCCAATTTAACCACCTCGTCTACTACTCCATCGAATACCATTAAACCCAGCAAGGTCGTGACACATCGAATCTCCAAACAAGTTCAAGATTTGATAAAGTAAATGGACAGGTTAGTTTTAAGGCAAAATCAATATCGATGTAATTGTTACCGACTTATCGGTTAACATTTTTTTTTCTATGTTTGATTGTCCAGATTAGGAATGGATCTTGAAACCTTGTCTATGGCAACCTTTGATTCACCGATTTGACCTCAAATCCACAACAATATGCTTGGATTCACATTTAAACCGAGCTCAGACTAGGATTGTCGAGAAATGATGACCAACCAGAACAAATTGTGGGTGGTCCCCGCCAGTGAGATGTTACTAGAGAAACATAGTGGTGACTGAGACTATTATGGTGACTAGGTTCGACTAGGATGATAAGGTTCATAAGTCATAATAGAGGGCTCAGATTAGAGAAGAAGGAAGAGATAAAAGGAGGTGGCGTTCGATGGAGGTCTTAGTGAACTCTCAATAGGTTCAAAGTACATTCGCCTTCAAGCTCAAAATTGATTCTAAATCGAGCTCTCAATCGGTTCAAAATTCATTGTCTATCAAACTCTGAATCGCTTCAAAATCCATTGGCTATCGAGCTTTGAACCTGTCCAAAATCCATTGTCTGTCAAGCTCTAAATCGATTCTAAATTAAGCTCTGAATTGGTTCAAAATTCATTGTCTATCGAGCTCTGAATCGGCTCTAAATTCATCGGCTATCAAGCTTCAAATTGGTTCTAAATCCATTGGCTATCAGTTATAAATCGAGCTCCAAATTGGTTTTAAGCACACATTCAACCATGAAAAAAACAATAAACAATGGCTAAGCACACATTTTACATCTTGTTTTTATATCTAACAATACTCAAAATTCAGAGTTGGAAAAATAGGCAACTGTTACGTGCGAATGTAAAGCCCGTATCCTGGTGTGTAATTTCTTTTATTAATTCTTTTCTTTAAAGTTTGATTTAATGTGGTTTCCGTTAACGGGGTTAGTCGAGTTGGACCTAATTGTTAAAAATGTCGGAATTTTGGTTAATTGCGGGAAGGATGTAGTTGAGGGGCTAAAAGTGTTAAAGGGCCAAAACTCTTCATAGTTTCGGCCCATGCAACCCCAAAGACCAAAACCCATTTTTTGTGAATTGTTTGTGTGTTGGTGTCGTGAGCTGCAAACAAAAGAAAGAATAACAAAACCCTAGTGCCCCACCCTTGTTTCTGGAGTTGGCCGTGAGTCTTAGCGAGAGAGATAGAGCGGAAATCGGGAGCTAGAGAGAGAGAGGGAGGAGTAGAGAAGAGCCGGGAGGAAGAAGAGAAAGGGAAGTCGCCGGAGTTGCTGAAGCCGCCGGAGTCGCTGCTGCCGCCGGGAACTCGCCGGAGCCGAGGAAGAAGGTCGAGAGGAGGAAGAAAGGCTGGAGTGTTAGCCGCCGTGTTAAGGTACTCGTTCGATCCCTTCCCTTTTCTTTCTCTTAATTTTTCCGGTGAAGTGATCGACGGCGACGCCACCGCCGCCGCTAGCCGCCACTGTGGTGGCTGGATGTCGGGTGGTGGTGGTTGTGTGAACTGTGTGTGCGTGCGGTAAGTCGATCGAGAGAGAGAGCTGAAGTGCGAGAAGGGGCGGGGTGAGACGCGTGTGTGTGTGCGGGTCCTCGCCGGAGAGCCGCCGCCGGTCGCCACCGGCGACCACCACTGCCGGAGATGGCAGTGGGTGGCGCGTGGTCGTGACCAGGCCATAGTCACTGTAGAGCCCTTAAACCGTGACTTAATCGGTTAAGCCGAATCGTTCAAACCGTTTCTTTTAAGTCGTCATTTTGTGTGAAATCAGCTTTGCTGCCC
This sequence comes from Saussurea involucrata, assembly GCA_033807775.1. Taxonomy (NCBI): domain Eukaryota; kingdom Viridiplantae; phylum Streptophyta; class Magnoliopsida; order Asterales; family Asteraceae; genus Saussurea; species Saussurea involucrata. The sequence continues at coordinate 55,040,412 of CM066316.1, forward strand.
TGTTTTGCGTCGGGCATAACTTTCTCGTCGTAACTCGGATTGAGGCGAATCCGGTGCCCACGCTTCACATGTTGTGTCGGGCACGTTTTCCGTGTTTTAGCGGAAAACTGGTTCGGCCTCTAGCTAGGTGGAACAGTGGTCGTAAGTTCAGCGATTCGTCATTTCATGTGAAAAATTCTGGAATCTGCCATTGTCTTGGGAAAACCATAACTTTTTGATAGTAACTCGTATCTGGGTGAGACCAGCGCCAAAAATTCCCTTGTTGAGTCTAGAAACTTTTCTGTGTTTTGTGCAAAACCCAGTTCGGGACGTAGCATGGGTCAAACTGTCGTTTTATACTGAAAGGTGCTGAACTTCGCTGTTCTGGAAACTGTTTTTGTAAAATCCGTAGTAAATTGTAGAAAAATCGTTAGGAGGTGTATAATATGTCCTTGGAACCCTAACTCAGAGTACTTTCTGGTCATGAAATAATATTGGGAATTTTCTGGGTTTAAAGGGGTCGAAACAGGTCCCGAACAGACCTGTTTGGCGAGAGCGGAAAATAGTTTTAGTGACGGTTTAAGCGTGTGTCGTGTCATAGGGTCCGGGTCTCGTATTGACACGTTTTAACATGCGTTTAGGTGCTGGGAAGTGACCGTAATTGTGAAGCTTGTTTTGTATTGTTGAGCTAGGCGCGCATTCGAGGTGAGTTCTCTCACTATATCTAATAACGGTTGTTTTATCATTGATGTAGTACGTGTGTGGTAGCTTTATGTGATTGTGTTGTGGAACTAGATAGTGGGGTGTCTAGTTGATACTATGTTGTCATGTTGACTCGGTGGGACCGAGGATCCGGCGGGGCCGGAGATTTTATACGCGGGTGGCGTAGAGACTCGGTGGGACCGAGGATCCGGCGGGGCCGGAGATTTTATACGCGGGTGGCGTAGAGACTCGGTGGGACCGGGGATTCGGCGGGGCCGGAGATGTTATCATGTGGTCGGTGGGACCGACTGGTGCCTCTTAGGTGGGTGAGTGTGGATATGCATGTTTATGATTTGTTCGTAGACTTGTATGTTGTTTATGTGCAATTATCTGTTTATGGTGGTGTGGAAATAACTGTGTTATTTATGGTGTTTGAATTCACTAAGCTTCGTGCTTACCCTTTCTCAATAGTTTGTGGTTTCAGGTACGGGCGGCTCCAAGGCGTGACGAGTACACACTGGCGCGCGAGGATAGCTGGTTGTTTTTATGGTTTTAATAATTAAACGTTTATTCCGCTGGTTTGATTTTATAAAGATATTAATTATGTGTTTGCAAACGAAACGTTGGGAACAATTAATGAGTTGTTATAAATGAATTGTTTATTTAAAAATTTAAATTTGCTTGTAATTTTTGGGACGTTACAACTTGGTATCAGAGCACAGCTTGAGTGAATCAAACGCACCTCGGTGTGTTTGGTCTCAAGTTGCGGCTGGGAAATTTTCAAATTCGTTATTAAATCTTTTTGGAAATAAAAGAAAAAGTAAAAACCTGTTCGAGGAACGGTGATCGAGGGCGCAGTGTGTACAGTCAGCCGGAGCCGAAGGGAAAGGTACAATGCTTAGTGTTTTATTGCTTTCTAGATCATAGAGTATGCATGCTAGATTGCATGTTGTTGACACTATGCTGTATGTTGAACTACTTGCTATTAGGAATTTATGCTAATTATGATAGGTTACTAAGTGGATGCCCTCTAGGTTGTATGCAGTAAGAGATTTATAGCCTTAGAATATTCGATTTAGTTCTATTGCGCAGCTCTTGTTTGAGTCCAACCGTTCTAGGATAGAGTCTTGTATTCGACTGTCTATTTGTTTCGCACTGCATATGATCGGGTATTCGCGAGGTCACCCGTTATAATTAGTAGGGATTCGGTAGTAGCAAGGGTAGTGGGATAAGAGGAAGTTCCTAGAGAGCTGGGAAGGGCGTTTATGTATGAGTACGTGTGCTAGATTGCTTTTTAGAACATAGGAGTATGTATGCTCAATTGCTTGGTGCTTATTACACTGTATTGCATGTCTGCTGCTTGCTATTAGGGATTTGGCAGTAGCAAGGGTAGTGGTTTGGATGGAATTCCTAGGGAGCTAGGAAGAGTGTGTACATATGCCGGTGCGGGCATATGTGTATAGTTTCGGCGAGAAACTACTTGGACCCCTTGGGATGGAACTCGGAACGGGCGATGATAGGTGTGGATGGTAGTAGTAGAGCTCCTACTACCGGAAGCACAGGATCAATGCTCGAGTCGGGGAAGTCACGAGGAATCCAAGGAGTTGAGCGTGAGTGTTGTTAGTATGAGTTATTATGTGCTAATAATGCGTTGTATTGTCTACCCAAAATAGCCATCACAAGGAGGAACAACTATAGTAAACCTACTAGTACAGGTGTGTACTCGAAGTGTTTTGAGGTGATGATCGTTGGGGGTAGTGATGAAGGTCCTAAACTAGTAGTCGTTGGAATAGAAAGACGATTCTAATATTAGTCACTTGGAGTGACGATAGGGATGATATTTGTTGTAAGCAGATCATTTCGGGCCAAGATGGAAGATTGTGCTAGGGTCATAGGCTCATAGAGCCGACTTTGATTTGAGGAAAACCCGTAAGATGATTTGATGTGATTTCCCAACTTGCCTTAAGAGGTTTAAATGTCTGGACGACAATAGTAGACCGGAGAGTTTCGGAGTAGTAGGGGTCGAGACGTTGAATGCCGAATGAGTCATGCACGAAGTTATTTTGAAAATAAGATTGCATTAACAAATTCTTGTGTTTCAAATCTTTGTATGGACGGTGTTTTGGAATTTTGGGAACTGCTCAGCACACGCACAAGATTTTGAAATATGGTTTTGAAAGTGTATGAAATCGTTTTATCACGGGAGTGCAAACCTTGTTAGAATTTGTCTCATTTTCGTTATTTTTCCAACGGTTCTTTCGGGTACGATGTTATCCGTGTTTTGGTGGTGGTTAAGATGTTGGGTAAGTGACTACGGATTGAGACTCTAACATTGGAACTCCTCCACATGTGTTAGAGTTGAGACGAAAAGTTACATTCCACGATGTCTGTATAAAGGCTATTTTGGTGATTTGTTTAAAATGAGTTTGGAATTCCAGTGTCGCTTAACTTTTCGTTCGAGAGTTTGTATTACTAAGTGTTTAATTGCAAATAGTTCAGTGTGTGGATTGATTCATGCGTGACATAAGTGATGCATGGAGGAATATTGGTAACATTTCATAAGGAGTTGTTTTAGTGCGCTTTTTATTCAGCTAAAGGTTTTATTGACAATTCCATAAAAATGCGATTTATCGACTTAGGGGTATGCATACTGGGGTAACCTTTGTTCTCGACATTTTGATGAACGAGTCGTGCATGAAAATGTTTTAGTTCCTTTTTGTCGAAATGCAAGACCATTTGATCCAAGGAGTGTTTTAATGTTGTGAACATCATGCATACGATTACAATGTGTTATATTTTGGAAATATAAATGCGTAGATTTTTGACATTCGATTAATTTAGAATTACCGATCATTTTTTTTTGGGAAAGTAAAAACTTTTGCTTTGGAGGAAACGAGTATTTTGAGCATTTTCGATAAATACATTTTTAAACTATAATGTTTTGACGTTATATGTCCCAAGTACGAAACTTGAGGAAGTGTTACAAGCTTGCATGCCTGCCCCCAGTTTGAGATTTTATGAGGTTTTAGTCGATATTTCCAATTAATAGAAGCGGACTGGTTTCTGTCTTCAAGTTTGAAACTTACACGAGACAGTTGTGTTTTAATAAAAATATATTTGTAAACCGTGTCATCGTTTTGTGTGATTAGCTGACGCGCGAAAAATTTGTGGCGAACCCTGTGCCACGTCATTTTTATGATTAAAAAGAAGAATTTTTGAATCAAATGTCGTGAAACTTATTTTGAATTATGTGCACACCTTTGTCGCACCCTGTTTAAGGTCAAGCGGTTACTTTAAGTGCACGTCATGAGTCAATCCATACTGGAATCGAGGCGGTTCATTTTAAAGAAATTATTTATTACGCTTTGCTTTTGTGTGAGTAAACTGAACTGCAATGGAACGATTTTCAACATGATTTTCCTATGTGGGACGAGCGTGTCCAGTTTTGCGTAACTATCGATCAGGTAATAGTAGTTTTATTATATACGATCTTTTTGAGATGAAAATCCTGATGTTGAAAATATTTTGTAAGTGACTTTGTAAACCATTTGGGGAAATGTGCTTTTAAGTGTCATGTGTCATTTCGAGAATTTTTTTTTTGGGTGTGAGTCCTTTTGGAAAACTCTTTTGTTTAACCCGTGTTGAGTCTGGGACTAAGGTTGAATTCAGAGTATTGCTTGCTTAAACTTTGTTTAAACGCATTTTCCGACCTACGGGTCCAGCAAGCGTGGAGCATTTTGCTCGGTTTTGACTTGGAGTTAGTCATGGGCCAATTGCCCGGTTTTAATGGCTCGATGTGGAGTCTAGTTGATGAGTTGTTTTTGTCGCACCGTTTGGCATTCTTTGCACATGTTTGGGTGAGTGAGTCAATCCGGAATAGGCATGTTGTTGGTAGACTGTTTGCTTTGGATCCTTAGACACGATAGTCAGTCGTTGGTAATGGTCGGTTGGGTATCTCGGGGTGGGACCCCGGTATTCATGTGTTTTAACCTAGACTTTCCAGTAGGTACTAGGAGGATATAGTTGTGGGCACTTACCTGGGAGGTAGTTCTGGTGTGCTGGGTCTTGAGGCGTTACCTGGGAGGTAGACGTCAAGGTGTATCCTCGATACTGTGTGACTTGGCTTCGTAGGGCAAGTGTGGATGATACGTCGACGGTGGAAGGTAGGTATTCCACGCGCGTTAGTACTGTAGGCCGAATAGTATCGGTTAAGGGATTGATGCCCTTTGTTATTAAGAGAATAAATGCGCATCAACCATTTCGAGGTAGGTGATATATTTAGGTGTCGACGTTTGGGCTTGAGGCCAAACACCTTTAGTATAATCGGAGAATTGTAGCCGATTTTAAGATAATCATGGTGATGGTAGTAGTAACCCTGAAATGATCACTTGTGATGAATGGTTATGGTGGAATGATCTACGTGTGTGTTAGTTGATTTGGTTGTGGGGGATATCTATTTGTGTAGTGTCTAGGATAATACCACGCTTATTGTTAGACAACCTAAGGGGGGGGGGGGGTAAGGTTGTATTTTAAATCTTTTACTTTCAAAAAATTCTTTTTACAAATAAATACAGAATAAATAAAGCAGAGTATAAATAAATAAGTATACAACAATTATATAAACAGATATAATTTAAATGCACAGCGGAAATGTAAAGAGATAAGGGAAAGAGAATACTTGACAACGATATTTTTAAAGTGGTTCACCAAACACAAAGTTGGCTAGTCCACCTCGAGAAAATAACACTTCTCGGAGATCCAATACGAAACGTGTTCTTTACGGTAGAAACACAAACCTTAATACAATAATACAATCACGAATATCTCTACTCAGTTGAGAGAATTATATGGATCACTCACTCTAATCAAACACTTACAAGAGGGTATAATTTTAATATGACAATCACTCTTGTAAAATATTAATCACTTGGATTTTTAGAGAGAGTTTGATCACTTGAGTTGTTTTGCTGATTCAACTAATCGAGAGATTTTAATCTGCTATCAACTCAAGAATTCTTGCTCAAAAATATTTTTATAAATTATAACTGATTGAGAGAAGAAAACAGCAGAGTAGTGATCAAATGCTGAGGGAGAAATTAATTGCTGGTTTGGTGTATCTTGAATGCTACCAGGAGAGGTGTATTTATACTTGAACTTGCAATGCCAACTTCCTACTACATCTGACAGTAGAAAGGTTCACTTGCAGAGGCCTGACAAGAAAAAGACTACAGCCAATAAGAAGTGCACAGCGCTTCTTCTCCATAAATGCTTGAATAGCAACAATGAGATATGTTTTGATCTTGAGCTGTCAAACACACTTCCAAAAGCACTTTTCATAAAAAATATTAATAAAACTAAATAGCTTTAGTTTAAAAAAAAGCATGGATATGAAGTCTGATTTTTTTTGAGTTTGACAAAACCTTTAAAGATTATTTTAATAAACTTAAATAAAACTTTAGTTTTAAATAAAATTTAAATATCTTTAATTTAAAATCAGTTTTGGGTTTTATAAATTTCCAAGTGGTATATTATTTTAGGGTGTTTGTCATTTTAAAATAAAATGACGAAACTCTTCAGTCTTGGATTCTTCAGATAAAATGATTTGAGATCATTTAAATATCTGCACACTCAGATAAAATATTAGATAACAAAAAATGCGGTGTGTTTTGTAATCATCAAAATAAATATAGAGATGTGATTTTATGTGTACCAAAAATATATCACAATATTTAAAGCTGGGTACACTTGCACCAACAATCTCCCCCTTTTTGATGATGACAAACACAACGCTAAACACGAGAGCATACTCGGTTTCTCTCCCCCTTTTGTCGAAGCAAAAAGGGTTTAAGAAAATCGCTTATGCTCCCCCTCGAAAGATGCTCCCCCTCAAAAGATGAAATATTTGAGAGTTAGTATTTATCAAGGGTTATACTCAAGCATGCCTAAACCAAGCCTTAATTTAAAGAACGCTTTTTTGTTAAGGGCTTTTGTGAAAATATCGGCCAAATTATCTTCCGAATCAACCTTTTCAAGCACGATTTTGCCTTTTTGAACATTATCTCGTAAAAAGTGATGTCTCAATTCAATATGTTTGGTACGAGAATGTAAAACAGGATTTTTACTTAGATTTATGGCACTTGAGTTATCACACATAATTGGAATTTTGGTTAGATGTACCTCAAAGTCGGTAAGAGTGTGTTTCATCCAAAGAACTTGAGCACACGCTCTTGCGGCGGCTACATATTCCGCTTCGGTAGTAGACAACGCTACGGATTGTTGTTTCTTAGAGAACCAAGACACAAGTGAGAGACCTATAAAGGCACATACCCCACTAGTACTCTTTCGGTCAACAATAGATCCACCAAGATCGGAATCGGCGAAACACGTTACTTCTAACTCGGGTTTCTTTGCGTACCATAAGCCAAGATTAGTAGTACCTCGTAAATATCGAAAAATACGCTTGACAGCTTCATAGTGAGTTTGTTTAGGTGAAGATTGAAAGCGAGCACATAAACATACACTAAACATAATATCAGGTCTACTAGCAGTTAAATATAACAAGCTACCAATCATACCACGATAAATCTTTTCATTAAAATCGTTTCCCTCCTCGTCACGAGATAATTGCAAATTTGTGGTCATTGGAGTTTCAACGGGTTTGACATTTTCAAAGTTAAACTTTTTCAACATATCTTTACAATATTTAGATTGACTAATAAAAATACCAGTTTCACATTGTTTTATTTGCAATCCTAAGAAGAATTTTAATTCTCCCATCATGCTCATTTCAAATTCGCTAGTCATTTTCGCAGAAAATTCATTACACAATTTTTCATTAGTGGAACCAAAAATAATATCATCAACATATACTTGCACAACCACAATATCATTTTGAACATATTTCACAAATAAAGTATTATCAATTTTACCCATAATATAACCACTAGAAATTAAAAAGGTTTTTAATCTATCATACCAAGCACGCGGAGCCTGCTTTAAACCATAAAGCGCCTTTTTTAATTTATAAACATGTGTCGGGTTTTCAAAACTTTCAAAACCGGGAGGTTGAGAAACGTATACCTCCTCATTTATAATACCATTTAAGAAAGCACTTTTAACATCCATTTGAAATAACTTAAAATCTTTAGCATTTGCAAAAGCGAGAAGCATTCGAATAGACTCCAACCTTGCAACCGGTGCAAAGGTTTCGTCATAATCTATACCTTCTTGTTGACTGTACCCCTTGGCAACTAAACGTGCCTTGTTTCGTGTGACTCCACCGTTCTCGTCTACCTTATTTCGGAAGACCCATCTTGTGCCAATAATGGTTTGACTACTAGGGCTAGGCACTAAGTCCCACACATCATTCCTAGAAAATTGGTTTAACTCTTCTTGCATGGCCATAATCCAATCCTCATCACCTAAAGCTTCATCTATGGTTTTAGGTTCTATGGTTGAGATAAAGGCATGGAAAGCACAATGGGTATGGATTTGTGATCTAGTTGTCCTTTGGTTTAGGTCACCTATAATTTGATCTACGGGATGGCCTCGAGCGGTTCTAAGATTAGGATCATCTACACCTTGTGGAATAAAACAAGAAGGGGCATCACTAGTTTCAATATTATTTGTGGAAGGTTGGGTACCTAAATCCAAGGTACTAAGTTGTTGGGCTAAGACATCTCCTTCACAAACATTGTCATTTGCTAAGGGTGCACTCGGTTTGGGAGGACTCTCGTCAAAACTAACATTAAGGGATTCTTCCACTACCATGGTTTCCTTATTTAGGATTCTATAGGCTTTGCTATTCCAAGAGTAACCTAGGAACACTCCCTCATAGGCTTTGGGGTCAAATTTGGTTAGGTGGGATTTGGTGTTTAAAATGAAACATTTACAACCAAAAACTTTTAGGTGAGCTAGGGAAGGTTTTCTACCTCGGTAAAGTTCATAGGGTGTCTTATTTAGGATACCTCTAATTAGGACACGGTTAAGCACATAGGTCGCGGTAGCAACGGCATCACACCAAAACTTTTGGGGAACTTGATGTTCGTTTAGCATAGTTCTACTCATTTCTTGCAACGTTCGATTTTTCCTTTCAACAACCCCGTTTGACTGAGGTGTTCGAGGAGCAGAAAAGTTATGAGTTATACCATGTTTATCACAAAAGGCACCAAATTGTACATCATTATCGAATTCTCGTCCATGGTCCGTACGTATGGAAACAATCGTACAACCTTGTTGGTTTTGAATTCGTTTTCCCAAAATTTTAAACTTTTCAAAAGCCTCATTTTTATGTCTCAAAAATAAAGTCCAAGTATAACGGGAATAATCATCCACAATAACCAAAGTATAAAAATTTCCTCCAAAACTTTGAATAGCCATCGGGCCAAAAAGATCCATATGTAAAAGTTCTAAAACTCTTTGAGTAGAAATAACATTTTTTGATTTATGAGAAACGTGATGTTGTTTGCCGACACGACAAGCGTCACAAAAATGATTATCAAACTTTAATTTTGGCAGGTCACTCACAAGCTCCTTATTTTTTAAGTTTTGCATTAATCTTAGATTAGCGTGACCTAAACGCCTATGCCATAAAGTAGAAACATCATTAATAGAAGATAAGCATACATTTTCAGATACAACAGTTTTACAAATATATAAATTTCCTTTTACAAAACCATTTAAAAGAACTTTGCCATTTTTTATGATTTTACAAGAATCTTCTTCGAAGACAACAGTTGTATTATTTTTACACAATTGGCGAACACTTAACAAATTAAAATGTAAATTATCAACATGATTAACATTAAGAAATTGAACATTATTGCAAGAAACTGTACCTCTACCAATTATATTTCCTTTGGAGTTTCCTCCAAAAATTACCTGTCCACCATCACATGACTTATATGATGAAAAGAGATTATTGTTTCCGGTCATGTGACGCGTGCACCCACTATCGAGTATCCAGTCCATATCGAGGTCAATCTATAATAATGAAGATGTAACTTTTATGGTCCTCATTTCTCGTGGGTCCTTGACAATTAGTTTCAATGTCAACCAACATGCATATATATAAAGTCAAACAGAATATATATATATAATACATTACACAATATTAATATATATATATAATACATCAAACAATATTAATATATATATATAACACATACAAGTCAAACAAAATATATATATAATATATTAAACACACAAAATATATATATATGTAGTACGTATATATATATAAACAAACAGTACATAGCAATATATATTACTTATATATATAATATATACAACAAATTATATTTAAACTATATATATATATATAACATATATACATAACACATTTAAAACCATAAACGCATACCACCGGGATTATTATTACTAAACATTCCTTTTGGAATCCATTTATTTACCATTTTAATTTTGCGATTATATTTATCATACACATAAAAACAAGTATTTATATTCGCATTATTATTAGGTTTAGAATATTTATCATGGTACATGCGAGCATACGGTTTTCTCGTATTATAATTTACATTATTCATTTTACGCACATACGGAGGTTTTTGCACATATTGATTTCTTGTATTAACTTTAGGTGATTCATAAAATCTTTTGATGGGTTTACAAGAACATTTATCTTTGCACGTATCGGAACCAATACCTTTTCTACATTTTATACGGTTAGGCATATTAAGCATGTTAAGAACTTTTTTATTACTACTTTCAAAGGCTTTAGCTAACATGTTATCTTTTTCATATGAATCACATTTTCCTTTTAAACATGCAATCTCATTCTCAAGAATATCACATTTTGTACAAATAATCTTTTCATGTGACTTTTTATTTAAGCATGCAATTTCTTTGTTTAGAGCATCACAAGATTTACAAAAATCTTTTTCTCCTAATTTAGTTTCTAATTTAGCAATTATATTCATATCATTTTCAGATTTTTGTTTGCCATCATTAATTTTCTTATTACATGCAGATATCGTTTCTTTTAATCTAGAATTTTCGTCTTGGTAACGATTTGCAAGAGCAGCCATTTTGTGAAATGATTCATATAATTCTTCAAGATTATTTTCATTATCACTATCATAATCTGAGTAAGAAGATTTTACCTCATCGTCGCTTTCGGCCATAAGACAAATAGCTTGATATTCGTCTTCTTCTTCGCTTTCACTCCACGCGCCTCCAATGAAGGCTTTCTCCTTCTTATTTTGAAATTTGTTCTTTTTAGGACATTCATTGGCGTAATGATCTTTGTCGCCACATGAGTAACAAAAACCTCTCTTTGGCTTAGCTTTATCGTCACCACTTGAGTCGTCATTTTTCTTTACTTTTTCGTCTCGTTTATGGAACTTACGACTTCGGTTTTCACCACCACGACGGTAGTTACCGTTTCTTTGAAATCTGCCATTGTTAGAAAATTTATTATTATTAAAAAACTTGGAAAAGTTTCTTACCAACATGGCAACTTCATTGAGAGTTTCGGATGGATCTTTTGAGGTGCTAGCTTCCTCCTTCTTCTTCTTGACATTCGGAGTTGAGGCATTAAGAGGGATCGACTTCTTTTTGACTTGCTCCCGATCTTTGTTTCTTTTGAGTGCAATTTCATGCACTTTAAGATTACCGATCAAGTCATCTATCTTCATTATGGAAAGGTCACGGGAGTCTTCTAAAGATGTTATCTTTTGCATCCACTCCGAAGGAAGGGCTCGTAGGATTTTCCTTATATAGTCCTCGTTAGGATAAGTGCGATCCAAACCTTTCAAAGTAGTCACAATAAGGTTAAATCTTTTAAACATTGAGTCAATTGACTCATCTTGTTTCATTTCGAACAGTTCATAATCGTGAACTAAAATATTCACTTTACTAGATTTAACCTCCGTGTTTCCACGATGAGTATTATTTAAACTTTCCCATATTTGATTTGCAGTTTTATATGTATATACTCTTTCAATTTCATCAGTTGTTAAAGCAGCATATAATATATTTTTAGCTTCAAAGTTTAAACAAAAATGAGTTTCATCAGAAGTAGTCCATTCATCTATAGGTTTATCAATATAAACATCATCTTTCACAATGGTGGGTTTAAAATTCCCTTTTTCTATAATATTCCAAATCTTTTGATTTTTGCCACGCACGTGACATTCAAATAGCTCGGCCCAAATGCCAAACTTTTCAGTATCTATCAAGGGAGGTTTTGAAAACACAATATTAGTTTGTTGAGCCATTTAAAGGGATAAAAGAAATTTATGCAGAAATTTTTTGAAAGACCTGCTCTGATACCAAATGTTAGACAACCTAAGGGGGGGGTAAGGTTGTATTTTAAATCTTTTACTTTCAAAAAATTCTTTTTACAAATAAATACAGAATAAATAAAGCAGAGTATAAATAAATAAGTATACAACAATTATATAAACAGATATAATTTAAATGCACAGCGGAAATGTAAAGAGATAAGGGAAAGAGAATACTTGACAACGATATTTTTAAAGTGGTTCACCAAACACAAAGTTGGCTAGTCCACCTCGAGAAAATAACACTTCTCGGAGATCCAATACGAAACGTGTTCTTTACGGTAGAAACACAAACCTTAATACAATAATACAATCACGAATATCTCTACTCAGTTGAGAGAATTATATGGATCACTCACTCTAATCAAACACTTACAAGAGGGTATAATTTTAATATGACAATCACTCTTGTAAAATATTAATCACTTGGATTTTTAGAGAGAGTTTGATCACTTGAGTTGTTTTGCTGATTCAACTAATCGAGAGATTTTAATCTGCTATCAACTCAAGAATTCTTGCTCAAAAATATTTTTATAAATTATAACTGATTGAGAGAAGAAAACAGCAGAGTAGTGATCAAATGCTGAGGGAGAAATTAATTGCTGGTTTGGTGTATCTTGAATGCTACCAGGAGAGGTGTATTTATACTTGAACTTGCAATGCCAACTTCCTACTACATCTGACAGTAGAAAGGTTCACTTGCAGAGGCCTGACAAGAAAAAGACTACAGCCAATAAGAAGTGCACAGCGCTTCTTCTCCATAAATGCTTGAATAGCAACAATGAGATATGTTCTGATCTTGAGCTGTCAAACACACTTCCAAAAGCACTTTTCATAAAAAATATTAATAAAACTAAATAGCTTTAGTTTAAAAAAAAAGCATGGATATGAAGTCTGATTTTTTTTGAGTTTGACAAAACCTTTAAAGATTATTTTAATAAACTTAAATAAAACTTTAGTTTTAAATAAAATTTAAATATCTTTAATTTAAAATCAGTTTTGGGTTTTATAAATTTCCAAGTGGTATATTATTTTAGGGTGTTTGTCATTTTAAAATAAAATGACGAAACTCTTCAGTCTTGGATTCTTCAGATAAAATGATTTGAGATCATTTAAATATCTGCACACTCAGATAAAATATTAGATAACAAAAAATGCGGTGTGTTTTGTAATCATCAAAATAAATATAGAGATGTGATTTTATGTGTACCAAAAATATATCACAATATTTAAAGCTGGGTACACTTGCACCAACACTTATGTTTGTTATTGTAATCGGTTGGACCGATGTTCGGCGGGTGGCCGATGTTTGTTATTGTAATCGGTTGGACCGATGTCCGGCGGGTGGCCGATGCTTGTTATTGTAATCGGTTGGACCGATGGTCGGCAGGGGTCGATGTTTTGTTAATATAATTTATTAAGAATCTTTGGAGTCTGCTAGAATTCGTGGAAGTTAATCGACAGTTAAGGGTAGGAATGATCATAGTCGAGTATCCTGTAGGGTATACTGTGAGCAACTTAAGAATGGTTAGGGTTTGAAAATTTGAATCGGGAGTTATGAATCATCTAAGGTTGGGAGACAACCGAAGTCGTGTAACTAGGAATGATTCCGATTGTTGGAGTGTTCTTCAAATCGCGTTTTCAGTGTTCTTGAAGGAGTGTTGTTAGTAAGGAAGTATTCGGGAGATTCTTAGACGGTGTGAGAAATTAGGTTCCAGTTAGTGAAAGTCTAGTGGCAACACCGAAAGGGTTTCGTGTGAACTTGGGAACTTGAGGTTGAGAGGCGGGAGAACTATCCGGAGCTATTCGTAGGCAGAGACTTCGAGGACGAAGTCTAATCCGGGTGGGGGAGAGTTGTAAAGCCCGTATCCTGGTGTGTAATTTCTTTTATTAATTCTTTTCTTTAAAGTTTGATTTAATGTGGTTTCCGTTAACGGGGTTAGTCGAGTTGGACCTAATTGTTAAAAATGTCGGAATTTTGGTTAATTGCGGGAAGGATGTAGTTGAGGGGCTAAAAGTGTTAAAGGGCCAAAACTCTTCATAGTTTCGGCCCATGCAACCCCAAAGACCAAAACCCATTTTTTGTGAATTGTTTGTGTGTTGGTGTCGTGAGCTGCAAACAAAAGAAAGAATAACAAAACCCTAGTGCCCCACCCTTGTTTCTGGAGTTGTCCGTGAGTCTTAGCGAGAGAGATAGAGCGGAAATCGGGAGCTAGAGAGAGAGAGGGAGGAGTAGAGAAGAGCCGGGAGGAAGAAGAGAAAGGGAAGTCGCCGGAGTTGCTGAAGCCGCCGGAGTTGCTGAAGCCGCCGGAGTCGCTGCTGCCGCCGGGAACTCGCCGGAGCCGAGGAAGAAGGTCGAGAGGAGGAAGAAAGGCTGGAGTGTTAGCCGCCGTGTTAAGGTACTCGTTCGATCCCTTCCCTTTTCTTTCTCTTAATTTTTCCGGTGAAGTGATCGACGGCGACGCCACCGCCGCCGCTAGCCGCCACTGTGGTGGCTGGATGTCGGGTGGTGGTGGTTGTGTGAACTGTGTGTGCGTGCGGTAAGTCGATCGAGAGAGAGAGCTGAAGTGCGAGAAGGGGCGGGGTGAGACGCGTGTGTGTGTGCGGGTCCTCGCCGGAGAGCCGCCGCCGGTCGCCACCGGCGACCACCACTGCCGGAGATGGCAGTGGGTGGCGCGTGGTCGTGACCAGGCCATAGTCACTGTATAGCCCTTAAACCGTGACTTAATCGGTTAAGCCGAATCGTTCAAACCGTTTCTTTTAAGTCGTCATTTTGTGTGAAATCAGCTTTGCTGCCCTGTTTTGCGTCGGGCATAACTTTCTCGTCGTAACTCGGATTGAGGCGAATCCGGTGCCCACGCTTCACATGTTGTGTCGGGCACGTTTTCCGTGTTTTAGCGGAAAACTGGTTCGGCCTCTAGCTAGGTGGAACAGTGGTCGTAAGTTCAGCGATTCGTCATTTCATGTGAAAAATTCTGGAATCTGCCATTGTCTTGGGAAAACCATAACCTTTTGATAGTAACTCGTATCTGGGTGAGACCAGCGCCAAAAATTCCCTTGTTGAGTCTAGAAACTTTTCTGTGTTTTGTGCAAAACCCAGTTCGGGACGTAGCATGGGTCAAACTGTCGTTTTATACTGAAAGGTGCTGAACTTCGCTGTTCTGGAAACTGTTTTTGTAAAATCCGTAGTAAATTGTAGAAAAATCGTTAGGAGGTGTATAATATGTCCTTGGAACCCTAACTCAGAGTACTTTCTGGTCATGAAATAATATTGGGAATTTTCTGGGTTTAAAGGGGTCGAAACAGGTCCCGAACAGACCTGTTTGGCGAGAGCGGAAAATAGTTTTAGTGACGGTTTAAGCGTGTGTCGTGTCATAGGGTCCGGGTCTCGTATTGACACGTTTTAACATGCGTTTAGGTGCTGGGAAGTGACCGTAATTGTGAAGCTTGTTTTGTATTGTTGAGCTAGGCGCGCATTCGAGGTGAGTTCTCTCACTATATCTAATAACGGTTGTTTTATCATTGATGTAGTACGTGTGTGGTAGCTTTATGTGATTGTGTTGTGGAACTAGATAGTGGGGTGTCTAGTTGATACTATGTTGTCATGTTGACTCGGTGGGACCGAGGATCCGGCGGGGCCGGAGATTTTATACGCGGGTGGCGTAGAGACTCGGTGGGACCGAGGATCCGGCGGGGCCGGAGATTTTATACGCGGGTGGCGTAGAGACTCGGTGGGACCGGGGATTCGGCGGGGCCGGAGATGTTATCATGTGGTCGGTGGGACCGACTGGTGCCTCTTAGGTGGGTGAGTGTGGATATGCATGTTTATGATTTGTTCGTAGACTTGTATGTTGTTTATGTGCAATTATCTGTTTATGGTGGTGTGGAAATAACTGTGTTATTTATTGTGTTTGAATTCACTAAGCTTCGTGCTTACCCTTTCCCAATAGTTTGTGGTTTCAGGTACGGGCGGCTCCAAGGCGTGACGAGTACACACTGGCGCGCGAGGAGAGCTGGTTGTTTTTATGGTTTTAATAATTAAACGTTTATTCCGCTGGTTTGATTTTATAAAGATATTAATTATGTGTTTGCAAACGAAACGTTGGGAACAATTAATGAGTTGTTATAAATGAATTGTTTATTTAAAAATTTAAATTTGCTTGTAATTTTTGGGACGTTACAGCGAAATATGTGACTTAATCGCAGTGGGTTGCAAACTATCCACAGTGGGAAGTGCAAGTGTACACTGTCCACTATGATCGTCACAGCAAGTAATAGTTGGTAAAATACCAGAATCGAATCCACAGGGACTGGACAATCAAGACAATATGGTTCTCATGAGCTCCTTTTACAGGTTTCAATTACAGAGGAAACAATATTTTGGTTTGTTTGGTGAAATGCTACTTTTAACGATTTACTTAAGATTTAAAAGGAGGAATGTAGGTTAGATTTTCCCTAGATTTTATATTAAATACCTGATCCTAAAAATGATCCTTGTACTTGAGGTGGGCATTTTCGCTAGAAAAGCCCGGTTACAAAATACTCACACCTTTAGGTAAAAATCTCATACTCTTAGTATTTATCGTTTTGTCAATGGTAATCTCAAAATGGACCTTTTCAGGTCTCGATGGAATGTGTAGAGACAAATACTCTAAGTGTTTTTAAATACACCAACTAGCTTGCCTACTACTCCAGTGGGTTGAGATTAGCTCACTGTGTCGACCTCACTTTCGCAAGTGTCATAAGAATTCTTTCGAATCCCCTAGCATCATCCAAGCTCGTGTCACTACGTTCTACTCATTTCTGAGTTAAGAACTAGACTCTAGATCCTTACAAGTGATCGGCTTGTTCGCATCATTGGACAATAATCGAGAGTGAATGACCAAAACAATAAATATTCCAAGTATAAAGATTACTCAAGCATTTTAAATAAAGTCCAGGTACTTCTATTTCCTACATCCCAAAGGATGTTTAGCCTAACATTTCCGAAGTAAAGAAAACAAAAGATGAAGAATTACACATAAGTAAACTGAAATTGACTTGTATTAAAACCACAGTGGGGAACGAAGGTACGTCACTGCCACAGATTACTCGAAACTAACGATTACACTAGGAATGGAAAATACAGAAAATTAATGAACTACTGCAGTAAATGAGAGCTTAACAACTAGACTTACACTAGCACTAAATGTAGTAGATGAAAAATTGCAAGATTTCCAAGATGAATTAAATGGAACCCAACACCCTTTTTATACTCAAAGGAAGGTTTGGGTTTTACACAAAAATGAGTTATCTAGTGAATAAGGACTGAAGTATCAAGATGAGATTCTGTACTTTGAACAATTCTTTTATCCATCATCTTGTAGCTCTTTTACCCAATGGACCCTTTACCTTTTCACCAAGTCAACTTTAAAGTACCATAGGTGTACTTGATGCCATCTTCAAGAAAGATGCTTGTACTTCTCAACCCCATATTTCTGCCATTGAACCTTCCATTCTCCAGAGCATTTACATCCCAACTAAGAGTTTCTTTTCGTTTGTCTTCTTCTTCTGCTCGATAGTGCGGAGTGGAGTGGGATGCATAAGTCACTGCGAGATTTTCGTGAAAAAACAACAGACTCCATCAAATAATTTATTAAAGACTATGGTTCACTCTTTTTGCTCATTTTCGTGAATGTTACCAAGAATGGGGGTTTTGAGAAGTGAAATGGCTAAAATTTGACAAAATAAAATGAAAATAAAAGGAAATAATAACTCTAAAAATAGAGTTATCACAACCTCAAACTTAAACCATTACTTGTTCCCAAGTAATAGAAAGAAAGAAAAAATAAAAAAAAATTAAAGTAATGCACTTGGGCTTTCAGGGACTTATCTACTTCTCACTCTGAATGAATGTTGATCTCCCTCCACAGATACTTCTTTCGGTTCCAAAATTAAAGTTTCACTTTTGTACTCGACGAAATCTTTCCCTTGTTCACAATTGATCAATAGGACTTTCTTGGGTTCGAAGGGTTTATGGCTTTGAATATTTTCCCAAGGGTTTCGACAAGTAGTTCCAAACATGGACCGAGATCTCGCTTTGAGATTTTTATTTCAAGAAGTGAATGATTTGTATTTTGCAAGGGTAAGTACGTACACTTTCAGGCTTTATTTGAGTATGGCTATTTTTCTTTTTTTGTGAGAGTGGGTATTCTGATGGTCCAGAATAGGCACGCCATCTTTTTCTGGGAGCGAGCACTTTGATGGTCCAGAAAAGGCACACCATCAATTTTTTTAGAGACACTCCGATTTTCTTCTGTTTTTGTATATTTTTTTCGGGAGGGGGTATGGCTTACCCACCTCAAACTTATGACTTCACAGTGTCCCCACTGTGGAAAGACTGGAAGTCACTCTGGAAGTCCCCACCTCAAACTTAAGATTGCACAATGTCGTCACTTTGACTTGGAAAGTGGGTTTAAAGGAGGTGTTTTGGGGGTACAAAAAGGTTGTGTTTGGATGCAAAAATGGCCTATATCATTTCAACGTGACAAGCTGAGATTCGTACTTACAAAAGGGACCTTTTAAGTCGGAAGCCGAAAGTTGTACCTTGAAATGGAAACGAGATCAAACAAACATTCAAACAAGAAGTGAGTTAGTACCCAAAAGACCTACTTAGCAGTAGGTAATGCATGCATCATTCAACCAAAATAAAATAGTAGCAAAGTGTCAAGCGCCTAGCCATAGGCGAAATACGAAAACAAACAGAAAATAGAAATTGTTTTTTAGAGCATCAAAGTGGGGACCATAGTCCCAACAAACCATTAGTGTGTCGGAGTTGCTTGCGGTGAGCTTGCGGCAGAGTCTTCATCGAAACCATCTTCACTGTCATTCGAGGGGCAAATACCTTCGGGAAATTTAGGGAGTTGTGCGTGCAACTCGGGATCAGCACCTTGTAACATTTGGTTCACAACCGCATCCCTATCCCTTGTATACATCCAGAATGATTCGGTGGCTCGGTTCATATGCTTCTACTGAGCTTCCATGAGATCGATACGATAGGTGAGTTTCTGCAAAGCGGCCAAAATGGCGGCCATGGGATTGCTTGTGCCTCCTGAAGTGGGCTGTCGGAGTGGGGTACTAGTGGATCTCACTGTGGGCTGTTCGTCAGCAGGTTTATTGGGAGGAGTAGTGATTGCTCGTCCCATCTTCTTGATGGTTATGATGCTAATGTTATTCATGGACTCCATCCACTTGTCCTCTTGAGCAGCTGGCACTCCAGCATTGATTAGCAACGAAGTAATAAGACAAGGAAGAGGGAGGATTACCTTCTTTCGGGTGCGAACTTGGTAGATGGCACCGTGCATTACGATTCCCAGGTTGATCGGTTTACCTGTAAGGATGCAGTACAGCAAAACGCACTTGTGCATCGATAGTGTCGTGTCATGAGTCGTTGGGGACAGAGAGGCACGTAGAAACTGGAACTACACAGCGGCCTCGGTGGTGAGGGAGCTAGCGTGTAGGCACCGTCTACTGCCATCTTTGTCCCAATTGCCAAAACTTTTAAAATAACGTCTTCATCTGTTGGGCTCATCTTTTTGAGGAATTGAGCAAAGGCGCATATAGTCGGGGCCCTTATTCCAAGGACTGTATTGATAGCAGTGGCATGATAATGCACGGTCCGACCCCGGACTTTCACAAATGGGTCATTCGTTTGAGAGGCCTCGGCATAGAACTCCTTAACCAAAGAAGCATTGGCCCGACGATTGGCAGATGCCAATGTCGCCCAATCTTGTTGCAAAACCCTATTTTTGATAAACGAGGTGGCCTCTACAAATTCGGGGTCAAAACCCCTCTCTAAGTTCAACTTGTGCTTGGAAATGCTGTCATAGTGGGCAGCGGCCTCTGGGGTTGAAAACTGCCTGGGCACCCCACTGGGGGCATGCTTAGTCCCCACTATGGACTGATGTGGGTTTTCAGATTCGACTTGTTCATCCCCAGCATCATAATCAACAGATGATGAACTTAAAGAGGGTTCAAGACCCTTACCTTTCCCAGACGATTGCTTTGGTTTCCTGGCTCGTGTTTTCTCCGACATGGTCACCCCAGATCCGGTGACCATTCCTTTCTTCCTTAACGCTCTTCTCATAGGGTTTTCCTCACTGTGGGCAGCCTTACGAAGGGCCTCCAAATCGATAGTGCTACCGACTGGAAGGTTTTGATTAGTTTGAATATGCTCCTCGTGCATGAGTGTCGCATCCTGTGTCCCTTTTCTTCTATTCTCCTCTTCTTGTCTGGTTCGGTCTTGTTCTTCCTTTCTCATCATGTCTTTTTTAAGAAGTTTTTCTTGTTCAGTCTTTTGTCTCTCCTCTTCCTCTCTCGCCAACCGTTCGGCTTCTTCTCGTTGTTTCCTCTCCTCCTCTTCTTTCCTTAACCTTTCCTCCTCTTCTCGTTTCAGCCTTTCTTCCTCTTCTTTGCGTCTTTTCTCAACCTCTTCCTTTCTTTTTCGGATTGCAGAAATTCTTTGGTGATACTTGTTTGGGCAAACAATCACGTCGTACGACTACGACCAAAACAGGTAAGGCGCACGTTATAATCCAAATCTTGTATTAAGATAAGGTCTCGACAAGAACCCAGAAAACATCCGTCGTCTCCCGTAAAAGGTAAGTCGTACGTCCCTCATGACGCTCGACCACAGCGTCGCCTGTCCCACACGACCATCGCGTAAGATCATTGTACCTTCGAGCAAAGCTAACGTTAACCTTGACTGTTACGTGTGTTAAGTATTTAATGCAGGAGTCAAAGCCATTAACAGTGAGCAGCCGTAACGGACGAAGAACATTATGGATAATCACTCTGGCGACCGTTTCCAACCGTTGTAGCCGTTGATCAAAGCATTAATGAAGCTTATTAATGACGCAAAGACTATAAATACCAAGCTAAGTCTTCACATCAAGGATCATGAGTGAACATCCGATACACATCAGCAATCATCAGCGAACATCACCAAACAGCAGAGAAAAACATTCAAGCTCATAGCTAAGAACCTTCAAACTGTGGAAATCAAGTACTGAAAGCCAGAACCCTACAGCGAACTCAAGAACACTCGAAGAAAAGCTCAAGTCATCGCTCTCGACGCACACCAACAGCTTTCGACCAACAGTTGTTTACACTTTGTATTCACACGACAAACACCTGTTTTTACATTCAAACACTTGTACTTTACATTTCGAAGCATTTCCTTCATTTGTATTGTAATCATCGTACGACCGACGCCAGTACCAACGACATCGCCCCTGATTGGCGACCATAGTGCAGCGACGACACCCACTGTCGTCCGCAGGTTTTTTCCTCGTTTGAGGTTTTTCCTGCGTCATCAAATCCCTTGTCTTGTTTGTTTTATTCCTCGTCGCACGTCTCGTCGAAAGATTCTTTCTTTAGTTGTTTAAGTCCACATCGACCTTAAGTTGTCCCTTTGGTGCGATTTTTGGCATTAACAATACTCTTCTTGTAACTTCTGCATTTCCTCGTCATTTTGCAAGTCTTCGTCATCCAAATGACTCAGACTGGTATCCGAAATCTTTGAAGAAGAAGCAGCCTTCAAACCCTCTTTCTTGGACGACCCGACATCTGGAACTTCGGGCGCTGTCGGATGTTCGCCTGAGAACGACGGCGGTTCGTTCAAGTCACCGGTGATGGTTTCTGGCGGATTGCCTTCGGTGGTTCTGCGGCGGACCGCCGCACGATTGGGTTCCTCCGGGTGGGTGTTCAATCTTTTGCTTCTTGCCATTGTTAGGGTTTTCTTGGAAGTGTTTCTCTTTGTTTTGTTGTTTTGAGAGAGAATGGAGAAGGATAGTGTATGTGTTTTTGAATATTAGGAGTTAGGGTGGTTTTTGGAATTTAGGATTGAAAAGGTTTATCTTTTGGGTAATAAAAATGGAGGGAACCGTTATTTTTGGAGCGAGAGAGAAGATATGATGGCTTTTCTTGAAAAATGGCGAGATAGGACAAGTGGCAGCAAAAGTAGACTTATGTGTAAGGAAAAAGGTGACGTGTGTCAGCCATTGGGCCCCCAAAACCGTCCCATCTTCTCGTCAGTTCGGCAGTGGGAAGCGCAGTGACTTGCGCTTCGTCACTGCAAAGCATTTTCTTGACTTGTCTTAAAAAATTGGCAATCTCTCCTACACACATGCAAAATAAACTACCATGCAGAATTAAAAATACCAAATATAATAAAAAGACAGCAAATAACTGAAATAAAATATTTACAAGTGGTCCCGATGTTACTTAACCATAGTGGGGTGGAGAGTGGGGTGGAATGTGAGCATTATCGCTCAGGAAATGCTTTACTCTCTGCCCATTGACTTTGAATGTTTGACCAGACTGTCGGGACATCAATTCCACTGTTCCAAAGGGACTAACTTTGACCATGGTGTATGGTCCCGTCCATCGTGACTTTAGTTTACCTGGAAAGAGTTTAAGACGGGAATTGAACAATAGTACATGTTGGCCTTCCATGAACTCCCTATGGTTGATTCTTCTATCATGCCACATCTTGGTCTTTTCTTTGTACAACTTTGCGTTTTCATAGGAGTGATATCGCAACTCCTTTAGTTCATGCATTTGCAAACATCTCTTAATTCCCGCAGCATCCTCACTCATGTTAAGCTCTTTAAGGGCCCAAAATGCCTTGTGCTCCAATTCAATCGGTAAATGGCAAGCTTTGCCAAAAACTAATTTAAATGGAGACATTCCCAAGGGAGTTTTGTAGGCCGTTCGATAGGCCCAAAGAGCATCATCGAGTTTGGTTGACCAATCTTTGCGATGTGGTTTGACGACTTTCTCCAAAATACCTTTGATCTCACGATTTGAAAGTTCGGCTAAACCGTTGGTTTGCGGGTGGTATGCGGTGGCCACTCTATGATGTATATCATATTTAGCAAGGACCGAGCTCATGATTTTGTATACAAAATGGGTGCCTTCGTCACTAATCAATGTCCGGGGTGTTCCAAATCGAGTGAAAATATTTTTATGTAAAAATTTCACCACGATGTTGGCATCATTAGAGTGACATGCAACAACTTCCACCCATTTCGAAACATAGTCTACCGCAACCAAGATATAAAAATTATTGTTTGAATTTGGAAAGGGTCCCATGAAATCAATCCCCCAAACATCAAAAAGTTCTACCTCTAGGATGTTATTAAGAGGCATCTCATTTCTTTGCGAAATGTTCCCGGTGCGTTGACATTGCTCACAACTTTTCACAAATTCGTAAGAGTCTTTAAACACAGTGGTCCAAAAGAACCCACTTTGCAAGGATTTTTGCAGCAGTGCGGTTTCCACCAAAGTGGCCACCGTAGTGGGATGTGTGACAACCATGGAGTATTTGATGTTGCTCACTCCCGTGGACACAACGCCTCAATATTTGGTCCGTCCCTATCTTATATAAGAAAGGGTCGTCCCAAACATATTGTCGTGTATCATGTAAAAAACTTTTTAAATGGTTGTCCACTCATCCCGTGGGGCTTAAGTCCACTTGCTAAAAAGTTTGCAATGTCAGCATACCAAGGGACATTATTTTCGTGATGTTGGGCTGATAACAATTGTTCATCGGGAAAATTCTCTTTGACCGGAGTGGGATCTGCAGTGGTCACTATCTTCTCGAGCCTGGACAAATGGTCAGCTACCTGATTGCTTGTTCCTTTTCTATCAATGATCTCAAGGTCGAATTCTTGTAGCAATAACACCCATCTAATCAGTCGTGGCTTGGAATCAGCCTTGTTGATTAAATATTTTATCGCTGTGTGATCCGTGTGTATTATGACCTTCGTCCCTATCAGATAAGACCTGAAACAATCAAAAGCAAACACCACCGCAAGTAATTCTTTTTCAGTAACAGTATAATTAATCTGAGCTTCAATCAGCGTTTTACTTGCATAATAAATGGGGTGAAAGATTTTGTTCTTCCTTTTTCCGAGAACATCTCCCACAACCCACTCGCTGGCGTCACACATCACTTCGAATGGGAGTGACCAGTCAGGAGTGGTCACTATGGGTGCAGTAACTAAGGCTTCCTTGATTGTTTCAAAAGCATCTCAACATTCTTGGGTAAAAATAAATTCTTTTTCATGTTGCAATAGGTTACATAGGGGTTTTGTTATTTTTGAAAAATCTTTGATGAACCTTCTATAAAAACCCACATGACCCAAGAAACTTCGAATACCTTTCACCGTTGTGGGTTCGGGAAGTTGTGCCACTACCTCAAGCTTGGCTTTGTCAACTTCCAACCCTCTTTTTGAGACAAGATGACCTAGGACAATACCCTCTTCTACCATAAAATGGCATTTTTCCCAATTCAAAATAAGGTCATGGGTCTCGCATCTCACTAGGCTTTTCTCTAAATTTCCCAGGCAGTTGTCAAACGATGTCCCTATCACAAAAAAGTCATCCATAAAAACTTCTATGGTGTCTTCTATCTTGTCGGTGAAAATGGCCATCATACAACATTGGAAAGTGGATGGGGCATTACATAATCCAAATGGCATCCTTCGGAATGCAAAAGTACCGTAGGGACAAGTAAAGGTGGTCTTTTCTTGGTCCTCGGGTGCAATATGGATTTGGTTGTATCCAGAGTATCCATCTAGAAAACAATAGAATTCTTTTCCCGCTAACCTATCAAGCATTTGGTTGATGAAAGGTAAGGGAAAATGGTCTTTCTTAGTGGCTAGATTGAGTTGTCTATAGTCCATGCATATTCTCCACCCCGTGACAGTCCTAGTAGGAATGAGCTCGTTCTTTTCGTTCTTCACTACGGTCGTCCCTCCTTTTTTAGGGACACATTGGACGGGGCTAACCCAACTACTACTAGCTATTGGGTAGATAATACCGGCGTCTAACCACTTCAAAACTTCTTTCTTAACTACCTCCTTCATGATGGGGTTCAACCTTCTTTGAGGTTGGACTTTTCCAGGGTGGTCACTGTTTGGGCAAAAAATCACGTCGCTCGACCGCGACCAGAACAGGTAATACGTACGATTAAGGACTGTATCTTGTATTAAGATAAGGTCTCGACAAAGACCTAGAACACCATCGTCGTCCCTCATAAAAGGTAAGTCGAGAGTTCCTTACGACGCTCGACCATAGCGTCGCCCGATCCGCACGACTATTATATAAGAACGTCCGACTTCGACCAAAGCTAACGTTAACCATGACCGTTTGTTAAGTGTTTAATGCAGGAATAAAAGTCATTAAGGAGCAACGACTATAACCGACGCAATCATTAAACAGCCGGCGACCGTAACGGACGAAGATCATTACTCCGGCGACCGTTTCCAACCGTTAAAGCCATTAAAGGAGCATTCATGGATGAAGCTAAGGACGCGAAGACTATAAATATCAAGTTCAATCAACATTACAAGACATCGAATATCCGGCGACTAACAACCGAAGCAATATTCAAGAACACCTGAAGTGAAGAACCATTATTCAAAGTACCGCTCTCGACGCACGACAACAGCCCTCGACCAGCAGTTCACACTTTGTTTTGTGCACGACAAACACCTATTTTTACATTCAAACACTTGTACTTTACATTTCGAAGCATTTTCTTCATTTGTATTGTAATCGATGTACGATCGACACCAGTATCCAAGGACATCGCCCCTGATTGGCGACCATAGTGCAGCGACGACACCGCCTGTCGTCCGCAGGTTTTTTCCTCGTTTGGGGTTTTTCCTACGTCATCAAATCCCTTGTTTCTATATTTTATTTATCGTCGCACGTCTCGTTGAAAGATTCTTTCTTTAGTTGTTTAAGTCCACATCGACCTTAAGTTGTCCCTTTGGTGCGATTTTTGGCATTAGCAGTTTGGCGCCATCCGTGGGACTACATCTAGAGAAAATCCTCGACGAACTTGCATTATACTAATAGTTTCTTGGAGTTTCTTCTATTTTCTGTTATAGGAAAATGGCAGCCCCTGGAAATCCGCAGCAAGCCGTCGCTCAGATGTATCAGGAGCTCGAGGTTGCCAGGAATCAACTCAATGCAATGGCAGAGCAGAATCGCAGAGCAGCTGAAGAGATCGCGCGGCTAAGAAATCCTTTTGGACCTCAGAATGGTCCTAGACCATTCATCCAGAATCCAGGTCCGGGACCAGGCCCGTCCGCGCAGAATCAGCACCCAGGTCCATTCATGCAGTATCAACAGCCGGGTCCGTTCATTTCGAATCCCCAGTCTGGGCAGATTCCCCCTCAGCACATCCGACCACCACCCTTGAACAATGGATCCCAACCATTGCAAGGTGGCTCCTAGCCATTTCAGAATGAATCCCAGCCGTTTTCCCAGTCGTTCCAAAGTGGTCGCAACCTTTCCAGCAAGGATCGCAATCTTTCCAGCAGAGGTCGCAGCCATTTCAGCAGGGACCACAATCGTTTTAGAATGGACCACAACAATTTCACTATGGGTCGCAGCCATATTTTGTTCTGTTCAATGGGGACACCAATGGTTCGTTGCATGGTAATGGCACTAGTCCAGGGACCAATCCCTCGATAGGGGCAAATCCTGATCTTAACGATCCCGTTGCCCAGCGTTTGAAGATGTTAGAAGACCAAAATGAGCGCGTCCTGTCCTTGCTCGCCAAGTTGCCTGGGGCAGCCGTGCCTGTCGACGTCGAGCCTCGCTCGGGGTATCAGGCGTCGCCCTTCATCGACGAGATCGCCACCGTCGAGGTCCCAAAGAAGTATAACATTCCTACCTTCACTCCCAAGTATTCGGGTGTGACTGATCCAACCGAGCATGTCGCGCAGTATAACCAGCTCATGTGGACAATCTCGATTCCACACATGTACCAGGAAGTATGCATGCACAAGAGTTTCAGGACGACTCTCACTAGCCCAGCTCTCCAGTGGTTGATCAATCTCAAACCCAAATCTATCGGGTCGTTCGCCGAATTGGTCAACCAATTCTCCCGACAATTCGCCATCAGTCGTAAGATGGAAAAGCAGACTAGTGATCTGTACTGTGTCGTGCAGAAGACCAATGAGTCTATTCGAAGTTATTTCAATAGATTCAATGCTGAAATGATCAGTATCCGCAATTGTGACATCAAAACTGCGATCGAAGCTTATAAGCGTGGTCTAGACGATAGTTCAGGTTTATATATCGATCTGACCAAGTATCCCCCAGAGACTTTCGAAGACGTCCGAGCTCGAACCTTAGCGTATATGAGGGTCGAAGACGATGCAGCCTTTCATCGCAAACACACTGACGACAAGAAGCCGCTAGGTGTCAAGAAGGCCGCATTAAAGCCGAAAGCCATATCCAGAATAGAGCCAGCGCGTCAGATTTCAAACGTTCGTTTCAAGACGAAAGCAGAATCTAAAACCGCGACTAAATTCCCCCTGTACCCCAAGATTTCTTCTTATGGGTTCAAAGGGTCAGCTAAAGACTTAGTCGAAGCTCTGAAGACCACCCAAGCAACCATCCGGTGGCCGAAGAAGTCTGACTTGGACGATGCTAAGAAGGATAAATCAAAGTAGTGCGACTTCCACGTCGACCATGGTCATGCGACAGATGATTGTATCGCACTCAATAAGGAATTGGCATATCATGTTCCACAAGGCAATCTCAAATATATTATTGATAATGTCGTTATTAACAGCCATCGACCGTCGACTCCCGAGCATGCAAAAGTTGTCAATTAAAATCCCCTACGCCATTGGGAACCCTGGAGATCGAGAGTGAGTCGAAACGTCGCTATGGTGCTCTGTCGTACGACGGCATGATCAATCACAGACAGTATCTCATCGGATCGTCGTGTCGTCCTGTCATTTAAAACCTGTCTTTCTTTCCAAAAAGAATAGGATAATAAATGGCAGGGGGGCAATACCCCATGAAGAAGAAAGGTATGATTTCTAACTCTTTTCCATACAAATTTTTCTCACAAACAGCTACTGACATAAGCATCGGAGGGTCGTTGGTGAGCCAACGACCAACCCTAGACATCGTTTTATCGCAGGATCGCACGACATAGACGATCAGGTCCATGACTTGATCACACCTTACATCTAATCGAACGACTTGATCGCACGATCGCATAGACGGCTTCGCAACCTGAGCTTCTTAACTTAGAAAAACTTCGCGTTTTGAATAAATACCTTAGTCGCGTGTATTGGTGTTTGATTAGCATACATTCTAAATGAATGCCTTATATCTTATACCCTGTATGGATGCTTTGATCGTATGTTCTCATATTTTATAAGTACCTTGGTCGCATGATTTCTATGTATCTTATGTTCAATCGATGCGATAGTTGTTTACCAATAAAGTTCAAATCAAAAAAGTGCGTTCATCAGAAAAATTGTCAAAAACGCGCTCGACCACCAACGGTCGAGCAGTAAAACAAAAAAGAAAGAGAAAATTCTTAAACTAAAGAAGGAGCATCCGCTGTATCCTTGCCTGAAGTCTCTTCTTGAGGACCTTCGCCTACCATCTCTTCCTCGACGTCTTTCTCATCATCTGAGTCCAGATCCCTCTCGGTCCCGACGCCATTCAAATAGATGTCCAACTCCTCCTTCGCCAAAGCAAGAGGGTCTTTTCCTAGCAGGTGTCGTCGCATGATAGCAGCATGCACAGTAAGTCGAGCGTAAGAAAAGAAAGACCTATTCTCGACCTTCAACTCCTCGAACTCTTTCTCCAAGTTTGTCGTTCTAAACTTGGATTCTTCAACCTCCTTTTTCTTCGCAGCCAAAGATGCCTTCATCCCCTCCAGCTCCTCTCTCTGATCACGCATCAAAGATAGAGATTCCTTCAAACGGGAATTCACCTCGTCCCTTGCATGACTGAGGGCATCTAGCTCATCAAAAGCATGATCAAGACGCATTGACACCGCCTCTTCGTGTTCCAGGGCAGCTTTTTCCTTAGCCAACGCTGCTTCTTCGTCCTTGATAACAGAAGCTGTCAAGCTCCCCACATTCGTCGTCTCAGCCTGTAATGCTAAGCAAGCTTGAAGTGCCTGCAAAATCATAAAAACGAACATCGTCAATAGACAACGACTGCGACAAAACAAGTTTTGAAAGAAAAACTTACCATGAATACGAGTCCAGCTGCATGGAACTCTTTTTTCTAAAAAGAAAACCCGTTAAAACGCTCCCTGAAAGACGGGAACAAATATTTTTCTAAGTGGGGAAGCAACTTCGTTTCGTCCAAGACATTGTCGTCCAGAAAATCCGACGGCAACGTAAAGTTGACCGTCGTCTCCCCCACAGATCCTTTCTGCGCGCCTTTGCCCATGTCGGCCGACGAAGGGCCGGATAGGACGACGGGAAACATCGTCGCCGGTTGCGCATTATCCACGGATTTTGCGCCGGTCGTGTCAAACGCAACCGATGCCATCGCCTTCCTAGACAAGGCAACCCTCGATGGGTTACCCGTCTTCAGAGACGGTTCCCTCAGAATGGACATCCTTGTCCTCTTCGAGAAGTCAGACCCAGCCGTCGGGACTTCTTTTCTTTTCAAGAGACCCGACCCAGATGTCGAGACCTCTTTCAGGACCTCTGACCCAGTCGTCGAAGTGTCCTTCTTTCTGTCATCCCTCGCCTTGCGAGTCAGATTAGCCTGAGTCATCATCCTAGTAACAGAAGATGACATTCATGCATAAGATTCCCCTGTATGGGCGAAAATAAAGGATTAGACACTCGAAGAATAAAAATAGATTAAGAAGAGAAGAGAAGAACAATTACCGGTTATCTCTACTTCCAGATCATCTCCTTCAGTCCCCTCGGACTCCTTTTATTCTTCATCATTTTTCTCTCTTTCCTCTCGACCCATTCTGATCCTATCACTCAAGAAAACAGTGTCGTCATCCTCATCTACCAGGTGACGATTAACGTACGTCCGATCCCTGCCACTGAACTCTAAAAATTTCTTGATCTTAGCCTTGGATTCTTGATCAGGTTTTACTTTGTTAAAATTAATATCTGAGCATAAGAAAAAAAGAACAGTAAAAAAGGAATCAGATAAAAACCGGTTAAAAAGATATAGATCGACAACTCACCCGTCATATTCCAGCCCTCTCTGATC
This sequence comes from Saussurea involucrata, assembly GCA_033807775.1. Lineage (NCBI taxonomy): Eukaryota > Viridiplantae > Streptophyta > Magnoliopsida > Asterales > Asteraceae > Saussurea > Saussurea involucrata. Next base: position 55,070,453 of record CM066316.1, read on the forward strand.
CAGTCACTATCAGAGTCGAGCGTCGCCAACCGTACGAATACATATTTCTTCTTCCACCCACGATCATTGACTGATGTATTTAAAACCAAAGTACGATCACCTTTATGTCTCGAAAACAAGCTATACCGCCAATACTGGTCTTTCGTGACTTTGTACGCCGTCAGAAGGTCCCTCACACTGAACTTGGTCTGCTTGTTGACTCCTCCGGCATAGACGGGCAAGATTATCTCTCCGAAGGTGCTCGTCGCTTCTCCATTGAAACCGACCAAAGTTGTCGAACGTCGGGTGATTTCTGAGCGATCAATTCCCATGGCTTTGACAGTGTTGAGAAAAATGACGTTTGCTGAACTGCCCCCGTCTACCAATACTCGACGCGTCAAACAGTTACCGACCGTGAGTTGAATGATCAACCCGTCGTGATGCTTTTGGTACGAGTCGCCGAGGTCGACTTGGTCGAACACGATCTTCATGGCTTCTAGTTCCAAATCTCTTTTGGGTCTAGATGAAGGAGGAATAGGCCGGTCGTCGGGCGCTTGACTGGTCATGACGCTTAGCTGCGGAGTACGTCAAACCACACACGTCCGAACCACCAGTGATGCAATTGATGATATTTGCACGCTTGGGCATTGACAATCAGTGGCTATTAGCTGGAAGAACGACATCATCAATAATATCTTTGAGATTACCTTGTGGAACATGATATGCCAATTCCTTCTTGAGTGCGATACATTCATCCGTCGCATGACCATGATCGACGTAGAAGTCGCACCACTTTGATTTATCCTTCTTAGCATCGTCCAAGTCAGACTTCTTCGGCCACCAGATGGTTGCTTGGGTGGTCTTCAGAGCTTCGACTAAGTCTTTAGCTGACCCTTTGAACCCATAAGAGGAGATCTTGGGGTACATGGGGAATTTAGTCGCGGTCTTAGCTTCTGCCTTCGTCTTGAAACGAACGTTTGAAATCTGACGCGCTGGCTCTATTCTGGATATGGCTTTCGGCTTGAATTCTGGCTTCTTGACGCCTAACGTCTTCTTGTCGTCAGTGTTTTTGCGACGAAAGGCTGCATCGTCTTCGACCCTCATATATGCTAAGGTTCGAGCTCGGACGTCTTCGAAAGTCTCTGGGGGATACTTTCTTCAGATCGATATATAAACCTGAACTATCGTCTAGACCACACTTATAAGCTTCGATCGCAGTTTTGATGTCACAATTGCGGATACTAATCATTTCGGCATTGAATCTATTGAAATAACTTCAAATAGACTCATTCGTCTTCTACACGACATAGTACAGATCACTAGTTTGCTTTTCCATCTTACGACTGCTGGCGAATTGCCGGGAGAATTGGTTGACCAATTCGGCGAACGAACCGATATATTTGAGTTTGACATTGATCAACCACTGGAGAGCTGGACCAGTGAGAGTCGCCCCAAAACTCTTGCACATGCATACTTCCTGGTACATGTGTGTAATCGAGATCGTCCACATGAGCTGCTTATACTGCGCGACATGCTCGGTTGGATCGGTCACACCTGAATACTTGGGAGTGAAGGCAGGAATGTTATATTTCTTTGGGACCTCGACGGTGGCGATCTCGTCGATGAAGGACGACGCCTGATACCCCGAGCGAGGCTCGACGTCGACAGGCACGGCTGCCCCAGGCAACTTGGCGAGCAAGGACAGGACGCGCTCATTTTGGTCTTCTAACATCTTCAAACGCTGGGCGACGGGATCGTTAAGATCAGGATTTTCCCCTGTCGAGGGATTGGTCCCTGGACTAGTGCCATTACCATGCGACGAACCATTGGTGTCTCCGTTGAACGTAATAAAATATGGCTGCGACCCATAGTGGAATTGTTGCGGTTCATTCTGAAACGATTGCGGCCCATGCTGAAATGGCTGCGATCTCTGCTGGAAAGATTGCGGACCACTTTGGAAAGGCTGGGAAAATGGTTGGGATCCATTCTGAAACGGCTGGGTGCCACCTTGCAATGGTTGGGATCCATTGTTCATGGGTGGTGGTCGGATGTGCTGAGGGGGAATGAACGGACCCGGCTGTTGATTCTGCATGAATGGACCTGGATGCTGATTCTGCGCGGACGGGCCTGGTCCCGGACCTAGATTCTGGATGAATGGTCTAGGACCATTCTGGGGTCCAAAAGGATTCCTTAGCCGCGCGATCACTTCAGCTGCTCTGCGATTCTGCTCCGCCATTGCATTGAGTTGATTCTTGGCAACCTCGAGCTCCTGATACATCTGAGCAACGGCTTGCTGCGGATTTCCAGGGGCTGCCATTTTCCTGCAACAGAAAATAGAAAAAACTCCAAGAAATTATTAGTAGATTGCACGTTCGTCGAGGATTTTCTCTAGATGTAGTCCCATGGATGGCGTCAAACTGTTAATGACAAAAATCGCACCAAAGGGACAACTTAAGGTCGATGTGGACTTAAACAACTAAAGAAAGGATCTTTCGACGAGACGTGCGACGAGGAATAAAATAAACAAGACAAGGGATTTGATGACGTAGGAAAAACCTCAAACGAGGAAAAAATATGCGGACGACAGTGGGTGTCGTCGCTGCACTATGGTCGCCAATCAGGGGCGATGTCCTTGGTACTGGCGTCGGTCGTACGATGATTACAATACAAATGAAGGAAATGCTTCGAAATGTAAAGTACAAGTGTTTGAACGTAAAAACAGGTGTTTGTACGTAAAAACAGGTGTTTGTCGTGTGAATACGGAGTGTAAACAACTGTTGGTCGAAAGCTGTTGGTGTGCGTCGAGAGCGATGACTTGAGCTTTTCTTCGAGTGTTCTTGAGTTCGCTGTAGGGTTCTAGCTTTCAGTACTTGATTTCCAGAGTTTGAGGGTTCTTAGCTATGAGCTTGAATGTTTTTCTCTGCTGTTTGGTGATGTTCGCTGATAATTGCTGATGTGTATCGTATGTTCACTCATGATCCTTGATGTGAAGACTTAGCTTGATATTTATAGTCTTCACGTCATTAATTAGCTCCATTAATGCTTTGATCAACGGCTACAACGGCTGGAAACGGTCGCCGGAGTGATTATCCATAATGTTCTCCGTCCGTTACGGCTACTCACTGTTAATGGCTTTGACTCCTGCATTAAATACTTAACACACGTAACATTCAAGGTTAACGTTAGCTTTGCTCGAAGGTACAATGATCTTACGCGATGGTCATGCGGGACGGGCGACGATGTGGTCGAGCGTCATGAGGGACGTACGACTTACCTTTTACGGGAGACGACGAATGTTTTATGGGTTCTTGTCGAGACCTTATCTTAATACAAGATTTGGATTATAACATGCGTCTTACCTTTTCTGGTCGTGGTCGTTCGACGTGAATTTTTGCCCAAACAGCGACTACGTCCTCCGGCGAGTGTTCCAAAGCACTCAAGAGCTTAATGCAGGTAAACTTTCCACCAAGTGGGAACGTCCTTATCGTATCTCATAAGTCGTAGGTAAAGGTGCCTATCGGCTCCAAACCCTCGACGGTCGAAATATCCCACGCAGCTGGAATGCAACGCATCTGAAGAGGTATTTCTTCTAAATCCTTTTTGTTCTTTCATACGATTTTTTATTCATCGCGACGATTACTGACTTAAGCATCGGAGGGTCGTTGGCTATCCAACGACCAACCTCTGACATTGCTTTATCGCAGGATCGCACGGCATAAGTTACTAAGTCTATCATACGACTTCAGTAAAATCGTACGGTATAAACAATCAGTTTTATTAGACGACTCGATTGTATAACTACAGGAACATATGATTCAAGTTCATCGTATGATTAAATCACACGATTGTAAGGTCTAGCGACCCCACAAGCTAAGTTCTTTAACTTAGAAAAATTTCATGTTCTGAATGAATGCTTTGATCGCATGCGCTTATGTTTGCTTATACGATTCAAAAAAGTCTTATGACTTACGTTCTAATTGTTGTATTACAATGGATGCCCAAGTCGCACGACTTCTTGTTCATTTTTGTACTTAATGAATTTTTACAGTTGACATTACATTTGTCCATGACATGTATGAGTCGACATAATACTCAAGTTCAATAAAAAGGTAAAAAAATTTACCGATTATCGCTAAAGCAAAACTTACACAACGTAACATAGGTCTCTAGCGACCGTATCGGCTGTAAATGCCAGATCATAGGTCTCTAGCGACCGTATCGGCTCGAACGCCAGATCCTAGGTCTCTAGCGACCGTATCGGCTGTAAACGCCAGATCATAGGTCTCTTGCAACCGTATCGGCTCGAACGCCAGATCATAGGTCTCCAGCGACCGTATCGGCTCGAACGCCAGATCATAGGTCTCTAGCGACCGTATCGGCTCGAACGCCAGATCAGAGGTCTCTATTGGTCCCGAAGGGCTATACAAGTTTGTAGAAGAGGGGGGGGGGTTGAATACAAACACACAAATTTTACTTTTCTAAATTGTTTATTGATAAATCATTAACAATTTACAGCTTGTTGTGGAAACAAGATTAAGGATAAACCTAAATCTAAACAAATTGGAACACTAAGTTTCTTGCACTAAGAAAGATAAGGAAATTACTAATAATAACCTATATCAAGATAAGAAGGATGAACTTGTCCAGAGTTAGCAAGTTACTTCAAAATGTAGTGAGTTCATCTTCTTATATACTGCATGCATTTAATGCATGTCAGTTTACACTTTACACGTGGCAGCAGCTGGTTGGTTGCATGCCATTGACCTTTGTTGACAACCTTAGTAGCCGCATGAATGAATAGTGTAGTATCAGAGTGGTTGTACGATTTCAGACAATAAGGAGGTTCTTTTTCTGACATCTCGTACGGAGTCGTGCAAGGGTGGTTAAGATAACAGTACTTTGTACGGAGGACTTCATGATCAGCTTTCTTTGAATCAGAGCTTTATTCATTGCTTATCAGCAAATGATAAAGTTCAGCGATAGCTGAAGTCTTGTACTTGATACTTCACGTTGAGTGGACAAATCTGAGTCTTCGCTGATCCGCATCAGTTCATTAGGAGACTTGTCGCTGGTTCTTGAGCTTGATCTTCGACTTCAGCGTAGAACCTATGTTGACGTGAAACTTGTCTTCAGAGATCATAAGTAAACAACTAACTTATCAGCGATCACTATAAGTACTGAACAGACTCGGAGCATTATGGTGAACAGTGTTCGCTGAATGTTTAATCTAAAGAGCGAGAGTTCCTATTAGCGGTACTGTAAGATCTTAGTACTTATCAGCGATAGTGAAACTCTAATACATATTGTTTACTTACAATTTTCACTAAGTATTTAAGATAGGGTCATTATCAAATCACTGAGGGTTTGGATCAACAATCTCCCCCTATTTGATTATGACATAGCAACAGAGAAAATTGCTATTTAATAAAAACATAAGGATAAAAAGAACTCATAAAATATTTGTCCCTTTTACTGTTTTCTGGGATCTTTTCTATACTGATGAAGTAAAGTACTTTCGCTGAAATCTTTCTTTAAAACTTTGAATCAGGTTACAAAGGGAAATGGAAAGATTACAAGTACAAGCGAAATAAATTACAAGTACAAAAGAATAACTGATACAATAGAGAATTAGGCGATCATATCAGCTTATAAAGGTTCTTCCTTAATGAGAAGTTCATCAAGGGTCATTGATGTGGGAATCATCCAGTCAGGAACAATTACTCCTTGATTTCTTTTGTTCAGCGCTTTTTCAAAGATCAAGGGTTTCAGATGTCGTGCCTGGATGTCATTCTTGAAGTCACACCAGTAGATAAGATCTTTCAGCTGTTCGATGGGAGTGATGGGAAGCTCAGAGATGCGTTGAAAACGCTTTCGTCCATCATAGTCAATGAAGAATATCCCGTAGGGTTTGCTTATGACTTTCCCAGGGATGAAAGTCTCACCAAGAGGAAGAGATGTGTCAAGTCCGGAAAGATCAGGGTTAGGACCAAGGACTTCAGCACGGGAAAAACCAATACCAGTTTCATTTCTTATACGAGGACCATCATTTGAAGATTTAGACTTCTTCTTCGTTGAGGCCTTTCTTTTCTGACTTTCGAGAGGAGGAGGATGAGGAATATCCACACAAGAATAGACCAAGTCGATCTACTTGTTTATCAGCTTTTCGAAATGTTCTTTGTACTTAGACTGAGACTTCTGTATGGCTAATCTGATCTCCAACCATTCAGAGAGGTCGTACTGCGTGATTGCTTCAGCATAGAATTTTTCGTACTGATCATTCTCTCTGAATATCTCGATTTTAGCGATTGAAACTTTGAGGGTTGATCTTCCAGCGATGAGTACCTTGATTATTCTGGAAGCTCGATGTCTGAAATGAACTTTTTCTTGACACCAGATTAAGGTAGATTTGGACACAGTTCTCTTTTCTTCAGTGATCTTCTTGGCATCTTCCCATAGCTGACGTTGAACTTCGATAGGAGCTCTTTTCAGCTTGGGGTCTTTCACTGATTGTCGAGAAAGCTGGATGGCGAGTTCTCTGTCTTTTTCTTCAGGTTCTCTTCTTTCAGCGATTAGACGTTCAGCTCTGAGGTGATCCTTGTACTCCTTTTTTGAAAGTTTGAACTTTGGAGTAACGGAAGGAAGTTGATCACGCTTCAGAATTATTCGTTGAGCCTCAAACATCTTTATTATTTCCTCTCTTATTTTCTGATCATCTTCACTTAGTTTTTGAGGAACCAAGGAAGGTCTGCTTGAATGAGCGAGCATCTGTTCTTCTGATTCATCAGTCTCAGAGATCAAATCCAAGACTGGGATTATTTTTTCAGCAGCAGCTGGGATTATTGTTGGTGAAGTCGCAGTTGTGGAAACTTCAGCGATATACTCAAACAAGGGAGAGGACTAGCTGAAACACAACGATCTTACGAATAAGAACTTGGGTAGAATCAGAGAAAGGAAATTGGTTTAAGTGTATAGGCTTGTGGATAGTAGAACTTATAGTGTATAGAGGAGGGATGGAGTAAGGAAGATTTAGTGTACCTGACAAACCGGCTTTGAGAGCAAGATCGTCAGATTGTCATCTTCAGCGACGCTTTTTCCTTTACCTTAGTCAGCTTCAGATGCTGAGGGCTTTGTCTTGGTCCGCTCCCCTGATGGTTCATTTATCGAGATCCCCTTAAGAGCTATCGTCCTCTGAGCAGGCTTGACAATGAAGGAGTCATCATCATCATCGTCGTCATCATCATTCTTTGGAGAAGATGATGGTTCATCATCTGATAGATCGATGGCTTCTTTATCTTCAGCTTCAGATTCGGATTCTTCAGATTCTTCTTCGAGTTGCTCCCCCTCAGATACAGAGGCGAGCTTCTCGGTTCCCTCAGGGTGTTCATCTTCCTGAGGTCCAGCGGTAGTTTCTTCAGCCGTCTTCTCACTCTCTTCAGCAAGAGTGAGGTCTTGAGTCTTCTCCTCCTCGATAGATTCATCGTGGAGAAGGTCTTCAGAGTTCTTCTTCTCCCCCCCTCCCCCTTCTTCATGATGAATGGGGGAGGAATGTGTTGACTCAGCAGCTGTAGTAGGTTCCCTGTCTTCTTGGACAGGGATCCCCACACAAACTTCAATCGCTACTAATCTGTCTTCAACGCCAGAAATAGCAGGATTGATCTTCAAGAGCTCAGTACGATCCGCCGCAGAAAAATTTTCAGGTGCACGGGCAGGGGCGGTCGTGTTGTTCAGTAATTGCTGCATCATAATTTTCATCGAACCAACGTCAGTCGTTATAGAGCTTACGTTAGTCTTCAAAGAGCCGACGTCAGTCTTTACAGCGGACATATCTCCCTCGAGTTTTCCAACCGATGTCTTCAGCGTTGTGACTTCGCTGGACATGGATGAAACTGAAGTCTTTATAGAGAGGTAGTCTGTGTAGATGTCAGCGAGCACTTTGGCGAAGTCGCTGAGACTTTTATCAACCTTCTCCAAGTCATCTTTGGAGGCTTTTTCTTCCACCACTTTTGTCAGCTTTGCAAGATTCTCTCCAGCGTTTGTTACAGCCGAAGAGTTGTCAGAGAGAGTAGTGGTGAGACCCGTCAGCTTTGTCTCCAAGTTCTTCACAGAGGTGTTGATGTCTCCCAAATTAGGACCTGTAACAAATAAGTACTTGTGAACAGAGGAAAGCTCAGAAGTTTGGGGTTCAGTTACAGTGTTTATGGGTTGGTGTATACCTGCAGGAGGATTGATGAATTCGTCAAAATCACGGTGTCCTAAAAAGTGTTCCATATCGTCAGCGAGAGTGCGTACACGTATGGATGGTTCTGCAGGTCCTGTGGCCATCATTCCTGGAATATTAGCTTTAGCTTCTGGAGGAATGACGGTTGTTCCAGTGATAACTGGATTTGTGACCAATTGAGTAGAGAGAGAAGCGAAGGTTGAGAATGTTGGTTGGGTGGGGAGTTCAGCGTTGGATTTGCTGAGAAATACTTTTTCAGTCTGTTGAGAGACTAAAGGAGGTTGGGTATATTCCAAGTTTATAACTCCAACGTTTAGAGACGCTGAAGTTGGGATGGAATGGGTGGCTTGTTCAGGTGTGGCAGAGCGTACCACTGAACGTTCCTTTAGCTCTTTAAGATGAGCTGAGGAGTCTTCAGCATGAGATTGCTGGGGTTGCTCCTTGGTTACCTTAGTCCTTTTGGAACTAAGTTGGGTAGCTGAGTGTTTCTTTCTTTTTCTTTGAAGGAGAGGATTTTGTGGCCTGGGTATCAGCGAGGGGTATTGTCGCTGAAGTAGCCACAGAAGTAGGGTTGAGAAGAGTTAAAAGGGTAGAAAGACGTACCTCGTTTTCCACCGGTTTGAAGTCGAGTACCTTAGGGCCAACCTGAGAGAGTTTCAGGTCACCCTCTTGCGGGTAGCTGTCCTTCAGGCCTGTCTGGAAGACGGCGCTGATGAATCTTGGGTATGGAACCCATGGAGGTCTGTCAACGGCAGAGTCTACTCTTTGCACTAAGTCATCATAGATTATTGATGCCCAGTCTATGTGTAGACCTTTCAGCAGAGCGTATCCCATTGCTTGCTGAGGTTGAGCGGCTTGGTCAGAAAAGCCGGTCTTTGCCGTCATGCAGTTGATCAAATGAGCGAAGATGAAATTCATCTCGCTAGGCATTTTCGATTTCTTTATGAGGGTCAGCTTCTTCTCAGGCTTCTTGTCCCTCCCAGTTTCCCATATGTTGCCCATTGCATCGAAGAATGCAATGATGGCTTCCTTGTTAGCGAGTCTTTTGTGGTCAGGGAATTGAACAAAAGGTTTTTCTTTTGTGGCTAAGGGAAGGTTCAGGGATTTGCGAATTATGGCAGGGGTGATCTTTATTGTTCCATACTCAGTATCACTGAGGATGCAGTCGATTGTTTCTTAGGGATCTTTGGCGGATGGTAGCTGAGAGTGTCTGGCAGAGTACCAGAACTGGGATAGTAATAGCTGATTTGCAGGAGGTGTTATGGTCAGGGCTGTTGAGATACAACAATTTTTCAGGAAGCTCACAGCATCATTCAGATGTGTGACTTGCTTTCGAGGAGGAAACTCGAGAAGCGCATAAAGGTTGTTAGACTTAGTCCAATCCAGTTCTTCCAGAGAGAACTTGACCTGAGGAGCCTTGATTATCAGTTCAACCAAAGATGTTAACAAATAAGAATAATCTTAATGTGGAAAGATTTTCCAATAAGATGGTTCGAATTTTGTCCATTTCATTCAGACAAAAATGTCTTAATGAAGATTAGGGTTTTTCTTGTTTTTGAAAACGAAATGCAAACCCATTAAGTCTTGTTTTCCAGTTTCTTTTGAAGATTGAGATTCTGGAAACGAATGAAGAACAAGTTTAAGATTTTTGCATTTAAACTTGAAGAACAACCATGAAAGGTTGTGTTCATAAAACCATGAAAGAAATGATTTCATTTTTAAGAAGTTCTTTTGTTTGATCTTGTTAAAACAATGAGAAGATCAGATACAAGTTATACGCATTTGGTAAATAATAAGAACATATTAACCTTCGATGTTTGATGAAGAAGATGATGAATAGTTCTGGAAATTTTGATAGCACAAATTCAACAGTGAATTCTTTCTTGCGGAGGAAGTTGTTCGCGTAAAAGGAAAATATAAACCAAGAAATTGTTTATATAGAGAGATTTTAGAGAGAGAAAAACTTGAGCGGGAAAGTTTTTCATCATGACACGGACACGTGTTTGCATTTGATTGGATGGTAAACGAAACGTGCAAACGTGTGTCAGAAAAAGAACGTGACGGGGCTTATCCGTTGCAATGACGTCACAACTGTCCTTTCATATTTTAGGATATCTCTGAGGTTTTGAAAAACTCAGGGACACTTTTGAAAACATGAAGCACTGAATAGAAATATCAGTGAAGGTTTTAGAAATTTCAATGTATCGCTGATTAAGAAAGAGATTCAGCGATTCAAATTTATTTTGAAATCTTGCATTTTCATGCGATTGTCAGTGAAGGAAAACATACATTGATATCAGGGAATCAAGTTTATTCAGAGAAAAGATGATGGAATAGGTTATACAAGTTGATTTTATCCTGAACTATACAAGTTTGTATAATCTTATCGCTGATCAAATGTGAACCGCTGAAGATGTTATTCTTCAAAGTTCAGCATTCCAAGTTCGCTGATGAGAAAGTTGAATCTTGTCTCATCAAGAGGTTTGGTGAATAGATCAGCTAACTGATAATCAGTTGGGAAAAAATGAAGTTCTATATCACCATTCATCACATGATCTCTGATAAAATGATATCTGATTTCGATGTGTTTTGTCTTTGAGTGTAGCACAAGATTGTTGGCTATAGCGATGGCACTTGTGCTGTCGCAATAGATTGGAATTTTTGAGAACTGAAGGTCATAGTCTAGTAGTTGATTTCTCATCCACAAGACCTGAGAACAACAGCTTCCAGCGGCTACATATTCAGCTTCAACTGTGGAGGTGGACACTGAGTTTTTCTTTTTACTTGTCCAACTCACCAGCTTTCCACCCAGGAGCTGACATCCTCCTGTGGTGCTTTTCCTATCCATTTTGAAACCTGCAAAATCACTATCTGAATAGGCGGTTAGATCAAATCCCGAATCTTTGGGATACCAAAGACCTAGATTCGCAGTACACTTGAGGTATCAAAAAATTCGCTTTACAGCAATCATATGAGATTCCTTAGGTTCAGCTTGATATCGTGCACACAAACAGGTTGCGTACATAATATCGGGTCGGCTAACTGTTAGATACAAAAGAGAGTCGATCATCCCACTGTACATCGTGACATTAACAGGAATACCATTAGTATCCTTATCTAGTGTCAGTGGTGGTGCCATAGGGGTTTTCATAGTTGAACTATGAGTTAAGTCGAATTTCTTCAGCATATCTTTAACATACTTTCCCTGATTAATGAAAGTTCCTTTTTCATTTTGCTTAATCTGAAGACCAAGGAAATATGTTAGTTCACCCATCATGCTCATCTTATACTCATCTTTCATTCTATCAGCGAAACGAGTACAAAGATCAGGGTTAGTAGAGCCAAATATAATGTCATCAACATATATTTGAACAAGAATAATATGACCTTTTACTTTCCTGAAGAATAGAGTTTTATCGATTTTACCTCGCTCAAATTGTTCAATATGGAGATAAGTAGAAAGAGTGTCATACCATGCACGAGGAGCTTGCTTCAAGCCATAAAGTGCCTTATCCAGTTTATAAACATAACCTGGACGCTTAGGATCTGAGAATCCTGGAGGTTGTTCCACGTAGACTTCTTCATTCAGCTTTCCATTTAGAAACGCTGACTTAACATCCATTTGATATACTTTGAAGTCTTTGTGTACAGCGTATGCTAAGAATAGACGAATAGATTCTAATCTTGCTACTGGAGCAAATGTTTCGTCGTAATCTATGCCTTCCTCTTGTCTGTATCCCTGAGCAACAAGACGAGCCTTGTTGCGGGTTACAGTTCCATGTTCGTCCAACTTGTTTCGATAGACCCATTTAGTGCCTATCGCTGTTTTGTCAGTTGGTCTTCGAACAAGTTTCCAAACTTTGTTTCTTTCGAATTCAGTCAGCTCTTCTTGCATGGCGCTGACCCAATTTGGATCTTTGAGGGCATCATCTATTTTCTTTGGTTCAGTTAGAGAAATAAAGTTAACAAATAAACAAATATTACCTGCACTTCGTCGAGTCTGAACACCAGCATTTGGATCACCAAGAAGTTGATCAATTGGGTGATTTACAGTCCATCGCTGAGCTGGAGCATGAGTCGCTGACTCATTCTGAACTGGAGGAGCTGAAGATGAGGCTTCAGCAACTTCTGGAGTATCAGCCAAGAGAGGAGTTGTAGTTGTCATTTCATTTACTGATTGCTGAGAAATAGATGGAATGTCTGAGACATTTGGTTCAGCGGCAGGTATAGTGTTTAAAGGAACAGCTGAGACCCATGATGTTTCAGCTTCACTATTCTGCATGTTTGGAATGATAGTACGACTATCACTTTCAACTGTATGAGCATGAGGAGTGGGAATATCTTCTGAATCACAAAGATGAGAAAACATCCATTGATTCAGATCTTCAGTATCAGCGGACAGTTTAGAGTTCGCTGAACGAGATTCGTCAAACGTGACGTGAATAGTTTCTTCTACAGTTTGTCTTCTACGATTGAAGACTCTGAAGGCTTTGGATATTGAAGAATATCCAAGAAAGATTCCATCATCAGCCTTAGGATCAAACTTTCCAAGGGCATCTCTGTTATTCAGTATGAAACACTGACATCCAAAGATGTGAAGAAAGCTAATTGAAGGCTTTCTCCCATGAAAAAGTTCATAGGCTGTCTTATTGAATCTTTTGACTATCAGCGACCTGTTTTGCGTAAAACAAGCAGTGTTGACAGCTTCTGCCCAAAACTGAGTAGGCAGGTGAGAATCGCTGAGCATTGAACGTGCAGATTCAATAATTGTTCTATTTCTTCTTTCAGCGACTCCGTTTTGTTGTGGTGTTCTCACTGAAGAAAAGTTGTGAGAAATACCCTTACTCTCAAAGAAGGAGTCAAGAGAACTGTTTTTGAATTCAGTCCCATGATCACTCCTTATTGAGCGAACGGTCAAGTTGTTCAGGGTTTCCATCTTCCGAACAAAGGTGATGAGTTTTTAAGGGGTGTCACTCTTAGAACGGAGAAACATTACCCATGTGTAGCGAGAGAATTCATCAACTATGACCAGCGTATATTTCTTTCCAGCGATGGATTGTTTGTTAACAGTGCCAAACAAATCCATATGGAGAAGTTGTAGAGGAGATGACACTGAGGAGACTTGCTTTGACTTAAAGCTTGCTTTGGTCTGCTTCCCTTTTTCACACGCTGAACATAAAGACTCTTTGGCGTATGAGTGTTGAGGTAGACTAGTGACTAACTCTTTTGAAGAAAGAGTATTCAGTGTCTTGAAATTCATATGAGAGAGCCTCTTATGCCATAGCCAGTTGACATCAGATGAGGCTTTTGAGAAGAAACAGGAGTTCTCAGTGGTTGTTGAGTCCATGTTTATTACATAAACATTTTCTAAACGATAAACGCTGAGAGCTATCTTCTCCTTTTTGTCAGTGACAAAGCAGGATTCCTTAGTAAAGATTACTTTGTTATCCTTGTCGCAAAGCTGACTGATGCTAAGAAGATTATGCTTCAGCCCTTCAACATATGCGACTCTTCTGAAGGTGGTTGTACCATTTGAGAGTACACCAAACCCTCGGGTATGTCCTTTTCCATTTCCACCAAAAGTCATAGAGGGACCCTTCTCTTCCTTGTATTCAGCGAGCAGGCTTTTCTTTCCAGTCATGTGTCTTGAGCATCCGCTATCGGGATACCAGATACCCTTCTTAACCTGCATTACAAAGGAAGATTAGTTTTTCTTGGGTACCCACTTTGCCATGTATACACATTTGTCAATGGAAGTTGTTGGAATGGAAGGTTCAGCAGTCTTCGCAGCATTTGAAGATTCAGCTTTGTCATTCTTCACTTTGGTTAATTTCCTAACCTCAGTGGTCTTCTTTGCCTTGGGGGCATTGATCTTCACCTTAGCTAACTTTTCAGCTTTGGTGGCTGTGGGGCACTTACTAGCAATATGATCGGTAAGTCCACAGTGATAACATTTCCTATAACTAAAAGTAGTTCTAGGGCCATTTGAATGTTGAGCTTTTGATTTTGAATTAGAAGGACCTGCACCAAATAAACTATTGGCTTTAGAAATGGGAGGAACATTCAGTTCTTCAGATTTCTTACCAAGGACATCCACTCTAAGTCTAGGAGTAGATCGCTGAATATATCCACGCTGAGTAGATCCATAGATCTGATTCCTTGATCCAGATGGATAGGTCACTAAAGCTTTAGAAGCATTCAGCTTAGGTATAAAGATACCCTTCTGAGGTTTTGATTAAAAGCAATTCCTTTACCTTTATCTTTAGAGACAGAGGTAGGTTTTTCCTCAGGAGTTGGTGTAAAGGACGAGGAGCACTGAGAAGATGAAGTATCAGTTACAGAGGATACGAACGTTCCAAATTTAAGAATGGAATGCTCAGTGGTAGGTTTTTCAGCATTAGCTTTATAACCCAGACCACGTTTATCACTCAGAGGTATCTGAGACTTAATTATCTCAGTGATCTTTGTTGAAGAATTACACCATCCTTCAACAGTAGCTTTTTCAGCTCTTAATGCAGCGATAGCTTCTTCGCGCTCGATTTTGACTAGTTGATTTAGGTGAACTTGATCTTTAAAATCTTCTCTAATTTTAGAAAGACTTTCTATTTGAAGGTGACATTTTTTAAGCTGTTCAGCGAGATCAAGATTTTGATTTTCAACTATTGTTTTGCCATTCATGGCTTCATATAAACTTCTAGTCAAGAGATCGATCTTACGAAGACTATCAGCTTCATCAATATTTGCAATATTTGTAAAGAAGGAAGGTGATACCTGAATTGCAAAGGTTGAAGTAGAGGGAATGTCTGAACTTTCTTCCTCATCTTCAATCTTGGCCATAAGACAAGATTGGCTTCATCATCTTCAGAGTCAGATGATGAAACTTCTTCATCAGAAGCAGTCCAATCATAGTTAGCCATCAGGCCTTTGCTTTTCTTCTTAAAGCTTTTAAGCTTTGCATACTTTTCTTTCAGCTTTGCATATTTGTCATCTTTATTCCTGGGAACAAAGGATTTCTTTGCAAAAGCTGAGGGTCTAGAAACTTTCTTTGACCTGCACTCGTTAGCGAAATGTCCTATCTTTTCACAATTAAAACAAGTAGCAGTAGCCTTATCAACAAGAGCTGATGATCTTGGCTTGGCAGTTATGGAAAGAGGTTTGTTCTTTCTAAACATTTTCTTTTTGGCGAATCTCCTGAACTTTTTAGTTAGGAGAGCCAAAGATTCATCATCATCTGAGGAATCAGAATCTGATGACCTTTCAGAGTTACTTTCCAACTCAGTGATAGTGACCGAGGGTCGCTGAATGGAAGGTTCCTCTGAGATTAAAGCAACAGGGGTGCTTTTGGAATCTTTTACAATATTCTTCTTAAGATGACTCGATTGCTCATGATTCATCATCGTGCCATATAAGGTAGAAAGGGTCATTGATTTTAGATCCTTTGTCAGCTTGAGACACATAGAATAACTGTCCCAGCTTTCTGGTAAACATTCTAAAAACTTTGTCAGCACTTCAAAGTTAGAATATTCCTTACCAACCGTATTCAGATCTATAATTGAACAGTTAAAACGTTGGTGAACTTCAGAGAGAGTTTTATTCTTACCACAAATGAAGCTTTCATACTGTCTTACCAAGTTGATCTTTCGAGAGTCCTGGACATCCGCAGTACCTTCATACTGAACACATATTGTGTCCCACATAGCTTTTGAGGTTTTCAGGTTCATGACGGAATGGTAGACTTCGTCAGGAAGAGCCATGGATAGTATGGATCTGGCTTTTGTGTCGATAGACACTTTCTTCTTATCTTCATCAGTCCATAGATGGATTTCTTTAGGAATGAGCCTTTCTGGAATAGCAGGTCTATTCTCAGCGGCTGGAACTGCAGCATCAATTCTTACAGGGATGTATGGACCGTTTTCAAGATAGTAAGGCATAGTAGGGTCTACACCTTCTAAGAAGAGAATCATCCTATTTTTCCATAGATTAAAATTGTCTCTGGAAAATCTAGGGGGTTTTGCAAGAGAACCATTGCCAATATAGTTTGTGTTTGTGTTGGTAGCTGTTAATGCCAAAAATCGCACCAAAGGACAACTTAAGGTCTATGTGGACTTAAACAACTAAAGAAAGGATCTTTCGACGAGACGTGCGACAAGGATAAAAATAAATGAGACAAGGGATTTGATGACGCAGGAAAAACCTCAATCGAGGAAAAAACCTGCGAACGACAGGGGGTGTCGTCGCTGCACTATGGTCGCCAATCAGGGGCGATGTCTTTGGTACTGGCGTCGTTCGTTCGATGATTACAATACAAATGAAGGAAATGCTTCGAAATGTAAAGTACAAGTGTTTGAACGTAAAAACAGATGTTTGTCGTGTGAATACAAAGTGTGAACTGCTGGTCGAGAGTTGCTGTCGTGCGTCGAGAGCGATTCTTCGAGATTAAGTTCTTCACTTCTGTTGTTCTTGAGTTTGCTGTAGTATTCTGGAATTCAGTCTAAGATGTGTATGCTTCCTTGAGCTCGGTCCCCCCATGTTGTGTTCGATGTCCGGTCTTTATACTCTTCGGGAGCTTTAATTAGCTCATTGATTGCTTCATTAACAGCTTTAATTGTCGCAACGGTCTGTAACGGTTGACGGCGTGATCATCCATAATGGTCTTCGTCCGTTACGAGTAACAGCTTGCGTCGGATAACGACTTGCGTCGAATATAGCCGTTGCTCCTTAAATAGCTTTGACTCCTGCATTAAACACTTTACAAAACGTAACAGTCATGGTTTACGTTAGTTTTGGTCGAAGACGTATGGTTCGATGCGACAGTCGTGCGGAACGGGCGATGCTATGGTCGAGTGTCATAAGGAACTCTCGACTTACCTTTTACGATGGACGACGGACGTTCTGTGGGTCTTGGTCGGGACCTTATATTAATCCAAGATGTCTTTCATGACGTGCGTCTTACCTTTTCTGGTCGTGGTCGAGCGACGTGATTTTTTGCCCAAACAGTTTGCCCCCAAAATTTGAAAATTGAATGTCAAATTTAAGTTTTAAATTTTGCTTGTCGAACGCTTAGGCTTGTGACCTGGGTTGAGGGACTTACCTGGTTGTCGTGGAACTAGTCCGGTTCGCCTTTAACTTAACGAGAAGTTAAAAAGTTGTGACTTCATACCGACGCGCGATGATGCTTACCAACTGTTATTTTAGGAATGTCGACGGAGCCCAGAGGTGCTATTAGAAATGAAAAAGATCTCGACGACTTTAGAAGTCTAGCGAGGATTCTCATGTGGATTACCATAAGCAAGGTTGGTAATGGTTCGACCGGAAATGTGCCCCGAGAGGTACGTCGTTATATACGAATACCTGTTTTAAGATGGGCTTCCACTAGCCGTATTTGCCTCTGGCCAAGGCAATTCTGTGTGAGTTTGACCTATCGTCAGGGCAATTGATGCCCCAGTTTTGGCGAGTCGTTCTAGTCACCGAGCGAATTACTTCGCACTGGGAGTGGCGTATAAAGTCACGAGCGACCAATATCATCGTTACAGTTTACTTTCAAGGCTTAAAGGTGATCGTACCTTAGTTTTGAACACTGCTGTCAATGATCGTAAATGGAGGACGAAATATGTACTTGTGCGGACAATTATTGGATTATATCCGTAGATACTGCAGAACTGGCGACGATGTCTCATACTGCGCAACTGGCGACGATGTCTCATACTGCGCATCTGGCGACGATGTCTCATATTGCGCAACTGGCGACGATGTTTTCTGCTGCCACGTCGACCCTTTTGTCAGCCGACAAGGGCGAGGGTGTAAAGACGGGAGAGAATAAGGGAGAGTTTATGGCGACGAACAACTTTGCGTTGTCGTCAACTCTCCTAATTGACTATGTCCTCGTCAGGGCAGAGTCACTTCCGCATCTGGGGAAATATCAGCTCTTATCTTTCAAGGAGCGTTTTCGAAGAATCTCTGTTGAAGAGATTGGACTGTGTTTAACCGAACTGGTGTTCTTTGTAAGTTTTTCTTTTAAAACTTGTGTTATTGTTGTTCTTTCGCTGAGCACTTAGTATGTTTCTTTTGTAATTTGCAGATGTTTCTGTTTCCTCTCATTGAATATGTGAAGGCAGAGGAAATGTTGGAGTGGAGGTCGATCGTTGAGAAGGATATATTCCTTCCTCCAACATTAGCATTAACCTTAAGAGCCACATTATCAGAAGGTCGAGGCGTAAGCATACTTTCGGAGTATGAAATTTCTCTAAGTTGAGAAACTTAAGGGTAAAATAGTTTAGACTTTGCGATCATACGATTAGATCGTATAATGAGTTTGTATCGTGTGCCCCTGTGGAGGGATGATTAAGTCAAAGACCTGATCGCTTATGTCGTGCGATCCTGCGATAAAATGATGTCGGGGGTTGGTCGTTGGCTTTAGATTCTCTTCTTAGTGGGGTATTGCCCCCCTGTCGTTTATTATCCTATTCTTTTTGGAAAGAAAGATAGGTTTTAAATGATAGAATGTCTCGGCGATTCGGTGAGATATTGTCTGCGCTGAGGTCGACTATGTTTTCGCGCGACAGGGCACCATAGTCGACTCATTCCTGTGGAAAAGATATCAATTTATCTGTGAGTTCAGGGATAGAAGAACGAACCTGTCGAGACAGTGTAGTCAAGTTTGATCTTGCGAGTTCAGCTTATTTTAGCGGCTTCAAGGTAGACTTGTAGCATTCACGAGCGACTTTTGGTTCACTCTTGATCTCCTGGATTCCCCAAGGCGTAGGGAATTTCAACATTTGATGATATGTCGAAGGAACGACTTTCATATCATGGACCCATGGTCGACCTAAGATGATGTTATAAGCCGACGCACAGTCGATGACACTGAACTTGGTCTGCTTTTTGACTCCTCCGGCATAGACGGGCAAGATTATCTCTCCGAAGGTGCTCGTCGCTTCTCCATTGAAACCGACCAAGGTTGTCGAACGTCGGATGATTTCCGAGCGATCGATTCCCATGGCTTTGATGGTGTTGAGAAAAATGACATTTGCTGAGTTGCCCCCGTCGACCAAGACTCGACGAGTTAAACAATTACCGATCGTGAGTTGAATGATCAACCCGTCGTGATGCTTTTGGTATGAGTCGCCGAGGTCGACTTGGTCAAACACGATCTTCATGGCTTCTAGTTCCAAATCTCCTTTGGGTCTGGATGAACGAGGAATAGGCCGGTCGTCGGGTGCTTGACTGGCATGACGCTTAGCTGCGGAGTACGTCAGACCACACACGTCCGAACCACCAGTGATGCAATTGATGATCTTTGCACGCTTGGGCATTGACGATCGGTGGCTATTAGCTGGAAGAACGACATCATCAATAATATCTTTGAGATTACCTTGTGGAACATGATATGCCAATTCCTTCTTGAGTGCGATACATTCATCCGTCGCATGACCATGGTCGACGTGGAAGTCGCACCACTTTGATTTATCCTTCTTAGCATCGTCCGAGTCAGACTTCTTCGGCCACCGGATGGTTTCTTGGGCGGTCTTCAGAGCTTCGACTAAGTCTTTAGCTGACCCTTTGAACCCATAAGAGGAGATCTTGGGATACACGGGGAATTTAGTCGCAGTTTTGGCTTCTGCCTTCGTCTTGAAACGAACGTTTGAAATCTGACGCGCTGGCTCTATTCTGGATATGGCTTTCGGCTTGAATTCTGGCTTCTTGACACCTAACGGCTTCTTGTCGCCAGTGTGTTTACAATGAAAGGCTGCGTCATCTTCGACCCTCATGTATGCTAAGGTTCGAGCTCGGACATCTTCGAAAGTCTCTGGGGGATACTTGGTCAGATCGATATATAAACCTGAACTATCGTCTAGACCACGTATATAAGCTTCGATCGCAGTTTTGATGTCACAATTGTGGATACTGATCATTTCGGCATTGAATCTATTGAAATAACTTCGAATAGACTCATTGGTCTTCTGCACGACATAGTACAGATCACTAGTCTGCTTTTCCATCTTACGACTGCTGGCGAATTGCCGGGAGAATTGGTTGACCAATTCGGCGAACGACCCGATAGATTTGGGTTTGAGATTGATCAACCACTAGAGAGCTGGACCAGTGAGAGTCGCCCCGAAACTCGTGCACATGCATACTTCCTGGTACATGTGAGGAATTGAGATCGTCCACATGAGCTGCTTATACTGCGCGACATGCTCGGTTGGATCGGTCACACCCGAATACTTGGGAGTAAAGGCAGGAATGTTATACTTCTTTGGGACCTCAACGATGGCGATCTCGTCGATGAAGGGTGACGCCTGATACCCCGAGCGAGGCTCGACGTCGACAGGCATGGCTGCCCCAGGCAACTTGGTGAGTAAGGACAGGACGCGCTCATTTTGGTCTTCTAACATCTTCAAACGCTGGGCAACGGGATCGTTAAGATCAGGATTTGCCCCTGTCGAGGGATTGGTCCCTGGACTAGTGCCATTACCATGCGACGAACCATTGGTGTCCCCGTTGAACGGAACAAAATATGGTTGCGACCCTTAGTGGAATTGTTGCGGTCCATTCTTGAACGATTGTGGTCCATGCTGAAATGGCTGCGATCTCTGCTGGAAAGATTGCGATCCTTGCTGGAAAGGTTGCGATCCTTGCTGGAAAGGTTGCGGACCACTTTGGAACGGCTGGGAAAACGGTTGGGATCCATTCTGAAACGGCTGGGCGCCACCATGCAATGGTTGGGATCCATTGTTCAAGGGTGGTGGTCGGATATGCTGAGGGGGAATCTGCCCAGACAGGGGATTTGGAATGAACGGACCTGGCTGTTGATTCTGCATGAATGGACCTGGATGCTGATTTTGCGCGGACGGGCCTGGTTCTGGACCTGGATTCTGGATGAATGGTCTAGGACCATTCTGGGGTCCAAAAGGATTCCTTAACCGCACGATTTCTTCAGCTGCTCTGCGATTCTGCTTTGCCATTGCATTGAGTTGATTCCTGGCAACTTCGAGCTCCTGATACATCTGAACAACGGCTTGCTGCGGATTTCCAGGGGCTGCCATTTTCCTGCAACAGAAAATAGAAGAAACACCAAGAAACTATTAGTGGAATGCACGTTCGTCGAGGATTTTCTCTAGATGTAGTCCCACGGATGGCGCCAAACTGTTAATGCCAAAAATCGCACCAAAGGGACAACTTAAGGTCGATGTGGACTTAAACAACTAAAGAAAGGATCTTTCGACGAGACGTGCGACGAGGATAAAAATAAATGAGACAAGGGATTTGATGACGCAGGAAAAACCTCAATCGAGGAAAAAACCTGCGGACGACAGGGGGTGTCGTCGTTGCACTATGGTCGCCAATCAGTGGCGATGTCCTTGGTACTGGCGTCGGTCGTTCGATGATTACAATACAAATGAAGGAAATGCTTCGAAATGTAAAGTACAAGTAGCCATTTTCAGAAATAGCAAGGAAGAGAAAAATCTTAGTATAGATTAGATCTTGTTTATGAGAATTAACAAATCTGCTCTGATACCACTTGTTGGTCCCGAAGGGCTATACAAGTTTGTAGAAGAGGGGGGGGGGGGGGGTTGAATACAAACACACAAATTTTACTTTTCTAAATTGTTTATTGATAAATCATTAACAATTTACAGCTTGTTGCGGAAACAAGATTAAGGATAAACCTAAATCTAAACAAGTTGGAACACTAAGTTTCTTGCACTAAGAAAGATAAGGAAATTACTAATAATAACCTATATCAAGATAAGAAGGATGAACTTGTCCAGAGTTAGCAAGTTACTTCAAAATGAAGTGAGTTCATCTTCTTATATACTGCATGCATCTAATGCATGTCAGTTTACACTTTACACGTGGCAGCAGCTGGTTGGTTGCATGTCATTGACCTTTGTTGACAACCTTAGTAGCCGCATGAATGAATAGTGTAGTATCAGAGTGGTTATACGATTTCAGACAATAAGGAGGTTCTTTTTCTGACATCTCGTACGGAGTCGTGCAAGGGTGGTTAAGACAACAGTACTTTGTACGGAGGACTTCATGATCAGCTTTCGTTGAATCAGAGCTTTATTCATTGCTTATCAGCGAATGATAAAGTTTAGCGATAGCTGAAGTCTTGTACTTGATACTTCTCGTTGAGTGGACAAATCTGAGTCTTCGCTGATCCGCATCAGTTCATTAGGAGACTTGTCGCTGGTTCTTGAGCCTGATCTTCGACTTCAGCGTAGAACCTATGTTGACGTGAAACTTGTCTTCAGAAATCATAAGTAAACAACTAACTTATCAGCGATCACCATAAGTACTGAACAGACTCAGAGCATTATGGTGAACAGTGTTCGCTGAATGTATGAATGGATGAAGTAAAATTTAGTGGAAATCAATGGATGAAGTAAAATTTGCTATAACAAATTATTTACATAAAAATTGTTGGATGAAGATAATGAAAATACTCCTATTGCACGTGGCAGCAACATAGGACAAAGAGCCAACAATTTTGACACCGAGGAAGACAAACTTCTTGTTTCGGCATGGTTGAATAATAATTATATGCAGTAAAAGGAAATGAACAAAAGAAGAGCCAATTTTGGAAAAGAATTAGTCAGTACTATAGTGAAAACAAGACTTGGGACAAAGATCAGAGCGAGAAATCATTATTAAACTGTTGGGTGAAAATCAGTGCTACTGTAAGTAGGTTTTGTGGAATCTACTCAAACACTGAACATCTACGAAAAAGTGGTCACACAGAACAAGATAAGGTAAACTACCTTGATACCATACTTTCATTATAATTTAATAAACTAATTGACACTGTTTTGATGGTGATAGGTAGTATAGGCAAAAGAAGTTTTTAGGAAAGAAGAAGGTCATCCATTTCAACTAGACCATTGTTGGAATATATTCAGGTTTCAACATAAATGGATAAATGAACATAAGAGGATTGAAGATAAGAGAAGGTCAAGAGTTCATTCTAGCAAAGTTTCAAAGTTTTTGCTTATTTTCTTGTGGAGCTGGAATAGTCTTCACTAATGTTGCCCATGAAGGATAAATGTCATCAGCGAGATAATATCCCATAGTATAAGATCTACCATTGACCTTGTAGCTAATAGGAGGAGCACGACCTTCAACAATATCATTGAACACAAAAGAGCGCTCCAACACATTAATGTCATTAAGAGACCCGGGTAGCCCAAAAAAGGCATGCCATATCCAAAGATCATATGAAACTACGACTTCTAAAATAATGGTTGGTTCATGAGTATGTCCTGTGAACATACCGTGCCAAGCAGTTGGACAATTTTTCCATGTCTAATGCATATAGTCAATGTTTCCTGGAAAACCACGTTTTTCACCAACTGCAAGCAACCTAGTGAGGTCATCGCTATTTGGTGATTGTAAATACTCATCACCAAACACTTCAACGATTGCTACAACAAATATTTTAAGACTTCCAATAGCGGTGCTTTCACCAATTTGCACATACTCATCTACGTAATCGGACGGAACACCATAAGCAAGCAATCGAAAAGCAGCAGTTACCTTTTGAAGAGATGTCAAACCAAGACAGTTAGATCTGAGTTTTGTCAATAAACCAAGTGTTAAAGATCTGATGAGAAGACTCAGATGTTCTGAATAGAAGAGTCAGAGTTCTGACTGAGAAAGCTCAGAAGGATTGCATTGAAAGATTGTCTAAGTATAGAAGTCTGAGAAGAAGAGTCAGAGGTCTGAGAAGAATAGTCAGAGGTCTGAGAAGAGGAGTCAGAGTTCTGAGAAGCTTTATCAGAAGAATGTTCAGAAGTTCTGAACAACATGTTCAGAACTTATAACTAGATATTTTCCTTAGTATTTAGTTAACTAATTAGGACACGTGTATTGTTCCTATTAGTCTTTCATGTTTGTACTGTAGCTTTAATATTTCCGTTGCAGTATAAATAGAGTGGTTAGCACTACATCGCTAACTGATTTTCCCGAATATATTTGTATTCATTCTTTGTAATCTTTGAGATTCTCTCTCTCTAAGATCTGTAATTCTGTTCATCATTGAATACAATTGGGCTTGATCATACAACTTCTCAATTACTGCTTTCTATATTGATTGTAAGATTAGATCATGAACTTACAATTGGTATCAGAGCCAATCAACAAACAAATTTGTTCAATATTGTGATCGCGAAGATCTATTGATCAATTTCTTGAAGATTTCTTGATTCGTTCAAAAATCGATTCCGCTGCTAGGGCTAGTTCTTGAATTCTTGGCAATTCTTGAATTAACTGTTATCTTTCGATCAAGAAATTCGAATTTGTCTCTCTGTTGAATATTCTTACAATTGGTATCATGTCTTCTAAAGAATATCTAGCCATGGGATCTGAAACGAAGCCACCTGTTCTAATTCCTGAAGAGTACCAGCAATGGAAAATACGAATGATCCAATTCTTGGATAACATAGACGAGAATTTGATGGTCTCTATCCGAGAAGGTCCTATCGAGGTCTATATCGATATGGAAGCAACTCCTGAGACAGAAACAACTCCAGAAATTCCGGCAACAAGGGTGAAGAAGAACTATTCTCAATACACAGCTGAACAGAAGAATAGACATGCAATTGACAAAGAGCAATCACATTGATGACACTTGCAGTTCCGAATGAAGTTCTTAACAGGATTGCCAGTGGTTCATCAGCCAAGGAAATGTGGGATGAACTGGAAAGACAAATGTTAGGAACTGTCAGATCAATTCAAGCGAAGTTAAATCAAAGCATAAATGCTTATGAACGATTCAAGGCAAAAGAATCTAAGAGCTTAAGTCAGACGTATAGTAAATTTTGTACTATACTGAATGATCTGAGAAGAAATGGACTGAAGAAGACAAAGTCAGAAATAAACTACAAATTTCTGAACAGTCTAAACTCTGAGTGGTCATCATTTGCTATAAGTCTACAAATGAACAAGGATATGTGTGAAGAAGATCTAAATGATCTATTTTGTGTTCTTAATCAGCATGAGGAATCTGTGAAAATTGTGGTTGAAGAGAAGAAGAGTGTTGCAGAACAATTAGCCTTTCTGCCAAAGTCTAAAACTGTGAAAGCACCCAAGAAGGCTGCATATCTATCTGAGATACCCATTCTGGAGGAGTCTGATAAGGAAGAAGGATCAGAAGAAGATGAAGATATAAAAATGATTGCTGAAAAATTGGCCTTGTTGACTAATACTTTCAACAAGAGATATGGAAAAGGAAAATTCCAGGGCAAGTACAAGAGAGAGCAGGGAAGTTCAGATTTCAAGAAAAGAGAAGAGAGAGGAGAGAGTAAGTATGAAAAGAAGGAAGAAAGAAGGGAAGAAAATAGAGAAGAGAAGGAAGAAAGAAAAGAAAAGAATATGTGTTTCAAGTGTGGAAAGTCTGGCCACTTTGCAAAGGATTGCAAAGTGAAAATAGTGAAAGATTATGAGTACTATACTAAAAAGGCTTAGCTGGCAAAGAAAAGAGATGATGAAGTGGCATTGTTAGCTGAACAAGAAAACTGGTTGTACTACACTTCAGATGAAGATGACTGTATTCACTTTTCCCAGATGCAAAGTTATATGGCAAAAATGAAGAATGAGGATGACTCTGACTTTGAAGATGCTGATTCTGAGTCATTTGCTGAGGTACATTCTGCACTTGAAATAGACTTAATGACACAGATTGGTGAAATGAAAACTGAATTTGTTAAACTAAGAAAACAAATAAAAGGAGGAAGAAATTTAGTTAACAAATTCAGAATTGAAAAAGAGGTGATAAAAGAACAATATGAGGAATCTGAGATTGAGAAACAGAAAATTAAAACTGAAAATTCTGAGTTGTTGAAAAACCTTTCTGAATTAAAAATTGAGCTTTCAAAAGTTAAGGATGAAAAGGGTGATTTACAAATAAAGTTTAATATGCTATTTGAGGAAAGAAAGAATTTATACACTAAAATCAATGAATTAGAAGATCTTAACTTGAAAAGAGGTCAAACTCAGCAAACATTAAATCTTCTAACAAGTAATGTGTAACACCCCAAAACAGGGGTTAACAAAAACTTCCATAAAACGGAAGAGTGGTACACATTACTAAAGTAAAAGTATACCTAATTAACATTACATAATCATTAATACAAAGATTTAGTTAATTATAACTACTATTGGACCACTAGCTTATTTGATCACTACTATAACAATCAAATATCAAAAGGATGTCGGAAAGTTCTATCATCAATCTTCCAATCTTTATCTCTCTAACAATTATCCCATGCTCACAACCCCGTTCTAGACCTTCTTGTGTCCGGAACCACTAAAATCTGTAATACATAAAACACATAACAAGTGTTAGGCTTTTAAAGCCTAAGTGAGGTTTACACATAGCACATAGAGCATAATCATAGCATGTAGGAATAACAATTCGATACATTCACAAATTGGATTCCATGGAGAAGGTCCATATCGCTACCCAGTTACATCATAATCGAAGATATACCTTGATCGGTACCCCACGGTATTGTCACAAGGCATAACACAACGGAAAACCCCACGGTATCCGAAGGTATGAATCAATTACACTTACCCCACGGTGTGTAAGAATATATCCTCCAATGCCTACTAGGTGCTCCTCCAATTATGTGAATACCAAATATGTTAATCCAAATAACATTCAAAGCATATTTAACACTTAACAATGGTCCAACCATTTAACATATTCAATACTACTTCCATGTAGTTCATATACATCCATATGTATCAAATCATATTCTATATGACATCAATAATAAGCATCCATGTTTACAATTCAATAATAAGTCCATTTTGACCATTAAGCCATCATTACTTCATTAAGACATATATTAAGCCATCATCAAGATCACATACTATTGATATATAATCAAAGCCAAACTCTTAGCACCAACATTTAACATGGCATACTAAGTAATAAACACAATTAATCCACCATAACTTACTTGAACTCTTCTTGTTTCTCTCTTAACCATTAAGAGCTTATTAATCAAAATTTCTCATTATCAATACCAAAATCAAGATGAAGTATGGTAGTAAAGTATAATACAATCAAGTAGATACAAGTTACTCACCTTAAATCTTCAAATCTTTATAACCCTAACTTGAAGACTTGAACCCAATCACTTCCAACAAGATGAAATGAAGATATGTTGCCCTAAATGGAATTAATTGGTAAGATTCATCTACTAATTGCTTAAATTGGATTTGGAATAAGAGAAGTGGATTTACCTTAGGTTTAGATGAAGAATTCGTATGAAGCAGAGCAAAATAATCGGACTTGAGAGTTCTAAAAGGAGAGAATACTGATTAAGAACCAAGGGGTGGGTTTTAACCCCCTTTCAACACGTCAGGTGCTCGGCGCCGATCACCCGCGCTGATGCATCGACGCCAAACCATCGGCGCCGGCTTTTGTTTGCTAGTCTTCTCAATTCCCACTGATTTAGCCGTAACTTCTTCGTTAAAACTCCATTTTTACCCCGGAAAGTACCGTTGGACTCGTATTCAAATTACCCATCCAATTAATCCATAAAATCTAATATTTAACTTTATCATCTATTTTTCATTAATTTCCTTAAGAAATAAACTTACTGATTTCTATCGGAAGTTATCAAATAACAAGTGACAATCACGGAAATTACTTAGGAAATCAATTATAATCTAAAAAGTCAAAATATAAAGGAATATTAGGACTATTATTACTTACAAGGATTTTCCGGGTGTTACAATTCTCCCCCACTTGAAATGGATTTCGTCCTCGAAATCTATATCCTTTACAACCCAAAGTCAACCGACTCACTGTCGACCAAAATTTAACAATTCCTAACGGGAATCTAAATTCCATCCACACGGTTTATAAAGACAATTCCTCGAACAATTGTTTATTAACAAAGCCCCTACACATACTTTGTACTTATGTACGGATAAATGTTCCAACCATTGAGAAACTCCCAACGATACGACTTCAGTTATCTCCCAACCTTGAAATGTTCTATACATCTTGATTTCAGTTTCAAACTATAAATCAATTTAAGGCTCAACTAATACTGAGATCAACCGAATCTCTAATTTCAATTGTCCCTAACGTTAACAGCCATTCACATCCAAAGAGCTCTAATAGACTTCAAAATCCATCTCAATAATTAATCATCAAACGGACAGGTTCACTAACCATACACAAAGATTAGTTCACTAAAACCACTCATCACAAATGAGTATCTTGAGGTTACTATTACCATCACCATCATTCTTTTTAAAATCGGCTACAATTCCCCGATTACACTAAAGGTGTTTGGCCTTAAACCCAAAAGTTAACACCTAAATATCACCAACCTTTGCACTCTATCCAAACCCACACATGAGTTCCATTCACAAATAAAAATCTAGAAGGAACAAGGATTCATCTTTCATATTTCCTGAACCTTACTTCTTTCCTCATTATCCGCTCCCCAACTTAGATTTGTAAGCCTCCTCAGAATAATCGTTTATCATTAAACCTTTACCCGACTATTGCTTGGTCTTCAATACCGTCATCATCCACATCTCAATCTCCAGGTCTCAAAATAACATTAATGTATACTGCTTGAACATCCATACTCACTTTAAATTAAGCATACTCACCACTTTTGAATACTTCCATAATTACGGCAACCATCACTACATCTATGACCCACACGTTTCTTCAGTATAAAGTACTACCACTTCCTCACATCAATATCATACTATGCGACCACATTGCAACCAAGCACTAAAAATATTATATATCAAAGGGATAATTCCATTGAACCTGTAGTATAACTACATTCTTAGGTACGACCCTTCTATCATTACTTCCTACTTTAGCATGGAGTACTATCCTCCAATCATTATTTGTCTCTTTCTCCCAACCTTTTCACATACCGATAACACTTTCTCATCTTTATTAAACTTCCTATGATTCAAATTCATAAACTTATTTAGCGACTCACACAACCAAAATCACTTTGGATAAACTCACACTACCGCTCGACATTCTATTCCAATTATAGCCAAATCACTACACCATCTTACAACCACATATTCCAACAGCTTTATTGACAACTAGTACTGTTCATCTGGAATCCCCGAAAAGACTTTCATCTAATGTTCCCTTCCTCTTGAACACAATTACCAAAACTACAAACATTCTCCCATGATTTATCCAACACCTCTCCATTCTTAGAGTTCTTTTTTAACTTATGGTAATATTTTACGACTTAGTTCGTTCATAGCCTTTATGCATAACTATGTACTAAATATATTATTTCGCACATTTCCTCATTTTAAAGAATAACACTTGTAGCAACTTGGAAACACATGACACCAAAATTCTTATAACTCCAGTGTACTGCACAACGATCACGAGAATCGTTTGCATACTACTTTCCGAAAAACTTAATCTTTTTCAACCAAAACGATGTTGTTATGACCGTAATATATAATAAAAAAAATATTCTCATACTATAAAAAGTTTTAAAAGAATTTTCCAACACAAAGCAAGCTAGTCGGTTCTTACTTGATATCATCAAGTTAATACTTTTGTTGGTTACAAAGGTTTTGCTAGCCAACGTTTTCTTGGCCCCTTTTTACAATTAACTTTTCATATATAAAGAAAATACGAAATATTTTGCAAGTTGCTAAACCCAAAATTTCATTGTGCATCAAAATGAAATTGTCTCTTTCTTAAAATACACATTTGTACAAGCAACTCATTCTTGAATAAAAATTGTTATTTATGCATTTATTTTAAAATCAAGAAAACTCATGTAGCACACTCACTAGGACACCATGCATAAAACTTTACTCGCAATTGAAGGCTACTCACTCAAACAAGGTCAATCGTTGTACTCACATCATTTATCATTAACACTCTACTTCCGACTAGTGGTCGTCCTCTTGACCTAGTAACACTTTCTATCCATGCGTTCCACGGCCCACTTACTTAATCATTTCATATTATTTCCATTTTGATGAATCACCTTACATTCTATCTCTACACATTTCCATCCTCCTATTAAAGGTTACCTCGGCGGGCTTTCATAAGTCCCGCCAGTTCTAGGTTGTCCTTCCTACCTCCAAATCATTTACTTATCTATTCTCTAAAGAATTAAAGGACCTTGGTGGCATATCCACCAACGATCTGCTATAACACAAAGGAATAACCATAAGAAATGGTTATACGAATATAGACATACTAAACGTACTTTACCGATCATTAGTCACTGTAATAATTTTAGAAACAAGCATGCTTACGTAACAATATATTCATAATAACAGTAGTTAACTGGAATTGTGAACATATTATACATGAGAATCCTCATCACCATTATCACAGTACTAATTTCACGTATTTCTGTCAACTATAAGACTATCCCTTCTTAGTACTTCTACCCATATCTCACAAATCATAATTTAACTCATCACAGCTTAAGTCTAAGTACCTCCTCAGCATACTTAGTTCACTTAAGTTAATGCTCTGATACCAACTTGTAACACCCCAAAACAGGGGTTAACAAAAACTTCCATAAAACGGAAGAGTGGTACACATTACTAAAGTAAAAGTATACCTAATTAACATTACATAATCATTAATACAAAGATTTAGTTAATTATAACTACTATTGGACCACTAGCTTATTTGATCACTACTATAACAATCAAATATCAAAAGGATGTCGGAAAGTTCTATCATCAATCTTCCAATCTTTATCTCTCTAACAATGATCCTATGCTCACAACCCCGTTCTAGACCTTCTTGTGTCCGGAACCACTAAAATCTGTAATACATAAAACACATAACAAGTGTTAGGCTTTTAAAGCCTAAGTGAGGTTTACACATAGCACATAGAGCATAATCATAGCATGTAGGAATAACAATTCGATACATTCACAAATTGGATTCCATGGAGAAGGTCCATATCGCTACCCAGTTACATCATAATCGAAGATATACCTTGATCGGTACCCCATGGTATTGTCACAAGGCATAACACAACGGAAAACCCCACGGTATCCGAAGGTATGAATCAATTACACTTACCCCACGGTGTGTAAGAATATATCCTCCAATGCCTACTAGGTGCTCCTCCAATTATGTGAATACCAAATATGTTAATTCAAATAACATTCAAAGCATATTTAACACTTAACAATGGTCCAACCATTTAACATATTCAATACTACTTCCATGTAGTTCATATACATCCATATGTATCAAATCATATTCTATATGACATCAATAATAAACATCCATGTTTACAATTCAATAATAAGTCCATTTTGACCATTAAGCCATCATTACTTCATTAAGACATATATTAAGCCATCATCAAGATCACATACTATTGATATATAATCAAAGCCAAACTCTTAGCACCAACATTTAACATGGCATACTAAGTAATAAACACAATTAATCCACCATAACTTACTTGAACTCTTCTTGTTTCCCTCTTAACCATTAAGAGCTTATTAATCAAAATTTCTCATTATCAATACCAAAATCAAGATGAAGTATGGTAGTAAAGTATAATACAATCAAGTAGATACAAGTTACTCACCTTAAATCTTCAAATCTTTATAACCCTAACTTGAAGACTTGAACCCAATCACTTCCAACAAGATGAAATGAAGATATGTTGCCCTAAATGGAATTAATTGGTAAGATTCATCTACTAATTGCTTAAATTGGATTTGGAATAAGAGAAGTGGATTTACCTTAGGTTTAGATGAAGAATTCGTATGAAGCAGAGCAAAATAATCGGACTTGAGAGTTCTAAAATGAGAGAATACTGATTAAGAACCAAGGGGTGGGTTTTAACCCCCTTTCAACACGTCAGGTGCTCGGCGCCGATCACCCGCGCTGATGCATCGACGCCAAACCATCGGCGCCGGCTTTTGTTTGCTAGTCTTCTCAATTCCCACTGATTTAGCCGTAACTTCTTCGTTAAAACTCCATTTTTACCCCGGAAAGTACCGTTGGACTCGTATTCAAATTAACCATCCAATTAATCCATAAAATCTAATATTTAACTTTATCATCTATTTTTCATTAATTTCCTTAAGAAATAAACTTACTGATTTCTATCGGAAGTTATCAAATAACAAGTGACAATCACGGAAATTACTTAGGAAATCAATTATAATCTAAAAAGTCAAAATATAAAGGAATATTAGGACTATTATTACTTACAAGGATTTTCCGGGTGTTACAATTCTCCCCCACTTGAAATGGATTTCGTCCTCGAAATCTATATCCTTTACAACCCAAAGTCAACCGACTCACTGTCGACCAAAATTTAACAATTCCTAACGGGAATCTAAATTCCATCCACACGGTTTATAAAGACAATTCCTCGAACAATTGTTTATTAACAAAGCCCCTACACATACTTTGTACTTATGTACGGATAAATGTTCCAACCATTGAGAAACTCCCAACGATACGACTTCAGTTATCTCCCAACCTTGAAATGTTCTATACATCTTGATTTCAGTTTCAAACTATAAATCAATTTAAGGCTCAACTAATACTGAGATCAACCGAATCTCTAATTTCAATTGTCCCTAACGTTAACAGCCATTCACATCCAAAGAGCTCTAATAGACTTCAAAATCCATCTCAATAATTAATCATCAAACGGACAGGTTCACTAACCATACACAAAGATTAGTTCACTAAAACCACTCATCACAAATGAGTATCTTGAGGTTACTATTACCATCACCATCGTTCTTTTTAAAATCGGCTACAATTCCCCGATTACACTAAAGGTGTTTGGCCTTAAACCCAAAAGTTAACACCTAAATATCACCAACCTTTGCACTCTATCCAAACCCACACATGAGTTCCATTCACAAATAAAAATCTAGAAGGAACAAGGATTCATCTTTCATATTTCCTGAACCTTACTTCTTTCCTCATTATCCGCTCCCCAACTTAGATTTGTAAGCCTCCTCAGAATAATCGTTTATCATTAAACCTTTACCCGACTATTGCTTGGTCTTCAATACCGTCATCATCCACATCTCAATCTCCAGGTCTCAAAATAACATTAACGTATACTGCTTGAACATCCATACTCACTTTAAATTAAGCATACTCACCACTTTTGAATACTTCCATAATTACGGCAACCATCACTACATCTATGACCCACACGTTTCTTCAGTATAAAGTACTACCACTTCCTCACATCAATATCATACTATGCGACCACATTGCAACCAAGCACTAAAAATATTATATATCAAAGGGATAATTCCATTGAACCTGTAGTATAACTACATTCTTAGGTACGACCCTTCTATCATTACTTCCTACTTTAGCATGGAGTACTATCCTCCAATCATTATTTGTCTCTTTCTCCCAACCTTTTCACATACCGATAACACTTTCTCATCTTTATTAAACTTCCTATGATTCAAATTCATAAACTTATTTAGCGACTCACACAACCAAAATCACTTTGGATAAACTCACACTACCGCTCGACATTCTATTCCAATTATAGCCAAATCACTACACCATCTTACAACCACATATTCCAACAGCTTTATTGACAACTAGTACTGTTCATCTGGAATCCCCGAAAAGACTTTCATCTAATGTTCCCTTCCTCTTGAACACAATTACCAAAACTACAAACATTCTCCCATGATTTATCCAACACCTCTCCATTCTTAGAGTTCTTTTTTAACTTATGGTAATATTTTACGACTTAGTTCGTTCATAGCCTTTATGCATAACTATGTACTAAATATATTATTTCGCACATTTCCTCATTTTAAAGAATAACACTTGTAGCAACTTGGAAACACATGACACCAAAATTCTTATAACTCCAGTGTACTGCACAACGATCACGAGAATCGTTTGCATACTACTTTCCGAAAAACTTAATCTTTTTCAACCAAAACGATGTTGTTATGACCGTAATATATAATAAAAAAAATATTCTCATACTATAAAAAGTTTTAAAAGAATTTTCCAACACAAAGCAAGCTAGTCGGTTCTTACTTGATATCATCAAGTTAATACTTTTGTTGGTTACAAAGGTTTTGCTAGCCAACGTTTTCTTGGCCCCTTTTTACAATTAACTTTTCATATATAAAGAAAATACGAAATATTTTGCAAGTTGCTAAACCCAAAATTTCATTGTGCATCAAAATGAAATTGTCTCTTTCTTAAAATACACATTTGTACAAGCAACTCATTCTTGAATAAAAATTGTTATTTATGCATTTATTTTAAAATCAAGAAAACTCATGTAGCACACTCACTAGGACACCATGCATAAAACTTTACTCGCAATTGAAGGCTACTCACTCAAACAAGGTCAATCGTTGTACTCACATCATTTATCATTAACACTCTACTTCCGACTAGTGGTCGTCCTCTTGACCTAGTAACACTTTCTATCCATGCGTTCCACGGCCCACTTACTTAATCATTTCATATTATTTCCATTTTGATGAATCACCTTACATTCTATCTCTACACATTTCCATCCTCCTATTAAAGGTTACCTCGGCGGGCTTTCATAAGTCCCGCCAGTTCTAGGTTGTCCTTCCTACCTCCAAATCATTTACTTATCTATTCTCTAAAGAATTAAAGGACCTTGGTGGCATATCCACCAACGATCTGCTATAACACAAAGGAATAACCATAAGAAATGGTTATACGAATATAGACATACTAAACGTACTTTACCGATCATTAGTCACTGTAATAATTTTAGAAACAAGCATGCTTACGTAACAATATATTCATAATAACAGTAGTTAACTGGAATTGTGAACATATTATACATGAGAATCCTCATCACCATTATCACAGTACTAATTTCACGTATTTCTGTCAACTATAAGACTATCCCTTCTTAGTACTTCTACCCATATCTCACAAATCATAATTTAACTCATCACAGCTTAAGTCTAAGTACCTCCTCAGCATACTTAGTTCACTTAAGTTAATGCTCTGATACCAACTTGTAACACCCCAAAACAGGGGTTAACAAAAACTTCCATAAAACGGAAGAGTGGTACACATTACTAAAGTAAAAGTATACCTAATTAACATTACATAATCATTAATACAAAGATTTAGTTAATTATAACTACTATTGGACCACTAGCTTATTTGATCACTACTATAACAATCAAATATCAAAAGGATGTCGGAAAGTTCTATCATCAATCTTCCAATCTTTATCTCTCTAACAATGATCCTATGCTCACAACCCCGTTCTAGACCTTCTTGTGTCCGGAACCACTAAAATCTGTAATACATAAAACACATAACAAGTGTTAGGCTTTTAAAGCCTAAGTGAGGTTTACACATAGCACATAGAGCATAATCATAGCATGTAGGAATAACAATTCGATACATTCACAAATTGGATTCCATGGAGAAGGTCCATATCGCTACCCAGTTACATCATAATCGAAGATATACCTTGATCGGTACCCCATGGTATTGTCACAAGGCATAACACAACGGAAAACCCCACGGTATCCGAAGGTATGAATCAATTACACTTACCCCACGGTGTGTAAGAATATATCCTCCAATGCCTACTAGGTGCTCCTCCAATTATGTGAATACCAAATATGTTAATTCAAATAACATTCAAAGCATATTTAACACTTAACAATGGTCCAACCATTTAACATATTCAATACTACTTCCATGTAGTTCATATACATCCATATGTATCAAATCATATTCTATATGACATCAATAATAAACATCCATGTTTACAATTCAATAATAAGTCCATTTTGACCATTAAGCCATCATTACTTCATTAAGACATATATTAAGCCATCATCAAGATCACATACTATTGATATATAATCAAAGCCAAACTCTTAGCACCAACATTTAACATGGCATACTAAGTAATAAACACAATTAATCCACCATAACTTACTTGAACTCTTCTTGTTTCCCTCTTAACCATTAAGAGCTTATTAATCAAAATTTCTCATTATCAATACCAAAATCAAGATGAAGTATGGTAGTAAAGTATAATACAATCAAGTAGATACAAGTTACTCACCTTAAATCTTC
Organism: Saussurea involucrata; assembly: GCA_033807775.1. Taxonomy (NCBI): domain Eukaryota; kingdom Viridiplantae; phylum Streptophyta; class Magnoliopsida; order Asterales; family Asteraceae; genus Saussurea; species Saussurea involucrata. The sequence continues at coordinate 55,106,764 of CM066316.1, forward strand.
AAATCTTTATAACCCTAACTTGAAGACTTGAACCCAATCACTTCCAACAAGATGAAATGAAGATATGTTGCCCTAAATGGAATTAATTGGTAAGATTCATCTACTAATTGCTTAAATTGGATTTGGAATAAGAGAAGTGGATTTACCTTAGGTTTAGATGAAGAATTCGTATGAAGCAGAGCAAAATAATCGGACTTGAGAGTTCTAAAATGAGAGAATACTGATTAAGAACCAAGGGGTGGGTTTTAACCCCCTTTCAACACGTCAGGTGCTCGGCGCCGATCACCCGCGCTGATGCATCGACGCCAAACCATCGGCGCCGGCTTTTGTTTGCTAGTCTTCTCAATTCCCACTGATTTAGCCGTAACTTCTTCGTTAAAACTCCATTTTTACCCCGGAAAGTACCGTTGGACTCGTATTCAAATTAACCATCCAATTAATCCATAAAATCTAATATTTAACTTTATCATCTATTTTTCATTAATTTCCTTAAGAAATAAACTTACTGATTTCTATCGGAAGTTATCAAATAACAAGTGACAATCACGGAAATTACTTAGGAAATCAATTATAATCTAAAAAGTCAAAATATAAAGGAATATTAGGACTATTATTACTTACAAGGATTTTCCGGGTGTTACAATTCTCCCCCACTTGAAATGGATTTCGTCCTCGAAATCTATATCCTTTACAACCCAAAGTCAACCGACTCACTGTCGACCAAAATTTAACAATTCCTAACGGGAATCTAAATTCCATCCACACGGTTTATAAAGACAATTCCTCGAACAATTGTTTATTAACAAAGCCCCTACACATTCTTTGTACTTATGTACGGATAAATGTTCCAACCATTGAGAAACTCCCAACGATACGACTTCAGTTATCTCCCAACCTTGAAATGTTCTATACATCTTGATTTCAGTTTCAAACTATAAATCAATTTAAGGCTCAACTAATACTGAGATCAACCGAATCTCTAATTTCAATTGTCCCTAACGTTAACAGCCATTCACATCCAAAGAGCTCTAATAGACTTCAAAATCCATCTCAATAATTAATCATCAAACGGACAGGTTCACTAACCATACACAAAGATTAGTTCACTAAAACCACTCATCACAAATGAGTATCTTGAGGTTACTATTACCATCACCATCGTTCTTTTTAAAATCGGCTACAATTCCCCGATTACACTAAAGGTGTTTGGCCTTAAACCCAAAAGTTAACACCTAAATATCACCAACCTTTGCACTCTATCCAAACCCACACATGAGTTCCATTCACAAATAAAAATCTAGAAGGAACAAGGATTCATCTTTCATATTTCCTGAACCTTACTTCTTTCCTCATTATCCGCTCCCCAACTTAGATTTGTAAGCCTCCTCAGAATAATCGTTTATCATTAAACCTTTACCCGACTATTGCTTGGTCTTCAATACCGTCATCATCCACATCTCAATCTCCAGGTCTCAAAATAACATTAACGTATACTGCTTGAACATCCATACTCACTTTAAATTAAGCATACTCACCACTTTTGAATACTTCCATAATTACGGCAACCATCACTACATCTATGACCCACACGTTTCTTCAGTATAAAGTACTACCACTTCCTCACATCAATATCATACTATGCGACCACATTGCAACCAAGCACTAAAAATATTATATATCAAAGGGATAATTCCATTGAACCTGTAGTATAACTACATTCTTAGGTACGACCCTTCTATCATTACTTCCTACTTTAGCATGGAGTACTATCCTCCAATCATTATTTGTCTCTTTCTCCCAACCTTTTCACATACCGATAACACTTTCTCATCTTTATTAAACTTCCTATGATTCAAATTCATAAACTTATTTAGCGACTCACACAACCAAAATCACTTTGGATAAACTCACACTACCGCTCGACATTCTATTCCAATTATAGCCAAATCACTACACCATCTTACAACCACATATTCCAACAGCTTTATTGACAACTAGTACTGTTCATCTGGAATCCCCGAAAAGACTTTCATCTAATGTTCCCTTCCTCTTGAACACAATTACCAAAACTACAAACATTCTCCCATGATTTATCCAACACCTCTCCATTCTTAGAGTTCTTTTTTAACTTATGGTAATATTTTACGACTTAGTTCGTTCATAGCCTTTATGCATAACTATGTACTAAATATATTATTTCGCACATTTCCTCATTTTAAAGAATAACACTTGTAGCAACTTGGAAACACATGACACCAAAATTCTTATAACTCCAGTGTACTGCACAACGATCACGAGAATCGTTTGCATACTACTTTCCGAAAAACTTAATCTTTTTCAACCAAAACGATGTTGTTATGACCGTAATATATAATAAAAAAAATATTCTCATACTATAAAAAGTTTTAAAAGAATTTTCCAACACAAAGCAAGCTAGTCGGTTCTTACTTGATATCATCAAGTTAATACTTTTGTTGGTTACAAAGGTTTTGCTAGCCAACGTTTTCTTGGCCCCTTTTTACAATTAACTTTTCATATATAAAGAAAATACGAAATATTTTGCAAGTTGCTAAACCCAAAATTTCATTGTGCATCAAAATGAAATTGTCTCTTTCTTAAAATACACATTTGTACAAGCAACTCATTCTTGAATAAAAATTGTTATTTATGCATTTATTTTAAAATCAAGAAAACTCATGTAGCACACTCACTAGGACACCATGCATAAAACTTTACTCGCAATTGAAGGCTACTCACTCAAACAAGGTCAATCGTTGTACTCACATCATTTATCATTAACACTCTACTTCCGACTAGTGGTCGTCCTCTTGACCTAGTAACACTTTCTATCCATGCGTTCCACGGCCCACTTACTTAATCATTTCATATTATTTCCATTTTGATGAATCACCTTACATTCTATCTCTACACATTTCCATCCTCCTATTAAAGGTTACCTCGGCGGGCTTTCATAAGTCCCGCCAGTTCTAGGTTGTCCTTCCTACCTCCAAATCATTTACTTATCTATTCTCTAAAGAATTAAAGGACCTTGGTGGCATATCCACCAACGATCTGCTATAACACAAAGGAATAACCATAAGAAATGGTTATACGAATATAGACATACTAAACGTACTTTACCGATCATTAGTCACTGTAATAATTTTAGAAACAAGCATGCTTACGTAACAATATATTCATAATAACAGTAGTTAACTGGAATTGTGAACATATTATACATGAGAATCCTCATCACCATTATCACAGTACTAATTTCACGTATTTCTGTCAACTATAAGACTATCCCTTCTTAGTACTTCTACCCATATCTCACAAATCATAATTTAACTCATCACAGCTTAAGTCTAAGTACCTCCTCAGCATACTTAGTTCACTTAAGTTAATGCTCTGATACCAACTTGTAACACCCCAAAACAGGGGTTAACAAAAACTTCCATAAAACGGAAGAGTGGTACACATTACTAAAGTAAAAGTATACCTAATTAACATTACATAATCATTAATACAAAGATTTAGTTAATTATAACTACTATTGGATCACTAGCTTATTTGATCACTACTATAACAATCAAATATCAAAAGGATGTCGGAAAGTTCTATCATCAATCTTCCAATCTTTATCTCTCTAACAATGATCCTATGCTCACAACCCCGTTCTAGACCTTCTTGTGTCCGGAACCACTAAAATCTGTAATACATAAAACACATAACAAGTGTTAGGCTTTTAAAGCCTAAGTGAGGTTTACACATAGCACATAGAGCATAATCATAGCATGTAGGAATAACAATTCGATACATTCACAAATTGGATTCCATGGAGAAGGTCCATATCGCTACCCAGTTACATCATAATCGAAGATATACCTTGATCGGTACCCCATGGTATTGTCACAAGGCATAACACAACGGAAAACCCCACGGTATCCGAAGGTATGAATCAATTACACTTACCCCACGGTGTGTAAGAATATATCCTCCAATGCCTACTAGGTGCTCCTCCAATTATGTGAATACCAAATATGTTAATTCAAATAACATTCAAAGCATATTTAACACTTAACAATGGTCCAACCATTTAACATATTCAATACTACTTCCATGTAGTTCATATACATCCATATGTATCAAATCATATTCTATATGACATCAATAATAAACATCCATGTTTACAATTCAATAATAAGTCCATTTTGACCATTAAGCCATCATTACTTCATTAAGACATATATTAAGCCATCATCAAGATCACATACTATTGATATATAATCAAAGCCAAACTCTTAGCACCAACATTTAACATGGCATACTAAGTAATAAACACAATTAATCCACCATAACTTACTTGAACTCTTCTTGTTTCCCTCTTAACCATTAAGAGCTTATTAATCAAAATTTCTCATTATCAATACCAAAATCAAGATGAAGTATGGTAGTAAAGTATAATACAATCAAGTAGATACAAGTTACTCACCTTAAATCTTCAAATCTTTATAACCCTAACTTGAAGACTTGAACCCAATCACTTCCAACAAGATGAAATGAAGATATGTTGCCCTAAATGGAATTAATTGGTAAGATTCATCTACTAATTGCTTAAATTGGATTTGGAATAAGAGAAGTGGATTTACCTTAGGTTTAGATGAAGAATTCGTATGAAGCAGAGCAAAATAATCGGACTTGAGAGTTCTAAAATGAGAGAATACTGATTAAGAACCAAGGGGTGGGTTTTAACCCCCTTTCAACACGTCAGGTGCTCGGCGCCGATCACCCGCGCTGATGCATCGACGCCAAACCATCGGCGCCGGCTTTTGTTTGCTAGTCTTCTCAATTCCCACTGATTTAGCCGTAACTTCTTCGTTAAAACTCCATTTTTACCCCGGAAAGTACCGTTGGACTCGTATTCAAATTACCCATCCAATTAATCCATAAAATCTAATATTTAACTTTATCATCTATTTTTCATTAATTTCCTTAAGAAATAAACTTACTGATTTCTATCGGAAGTTATCAAATAACAAGTGACAATCACGGAAATTACTTAGGAAATCAATTATAATCTAAAAAGTCAAAATATAAAGGAATATTAGGACTATTATTACTTACAAGGATTTTCCGGGTGTTACAATTCTCCCCCACTTGAAATGGATTTCGTCCTCGAAATCTATATCCTTTACAACCCAAAGTCAACCGACTCACTGTCGACCAAAATTTAACAATTCCTAACGGGAATCTAAATTCCATCCACACGGTTTATAAAGACAATTCCTCGAACAATTGTTTATTAACAAAGCCCCTACACATACTTTGTACTTATGTACGGATAAATGTTCCAACCATTGAGAAACTCCCAACGATACGACTTCAGTTATCTCCCAACCTTGAAATGTTCTATACATCTTGATTTCAGTTTCAAACTATAAATCAATTTAAGGCTCAACTAATACTGAGATCAACCGAATCTCTAATTTCAATTGTCCCTAACGTTAACAGCCATTCACATCCAAAGAGCTCTAATAGACTTCAAAATCCATCTCAATAATTAATCATCAAACGGACAGGTTCACTAACCATACACAAAGATTAGTTCACTAAAACCACTCATCACAAATGAGTATCTTGAGGTTACTATTACCATCACCATCATTCTTTTTAAAATCGGCTACAATTCCCCGATTACACTAAAGGTGTTTGGCCTTAAACCCAAAAGTTAACACCTAAATATCACCAACCTTTGCACTCTATCCAAACCCACACATGAGTTCCATTCACAAATAAAAATCTAGAAGGAACAAGGATTCATCTTTCATATTTCCTGAACCTTACTTCTTTCCTCATTATCCGCTCCCCAACTTAGATTTGTAAGCCTCCTCAGAATAATCGTTTATCATTAAACCTTTACCCGACTATTGCTTGGTCTTCAATACCGTCATCATCCACATCTCAATCTCCAGGTCTCAAAATAACATTAACGTATACTGCTTGAACATCCATACTCACTTTAAATTAAGCATACTCACCACTTTTGAATACTTCCATAATTACGGCAACCATCACTACATCTATGACCCACACGTTTCTTCAGTATAAAGTACTACCACTTCCTCACATCAATATCATACTATGCGACCACATTGCAACCAAGCACTAAAAATATTATATATCAAAGGGATAATTCCATTGAACCTGTAGTATAACTACATTCTTAGGTCCGACCCTTCTATCATTACTTCCTACTTTAGCATGGAGTACTATCCTCCAATCATTATTTGTCTCTTTCTCCCAACCTTTTCACATACCGATAACACTTTCTCATCTTTATTAAACTTCCTATGATTCAAATTCATAAACTTATTTAGCGACTCACACAACCACAATCACTTTGGATAAACTCACACTACCGCTCGACATTCTATTCCAATTATAGCCAAATCACTACACCATCTTACAACCACATATTCCAACAGCTTTATTGACAACTAATACTGTTCATCTGGAATCCCCGAAAAGACTTTCATCTAATGTTCCCTTCCTCTTGAACACAATTACCAAAACTACAAACATTCTCCCATGATTTATCCAACACCTCTCCATTCTCAGAGTTCTTTCTTAACTTATGGTAATATTTTACGACTTAGTTCGTTCATAGCCTTTATGCATAACTATGTACTAAATATATTATTTCGCACATTTCCTCATTTTAAAGAATAACACTTGGAGCAACTTGGAAACACATGACACCAAAATTCTTATAACTCCAGTGTACTGCACAACGATCACGAGAATCGTTTGCATACTACTTTCCGAAAAACTTAATCTTTTTCAACCAAAACGATGTTGTTATGACCGTAATATATAATAAAAAAAATATTCTCATACTATAAAAAGTTTTAAAAGAATTTTCCATCACAAAGCAAGCTAGTCGGTTCTTACTTGATATCATCAAGTTAATACTTTTGTTGGTTACAAAGGTTTTGCTAGCCAACGTTTTCTTGGCCCCTTTTTACAATTAACTTTTCATATATAAAGAAAATACGAAATATTTTGCAAGTGGCTAAACCCAAAATTTCATTGTGCATCAAAATGAAATTGTCTCTTTCTTAAAATACACATTTGTACAAGCAACTCATTCTTGAATAAAAATTGTTATTTATGCATTTATTTTAAAATCAAGAAAACTCATGTAGCACACTCACTAGGACACCATGCATAAAACTTTACTCGCAATTGAAGGCTACTCACTCAAACAAGGTCAATCGTTGTACTCACATCATTTATCATTAACACTCTACTTCCGACTAGTGGTCGTCCTCTTGACCTAGTAACACTTTCTATCCATGCGTTCCACGGCCCACTTACTTAATCATTTCATATTATTTCCATTTTGATGAATCACCTTACATTCTATCTCTACACATTTCCATCCGCCTATTAAAGGTTACCTCGGCGGGCTTTCATAAGTCCCGCCAGTTCTAGGTTGTCCTTCCTACCTCCAAATCATTTACTTATCTATTCTCTAAAGAATTAAAGGACCTTGGTGGCATATCCACCAACGATCTGCTATAACACAAAGGAATAACCATAAGAAATGGTTATACGAATATAGACATACTAAACGTACTTTACCGATCATTAGTCACTGTAATAATTTTAGAAACAAGCATGCTTACGTAACAATATATTCATAATAACAGTAGTTAACTGGAATTGTGAACATATTATACATGAGAATCCTCATCACCATTATCACAGTACTAATTTCACGTATTTCTGTCAACTATAAGACTATCCCTTCTTAGTACTTCTACCCATATCTCACAAATCATAACTTAACTCATCACAGCTTAAGTCTAAGTACCTCCTCAGCATACTTAGTTCACTTAAGTTAATGCTCTGATACCAACTTGTAACACCACAAAACAGGGGTTAACAAAAACTTCCATAAAACGGAAGAGTGGTACATATTACTAAAGTAAAAGTATACCTAATTAACATTACATAATCATTAATACAAAGATTTAGTTAATTATAACTACTATTGAACCACTAGCTTATTTGATCACTACTATAACAATCAAATATCAAAAGGATGTCGGAAAGTTCTATCATCAATCTTCCAATCTTTATCTCTCTAACAATGATCCCATGCTCACAACCCCGTTCTAGACCTTCTTGTGTCCGGAACCACTAAAATCTGTAATACATAAAACACATAACAAGTGTTAGGCTTTTAAAGCCTAAGTGAGGTTTACACATAGCACATAGAGCATAATCATAGCATGTAGGAATAACAATTCGATACATTCACAAATTGGATTCCATAGAGAAGGTCCATATCGCTACCCAGTTACATCATAATCGAAGATATACCTTGATCGGTACCCCACGGTATTGTCACAAGGCATAACACAACGGAAAACCCCACGGTATCCGAAGGTATGAATCAATTACACTTACCCCACGGTGTGTAAGAATATATCCTCCAATGCCTACTAGGTGCTCCTCCAATTATGTGAATACCAAATATGTTAATTCAAATAACATTCAAAGCATATTTAACACTTAACAATGGTCCAACCATTTAACATATTCAATACTACTTCCATGTAGTTCATATACATCCATATGTATCAAATCATATTCTATATGACATCAATAATAAACATCCATGTTTACAATTCAATAATAAGTCCATTTTGACCATTAAGCCATCATTACTTCATTAAGACATATATTAAGCCATCATCAAGATCACATACTATTGATATATAATCAAAGCCAAACTCTTAGCACCAACATTTAACATGGCATACTAAGTAATAAACACAATTAATCCACCATAACTTACTTGAACTCTTCTTGTTTCCCTCTTAACCATTAAGAGCTTATTAATCAAAATTTCTCATTATCAATACCAAAATCAAGATGAAGTATGGTAGTAAAGTATAATACAATCAAGTAGATACAAGTTACTCACCTTAAATCTTCAAATCTTTATAACCCTAACTTGAAGACTTGAACCCAATCACTTCCAACAAGATGAAATGAAGATATGTTGCCCTAAATGGAATTAATTGGTAAGATTCATCTACTAATTGCTTAAATTGGATTTGGAATAAGAGAAGTGGATTTACCTTAGGTTTAGATGAAGAATTCGTATGAAGCAGAGCAAAATAATCGGACTTGAGAGTTCTAAAATGAGAGAATACTGATTAAGAACCAAGGGGTGGGTTTTAACCCCCTTTCAACACGTCAGGTGCTCGGCGCCGATCACCCGCGCCGATGCATCGGCGCCAAACCATCAGTGTCGGCTTCTGTTTGCTAGTCTTCTCAATTCTCACTGATTTAGCCGTAACTTCTTCGTTAAAACTCCATTTTTACCCCGGAAAGTACCGTTGGACTCGTATTCAAATTACCCATCCAATTAATCCATAAATCTAATATTTAACTTTATCATCTATTTTTCATTAATTTCCTTAAGAAATAAACTTACTGATTTCTATCGGAAGTTATCAAATAACAAGTGACAATCACGGAAATTACTTAGGAAATCAATTATAATCTAAAAAGTCAAAATATAAAGGAATATTAGGACTATTATTACTTACAAGGATTTTCCGGGTGTAACATAATGTTAAAGATACAAGATTTTATAATCCAAAGAAGGGATTGGGATTGGAAGAAAATGTTGTTTTAAAAAGAGCTCCAGTCAACTTATATGATTTTAAAAAACTTCATGTTTCAAAACCAAAAATTCCAGAAGTTGTTGAAGTTTTTAAAAGATCTGCAAGTTCTATCACAAGTTCTGACAGTTTACAAAAATCAAGTACTAAAAAGACAAAGAAAATAGTTTCTGAATCAAAAACAGAAAAATCAGATGTTTCAAAAAATAAGGTTAAGAAAGAAATTTCTAAACCAAAAGAAGAGAAACCAAAATATAATGATGCTAAATTCAAATATGACTCTTTAAATGTCAGTTACAAAAATAAACAACAAAGTTTTTCACATTCTGACATTGAAAGTATATTTGATACTAGTAAGGTTTCTTATCAGTTTTCTGATTCTGAAAGTCAGAAATCTAAGTCCATTAATCAGAATTCTGAATCAAAGAGTCAGAATTCTGAATTCTGAATCAAAGAGTCAGAATTCTGAATCAAAGAGTCAGAATTCTGAATCAACTGAAAATTCTGAAACAAAATCAGAAGAATTTTTACAACTTGAAAAGAGGTTTACTCTTGTAAGTCAAGAACTTGAGGACTTAAGGAAAGCTTATGATGAACTTGAAAATGACCTCTGTGATATGAATTTTGATCTTAAAAATGCTTTAAAAGAGAAGAATGGTTTTATTCAGAAAATAACAGAACTTGAAAAACTGAAAGCTGAGTATGATTTGTTCAAAATTAATGCTCTAAAAGAAAATGATAAATTCTTTATTGAATCAAATACATATGAAAAAGGTGAATCATCTACTTCTTCTTCTAACAAAAAGAAGTTGAATTTTTCAGAAAAAGTGGAAAGCAAAAGGAAAGATGGTGTGAAAAGAGTTTCTGAGATGAATGGAGAGGTTCCAGCAACTGTACCAAAAGCACATAGTTATTGTGATAAATGTACTTGTACTTTGAAAACCAGCAATAAAAATGAAAAGGCTTATGGTACAGATCTGTTGTTACTTGCAAAGAAAAATCTTAGTTGTGTTCAATGTAAAAGTGATTCTTTTCAATATTCTCAGAAATGTCCAATTACAATAACATCTGTTTCATTCATAAGAAAAGATACTCAGAAAACAGAAAAGAAGAATGTTTCTGTTCCTCAGAAAACAGAAAAGAAAAATGTTTCTGTACCTCAGAATACAGAAAAGAAGAAGGATTTTGTTCCTCAAACTCAGAAGAAAGAAAAGATAAAAGAAGTGATTAATGTGAAAGAAAAGAAAGTTGAAAATATTGCAAAATCAAAAGTTACAACTTTCAAAAAGAAATTGAACAAGTTTGTGAACAGAAAATGTTGTGACTTCATAAAAGTTCAAGGCAAATGGTGTTTAAAGAAAGATTTTGAATGGAAAGTAAAAGGCACTAATGTTAAATCGAATGACAAAGCTAACAAAGATGGACCCATTCCAAAATGGGTACCTAAATCTAACTGATCCTTTTGCAGGGCTGTCATGTGTGGTTTTTAGATTCAGGAGCTTCAAGACACATGACAGGTCAGAAGTCTTTTCTATCAAACTTCACAGAAAAGGCTGGAGGAGCAGTAAACTTTGGAAATAATAGCAAAGGTCAAGTTAAAGGTTATGGGGATTTAACTAAAGGAGATCTGACTATCCAAAAGGTTTTCTATGTTGAATGATTACAACATAATCTTTTCAGCATAAGTCAGTTTTTAGACAGTCTTTGTCAAATCAAGTTTCAAATAACAGGTTGCATGATTTTAACTGAAAATGAGGTTAAAGTCTTCTGGGCCAAAAGACATATGGACTTATTTGTGGTTAATTTTTCAAAATTGAAAACATTAAATCCAGTTTGTCTCTTATCAAACTCAACTGCAAATGAATGTTGGCTTTGGCACAGAAGATGTTCTCATCTAAATTTCAAAGATCTTAATAATCTTGTTGCAAAACATCTGGTTAAAGGTTTACCAAAGATTAAATTTGAAAAAGAATCATTATGCTCAGCTTGTGAAATGGGCAAGATGAAAAAGAGTTCTCACAAATTAAAAATGGACTCATCTTGCAAAGCACCATTAGAAATGATTCATACTGATCTTTGTGGTCCTATTTCAGTTCAGTCTATGGGAGGAAAGAAATATATGCTTGTGATTGTTGATGAATACTCCAGATACACATGGGTTGAATTCCTAAGAGCTAAGTCAGAAGCTGCTACTACATTGATAAACTTTATCAAGAGGATTCAAGTTCTCTTACAACTTCCAGTTCAGAAAATCAGAAGTGATAATGGAACAGAGTTCAGAAATGAGACTCTTCAGAATTTTTTAGAAAGTTCTGGGATTTCTCACAATTTTTCTGCTGTCAGAACTCCTCAACAAAATGGTGTTGTTGAAAGGAAAAACAGAACTCTAGTTGAAGCTGTCAGAACAATGCTGGCATATTCAAATCTTCCTACCTTCCTATGGGCTGAAGCAATTGCAACTGCCTGTTTTACACATAACAGAACTTTAATCAATAAAAGATTAAATAAGACTGCTTATGAACTGATAAATAAAAGAAAACCATTAATCAAATTCTTTCATGTTTTTGGTTGCAGGTGCTATGTTTTTAAAGACAGAGAAAATCTTGCCAAATTTGATAAAAAGGCAGATGAAGGATACTTTGTTGGTTATTCTTTAACTTCCAAAGCATTCAGAATCTACAATAGAAGAACCAAGAGGATGATGGAGAGCATAAATGTAACTTTTGATGAAGCCAGAATGAAGACTTCTGAACAAGACAGTTCAGAACTCATGCAGAACAAGACAAAGATGACTTCTGATACAAATTCTAATCCTATTTGTTCAGAACTCAATTTACTGTTTAAGGATGCTTTTCTAGAACTAATTTCTGATTCTTATGCAGAATATGAAAACCCAAAGATGGTAAAAGAGATGAAATATAGAACTCCAGAAATAGTTCAATCAACTGTAATTTCTGACAAAGGTCCATCTGAGGAATGTCCAAATTTGATAAATACAAGTGGTGAAAATTCTGATCCTTGTACTCGGAATTCTGAACCTTGTATTCAGAACTCTGAACAAGTCACTCAGAATTCTTACTTCACTAACCAGAATCCAAACTTGGATGCATCTCCTACACATATATCAGAACAAGGGGACAGCTCAGAATTACAAGCAATCATTGATGAGAATGATTCAAACAACAATTTTTCAGAAATTGATGTGCTTCCCAGTGCAAATAAATGGACTAAAAATCATCCTATTCATCAAGTAATAGGTGATCCATCAGCAGGAGTAAAGACCAGATCAGCTACAGCAAATGAAGCAATGTTTGCTGGTTTCTTAAGTGTGATTGAACCAAAGAAAGCTAATGAAGCCTTAGAGGATCCAGATTGGATTTCAGCAATGCAAGAGGAATTGCTTCAATTTGAAAGAAACAAAGTTTGGAGACTCATTCCAAAGCCTGAAGGTAAATCTATTATTGGAACTAAATGGGTGTTCAGAAATAAAAAGGATGAGTCAGGTGTTGTTATCAGAAACAAGGCAAGATTGGTTGCTAAGGGATACTGTCAACAAGAGGGAATTGATTATGATGAGACATTTGCACCAGTGGCAAGAATAGAGGCAATCAGAATATTTTTGGCCTATGCTGCACACAAGAATTTCAAAGTATATCAAATGGATGTCAAATCAGCCTTTCTAAATGGTAAACTTAATGAAGAGGTGTATGTTCATCAACCTGAAGGTTTTGTTGATCCAGAATTTCCTGACCATGTTTATGTTTTAGACAAAGCTTTATATGGTCTAAAACAAGCACCAAGAGCCTGGTATGACACTCTTACTCAACACTTGTTAGTTTCAGGGTTCAAGAAAGGTAAGATTGACACAACTTTGTTTTTAAAGAAACAGGGTGATGATTTAATTCTTATTCAGATTTATGTTGATGACATAATATTTGGTTCTACCAGTCCAGAATTATGTGATAATTTTTCAAAAATCATGTCATCTGAATTTGAAATGAGCATGATGGGTGAGCTGAATTTTTTCCTTGGTCTTCAAGTCAAACAATTACCAAAAGGTATTTTTATAAATCAAGGAAAATATGTCAGAGACATTCTGAAAAAGTTCAAAATGTCTGATTGTGCTTCTATGAGAACACCTATGGCTACAAACATAAAGTTAGATGCTGATCTCAAAGGTGTTTCAGCAGATATCAAACTCTATAGAGGCATGATTGGATCTTTACTTTATCTGACTGCAAGTAGACCAGATATCATGTTTTCTACTTGTTTCTGTGCTAGATTTCAATCTAACCCAAAAGAATCACATATGTTGGCTGTCAAAAGAATTTTAAGATATCTCAAAGGATCACCTGATCTAGGTTTATGGTATCCAAAAGAAACCGATTTCAAATTGACTGCTTTCACTGATGCTGATCATGCAGGAAGTAGGTTGGACAGAAAAAGTACATCTGGTGCTTGCCATTTTTTGGAAGATAAAATAGTAAGTTGGGCATCAAAGAAGCAGAACTGTGTGTCCACTTCAACTGCTGAAGCAGAGTATGTTGCTGCTGCTGCTTCATGCTCTCAAACATTGTGGATGAGAACACAACTCATGGACTATGGATATCAGCTCAACAAGATTCCCATCTATTGTGACTCAGAAAGTGCAATTGCTATTACTCAGAATCCTGTTCAACATTCAAAGACTAAGCATATAGATGTGAGGTATCATTTTATAAAGGACTATGTAGAAAAAGGAACTATAGAGATGCACTTTGTGCATACAAAGTATCAATTGGCTGACTTGTTCACAAAGCCTCTTGATCACAAAAGGTTCTCTTTTCTCATATGTAAAATAGGAATGCTTAATCTGACTAATTGAAAATATTTGTTTTTCTTAAAAATGCTAAATTTTTCTAAGTAAAATTGTCTGAGTAGTGTACTCAGAACTCTGAGTCTTAAGTTCAAAAATTCTGACTCTTAAGTTCAGAACTTCTGAGTCTTGAGATCAGAACTTCTGACTCTTGAGATCAGAACTTCTGAGTGTTGAGATCAGAACTTCTGAGTCTTGAGTTCAGAACTTCTGAGTCTTGAGTTCAGAACTTCTGAGTCTTGAGTTCAGAACTTCTGAGTAAATACTTCAGAAATCTAACTTTTAAGAATTTATTTCTGAGAAATACAAATGCTTCAACTGTGTGGATTATGTCTCTTCTATTATCTTTTTATCTCATCTTTATCTATCATATATAGTCAAATACATGCTAAAGTCAAGGGGGAGCATCAATATCTTTTGGAAATCATTTAATGATGTTTAAAAGGTTTGTTTTCATTTCTTATCTCTGATCATTCTAAGAAGAACAAGCTTTTAATGATAAAAAAAATTTACTTGTTCAAACTATATCTGAATTAAAAAAAAATCATATTCAGATATAAGATTTTAAATGATTTTTTTAAAATCATCATTATATGAACAGAATTTTGATGATAAAATTTTTATCTGTTCAAACCTCTTCTGAATAACTAAAAGTTTTATATTTGTCAGAAGTTGATTTTAAATAAAATTTTGGTTACAAGGCAAAATTCTTCTGAATCATGGAATCAGAACTCTGAGTAGAACAATCAGATATCTGATAAAGGAATGTCAAACCATTTGAGCGTGTTATTCAGATCTTTGACTTGAGTCAAAATTCTATCTACTAACACGTGTCAGCTTCATATTTGGTTGATTATGCCACGTATTTCATTTAAATCTTCTATGGCATTTCAAATGTGTTGACTCCGTTATAACGTTAAACTCGCTTTTTCGTCAAACCTTTCAACTTCGCGGATTTTAAATAGGTCTTAAAATCCCTAATTCAAATATTTTCAAATTCTCGAGCGAAAAGTGAGATACGAATCAATCCAGAGTTCTTTGAGTTTGTTTTCTTCTTAAATCATGTCTGGATTACGAAGGAGTGGTCAAATTTCTCTACATTCTACTAAATCTATGATGGATTCATCTGATTCGGATAATGATGAAGTACAAAATAGAGTTGTTGAGGAAGAGGCAATAAGGAATGATGAAATTAATGAAGAAGATGAACAAATGGCTGAATCAGAAGGAAATGCAGATGAGGTAAACATAAATGTTGAACATGAACAGAGTGCTGCAGGTTCTATTATGTCGAATAGACCTATTTTAGTGGAAAGGGTTGTTCCTGAGAGTGAATGGTTGAAATTATCTGAAAATAATTGTATTGTATTATTTGAGGAAAGTCGATTTAAACCTGAACGCATAATTATCATGGAGCTATTCAAACATCATCCTTACAGAAAATGGTTTACAAGAAGCAAAAATGTTCCTGTTCAGTACATTCAACAATGGTGGAAACATCTTAGGTTAGAAGATAATAAATTCGTGTCTGAATTTGGAGGAGTGACATTTGCCTTATCTATCTCTGCATTAAGAGAAATGCTGAATCTACCAGAGAAAGATGATGTACAAAGAAGGACAGATTTTGAAGACTCACCTTTAACAGAGGAATTAATAGCAGAGTTTATGAAGTTGGGATACAATGAAGGATTGAGGACTCTCAGTTTGTTCAGAAGGAACAAATTGCCACCTATTTGGGCTTGTTTCTTTCATGTGGTAAATAAGTGTTTGTCAGGGAAGAATAGTTCTGCTGATCAAGGTTCAAAACAGATTCTTCAAATCTTTCAGGGTTTAGTGAAGAATAGGCATTACGACTACACTTCCATACTGTGGGAAGACATGAAGAATACTTTTGAGAAGAATCAGAAAGCAATTCAGAAGAAGACAAAGGATACTCCTCTGACATACATACCTTACATAAGGTATTGGCAAATTGTAATCTGGTATGCAATGCAGGAAAATAGAACCATATCAAGAAGATCAAATGAAGAGCATGGTCCTACTTTCTACTTGGGTAAGATGACCTCAGTTACTAGACTTGAAAATTATCCATATCATAAACTGTTGCCAAAATCACTTAGGAATTATATACCAAGGGAGAGTGAGATTTTAAAAGCTTATTGCACCTCTATGGGAATTGAATTACCTCAAATCCCTACCCAAGAGGACCAACCTGAGAAGAGAGGTGAGGGGTCTAGTCGAATTAGAGAGGGGGAGGATGTTCAAATGGGTGAACATTCTGAGAGAATTGAGGGGGAAAATTCTGAGAGCTTGGTTAGACTTGGTGAGGAAAAACAGAATGAGGGTGGTGAGGATGAGAGATTGTTAACAGAGGTTCAAACAGAAAGAGATGCCTCTGAACCAGCTAATCTTGACCAGGTAACCACATCTGCTATTGGTTCACAATTCTTGGTGTCCAATATTGAAACAAACACCATGGACCTAGTGGTGGATCTTGAACAACCCATCCATACCCACTCAGAAGCATTTCAACATGCTACTGTTTCACATAATTCAGGGGAACCGTCCCAAACTCATTTGGAGGGAGGTGATAAATCCCAAC
The DNA here is from genome assembly GCA_033807775.1 of Saussurea involucrata. NCBI lineage: Eukaryota > Viridiplantae > Streptophyta > Magnoliopsida > Asterales > Asteraceae > Saussurea > Saussurea involucrata. The sequence continues at coordinate 55,123,922 of CM066316.1, forward strand.
CTATCTTTCAACACATTGAGTCTGAATATCACAGTCCTATTCATATTGAGCCTAAAATTTCTTCTCACACTTGCACAAATCAGGAATTTCGTATTCCTGAAACAACATTCATAGACATACCTAATGTTGGGTGTCGAGGATTGGATGGAAGTCCTGGTGAGGTGAACATTACAAAAGCCTCATTCAAACGTGCATCTGTTGTACAAGATGACTTTGTGTTATCTACAGGCCATGAGCCCTCTGGGCACATGAAAACTGGACCATCTGTTGGTTCAGGTTCACAGTTAGACTTCTGAATTTGAAAAGATTCAGAAACAAAACAAGGAGTTGGGGGAAAAGTTGAAAATTTGGAGAAAAAGGTGGATGATTTGAATGATGAGGTGATAGATTTAAAAGATGTGTTGGAGGAAAAATTGACATCTGTTGAAACTAAAGTAGATGATATAAAGATATCCTTGGAATCTCATAAAAAGGAGATCAAGGATATAATGTCTGAATTTCAAAAAGATCTGTTAAAACAAATGCAGAGTATGCAGGAATCTGTACTGAAAGCACTGAGTGTATCCATGTCTTCTACTTCAAAGCCTCTTGAGCCTGTTCCTGTTGCAGAAGCTGAACCTGAAGGTATTTCTAATCAGAACTTGAAAAGAAAGTTTGATGATAATGAACCTCATGATCATCAAAAGGGGGAGAAAAGACAGAGATTAAGTTCTGATGATGACATTGGCATAGAAGATTTTGAAATAGAAGATATGCACTTAGCCAGTACAAAGAGCTCAGAAGATCAAACACAGGAAAACATAAAGGCAATGATTCAGATAGTTCAGATTGATAGCTCAGATACAGAGGAAATGGAGTTGGAGAGTACAGATGGTAGTGATTCAGATAAAACAGAGGAACTAAATTTAGACACAGAGATGGAAGGAAACTCTGGTGAAACTGAAGCTATTGAGGAATCTGTATTGAGATCAGAAGAAACAGTGGAAAGTGCAATGGTCAACATGTGTACAGATATTGTGGTTTATAACAAAGAAAATGTGATGGATTCTGAATCAGAAGAAAGGAGGTTGAGTGAAGAATTGATCAGAAGGATGCATAGTGAGGTAGTCAGAGCACTTAATGTTCAGAAAATTCAACAAGGTGTAAAACTGATAAGGCCTATTGATCTGTTGGGAGAAGAAGATAGAACTGTTGATTATTCTCAGAATTTTAAGCATGAGTTTCGATATAACTATGCTGATGAGATGAATACAAAAGAAGAATATGAGAAAGTGGAAGATTACTTTATGCCTTCTGAGTATGTATTCAGAAAACCAATTGAGATTTCCAAGATTGACTTGCAGATTTTAGAAGAACCTATATGTGATTTTATCCTGGAGTTGAGTGATGTACCATTGGCCAGACAATTTCATGATGACATTTTTCCTGAGGAAATGTATGAAGATCTCTACCACACAAAAGGAGAGTATGAGCTTTTGGAGAGCAATTTTGATGGTTTCATGGATGAAAGAGCTCAGATGATTTATACAGAAGCCTCAAACAGATTCAGAATTCCTGACTCAGGACTGCATATCCAGAAAAGAATTGAGAAAGTTCTGATGTTTCAACAAGAAGAATTCAGTGGTTTGATATTTGTAAGAATGGAAGTGCTGAAAGAAAGAAATACAAGGGTTTCCATGTCCAGTTTTGATTTCCACAGACTAACCCTTGATGATCAGGTCTTTCTAGTTAAGTTCTTTGCTAGTACTGAAGAAACCTTGATAGAAATTGAAAGCAGAAGACTTCTGGGTATCTATGTCAGAAATATGTACTTGTATGATTTTCAACTAGCTATTGAAGGAAGAAAAGAGAAGTGCAACCTGAGGTGTCCAACAAATATTGCAGGACTTGGTGTATATTTGAAGGGGTTTGTAAATGAAGGAATGGAAACTGAAGGGTTTGCATATCCAGTTCAAGGGAGACTTGAAATGTTCAAACTGAAAGAATTGGTAAAATATAGTGATGCAACTCTGAGTTGGTTACTGATTGAAATGGAAGTAAGTGTGAATACTGAAAGAGAGAATTTAAAGAAAAGATGTGTAAACTCTGTGAAAAGAAGGTTGAATCTCAGAAGAAAGATCAGAAGTTGTGGTGAATGGTTGCTATCTGAGGTTAATCCCAAAAAGATACTACATAATGACTTTGTGTTTCCTGCTGAGTATGAAGTGAATGAAATTCTTTCAGATGAAGTTGAAGAAGTTCAGGACACAACTCCTCAGAATGTGCAGATAACAAGATTTGATCAAGCTGAACAATCTGAACCAAAAGAAGATGAAATATCCATTGATCTGAATGGATACTTTCTTGAATTTGATCTACCTGAGTTCTTCAAACCTAAAGAGATACAACTTTTGGATGTGTATTATGATAGACCAAAGGAGACTCAGATCTGGTTGGTAGAAAAATCAAGATATCTTGGAAAATCAAAGCAAGCTGTTTATTCAGATTTCTTAATCACAGGAATCAGAGAACTGAAAGTCAAACAATTCAGAAAGTTGGAGTACTTATCCTTTGAAGTTCTGAGAGAAGATGGCAAGGTGTATTATTTTACTGATGCAGATTTTGAGAAGTTATCAGTGGTTGACTTCTACAGATTACATAGTTTTCTATGCTTCAAAGAGTCGAGCAAAGACAGAAATGAAAGAAAGGCAAGAAGTGTTGTGAATGAGGCCATGTTTTATATCTTAAGGTGGCACTGTTATACAGATTTCCAAATAGCTCTGTATTTACAAAGGCCATGTGTTTATCTGGCAAATCCCAATACAGATCATGATCAGAAAAAGGTGTTAAAGACTGGAAGTGTTCACAAACATCCGGATTTGGGAGTCTTTTTGAAAAACAAGAGTGGAAAGATATTTTTCAGAGCAAAGGAAACTACAAAATACTCCTCTGGAACTTTAAGAAGTATTAAGCATAATTTGGAGAAAAAGATGCTGAAGGTGAAGCAAGCAAACATGACCCAAGAAGTAATCAATCTGCAAGTTGAAACTATCCAACAAATCATTGTCAAAATCGACAAGAGGCTTAATCTGGGGAATGTGCTCTTACAGAAGATTGTTCTTGCTTTGAAAGAACTGGATGATGCAAAGTTCAAGTTTATTTGACAAAAAGGGGGAGATTGTTAAATCTGAGTTTTGTCAATAAACCAAGTGTTAAAGATCTGATGAGAAGACTCAGATGTTCTGAATAGAAGAGTCAGAGTTCTGACTGAGAAAGCTCAGAAGGATTGCATTGAAAGATTGTCTAAGTATAGAAGTCTGAGAATAAGAGTCAGAGGTCTGAGAAGAGGAGTCAGAGTTCTGAGAAGCTTTATCAAAAGAATGTTCAGAAGTTCTGAACAACATGTTCAGAACTTATAACTAGATATTTTCTTAGTATTTAGTTAACTAATTAGGACACGTGTATTGTTCCTATTAGTCTTTCATGTTTGTACTGTAGCTTTAATATTTCCGTTGCAGTATAAATAGAGTGGTTAGCACTACATTGCTAACTGATTTTCCCGAATATACTTGTATTCATTCTTTGTAATCTTTGAGATTCTCTCTCTCTAAGATCTGTAATTATGTTCATCATTGAATACAATTGGGCTTGATCATACAACTTCTCAATTACTGCTTTCTATATTGATTGTAAGATTAGATCCTGAACTTACAAAGACGCCCAGCCGAATTCCTTTTTTGAACAAAGTATTTATCATGTGCAACAACAGCATCAAGAATTCGAAGGAAAAGAGCTTGATTCATTCTGAACCTCCTTCGAAAGAGTCGAGGACCATATTTTGGAGGATTGGCGAAGTAGTCAGATTATAGTCGTTCATGACCCCCAATTAGATTGCAATGAACGAATTTATGGCACATAACAGAACCACCATGAGCTCCTTTTGAACTCTTGTTGGCAACACGTTCTTCTTCTAGTTGTAGAAGCAACAACTCTTCATGTTCTTCATCCTCATCATCCATATTCATATCAAGCAAGTAACGACAAGTTAAAGAACGACGATCCATGAGAATTGTTTTAAAATGAATAATAAACTAGGATGGGGAATGATAAGAATTAGATAGAAAAAATGGTTGTGAATTGCTCTTATTTATAGATAAATTTGTCAAAATCATTTAATACTAGTTGTTGGAAGTTACCATTTACTACTGGTGGTTGGAAGATAGAAGTTGGAAGTTGGAAGTTGGAAGTACCATTTAGTGGAAATCAATGGATGAAGTAAAATTTGTTATAACAAATTATTTACATAAAAATTGTTGCAAGTTACCATTATGTATAAATTTATCAAAATTTATCATTTTATAATTTTTTTGGAAATTTACGTTTCATATAAAATATGGCTAAAAGTTTATTTAAAAGTTAGTTTGATTGTTAAAAAGTTTGTTAAAATATATTGAATATTTTAATAATATAAGTAATGATAGGTTTTCTAAAATAGAGAAGCTGTTGGAGTTGTAAAATTTTTGTTTTAGAGATTTTGACGTTTCATTCTCTATTTTAGAGAAATTATAGAGAAGCTGTTGGAGATGCTCTAATCATTTTATATCAATTAAATGGGAAATTGCCTCAAATAGCCATTTCACACCATTGGCTTCTTCAAATAACCACTTTGCTAACCATATTCCCAAAATACCCAAAACTTACGCATAGAGTTTTCTCTGCGTAAGTTTAATTTTCCTCCCAAAAAATTAAAAAAATGGTTTTTTTAAAAAAATTTTAATTTTTTTAATTAAACTTACGCAGAGAAAACTCTATGAGTAAGTTTTCCTCCCATTTTTTTGCCTTCCATTTTTTTTTTAATTTTTTGGGATGAAAAATAAACTTACGTAGAGAAAACTCTATGCGTAAGTTTCTCTGCGTAAGTTTTGGGTATTTTGGGAATATGGTTAAAAAAATGGTTATTTAAAGAAGCCAAAGGTGTAGAATGACTATTTGAGGCAATTTCCCTTCATTTTATTAGGCTGAATATTGAAGGAATAATTTTATTGTGTGTTTCATTTTATTAGGTAGGATATTTAAAGAATTATTTTGTTTTGTTTTAATTGAAGGGATTGCATGATCAATTAACCGACAACTTGCAACTAGCCAACACAAAAAATTTAGGGAAATTAATTGTTTGAGGCATTTTTTACGGCAGTGTTATCTCATAGCCGGTTTTTCTTTATTTTTACTGAAATAACTATCACGTCCGTAAAAATAGGTTCGTAATTACGGACCTACTTTAAAAACAAAAACGAATCTGGTTGATTATCATTTTTTTTGCATATTGTGGATCTGGGTCAAAAAAATTAAGAAAAATGGAACAAATTTGATTTTTTTTGGTATTTTTGAATTTCGAGTGCGGACCTAGAATTGCGGACCTGGTGAAAATAAGGAGAAAGTGTGTAGGAGGTGAAACCACCATCAAAAAATGACAAACAATTAATTTCTCTAATTTCAATACAAGACTACCATATTTGACTTTTTATTTCTTTTCCGATTAAAAAGTTTTACACCCTTAAAGTTTAAAGTAACTTATCTTAAAAATTATTAATATTTTAATCAAACAAATTACATCAAAAGATGAGAATTTTGTGCAATTCGATATGACATCCATCTCGATATAGTTTTTTTTTGTTTTAACTGTTTTTACGTGACATGCTATATATGTGTTATATTCATTATGAATATTTATGTACGTTCAAGTGTGTACAACAGCTCGACACCGTAAGTTCGTAACTCGATAATACTTTCTTCACAATTTCTTCAACGTCGTAAGACACCGTGTTATTCATCATCATAACCCAACACCGATCGAGATCAATCGAGAACCCATCAGGACCAAGCGCGAACCTATCTAGAATTCATTCATTGATTTGGTGTGTGTTAAACCATAACCTACTACATTAATTTTTCATCAAGAAGTACCTACCGATTGATTTATTATTTATTTATGTGTGTAAAATCATAGCCTATTACTTTCAGTTTTTATCGAGATGGATTGGGAACCAATCGAGACTAATCAAGAACACATCGAGATCGATCGTCATAAATCGAGAACCCATCGAGACCAATCGAGATTAATCAAGAACCCATTTATTGACTTGGGGTGTGGTTGTGTGTTAAAATCATAACCTAATACCTTCATTTTTCATCAAGACCGATTGAGAACCTATTGATTAAATTATTGTGTGTTTGTTTGTCTAAAACCATAACCTATCATTATAAGTTTTATCGAGATGGATCGAAAAATTTATCGTGATAAATCGGAAACTCATCAAGATCAATCGAGAACCCAATAAAGAAAAACTAGATTATGTAGAGTTGAACTTTAGTATAGTCATTATGAATAATATTTATATGGATGATGAATAATATGTATATAAATGATGAATGTTATGATGAAATTAATATTTATGATATATATCATACTAATATAAATATAGAGAATTATTGTATACACGTAATTATACATAAATATTCATGATAAATAATATGTATATTCAAGATGAATAGTATATATATACATGCTAGTTGTGTACCCGTGCATGCGGCGACAACCGAAAATGTAGACGATTTTGAAAGTTTTGGTAGTTTTGGTAGTTTTGGTAGAGTAGATTTTAATCTGGCAATGTTCTCACAAAAGACCATAATGCAACAACACAAAAGTTAAGGACACGATGGTCTTTTCTTGATCATCCGCACAACAATAATAAAATCTAAAAAAATTGAAGTCGAATACGCTTTTATTCTGCTCAACATGAATTCACCATTTTTTAGATCATCAGAAATATTGATTTGGACAAATATAAACAGTTGACAATTTAGGAGTGAGCATAACCGGGTACCCGATTAAATTTCATGGAACCGGGACCGGGACCGCTCACCTCGGTTCTCTTTATTTTGGAACAGGCTCAGGGTGTCATTGTTTAGCAACTGTTGAGAATCTATAAGCCATTATTTAGCCAAACATGGATATAGAGGATGCATCTTTTTCATCCATAAGAGGCCCAAATTTCTGTAATACTTTTAAAAGCGAGCAAGTTCAGGGTAAACTGAGGTTGGTCATAAATTATCGGCCTCTTAATCTTTTTTTAAAAGGTGAAGGAGCATTTGAAAGCAACACAAAGTCGACCGGGGAAACAAAAGTCAAGTTCTCTTCCCAAGAAAAATGAGATGTGTTCCCAACAAGGACAAATGTGTTCTCATCCATCCACATGATTCAGCCAGTTCAACCTCCGGCTCCAGTCAAACAAATTGAACATTGTTGGTATGACGTATGCGACTGTCAAGATTGCCTTGACGAAGCATACCAGGTTAAATATAACGACAATTCCTGAAAAAAAAGGTCACAACAGAAGCTCAAGGAAAGATATGAATCAGGACCCTAATGTAGGATTCCTCGGTGAACCATCGGGCAAGTTTGACTACTATGTCCTTTACAAAGACTCACCAATATCAACTCCTAAGCCATGTCATGATCTACCACCCACAGACTTTTCACGCCGGACCCAACAAGAATGCTATGTTATTACCCCGACAACCTCATCACCCGAATACCAAGCCGAGTTTCTACCGCTAACCTCGTTCGAAGATGCAAACCAAAGAACCAAGCAAAAGTGGAAGATCAAAAATCCGACAACCGTAGGCCCCACAGGGATACGTACCCCTATGACTAACGCTGAAGCCACTCTCAATTAGCAGAGTGAAAATGTCGTTGCCCAGAACAGAGATCTTCAGGCCCTCCTTGCACAACAGACAGAGTGTTGGTCCCGAAGGCCTATACAAGTTTGTAGAAGGGGGGGGGGGGGTTGAATACAAACACACATATTTTACTTTTCTAAATTGTTTATTGATAAATCATTAACAATTTACAGCTTGTTGCGGAAACAAGATTAAGGATAAACCTAAATCTAAACAAGTTGGAACACAAAGGTTTCATGCACTAAGAGAGAAGGAAATTACTAATAATAACCTATCTTGAGATAAGAGATTTAACTTGTCCAGAGTTAGCAAATTACTTCAAATGAAGTGGGTTCATCTCTTTATATATTGCATGCATTAAATGCAAGTCAGTATACACTTTACACGTGTCATCAACTGGTTGGTTGCATGTCATTGACCTTTGTTGACAACCTTAGTAGTCGCATGTATGAACAGTGTAGTATCAGAGTGGTTGTACGATTTCAGACAGTCGGAGGTTCTTTTCTGACATTTCGTACGGATTCGTGCAAGGATGGTTAAGACAAAAGTACTTTGTACCGAGGACTTCATGATCAGCTTTCGTTGATTCAGAGCGTTATCATTTTCTATTCAGCGAATGATAAAGTTCAGCGATAGCTAAAGTCTTGTACTTGATACTTCACGTTGATTGGACAAATCCGAGTCTTCGCTGATCCGCATCAGTTCATTAGGAGACTTGTCGCTGGTTCTTGAGCTTGATCTTCGACTTCAGCATAGAACCTATGTTGACGTGAAACTTGTCTTCAGGGATCATTTATAAACAACTAACTTATCAGCGATCATCATAATGACTGAACAGACTCAGAGCATTAATGGTGAACAGTGTTCGCTGAATGTTTAATTTAAAGAGCGAGAGTTCCTATCAGCGGTACTGTAAGATCTTAGTACTTATCAGCGATAGTGAAACTCTGATACATATTGTTTACTTACAATTTTCACTAAGTATATAAGAGAGGGTCATTATCAAATCACTGAGGGTTTGGATCAACAATCTCCTCCTATTTGATTATGACATAGCAACAAAGAAAATTGCTATTTAATAAAAACATAAGGATAAAAAGAACTCATAAAATATTTGTCCCTTTTACTGTTTTCTGGGATCTTTTCAGTACTGATGGAGTAACGTACATTCGCTGAAATCTCTCTTTAAAACTTTGAATCAAGTTACAAAGTAAAATGGAAAGATTACAAGTACAAGCGAAATAAATTACAAGTACAAAAGTTGTAGACAGATAAGGATAGAAAGAATTACAAGGCGATCCTATCCGTCAAAAGGTTCTTCCTTAATGAGAAGTTCATCAAGGGTCTTTGATGTTGGAATCATCCAGTCAGGGACATCTTCTCCTTGATTCTTTTTCTTCAGAGCTGCTTCAAAAATCAAGGGCTTCAGGTGTCTAGCTTTAATGTCGCGTCTGACTTCACACCAGTATATGAGATCTCTGAGTTGTTCGATGGGAGCGATGTGGAGCTCAGAGATAGGTTGAAGGTGATGATTTCCATAATAGTCTAAAAAGAATATACCATAGGGATCACTTACAACTGTGCCAGGAATGAATGTTTCTCCAGGTGGTAGGGAGGTGTCAAGCGCTGAGAGATCGGCATCAGGGCCAAGAACTTCAGCACGAAAGAAACCAATACCCGTTTCATTTCGAATATGAGGACCTGAACCAAAGACTTTCTTTTTCTTAGCAGAGACTTTCTTTGGTTCAGGAAGAGTAGGAGGAATATCCACACAAGATGAAAGCAGGTCGATCTGTTTGTTTAAGATCTTCTCGACATGGCTTTTGAACTTTGAGCGCGATCCCTGAATGGCTAATTTTGTTTCTAACCATTCAGAGAGACCAAACTTTTCTAAGGTAGCAGCATAGAGGGTTTGCTTGGTTTTGTCATCTCTGTAGACATCCACTTCAACAACAGGAACGTCAGCGTACAGTCTTCCTCTGATGTTTGCCTTGATTATTTTGGATGGTCTAGATCGATAGGTCAGCATTTGTTTAGCCCATTCCAAAGTCGTATCAGAGACCTTAGTCTTTTCTCTAACGATCTCTTGAGCATCATCCCATAGCTGACGTTGAACATCAATGGGAACTCTTTTCAGCTTGGGGTCTTTTATTGATCGTTAAGTAAGCTTGATGGCGTATTCTCTGTCTTTTTCTTCAACTTCCTTTCTTTCAGCGATTAGGCATTCAGCTCTATGGTGTTCCTTGTATTCAGCTTGAGAATTTTTGAACTTTGGATGAACTGAAGGAAGTTGATCACGCTTCAGAATGATTCGCTGATCCTCGAATCACTTTATTATTTCCTCTCTTCTTTTCTGATCCTCTTCACTTAGCTTTTGAGGAGCTAAGGAAGGTCTGCATTTGTGCGAGAGTAGCTGTTCTTCTGGTTCATCAGTCTCAGAGATTAAATCCAAGACTTGGATTATTTCTTCAGCAGCAGCTGGTTTTATTGGTGAAGTCGCAGCTGTGGAACCTTCAGCGATATCCTCAAACAGGGGAGAGGACTAGCTGAAACACAGCGATCTTACAAGTAAGAATTTGGGTAGAATCAGATAGAGAAAATTTGTTCAGGTGTATAGGCTTGGGTAGTAGAACTGATAGTGTATGATAGAGGAGGGATGGAGTGAGAGATGTTTAGTGTACCTGACAAACCGGCTTTTCAAGCAAGATCGTCAGATTGTCATCTTCAGCGACGCTTTTGCCTTTGCCTTTCTCAGCTCCAGAGGCTGAGGACTTTGTCTTTGTCCGCTCCCCTGAAGGTTCATTTATCGAGATTCCCTTAAGAGCTTTGATCCTCGGAGCAGGTTTGACGATAAAGAAGTCATCGTCATCTTCGTCATCATCATCATCATTCTCTGGAGAAGAGGATGGTTCATCATCAGGGATGTCGATGGCTTCATCATCTTCTGCTTCGGATTCGTCAGCTTCTTCTTCGAGTTGCTCCCCCTCAGATACAGAGGTGAGCTTCTCGGTTTCCTCAGGGTTTTCAACTCCCTGAGGTCCAGCGGTGGTTTCTTCAGCATCCTTCTTCTCTCCCCTGATAGATTCATCATGGGAAAGGTCTTCAGCGCTCTTCTCCCCCTCTTTTTCATGATGAGTAGGGGAGGAATGGGTTGACTCAGCAGGTTTGATAGGTTCTCTGTCTTCTTGGCCAGAGATACCTATACAACCTTCAATCTTTGCTAATCTGTCTTCAAGGCCAGAAATAGCAGGATTGATCTTCTTCAGCTCAGTGCGATCCTCCGCTGTGAAATTTTCAGATTCAGGGACAGGGGCAGGGGCAGGAGCTGGAGTATTCGCTTTGTGTAGTAGCTGCTCGATCATCGTTTTCATCAAACCAACATCGGTCTTTACGGAGCCTAAGTCAGTCTTCACATCAGACATATCTCCCTCTAGTTGTCCAACCGATGTCTTCAGCGTTGTTACCTCGCTGGACATGGATGAAACGGAATTTTTGAGAGAGGTGTAGTCTGTGTAGATGTCAGCGAGCACCTTGGCGAAGTCGCTGAGAGTTTTATCAACTTGCTTCAAGTCATCTGTGGAAGCCTTCTTCTCCACCACTGTTGTCAGCTTTGTAAGATTCTCTCCAGCGTTTGTTACAGCTGTAGAGTTATTTGAAAGATTAGTGGTGAGATCTGTAAGCTTTGTCTCCACGGACTTCAGAGAGGCGTTGATGTCTCCCAAATTAGGACCTGTAACATATAAAAACTTGTGAACAGAGGAAAGCTCAGAAGTTTGGGGTTTAGTGACAGTGTATATGGGTTGGTGTGTACCTGTAGGAGGATTGGTGAATTCATCAAAATCACGAGTTCCTGAAAAATGTTCCATGTCGTCTTCAAAAGTGCGTTGACGAATGGTCATCTCTGCAGGTCCTGTGCCTATCACTCCTTGAAGAGTATTTTCTTTAACTTCTGGAGGAATGACAGGTGCTTCAGTGATCATTGGAGTAGAGTCCAAATGAGTGGAGGGAGGAGCGAAGGATAAGAATGGAGGTTGGGTTCTGAGTTCAGCGTTGGAATCGCTGAGAATCACTTCATCAGTCTTTTGAGAGACTGAAGGAGGGTGGGTAGGTTCCAAGTTAGTAACCTCAGCGTTTAGAGACGCTGAAGTTGGGATGGAATGGATGGGTTGTTCAGGTGTGGCAGAGCGTACCACTGAACGTTCCTTCAGCTCTACAGAAGGAGCTGAGGAGTCTTCAGCATGAGATTGTTGGGGTTGCTCCTTTGTTTTCTTGATCCTTTTAGAACCAAGTGGGGTAGATGATTGTTTCCTTTTCTTAGAAGGAGAGGATTTTGTGTCCTGGGTATCAGCGATGGGTATTGTCGCTGAAGGAGCCACAGAAGTAGAAGAAGAAGGGGTGAGAAGAGTTAAAAGGGTAGAAAGACGTACCTCATTTTCAACTGGTTTGAAGTCAAGTACCTTAGGGCCAATCTGAGAGAGTTTCAGGTCGCCCTCTTGCGGGTAACTGTCCTTCAGGCCATATTGGAAGATGGCGCTGATGAATCGGGGGTAAGGAACCCATGCAGGCCTGTCAGCGGCAGAGTCTACTCTTTGCACCAAGTCATCATAGATGAGAGATGCCCAGTCAATATATAGACCTTTCAGCAGAGAGTATCCCATAGCTTGCTGAGGTTGAGCGGCTTGATCAGAAGAGCCAGTCTTTGCAGTCATGCAGCTGATAAGGTGAGCGAAGATGAAGTTCATCTCGCTGGGCATTTTTTACTTCTTCAGCAGGATCAGCTTCTTCTCAGGCTTCTTGTCTCTGCCCATTTCCCATACATAGCCCATTGCATCAAAAAATGCAATAAGAGCTTCTTTGTCAGCGAGTTTCTTATGGTCAGGGAAAGGAACAAAAGGCTTTTCTTTTGTGGCGATGGGAAAGTTCAGAGCTTTGCGAATGATGGCAGGTGTGATCTTTATCGTGCCATACTCAGTATCGCTGAGGATACAATCAATTGTTTTGGAGGGATCTTTGGCGGATGGTAACTGAGAGTGTCTGGCAGAGTACCAGAACTGGGATAGTAGTAGCTGACTTGCAGGAGGTGAAATGGTCAGGGCTGTTGAAATGCAGCAATTCTTCAGGAAATTCACAGCATCTTTCAGATGTGTGACTTGCTTTCGAGGAGGAAACTCGAGAAGCGCAAAAAGATTGTTTATTTTGGTCCAATCTAGTTGATCCAGAGTGAACTTAACCTGAGGAGCCTTGATAATTTCCACTTCCTCAGAGTCAGTGGAGATGTTCTCAGCGGTATTCGAAATGTCAGACGAAGCCATTTCTCTGTATTATCAGTTCAACCAAAGATGTTAATAAATAAGAATAATCTTAATGTGGAAAGATTTTCCATTAAGATGGTTCGAATTTTATCCATTTCATTCAGACACATAAAGTCTTAATGAAGATTAGGGTTTTTCTTGATTTTTGAAACGAAATGTAAAACCCATTTATTCTTGTTATCCAGTTTTCTATGAAGAATTAGATTCTGGAAAAACAAATGTGTGAAGAACAAGTTTAAGATTTTTGCATTTAAACTTGAAGAACAACCATGAAATGGTTGTGTTCATAAAACCATGAAAGAAATGATTTCATTTTTAAGAAGTTCTTTTGTTTGATCTTGTTAAAACAAAGAAAAGATCGGAAACAAGTTATACGCATTCGGTAATAAATAAGAACATATTAACCTTGATGTTTGATGAAGAAGATGAACAGTTGTTCTTGAGAAAAAATCGAGAGCCAAATGCAACAGTGAATTCTTTCTTTGCTTGGAGGAGAAGTTTGCGTAAAAGAAAAATATAAACAAAGAATTTGTTTATATAGAGATTTTAGAAAGAGAAAATCTTGAGCGGGAAAAGATTTTCATCATGACACGGACACGTGTTTGCATTTGATTGGCGAGAAAACGAAACGTGCAAACGTGTGTCAGAAAGAAGAACGTGCCAGGGCTTATCCGTTGTAGTGACGTCACAACTGTCCTTTCATATTCTTGGTTGTCTCTAAGGTTTTGAAAAACTCAGGGACACTTTTGAAAACATGAAGCACTGAATAGAAATATCAGTGATGGTTTTAGAAATTTCAACGTATCGCTGATAAGGAAGAGATATTCAGCGATGCATTTTGTTTTGAAATCTTGCATTTTCATGCGATTGTCAGAGAGAGAAAAACATACCTTGATATCAGCGAATCAAGTTTATTCAGAGAGAAGATGATGGAATGGGTTAAAGAAGTTTATTTTATCCAAAGTATAGTAGTATCGCTGATCTAATGTGAACCGCTGAAGATTTTATCCTTCAAAGTTCAGCATTCCAAGCTCGCTGATGAGAAAGTTGAATCTTGTCTCATCAAGAGGTTTGGTAAACAAATCAGCTAACTGAAAATCAGTTGGAATAAAATGAAGTTCTATATCACCATTCATCACATGATCTCTGATAAAATGATATCTGATTTCTATGTGTTTGGTCTTTGAATGTAGTACTGGATTGTTTGCTATAGCGATGGCACTTGTGCTGTCGCAATAGATTGGAATCTTGGAGAGCTGAAGATCATAGTCTAGTAGCTGATTTCTCATCCACAAGACTTGAGAACAACAGCTTCCAGCAGCTACATATTCAGCTTCAGTTGTGGAAGTGGACGCTGAGTTTTGCTTCTTACTTGTCCAACTTACCAGCTTTCCACCCAGGAGCTGACATCCTCCTGTGGTGCTTTTCCTATCCAATTTACAACCTGCAAAATCACTATCTGAATAGACGAGTAAATCAAATCCTGAATCTTTGGGATACCAAAGACCTAGATTCGCTGTACCCTTAAGATATCGAAAAATTCGCTTTACAGCTTTCATATGAGATATCTTAGGTTCAGCTTGATATCGTGCACACAAGCAAGTTGCAAACATAATATCGGGTCGGCTAGCTGTAAGATACAATAGTGAGCCGATCATCCCACGGTTCAGCGTGACATTGACAGGAACACCCTTAGTGTCCTTATCAAGTATCAGCGGTGGTGCCATAGGGGTTTTCATAGCTGAACTTTCAGTTAAATCAAATTTCTTCAGCATATCTTTAACATATTTTCCCTGATTAATGAAAGTTCCTTTTTCAGTTTGCTTAATCTGAAGACCAAGGAAATATGTTAGTTCACCCATCATGCTCATTTTATACTCATCTTTCATTCTATCAGCGAAACGAGTACAAAGATCAGGGTTAGTAGAACCAAATATAATGTCATCAACATATATTTGAACTAGAATGATATGACCTTTCACTTTTCTAAAAAATAGAGTTTTGTCAATCTTACCTCGCTCAAAATTTTCAATATGGAGATAAGTAGAAAGAGTGTCATACCATGCACGAGGAGCTTGCTTTAAGCCATAAAGTGCCTTATCCAGTTTATAAACATAACCTGGATGCTTAGGATCTGAGAATCCTGGAGGTTGTTCCACATAGACTTCTTCATTCAGCTTTCCACTTAGAAACGTTGACTTAACATCCATCTGATGTACTTTGAAGTTTTTGTGTACAGCATATGCTAAGAATAGACTAATAGATTCAAGTCTTGCTACGGGAGCAAATGTTTCGTCATAATCTATGCCTTCCTCTTGTCTGTATCCCTGAGCAACAAGACGAGCTTTGTTGCGGGTTACAGTACCATGTTCGTCCAACTTGTTTCGATAGACCCATTTAGTGCCTATCACTGTCTTATCAGTTGGTCTTCGAACAAGTTTCCAAACTTTGTTTCTTTCGAATTCAGTCAGCTCTTCTTGCATGGCGCTGACCCAGTTTGGATCTTTGAGGGCATCATCTATTTTCTTTGGTTCAGTTAGAGAAATAAAGTTAACAAATAAACAAATATTACCTGCACTTCATCGAGTCTGAATACCAGCGTTTGGATCACAAAGAATTTGATCAATTGGGTGATTTACAGTCCATCGCTGAGCCGGAGCATACGTCGCTGACTCATCTTGAACTGGAGGAGCTGAAGATGAGGCTTCAGCTACTTCTGGAGTATCAGCTAAGAGAGGAATACTTGTATTTGTCATTTCATTTACTGATTGCTGAGAATTAGATGGAATGTCTGAGACATTTGGATCAACGGCAGGTATAGTGTTTATAGGAACAGCTGAGACCCATGATGTTTCAGCTTCACTATTCTGCATGTTTGGAATGATAGTGGGACTATCATCTTCTACTGGATGAGTATGAGGAGTGGGAATGTCTTCTGAATCACCAAGATAAGAAAACATCCATTGATTCAGTTCTTCAGTGTCAGCGTTCGGTTTAGAGTTTGCTGAACGGGATTCGTCAAACGTGACGTGAATAGTTTCTTCTACAGTTTGTCTTCTACGATTGAAGACTCTGAAGGCTTTGGAAACTGAGGAGTATCCAAGAAAGATTCCATCATCAGCCTTAGGATCAAACTTTCCAAGGGCATCTCTGTTGTTCAGTATGAAACACTGACATCCAAAGATGTGAAGAAAGCTGATTGAAGGCTTTCTCCCATGAAAGAGTTCATAGGCTGTCTTATTGAATCTTTTGACTATCAGCGACCTGTTTTGCGTAAAACAAGCAGTGTTGACAGCTTCTGCCCAAAACTGAGTAGGCATGTGAGAATCGCTGAGCATTGAGCGTGCAACTTCAATAATTGTTCTATTTCTTCTTTCAGCGACTCCATTTTGTTGCGGTGTTCTCACTGAAGAAAAGTTGTGAGAAATACCCTTACTCTCAAAGAAGGAATCAAGAGAACTGTTTTTGAATTCAGTCCCATGATCACTCCTTATTGAGCGAACGGTCAGATTGTCCAGGGTTTCCATCTTCTGAACAAAGGTGATGAGTTCTTCAGGGGTGTCACTCTTTGAACGGAAAAACATTACCCATGTATAACGAGAGAATTCATCAACTATGACCAGCGTATATTTCTTTCCAGCGATGGATTGTTTGTTAACAGGGCCAAACAAGTCCATATGAAGTAGTTGTAGAGGAGATGACACTGAGGAGACTTGTTTTGATTTAAAGCTTGCTTTGGTCTGCTTCCCTTTTTCACACGCTGAACATAAAGATTCTTTGGCGTATGAGTGTTGAGGTAGACCAGTGACTAACTCTTTTGAAGAAAGAGTATTCAGTGTCTTGAAATTCAGATGAGAGAGCCTCTTATGCCATAGCCAATTGACATCATACGAGGCTTTTGAGAAGAAACAGGAGTTCTCAGTGGTTGTTGAGTCTATGTTTATTACATAAACATTTTCCAAACGATAACCGCTGAGTGCTATCTTCTCATTTTTGTCAATGACAAAGCAGGATTCCTTAGTGAAAATCACTTTGTTATCCATGTCGCAAAGCTGACTGATGCTTAGAAGATTATGCTTCAGCCCTTCAACATATGCGACTCTTCTGAAGGAGGTTGTACCATTTGAAAGTACACCATATCCTCGGGTATGTCCTTTTCCATTTCCACCGAAAGTCACAGAGGGACCCTTCTCTTCCTTGTATTCAGCGAGCAGGCTTTTCTTTCCAGTCATGTGTCTAGAGCATCCGCTATCGAGATACCAGATACCCTTCTTAACCTGCAATACAAAGGAATATTAGTTTTTCTTAGGTACCCACTTAACCATGTATACACATTTGTCAGTGGAAGTAGTTGGAATGGAAGGTTCAGCAGTCTTCACAGCATTTGAAGATTCAGCTTTGTCTTTCTTCACTTTGGTTAATTTCTTAACCTCAGTGGTAGGAGTCACCTTGACCTGATTTGCACCAGGGTTGGTCTTCTTTGCCTTGGGGGCAATCTTCACCTTAGCTATCTTTTCAGCTTTGGTGGCTGTGGGGCACTTACTAGCAATATGATCAGTGAGTCCACAGTGATAACATTTCCTATAGCTAAAAGTAGTTCTAGGACCATTTGAATGCTGAGCTTTTAATTTATAATTAGAAGTGCCAGCACCAAGTAAACTATTGGCTTTAGAAATGGGACGAACATTCAGTTCTTCAGATTTCTTACCAAGGACGTCCACTCTGAGTCTAGGAGTAGATCGCTGAATAGATCCAGAGATCTGCTTCCTTGATCCAGAGGAAAGGGTCGCTGAAGCTTTAGAAGCATTCAGCTTTGGTACTAAGGTACCCTTCTGAGGATTCTGGTAAATAACAATTCCTTTACCTTTGTCTTTAGAGACAGAGTAGGTTTTGAATAAACCATTTTCTCCTTGCCTTTTGAGGAGGTAGGAGTTTCCTCAGGGATTGGTGTAATGGACGAGGAGTACTGAGAAGATGAAGTATCAGCGACTGAGGATACGAATGTTCCAAATTTAAGCATTGAACGTTCAGTGGTTGGTTTTGGAGTATCATATTTGTAACCCAGACCACGTTTATCACTCAGGGGAATCTGAGACTTTATTATCTCAGTGATCTTTGTTGAAGAATTACACCATCCTTCAACAGTAGCTTTTTCAGCTTTTAATGCAGCGATAGCTTCTGCTTGTTCGATTTTGACTAGCTGATTTAAATATACTTGATCTTTAAAGTCTTCTTCAATTTTAGAAAGCTTTTCTATTTGAAGGTGGCAGTTTTTAATTTTCCAGCGAGATCAAGGTTTTGGTTTTCAACCACAGTTTTGCCGTTCATGGCTTCGTATAAACTTCTAGTCAAGAGATCGATCTTACGGAGACTATCAGCTTCATCAATATTTGCAATATTGGTAAAGAAGGAAGGTGATACCTGAATAGCAGAGGTTGAAGTGGAGGGAATGTCTGAACTTTCTTCCTCTTCTTCAATCTTGGCCATAAGACATAGATTTGCTTCATCATATTCAGAGTCAGATGATGATGCTTCTTCATCAGAAGCAGCCCAATCATAGTTAGCCATCAGGCCTTTGCCTTTCTTCTTAAAGCTTTTCAGCTTCGCATATTTTTCTTTCAGCTTTGAGTATTTGTCATCTTTATTCCTTGGAACAAAGGTTTTCTTTGTAAAAGTTGAGGGTCTAGAAATGTTTTTAGACCTGCACTCGTTAGCGAAATGTCATGTCTTTTCGCAGTTAAAACAAGTAGCAGTAGCCTTATCAACAAAGCTGATGATTTAGGCTTGTCAGTTATGGAAATAGGTTTGTTCTTTCTAAACATTTTCTTTTTGGCAAATCTCCTGAACTTTTTAGTTAGGAGAGCCAAAGATTCATCATCATCTGAGAAATCAGAGTCTGATGACCTTTCAGAGTTACTTTCTAACTCAGTGATAGTGACCGAGGGTCGCTGAGTAGAAGGTTCCTCTGAGATTAAAGCAACAGGGGTACTTTTGGAATCTTTTACAAGATTCTTCTTAAGATGGCTTGATTGCTCATGATTCAGCAACGTGCCATACAAGGTTGAAAGGGTCATTGATTTTAGATCCTTTGACAGCTTGAGACACATAGAATAATTGTCCCAGCTTTCAGGTAAACATTCTAGGAACTTTGTCAGCACTTCAAAGTTAGAATATTCCTTACCAACAGTTTTCAGATCTATAATTAAACAATTAAAACGTTGGTGAACTTCATAGAGAGATTCATTCTTACAAGAAATGAAGCTTTCGTATTGTCTTACCAGGTTGATCTTTCTTGAGTCCTGGACTTCAGACGTTCCTTCATACTGAACACATATTGTGTCCCACATGGCTTTTGATGTTTTCAGATTCATGACGGAATGGTAGACTTCGTCAGAAAGAGCCATGGATAGTATGGATCTGTCTTTTGTATCTATAGCCACTTTCTTCTTATCTTCATCGGTGCACATGTGTATTTCCTTAGGAATCAGCCTTTCTGGAATAGCAGGTCTATTCGCAGTGGCTGGAACTGCAGGATCAATTGTTACAGGGATGTATGGGCCGTTTTCAAGATAGTAAGGCATAGTAGGGTCTACACCTTCTAAGAAGAGTGTCATCCTATTTTTCCATAAGTTGAAGTTATCTCTGGAAAATCTAGGGGGTTTTGCAAGAGAACCATTGTCTATATAATTTGTGTTTGTGTTGGTGGCCATTTTCAGATAATAGCAAGGAAGAGAAATATCTTAGATTAGATCTTGTTTATGAGATTAAACAAATCCGCTCTGATACCACTTGTTGGTCCCGAAGGCCTATACAAGTTTGTAGAAGGGGGGGGGGGGGGTTGAATACAAACACACAGATTTTACTTTTCTAAATTGTTTATTGATAAATCATTAACAATTTACAGCTTGTTGCGGAAACAAGATTAAGGATAAACCTAAATCTAAACAAGTTGGAACACAAAGGTTTCTTGCACTAAGAGAGATAAGGAAATTACTAATAATAACCTATCTTGAGATAAGAGATTGAACTTGTCCAGAGTTAGAAAGTTACTTCAAATGAAGTGGGTTCATCTCTTTATATACTGCATGCATTAAATGCAAGTCAGTATACACTTTACACGTGTCATCAGCTGGTTGGTTGCATGTCATTGACCTTTGTTGACAACCTTAGTAGCCGCATGTATGAACAGTATAGTATCAGAGTGGTTGTACGATTTCAGACAGTCGGAGGTTCTTTTCTGACATTTCGTACGGATTCGTGCAAGGATGGTTAAGACAAAAGTACTTTGTACCGAGGACTTCATGATCAGCTTTCGTTGATTCAGAGCGTTATCATTTTCTATTCAGCGAATGATAAAGTTCAGCGATAGCTAAAGTCTTGTACTTGATACTTCACGTTGATTGGACAAATCCGAGTCTTCGCTGATCCGCATCAGTTCATTAGGAGACTTGTCGCTGGTTCTTGAGCTTGATCTTCGACTTCAGCGTAGAACCTATGTTGACGTGAAACTTGTCTTCAGGGATCATAAATAAACAACTAACTTATCAGCGATCATCATAATGACTGAACAGACTCAGAGCATTAATGGTGAACAGTGTTCGCTGAATGTTTAATTTAAAGAGCGAGAGTTCCTATCAGCGGTACTGTAAGATCTTAATACTTATGAAACTCTGATACATATTGTTTACTTACAATTTTCACTAAGTATATAAGAGAGGGTCATTATCAAATCACTGAGGGTTTGGATCAACACAGAGTCTCTAAAAACACAAGTACAACTTGTTAAGAAAGTTCAGTCCCTTGAAAACACGATTCAAGATGTCAGAAAGAAGATGTAAGGCCTTCACCAGGAACTTCTAGAGATAGTTCGCACTATCCCATCTTCCCAAGCTTCTAATGACCTCACGAAGAAGGAAGCAGAGATGAAGGTCTTAAAATCCCAACTTGTTGATCTAGAAAGGCAACACAAACAGCACAGGGTTACAACACGAGCTGATGATCTGTGGCCGTTACCCTCTACCCTTTTCGTTGGAACATCATTTGATCCACAACTACTCTCCTTATCACCCTTCCCACAAAAGTCCTTGATGTTCTCAATCTGGTCTAAAGAGCAAGAAAAAAGAAAAGCTAAAGCCTTACGAATCTCCCTCAAACCGTCCAATTGAAATTCTCTAGTGGCACAAAAGCTTTTCAAGAAGACACCTCCATGGAAGCCTCCTTAAAGCCATCATCGGTTCTTCCAATTGAAATGATAAACCCTCCCTCATCATTCCTAGAGTCTCTAGCCCATAAGGAATCATCCACCAGCTCAACTTTTGTTGCCCCGGTCATTACGACTTCACCGCCTGATCGCACTAAAGGTGATCTCTCAGATGCCTTTGAACATCTTTTCATGGCAGATCTAGAATCCTCTACAGTTCGCAACGACTTTGAAGAAGACTATATAGTAGATGATGAACCCTCTGCAACTCCACCGCAACGAAAAGCAAAAAAAACCAAAGTCAGATTCCAATCAAAATATCACTTTTGATGACATTCCCCATCCTAGTGGAGAGAAGATGGATAGAAATGCTAACATGGTGCTCCACTGAGTTGCAATACTACGAGATGGACATGGTGATTAAAAGGTTCCTGACCAGGACCCAAGGACGTCTCAGAGATTGGTATATGAGTCTTAGAGAAGACCGACAATTGCAGAATTTATGCATATAATCTATGCTGAATTCATCGGCAATCCAGTTGAACACACAACTTAGGCAAGAGAAGAATTCTTAAAGATGAGGTGTTTTTCATTCCAAAAGAGAGACCTTGAAGAACATTGCAATCGTATGTCAAAAAGGTTCTATTGTCTTCAAGGAATTGATGATGTGAACCTCAAACAAGTCTTCCTAAACTCTTTCCCAAAATCTCTCGCAAACGAAGTGTTAAGATTGTTTGAGGCAAAAAACATCACAGTTGCTAATACTACACTTGGTGTCCTATACCAAATGGTGCTCAATGCACTTGCCAAGTTTTGCAACTCACGGAAGTTTTTTGATGAACTTGAAAATCTGACAAAAGTCTTGGTTCAGCCTGTGATGACAAGTACCTCAAGATCAAATGCAAAGATAAGTCTTCATATGACTGTTCTCACAAGAAGAAAAAGTTTCACTTCAAAAGGTTCACTAGCTCCTGCAAACGTAAAACTTCTCGTGGCTACCTACGAAAGAAATGGAATTTCATTCGGAAGAAATCACGTAGAGGTGTCACTTCTGATAGATTCTACATATGCAACAAGAAAGGGCACTTTGCGAAAGACTGCAAAGATAAGAGGAAGTCTCAAGCGCTAATTCAGAATCTCAACCAGGTTGAACTAGTTGATATCTCTGATTTATAATCCTGGTACTCCCTTGATGATGAACTAGGCGATCAAACGATATGTACGATTGCCTATTATGATTCATCATCAGACGAAGAGTCCGAGTCAGATTTCTCACGAGATCACTCAGACATCGAAGTATTCATGACAATCCCTCTTTCCTTTCCTTCTCATTCCCTTCCCCGCTCGTTCTACCCCTACAAAAATCCCAACATGCACCTCTAGCCAAAGTTCATCTTCTCACATCAACTTATGCTAAGCCTATCCCAGTCATAGCCTTTTTTGATACAGGGTCTTCAGTTTCAACACTAAACCCAGACATTCTCCCTAGTAATTACTGGAGACCACATCACCAACATTTCCTAGCAGCGAGTGGCGATACATTTGTTATTGACAAGATCAGTATCCCAGTACATGTTCGCCTATTTCCAAAGTGTGTATTAGACATAGGTTCTTGGGGTCAAACTCCCATGGTAAAGATCTCCTTATCAGATTTGATCTCCTCCACACCTAGCCAAACATGCGGTTTGCAGAACAGGGCCTCCGATACAAGAGCTATTTGAACCCCTGGAGTTCAGTACCAAAACTCTATATGGCATCCTCACTAAGCATATAAGCTCTTAAACAAAAGATCATTCAACTGTCATGTACTTCTAGCCATACGGAGTTCCTCACCAATAGCAATTCGTTTTTTGTTACATTACCATTCAAACAAAATGAGGACGTCAACCCAACAAAGGAAAGCCACCCAAGCATGAATCCCGATCATTACCAACTTGTTGTCCAAGAATGTTCAGAACTTGTTGATCAAGGCATTATCGAGCCCACGACATCACCATGGGCTTGTGAAGCATTTTATGTCAATAAGAGAAGCGAGCAAGTTCAGGGTAAACTGAGGTTGGTCATAAATTATCAGCCTCTTAATATTTTTTTGCTGATGATAAGTTCCCCCTACCTCAGAAAAGGTCATTATTCTAGTCTCTAGCAGATGCAAAGGTCTTATCCAAGTTTGATCTGTGATCCTAGAAACAAGTATGTAAAGATATGATCAAGAATCACTGGTCATCTCTCATTAACATCAAAGGTATAGTTACACAATGTAGAGAGAAAATACAAGTGACTTGAATGGTAGTTCTAGAAGTTAAGCTCTAACTAGGCTATTTATACCTAGACTAGAAACTTACAAAACGAGTCCCTTAACTTGGATACAATTTACATTTTCAGCACCAACAATCTCCCTCTTTGTATCCAAGTAAGAAGAACATAAAATCAAACAAGTTGCTCAGGAGGAATATATCTCTTCCTTATCCCAAAGATGATTTCAAACCTCCTTAGCGCGTTCCTGCATTCCAGTCTTTTATCAATAGCTTCCAGAGCTCTGTTGATCAGTATCTTCTCCTTGTCTTTCAGAGGCACCAGCTTTTGTTCATCTAATTTGAGCTTTTCATTCAATCGAATCTTTATCAACTTGAATGTACCATCACAATACTTGTTGACTTCGGTGAATCTCATAAACTTCTTTCTTTTCTGCCCATTGAAGTAAACGATCCTAAATTCTAGTTTTTCCAATACTGTGTATGTACAGGTATGCCTTGAGCATCAGGAAATCTTCTGTTAGGTCTCAAAACATTTACTCTGATCTGACCTCCCTCCAAAACCATTTAAAAGTCAGTCAAGTAAGCAAGCTTTATCAAATTCTTCATAAACCTCTTCACTGCTTGATAAGCCTCAGGCCATGTCTTGTTTTTGTTCGAAAGCCTGGAAAGAATGTCATATAATCTGAAAAAGTCTTCACAGTTCAAAGACTTAAAATCTGCTTCACTGAATGACCATTCTTTACCATCTGTACGGTAGACTGTGAATCTTGGATACCACACGTTCAGTATTTTCTCAGATTCAATCTTTGTAATCTTCACAATCTCTTTATCCGTTCTCACAAACTTCAATTCTCGGTCTTTGGTCTTCATCAAATGAAGATATTCAATCTGGTGTAAGGATGGTAGCTTCTCAATGGAATAAAGCTTTACCTTGTCAATTGGTTGAACTTTGCTCACGAAAAGATCGCTTCTAATATCCTCTAGAAACGGAGTGATAATTTTTATTTTGTGCCATCTTCTTTCAATTAAGGATTGTCTGTCAATCAACATCTGGAATACCCTCATTTCTGCCTCAGATACCAGATCTTTTATCTTCCCTTCAGGTAGATCAGGTATGACTGGAACATCTATTACAGGATCAACAGCTTTAGGAACATCGGGAACATTCTTATCATCAGAATCATCTCCACCTGGTTGTACATTCGTTGCATTAAATACATCATCAAGTTCCTCTTTTATCTTGATAACTGTATTCTCAGATTCATCTTCTGAATCTACATAAATGATATCCTGAATCAGATCATCAGCCATTCTCTCCTCTTCAGTTCTGTTATCACTTCCACCATGCTTTTCAACCATAGGAATGATATCATCCAGAACACCAATTACATCACTATCATGTACATTTCCACCACCACCACTACTTGTACCAATATCCACATGAACTGTTTCAGTCTGAGTACCACCACTAGTTTCCCCCACTTTTTTCCTCTTACTCATCTCCCCCTCATGGTGATCAGGATCAGGATCTTGCTCATCATGCTTTCTCTTACTAGATTGGGCTTGAACACCGCAAGTTTGCTCCAAAACGGTGATACAGTCAGAAAGGGTTTTGAAGCCAAAGGTAATGGCTTGGGTCATATCAGAAATGGATTGGTTTAAGGTATGGATATCAGCTTGGGTAGGTAACTAGTTTTGTATCTCGGTTTGTCTTCTCAATAAACCAACTAACTCCAACTCTTCTTCGAGTTATTATCACCTTGCTCTAACAATCGGGTTAACAACTGAGATTTAAGTTCATGTAAAGGAAGGTTAGGAGGTACCTTGCTTTATGGTGTAGGCTGAGATTTTGGATCAGGTTGAGCTTCGGATTCAGCAGCTGGTGTTTCAATAACAGATTTCCCTTTCACTGCTCGACTCACTTCGTTAGACAGTTTCTCAACAATCTCTTTCAATTCTGCATTCTGAGCTTTATACAAATTGTTCAACGAACCGATTGCTAACTCCAAAAGTTTTACTGAAACAAAGTTATAGGGAGAAGGACCCATCAACGATCTTATCTGTTGGGCTCAAACCGGGGTAACACCCAGACCACTTAGGTTACTGGTTTGCATGACAGTCGAAGAGACTGAATGGCATGTGTTCAACGCTGGCATGGTGTTAACGTTGACATGACTTCCACCCGGTCCTCGTAAAGCACCAACGAATGGCGGCATACTTTGGGTGTTCCGATTGGATCACGAAGAATTCCAATAGTTTATGTCACCAACTGTGTCATGACTGGCGGAATTTGTGTCCTAGGAAATGAAGTTGTTCCAAAGGGCTCTAGACTCAAAGTGCTTACAAATGAAGTCGGTGGTTGGGGCAACTACCTACCTGTTTCAATACCAGCAAACACCGATTGTGTTGCCGATAGAGTTTGTGCTAATCTCCTGTGAGAAAGTGAAACATCAACTTGTTGAGAAGTCGATGAGTGGCTGAGTGGGGTTGTGAAACGCATAGTTGGGTCCACTATGTCTGTTTCAATGTCTAATGGCGACGAACGCTCATTGACAGTAGATGTGGCTACCCGGGTTGACTCGGTTTGGATAGGATCAGTACTTAAAACTTTTGTTGATCCTGTTTCACACTCGCCATATTTTTTTCTTTCCTTCTCACTTAACCTCACTTCATTTTCTGTTTCAACTAATTCTCCCTCAGAACACCTTATATATCCTCGAGCACCAGAGTTAGTCTCGGTATTTACAACAATCTCAAAATCATTATGATCATCGGGTTGATCATCATCATCAGAACTATCAGCCTCTTTTTCATCATTAGCTTCATATGAACTTGAACTTGCAGAATAAACATTGGCAGGATCATCTATATCATCAAATACATCATCATTTTTGTCGTCGGAATCTGAAGATCCAAGACTTTCTTCATCAACAACACGGGACGACTGACCAAGAGCACCCCCTTCTCCAGTTCCCCTCACAATATTTTTACCTCTCAACATACCCTGTTCAGATACCCCATTATCCTGAACTCTCTCTCTAAGCTCTATACCCTCACTCCTCTCTCCTAAATGGATGGCACTTTGGGTAGGCCCCTCCGGTTTTGGCCAGGCCATAAGTTCACTTTCTCCTCTATACTCACTCACAAATGGTGACTCCTGGTCAGTGTAAGCAAGTACAGATTCGGGTATGACCATGATATGAGGAAATACCAAATTGGTTGGAATACGAATATAATGCATCCGTTGGGCTGGACCAAGTATGGCTCCTTGACGTCTCGGAATCTCCTGATTTGCATTCATGATGTACTAAATAACTATCTGTAAGAATCTCTGAAATGGTACAAAATTCCTTGCTTTGGATGGCTTAGCTTTATCCGTGACCACCTCAATCAGTTCATTCCAAATAAGCACCGCAAAGTCAATCTTCCTGTCAAATGCGATAGCATGGAACATCCTCAGAACAGAGATGCTACATCTATCAAGTCATGTATGCTTGGAGGTCAAACATCTGTTGACTATACTAAACAAGGTATACCAGATTGGTGGTAGATACTTTCTTTTGAAATTCGATGCACGGACTAGTACACCATCCACAGTATCATTGTATCCCAACGCCATGATATCCTGACATAGATCCTCTTCAGAAATCATATCATCAAATGTTTTTGACATAGGTAGATCCAGAACGGTTCTGAGTCTCTTCAGTGTAAGCTTTGCATCAAAATGATCAACTTTGAGTGTGAAAAACTGATTGGTGTCTGAAACTGGAACAAACTGAATGGTAGACCATGCATGTTGTAAGTAGATCAGTAGAACAAGCTCTGTCTTCTCCAAAACAGTTCTGAGCGGATGACCTTTCAAACTTCGACGATGATGAGATAATCCATTCTCACATTCATATCGAAGGTAAAATTGTTGTGCTGAATTTTCAGATAATCAGTAGGCCAGATCAGATCATCATCAAGATTCATGGCGTTAACTGAAGGATGTGATGACCGATGTGATGGAATAACGGTGGTTTCGTCAGAAGAATTTCCATCACCCTGCTCATGAATTTGTGCCATTGGATCTATTTGGGAACAAGTTAAATCACCGGGATAAAATTCGCAAGTAACCACTTTTGAGAAAAATCTCAAAATTTCCAAAGTCTGGGATGTTATCGCACAAAACACAAAAGTAGTCGCATGACACTCTAATCGCATAAAGCTTGCACTACGAAAGAAGTTATCGCATAAAACTTGTGCGATTAGGATGAATGACAGTACTGTGCGACAACATTGAATGTTTGAATACAAGTTTTGTGCGACAACGTTGAGTACTTAGAACCTATTTTAAATACTCAACCCAGATTCTATGAGAGTTTATGAAATCGCATAAAATTGAGTACCCTAGTGTCGATTAACTAAGATTAGCCCTATCTTATCATGTTTTAACCGAAACACTAACACATTGATAGCTTAAATTTAAGAATATGAACAGTTGCTTTTGGGTTCGACTTTTTCACATTCAAAGCATCAAAATGCAAACAAGTAATGGATAAACTGAAATGAATCAATGGAAATCACTAACCTATAGTGATTGCGAATCGAATGCACAAAGAAACAACAACAAATCGTGATTTCGAAAACTATCAGTTGAGAGAGAATAGGGTTTTTGCGAGAAGTCAGAAAAAAGATACAATTTCGAAAAATCGCTCTATATATAGAACTCAGGGTTTTGTGACACGTGGCACAATCTGATTGGTCCAATGGTTGACCTTCCACGCGTCAAACTAGTCGCATGAACGTATGCGAGTAGTTCATCTTCATCACATGAAACTTATGCGATGAAGGATTCAAAGTTATCGGCCAAAACTTGTGCGATGAGCACAAATGAACAGTGTTAATCGCATGACACATGTGAGATTAGACTTTTGATTGCATGAAGCTTATGTGATGAACAGTGTTAATCGCATAACACTTATGCGATGAGAAAAGTTCTTGGTCAAAGCTTGTGCGACTAAAATTTTGATCGCATGATGCTTTGAGCGATAACTCTTCACATTTAGACATTTTCAAGAAACATTTCAACTTTTCAACTTTTTCGAAAATCAACGTTTCCAAGTTAAAAGATGTCCAACTTTTAACAGGTTCTCTCCATTTGACTTTTCAAAAACACTTTGCTCCCCCTACAATGATGGATAGGATTTTCAAAAATAATTTTCCATCAAGTAGGGTTTGCTTCAAAATTTGGATTAGAAAACTTACCACTTTCTTCAATGAATAATCTGAAGTGTCAAAACATAGACTCACACATGATTTGATCAACACTTGGATAATCATGATTTCATGCTCCCCCTTGACAAATGATCAAATCTTTTCTTTTCTCCCCTTAAACACATGCACACACATCAAACTACACAAAAACCATGATGATATAAAATTGAAATTAACAAGACAAGATAAAATTTGAAATAAACTTTGTATACTACAAAAAGACATAAACTTTTGAACTAATCATAATAAAGATTCAATAATATGAAAATGATTATTTTTCAATTAAGATTAGAAGCTTAAATGAATAATAAAAAAATTAATGTATTGAATGAATATTATGAATAATCAAACTTTCATGTTCAACATGCCTAGCTTTGAAAATAAAATTTTGAAACGTTTCTCATCCAAAGCTTTAGTAAAAAGATCGGCAAGTTGAAATTCGGTAGATACAAAGTAAAGTTCAATTGTACCTTTTTCCACATGGTCCTTGATGAAATGGTACCGAATATCAATGTGCTTCGTCTTCGTGTGTTGGACAGGATTCACTGAAATGGCAATTGCGGATTTACTGTCACAATAAATGGGAATTTTGTCATACTTACATCCGAAATCCATTAGTTGAGTCTTCATCCATAGGACTTGCGAACAACAGCTTGCAGCAGCAACATATTCAGCCTCCATCGTAGATGTTGAAACACAATTCTGTTTCTTGGATGCCCAACTCACTAATTTATCTCCCAAAAATTGTACATGTCCGGTTGTGCTTTTCCTATCTATTAAGCTTCCACCATGATCTGCGTCAGAACAAGTTGTTAGCTCGTATCCCGTTCCTTTCAGATACCATAGTCCAAGATAAGTCGTTCCTTTCAAATATCTGAAGATGCGCTTAACCGCTCCGAGATGAGATTCTTTCGGATTTGCTTGAAATCTGGCACATAAACATGTAGCAAACATACTATCTGGACGACTTGCAGTTAAATACATGAGTGACCCGATCATACCTCGATAAGTCCTTAGATCTACCTTCTTACCATTTCGATCTGGACCGATCTTAGATGTTGGTGCCATAGGTGTTCCAATTAATGTACAATTCTACATTTTGAATTTTTTTCAAAATATCGAATATGTATTTTGATTGATTGATGAAGATTCCCGTCTAGAATTGCTTCACTTGCAATCCGAGAAACAAGTTGATCTCTCCCATCAGCTCATTTGGAACCTAGTCACCATGAGGTTAGAAAACCAGGTACACAAACCAGGATTAGTCGAACCAAATATAATATCGTCTACATAAATCAGTACAATAATGATATCACCTTCTTCGCGCTTAATGAATAATGTCGTATCGATTTTACCTTTGTCGAATCCTGACTCGAGTAGAAAGGTTGAAACAACTTCATACCATGCGCGAGGGGATTGTTTCAATCCGTACAAGGCTTTATCCAGAATATAGACATGATTTGGATGTTCCTTGTCGACGAAACCTTCTGGTTGAGAAACATATACTTCTTCCTTAAGAACTCCATTCAGAAAAGTTGTTTTTACGTCCATTTGATAGACGGTGCAATTCTTGTAAGCTGCAAAAGCTAGAAAGATTCTTATAACTTCAATCCTCGTAATCGGAGCATATGTTTTGTCGTAATCTATTCCCTCTTGTTGACGGTAACCTTTTGCTACGAGTTTGGCTTTGTTACGAACAATTATTCCATCTTCATCCTTTTATTTTTAAAGACCCACTTGGTACCTATGATACTCTTATCCGCAGGTCGTGGAACTAGCCTCCAAACTTTTAACGCTTCAAACTGGTTTAGCTCATCTTGCATGGATAACACCCAATCTGGATCATTCAGAGCCTCAGAAACCGTTAAAGGTTCAATATTACTCAGAAAGATCTCAAAAAGACACTCATTTTTCGTAGCTTTGAGAGCTGGCGAACGCGTTTGAACTGGTGAATTCGGATCACCTATTATCTGATGAATAGGATGAGCCTTCGTCCACTTTGTTGAGCGTGGGTGTGGAACATACGATGTTTGAATATTGTCAAGAGTAGCATTTGTCTCTTCATCAACTAATGGTACATCGACTTTAGCGCTTGGAATTTCCGGAAGATTATCATTAGAAAGAATAGGTTCTCCAGAAGATTCATGTGTTTGCTGGGGTGTAGTTGTAACATTGACTGACGAATTAACATTCTGTGTTGAAGCTTCCACATCTATAGGAACTGATTGTTGTGGAACATTGTCTTTTGGTACATAATTTTCTTGAACAGGAGTAGAAACATCAACCGTTGTTGAATGAGTTGCATCTTTTTCAGTATTGGCAGTGGAAATTGTTGTAGATGCAGGTTTCTTCCTGTTAAGAACATCAAAAGAATTGTAAGTACCAAAACATTAATCATAAAAATCTTCAAATAATAAATCAAGATCAGATAAATGAGATTTAGAAGTTGAAGGTTGATCCTGATTTGGTTTTGGAACAGGTCCTGAACTGATTTGTCCAGAAGCTAAAATTCCAGTAATCACGGGTTCTGAACTGTTGTGATCAGAATCCACTGCTTCAGTTTCATCAAACTTTACATTAACGCTCTAAATAATCGTCCTTGATTGCTTCAGATACATTCGATATGAAGCTGCGGAGAAAGAATAACCGACAAAGATCCCATCAATAGCCTTCGGACTGAACTTGTTGCGATTTTCTTTGTCGTTCAAAACAAAGCATTTGCAACCAAAAGCATGAAAATTCTTTATGGTTGGTTTCTGGTTGTTCATTATCTCATAGAGAGTTGTACCAAACCGGCAATGAATTATTGAACGATTTTGAGTGTAACACGCAGTTGCGATAGCCTCAGCCCATAGAAATAACGGTAGATTAGAATAAGCCATCATTGTTCGTGTGGATTCGACTAACGTTCTGTTTCCTCTTTCCACAACACCGTTCTGTTTAGGAGTTATAGCCGTAGAAAATTGTTGAATAATCCCGTTCGATTCATAAAAATCTCCTAAGATTCTGTTTTTAAATTCCGTGCCATTGTCTGAACGGACGATCTTAACCGATAATTGAATGTTGTTCTGTGCTGACTTGATGACGTTGATCAAATGATCTGAAGTCTCATCCTTTGAACGAAGAAACTTGACCCACGTGTAACGAGAAAAATCATCAATTATCACCAATACGTATTTCCTACCATTAATGCTTTCAATCTTCATAGGGCCACACAAATCAACATGTATTAATTCCAATACACTCTTTGTCATAGGTTCAAGTTTTGGCTTATGAGGAACCCTCTTCATCTTACCTTTCTCACAGGCATCACATAAACTTTCAGTACCAAACTTCAACATCAGAAGACCCCAAACTAATTCACCTATAACCAACTTGTGGATATACCTAAAATTTAGATGAGATAACCTTCGGTGCCATAACCAACTTTGTTGAATTGAAGCCTTTGAGAGAAGACACACATCACTTTCTGGATTCACCGCTGACAAATTTATTGTATAAAGATTTGATTTTCGCGTGCCAACTAGGAGTTCTTTTCCTTCCTCAATTCTGACACAACACCTTGTCGATTTGAAATTAACTTCCAAATCTTTAACACAAAACTGTCTGATGCTAAACAAGTTGTGTAACGTCCCAAAAATTACAAGAAAATTTAAATTTTTAAATAAACATTTCATTTATAACAACTCATTAAATGATCCCAACGTTTCGTTTGTAACACATAATTAATATCTTCATAATAAAAACCAGCGGAATAAACGTTTAATTATTAAAACCCATAAAGCAACCAGCTCTCCTCGCGCGCCAGTGTGTACTCGTCACGCCTTGGAGCCGCCCGTACCTGAAGCCACAGTTTATTGGGAAAGGGTAAGCACGAAGTTTAGTGAATTCAACACCATAAGTAACACAGTTATTTCCACACCACCATAAACAGATAATTGCACATAAACAGCATACAAGCCTACGAACAAATCATAGACGTGCATACTCACACCAACCCACCTAATAGGCATACGTCGGTCCCACCGACCACACGACAACCGTGCAAACGCAACCCGGCACCCCCGGGTTCATACGCCACCCGCGTATACAACCTTCGCAACCCGGCACCCCCGGGTTCATACGCCACCCGCGTATACAACCTTTGGCCCCACCAAGTCACTACGCCACCCACGTATGTAATCCTCGGCCCCCACCGAACTCCTACGCCACCCGCGTAGCCACACAATAAAGGTCCGACTAGACACCCCACGATTTAACCCCACACCACAAGCAAATAGAACTACCACACATACACACAACGTAATGTAAAAATAACCGACATTAGTTATAGTGAGAGAACTCACCTCGAACGCGCGCCTAGCTTAACAATACAATTCAAGCTTCACAATTACGGTCACTTCCCAGCACCTAAACGCATGTTAAAACGTGTCAATACGAGACCCGGACCCTATGACACGACACACGCTTAAACCGTCACTAAAACGGCTTTTCGGTCTAACCAAACAGGTATGTTCGGGACCTGATCCGACCTCCTTAAACCCAGAAAATCCTCGATTAAAATACATAACTAGAAAGTACTCTGAGTTAGGGTTCCAAGGACATATTATACGCCCCCTAACGATGTTTCTACATTTTATTACGGAATTAATAAAAACAGTTCGCAGAACAGTGAAAAACAGCAGCTATCGGTATAAAACGACGATTTGGCCTATGCTACGTTCCGAACTGGATTTTGCACAAAACACAGAAAAGTTACTAGACTCCAATTGGGAACGTTTGGCACCGAAATCACCCCAATCCGAGTTACGAGTAAAGAGTTACGACTAACGCAAGACAGGGACAGAAATTGCAGGTTTTTTACATAAAATGACGAACTGCTGTAAAAACGACCACTTTTTCACCTCTCTCTCGGCTCTCTCTCCCTCTCGGCGCTTCTCTCTCTCGGCTCTTCTCTCTTCGACCGGCAACCACAAGAAAAACAAATATCGAGCCGTAGGGTTTCCTTGGTTTTTCTTTCTTGGTTCTCCTCTCACGCCACCTCTACAAACAACATATGGGTCTTGCTAACTTTCTGCATGGGCCGAAACCCATGAGGGTTTTGGCCTTTGACACAAATAGCCCCTCAACTTACAACTCTCTCGCAACTAACCCGAATTTCGACACTTTAACGATTAAACCCAACTCGACTAACCCCGTTAACGGAAACCACAAAAAAATCAAACTTAAACGAAAAGAAAAGAATTAACACTAATAAATCACATACCGGGATACGGGCTTTACAACTCTCCCCCACTTGGATTAGACTTCGTCCTCGAAGTCTATGCCCGTGTATAGCTAAAGATAGTTCTCCCACATCTCAACCTCAGGTTCCCAAGTTCACTTGAGACCCCTTCTAAAACTTCTCGAATACTTTCCTTACTAACGTACTCCTTCTAGGACATTGAAA
Source organism: Saussurea involucrata (assembly GCA_033807775.1). Lineage (NCBI taxonomy): Eukaryota > Viridiplantae > Streptophyta > Magnoliopsida > Asterales > Asteraceae > Saussurea > Saussurea involucrata. The sequence continues at coordinate 55,158,113 of CM066316.1, forward strand.
TTATGATCGATAGAACACTTCACCAATTAGAATCATTCCTAGCCAAGCGACTTCGGTTGTCTCCCAACCTTAGATATTCTATACCTCCCGATTCAAATCTCAAGCTCTAACATCCTAAAGTTGCTTACCAATATACCCAACTGGATACTCGGATCCGATCATTCCTACTATTAACCGTCAATTAACTCCTACGAGTTCTACTAGACTCCCAAAATTTACCTTACACGAATCGTCAAACCAGTAAATCTAAAATCACTCACGAAGGTCATTCCACCATAACCATTCATCACAATTACGCATCTCAGGGTTACTACTACCATCATCATAATTATTTTAAAATCGGCTACAAATCTCCGATTACACTAAAGGTGTTTGGCCTCAAGCCCAAAAGTCGACACTTAAACATACTACTTACTAAAAAAAATTACTGCGCATTTATTCCCTTAATTACAAAGGGCGTCATTCCCTTAACCGACACTATTCGGTCCACACTAACAACCCGTGTGGAATACCCAATCTTCCACCGTCTACTTATCCTCCACGCTCGCTCTAGGAAACCTAGTTACACTGTATCAAGATACTTAAAGCACATGTTACAACAGCAACCTCGACCTTACACCGGATGCGACAAAAGTGTACACATAATTTCAAAATCAGTTCCACGACATTTGACCCCAAAATTTCTCTTTTTTCAACATAAAATGTCGTGGCACAGGGTTCACCCACAAATCTTACGCGCGTCGGCTAGTCATACAAAACGATGAAATGGTTTACAAATATATATATATTTTTTTTTTTGTTAAAACACAACTTGTCTCGTGTAAGTTTCAACTTAAAGATAAAAACCAATCCGTTTCCATCATTTGAAAATATCGACTAAAATCTCATAAAATCTCAAAAAGGTGGGGTTCTTTAAATTGATTTCCAAGATTTCCCCAAATGGTCACATAAACAAATAAGATATGCATCTCGTGAAATTAAACCCACACGACTCAACATGCCGTAAAACAAAACTTATTTTAACCAACTCACTCAAATAGCTTAATACAGAAATCGTGGAATGTAACTTTCCGTCTCAACTCTAACATATGTGGAGGAGTTCCAATGTTAAAGTCACAAGCCGTAGTCACTTGCCCAACATTTTAAACACCACAAGACACATATATCATCTTACCCGAAAGAACCGTTGGAAAAATAACGAAAAGAGACAAATTCTAACAAAGTTTGCACTCCCGTGATAGAACGATTTCATACACTTTCAAAACCATATTTCAAAATCTTGTGTGCGTGCTGAACATTTCCCAAAATTCCAAAACACCATCCATAAAATGATTTGAAACACAAGAATTTGTTAATGTAATCTATTTAAAAATCAAACTTTGTGCATGACTTAGTCGGCATTCTACGCCTCGACTCCTACTCCTCCAAATCTCTCTGGTCCACTAGCGTCATCCGGACATTTAAACCTCTTAGGCAAGTTGGGAAATTACATCAAATAATCCCTACGATTTTTCCTAAAATCAAAGTCGGCTCTATAAGCCTATGATTCTAGCACAATCATCCATCTTGGCCCGACACAAACATCTTCCTCATCGTCACTCCAAGTGATCAATACCAGAATCGTCCTTTTATTCCAACAACTACTAATTTTATAACCTTCGACACTACCATAACGATCATCCCATCAAAGCAAAACAAGTACACACCTGTACTAGTAGGTTTACTATAGTTGTCCCTCCTTGTGATGGCTATTCTGGGTAGATATTACAACGAGTTATTAGCAAATAATAACTCACACTACAACACTCACGCTCAACTCCTTGGATATTTCGTGATTTTCCCCGGCTCGAGCATTGATCCTGTGCTTTCGGTAGTAGGAGCTCTACTACTACCATCCACACCTATCATTGCCTGTTCCGAGTCCCATCCCGAAGCGCCCAAGTAGTTTCTCGCCGATAACTATACCCATATGCCCACACCAGCATATGTACACTCTCTTCCTAGCTCCCTAGGAATTCCACCCCAAACACTACCCTATCTACAACGAAATTCCCACTAGTCATGACGAGTAGCCTCGCGAATGCACAGTCGCACACAGTGTAAAACCAGATAGACATTCGAATATAGGATTCTATCCTACAACGGTTGGACTCAAACAAGAGCTGCGCAATAGAACTAAATCCGACATTCTAGGGCTATTCGGTTCCTACCGCATACAACCTATGGTGCATTCACTTAACAACCTATCAAGGCTAGCATAAACTTCTATTAGCAAGCAACAAACATGCCGTACAGTGTAATAAGCACCAAGCAATCTAGCATACCTACTCATATATAAACACTCTTCCCAGCTTCCTAGGAATTTCATCTCATCCCACTACCCTTGCTACTACGGAATCCCTACTAGCCATAACGAGTTGCCTCGCGAATACCCAGTCGCATGCAGCGCGAAACAAATAGACATTCGAATACGAGATTCTATCCTAGAACGGTTGGACTCAAACAAGAGCTGCGCAAAAGAACTAAATCGAATATTCTAAGGCTATAAATTTCTTACTGCATACAACCTAGAGGGCATTCACTTAGTAACCGATTATAACTAGTATAAATCCCTAATAGCAAGCAGTACAAACTACAGCATAGTATTAACAACTGGCAATCTAGCATGCATACCCTATGATCTAGAAAGCAATTTTGCATACGTACTCATATGTAAACGCTATTCCCAGCTCACTAGGAATTTCATCTCATCCCACTACCCTTGCTACCTCGGAATCCCTGTTAGCCATAACGAGTTGCCTTGCGAATACCCAGTCGCATGCAGCGTGAATCAAATAGACATTCGAATACAAGATTCTATCCTAGAACGGTTGGACTCAAACAAGAGCTGCGCAATAGAACTAAATCAAATATTCTAAGGCTATATGATTCTTACTGCATACAACCTATAGGGCCTTCACATAACAACCTACTATAACTAGCATTGATTCCTACTAGCAAGCAGTCATCATACAATACAGTGTAAACAACACAGGCAATCTAGAAAGCGATAAATACACTAAGTACCGTACCTTTCCCATTTGGCTCCGGCTGACTGTACACACTGCGCCCTCGATTACCGTTCCTCAAACGGATTTTTCCTTCTTTTTAATTCCCAAAAAACTTTAAAAGAATTTTTTTTATAGCCGCAAACTTGAGATCAAACACACCGAAATGCGTTTGATTCACTCAAGCCGTGCTCTGATACCAAGTTGTAACGTCCCAAAAATTACAAGAAAATTTAAAATTTTAAATAAACATTTCATTTATAACAACTCATTAAATGATCCCAACGTTTCGTTTGTAACTCATAATTAATATCTTCATAATAAAAACCAGCGGAATAAACGTTTAATTATTAAAACCCATAAAGCAACCAGCTCTCCTCGCGCGCCAGTGTGTACTCGTCACGCCTTGGAGCCGCCCGTACTTGAAGCCACAGTTTATTGGGAAAGGGTAAGCACGAAGTTTAGTGAATTCAACACCATAAGTAACACAGTTATTTCCACACCACCATAAACAGATAATTGCACATAAACAGCATACAAGCCTACGAACAAATCATAGACGTGCATACTCACACCAACCCACCTAATAGGCATACGTCGGTCCCACCGACCACACGACAACCGTGCAAACGCAACCCGGCACCCCCGGGTTCATACGCCACCCGCGTATACAACCTTCGCAACCCGGCACCCCCGGGTTCATACGCCACCCGCGTATACAACCTTTGGCCCCACCAAGTCACTACGCCACCCGCGTATGTAATCCTCGGCCCCCACCGAACTCCTATGCCACCCGCGTAGCCACACAATAAAGGTCCGACTAGACACCCCACGATTTAACCCCACACCACAAGCAAATAGAACTACCACACATACACACAACGTAATGTAAAAATAACCGACATTAGTTATAGTGAGAGAACTCACCTCGAACGCGCGCCTAGCTTAACAATACAATTCAAGCTTCACAATTACGATCACTTCCCAGCACCTAAACGCATGTTAAAACGTGTCAATACGAGACCCGGACCCTATGACACGACACACGCTTAAACCGTCACTAAAACGGCTTTTCGGTCTAACCAAACAGGTATGTTCGGGACCTGATCCGACCTCCTTAAACCCAGAAAATCCTCGATTAAAATACATAACTAGAAAGTACTCTGAGTTAGGGTTCCAAGGACATATTATACGCCCCCTAACGATGTTTCTACATTTTATTACGGAATTAATAAAAACAGTTCGCAGAACAGTGAAAAACAGCAGCTATCGGTATAAAACGACGATTTGGCCTATGCTACGTTCCGAACTGGATTTTGCACAAAACACAGAAAAGTTACTAGACTCCAATTGGGAACTTTTGGAACCGAAATCACCCCAATCCGAGTTACGAGTAAAGAGTTACGACTAACGCAAGACAGGGACAGAAACTGCAGTTTTTTTACATAAAATGACGAACTGCTGTAAAAACGACCACTTTTTCACCTAGCTAGAGGCCGAACCAGATTTCCGCTAAAACACGGAAAATGTGCCCGACCCAGAACGTGAACCGTGGGCACCAGGTTTGCCTCAAACCGAGCTACGGAGAAAATGTTATGGCCGACGCAAAATAGGGACAGAAAGTGATTTTTAAAACGGTTTAGATGTTTTCGCGATTGGGTTACGGTTTAGATATCACGGACGTACGAAGGCTGGACAACACCAATCACTACCCACTGCCGCCTCCGGCAATTGTGGTCGGCGGCGGTGGCAGTTTCGGCAACAACGCAAGAAGGAAACAAGACGAAAAGAAATCTTACCTCGCGACGACACAACCGTGACACACGACTCCGGCTTCTCTTGTCTCTCGCTCGCTCTCTCTCTCTCTCTCTCCGGCGAGCCCTCTCTCTCTCCGACGACTCTTTCTCTCTCTCGGCTCTCTCTCCCTCTCGGCGCTTCTCTCTCTCGGCTCTTCTCTCTTCGACCGGCAACCACAAGAAAAACAAATATCGAGCCGTATGGTTTCCATGGTTTTTCTTTCTTGGTTCTCCTCTCACGCCACCTCTACAAACAACATATGGGTCTTGCTAACTTTCTGCATGGGCCGAAACCCATGAGGGTTTTGGCCTTTGACACAAATAGCCCCTCAACTTACAACTCTCTCGCAACTAACCCGAATTTCGACACTTTAACGATTAAACCCAACTCGACTAACCCCGTTAACGGAAACCACAAAAAAATCAAACTTAAACGAAAAGAAAAGAATTAACACTAATAAATCACATACCGGGATACGGGCTTTACAAGTTGTGTCCTAGTCCCTCAACATAACTGACCTTCTTTATGGTTAACTTGTCTTGCACAATATCACCAAAACCGCGAATTGGAGCAAATTGGTTGTTGGCAAATCTGACTCGACCGCCGTTTTTCTCAACATAGTTTGAGAGCATGTCTTTTTGGCCGGTCATATGTTTTGAACACCGTGAGTCTAGATACCATAAATTATTCTTCTGCAAACAACCAGATCAAGCAGTTTTAGGTACCCATTTGAAGATGGGTCCTTTTTGGTTAGTTGTGCGAGATACCTTTTTGAAAACTGGTGGTCTTTTTTTTTGAAACATTGGTTTGAGCATAAGCATTTGGAACATAATAGGAATTAAACCAACAACATGAACCAGGTTTGGCAAAAAGATTATTACGACCACAAGCAGAACAAAAACATTCATCATTTGAAAAATTCAACAATTGCTTCTTTAAGTAACGCTTGTAAGAATTTACAAGTTGTCATTTATCATCCACACCATGTTGTTTCTTATTTGAAAAACAAGTATTTTTGACATTCTGCTTGGTTGGTAAAGTAGTCTTTTGCTTCACCCTCCATTCTTTCTTCACAATCTTCTCATTCACAAACTTATCTGAAAAGTCAGAAAATCTAGAGTCAGAAGACTTAGAATGATGAGAAGTGTTTTTCTTTGATTTTCTACTCTTCTTTCTTTTCTTTAATGGTTTTTCAGAAAAAGAATCATTCTTTGTATTTGAACATTCTCCCTTACAGAAAGTACTAGAAGGTATTTCATTTTTCAAAATAAAAGCATTATGGTCTGGAAGCTTTTTGGAAAAATCAAATTCACATGCTTTTCGTTTATCACAAACTTCAGGTTTTGAATTATCCTTGGAAACAGGGTTAGGTTTAAAATCCTCATCAGAATCAGAATGAACTTCAAAACCCTTTTTAGAAGAAGAATTTTCAGGATTACACCACGCATTTGAAGCAAACTCTTTTCTCTCTTTTTCCAAATCAATTTCCAAATCAGTTACTTCCTGAGAAATCTCACTAATCTTTTCTTCAAAATTTTTGCATTTAGTTGTAAAATTAGCTTTCTCGTTCTCAAATTGTTCATGCTCAGAGACCAAATTTTTCTCAAGATCCGAAACTTTCTTTGAAAGTTGGAAACACTTTTGATTAACTTTCTGTTTTTCATCAAATGATTTCTTGAAGGAGTCTGAAAACCTTTTAATTAGAGATTTTTCAAGAATGTCCTTTTCTTTTTCAAACTTTTTCTCGAATTCATAAGATAATTCCTTAACACTATTTATAAAAATAGATGTATGAAAATCCTTTTCTAAATCAAATTTCACCCTCTGTTCTAGAATAGAATTTTCAAGTTCGCAAATTCTTCCTTCCAGAATCAAAGGTGGAACATATCTTTTTTGCTTCAAGAGGTTTTTCACAATTAGGTTTAACAGCATAGATGTCAAAATAGTCATTTGAAAGTGTTCCTTTCGGATTCTTTTGATATTTTTTAGTCACTTTAGTATAACAAAATGGAAGTTGCAATTTTGTTGTGGTTAATCTTTTCATTACTTCCTCTTCTCTTATTTCTTCTTCATTCGTCCATTGGAGAACAAATTCAGGAAAATATCTAGCATATCTTAAGTATTTAAAATCATATAACGTTGGTAGAGAATGACTTACCTTTGCCAAACGTTTAGAATTTTCATAACCAAGTCCCCAATATTTGTTGAGAGAACTCACTAACCTTGGTTTGTTCATATGAATAGTTTGCTCAGTTTGATCTCTCATATAAAGCTTCTTTTCCTAATATTTAATTTTGTCTAAAAACTTTGTATTTTGAGTGGTAATATATTTCAAAGAAACTTCACTTTCACTATTCTTATCTTCTAGCTCTTTGATTTTCTTTGTTAGATAAGATATTTAAGAATCACAAAATGTCTTATCCTTTTCAAGCTTTTCTTGTTGATATTTGAGAGTTTTAAATCCATCATTTTTCTTTTCTCTCTCAATATTATCATCAAGAATAGTTTGACTTAGATCTTTGTTTTCTTCTCTTTGCTTTTCCAACTTGGCTCTTAAATCTTGAACAGCCGGTGTCATGATTTCTAATTCACGGTATAAAGTAGCTAATTCACGGTATAATTTGCTAATTCATGACGTAAAGTAGCTATTTCATGATCAACAGAGGAAGGTATAGGAATTGAATTTACCTCAGAGTCACTGTTAGAAGTGTCCTCTCCATCTGAATCAACTTCTGCTTGGCACCTATTGGCTTCCTCTTCATTTTCAGCCTCATCGTCGGTCATGTCTAGCCAGTATTCATCTTCAACAAGTAAAGCCTTACCCGCTTCCTTTTGTTTGGCTAACATCAGCTTTGTTTTGTAGTAGTCAGAATTCCGAACGACCTTCTTCCTACAATCCTTAGCATAATGACCGGGTGTGCCACAGTTGTAACACTTTGGAACATCAGTTGCCTTTTTCTCATCAAACCTTTTCTTACCATCACCTCTATTCCTTTCCTCAAACTTTTTCTCAACTTCCTCATACTTCTTTTCCTCAGACGGCTTTCCTTCAAATCTATTCTTGTTGTCAAACTTCCTCGAACCAGATGTGTATCTTAGATTGTTAGATGACGGCATCTTATAAAATCTTTTCTGAAAATGCCTGGTTAGTAAAAGCATAGCTTGTTCTAACTCGGCTCCGTCATCTGAGATATTCCCCTTATACCAGTCTCAAAAATATCAGAACTCTCATTCAGATAACTATTTGAATGCGTATCAACCTGGAGTGCCACCGGATCAGGAATTTCTTTCTTCTTCTTCTTATTCCTTTTCTCTCTGACTTCTTCCACTTCTTCTTCATCTTGTTGTATGGTTTCGAACAACTCATGTAAAGGCATTGTGGATATTCTTGGGTTCTGTCTCATTCTCCGACACACACTCTTCCATTCAGGTTGTAATATACTTAGAAATTTAACATTGACCTCAATTGTTTCTTTCATTATCTTGTTCATGCTTAGCTCGTTCAGAAGAGTGATAAATCTATCATAAGTCTGAAACAAACTCTCATCTTCTTTTGCCTTGAACTCCTCATATCTATTAATACACAGAGTTATTTTCATTTGGTTTCCTATTTGAGAGCCTTGTAACATCTTCTGTAATTGAACCCACATCTCATGTGCATTATCCTTATAGCTATCTATCTTGTTGTAGACTTCATTCGGTATGCCTATGATTAAGTAAGATTTGGCTTTCTTATTTGCATCGAATCGTGCCTTTTCTTCAACTGTGTATTCCCCAATAGGTTTCACCTTTTCAGTTCCTTCTTGTGCATTAGGAGCAAGAATAGGAGACATTATTTGTTGCATCGGTCCTTGTTCCAGAGACAATAGTAGATTTTCTCCATTTTGTTGTCTTTCAATAAAATCCAAAAATCTATCCTTCCATTGCTCATACTCATTTTCAACAAGAATAGGAGGACGAGATTCGGTTCCAAGTGACAACAATATTTCGTTTTTCATCATCTTTACAATTTACCTGTTAATGATCTTTAAACAGACAAACAAGCAAAATCAGTGAACAGTAAAAAGTTATCGCACAACAAGTATACGATAAACAGTAGTAATCACACGATTCTTGTGCGATGAGGATTGTGAACAGTAGTTCTCGGGTGATACTTGTGCGATCAGGAGGGTTATCGGTCAAAATTATGTGCAATTAGGTAAAGTTGTCGGTCAACAAAGGGCAATGAACAGTAGTTATCGGTCACTACTTGTGTGATCAGACTAACAGTACTTGTCGCTCAACCCGTGTGCGATGAAAAATTCTTATCGCTCAAGTTCTGTGCGATAAGGATGAATATCAGTTTTATGCGACAACTTTGAAGACTTGAAGAATAGCTTTGTGCGACTTCTATGAACTTCGAACCAAACTTTCTGCTAAGTCCAAATTAACACTCTAAACTCCTCCAATTGATACCAAACTTTGAACGAAGGATCGCAATGCTATTCTGAACACTTCTTGTGAAGGAAACAACACCAAAAACTAACAAAATCAGTGTCTTTCGATCCACAGCAGTAAGTCACCAAAAAATCCTAAAAATCCATCAAAATCTACTGTAATCAGTTCTTTTGATCAAATTTCTTGCACAGATTTCTTCACACAATCAAAACGAACACCTCTGAATCAACAATCAAACACAAAACATCCTAAATCACAGATTTAGATCCTATGTCCGAAAACTCAACATTTAATTTCTACCATTTCTCATCTCCAACATTTATTTTGAATCCTCATACCAAATCAAAGAGGGTATTAAAAGCTACTTTCTCTCCAAGATTTGAGGCATTTTCTAAGTGGATCCACCTTTCTCATCTCATCTTCATCAAAGTCTAGGGTTTTGTTAACTTTTCTAGGTTTTTGACTTAAAACCTAGATAGTGAGTTCCTACACCCTTAAGTTCATTTAACACAAGTCTTTTAACCATTCTTTACCTTATTGGCTAACATTTTCTTTTGAAAGCTACTTATTGGTGTTATTAAGCTCATACTCCTATATTTTGGGGATTTGGTGCTTAATGGCAAGGAAATAGGTTATGTAGGAGTATTTATTATATGGACCTACATTCTTTTGTGATGACACAAATGTTGGGAAGATTATGTCTTGTTTTAAGGTTTTGGGATAAATGCTTAGAAAATGGCTTAACGAGAAAGTATATGGCTTAATGATGTTATCTTGGTTTAATAGAAGCATTAATATATGGATTGTTACATTTAATGCTATAACTCATGTTGATTCATGTCTATGTATGAGGATATGCCTTGGAAGTAAATATATATATGTGAAGTCTATGTGCTTAATGGGCTTGTCAATGTGATACTAATGCTACCTTGTGGAAATACATGTTTAAAGGGGATGGTTGGACCATGTTTTACGAAAATATTATACATTGATATATAGGTGCTACTTGGCGTAGTTGCTTGACGGTATTGACAATTAGATGAATCATTAAGTAGGCACTATGAGGATATAGTCTTGGGCACCACCTTGGAGGTATGTGCCTAGATCTTCACCTTAGGGTAATGCCTTGGAGGTAGTCCCCAATGTGTCGGGCCTTGAGGTGTTATTCGTGGGAGTAGACACTAAGGTATATCGTCTCTTGCGGTGTAACTTGATTTGGTGTCTTGAGTCTCCCCCATTGATTCCAATTGTGAATGACCATTTATGTGAAATATGTTTATGAAATATTGCATGCTAAATTACTTGCTCAACTCACTAGGCTTCTTGGCCTAACACTTGTTTGCTTGTTTAATGTGTATCTCATATCCTAGCGGGCCACCTTTAAGAAGACTTAGTCGGGAGCGTGTGAGCTTTGGGGATACACTTTTGGGATGTCGTTGTTAGAAGACTAAATCGGACTAGAGATGACACCCCTTTTGTAATCTTGTTTCTATCATAGAAAATAGATTAGTTGGTTGTCATTTACTTTTCAATATTATACATTTGTATTTAAACAGATATTTGTATATTCCCCTTTTTGGGAAGCTCGTGTTATAACATTATATACCGCTCTTCCGTTTTATAGAAGTTTTTGTTTATCCCTATTTTTAGGGTGTTACATGTTGGTTTTCCTTGAAAAGGATCTCAATTGCAAGTAGGGTTGTAAACGAATCGAACCGTTCGTGAACCGTTTGGCGGGAAGTTCGTTTATGTTCGTTATTTTAATAAATGAACCAACACGAACAATTTTTTTTTTTCGTTTAGTTAAACGGACGAACATGAACAAATGTCTCAATCGTTCATTTATGTTCAGGAACGTTCATTCATTTATGTTCGTTTACATGTGTTTGTTTATGTGTGTGTAATAAATAAACAATAAAATATTAAACATATTAACAATTAAATAATAACTACTTATTAATAATTGTAATTAATATGTTAATAAAGTAAGAATATAATATTAAAACCAGCCAACAGCGCTTTCTTATATATTTGCTAGCATGCTTTTGTTTCTTCTATGATTTGTGACTATATTAACTGCTTCGTGATAGCTATAAGGTGTTTCTAGAGACTATAGGATATAAATATGAGAAATTGATCGTATGGTTGGACTTCATCTACATATATGGATGGATCCAAACTTAATATTGGTCGTTTGATAGGATCACGGAAAAGAAACTTGGCATAAAGGTGACAAATTTAGATCCGTTTTCAAGCTTGCTACATGGGACGTTTTGGGCAACCGCATATGTAAATATGTATAAATTATTAACAAATTAATTTTAAAAAATTAAAATTTAAGGTTACTACAGGCCATGGTTCAAAAAGAAAAGCAAAATACTTAACGGTTTTACCTAATTGCTATTCGTGTTTACATCGACCCTTATCTAAACTTAATAGTTTATATGAATTATAAATTTAAATTAAAAATTCGCAACGGCAAAAAAAGTAAAGTCAGAAACCGAACTCAAAAAAGAAAAACCCGTTTTCAAAATGGCGAGCCATATTGTGTGTAAAGACATGTCATGGCGTTGTTGACGATTGTTTGGCTAAAAATAAAATAAAAGATAATTTTTGAAAGGGTTGTCCCACATCGGTGGAGCAATGAAATGTGGGAGAGATTCCAAGCCTATAAAAAGGGTCCCAGACCTAGGTTTCAAATCCTTACAAGTATTTTATTCTTTTTTTCTTGTTCTCTTGTTTTAGAGAGTAGAAAGGTGTGAGTTAAATCTTTGAAAGTGTGGGTATTACTATTATCGGGTGAGGCTTGAGAGATTAAAGTTGTGTGATTTTAACAAATTTTCACATAGTGGATTTTCTCTTTGGAGGCCCGTGGTTTTTCTCCAGTTTTGGAGTTTTCCACGTAAGTTCTTGTCTTCTTTTTTCCTCTATAATTGTTCAGTGCTTTATCTTATTTTCTCTATTATATTTCATTGATTGGGTTATTGGGAAACATCGAGGCCAATTTCCCAACAAGTGGTATCAGAGCTCCATGTTAGAGGAGGTCTCGGTTAGAGGGTTCTTAGTATGCTCTGTGGTTGCAGCTTTGTCTGATCTTCCACATCAGAAAATAATTATCTCTCGCTCGTATTGAAGGAGGTCTCGGGTTAGAGGGTTCATAGTATGCTCTGTGGTTGTGGCTCTGTCTGGCCTTTCACATCATAAAAGAATTTCTCTAGGTTACTTTGTGTACGATAGAAATGTGTGTGGCGGGAGTACGTGCATAATAGAAAACATTTATTGAGTGTGCTCCTCATAGGCTACAAGCACTTTTCTAGTATACAATATTGTTTTTTGAGGCGTTGATACGATGTCAAATTTTTCAAGTGCAATGAGGTTCGATGTAGAGAAGTTTGACGGAGGGATCAACTTTGGCCTATGGCAAGTTCAAGTTAAGGATGTGTTGATACAAACCGGGTTGCATAAGGCGTTGAGGGGAAAACCAGTTTCCAGTGGTGAATCAAGCGGTACCAGTAAAAGCGAGGAAGAATGGGATGATTTGGGTTTGAGAGCGGCAAGTACTATTCGTCTGTGTCTAGAAAATAATGTTCTTGCAAACGTGCATGGGATATCAACGGCCAAGGATCTTTGGGAGAAGCTTGAGCAGTTGTACCAGGGCAAAGGCATCTCAAATCGATTGTATCTTAAGGAAAAATTTCATACTCTACGTATGGATGGAGGTACAAAAATTTCACATCACCTTAGTGTTCTTAACAATGTCGTTCTAGAACTGGAGGTTATCGGAATTGAGGTAGAAGATGAAGATAAAGCATTGAGGCTCATATTATCTTTACCCTCTTCTTATGAGCAGATGAAACCTATTCTGATGTGTGGGAAAGAGACCATGAAGTTTGCGGATATTACTAGCAAACTCCTATTAGAGGAGAAAAGATTAAAAGGTAGCCATATGACTTCATCAAAAGGTACGGTTTTGGTGACTAGGCAAGAGAAGAAGAAGAACTTCGGGAAGACTCTAATATGCTAGAAGTGTGGACAGTCTGGGCATGTGTAATACCCCGGGTAAGTCCGTTAGTTAAATCCCCTTTTCGTTAAGTTAAGTTAACTTTAAAGTTGGATTTTAGGGTAAGATTGGGTTAAATTATAAGTTAAGGGTGGTTGGGTTATTATTGAGAAGTCCAAGGACCAAAGTGGTAAATTAAGTTTGATATTATCATCTTAGACTTCAGATATTATTCACAACTCAGAAACATCAGATATTTAGTATTGTGTGTGTGTGTGTGTGTGTGTGTGTGTGTGTGTGTGTGTGTGTGTGTGCGTTTGGAGGCAAGAGGGAGAAAAGAAGAAAAGCTAGGTTAAGGCTTCAATTGGTATGCTTGGAAGTGAATCTGAGGTATGTCTCTTTGTATTTTATGTTTGTAATTGGTATTAAAAGGTTTCTGTCGGATTAGAATAGTTAAATACACATCTGAGGTTGATTCAGTCGGATTTTTGGGTAAAAAGGACCAAACCGACAGAGGTTTCCGGACACAGTATGAATGAGTCCGGGTAGTTCTTTGGTGGTGTCCGGGTAGTTTGTTGATAGTGTCCGGATGATTTGTTTGATGGTTTCCGGATGATTTAGATATCGGATGGCATCCGGATTACTTTGGTGTCCGTAATCCTTATGCTGTCCGGAAAGGTTGGGTTATCCGGGTTAGTTGTGTTGTCCGGAAAAGTTGTCCGGATTGGTCTGTGTTGTCCGGATAATTCATGTTATCCGGGTTAATGATGTTGTCCGGAAAAGTTGAGCTGTCCGGGTTGCTTTGGGCTGTCCGGGAACTATAGTTGTTTGGTTGTTTTGATGGCGAGAGTTAGGTAGTTATATCTAGAGTTCATGTGTTCAATTGGTAAGGGGATATTTGTATTTAATCTGTTTCAGATTCTGTGGATTTTGATTGAAAGACTGAATCTTTTGGAGAAAGGCTTGGAAGTGTTTATGGATAAGCAATCGAGGTGAGTTTTACTTTTACAACGTTTTCAACTGGGATATATATGTGATATATATATGAGATTGATATGTATGGATTGGATACGTGATATATGGTGTGATTACATGTTTATGGTTGAGATGGATATGTGATTGAAATGTAATGAAAGGTTTATAAATGACAATATGATATATTGGTACATATATATATTGTATTTATCTGTGCATTACACTACACGAATATATGTTAGCCGAAACTATAGTCGGCGGAGGTGTTTGTTGTAGTTGTTGTACAGCGGTGTTGCTGTAGTTGTTGTACATCGATGCTGTAGTTGTCGTACAGCGGTGTTGTTGGCTCGCAACCAACTAATATGGCCATGGGAAGGAGAATGAGAAAGAGGATGAGGAGTTGAGCACGATGCACGAGTCTTGCTTGGTAGTTAATAATTGTGGTATATGTGTATTTTATAAAAAAAAAGGATTTCTAAACTGACAGGGATTATCTCACTAGACCTTTATGTCTAACCCTCATTTTGTTTTCAAAAATATGTATTCCAGGTCAAGGATCTTTTGTTAGCAAAGGGAAGAATAAAGCATAGGAGGCAGTTGCTAGTTGACGAAGATTAGGATATGTTTACATTTCTTTTGTATTGTATAGTTTTGAGACTTTGGGACCGAATGTGCATTATTATGTATTTTGTTATGAAAGTAACGACGTTATGTATAATATGTTAATTGATGTATATTATGTATGTTATGGGATACCGGGTCGTTACCGATGGTATCAGAGCCCTAGTTTAAGGGATTTAGGTATTAGTATATGTACCTAGACTTAAACTGCATGTGAAGTAGGATGTCCTTGATATATTAGAACCTTGGGATGCTAAGTATAAAAGGTAGAAGGAACATCATGTAAGGTAATTTCAGATTACACCTGGCCAGTGTAATTGTGACCTTACAGGTGCATGTTTGAACTGGAATACCTTGTTATATGGGGTATGTGCGTATGTGTATATTAACCTTGTTGAATCGACAGAGTGGCAAGTCGGACTCGACGTATGGATATAAACAAAGACATGTATATTTATATAAACTCTACACGTGCTAAAGTGCTATTTGACTTCGGTACAAACCGAATTAATTGTGTTTTCGTTCTTTTGTTGCTTATTTGCATTAGAAAAGAACTTGATAATTGTGTTGGCAATATAGATGGGTGTGGAGTGCCTATTAAGTTATTTTCGATAATCTTGTTAGAATTCGAGGTAGTAGTAAGCATAGGATGGTGTTGGAACTTGATCTTGTTAAAACTTTTGATGAGGTAATGATAAGTGATCCTCGGTAATTCGGTATGAGAAGATAAAGTTGATATACTGGAATAAGTGAGGTTATGATGAAAGTAAGGAATTGTTGGGGGAGTGATTTAAAGTTTTCAATTGTTAGCAAATTCAATTGGAAGTGTAAAGGAAGAGCTGTAGCATGGTATGAGTCATCTTCTTCAAAGTTTGATTTCTTCTTCTTTTCTTCTCTATATTGATTAGGCAAGTTTATGGTTGGGGATTTGATAATCCAATTGTTGGTTGAGTTTTAATCCATAAAAAAAGGGGCAAATGATTTTAGGATTGATTCCCTATGAATTTTGATCAAATCAGTAAGAAGCTTCATCATGTTTGCTTGACAGATCTTCATTTTTCCATGGATTGAGTTTTTGAGTTTTGGAGTAATAGATTTGATGAGTTTTATGTCGTTTAAAATGATGGTTATTAGTTCTTAATGTTTATGGTATCAAAAATATCGATTTGTGAGCCTTAGAACTGATTTGGGAAGTTTAAGGATGAGAAACCCTTGATTTTTGGGAGAAGTCTTGTGAAGGGGGCAGACCAGTGCTCTGCGCATCTGGCTGCGCGTCTGGAGGCGCGCCACTAGGGGCGCCAAGCCCTGTTCCCAAAGCCTTGTTCCCGTTTCGCCGTTCGTTCGGGTCTAGGATCGAGGTGTTGATTGGGGGTTTGGTCTTAAGGATTATTGGGAATGTTTTGAGGATGTAATTAGATGGTTTAACACCATTTTGTAGCGCCAAATTTAGGTATTCGGTTTGAACTAAAGTGTATCCCGGAGCGTGTGTCGAAGTGCTAAGGCTAAGGTGAGTTCCCTTACCTTCTTTGTGTGAATGAAAAGTTTTACGAAAGGTTTTCATAACTGATTATGGTTACGAGCATGTTGATCGGATTAAATTATTTAAAGGGTTTTATATTACGCGATGTGAAAACGTTTATATAAGCATGCGAATTGTTTACATGTTCATTTCTACGTAATTGTTTATTGCATGCTGTTGTGAGGTTGTTGCTATGTGTGGAGTTGGGTTGCACAGTAGAGAACAATTATGAATGCCGTGTCTGGCTTAATAAGATGATGAAAAGTTTAGACCACTGTGCAATACCCTTATGTAGAGTCGAGTTTTTGAATTCGGAATGTCAGTATGATTGTAGTTTGAACTATTGCTTGGTTATGTAAGAATGGTTTTATTTACGATAAGATTTGAAAGGGTTGAAGTAAATCCTTGTGGTGGAATGGTAATAAATAGCGTTACGTTACTTGATGTAATATTATCGGCGATGGGTCTGGGTACTGGATAGGTTGAAAATTTGATTTTTTTACACTATGAAAAGTCTTGTGTTTTTTCCTCAAGTGAGAACGGTGGGGGTATAAATTGGTTATGAAGCTTTGGATGAAGTGGGTTCTGTTAGGAAGTATGATGGGTGTGCTTAATTACTGTTGTTCTGATTTTGTTAATGTGTGAAGTGTGATGGCCTGAGTGTAAAGAATAATAGTAGTGTGTGGAACATGAGGATTATGTGTGGAGAATAACGGTAGTGTGTGAAGTCCTGACCTGGTCATGAAGGCGACAGTTTAGGGTGTTGTGAAGATTATACTCATTGTGATTGTTGACGCTATCAAAAAGGGGTATTGTTTAAATGTGTGGGGTGAAGTGGATAAGATGGTGGCAGTTTATAATTAATGAGCGTGTGAGGTGTGGTATTAATGAATTTTTGTAAGTTAAGTGGTAGACTAGTGATGATATGGGATAAGTGTAAATGAAAACCTCTGCTCGGGATTTTGTTTATAAGTTGTTCAGATATGACAAAAGTATGTGTGGAAAGGCAGGGATGTCTAGGTGGTGCGTAGTATTGTTATTCGAGAATAAGAGAATGGAGTGGCAGTAGATGGTTAGCTAAGGAGTGGAGTATTACCGTTTGAGAAATGAAAAATGTGTGGTTGCTTCGAGCATTGAGTGTGATTTCGGATTAACTCGGTTAAGTTCCTGGAATGAGGTGTGGTGAAATTGTTGGTTAAGTATGGTAATCATTTAAATTGGGTGTGTGCGGTTGGTTTAGAAGTGAAAGAAAGCTAGCTCGTAGGTGAGCACCTCCTAGTGAGCTGTCCTTGGGGAAACATGTTTTATATTGAGAAGAGAGTGGAGGAAAGTAGTTGAATGTAATGCTCAGGATGAAGGACCATTGGATAGGATATGGTAGTAGTGCGAGAATGATGATGTGGCAAGTGTGGGAATCAATTGTTATCTATGGTTCGTGATCGGTGTAATTCATGCAAGAAAGTGTTGTCTGCCTTAGACGTATTTTGGGTTAGAGAAGCGACGATAGAGTTGTGTATAGTATATGGAGAAAAGTTTAACTGCGGGTTAAGGTGATACTCCAAGTTGATTCTGTGATTTATGGGAGAGTAGAGTGTTGTTATTTTTGGGAGTGTTGGATTGTTATTGTAACTTTTAGTGGAACCGTTTGATTAGACTTGGTCTTGCATGTATGAATATGATTTTGATGAATGATTTAGTGGCAAGAGTAATTAAGTATTGATGTGTGATTATCTTGGTTATGCTATGCTAGAATGAGAAATGGGAATAGTAGAATGAGGTATACGGGTTTGTTAAAATAAAGGAACTTATCCCTATTATAAAATGATTTTGTTGAGTATAATTTTATTTCATGGAAGAGTATAAGAAATAGATTGTAATTGCTAAGCAAGTTTTATATGGAAAGTGTATGTTTATGTTTTTGAGTTAGTATTGTAAAAGTGTAGAACACGACGTTCGTCGTGAAAGATTGATGGAGTAAAAAGTAATATTAGCGTAGTAAATGTTCCGAGTAAGCATAAAATGTGGTGTTATTTGGATTAGTTTCATGTGGGTATAAGTTAATTTCTTTTGTGATATAAGTGATCTATCGAGTTATTTTGAATATTCGGGGGATTTGATTATTGGGTGATTCGGAAGAAAATTTCGATTATGATTATTTTAGAATTGGGATCGACTTTGTGGGATGGAATAATTGAGTAAATTGCGGATGATGTGTGTAAAGTGTGGTTAGTATTAATAAGTTGGTGGTTATCATTGTTTTAAAAAGGGTGGAATTTTTGTGTGGAATTAAAATTATTGGTGTTTTGGTAATATTGAGAATAGTATACTTGTTCATCAAAAGGTTAATAGTTTGACTCTAAGTGGAAAAGAGAATGGAGGGATGATCTTATTTTAAGATAGTAGAATATTTGGTTTTGATTGAATTTGAGGTAGTAGTGAAAACTAAGTATTTATACCTTTTCGCTTAACCGAATTCCGGGACGGAATTCTTTTAAGGGGGAGATAATGTAATACCTCGGGTAAGTCCGTTAGTTAAATCCCCTTTTCGTTAAGTTAACTTTAAAGTTGGATTTTAGGGTAAGATTGGGTTAAATTATAAGTTAAGGGTGGTTGGGTTATTATTGAGAAGTCCAAGGACCAAAGTGGTAAATTAAGTTTGATATTATCATCTTAGACTTCAGATATTATTCACAACTCAGAAACATCAGATATTTAGTATAGTGTGTGTGTGTGTGTGTTTGGAAGCAAGAAGGAGAAAAGAAGAAAAGCTAGGTTAAGGCTTCAATTGGTATGCTTGGAAGTGAATCTGAGGTATGTCTCTTTGTATTTTATGTTTGTAATTGGTATTAAAAGGGTTCTGTCGGATTAGAATAGTTAAATACACATCTGAGGTTGATTCAGTCGGATTTCTGGGTAAAAAGGACCAAACCGACAGAGGTTTCCGGACACAGTATGAATGTGTCCGGGTAGTTTGTTGATAGTGTCCGGATGATTTGTTTGATGGTTTCCGGATGATTTAGATACCGGATGGCATCCGGATTACTTTGGTGTCCGGATTCCTTATGTTGTCCGGAAAGGTTGGGTTATCCGGGTTTGTTGTGTTGTCCGGAAAAGTTGTCCGGATTGGTCTGTGTTTTCCGGATAATTCATGTTATCTGGGTTAATGATGTTGTCCGGAAAAGTTGAGTTGTCCGGGTTGCTTTGGGCTGTCCGGAAACTATAGCTGTTTGGTTGTTTTGATGGCGAGTGTTAGGTAGATATATCTAGAGTTCATGTGTTCAATTGGTAAGGGGATATTTGTATTTAATCTGTTTCAGATTCTGTGGATTTTGATTGAAAGATTGAATCTTTTGGAGAAAGGCTTGGAAGTGTTTATGGATAAGCAATCGAGGTGAGTTTTGCTTTTAAAACGTTTTCAACTGGGATATATATATATATATATATATATATATATATATATATATATATATATATATGTGATATATATATGAGATTGATATGTATGGATTGGATACGTGATATATGGTGTGATTACGTGTTTATGGTTGAGATGGATATGTGATTGAAATGTAATGAAAGGTTTATAAATGACAATATGATATATTGGTACATATATATTGTATTTATCTGTGCATTACACTACACGAATATATGTTAGCCGAAACTATAGTCGGCGGAGGTGTTTGCTGTAGTGGTTGTACAGCGGTGTTGTTGTAGTTGTTGTACAGCGGTGCTGTAGTTGTCGTACAGCGGTGTTGTTGGCTCGCAACCAACTAATATGGCCATGGGAAGGAGAATGAGAAAGAGGATGAGGAGTTGAGCACGATGCACGAGTCTTGCTTGGTAGTTAATAATTGTGGTATATGTGTATTTTATAAAAAAAAGGATTTCTAAACTGACAGGGATTATCTCACTAGACCTTTAGGTCTAACCCTCATTTTGTTTTCAAAAATATGTATTCCAGGTCAAGGATCTTTTGTTAGCAAAGTGTAATACCCCGGGTAAGTTCGTTAGTTAAACCCTCTTTTTGTTTAATTATTTAACACTATAATTGATGTTTAGGGTAAAAAGAGTTGAATTTATAAGTTTAAGGGTATAATAATTAGTAATGAAAAGTGTAGGGGCTGAAGTAGTAAATTTGGTTAATAATATATGAATTAGGGTCCAGATATTTTTATTATTCAGCAATCAAGAGTGTGTAGTGTGTGTTTTGGAGACTAAAAGAAGAAAAGAAGGGTAAGGCTTCAAATTTGATCCATTAGAAGTGTTTAAGGTATGTTTTCTTTACATATTATGTGTATAATTGATAGCTGAATGTTTCTATCGGAGTAGAATAGTTAGAATTACATCTGGTAATGAATCAGCGGATTTCTGGGTAGAAATAGGGCAACCCGACAGTAGTGTCCGGACACAGTAAGAAGGTGTCCGGGTAATTTTCTTGGTGGTATCCGGATGGTGTTCTAAAGGTGTCCGGACGGTTTCCTTATCCGGGTAAGTTTCCTTTTTTCCGGATAGAATTGGATACCGGATAGTATCCGGTTTACTTTGGTGTCCGGATGATGTCCGGATTGTATAGGTTGTCCGGAAAAGTCATGCTGTCAGGAAAAGTGGTATTGTCCGGATAAACTGTGGTTTCCGGATACTTTAGCTGTTTGACCAATTTTGTGATTTCGGATACTTTTGAGTGTCCGGATATAGTTTCCAAATGTATTTTGAGTTAAGTTGTTCCGAAAACTTCCTGGGGGGCGGCCCCCAGACCCCGCAAGGGCGTTACCCCTTGACCCCATCCGCTAACCGAGTAGCGGAACCCCCGTGTTAAGTCGCTGTAGGTGAACATTTGAGGATAAGAGTTTGATAAGTTATTTGGGATTCTCAGCCTGTTAGAGAGTCTTATGTGTTCTATTTGGTAAAGTGGTATATGTATTTGACTTGTACAGATACTGTGAAATTGAAGTGAAGCTTAATTGTTTTGAGAAAAGCTTGGAGAACGTTTTGATAAGACAAACAGGTGAGTTTTACTTGAAAATGATTTTAAACTGGAATACATATATATGTGTATAGAATATGTGATAAATGATGTGTTTATATGCTTATGTTGGAAATATAATATGTGAAGATTATATTATATTTGCATGAGTATTATACGAGAGTATATTGGCCGGGCTTAGGACCGGTGATATTGGCCGCAGTAGTTGTACGGTGGTGTTGGCCGTAGTAGTTGTACGGTGGTGTTGGCCGTAGAAGTTGTACGGTGGAGATAATTTATTAGTTGGCTTGCAACCAACTAATATGGCCATGGGAATGAGAAGAGAAGGTAAATGAAGAGTGAGTTCAAATTGATAATTGTGATTGTGTTATGTGAATGTAATTTATGTAAATGGAGCTTATATAAATGATTTCAAATTGAAAGGGATTTTCTCACTTAGACCACTAGGTCTAACCCTCATTTTGTTTTAAAATATGTATTCCAGGTCATGGAGCAAGTAAGGATCAATGATAAGATAATCTGTAATTAGCTTTTTGGGAAGACTTGTGTTATGAAGATCATGAAGTGTTTTTGTACTTGTGACTTTGTTATTAGTCATAATGTAAATTATTTAGTCGAAAAAGTTTGTACTGAATTACTTATTATGTTTAGCAAGACTATGGGACCGAATATGAAATATGATGTATCTTTTGATGAAATTATGTTATGAAATGTATGTTATTTGTATATATGGAATATGGGTTGTTACACAAAGGGAAGAATAAAGCATAGGAGGCAGTTGATAGCTGACGAAGATTAGGATATGTTAACATTTCTTTTGTATTGTATAGTTTTGAGACTTTGGGACCGAATGTGAATTATTATGTATTTTGTTATGAAAGTAACGACGTTATGTATAATATGTTAATTGATGTATATTATGTATGTTATGGGATACCGGGTCGTTACAGCATGTCAAAAGCAACTGTCCAGGTGGAGTGAGTTCGGCGAAAGACTCCAATTCAGATGTTAACGATGTCTCCATTCTCATGGGAGACGATGAGTTTTGTTGTGATATGAGAGAAATACATTTTCATGGTATGTCCGCTTTACCATGGAAAATGATGTGTTTAGGTTAGCGGTTCCACGTATTTACCCATGTGCATTGGTTTGGCATGGATGCAAAGTGTGTGGTGAAGATTATCTCGATAGCTGATGAGCTTCCGGGTAAACCAAACAAGGAAACTGCACCATAAAATTTTCAGCAAGTTTTTCGACATGTGTCGAGGTAAAAGTTCTTAGAATGGAATGTTCGAAGTGGTAATACTCTTTTATGGTGGAGTATGATAGTTCTCTGATTTGAGAATTATGATTGTCGGTATAGACAATGGTTGTTGTTGTTGCAATGAAGATTTTGTTTTATTTAGCCAATGTAGAGTTTGTTGAAGATTGTTTGGCTAAAAAAATTAAAGATAAGTTTTGAAAGGGTTGTCCCACATCGGTGGAGCAATGAAAGGTGGGATGGATTCCAAGCATATAAAAATACAATTTAAGTATTTTATTCTTTCTTCTTGTTCTCTTGTTTTAGAGAGTAGAAAGGTCTGAGTTAAGTCTTTGAGAGTGTGGGTATTATTGGGTGAGGTTTGAGAGATTAAAGTTGTGTGATTGTAACAAATTTTCACATAGTGGATTTTCTCTCTAGAGGCCCGTGGTTTTTCTCCGATTTTGGAGTTTTCCACGTAAGTTCTTGTCTTCTTATTTTCCTCTATAATTGTTCATTGTTTCTTCTTATTTTCTCTATTATTGTTCATTGCTTGGGTTATTGGGAAACATTGAGGCCAATTTCCCAACAGGCGTAAGACCAAGACATGTCTCCGTCATTATGATAACGTCCATAACGTTTGTGTAAGGTGCGACTCACGCCATGGCGCCTTGAGGTCCGCCTTTTTTATAAGACATGCTTTTTTTCTTCAGTTTTTCTAAAAAAAATTAACTTTTAACTTTAAATTTTATCCTCTTATAAACGGAGTTAATCACATTATTCACATTCTTGGATTCAAACATGTCACGAATTTCATAGTTAAAAAGTGGTAAAACTCTTTCAATTCTATTTTGAATATCTAATAACTAGTTAACTTATATGAAACTAAAAACGTAATATCATTAATATTTATTAATAGTGAATAATAAATAGAAAACATATTTGTGTGTATATATAATTATATATATAAAAAACATACAAATTTACCGCCTTATGTCACACCATATAAAAACGTTGCATCCTCGATGTCGCATACAAGACTTAAGAATTGAGCTTGCAGCAAAGTCACGCCTCATGCCATTTTAAACCTTGAAATAAAATAGCTTGTTTAAATAAATTGCATTAAGATAAACTGTTTTATTTTAATATGATTTAATTTATGTTTTTTATATTTTTTGATTTAATATGATTTAATTAGTTTGCATATATCTAGATCAACACGTGTTGTATACCTAAAGAAAGGCAAAGTTCAACAGGGAGGCGTTGTATGCCAAGTTTCATCTTCGTGGTCGTATTAAACGCGTAATATTGAGTTTAAATTCATCTCCGTAAGGCGTTGTAACACCTTCTAAATTGGAAAGAGCAACTACTAAAAACTTCGATAAAATAACCAAATGATGATAAAAATCTCTTCTACAAACCATCCTTGGAAACACCTCAAAATTGAAAACGTAACAACTTTCACAATTAATAACTCAAGTCATACAACATGACCAAATAAAGTCGTGTGTTACTTAGCCCAAATACATGTTGATATTCCCAAAATAAATGCGGAAGACTTCACTAAACAATTCATCTCTCGAGCACACTACTAGCGCTCATCTCTTCACAGTGTCACTAGAACTATTCACAACCTGAACCTGTTGCACATGCCGACAAATAAAAATGTTAGGCTAATGTCTAGTGAGTTCAAGAGTTTACATCATGATTAAATACGTTAGACAAAAAGAATGCGACTTAAATCATGATTTCCAAAAAGAGATTTGTATTAAATATACCAACAACCCATTTTCCAAACGCACACAAATTCCGTGACGAAAGCTCCAATGAAAATCACTTCTCAAGAATGGACTCAATTCCAAAACTCACTCAAGATGTAATAAATATTAAATTTCCAAATAAAATCAACGCGAATAAAACTCCAATAATCGAAACATCCAAACAAGGATGAAGCATAATATACCGCCCATAAATCATGGAAAACAGTCCATATAAATATAATACGTCGCCGGCAATGTTTCATGGATGGGGGAGACCCAATTTCATCGAATGTGGCGAATACACAAGTTAAACCACAATTATAAATTACAATGTTACATGGATGGGAAAAACATATGACATCAACCCTATCCAGGTCTTTAGTCAATGCTGGACATCAACCCAAACCGAATCTTTAGTCCATGGAGACATCAACTCAAACCGAGTCTCTAGTCTAAGGAGACATCAACCCAAACCAGATCTTTACTCTATTGTGACATCAACCCAAACCGAATATTTAGTCAAGTGAGGCATCAACCCAAACCGTATCTTTAGCCTAGTGAGAGATCAACCCAAATCGGATCTTTAGTCTATTGAGGCATCAACCCAAACCAGATCTTTAGCCTAAAACCACCAAGTTCAACCCAAAACGGATCTTTACCTTGGGATCTCACCATCCAAAACAAGCTTATTTAATTTAGAAATTCACACATGACTCCAAAAGAATAACCAATGCATTCAAATCATGTAATTCCCAATTAAGATGCAATATGTGCAAATCATAACCAAAGCTCTACATCGAGCTATCAAAATCGGACGAATGTCCTCAAGACCCAACAGCTTAAAAGATCAAATGACCATTTGTAAAAGTCAACATATGCAAGTGAAGTATAACTAACCCACAACTATGCAAATACATGCTCCAAGGCATGACTAACTCAAAACCCCTTCATTGTCACTTTCCAAATGAAGTCAAACAAAATGTGTATATATATATATATATATAACTTGATAATGTATATAATTCGCAATGGTTTATGAATCCCAAAAAGTACCAAGAGTGCATAAATGTCAAATGGTATTCATTTATGATACAAAACACTCGAAATGGCGTATTCTCAAATAAAACCCAACTAAGTGCATGACACCTCCAAAGCTCCATCTCGAGCTACTAGAACCGGAAAACACCCCAAAGACCCATTTTGAGTATAAATCAAGCCTATAAAGGAAAAATAAACATTTGGCTAATTACGCAAGCCGACACGGTTACATAAACCAAAATGCATCTTTACCCAAAATCTTTGTTTCTTAAATCACAATTGGCCTTCGACCCAAAATCAAAAGGTTTACAATTCCCAATATGTTCATGAGGTCGATATTGACCAAAATCTACAACTCACACGTTCACATTTTCAAAACGTACTATATCATAAACTTTGCATAATCTCAACAAACAATAAAAGTGTATTTTGACCAAACAACTTCCACTTATGCAATAACTTATCAAAACACTTTCATTTCGTGATTTATTTCTCAATAACTTAAAAATCCCAAATGTAGGTGTTTTACAAGATTTGTAAATCTTAACACTTCAAACAATCAAAATCCACTAAATAACTCAACAATTGATAATTTTATTTAAACACGTAAACACTTTAAAAATAGACATTTTGGCATGTACAACGTTTTCACAAATCAACTTTTACTCACCTTGCTAGATTTAGGCTAAATCCAGATTTTACCCTAATAAGAGCTCCTTGAAGAAACTTGAATCCACAAACAATTCCTTCAAACCCTAGATTCAAAAGTTTTCCAAACATAAATATACATGTACAAGCACTTAGAATCATTCCCCAAACATCTTATATCAAAATCTCCATTTTGACCAAAACTCCAATTTGACCTAACTTCCCCAAAATCATCCAACCCGAAAGTTGAGAAACATTGGTACGTGCGAAATATGTGATTAATCGCAGTGGGATGCAAACTATCCACTGTGGGAAGCGCAAGTGTACACTGGCCACTATGATCGTCACAACAAGTAATAGTTGGTAAAATACCAGAATCGTATCCACAGGGAATGGGCAATCAAGACACTATTGTTCTCATGAGCTTCCTTTTACAAATTTCAATTAGAGAGGAAGCAATAAGTTGGTTGTTGTTTTGGAAAGCTATTTTTAACGAGTTACTTAAGATTTAAAAGGAGGAATGTAGGTTAGATTTTCCCTAGATTTTATACTATACTTGATCCAGAAGAGTGCTCACTACACTTGTGCAGAGTGGGCACTCTCGTTAAAAAAGCCCGGTTACACAAATACTCACACCTCCTAGTAAAAATCCCATACTTTTAGTCCTTACTGTTTTGTCAATGGTAATCTCAAAATGGACCTTTTCAGGTCTCGATGGAATGTGTATAGACAAATACTCTAAGTGTTTTTAAGTACACAAACTAGCTTGCCTACTACTCCAGTGGGTTGAGATTATCTCACTGTGCAGACCCCACTTTCGTGAGTGTCATAAGAATTCTTCGAATTCCCTAGCATCATCCAAGCTCGTGTCACTGCGTTCTACTCATTTCTGAGTTAAGAACTAGACGTTAGATCCTCACAAGTGATCGGCTTGTTCGCATCATTGCGCAAATATCGAGAATGAATGACCAAAACAATAAGTATTCAAAGTATGAAAATTACTCGAGCATTTTTCATAAAATCAAGGTACTTTTCCTTTCTACATCCCAAAGGATGTTTAGCTCATATTTAAATGAGTAAAGAGAACAATAGATGAAAAGTTGCAAGTAAACATACTAAAATGCAAACTTTGATTAAAATCCGCAGTGGGTACTGCGGGAACAACACTGCTACAGAATCGTGAATTTGCTTCCAACTAAAGATTACACTAGAAATTAACTTGCAGAAAATTAAAGGCTACTTCAGTAAATTCTAGAGCTAAACTAAGAACTAAATTGCACTAAATGTGTGGTAGATGGATATGAATTAAATGAACCCAATACCTCTTTATATACTTAGAGGAAAAGGTGGACAAAACAAAATTGGGGAATTATCTAAAGGCTAAAACCCAAAGTAGGAGACATAAGATCTAGTTCCAATGAGCAAGGCTTCCTTCCAAGAGTTTGTAGACAATTACCCCATGGTCACTTCTCCTTTTCCAAAAAGTAACCTTTAAGTACCATTGGTTTCATTAAACTATTGTAAATTCCATCTTTTAGGAGACATGCTTCTTATCTCTTTACTCATGCTTCTGCTGCCATCGATTATTCTATTCTCCAGAGTCAACTTCAAGCTAAAATTTGAAATTTATTTGTCTTCTTCTTGGCTCGCCAGTGGGAACCAGAGTGGGCACTCCCAAAGTCACTGCAGAATATACGTGAGAGTGCAGCAAAAACCTACTAAATGATTTATAAAAACTGTAGTTCACTCTTTTTGCTCAATTTTGGGAATAAGGCCAAGAATGGGTGATTTAAGAAGCAAAATGGCTAAAATTTGACAAAACAAAATAAAAACAAAATAAAAATAAAAGGAAATAATAACTCTAAAAATAGAGTTATCACAACCTCACCAAAGCGCTTGAAGCTGTAAAGCATTTTATGAAACACAAGGTGATGATGTCGTACATTACGGATTTCCAGATGGGAGTTGAGCACCGAACGAAGAAGATAAACCTGTTGAAACCCGATCAGAAAGCTCCAGAGCTGAAGATGTACCCAGTCAACTCGCTGCTACTACAACCAAAGTTTGGAATTGTATATCTCAACAAGCAGAATGAGAAGAAAATTCTCTGGTTTAGCCAAGTTGAAAGATTCTGCGACTGGAACTCTTCTAAAGGTCAGAGATGCACTTAGAGCCATAATCTCCAAGGAAAAAGAACTCTGGATTTCAATTGCTGCAAATCGAAACGAAATAAATGCCCGACAAGCCTTGGAACTTGTTGAAGACCGCATGGAGTTTTGTAAAGCAATCCGAAGCTTCGAGATTCTGTTCGCACTCCGAAAGAGATACGTCGAGAACTGGCGCGAGGTTGAACTTCGATTCAAAGGGGGAGATTGTTGGGAATAAATTCTAATTGAATAGAAGTTCAAGGGATTAATTGTAAAATGTATTTGGGCTTAATTAATGTAATGGGACATGGGCTTGAATAGATTAGGCATGAGTATAAATAGTTGTTTATGCCTTAGAAATCAGGTTAATCGTTTCATTAGTCATTGTAATCAGATTCTGAAATTGTGTAAACTCTCTGAAAGGTTTATTCAATACTATATGGATGACTGTTGGAAATCATACTGATTGTTTATATTTTATATTGATTTCCTGTTGTATGCACTAATCTGGAACCCACAATTGGTATCAGAGCATACGGACGATTCGATTCAAAGGATTCAAAAGTTTTCTGGTAAGTGTTCTTGAGTTTTTAGTCGACTGTGTTCTTGAATCTCATAGTACCATATTTTGAATTCTAATAAATTGGTTGATTCTGCGTATTCCATTCGATTAGTATTGATATCATTAGCGTTTCTGCAAGTTTTCTCAATCTAATTCGATTGTTGAGAAAAATTCAATCTACAAGTTTTTGTCTCTGTTCATGCTAAAAATCAAAAAAATTTATCAAAATCTTGTTAGTTTGCTCTGAAATCGATTAGGGTGTTGTTATTTTGGTATTTTGTTAGGTTTCTAATCTTTCAGGAACCAAAATCGAGCAACCCTATTTTGCTATTTGATCCGATTAAGTCGACAATCGCTCTGTCCGGACGCCACTCAAGTTTCCGGGTAAGTTTCATCTATTCGACACTTTCCGGACATAATTTGTCCAGGTTGTGCATTGTTTACGGACGCCTTTATCCAAATTCCGTTTGATAACATCAAGTTTCCGGAAGAGTTCCGGATTACTCTCTGTTTCCGGACGATACCTATCCGGTTCACCCAAGTTCCCGGTCGCTACTTCTTTTCGGGTAAGGGCGGTTTTCGGATCTCATAATTTCCCGGTAAGTACAACTATCCGAATCCATCTTCCTAGACGCCACATCGCCTATTCGGACACCACATCTATCCGGTAAGTTTTTCCTTTCCGATTACTTTTATCCGGTAACTTGTTTCTCCGGTAACCTCATTTCCCGGATTCCCTATCCAGAAACCACCCGGATTGCATAATCCGGGAGATTTCTGAACCCTCAGTTTTTAAATCGATATTTTAAGTCGTCGAAGGAGGACATTTGAGTATTCTGATACTGTCTGATTTTTCCTTGAATCGATATTTTCAACTGTCTGACGATCATCTAAGTGCAATAAAGATGTCTTGCTCATCTCAATCTGCAGCAACTTGTCAGGTATGTCTACCAACTCATAATGCTTTAGTTGATAAGATTCAACTGCTTGGTCAAAAGGTAGAGTACTATATGTTTACATCTAATGAACAACTACTTGAAATTAATTCACTAAAAAAAAAGTTAGATGTTCAAACAAAGATCACAGAAAAGCTTAAGTCTGACAACACCTACTTAAAGGAAAAGTGTGCAAATCTTTCGATATCACCAAAAGATCTTCGAGCTAAGATATCTGAAATACTTGCAAAGTTTGATCAATGTGAGAATGAGAAAGCAGAGATTATTTATCAATGCTCCTCTCTCCAAATCCAACACAAAGAGTTTGTGTCGAAAATAACTGATCTTGAAACTAAACTTCACAAAAGAGGTCAAACTGATCAGACAATTCACATGAACAAACCTAAGGAATTCACGTACTTTAACAAGGAATGGGGAATTGGATACGATAACCCACAGTATTTGACAAAGGTTTTGTCCAAGAGACCTAATCTTTATCACTTTAATTTTCTTGGTCTAGACAAAAAGTATCCCGAGTATAAAATCGATTGGACTGGACCTCTTGAAAAGGAAAAGGAAGAGGAAACTGAGGAATACAAACGCAAACATACTTCGAAAATGCAATTACCCTTTGCGTATGAACCTCTTAACTACTCTTACAAGAAAAACAAATCCAAGTACCTTTCGAATGACTACTTTGACGGCTATAAGGTCGTTGTGCCCAAGGATTCCTCGAAAAAGGATGAGGCCCCAGCACCTGAAACCAAAACTGAGACGGACGAGTTTAAACTCTATGTTCCTCCTCTCATTTTGGAACCAAAAATAGTCGAGTTAGAGGAGACACTCGAAAAGGAAAGGACGGTTTTTCAAAAGGAAAAACAAGAGTTTCAAACTAAGCTTGAGAATCTCAAATCCTCCAAAACCGGACCTGTATCGGGCGAGGCACATGAAATCCTTCGAAATGAAATCGATCGGCTCACATCAAAACTGTCTTCTTTTGGCAACAGAAGTGATGCAAGAGCAAGTGAGGAAGTTTCAACTTCAAGAGAAACTTGATCAACTTCTAAACGAAAAGATGATTTCACCTGAACCTTCCTCAGACTCTTCTGATACATCTTCGTGCAAAGCGTTTATTGGAAAAACTTCTTCACGAAAAGGAAAAGAGTCTCAAGCTGACTGTGTTAAAAAGAATCTTATCTCTGAATTTCAAAAAGCTTCCGCAACAGATTCTTCCAAAAACACAGACTCAAAGTGTTCCTCACCTCCCTCAACCAATCCTTGTCCATCCATCCCTAATATTGATTTTTCAACATATATGAATTCCAAAAGTTGTTCAGATGATGAGTTTCAAAAGTTTGAATTCGACAAACCTTTTCCGAGTCACACCGACTTTCTTTCTAAAGCGATAAATCACCCGGTCAATTTTCTTAAAGGAGAATGTTCTTCAAAACCCAAGACCCCGATTGTGAACAAAGTTTTTAAAACTGATTCTAATTCACAAAACCATTCACAGCCGCGGCAGAAGACCGGTCGATCAACTGATAAAAATCATGTCTACTCAAACTCTGCTGACCATGCCGTTAATGATGTTTCAGATAAAAATGGTCGGGCTAAACAAGGAAAACAAAAATGGGTAGCCAAGGGATCTGTCAAGAACAAGTCGGAGTCAATGTCATTTAATTCTACTTTTAATTCTAGGAAGAACATTAATGATTGTGGTTTGAATCATTCGGATAATTTTGTTGAACAAAGTGTTAATTTTCCAATTAGACTTTATTCAATTCAGCATCTGATTCAATTATCCCATGATTGTTTGTGTTGTTCTAATTGTGGATTGAATGATTTTGACGATAATAGATATGCATCTGATTGATTTGGTTCTTATCATGTTTATCATTCTAAACCTAAACGCAAATCCCGTAAGACCAAAAGGAAGCCCATTTCAAAACGGGTTCCTCGGTCAGGTGTTAAACTTAACCCTCCAGGACCCATTTTCAAATGGGTACCTAAGAACCGTTAATCTTGTTTTTGCAGGACGGTCATGTGTGGTACTTAGACTCAGGATGCTCCAAGCACATGACCGGAAGGAG
Source organism: Saussurea involucrata (assembly GCA_033807775.1). NCBI lineage: Eukaryota > Viridiplantae > Streptophyta > Magnoliopsida > Asterales > Asteraceae > Saussurea > Saussurea involucrata. Next base: position 55,189,916 of record CM066316.1, read on the forward strand.
GGAGCTGCTCATGAACTTCACAGAGAAATACTGCGGAGACGTGAGGTTTGGGAATGATGACAAGGCGCCGATTATGGGCTACGGCGACATTGTTCAAGACAAGATCACGATCAAGAAAGTATCATACGTCGTGGGATTGGGATACAATCTGTTCAGCATCGGCCAATTCTGCGATAAAGATCTCAAGGTCAACTTCAAAGCAAAACGGTGTAGCGTCCGCACTGAAAACGGAAAAGAGCTACTGGTTGGAACGTGAAAGACCAACCTCTATACCATCGACCTCTCTGCCCTGAAGACCGATGATTCAGTCTGCCTGATGTCAAAGGCCAACTCACAACAAGCATGGATTTGGCACTGACGTCTCTCGCACCTCAACTTCAAGAATATCAACAAGCTGGGGCTAGACGGATACGTGAAAGGACAAACTCTGCGGGGCATGCAAGATAGGAAAAATGAAGTGAGCGACTCACAAGCCGAAGGCCGCTCTGAGCACGTCCCGGTCCCTCGAACTCATCCATATGGATTTGTGCGGACCGATGCGTGTTCATAGTATCAACAAGAAGAAGTATGTCCTGGTGATGGTCGACGATTTGGGTGAAGTTCCTGCACTCGAAAGACGAAACCTCGGAACTGGTAATCAATCACCTGAAGACCATTCAGCTGAACCTTCGACAGCAAGTTCAGACTACCAGGACGGACAACGGGACGGAGTTCAAGAACCAAACAGTGAATGAATACCTGACATCCGTCGGTATTTCCCAGAACTTCTCTGCCGCAAGGACTCCTCAGCAAAACGAAGTGGTGGAACGGCAGAACCGTACCCTACTCGAGGCTGCTAGCACCATGCTGTCACAATCGAAGTTGCCACTCTTTCTATGGGCTGAAGCGGTTGCAACCGCCTGTTACACGCAAAACCGCTCCATCATCATCAAGCGGTTCAACAAAAAGCCGTACGAGATCATCAATAACCGCATCCCGAACATCAAGTACTTCCACGCGTTCGGATGCACGTGCTACATCTTAAACGACAAGGATGACCTCGGGAAGTTCAGTCCGAAGGCAGACGAAGGAGTATTCATCGGATACTCGATGCATGCTAAGGCTTATCGCGTTTACAACAAACGGACCAAATCCGTTGTCGAAAGCGTAAACGTGACATTTGACGAAGCCGCAGATTTGGCTTCTGAACAAAACAGTTCAGAACCCGCTTTAACTGGCGTGTTAGCTTCCGAACTTTCACGTTCGGGATATACACCAACCCTAGTAAATCCAAATCATGCATCTACGTCAAAATCACATCTTTCTGATTTAGATTTACTGTTTCAGCACTTTTACGATGAATTCTTTAACTTGCCTAACCCTCGTGTATTTGTGCAACTTAGAATTGAAGCTGCTCAAATAGAGAACTCGACGAATCTTTCCGGTCCGCCGCCTTCGACGAGCACTCTAGCAATTTCACTGGAATCCCCTCAGAGCTCAACAGACAGAACAACGACTGATACGGTTAATCCCCCAGAGGAACCTGTACCTAACCCGGAGATCACTTCTGAAGATTCGTCCTTAACAACACTCAAGGACCAACCTCTGAATTCCCAGAAATCGGAAGTTGCTCAACCTTCGACGAATCCTGCTACGTCTCCTCCGAGAAACCAACCATCATCACTTGAAGTTGTTCAAGACCTTCCGACCGGTAGGTATGTGGATCCAAACACCTCTCACGCGACTCAACAGCCGCTTCCACACACCACCAAATGGACCAAGGCTCACCCTCTACATCAGATAATCGGCGATCCTTCTACTCCGGTTCAAACGCGAGGCGAATCGGCCAACTTCTGCTTGTTCTCCGGATTTCTCAGCAAGATCGAGCCAACAACCGTCTCTGAAGCACTCGAAGATCCGGACTGGGTCATGGCTATGCAAGAGGAACTTAACCAGTTTGAGGCCCTCAAGGTATGGCGACTCGTCCCACGTCCATCTCACAAGACGGTCATCGGCACGAAGTGGATCTTCAAGAACAAGAAAGATGAAGATGGTATCGTTATTCGCAACAAGGCGCGCCTCGTGGCCAAAGGATACCGCCAGCAAGTGGGTATTGACTACGACGAGACATACGCTCATGTTGCAAGAATCGATGCGATTCGTATGTTCCTTGCATACGCCACGCACAAGAACTTCACGGTCTTCCAGATGGATGTCAAGACCGCTTTCCTCAACGGTGAAATCAAGGAAGAAGTATATGTATCGCAACCGGACTCGTTCGTGGACGACAAAAAGCCGAATCATGTCTACATTCTAGACAAGGTTTTATACGGTCTGAAGCAAACTCCACACGCCTGGTATGACGCTCTGTCCGAATTTTTAATAAAGTCAGGTTTTTCAAAAGGTAAAATCAATACAACCCTGTTTATTAAAAATGAAGAAGGTCATATTGTTTTAGTTCAAGTGTATGTTGACGACATAATTTTCGGTTCTACCAACCCTCAGTACTGTAAGAATTTTGCTAAACTAATGGCGCAGTATTTCCAAATAAGTATGTTGTGTGAGATGAATTTCTTTCTCGGTCTTCAAGTTAAGCAACTGTCGACCGGGATATTCATAAATCAGGCTAAGTACATCCGGTATATTCTTCAAAAGTACCAGATGGAACAGTCCTTACCAATGAAAACTCCCATGGCACCCGGTACTCGGTTACACGCCGATCCTAACAGAAAGGATGTGGATACCAAAACCTACCGTGGGATGATTGGCTTACTTGACGGTCAGTAGACCTGATATTATGTTTTCGACATTTTTATGCGCCTGTTTTCAACCAAAACCAAAAGAGTCTCCTTTAATTGCGGTAAAACGAATTTTTCGTTACTTAAGAGGTATTGTTGATCTTGGCTTGTGGTACCCGAAAGAGACAGGTTTTGAGCTCATAGCGTATTCGGACGTTGATCACGTGGGCAGCATGTTGGATCGGAAGAGCACATCGGGACATGTGCAGTTCCTGGGCGATAGTTTGGTAAGCTGGGCATCCAAGAAGCAGCAGTGTGTCCCTACATCGACTGCTGAGGCAGAATATAAGGCCGTCGTGAGCTGCTGTTCGCAAGTCATTTGGATGCGCACTCAACTCAAAGACTACGGCTTCACCTACTCTCAAGTACCTATCTACTGCGACTCGAAGAGCGCCATTGCAATATCAAGCAATCCGGTCCAACACACGAAGACGAAGCACATAGACGTTCGGTACCATTTTATCAAGGATCACGTAAAAAGCGGTACAATCGAACTCTATTTTGTTACTACAGAACATCAGTTAGCAGACCTTTTTTACAAAACCCTTGGACGAAAAACGTTTTAACTATCTTGTGTCCAGGCTTGGTATGCTAAATCTGAAGATTTAATTAAATCGTGCTCCCGATATAAGTTCCATACACCTATGAGGAACTGTCTATTCATCATCTGTTGTCTACACTCCAGATGATTGAGTACTCACTTCCTCACATATGTATTCTACTTGTATCGTATACACGTGTCTGTTAAATCTCTGTATTAATTAGGTAGATTTCGTTTGTTTGCTTTCATTTCGTGTGTATTTCCTTTTTATGTTCAATTACTGTCGTCTATTTTTTTTTATGTGCGTTTCACAGTCTGGTCCATGTGTTCAGGGGGAGCACATACGCTTATCAGGTATGTTTGTTCTACCTTTGAGGGGGAGTGTCACAAAAAAAATTAACTTCCAAAAGTTTTTTTTGTATGTGTGGACATTCCAAAGTTTTCCTAAACAGCACCACTTTTACGATCCGAGGGGGAGCAATTTTATTTTTGTGCAAAAGTTGAGGGGGAGCTTGTTTTTCCAACATGTATAAATGCTTTTGGGTCTATAATGTCAATTTGCAAAAGACCAGGGTATTTTTTTGCAAATTTTCAAAAGTATCCGGAGAGTCATCCAGAAAGGGTGTCCGGAAACCATCTTATCCGGACAGGTATCTGGACCGGATGGGTATCCGGACGACCCACCCGGACACTTTAACCATATAAATACTTTCGGGTTCCCCATTGTTTCACTTTTCCGGATTCCAAAACCCTCAAACCCTCTCGACGCTTTTTCTATCGGAAACTCTCACATTTCGTATACTTTCGGTCGGATTTCACTTCAAATCACAGGTATGTTCATCTTTATCCGATATCTAATGTCTTTCACACATATACATCCATTTTGAATCGTTGAATCGTCGATTTGTGGCTCGACTGGGGTTTTCGAACCCCAGGTCTGTGTCGATTAACATTCGGACCTATCGAAGCCTGTTTACGCACAATTGTTGGTGTTGTTTCTTATTGCATCGATTAGACACTGTTAGGATACTTAGATCTGGGCTATGACTTGTTTTTTTTTGGCGATTTCGATTTGACCGGATGTCATCTGGATAGTTTCAAACTATCCGGACACATTCATTCTTATCCGGAAACCATCAATGACTTAGATATTTTATCCAGTTAGTATCTCATCCGGAAAGCTATGTCACCCGGTAACCCAGGTTGTCCGGAAACCTCTTAGGTTTCCGGTAAGTTCAACTATCTGGGTACTTCATGCTTGTCCGGTAACCATTATCATCCGATAACCCATGTTGTCCGGACACCTACCCGGTATCTGGTAAGTTCAACTATCCAGGTGGTTTTTGATTGTCCGGTACCTTTAGTGTCCGGTAACTCCATTTTTGTCCGGATAACTCATTTTATCTGGATAACTCATTTTGTCCAGATAACTCATTTGACCGGATACTTCATTTTGTCCGGTAACTTGGTGTTTCCCGGATAATTTTTGTCCGGACACACTGTCAACAGTCCTGTACCCTGTTCCTCATTGCCAATCCTCAATCCATTCCGGATTGAGCCGATATTCGCAAAGGTACGCAACAAGACTCCTTTGATCCGTTCATACTCTAACACCGTGTTTTTCAGTTACTCATGGCGGATCAACAACCACAAAACAATCCTTCTCAAGAGGAATTCATAGATGAAGAGGCTGACAACGCCCTAGTTCCAGCAGACCATGGCATTGAAATCGCGGCGAATAATCACCATCTAGACGCCGCTGAGTTCAGACCACAACATCGTGTGGTCGTGGACATCCTTCTAGGAAATCCACTTCGCGAGGCACTCACCGCTACCACCAACGTCCCGGTCCTCTACATCTATCAAATTTGGCGCACTGCTCAAGTTGTCACGGCGCTCAACTCTCAGACGATCACGGCGATGATCGATCATCATCCATTCGCGCTAACACTAGATTCTTTCAGACGTCTTCTATCCTTACTCGAGGCGAATGTCGGCGACCCTGCTGCTTATGACTCTACTGTCAACGACGACACTCTCGGTGCCGACATCCGCGCTCTCGGCAACAATCACGCACTCAACCGCCCATTCGCCTTCAATCGGAAATACGTGGCGCCCATTTGGTACACCCTGTTCACGATTTTGAACAGGTGTCTATTCTCCAGATGGAAGGGGATCGACTAATGCACAGCCGACTTCCTACGACTCTTTTACGCCATCTGCTACAACCAGCACATCGACTTCGCATTGGTCATCTGGCGCGAGCTAGTCCAGACCATACGTCAGATCGGCGAAACGAAGGAAAAGAAGTTCCTTCCATACCCAAGGTTCTTTTCATTGGCCATCCGTCAACATATGGACACGAATCCGAACATACCGCGGCGCATGAACCACCCGGTATGTCCTCCTTTTAACTTGCATTACCTAGTGATTCGTAACCCGTCCAACGCCCAAGCCATGCCTATACCTGAAGCCCTACTGGCATACGCGGACCCGAATGCACCGAGTGTGATAGATTATAGAAGAGCATTAGGTATAGGTGCTCCTGTGGTCCAGCCAGAGCCGGAGGGACCTCCCCAAGGAGTTAGACCCGAGTGAAGTGAGGGTCCAAGGACTCGTGGAGGTAGAGTCCGGGTAGCTAGGGCTCCCGGACGGGATGTGTTGAGAGTACATCAAGGGAAGAGAACAGACTCGGGCGGTGCATTGGATACACGTGCCGGTACCAGCCAATAACCCCGCCAACACACCGTTCAACCACATACCCCTTCACATACCCGTACCTCGACTGACGCCGGACCGTCAACATCCCTTCACGAGGTCCCGGTCGTCACTACTGTCCCCATGCTTGAACGAGACCCCGGAACGGACACAACTGAACCGATTTCGCCATACACTCAAAGCGATGTCGTTGACTCTGACACAACCGACTACGATACGGAATGCGTTTTCCATCTATCGATGATACCACACCGTATCGGACGTCAACTGCCCCTACTAAAGGATCTCCATCTGACTCACCCATACCCTCAAACATCCCTACATCCCAGCCAATTTCGGGAGACATAAGGAGAGAGGAGTGAGTAATAGTTGAAAATTTAGAACATGCGAGTCGGAGAGAATGGAGGTCAAAACAAAATCACGAGAGATCGATCCTAAGAACTAGAGAAGCTCGTAAGCGAATCTAAACCAGTGTCGCCCAGGTAGCCACATCTGCTATCTCGTCTCATTTGTTGTGACGAGGTATTGAAGAAGCCGTCGTGGACCTAGCGATGCAATTGCACAGCCCCCCTAGCCACTCAACCAGCTCTCAACAGTTGGTTGTTTCATTTTCACACGGGGATATAGCACAAAGTCTACCGGTCTCTCACTCGGAGAGTCTCGATATTGAAACAAGAGAACAGCCTACCCCGTTCTCGACTCCTTTCTGTGCACCATTGAGTCTAGAGCCATTTGATATTATTACATCTTCTTCGGCTAGGACACAGGACAAGAGTGATAACATAGGTGCTCTCAGTGACCCGATCGGAACATCCATAGTATGTCTGCCATTAAGTGGAATACGAGGATCGGATGGAAATCCTACCATAGCCAACGTCATGCCAGCTATGAACCTAGGTGGCACTTCTGTTGAATCAACAGTCGTGGCCTCAACGGGCAATCTAAGTGATCTCGGCGGTGATTTACCCGACATCTTGTCAAGGAAGTACCTGGACAGCGCCTTAAAGGTTGTCCGCGAGACACTGGAAAAGGAGTTCAGAACGGAGCTTGACAAAGTGAAAAGCCTCATCAAAGGGAAGGAAAAAGTAATCGAAACCGAAACCAGACCGACACCTCTACCGGCCCCTGTTCAGCCCAATTACTCGGTGGATGATCTGAAGACCATGCTCCTTGCCCAGCTGCTCCAACACGACAACACAGACTCCTCAACTGAAGCAGATCTGATCACAGTTCTACGATCGCAAACATCTGCTCAGCCGTCATCCGTAACCAACAGATTGGACCAGCTTGACACGACTCTGAAGGACGTTCAGAAAGCCATTACTACCTTGTCCGAAAGAGTCGCCTCTCTCGAAGACACCTGCAAGAGTCAAGCTGGTGGACTCAAACGCCGACACGATGACCAGGATGATCCTGATAACCGTGAGGGGGAGAACAAAAGACAACGACTATTAGAGTCCGAACCAATCGCTCCCGAATCTACTCCAACAGTTCAACCAGAACCATCAGTTGTGGTACAATCCGAAGACCAACCTAAAGCCCAGCTGAGTCTAGCCGAGATGGTCATAGATATGGACATCTCCGATAATGAAGACCCAACGGTTGAAAAGCCCGATGGAGAATTACAGGCATTGATCGTATATTCTGCACCGGAAAGGCCCGTGCTTGATTTGATAGATCCTAAATCCGAGATCGACCAGGAGACCAAAAACGCATGGTATCAAAAAGCCGCCAGTGAGATAAACTTCGAGGTCAACCTGATCTTCCCTACCGATGTCGACGACAAAATAGACTACGATCAGTTTCTGCTACAAAACCTTCAGAGTACCCCAATCTACGCTAATCATATTCCCGAGACTTCAACAGCAACACATCCGACATCTCCTCAGCAACAACAAGCTTCTGATCAACCTCAACCTCCACAACAACCTGTCTGATGGGAGAAGATCATCGTCCTCATCCCCTTCCTAGAGGACTCCCTAAAGAGGTTGTTCGTACACAAGCTGCGTATGCTTGACCCAGCCTTCTGCCTCGGATTAGCCAAGTTCGACGAAGCTTACAGGAAACAGTACTCAGAGGCAATGAAAAGGTGTCTACCAGTCATCCAGGTCAGAACAAAGTACAAGATCACCGAAGTTGTAAACATCCAGTCTGGTCGAATCTTGAAGATCTGGTATCCATTTTTTATGGTTAAACGTGAAGATGGAAATGAATGGAAGTTCTCCAAAGCCGACTTCAAGAACCTCGGACTGAACGACTTCCACGCTTTACTCAAAGACCTTCGTACCTGAACGATCCGACCGCTCTACATCACCAAAGCGCTCGAAGCTGTAAAGCGTTTTATGAAACACAAGGTGATTATGTCATACATTACGGATTTCCAGATGGGAGTTGAGCACCGAACAAAGAAGATAAACCTGTTGAAACCCGATCAGAAAGCTCCAGAGCTGAAGATGTACCCAGTCAATTCGCTGCTACTACAACCAGAGTTTGGAATTGTATATCTCAATGAGCAGAATGAGAAGAAATTTCTCCGGTTTAGCCAAGTTGAAAGATTATGCGACGGAACTCTTCTAAAGGACAGAGATGCACTTAGAGCCATAATCTCCAAGGAAAAAGAACTCCGGATTTCAATTGCTGCAAATCGAAATGAAATAAATGCCCGAGAAGCCTTGGAACTTGTTGAAGACCGCATGGAGTTTCGTAAAGCAATCTGAAGCTTCGAGATTCTGTTCGCACTCCGAAAGAGATACGTCGAGAACTGGTGCGAGATTGAACTTCGATTCAAAGGGGGAGATTGTTGGGAATAAATTCTAATTGAATAGAAGTTCAATGGATTAATTGTAAAATGTATTTGGGCTTAATTAATGTAATGGGACATGGGCTTGAATAGATTAGGCATGAGTATAAATAGTTGTTTATGCCTTAGAAATCAGGTTAATCGTTTCATTAATCATTGTAATCAGTTTCTGAAATTGTGTAAACTCTCTAAAAGGTTTATTCAATACTATATGGATGATTGTTGATATTTTATATTGATTTCCTGTTGTATGCACTAATCTGGAACCCATGGCATGGCTCCTAATTGTAATCCCTACTTCCACACCAAGAAATAGGCATGGCTTAATTGTAATTTCTTGGACATGAGTTGTAATCTAGAATCTGTGGTGATTCGTAGTGGCGCTCTTGAACATGATATTATGACTTAGTTAGTGTTTGTCATACTCATGGAATCGGGTATGATTCCCGTCATCTAAAGATGTTATGTGTACGGTAAGAAAGTTGCAATCAAATTAATTTGTATGCTTTGTTTACAAAATTGATTTTCAAAGCTTATAAAGGTATTGATTTGAAAATTTGATGTTCTCACTAGGCGCAAGCCTAATATTTCCAAATTAAATTTTCTTACCAGGTACTGGCTCGGGAAGGGATGTGAAGTGAATGAGCGGATAGTGGCTTTTGGTGTCATAGCTTTTGGAGGTGAAATGGATGTATTAGTTTATAACGAATATGTTTTGAAAGATCACTTAGACAACCCTTATAATCTGATCTTACTGTTATGGATTAGATTAGTAGGTTGTTTTTGATAATTCAGTTGTAAATAGAAATCTTCGTTACTAATACCCATTTATGTATGAAAGTCTTGGAAGACATTAAAGTATGTTTGAGAAATTGAAGGTTTTTTAATTTATTATGTTTTTAGGGTGTTTCATCAACCCAAACGGATCTTTAGTCCATGGAGACATCAACTCAAACTGAGCCTCTAGTCTAAGAAGACATCAACCCAAACCGGATCTTTAGTCTATTGTGACATCAACCCAAACCGGATCTTTAGTCAAGTGAGGCATCAACCCAAACCGGATCTTTAGCCTAGTGAGACATCAACCTAAATCGAATCTTTAGTCTATTGAGGATTCAACCCAAACCGGATCTTTAGTCTAAAACCACCAAGTTCAACCCAAATCAGATCTTTACCTTAGGATCTCACCATCCAAAACAAGCTTATTTAATTTAGAAATTCACACATGACTACAAAAGAATAGCCAACGCATTAAAATCATGTAATTCCCAATTAAGATGCAATACGTGCAAATCATAACCAAAGCCCTTATGGCCATGGAGGTTCACCTGCGATGACTCCAAGCCATTCGTGGTCGCCCAGGGATTAGTCGGTGCGTGTAAGCTGGCCAGGAAACCCATGGTTACCAAAAAAAATTGGACAAATGTCCTCAAGACCCAACAAAGACAAAAACCGAGCCATAAGCTTAAAAGATCAAATGACCATTTGTAAAATTCAACATATGCAAGTGAAGTATAACTAACCCGCAATTATGCAAATACATGCTCAAAGGCATGACTAACTCAAAACCCCTTCATTGCCACTTTCCAAATGAAGTCAAACCAAATATGTGTGTGTGTGTATATATATATATATACTCAAACAGTTTATAACTTGATGTAGATCTCAGATTAGTGCAATATAGAAGAAATCAATAACAAATATGCAATAGAAACAATGATTTCAACTCGTCATCCATATCTCATTCATAAACAATTCAGAGTGTTTACAAAGGTTTCAATTCAGAATAATGACGAGTAACCTTATTCTAAAGGTTAAGGAACCTATTTATATCTAGGCCGCTGTGAGCTGCTGTTCGCAAGTCATTTGGATGCGCACTCAACTCAAAGACTACAGCTTCACCTACTCTCAAGTACCTATCTACTGCGACTCGAAGAGCGCCATTGCAATATCAAGCAATCCGGTCCAACACACGAAGACGAAGCACATAGACGTTCGGTACCATTTTATCAAGGATCACGTAAAAAGCGGTACAATCGAACTCTATTTTGTTACTACAGAACATCAGTTAGCAGACCTTTTTTACAAAACCCTTGGACGAAAAACGTTTTAACTATCTTGTGTCCAGGCTTGGTATGCTAAATCTGAAGATTTAATTAAATCGTGCTCCCGATATAAGTTCCATACACCTATGAGGAACTGTCTATTCATCATCTGTTGTCTACACTCCAGATGATTGAGTACTCACTTCCTCACATATGTATTCTACTTGTATCGTATACACGTGTCTGTTAAATCTCTGTATTAATTAGGTAGATTTCGTTTGTTTGCTTTCATTTCGTGTGTATTTCCTTTTTATGTTCAATTACTGTCGTCTATTTTTTTTATATGTGCGTTTCACAGTCTAGTCCATGTGTTCAGGGGGAGCACATACGCTTATCAGGTATGTTTGTTCTACATTTGAGGGGGAGTGTCACAAAAAAAAATTAACTTCCAAAAGTTTTTTTTGTATGTGTGGACATTCCAAAGTTTTCCTAAACAGCACCACTTTTACGATCCGAGGGGGAGCAATTTTATTTTTGTGCAAAAGTTGAGGGGGAGCTTGTTTTTCCAACATGTATAAATGCTTTTGGGTCTATAATGTCAATTTGCAAAAGACCAGGGTATTTTTTTGCAAATTTTCAAAAGTATCCGGAGAGTCATCCAGAAAGGGTGTCCGGAAACCATCTTATCCGGACCGGATCGGTATCCGGACGACCCACCCGGACACTTTAACCATATAAATACTTTCGGGTTCCCCATTGTTTCACTTTTCCGGATTCCAAAACCCTCAAACCCTCTCGACGCTTTTTCTATCGGAAACTCTCACATTTCGTATACTTTCGGTCGGATTTCACTTCAAATCACAGGTATGTTCATCTTTATCCGATATCTAATGTCTTTCACACATATACATCCATTTTGAATCGTTGAATCGTCGATTTGTGGCTCGACTGGGGTTTTCGAACCCCAGGTCTGTGTCGATTAACATTCGGACCTATCGAAGCCTGTTTACGCACAATTGTTGGTGTTGTTTCTTATTGCATCGATTAGACACTGTTAGGATACTTAGATCTGGGCTATGACTTGTTTTTTTTGGCGATTTCGATTTGACCGGATGTCATCTGGATAGTTTCAAACTATCCGGACACATTCATTCTTATCCGGAAACCATCAATGACTTAGATATTTTATCCAGTTAGTATCTCATCCGGAAAGCTATGTCACCCGGTAACCCAGGTTGTCCGGAAACCTCTTAGGTTTCCGGTAAGTTCAACTATCTGGGTACTTCATGATTGTCCGGTAACCATTATCATCCGATAACCCATGTTGTCCGGACACCTACCCGGTATCTGGTAAGTTCAACTATCCAGGTGGTTTTTGATTGTCCGGTACCTTTAGTGTCCGGTAACTCCATTTTTGTCCGGATAACTCATTTTATCTGGATAACTCATTTTGTCCAGATAACTCATTTGACCGGATACTTCATTTTGTCCGGTAACTTGGTGTTTCCCGGATAATTTTTGTCCGGACACACTGTCAACAGTCCTGTACCCTGTTCCTCATTGCCAATCCTCAATCCATTCCGGATTGAGCCGATATTCGCAAAGGTACACAACAAGACTCCTTTGATCCGTTCATACTCTAACACCGTGTTTTTCAGTTACTCATGGCGGATCAACAACCACAAAACAATCCTTCTCAAGAGGAATTCATAGATGAAGAGGCTGACAACGCCCTAGTTCCAGCAGACCATGGCATTGAAATCGCGGCGAATAATCACCATCTAGACGCCGCTGAGTTCAGACCACAACATCGTGTGGTCGTGGACATCCTTCTTGGAAATCGACTTCGTGAGGCACTCACCGCTACCACCAACGTCCCGGTCCTCTACATCTATCAAATTTGGCGCACTGCTCAAGTTGTCACAGCGCTCAACTCTCAGACGATCACGGCGATGATCGATCATCATCCATTCGCGCTAACACCAGATTCTTTCAGACGTCTTCTATCCTTACTCGAGGCGAATGTCGGCGACCCTGCTGCTTATGACTCTACTGTCAACGACGACACTCTCGGTGCCGAAATCCGCGCTCTCGGCTACAATCACGCACTCAACCGCCCATTCGCCTTCAATCGGAAATACGTGGCGCCTATCTGGTACACCCTGTTCACGATTTTGAACAGGTGTCTATTCTCCAGATGGAAGGGAATCGACCAATGCACAGCCGACTTCCTACGACTCTTTTACGCCATCTACTACAACCAGCACATCGACTTCGCATTGGTCATCTGGCGCGAGCTAGTCCAGACCATACGTCAGATCGGCGAAACGAAAGAAAAGAAGTTCCTTCCATACCCAAGGTTCTTTTCATTGGCCATCCGTCAACATATGGACACGAATCCGAACATACCGCGGCGCATGAACCACCCGGTATGTCCTCCTTTTAACTTGCATTACCTAGTGATTCGTAACCCGTCCAACGCCCAAGCCATGCCTATACCTGAAGCCCTACTGGCATACGTGGACCCGAATGCACCGAGTGTGATAGATTATAGAAGATCATTAGGTATAGGTGCTCCTGTGGTCCAGCCAGAGCCGGAGGGACCTCCCCAAGGAGTTAGACCCGAGCGAAGTGAGGGTCCAAGGACTCGTGGAGGTAGAGTCCGGGTAGCTAGGGCTCCCGGACGGGATGTGTTGAGAGTACATCAAGGGAAGAGAACAGACTCGGGCGGTGCATTGGATACGCGTGCCGGTACCAGCCAACAACCCCGCCAACACACCGTTCGACCACATACCCCTTCACATACCCGTACCTCGACTGACGCCGGACCGTCTACATCCCTTCACGAGGTCCCGGTCGTCACTGCTGTCCCCATGCTTGAACGAGACCCCGGAACGGACACAACTGAACCGATTTCGCCATACACTCAAAGCGATGTCGTTGACTCTGACACAACCGACTACGATACGGAATGCGTTTTCCATCTATCGATGATACCACACCTTATCGGACGTCAACTGCCCCTACTAAAGGATCTCCATCTGACTCACCCATACCCTCAAACATCCCTACATCCCAGCCAATTTCGGGAGACATAAGGAGAGAGGAGTGAGTAATAGTTGAAAATTTAGAACATGCGAGTCGGAGAGAATGGAGGTCAAAACAAAATCACGAGAGATCGAGCCTAAGAACTAGAGAAGCTCGTAAGTGAATCCAAACCAGTGTCGCCCAGGTAGCCACATCTGCTATCTCGTCTCATTTGTTGTGACGAGGTATTGAAGAAGCCGTCGTGGACCTAGCGATGCAATTGCACAGCCCCCCTAGCCACTCAACCAGCTCTCAACAGTTGGTTGTTTCATTTTCACACGGGGATATAGCACAAAGTCTACCGGTCTCTCACTCGGAGAGTCTCGGTATTGAAACAAGAGAACAGCCTACCCCGTTCTCGACTCCTTTCTGTGCACCATTGAGTCTAGAGCCATTTGATATTATTACATCTTCTTCGGCTAGGACACAGGACAAGAGTGATAACATAGGTGCTCTCAGTGACCCGATCGGAACATCCATAGTATGTCTGCCATTAAGTGGAATACGAGGATCGGATGGAAATCCTACCATAGCCAACGTCACGCCAGCTATGAACCTAGGTGGCACTTCTGTTGAATCAACAGTCGTGGCCTCAACGGGCAATCTAAGTGATCTCGGCGGTGATTTACCCGACATCTTGTCAAGGAAGTACCTGGACAGCGCCTTAAAGGTTGTCCGCGAGACACTGGAAAAGGAGTTCAGAACGGAGCTTGACAAAGTGAAAAGCCTCATCAAAGGGAAGGAAAAAGTAATCGAAACCGAAAACAGACCGACACCTCTACCGGCCCCTGTTCAGCCCAATTACTCGGTGGATGATCTGAAGACCATGCTCCTTGCCCAGCTGCTCCAACACGACAACACAGACTCCTCAACTGAAGCAGATCTCATCACAGTTCTAAGATCGCAAACATCTGCTCAGCCGTCATCCGTAACCAACAGATTGGACCAGCTTGACACGACTCTGAAGGACGTTCAGAAAGCCATTACTACCTTGTCCGAAAGAGTCGCCTCTCTCGAAGACACCTGCAAGAGTCAAGCTGGCGGACTCAAACGCCGACACGATGACCAGGATGATCCTGATAACCGTGAGGGGGAGAACAAAAGACAACGACTATTAGAGTCCGAACCAATCGCTCCCGAATCTACTCCAACAGTTCAACCAGAACCATCAGTTGTGGTACAATCCGAAGACCAACCTAAAGCCCAGCTGAGTCTAGCCGAGATGGTCATAGATATGGACATCTCCGATAATGAAGACCCAACGGTTGAAAAGCCCGATGGAGAATTACAGGCATTGATCGTATATTCTGCACCGGAAAGGCCCGTGCTTGATTTGATAGATCCTAAATCCGAGATCGACCCGGAGACCAAAAACGCATGGTATCAAAAAGCCGCCAGTGAGATAAACTTCGAGGTCAACCTGATCTTCCCTACCGATGTCGACGACAAAATAGACTACGATCAGTTTCTGCTACAAAACCTTCAGAGTACCCCAATCTACGCTAATCATATTCCCGAGACTTCAACAGCAACACATCCGACATCTCCTTAGCAACAACAAGCTTCTGATCAACCTCAACCTCCACAACAACCTGTCTGATGGGAGAAGATCATCGTCCTCATCCCCTTCCTAGAGGACTCCCTAAAAAGGTTGTTCGTACACAAGCTGCGTATGCTCGACCCAGCCTTCTGCCTCGGATTAGCCAAGTTCGACGAAGCTTACAGGAAACAGTACTCAGAGGCAATGAAAAGGTGTCTACCAGTCATCCAGGTCAGAACAAAGCACAAGATCACCGAAGTTGTAAACATCCAGTCTGGTCGAATCTTGAAGATCTGGTATCCATTTTTTGTGGTTAAACGTGAAGATGGAAATGAATGGAAGTTCTCCAAAGCCGACTTCAAGAACCTCTGACTGAACGACTTCCCCTCTTTACTCAAAGACCTTCGTACCTGAACGATCCGACCGCTCTACATCACCAAAGCGCTCGAAGTTGTAAAGCGTTTTATGAAACACAAGGTGATTATGTCATACATTACGGATTTCCAGATGGGAGTTGAGCACCGAACAAAGAAGATAAACCTGTTGAAACCCGATCAGAAAGCTCCAGAGCTGAAGATGTACCCAGTCAATTCGCTGCTACTACAACCAGAGTTTGGAATTGTATATCTCAATGAGCAGAATGAGAAGAAATTTCTTCGGTTTAGCCAAGTTGAAAGATTATGCGACGGAACTCTTCTAAAGGACAGAGATGCACTTAGAGCCATAATCTCCAAGGAAAAAGAACTCCGGATTTCAATTGCTGCAAATCGAAACGAAATAAATGCCCGAGAAGCCTTGGAACTTGTTGAAGACCGCATGGAGTTTCGTAAAGCAATCTGAAGCTTCGAGATTCTATTCGCACTCCGAAAGAGATACGTCGAGAACTGGTGCGAGATTGAACTTCGATTCAAAGGGGGAGATTGTTGGGAATAAATTCTAATTGAATAGAAGTTCAAGGGATTAATTGTAAAATGTATTTGGGCTTAATTAATGTAATGGGACATGGGCTTGAATAGATTAGGCATGAGTATAAATAGTTGTTTATGCCTTAGAAATCAGGTTAATCGTTTCATTAATCATTGTAATCAGTTTCTGAAATTGTGTAAACTCTCTAAAAGGTTTATTCAATACTATATGGATGATTGTTGATATTTTATATTGATTTCCTGTTGTATGCACTAATCTGGAACCCACGGCATGGCTCCTAATTGTAATCCCTACTTCTACACCAAGAAATAGGCATGGCTTAATTGTAATTTCTTGGACATGAGTTGTAATCTAGAATCTGTGGTGATTCGTAGTGGCGCTCTTGAACATGATATTATGACTTAGTTAGTGTTTGTCATACTCATGGAATCGGGTATGATTCCCGTCATCGAAAGATGTTATGTGTACGGTAAGAAAGTTGCAATCAAATTAATTTGTATGCTTTGTTTACAAAATTGATTTTCAAAGCTTATAAAGGTATTGATTTGAAAATTTGATGTTCTCACTAGGCGCAAGCCTAATATTTCCAAATTAAATTTTCTTACCAGGTACTGGCTCGGGAAGGGATGTGAAGTGAATGAGCGGATAGTGGCTTTTGGTGTCATAGCTTTTGGAGGTGAAATGGATGTATTAGTTTATAACGAATATGTTTTGAAAGATCACTTAGACAACCCTTATAATCTGATCTTACTGTTATGGATTAGATTAGTAGGTTGTTTTTGATAATTCAGTTGTAAATAGAAATCTTCGTTACTAATACCCATTTATGTATGAAAGTCTTGGAAGACATTAAAGTATGTTTGAGAAATTGAAGGTTTTTTAATTTATTATGTTTTTACGGTGTTTCATCAACCCAAACGGATCTTTAGTCCATGGAGACATCAACTCAAACTGAGCCTCTAGTCTAAGAAGACATCAACCCAAACCGGATCTTTAGTCTATTGTGACATCAACCCAAACCGGATCTTTAGTCAAGTGAGGCATCAACCCAAACCGGATCTTTAGCCTAGTGAGACATCAACCTAAATCGAATCTTTAGTCTATTGAGGATTCAACCCAAACCGGATCTTTAGTCTAAAACCACCAAGTTCAACCCAAATCAGATCTTTACCTTAGGATCTCACCATCCAAAACAAGCTTATTTAATTTAGAAATTCACACATGACTACAAAAGAATAGCCAACGCATTAAAATCATGTAATTCCCAATTAAGATGCAATACGTGCAAATCATAACCAAAGCCCTTGTGGCCATGGAGGTTCACCTGCGATGACTCCAGGCCATTCGTGGTCGCTCAGGGATTAGTCGGTGCGTGTAAGCTGGCCAGGAAACCCATGGTTACCAAAAAAAATTGGACAAATGTCCTCAAGACCCAACAAAGACAAAAACCGAGCCATAAGCTTAAAAGATCAAATGACCATTTGTAAAATTCAACATATGCAAGTGGAGTATAACTAACCCGCAATTATGCAAATACATGCTCAAAGGCATGACTAACTCAAAACCCCTTCATTGCCACTTTCCAAATGAAGTCAAACCAAATATGTGTGTGTGTGTGTATATATATATATATACTCAAACAGTTTATAACTTGATGTAGATCTCAGATTAGTGCAATATAGAAGAAATCAATAACAAATATGCAATAGAAACAATGATTTCAACTCGTCATCCATATCTCATTCATAAACAATTCAGAGTGTTTACAAAGGTTTCAATTCAGAATAATGACGATTAACCTTATTCTAAAGGTTAAGGAACCTATTTATATCTAGGCTATTGACTTGAGGCCTATGGCCCATTACACGATATAAGCCCAAATAAAAAGTTACATTTTATTCCCTTGAACTTCCATTCAATCAGATTTTAATCCCAACAATCTCCCCCTTTGAATCGAAGTTCAATCTCGCGCCAGTTCGAAACGTATCTCTTTCGGAGTGCAAACAGAATCTCGAAGCTTCGAATGGCTTTGCGAAACTCAATGCGGTCTTCAATAATTTCCAAGGCGTCTCGGGCGTTTGTTTCGTTTAGACTTGCAGCAAACGATATCCGAATTTATTTTTCCTTGGTGATTATATCTCTTAGAGCATCTCTGACCTTTAGCAGAGTTCCGTCGCAAAATCTTTCAACTTGACTAAATCGGAGAAACTTCTTCTCGTTCTGTTCGTTGAGATATACGATTCTGATTTCTGGTTGTAGCAGGAAACTGTTGACAGGATACATCTTCAATTCAGGGGCTTTCTGATCGGGGTTCAGTATGTTGACCTTTTTCGTTCGGTGATCGACTCCCATCTGAAAGTCAGTAATGTATGACATCATTACCTTGTGTTTCAGGAATCGCTTTACAGCTTCAAGCGCTTTGGTGATGTGGAGCAGTCAGATCGTTCGAGTTCGGAGGTCTTTGAGTAAGGCATGAAAGTCATTCAGTCGGAGATTCTTGAAGTCGGCTTCGAATAATTTCCATTCTTTTCCAACTTCTCTTTTGACGGTAAAGACTGGGTACCAGATCTTCAAGATTCGGCCAGATCGGATGTTGATGACTTCGGTGATCTTGTGTTTTGTTCTGACCTGACTGACTGGCAGACACCTTTTCATTACCTCTAGATATTGTTTCTTGTAAGCATCGTCGAACTTAGCTAATCCGAGGCAGAAGGTTGGATCAAGCACGCGCAGTTTGTGGACGAACAACCTCTTCAGGGAGTCATCAAGGAAAGGAATCAGTACAATGATTTTCTCCCATCTGACAGGTTGTGGTGGTTGATCAGAAGCGGTTTGTTGCTGAGGAGATGTCGGATGTGCTGGTGTAGAAGTTTCAGTAACCAGATCAGCATATGCAGGTGTACTCTGAATGGATTTTAGCAAGAACTTATCGTAATCAAAGTCATCGTCGGCATCGGTAGGAAATATCAAATTTACCTCGAAGTTTATAGCACTGGCACTTTTTCATACCATGCATTTTTGGTCTCCAGGTCGATCTCGGAATCAGGGTCTATCAAATCAAGTGCAGTCCTTTCCGGTGAGGTGTAGACAACCAGTTCTTGAGATTCTCCCTCGGGCTTTTCAACCGTTGGGTCTTCGTCATCTAAGATGTCCATATCATTGACCATCTCGACTAAACTTTGTTGTGTTTGTGGCTGGTCTTCTGATGGTGCCACAGTTGATGGTTCCGGTTGAACCACTGGAGTAGATTCGATGTTGATTGGCTCGGACTCGGTTAATCTCTGACGTTTGTTCTCCCCTTCGCGGTGATCAGGATCATCCTGGTCATCGTGTCGACGTTTGAGTCTGCCATCTTGACTCTTGCAGGTATCTTCGAGAGAGGCGACCCTGTCGGACAAGGTTGTAAGGGCGTTCTGAACGTTCTTCAGGTTCGTGTCAAGCTAATCCAATCAGGTGTTAACGGATGGCGGTTGAGCAGATGCTTGTGATCGGAGTATGGAGATTAGATCTGCTTCAGTCGAGGAGTCAGTGTTGGTATGTTGGAGAAGTTGGGTGAGGAGCATGGTCTTTAGATCATCCAGCAAATATGATTGGTGAGCAGGTGCCGATGGAGGTGTTGGTGCGGTTTCGGCTTCTACCACTTTCTCCTTCCCTTTGAGTAGGTTTTTGACTTTATCGAGCTCCGTTCTGAACTCCTTTTCCATGACTTCTCGGAAGCCTTTAAGGCGTCGTCCAGATATTTCCTTGACACAAAGTCAGGTAAATCACCACCAAGATCACTTAGATTACCCGTTGAGGTTACAACTGTTGATTCAACAGAAGTACCACCTACGTTTATAGCTGACATGATGTTAGCTATGGTAGGATTTTCATCCGATCCTCGTAATCTGCTCAAAGGCAGACTTACTACGGATGTTTCGATCGGTTCACTTGATTCACCGATGTTAGCAGTCTCGATCTATGTCCTAGCCAAAAAAAATATTATAATATCAAATGGCTCTAGACTCAATGGTGCACAGAAAGAAGTCGAGAACGGGGGAGGTTGTTCTCTTGTTTCAATATCGAAACTCTCCGAGTGAGAGAACGATAGACTTTGTGCTATGTCCCCATGAGAAATTGAAACAACCAGATGTTGAGAGCTGGTTGAGTGGATAGGGAGGTCATGCAATTGCGTCGCTAGGTCCACAACAGATTTTTCAATGTCTCGTCCCAACGGATGAGACGAGGCAGCAGATGTGGCTACCTGGGCGACACTGGCTCGGATGCGCTCATTGTCCGCTCTATTTTGGAGACTCACTCTCTCGTTATTCTTTTTCGATCTCCATTCTCTTCGTCTCACTTGTTCTAAATTTTCAACTAAATCTCCCTCCTTTCTCCTTATGTCTCCTATAATAGGCTGGGATGTAGGGATTTCGGAGGGTGTGGGTGAGTTGGATGGATATTCTTCAGTCATCGACGGTTGACGTCCGATACGGGGTGGTATCATTGAAATACTGATGCACGTTTCGTGTCGGAGTCAGTTGTTTCGTAATCCAGAACATCGGTTTGAGTGTATGGCGATATCGGTTCAGTGGTGTGGTTTTGGGGTCTTGATCGAACATTGGGGCAGTGACTGTTAATGCCAAAAAGCGTACAAAAGTACAACTTAAGGTCGATGTGGACATTTAACAACTAAAGAAACGTATCTCGAGCCAAATAACACAATCGCGAAGAAAAAGTAAAAGAGACAAGAGATTTGGTGACGCGGAAAACCCCAAGAAGAGGAAAAAACTGCAGTCGACTCTGTGAGAGTCGACAGTGCACTATGGTTCGCCAAACAGGGGCGAAAGTCCTTTTGTGACAGATGATATGTGTACAATAGATTACAAATGAAGTAAAAATACACTTAGTCGTGTGTAAAAGGTGTGCGTCGTGTATTGAACGTGCGAAACAATGCTGTTGTCGTGCGGTTTGAGCGGTTGTCATGCGGTGTGAACTGTTGTCGTGCAGTACTTACGTTAGCGACGTGTGCTCGAATGCGA
The DNA here is from genome assembly GCA_033807775.1 of Saussurea involucrata. Classification (NCBI taxonomy): domain Eukaryota; kingdom Viridiplantae; phylum Streptophyta; class Magnoliopsida; order Asterales; family Asteraceae; genus Saussurea; species Saussurea involucrata. The sequence goes on from CM066316.1 coordinate 55,211,372, forward strand.
GAGAGAAAATATAGAAGTAGATGTGAAATGTCGTTGTATAGCTTGATGAAATCCCCCCCCCCTTGCTCGAGGTTGGAGCACGCCTTTATATATGTTTCAGTGGTCATTAATGAGCTTTAATGGTTGGTCTTGTAACCGCTGCCGATATTAAATGCACTTTGATGATTGTCGTTGTAACCGCTGTCGAGTCTTTAGTGTCATTAAGAGCTAGACCGTTGTTGACCGTTGTACCATAATAGCTTGTAGACCTGCATTAATGAACAAAAGAAACGGCTGTCGACCATTGATAGTTAGTGAAATCGTAAGACCGTCTTAAGTTCTGGACATCGGTCTTATGGAGCATACGACCGTCGCCGACATACAAGACCATGTATATAACTGTAAACGTCTTGTAAGACCTTATTTTAATATAAGAATAGTCTTATGACAATGTCGTAAGACCAGGTCGCAGGACCAGGATGATATAAGATCGACGACAGGAGATTGTTGACGTAAGACCGACGGGTCGTAACTGGCGACATAAGACTAGTCACATAGGAATAATAACGTAAGACTAGCGATGTGCGACGTGCGACACATGACGTGCGATCATTAGATGTAAGATGACTATTGACCCAATATGTCTTTTAATAACCAATTATCGTGGTTATTAACGTATGTCGGGGATATGACAATAATGGGTATTACCTTTGTCGGTCGGGGGTATGACTTTTGTAGATATTAGGGTAATCAAGGTCCACGGGTCATGTCGAAGGAATTCCCCAGGTCGGTCGAGGGTGTGATTTTTTTCCCAAACAGTTAGCCCCCCGAGATCTGAATTTCAAAGACATTTGAATTTCAGATCTCGCACCAAAGTAAAATGATGAGTCGTGTCGTTTCTACTAATTGGATCATTAGAAGAAAACCGACTTGGTCAGCTAAAATCGTGAGACCAGTCGATAGTGTTAAGTAAGTTGCGATGATCGAAAGATGATCTTTAATGCGCGAGGTACTTGTGGCATTCATCCACTAATGTGAAGGATGAAAAATTTAACGACGATCGTAAGACGACCTTAAAATATAAGGAACTGGCGATGATCGTAAGACGATCTTTATCAAAATGAGACGTATGGGACGGGAGACAATCGTAAGACGATTGGGCCGAAATAATGCTTGGCGGCGATCATAAGATGATCGAACCAAGATAAAATTTAAGAATCTTGTGATACAGTCGTTAAAGACTTATGTTCTGGCGTTCCGAGCCGATACGGTCGTTATATACTTTTGATCTGGCGTTTAGAGCCGATAGGGTCGTTAGAGATCTATGATCTGGCGTTCCGAGCCGATACAGTCGTTATAGACTTTTGATCTGGCATTCCGAGCCGATACGGTCGTTAGAGACCTATGATCTGGCGTTCCGAGCCGATACGGTCGTTAGAGACCTAAGTTCTGGCATTTACAGCCGATACGGTCATTATAGACCTATGTTACGTTGTGTAAGTTTTTCTTTAGCGATAATTGGTAAAAAAAATTACCTTTCGATTGAACCTGAGTATTATGTCGACTCATACATGTCATGGACAAATGTAATATCGACTATAAAAATTCATTGAGTACAAAAATGAACAAGAAGTCGTGCGACTTGGGCATCCATTGTAATACAACGCTTAGAACGTAAGTCATAAGACTTTCATATTTTTGAATCGTATAAGCAAACATAAGCGCATGCGATAAAAGCATTCATTCAGAACATGAAATTTTTCTAAGTTAAAGAACTTAGATTGTGGGGTCGCAAGACCTTACGATCGTATGATTTGATCATACGATGAACTTGAATCATGTGTTCCTGTAGTTATACAATCAAGTCGTCTAATAAAACTGATTGTCTATATCGTGCGATTTTACCGAAGTCGTATGATAGACTTAGTAACTTATGTCGTGCGATCCTGCGATAAAGCAATGTCAGAGGTTGGTCGTTGGCTAGCCAACGACCCTCCGATGCTTAAGTCAATAATCGTCGTGATGAATAAAAAATCGTATGAAAGAAGGAAAAGGACTTAGAAGAAATACCTTTTCAGATGCATTGCATTCCAGCTGCGTGGGATATTTCGACCGTCGAGGGTTTGGAGCCGATAGGCACCTTTACCTACGACTTCTGAGATACGATAAGGACCTTCCCACTTGGTGGAAAGTTTACCTGCATTAAGCTTTTGAGTGCTTTGGAACACTCGTCGGAGGACGTAATTGCCTTCCTGAAAGACTCTTGCTTGTGATTATACGGTTAATCTTACGACTTGCCTTTATTGGCAATCATGAGATTAAAATATGCGAGTCGTACTTATTGGAGACTTTTGCATTTTGACATGCGTCTTACCATGACTGGTGATTGTGAGTTTCAATGTACAAGTCATCTTTATTGACGACATATGTCAGGACTAGCGATCGTGCGAGTCGCTTTTATTGGCGACCAACAATTTTTTACCTGCGTTTGTCGTGACTGACGATCATAAGAAAATGTGAGTCATCTTTTACTGAGGACTATAAATTGCGACATGCGTTTGCCTTGACTGGCGAGTGTAAGATTTAAAATATAAGCCGTCTCTTATCGACGATTACAAATTGCAACCTGCGTTTGCCTTGACTGGCGATTGTAAGAAAAAATGTAAGTCAACTGTAAATTGCAACCTGCGTTTGCCATGACTGGCGATCATAAAAACGTAAGTCCTCTTTTACCGACGATTATATTTTATAGACCTGCGTTTTTAAGTCGTAGAGACTTTGGTTTCTCACGATGTAAATCGTAAGACCTGTATTCATATGATCTTGCGAGCCTGTAATGTAAAATCGGGGGTGGTCGTTGGTTTTGACCAATGATCTTTTGATGCTTGAATCAACGATCATATATTAGATCAAAATAATTAAACGAGGAGAATATACTTAGAGTATATATATAGAGTTGTTCTAAGTGGGACGTCACAATTACCGTAACATGGAGTCGATAAGCGCCTTTTCCGAGGACTTTTGAAATCAAATGTGGTATTTTTCAGTTTGTGAAGGGTGTTTCGAGCCCCTGAGCCCCTCGGATGATGTGATACATGTGATACTTCGATGGAGTATTTTTTTTTTTAGGGCTTGAATCTGGCTTCGAGCCGCATTCAATTCCGATTGAAGTTGAATCCTGGGATCTTGATATTTTACCTGAAAATAGTGAAAAACTTCACAAGATCATTAGAGCGATGCGTGTTGGCTTGAGATTTTCTCTAGATGGGGTCCCACGGATGGCGCGAAACTGTTAATGCCAAAAATCGCACAAAAGTACAACTTAAGGTCGATGTGGACATTTAACAACTAAAGAAACGTATCTCGAGCCAAATAACAAAATCGCGAAGAAAAAGTAAAAGAGACAAGAGATTTGGTGACGCGGAAAACCCCAAGAAGAGGAAAAAACTGCAGTCGACTCTGTGAGAGTCGACAGTGCACTATGGTTCGCCAAACAGGGGCAAAAGTCCTTTTGTGACAGATGATATGTGTACAATAGGTTACAAATGAAGTAAAAATACACTTAGTCGTGTGTAAAAAGTGTGCGTCGTGTGTTGAACGTGCGAAACAATGCTGCTGTCGTGCGGTTTGAACGGTTGTCATGCGGTGTGAACTGTTGTCGTGCGGTACTTGCGTTAGCGACGTGTGCTCGAATGCGAGAGGGAAAATATAGAAGTAGATGTGAAATGTCGTTGTATAGCTTGATGAAATTCCCCCCTTGCTCGAGGTTGGAGCATGCCTTTATATATGTTTCGACGGTCATTAATGAGCTTTAATGGTTGGTCTTGTAACCGCTGCCGACATTAAATGCACTTTGATGATTGTCGTTGTAACCGCTGTCGAGTCTTTAGTGTCATTAAGAGCTAGACCGTTGTACCATAATGGCTTGTAGACCTGCATTAATGAACAAAAGAAACGGTTGTCGACCATTGATAGTTAGTGAAATCGTAAGACTGTCTTAAGTTCTGGACGTCGGTCTTATGGAGCATACGACCGTTGCCGACATACAAGACCATGTATATGACTGTAAACGTCTTGTAAGACCTTATTTTAATATAAGAATAGTCTTATGACAATGTCGTAAGACCAGGTCGCAGGACCAGGATGATATAAGATCGACGACAGGAGACTGTTGACGTAAGACCAACGGGTCGTAACTGGCGACACGTAACTGGCGACATAAGACTAGTCACATAGGACTAATAACGCAAGACTAGCGATGTGCGATATGCGACACGTGACGTGCGATCATTAGATGTAAGATGACTATTGACCCAATATGTCTTTTAATAACCAATTATCGTGGTTATTAACGTATGTCGGGGATATGACAATAATGGGTATTACCTTTGTTGGTCAGGGGTATGACTTTTGTAGATATTAGGGTATCAAGGTCCACGGGTCATGTGGAAGGAATTCCCTAGGTCGTTCGAGGGTGTGATTTGTTTCCCAAACAGTGACGACCGGGATCTCGTGTAGGGTAGTCGATGGTCCGGCGTCATCGGTTGTACGGGTATGTGGAGGGGTAGGTGGTCTACTTGTAGACGGTCGGGAAGATTGGCTTGTGGAGGGTCGGGTGGCATGGCTTGTACTGGCACGCGAATCCTTCGCACCGCCCGCTTCGGTTCCCCTCACTGAGTGTACTCTCGGCACGCCCCGTCCGGAAGTCCCAGCTACTCGGACTCTACCTCCTCGTGTTTTTGGGTCGGGCCTAGCTCCTTGGGGAGGTCCCTCTGGCTGGACCACAGGAGCACCTAACGCTCGCCTATATTCTATAACACTCGGTGCTTGCGGATCCGCATATGCCAGTAAGGCTTCGGGTATAGGCATGGCATGGGCGTTCGACGGGTTGCGAATAACAAGATAGTGTAAACTAAATTGAGGACATATCGGATGGTTCATGCGGTGTGGGGTGTCCGGGTTCGCGTCCATGTGTTGACGGATGGAAAGCTGAAGGAAGCGCAGATAGGGAATGAACTTGCACTCTTTCGTTCCGCTGATGGCGCGTATTGTCTGAACTAGCTCGCGCCAGATGATCATGGTGAAGTCCACTTGCCGGTTGTAAATGACAGCGTGAACAAGGCGTAGGAAGTCGGTTGTGCACTGGTCGATGCCCTTCCATCTGGAGGATAGACACCTGTTCAGGATCGTGACTAGGGTGTACCAGATTGGGGCCAAGTATTTTCGGTTAAAGGCTGAGGGGCGGTTCAGTGCATGGTTGTATCCGAGTGCACGGATTTTGGCACAAAGAGTGTTGTCGTCGACAACAGGGTCGTAAGAATTGTTAATGCCAAAAATCGCACCAAAGTACAACTTAAGGTCGATGTGGACTTAAACAACTAAAGAAAGGATCTTTCGACAAAAGCGTGCAACGAAGGTAAAAATAAAGAAGACAGAGAATTTGATGACGCGGGAAAAACCTCAACGAGGAAAAAACCTGCGGACGACAGTGGGAGTCGTCGATGCACTATGGTCGTCAATCAGGGGCGATGTCCTTTGGTATTGGTGTCGATCGTACAATGATTACAATGCAAATGAAGGAAAGACTTCGAAATGTAAAGTACAAGTGTTTGGAAGGTAAAACAAGTGTATGTCGTGTGTGAAAAAAATATGTAAACTGCTGGTCGAGAGCGAATGTCGTGCGTCGAGAACGATTACTTGAGAGAAAATGCTTCACTTCGAGTGTTCTTGAGTTCGCAGAGTGATTCTTGCCTTCAGTGCTTGGTTTCTAGAATTCGAGTGTCTCTCCCCGAAACTGTGGTTCAAATTTGATCTTTTATAAGCTTCGGGTGCTTAAATGAGCTTTAATGGCGCACTTTGTAACCGCTGTCAGGCCATTAATGCTCTTTGATGTTGTCTTTGTAACCGATGTCGGACCATTAAGTCATTGATGATTCGTCCGTTACTGGTCGTTGTGCCATGAATGTCCATAGACCTGCATTAATGAACAAGAGAAACGGTTGTCGACTATGAATGGTTATTATAGTCGTAAGACCATCTTAAGTTCAGGACGTCGGTCTTATGGAGCATATGACCGTTGCCAAAATACAAGACCATATATATGGCTGTAAATGTCTTGTAAGACCAAGATGATGATGATGTCATAGGACTAGGTCGTAAGACAACCCGGTCGTAGGACCAGGTCGATATGAGATCGATGATAGGAGACTGTCGACGTAAGATCGATGAGTCGTGACTGGCGACGCATAACTGGCGACATAAGACTAGAGACGTAAGTGGCGTGTGACTAGTGACAGGTGACCGGCGACGGGTCGCTAACGATGTATGTCATACGACGTGCGAAGTATAACACGCGACACGTGACGTGTGATCATGAGTTGTAAAGACACTATCTTGAATAACTATTGACACAAGATGTCTTTCAATAACCAACTATCGTGGTTATTAATGTATGTCGGGGATATGATAATAATGGGTATTATCCTTGTCGGTCGGGGGTAGGATATTCAATATCCATGGGTTATGTCGAGGGAATTTCCCAAGTCGGTCGAGGGTGTGATTTTTTACCCAAACAGTTAGCCCCCCGAGATCTGAATTTCAAAGCCATTTGAATTCCAGATCTCGTATCAAAGTAAAATGACGAGTCATGTCGTTTCTGATGATTGGATCATTAGAATAAAACCAGCTTGGTCAGCTAAAATTGCGAGACTAGTGTTAATTAAATTGCGACGATCGAAAGATGATCTTAAAACATAAGGAATTGATGGTGATCGTGAGACGATCTTCATCAAAGTGAGACGTATGGGATGAGGGACAATCGTAAGACGATTGTGTCGAAACAATGCTTGTTGTCGATCATAAGATGATCGAACCAAGATAAGATTTAAGAAAATCTTGCGATATAGTCGTCGGAGATTTATGTTCTGGCGTTCCGAGCCGATACGTTCGTCAGAGACTTATGATCTGGCGTTCACAGCCGAGATGGTCGTTAGAGACCTTTGGTCTGGCGTTCATAGCCGATATGGTCGTTAGAGACCTTTGTTCTGGCGCTCGAGCCAATATGGTCGTTAGAGACCTATGATCTGGCGCTTGCAGCCTTCGTGGTCTGGCGTTCACAGCCGTCGTGGTCTGGCGTTCATAGCCGTCGTGGTCTGGCGTTCACAGCTGATACGGTCGTTATAGACCTATGTTACGTTGTGTCTAGCTTTTTTTAGCTAATTGTAAGTTTTGCTTTAGCGATAATCGGTAAAGGCGTTAACCTTTCTATTGAACCTGCGTATTACATGTCATGGACAGATGTAATATCAACTGAAAAAATTCATTAATTACAAAAATGAACAAGAAGTCGTGCGACTTGGACATCCATTGTAATACAACGATTAGAACGTAAGTCATAAGACTTTCATATTTAAATCGTATAAGCAAACGTAAGCGCGTGTGATCAAAGCATTCATTCAGAACATGAAATTTTTCTAAGTTAACGAACTTAGATTGTGGGGTCGCTAGATCTTACGATCGTGTGTTTTGATCATACGAAGAATCGAGTAATTATACAATCGAGTCGTCTAATAAGACTGATTATACAATCGAGTCGTCTAATAAGACTGATTGTTTATATCGTGCGAGTTCACTGAAGTCGAATGATAGACTTAATAACTTATGTCGTGCGATCCTGCGATAAAGCAATGTCAGAGGTTGGTCGTTGGCTAGCCAACGACCCTCCGATGCTTAAGTCAGTAATTGTCGTGATGAATAAAAAATCGTATGAAAGAAGGAAAAGGACTTTAGAAGAAATACCTTTTCAGATGCGTCGCATTCCAGCTGCGTGGGATATCTCGACCGTCAAGGGTTTGGAGCCGATAGACACCTTTACTCACAACTTCTGAGGTACGATAAGGACCTTCCCACTTGGTGAAAAGTTCCCCTGCATTAAGCTCTTGAGTGTTTTGGAACACTCGTCGGAGGACGTAGTCGCCTTCTTGAAAGACTTTTGCTTGTGATTATACGGTTAATCTTGCGACTTGCCTTTATTGGCAATTATGAGATTAAAATGTGTGAGTCGCATTTATCGACGACTTTTGCGGTTTGATATACGTCTTACCATGACTGGTGATTGCGAGATTCAATGTACAATTCATGCATAGGTCACGACTAGCGATCGTAAGGAAAAATGTGACAACTATAAACTGCGACTTGTGCTTTAAGTCGTAGAGACTTTTTCTCTCATGGCATAAAACGCAAGACGTTCGATGTAAGTCCTAGAGACTTTTTTTTCTCACGATATAAATCGCAAGACATGTATTTATATGATCTTACGAACCTGCAATGCAAAATCGGGGGTGGTCGTTGGTTTTGACCAATGATCTTTTGATGCTTGAATCAACGATCATATATTAGATCAAAATTAATTAACGAGGAGAATATACTTAGAGTATATATATATAGAGTTGTTATACCATAATTCACCCAAGCGGGGTGTCACAGTTACCGTAACCTGGAGTCGATAAACGCCTTTTTCCAAGGACTTTTGAAATCAAAATATGGTGTTTTCTATTTTGTGACGGGCGTTCCGAGCCCCCGAGTCCCTTGGATGACGCGATACATGCGATACTTTGACGGAGCATTTTTTTCAGGGCTTGAATTTGGCTTCGAGCCGTATTCAATTCTGGTTGAAGTTGAATCAGGGGATCTTGAAGATTTGCCATATACCTGAATGTAACAAAAACTTTGCAAGATCGTTAGTAGAAACGCACGTTCGTCGAAGATTTTCTCTAGATGTGGTCCCACGGATGGCGCCAAACTGTTAATGCCAAAAATCGCACCAAAGTACAACTTAAGGTCGATGTGGACTTAAACAACTAAAGAAAGGATCTTTCGACAAAAGCGTGCGACGAAGGTAAAAATAAAGATGACAGAGAATTTGATGACGCAGGAAAAACCTCAACGAGGAAAAAACCTGCGGACGACAGCGAGAGTCGTCGCTGCACTATGGTCGCCAATCAGGGGCGATGTCCTTTGGTACTGGTGTCGATCGTACAATGATTACAATACAAATGAAGGAAAGACTTCGAAATGTAAAGTACAAGTGTTTGGAATGTAAAACAAGTGTATGTCGTGTGTGAAAACAATATGTAAACTGTTGGTCGAGAGTGTTGGTCCCGAAAGGCCTATACAAGTTTGTAGAAGGGGGGGGGGGGGGTTGAATACAAACACACTATTTTACTTTTCTAAATTGTTTATTGATAAATCATTAACAATTTACAGCTTGTTGCGGAAACAAGATTAAGGATAAACCTAAATCTAAACAAGTTGGAACACTAAGATTTCTTGCACTAAGAAAGATATGGAGATTACTAATAAAATCCTATCTTGAAAGAGATTTGAACTTGTCCAGAGTTAGCAAGTTATTTCAAAAGAAGTGAGTTCATCTCTTTATATACTGCATGCATTTAATGCAAGTCAGTATACACTTTACACGTGTCATCAGCTGGTTGGTTGCATGTCATTGACCTTGGTTGACAACCTTAGTAGCCGTAAAGATGAACAGTGTAGTATCAGAGTGGTTGTACGATTTCAGATATTCGGAGGTTCTTTTCTGACATTTCGTACGGTGGCGTGCAAGGGAGGTTAAGACAAAAGTACTTTGTACGGAGGACTTCATGATCAGCTTTCGTTGTTTCAGCGATTATCATTTACTATTCAGCAGATGATAAAGTTCAGCGATAGCTGAAGTCTTGTACTTGATACTTCACGTTGAGTGGACAAATCTGAGTCTTTGCTGATCCGCATCAGTTCATTAGTAGACTTGTCGCTGGTTCTTGAGCTTAATCTTCGACTTCAGCGTAGAACCTTTGTTGACGTGAAACTTGTCTTCAAGGATCATAAGTAAACAACTAACTTATCAGCGATCACCATAAGGACTGAACAGGCTCAGAGCATTATGGTGAACAGTGTTCGCTGAATGTTTAATTTAAAGAGCGAGAGTTCCTATCAGCGGTACTGTAAGATCTTAGTACTTATCAGCGATAGTGAAACTCTGATACATATTGTTTACTTACAATTTTCACTAAGTATTTAAGAGAGGGTCATTATCAAATCACTGAGGGTTTGGATCAACAATCTCCCCCTATTTGATTATGACATAGCAACAAAGATAATTGCTATTTAATGAAAACATATGGATAAAAGGAACTCATAAAATATTTGTCCCTTTTACTGTTTTCTGGGATCTTTTCAGTACTGATGGAGTAAATTACATTCGCTGAAATCTTTCTTTAAATCTTTGAATCAGGTTACAATGAAGAACAGAAAGATTACAAGTACAAGCGAAATAAATTACAAGTACAGAAGGATAACTGATACAATAGAGAAAAAGGAGATTATATCAGTTTTCAAAAGGTTCTTCCTTAATGAGAAGTTCATCAAGGGTCGTCTTTTCAGTGGGGATCATCCAGTCAGGAATCGTTACACCTCGTTTTCTTTTGTTCAGCGCTTCTTGAAAAATCAAGGGTTTTAGGTGTCGTGCCTGAATGTCCTTTCTGAAGTCACACCAGTAGATGAGATCTCTGAGCTGTTCGATTGGAGTGATTGGAAGCTCAGCGATCCGTTGAAAGCATTTACGTCCATCATAGTCAAGAAAGAATATTTCATATGGATTACTGATGACTTTACCAGAGACGAAAAGTTCACATGGTGGCAAAGAGATGTCAAGGGAAGATAGATCAGGATCAGGACCAAGCACTTCAGCGCGAGAGAAACCAATTCCAGTTTCATTTCGTATGACAGGTCCTGAGTTTGAATCTTGACGTTTCTTCCTTGGAGAGCCCCTTTTTCTTTTCGGCTTTAGATCAGGAACCGGAGGAATATCCACACAAGAAGATATCAAGTCGATCTGTCTGTTTATCAGCTTTTCGAAATGATCCTTGTACATAGATTGTGATGATTGGATAGCTAACCTCATCTCCAGCCATTCAGAAAGACCATACCTTTTTACAGTGTCAGCGCGAAAGGTTTCAGATTTGCCATCTTCTCTGAACAGTTTGATGTCAACAATAGGTACTCCGATAGAGGTTCTTCCAGAGATGAATACCTTGTTGATCTTCGCTGGACGATATCTGAAGTGAATTTTCTCTTTACACCAGATCAGGGTGGTCTGAGAAACTTCAGTTTTCTTTTCCACGATCTTCTGGGCTTCTTCCCACAGATTTCGTTGGATTTGAATGGGAACACGCTTCAGCTTGGGGTCTTTGACAGATTCTTGAGTGAGCTTGATGGCGTATTCTCTGTCTTTCTCTTTAGCTTCCTTCCTTTCAGCAATGAGGCGTTCAGCTCTAAGGTGTTCCTGGTATTCAGCTTTTGAAATTCTGAACTTAGGAGGAACTGAAGGCAGTTGATCAGGCCTTAGAATGATTCGCTGATCCTCGAATCGCTTTATTATTTCTTCTCTTCTCTTTTGATCCTCTTCACTCAGCCTTTGAGGAGCTGAGGAAGGTCTCTTATTGTGCGAGAGAGGTTGTTCTTCTGGTTCATCAGTCTCAGAGATCAAATCCAAGACTGGGATTATTTCATCAGCAGCAGATGGCTTTATTTGTGAAGTCGCAATAGTAGAACCTTCAGCGACATCCTCAAACAGGGGAGAGGACTAGCTGAAACGCAGCGATCTTACAGATAAGAACTGGGTAGAAGAACTTGGGTAGAAAAGATAGAAAAAGAATGTGGATGTGTAGAGAGGTTGTTGAGTAGAGAACTGATTGTGTATAGAGAAGTTCAGGGAAGGAAGAAGTAAAGTTTTAGTGTACCTGACAAACCGGCTTTTAAAACAAGATCGCCAGATTTTCATCTTCAGCGAGGCCTTTGTCTTTGCTTTTCTCAGCGCCAGAGGCTGAGGGCTTTGTCTTTGTCTTCTCCCCTGATGGTTCTTTTATTGAGATTCCTTTAAGAGCTTTGATCCTTGGGGCAGGTTTGACGATAAAGAAATCATCGTCATCTTCATCATCATCATCATCCTTCCTTGGAGAGGAGGATGGTTCATCTTCAGGGATGTAGATGTCTTCTTCTTCTTCTGCTTCGGATTCCTCAGCATCTTCTTCGAGTTGCTCCCCCTCAGATACAGAGGCGAGCTTCTCGGTTCCCTCAGGGTTTTCATCTCCCTGAGGTCCAGCGGTCAGATCTTCATTCCCTTCTCCCCTGATAGATTCATCATGGGAAAGGTCTTCAGCGCTTTTGTTCAGATCTTCAGCGCTGTGATTTTCATCAGCTCTGTGCGATCCTCCGCTGTGAAAGATTCCAAAATAGGGACAGGGGCAGGAGCAGGAGCTGGACTATTTGCCTTGTTTACCAGCGTCTCGATCATTGTCTTCATAGAACCAACGTCGGTCTTTACAGAGCCTAAGTCAGTCTTGACGTTTGACATATCACCCTCGAGTTTTTCAACCGATGTCTTCAGTGTTGTTACTTCGCTGGACATGGTCGAAACTGATGTTTTGAGGCTTGTGTAGTCAGTGTAGATGTCAGAGAGCACCTTGGCAAAATCGCTGAGCGTCTTATCAAGACTCTTGATGTCTTCAGTGGAAGATTTCTTCTCCACCACCGTTGTCAGCTTTGTCAAATTCTCTCCAGCGTTTGTTACAGCTGTTGAGTTGTTGGAGAGTGTGGTGGTGAGACTGGTCAGCTTTGTTTCCACGGACTTCAGAGAGGCGTTGATGTCTCCGAAATTAGGACCTGTAACATATAAGTACTTGTGAACAAAGGAAAGCTCAGAAGTTTCAGGTTTAGTTACAGTGTTTAAGGTGGGATTTGTACCTGCAGGAGGATTGATGAACTCGTCAAAGTTGCAAGTTCCTGAATAATGTTCCATATCCTCTTCGAAAGTACGGTGAGGAATGGTGATCTCTGCAGGTCCTTTCTTCATCATTTGTTGAGAAGCGTCAGCGGTGGCTTCGGGAATGATGGCATCTCCAGTGTTCGCTAGAGGAGTGTCCAAGTGAGTGGAGGGAGAAGCGAAGGTTAAGATTGGGGTTCGGGTTCTGAGTTCAGCGTTGGAATCGCTGACAATCACTTCATCAGTCTTTTGAGAGACTGATGGAGGTTGGGTAGTTTCCAAGTTTCTAACCTCAGCGTTTAGAGACGCCGAAGTCTGGATTGGAGGGATGGCTTGCACGGGTGTGGCAGAGCGTACCACGGAACTTTCCTTCAGCTCTTCAGAATGAGCTGAGGAGTCTTCAGCATGGAATTGCTGGGGTTGCTCCTTGGTTTTCTTGATCCTTTTGGAGTCAAGTTGGGTGTGAGAGGGTTTCCTTTTCTTAGAAGGAGAGGATTTTGTGGCCGGGGTATCAGCGATGGGTATTGTCGCTGAAGGAGCCACAGAAAGCGGAGAATTTAGAAGAGTGAGAAGAGTAGAGAGACGTACCTCATTGGCGACAGGCTTGAAGTCGAGAACCTTTGGGCCAATCTGAGAAAGTTTCAGATCACCCTCTTCAGGATAGCTGTCCTTCAGGCCATATTGAAATATGGCGCTGATGAATCGTGGGTAAGGAACCCATGCTGGTCTGTCAGCGGCAAAATCGACACGTTGAATCAGATCATCATAAATAATGGAGGCCCAGTCAATGTTTAGACCTTTCAGCAGTGCGTATCCCATGGACTGCTGAGGTTGGGCGGCTTGATCAGAAGATCCGGATTTTGCTGTCATGCAGCTGATCAGGTGAGCGAAGATGAAATTCATCTCGCTGGGCATCTTGGATTTCTTTATCAGCGTCAGTTTCTTCTCAGGCTTCTTGTCCCTTCCAATATCCCAGATATAACCCATTGCGTCAAGGAAAGCAATGATTGCTTCTCTGTCAGCATGCTTTTTATGGTCAGGGAATGGAATGAAGGGTTTTTCTTTGGTAGCATTTGGGAAGTTCAGGGCTTTGCGGATTATAGCGGGTGTGATCTTGATGGTGCCATACTCAGTATCGTTGAGTATGCAGTCTATGGTTTTGGATGGATCTTTGGCAGAGGGTAGCTCAGTGTGTCTGGCAGAGTACCAGAACTGGGATAAGAGCCGCTGACTGGCAGGAGGTGTTATGGTCAGGGCTGTGTAGATGGGGCTGTTCTTTAGAAAACTCACAGCATCGTCCAAATGTGATACTTGCTTCCGAGGAGGAAACTCGAGAAGAGCTGAGAGGTTGTTGGCCTTAGTCCAATCGAGTTGATCCAGCTCGAACTTAACCTGAGGGGCTTTGAAGATGTCCATTTCCTCAGAGTCAGTGGAGATGGACTCAGCGGTAACATTCAGCTTTGAAGTTGCCATTTCACTGTATTATCAGTTCAACCAAAGATGTTAACAAATAAGAATTATCTTAATGTGGAAAGAAATTTCCGTTAAGATTTTTCGAAGTTTGTCCATTTCATTCAGACAAAAAATGTCTTAATGAAGATTAGGGTTTTTCTTGATTTTTAAAAGAAAAGTAAAACCCATAAAGTCTTGTATTCCAGTTTCTAAAAGAAAAATGGATACGAATGAAGAACAAGTTTAAGATTTAGATTTAAAACTTGAAGAACAACTATGAAATGGTTGTGTTCATAAAACCATGAAAGAAATGATTTTATTTTACAAAGTTCTTTTGTTTGATCTTGTTAAAACAAAGAGAAGATCGAAAACAAGTTATACGCATTTGATAAACGATAAGAACATATTAACCTTGAAGTTTTGATGAAGAAGATGATGAACAGTTCTTGAGGTTTTTGAGAGCACAAATGCAACAGAGGATTCTTTTCTTGCGGAGAAAGATTGTTCGTGTAAAAGGCAAATATAAACCAAGAGTTGTTTATATAGGGATTTTTAGAGAGAGAAAACCTTGAGCGGGAAAAGGTTTTCATCATGACACGGACACGTGTTTGCATTTGATTGGAAGTTTGAACAAAACGTGCAAACGTGTGTCAGAAAGAAATCATGCCGAGTGTAATCCGTTGCAATGACGTCACAACTGTCCTTTCACATTCTTTTAGGATGTCTCTGAGGTTTTGAAAACTCAGGGACTCTTTTGAAAAACATGAAGCACTGAATAGAGAATATCAGTGAAGGTTTAAGGAACTTTCAAAATATCGCTGTTAAGGAAGAGATATTCAGCGATGCAATTTATTTTGAAATCTTGCATTTACATGCGATTGTCAGAGAGAGAAAACATACCTGGATATCAGTTTAACCAAGTTTATTCAGAGAGAATATGATGAAATGGATTATACAAGTTGATTTTATCCCGAAGGTTATACATGAAAGTATAAACGTATCGCTGATCGAATGTGAACCGCTGAAGATTTTACCCTTCAAAGTTCAGCATTCCAAGCTCGCTGATGAGAAAGTTGAATCTTGTCTCATCAAGAGGTTTGGTAAACAAATCAGCTAACTGATAATCAGTTGGGATAAAATGAAGTTCTATATCACCATTCATCACATGATCTCTGATAAAATGATATCTGATTTCTATGTGTTTTGTCTTTGAGTGTAGCACTGGATTGTTTGCTATAGCGATGGCACTTGTGCTATCGCAATAGATGGGAATTTTGGAGAGCTGAAGATCATAGTCTAGTAGCTGATTTCTCATCCACAAGACCTAAGAACAACAGCTTCCATCGGCTACATATTCAGCTTCAGCTGTGGAAGTGGACACTGAGTTTTGCTTCTTACTTGTCCAACTTACCAGCTTTCCACCTAGAAGCTGACATCCTCCTGTGGTGCTTTTCCTATCCATTTTGCAACCTGCAAAATCACTGTCTGAATAGGCGGTTAGATCGAATCCTGAGTCTTTGGGATACCAAAGACCTAGATTCGTTGTACCCTTAAGATATCGAAAGATTCGCTTTACAGCTTTCATATGGGATATCTTAGGTTCAGCTTGATATCGTGCGCACAGACATGTTGCAAACATAATATCGGGTCGGCTAGCTGTAAGATACAATAGTGAGCCGATCATCCCACGGTACAGCGTGACATTGACAGGAACACCCTTTGTGTCCTTATCAAGTATCAGCGGTGGTGCCATAGGGGTTTTCATAGCTGAACTTTCAGTTAAGTCGAATTTCTTCAGCATATCTTTAACATACTTTCCCTGATTTATAAAAGTTCCTTTTTCAGTTTGCTTAATCTGAAGACCAAGGAAATATGTTAGTTCACCCATCATGCTCATTTTATACTCATCTTTCATTCTATCAGCGAAACGAGTACAAAGCTCAGGGTTAGTAGAACCAAATATAATGTCATCAACATATATTTGAACTAAAATGATATGACCTTTCACTTTTCTAAAAAACAAAGTTTTGTCAATCTTACCTCGCTCAAATTTTTCAATATGGAGATAAGTAGAGAGAGTATCATACCATGCACGAGGAGCTTGCTTTAAGCCATAAAGTGCCTTGTCCAGTTTATAAACATAACCTGGACGTTTAGGATCTGAGAATCCTGGAGGTTGTTCCACATACACTTCTTCATTCAGCTTTCCATTCAGAAATGCTGACTTAACATCCATCTGATGTACAGTGAAGTTTTTGTGTACAGCATATGCTAAGAAAAGACGAATAGATTCAAGTCTTGCTACTGGAGCAAAAGTTTCGTCATAATCTATGCCTTCCTCTTGTCCGTATCCCTGAGCAACAAGACGAGCTTTGTTGCGAGTTACAGTACCATGTTCGTCCAACTTGTTTCGATAGACCCATTTAGTGCCTATCACCGTTTTGTCAGTTGGTCTACGAACAAGTTTCCAAACTTTGTTTCTTTCGAATTCAGTCAGCTCTTCTTGCATAGCGCTGACCCAGTTTGGATCTCTGAGGGCATCATCTATTTTCTTTGGTTCAGTTAGAGAAATAAAGTTAACAAATAAACAAATATTACCTGCACTTCTACGGGTCTGAATACCAGCGTTGGGATCACCAAGAATTTGATCGATTGGATGATTTACAGTCCATCGCTGAGCCGGAGCATACGTCGCTGACTCAGTCTGAACTGGAGAAACTGAAGATGAGGCTTCAGCTACTTCTGGATTATCAGCTAAGAGAGGAATGTTTTCATTTGTCACTTCATTCACTGGTTGCTGAGAAATAGATGGAATTTCTGAGACATTTGGATCAACTGCAGGTATAGTGTTTATAGGAACAGCTGAGACCCAAGATGTTTCAGCTTCACTATTCTGCATATCTGGAATGATAGTAGGACCATCATTTTCTACGGTGTGAGCATGAGGAGTGGGAATATCTTCTGAATCACCAAGATGAGAAAACATCCATTGATTCAGTTCTTCTGTATCAGCGTTCGGTTTAGAGTTCGCTGAACGGGATTCGTCAAACGTGACGTGAATAGTTTCTTCTACAGTTTGTCTTCTTCGGTTGAAGACTCTGAAGGCTTTGGAAACTGAGGAGTATCCAAGAAAGATTCCATCATCAGCCTTAGGATCAAACTTTCCAAGGGCATCTCTGTTGTTCAGTATGAAACACTGACATCCAAAGATGTGAAGAAAGCTGATTGAAGGCTTTCTCCCATGAAAAAGTTCATAGGCTGTCTTTTTTAATCTTTTAACTATCAGCGACCTGTTTTGCCTAAAACAAGCGATGTTGACAGCTTCTGCCCAAAACTGAGTAGGCAGGTGAGAATCGCTGAGCATTGAACGTGCAGCTTCAATAATTGTTCTATTTCTTCTTTCAGCGACTCCATTTTGTTGTGGTGTTCTCACTGACGAAAAGTTGTGAGAAATACCCTTGCTCTCAAGGAAGGAATCAAGAGAACTGTTTTTGAATTCAGTTCCATGATCACTCCTTATTGAGCGAACAGTCATATTGTTCAGAGTTTCCATCTTCCGAACAAAGGTGATGAGTTCTTCAGGGGTGTCACTCTTAGAACGGAGAAACATTACCCATGTGTAACGAGAGAATTCATCAACTATGACCAGCGTATATTTCTTTCCAGCGATGGATTGTTTGTTAACAGGGCCAAACAAATCCATATGGAGTAGTTGTAGAGGAGATGACACTGAGGAAACTTGCTTTGACTTAAAGCTTGCCTTGGTCTGCTTCCCTTTTTCACACGCTGAACATAAAGACTCTTTGGCGTATGAATGTTGAGGTAGACCAGTGACTAACTCTTTGGAGGAAAGAGTATTCAGCGTCTTGAAGTTGAGATGTGAGAGCCTTTTGTGCCATAGCCAGTTAACATCAGAAGATGCTTTTGAGAAGAAACAGGAGTTCTCAGTGGTTGTTGAGTCCATGTTTATAACGTAAACATTTTCCAAACGATAACCGCTGAGAGCTATCTTCTCCTTTTTGTCAGAGACAAAGCAGGATTCCTTAGTGAAAATCACTTTGTTATCCACGTCGCAAAGCTGACTGATGCTCAGAAGATTATGCTTCAGCCCTTCAACATATGCGACTCTTCTGAAGGATGTTGTACCATTTGAAAGTACACCATACCCTCGGGTGTGTCCTTTTCCATTTCCACAGAAAGTCACAGAGGGACCCTTCTCTTCCTTGTATTCAGCGAGCAGGCTTTTCTTTCCAGTCATGTGTCTAGAGCATCCGCTATCGAGATACCAGATACCCTTCTTAACCTACAATACAAAGGAAGATTAGTTTTGCTTGGGTACCCACTTCACCATGTATACGCGTTCATCAGTGGAAGAAGTTGGAATGGGTTCAGCAGTCTTTGCAGCATTTGAAGATTCAGCTTTGTCTTTCTTCACTTTGGTCAATTTCTTGACCTCAGCGGTAGGAGTCACCTTGACCTGAATTGCAACTGGTTTGGTCTTCTTGGGTGCTATCTTCACCTTAGCTATCTTATCAGCTTCGGTGGCTGTGGGGCACTTACTTGCAATATGATCGGTAAGTCCACAGTGATAACATTTCCTATAACTAAAATTAGTTCTAGGACCACTTGAGTGCTGAGCTTTTAATTTGGAATTAGAAGTGCCAGCACCAAGTACACTATTGGTTTTTGAAATAGGACGAACATTCAGTTCTTCAGATTTCTTACCAAGGACATCTACTCTGAGTCTAGGAGTAGGTCGCTGAACTGATCCAGAGGTCTGATTTCTAGAACCAGATGAATGAATCACTAAGGCTTTGGAAGCATTCAGCTTTGGTACTAAGGTACCCTTCTGAGGATTTTGATAAATAACAATTCCTTTATCTTTGTCTTTAGAGACAGAGGTAGGTTTTGAATAAACCATTTTCTCCTTACCTTTTGAGGAGGTAGGAGTTTCCTCAGGGATTGGTGTAACCGACGAGGAGTACTGAGATGATGAAGTATCAGCTACTGAGGATACGAACGTTCCAAATTTAAGCATTGAACGTTCAGTGGTTGGTTTTGGAGTATCATATTTATAACCCAGACCACGTTTATCACTCAGAGGAATCTGAGCCTTAATTATCTCAGTGATCTTTGTTGAAGAATTACACCATCCTTCAACAGTAGCTTGTTCAGCTTTTAATGCAGCGATAGCTTCTGCTCGTTCGATTTTGACTAGCTGATTTAAATAGACTTGATCTTTAAAATCATCTTCAATTTTAGATAGTTTTTCTATTTGAAGGTGGCAGTTTTTAAGCTTTTCAGCGAGATCAAGATTTTGGTTTTCAACCACAGCTTTGCCGTTCATGGCTTCGTATAAACTTCTAGTCAATAGATCGATTTTACGGAGACTGTCAGCTTCATCAATATTTGCAATACTGGTAAAGAAGGAAGGTGATACCTGAATGGCAGATGTTGAAGTGGAGGGAATGTCTGAACTTTCTTCCTCTTCTTCAATCTTAGCCATGAGACATTGATTTGCTTCATCATCTTCAGAATCAGATGATGAGGCTTCTTCATCAGAAGCAGCCCAATCATAGTCAGCCATCAGGCCTTTTCCTTTCTTTTTAAAGCTTTTCAGCTTTGCATACTTCTCCTTCAGCTTTGAGTATTTGTCATCTTTATTCCTTGGAACAAAGGATTTCTTTGTAAAAGCTGAAGGTCTCATGATTTTCTTTGACCTGCACTCGTTAGCGAAATGACCTGTCTTTTCGCAGTTGAACCAAGTAGCAGTAGCCTTATCAACAAAAGCTGATGACTTAGGCTTGTCAGCTATGGAAAGAGTTTTGTTCTTTCTAAACATTTTCTTCTTGGCGAATCTCCTAAACTTTTTAGTTAGGAGAGCCAAGGATTCATCATCATCTGAAGAATCAGAGTCTGATGACCTTTCAGAGTTACTTTCTAACTCAGTGATAGTGACCGAGGGTCGCTGAGTAGAAGGTTCCTCTGAGATTAAAGCAATAGGGGTGCTTTTGGAATCTTTTACAAGATTCTTCTTAAGATGGCTAGATTGCTCATGATTCAGCAATGTGCCATATAAGGTAGCAAGGGTCATTGATCTTAGATCCTTTGACAGCTTGAGACACATGGAATAATTGTCCCAGCTTTCAGGTAAACATTCTAGAAACTTTGTCAGTACTTCAAAGTTAGAATATTCCTTACCAACAGTTTTCAGATCTATAATTAAGCAATTAAAACGTTGGTGAACTTCAGAGAGAGTTTCATTCTTACCAGAAATGAAGCTTTCGTATTGTCTTACCATGTTGATCTTTCTTGAGTCCTGGACTTCAGACGTTCCTTCATACTGAACACATATTGTGTCCCACATGGCTTTTGATGATTTCAGGTTCATGACGGAATGGTAGACTTCGTCAGGAAGGGCCATGGATAGTATGGATCTGGCTTTTGTATCTATAGCCACTTTCTTCTTATCTTCGTCGGTCCACTAATGGATTTCTTTAGGAATCAGCCTTTCTGGAATAGCAGCTCTAGTTGCAGTGGCTGGAACTAAAGGATCAATTGTTACAGGGATGTGTGGGCCGTTCTCAAGATAGTAAGGTATATTAGGGTCTACACCTTCTAAGAAGAGTGTCATCCTATTTTTCCACAAGTTGAAGTTGTCTCTGGAAAATCTAGGGGGTTTTGCAAGAGAACCATTGTCTATATAATTTGTGTTTGTGTGGGAGGCCATTTTCAGATAATAGCAAGGAAGAGAAATATCTTAGATTAGATCTTGTTTATGAGATTAAACAAATCTGCTCTGATACCACTTGTTGGTCCCGAAAGGCCTATACAAGTTTGTAGAAGGGGGGGGGGGGGGGGTTGAATACAAACACACTATTTTACTTTTCTAAATTGTTTATTGATAAATCATTAACAATTTACAGCTTGTTGCGGAAACAAGATTAAGGATAAACCTAAATCTAAACAAGTTGGAACACTAAGATTTCTTGCACTAAGAAAGATATGGAGATTACTAATAAAATCCTATCTTGAAAGAGATTTGAACTTGTCCAGAGTTAGCAAGTTATTTCAAAAGAAGTGAGTTCATCTCTTTATATACTGCATGCATTTAATGCAAGTCAGTATACACTTTACACGTGTCATCAACTGGTTGGTTGCATGTCATTGACCTTGGTTGACAACCTTAGTAGCCGTAAAGATGAATAGTGTAGTATCAGAGTGGTTGTACGATTTCAGATATTCGGAGGTTCTTTTCTGACATTTCGTACGGTGGCGTGCAAGGGAGGTTAAGACAAAAGTACTTTGTACGGAGGACTTCATGATCAGCTTTCGTTGTTTCAGCGATTATCATTTACTATTCAGCAGATGATAAAGTTCAGCGATAGCTGAAGTCTTGTACTTGATACTTCACGTTGAGTGGACAAATCTGAGTCTTCGCTG
Organism: Saussurea involucrata; assembly: GCA_033807775.1. Taxonomy (NCBI): domain Eukaryota; kingdom Viridiplantae; phylum Streptophyta; class Magnoliopsida; order Asterales; family Asteraceae; genus Saussurea; species Saussurea involucrata. The sequence goes on from CM066316.1 coordinate 55,233,066, forward strand.
ATCCGTATCAGTTCATTAGTAGACTTGTCGCTGGTTCTTGAGCTTAATCTTCGACTTCAGCGTAGAACCTTTGTTGACGTGAAACTTGTCTTCAGGGATCATAAGTAAACAACTAACTTATCAGCGATCACCATAAGGACTGAACAGGCTCAGAGCATTATGGTGAACAGTGTTCGCTGAATGTTTAATTTAAAGAGCGAGAGTTCCTATCAGCGGTACTGTAAGATCTTAGTACTTATCAGCGATAGTGAAACTCTGATACATATTGTTTACTTACAATTTTCACTAAGTATTTAAGAGAGGGTCATTATCAAATCACTGAGGGTTTGGATCAACAGAGAGCGAATGTCGTGCGTCGAGAACGATCACTTGAGAGAAAATGCTTCACTTCGAGTGTTCTTGAGTTCGCAGAGTGATTCTTGCCTTCAGTGCTTGGTTTCTAGAATTCGAGTGTCTCTCCCCGAAACTGTGGTTCAAATTTGATCTTTTATAAGCTTCGGGTGCTTAAATGAGCTTTAATGGCGCACTTTGTAACCGCTGTCAGGCCATTAATGCTCTTTGATGTTGTCTTTGTAACCGCTGTCGAGCCATTAATGTCATTGATGATTCGTCCGTTACTGGTCGTTGTGCCATGAATGTCCATAGACCTGCATTAATGAACAAGAGAAACGGTTGTCGACTATGAATGGTTATTATAGTCGTAAGACCATCTTAAGTTCAGGACGTCGGTCTTATGGAGCATATGACCGTTGCCAAAATACAAGACCATGTATATGCCTGTAAATGTCTTGTAAGACAGATGATGATGATGTCATAGGACTAGGTCGTCGTTGTACTATGGTGGCCAATCAGGGGCGATGTCCTTGGTACTGGTGTCGATCGTACAGAGATTACAATACAAATGAAGGAAATGCTTCGAAATGTAAAGTACAATTGTTTGAACGTAAAAACAGGTGTTTGTCGTGTGAATACAAAGTGTAAACAACTGGTCGAGGGCTGTTGTCGTTCGTCGAGAGCGATACTTATGATAATGGTTCTTCACTTCAGGTGTTCTTGAGCTTGAGTGTTAGTTTCTTCGAGCTTGAAAGTGCGTAATGGATAGTTCTCTAGATGATCTCTGCCCGGTCCTCCATGATGATGATTCGACTCTATCTTTATAGTCTTCGGGAGCTTTGATTAGCTCATTGGTTGCTTCATTAACAGCTATAATGGTCGCAACGGTCTGTAACGGCTGCCGGCGTGAACATTTATAATGGCCTTCGTCCGTTACGGCTATCCTCGGGTAACAGCTTGCGTCGGATAACGGCTTGCGTCGGATATAGCTGTTGCTTCTTTAATGGCTTTGACTCCTGCATTAAACACTTAACAAAACGTAACAGTCATGGTTAACGTTAGTTTTGGTCGAGGTCGCATGGCTTTATGCGATGGTCGTGCGAGGACGGGCGTCGCTATGGTCGAACGTCATAGGGAACTCTCGACTTACCTTTCACGAGGGACGACAGTCGTTCTCTGGGTCTTGGTCGGGACCTTATCTTAATCCAAGATGTATTCATGACGTGCGTCTTACCTTTTCTGGTCGTGGTCGTACGACGTGAATTTTTGCCCAAACAGTTTGCCCCCAAAATTTGAAAGAAGGATGGCAAATTCGAGTTTAAATTTTGTCAATCAGACGCGTGGGGAAATAAGGCAAGGGAAAATTACCTTTTATCGGATAGGAACTAGGTTGGTCCGTTTCCAACTAAATGAGAAGTCGAAAGAGGAACGAGGTTGTGACGTCACGCTGACGTACGATGATGCTTACTAGCTGTCGAGGACAGGTGTCGAAGATCTAGGCGGGTATGCGAGAAGACATGGACGCATGGAAATCATCCAGGGATTCGATCCAGCCCTGTTTTTCGGTCTAAATAGGGATTTTGACGGATCATTTCCTTGTTTCGCCCTCGAAGAGTTTGCGCTGTGATTTCCTTGCCATTCTTTGTCTGATCTCTTCCAAATTTGTGAAAATATTTGACTTGGTTAAGTTCCTCGAGGTCTAGCGCGCCTATATAAGGTACGATTTCTCTGACTCCTGTAAATTTTGTTTAGAAATGAAAAAGATCTCGACGACTTTAGAAGTCTAGCGAGGATTCCCATATGGATTACCATAAGCAAGGTTGGCAAGGTTCGACCGGAAATGTGCCCCGAGAGGTACGTCGTTATATACGAATACCTGTTTTAAGATGGGCTTCCACTAGCCGTATTTGCCTCTGGCCAAGGCAATTCTGTGTGAGTTTGACCTAGCGTCAGGGCAACTGATGCCCCAGTTTTGGCGAGTCATTCTAGTCACCGAGCGAATTACTTCGCACTGGGAGTGGCGTATAAAGTCATGAGCGACCAATATCATCGTTATAGTTTACTTTCAAGGCTTAAAGGTGATTGTACCTTAGTTTTGAACACTGTTGTCAATGATCGTAAATGGAGGACGAAGTATGTACTTGTGCGGACAATTATTGGATTATATCCGTAGATACTGCACAACTGGCGATGATGTCTCATACTGCGCAACTGGCGACGATGTCTCATACTGCGCATCTGGCGACGATGTTTCATACTGCGCAACTGGCGATGATGTTTTCTGCTGCCACGTCGACCCTTTTGTCAGCCGACAAGGGCGAGGGTGTAAAGATGGGAGAGAATGAGGGAGAGTTTATGGCGACGAACAACTTTGCGTTGTCATCAACCCTCCTGATTGACTATGTCCTCGTCAGGGCAGAGTCACTTCCGCATCTGGAGAAATATCAGCTCTTATCTTTCAAGGAGCGTTTTCGAAGAATCTCTGTTAAAGAGATTGGACTGTGTTTAACCGAACTGGCGTTCTTTGTAAGTTTTTCTTTCAAAACTTGTGTTATTGATGTTCTTTTGCTGAGCACTTAGTATGTTTCTTTTGTAATTTGCAGATGCTTCTGTTTCCTCTCATTGAATATGTGAAGGCAGAGGAAATGTTGGAGTGGAGGTCGATCGTTGAGAAGGATATATTCCTTCCTCCAACCTCAGTATTAATCTTAAGAGCCACATTCTCAGAAGGTCGAGGCGTAAGGAGTTGGAAGACCACTCCTAATATCCTCGTTTGATCTTTGCATCAGTTCTTCGGGATTGGCAGGGCTTCGAAGGTCGAGACTTTTTGGGCAGAGCTTGCCATCAACGCTCCTCTCTAGATTTAGGATATGCTATGTCTTTTCATGTCTCAATCATTGGTGGTCGAACCGTCGGTAGTCGAGTTCTTTTGGATGTAATCGACAGTTCTGTAAATGAAACTTTGAACTTTTGTTTGAACTTGCGTTTTATATATTTGGTAAACAAATACCATATCAATTATGAAATTGAATCTGGAAATCATGCGACTAAGGCATTCATTGTAACACAATAACTGGTACGTAAGCCATAAGACTTTTAAATCGTGTGTATAAACATAAGCACATGCGACTAAAGCATACTTTCGGAGTATGAAATTTCTCTAAGTTGAGAGGCTTAGATCATGAGATCGTTAGACTTCGCAATCGTACGACTAAGTCGTGCGATTAATTTGAATCGTATGTCCCTGTAAAGGATGATCAAGTCATAGACTTGGTCGTTTATGTCGTGCGACCTTGTGAATTTAAAGTCATATAGTAGACTTAATGACTACTGTCGTGCGATCCTGCGATAAGCTGTCGTGTGATTCTGCGATAAACTGTCGTGCGATTCTGCGATAAAACGATATCAAGGGTTGGTCGTTGGCTAACCAACGACCCTCCGATGCTTAAGTCAGTAGTCGCTTTGTGAAAAAATGAGAAAAAATCGTATGAAAAAAAGTTAGGAACATACCGTTAGATTCTCTTTTAAGTGGGATATTGCCCCCCTGTTGTTTATTATCCTATTCTTTTCGGATGAAAAGATAGGTTTTAAATGACAGGATGACACGGTGATCCAGTGTGATATTGTCTGTGATCGACTATGTTGTCGTTCGACAGGGCACCATAGTAATCTTATCCCTGTGGAAAAGATATAAATTTAGGGATAGAAGAACGAACCTGTCAAGGGGTTGATCTTTGCGACTTTAGTTCATTTTCGTGGCTTTAAGGTAAACTTGTAGCACTCACGAGCAACTTTTGGCTCGCTCTTGATCTCCTGGATCCCATATGGCGTAGGGAACTTCAACATCTGATGGTATGTCGAAGGGACGGCTTTCATTCCATGGATCCATGGTCGACCTAAGATGATGTTATAGGCTGACGCACAGTCGATGACGTTGAACTTGGTCTGCTTGTTGACTCCTCCGGCATAGACGGGCAAGGTTATCTCTCCGAAGGTGCTCGTTGCTTCTCCATTGAAACCGACCAAAGTCGTCGAACGTCGGACGATTTCTGAGCGATCGATTCCCATGGCTTTGATAGTGTTGAGAAAAATGACGTTTGCTGAACTGCCCCCGTCTACCAATACTCAACGCGTCAAACAGTTACCGACCGTGAGTTGAATGATCAACCCGTCGTGATGCTTTTGGTACGAGTCACTGAGGTCGACTTGGTCGAACACGATCTTCATGGCTTCTAGTTCCAAATCTCCTTTGGGTCTAGACGAGCGAGGAATAGGCTTGTCGTCGGGCGTCTGACTGGCATGACGTTTGGCTGCGGAATACGTCAGACCACACACGTCTGAACCACCGGTGATGCAATTGACGACTTTTGCATGCTCGGGGATCGACGGCCGATGGTTATTAGCTGGAGTAGCGTCATCGTCGATGATATCCTGGAGATTTCCTTTTGGGAAGTGATATGATAGCTTCTTCTTTAGCGCGATGCAATCATCTTCCGCGTGACCATGGTCGAAGTGGAAGTCGCACCACTTTGATTTGTCTTTCTTAGCATCGTTTAGGTCGGACTTCTTCGGCCATCGAATGGTCGCTTGTGCGGACCTAAGAGCTTCGACTAAGTCTTTTGCGGATCCTTTGAATCCGTAAGAGGATATCTTGGGATATTGAGGAAACTTAGTTACGGTCTTGTCGATAAACGGCGACGCCTGAAAGCCAGCTCGAGGCTCGACGTCGATTGGCATGGCTGCCCCAGGCAATTTGGCGAGCAAGGACAGGACTCGCTCGTTCTGATCTTCTAGCATCTTCAAAAGCTGAGCGACGGAGTCATTATGATCGACGGTTGCCCCTGCTTGAGAGTTAACTCCTGAACCGATGCCATTGTCATGTGACGAACCATTGGTGTCCCCAGTGAACGGGACAGAATATGGCTACGACCCATGATGAAATTGCTGCGATCCTTGCTGGAAAGGCTGCGATCCATTGTGGAATGGCCGAGGTCCATTTTGAAATGATTGAGGTCCATTCTGAAATGGTTGCTGAAATGGCTGCGACCCCTGCTGGAAAGGCTGCGATCCTTGCAACGGTTGCGACCCATTATTCATGGGTGGCGGCCTGAGATGCTGAGGGGGAATTGGTCCGAACTGGGGATTTGGGTTGAACGGCCCTGGTTGCTGATTCTGCATAAACGGACCTGGATGCTGATTCTGCGCGGATGGACCCGGTCCTGCACCTGGATTCTTGGACAAATGGTCTGGGACCATTCTGGTTGAATGATCCTGAAACTGGGTTATGCACGAGCGGTCTAGGACCATTTTGAGGTCCAAAAGGATTTCTTAACCGCGCAATCTCCTCAGCTGCCCAACGATTCTGCTCTGCCATTGCATTGAGTTGATTCCTGGCGACTTCGAGCTCTTGATACATCTGAGCGACAGCTTGCTGCGGATTTCCAGGGGCTGCCATTTTCCTGCAACAGAAAATAGAAGAAACTCCAAGAAACTATTAGTATAATGCACGTTCGTCGAGGATTTTCTCTAGATGTAGTCCCACAGATGGCGCCAAACTGTTAATGCCAAAAATCGCACCAAAGGGACAACTTAAGGTCGATATGGACTTAAACAACTAAAGAAAGAATCTTTCGACGAGACGTGCGACGGGGAATAAAATAAATGAGACAAGATATTTGATGACGCAGGAAAAACCTCAATCGAGGAAAAAACCTGCGGACGACAGGGGGTGTCGTCGCTGCACTATGGTCGCCAATCAGGGGCGATGTCCTTGGTACTGGTGTCGATCGTACAGAGATTACAATACAAATGAAGGAAATGCTTTGAATGTAAAGTACAATTGTTTGAACGTAAAAACAGGTGTTTGTCGTGTGAATACAAAGTGTAAACAACTGGTCGAGGGTTGTTGTCGTGCGTCAAGAGCGATACTTAGAATAATGGTTCTTCACTTCAGGTGTTCTTGAGCTTGAGTGTTAGTTTCTTCGAGCTTGAAAGTACGTAATGGATAGTTCTCTAGATGATCTCTGCCCGGTCCTCCATAATGATGATTCGACTCTATCTTTATAGTCTTCGGGAGCTTTGATTAGCTCATTGATTGCTTCATTAACAGCTATAATGGTCGCAACGGTCTGTAACGGCTGCCGGCGTGAACATTCATAATGGCCTTCGTCCGTTACGGCTATCCTCGGGTAACAGCTTGCGTCGGATAACGGCTTGCGTCAGATATAGCTGTTGCTTCTTTAATGGCTTTGACTCCTGCTTTAAACACTTAACAAAACGTAACAGTCATGGTTAACGTTAGTTTTGGTCGAGGTCGCATGGATTTATGCGATGGTCGTGCGAGGACGGGCGTCGCTATGGTCGAACGTCATAGGGAACTCTCGACTTACCTTTCACGAGGGACGACAGTCGTTCTCTGGGTCTTGGTCGGGACCTTATCTTAATCCAAGATGTATTCATGACGTGCGTCTTACCTTTTCTGGTCGTGGTCGTACGACGTGAATTTTTGCCCAAACACTATTGACACAAGATGTCTTTCAATAACCAACTATCGTGGTTATTAATGTATGTCGGGGATATGATAATAATGGGTATTATCCTTGTCGGTCGGGGGTAGGATAATCAATATCCATGGGTTATGTCGAGGGAATTTCCCAAGTCGGTCGAGGGTGTGATTTTTTACCCAAACAAGCATCACGGCCGCCGACAGTAGCTTCGGGTAAAGACAGTAGACGTCGGAAGGACTCCGGTGTGAGCACGAATGGATGATGATCGATCGTGGCAGTGATCGTCTGAGAGTTGTGTGCGGTGACGACCCGGATGGTATTCCAGACTTGCTGTAGATAGAGTACTGGGACGTCGGTGGTCGTCGTGAGCGCATAGCGAAGTGAATGTCCCAGTAGGATGTCCATGACCACACGATGTTGTGTTCGGAACTCAGCAGCGTCGAGGTGGTGATTGTTTCCCTCGATCTCAGACACATGGTCTTGTGGAACTAAGGCGTTGTCAGCCTCTTCGTCAATAAATTCCTCTTGGGGAGGATTGTCTTGTTGTTGTTGATCCGCCATTTGAGTACCTGTAAGACACGGTATTAGACTATGGTCGGATTCAAAAAACAATTGTCGGTGCGTACCTTGGCGAAGATCGGCTCAATCTGGAACAGATTGAGGAATGGCAGTGGACCAGGGTACTGGAATTGCCAATTTGTCCGGACAAAGAAAGTATCCAGGAAGTATAGTGTCCGGGTACAATGGTCACCGGATAACAAAAGTTATTGGGCACATTGGTATCCGGATACATATGTTTACCGGACAAATTTAAGGTTCCCGGACAAAAGGAAGTTACCGGACAATATTGAACTTACCGGACAACTAGGTTTCCGGATGAACAAGGTTACCGGACAAACATGATCACCCCGGATAGTTGAATTTATCAGAAACCATAAAGGTTTCCAGACAACTTGGGTTACCGGGTGAGATGGTTTCCGGATAATGGAGGTTACCGGATGAGATGGTCACCGGATAAAATATCTAACCATTTGAATGATTCTGGATAACTTGGATGTGTCCGGATAGATTCAAACTATTCGGACGACATTCGATTTGATCTAATTTACCAAACTAGCTAGACAACCACAGATCCAACTATACTAGAATGATCTAAACAGGTTAAAGAGTACCTATCACACAATAATGTAGCAAAAAACAACCAAAAATGATCGAATGAGAGCCATCGAAGGGTTCGGGAACCGAAACCCTTGTTCAATCGATAAATCGATGTGATGTGTGTGTGATGGACAAGTAATATCGATCGAGAACACATATAACAGTTGAAATCGAACAACATACCTGATTTGGGGTCGAAATCGAGAGTGTTTGGATCAAAAACTTGAGTATCCGAGAGAGAGAAGTCGAGAGGGTTTTTTTGAGAGAGAGTTTCCAGAAAAGTGACAAGTGATGTTTATCCGGGTATTTATGTGGAACGGGTATCCGGGTGGGTCGTCCGGAAACCTACCCGGTCCTGATACCTATCCGGATTGGATGGTTTCCGGATAGCTTGTCCGGATACCTATCCGGATTGGATGGTTTCCGGATAGTTTGTCCGGATACCATGGGATTTTCAAAAATGGACCCTTGTATTTTCCAAAATTGACATTTCTTACCCAATAATATTTTTAAAACACACTTCCCCTCAAATTGTGCACAAAAAAATGCTCCCCCTCGGATTGTGCATATGGTGCCTTTAAGAAACAACTAGGATAGGCCACACACAAAAAAACTTTTGATGTTAAAAAAAATAGTGTGACCCTCCCTCTCAAAGGTAGACCAAACTTACTTGATGAACATAAGCTTATGTGCTCCCCTGAACACATAAACAAATTGTGAAACGCATAGATATAACGAAGAATAATGTAGACGACAGTAATAAAACATGAAAGAAAAACACAAACGAAATGAAAGCAAGCAAACGAAATCTACCTAATTAATACAGAGATTTAACGAAAATATGTGTACAATACAAGTGGAATACAGATGCGAGGAAGTGTGTACTCGATCATCTGGAGTTTTAGACAACAGATGATGAATAGGCAGTTCCTTGTAGGTGTATGGAACTTGTATCGGGCACACGGTTCGGTTAAATCTTCAGATTTAGCATACCAAGATTGAACAAAGGATAGTTAAAACGTTTTCGTCCAAGGGTTTTGTAAAGAGGTATGATAACTGATGTTCAGTATTAACGAAGTAGAGTTCGATTGTACCTCTTTCGACGTGATCCTTGATAAAATGGTACCGAACGTCTATGTGCTTCGTCTTAGTGTGCTGGACCGGGTTGCTTGAAATAGCAATCGCGCTCTTCGAGTCGCAGTAAATGGGCACTTGTGAATATGTGAATCCATAGTCTTTGAGTTGTGTGTGCATCCAGATGACTTGAGAACAGCAGCTCGTGGCAGCCACGTATTCCGCCTCAGCAGTCGATGTGGAGATGCACTGCTGCTTCTTGGATGCCCAGCTGACTAAGCTGTCACCCAGGAACTGCACGTGTCCCGGTGTGCTTTTCCGATCTAGCATGCTTCCCGCGTAGTCCGCGTCTGAATACGCTGTGAGCTCAAAACCTGTCTCTTACGGGTACCACAAGCCAAGATCAGCAGTACCTTTTAAGTAACGAAAAATTCTATTTAACGCAATTAAGTGAGACTCTTTTGGTTTTGACTGAAAGCGGGCGCATAAGAATGTTGAGAACATGATATCCGGTCTACTTGTCGTCAAGTACATCAAAGAACCAATCATCCCTCGATATGTTTTGGTATCCACATCCTTTCCGTTAGGATCGGCGTGTAACCTTGTACCGGGGGTCATGGGAGTTTTCATGGGTGAGGACTGTTCCATCTGGTATTTCCGAAGAATATCCCGGATGTACTTAGCCTGGTTTATGAATTGAGACCGTATAGAGCCTTGTCGAGGATATACACATGGTTTAGCTTGGAGTCATCCACGAACCCGTCCGGTTGTGATACGTACGCTTCTTCCTTGATAACGCCGTTGAGGAAGGCGGTCTTGACATCCATCTGGAAGACCGTGAAATTCTTGTGCGCGGCGTATGCAAGGAATATACGAATCGCCTCGATTCTGGCTACCGGAGCGTATGTCTCATCGTAGTCAATTCCCTTTTGCTGCCATTATCCTTTGGCTATGAGGCGTGCCTTGTTGCGAACAACGATGCCATCTTCGTCTTTCTTGTTCTTGAAAATCCACTTCATGCCGATGACCGTCTTGTTGGCTGGACATGGGACGAGTCGCCATACCTTGATGGCATCAAATTGGTTGAGTTCCTCTTGCATCGCCATGACCCAGTTCAGATCATTGAGAGCTTCAGAGACTGTGTTTGGCTCGATCTTGCTTAGAAAGCCGAAGAACAAGCAGAAGTTGGCCGATGCACCTCGCGTCCGAACTGGAGTGGAAGGATCACCGATGATCTGGTGTATAGGGTGTGCTTTGGTCCATTTGGTGGTGTGTAGAAGCGGTTGATGAGTCGCGTGACAGTTGTCCGGGTCCACATACTCATCGGGGGGAAGGTCTTGAACTGCTTCAAGAGATGACGGACGGTTCCTTGGAGGAGACGGATCAGGATTCTTCGTAGGTTGAGCAACTTCCGGTTCCAGGGAATTCAGAGGTTGATCCTTGTGAGTTGTTGAGGACGAATCTTCAGGAGCGATCTCCGGAATTGGTGCAGGTTCCTCCGAGGGATTAGCCATTTCTGTAGTTGTGTCTATTGAACTTTGAGGAGATTCCTGGGTAAGGGCAGGAGTGCTTGTTGAAGGCGGTGGACCGGAGAGATTCGCCAAGTTCTCGATTTGAGCAGCTTCATTCCTAGGTTGCACAATCACATGGGGATTAGGCATATTAAAGAATTCATCGTAAAAGTGCTCAAAAAGTAAATCTAAATCAGAAATATGTGATTTTGACGTATATGCATGATTTGGATTTACTGGAGTTTGTGCAGATCCCGAACGAGAAAGTTTGGAAGCTAACACGCCAGTTAAAGCGGGTTCTGAACCGATTTGTTCAGAAGCCAAATCTGCGGCTTCGTCAAAGGTCACGTTTACGCTTTCGATGACGGATTTGGTATGTTTGTTGTAAACGCGATAAGCCTTAGCTTGCATTGAGTATCTAATGAATACTCCTTCATCTGCCTTTGGGCTGAACTTTCCGAGGTCATCCTTGTCGTTTAAGACGTAGCACGTGCACCCGAATGCGTGGAAATACTTGATATTCGGGATGCGGCTGTTGATGATCTTGTACGGAGTTTTGTTAAATCGCTTGTTGATGATGGAGTGGTTTTGTGTGTAACAAACAGTTGCAACCGCTTCAGCCTAGAGAAAAGGTGGCAGCTTTGATTGTGAAGTTCGCCGTAGCCCATAATCGGCGCTTTGTCATCGTTCCCAAACCTTACGTCTCTGCATTATTTTTCTGTGAAGTTCGTGAGCATCTCCCTCCTTCTGATCATGTGCTTGGAGTATCCTGAGTCTATGTACTTCACATGACCGTCCTGCAAAAATGAGATTACGGATTTTTAGGTACCCATTTGAAAATGGGTCCTGGAGGGTTAGGTTTAACACCTGACTGGGGAACCCATTTTGAATTGGGTTTCCTTTTGGGCTTTCGAGATTTGCGCTTAGGCTTTGAATTAAACACATGATAAGAACCAAACCAATCAGTTGCATAACGATTATCATCGAAATCATTCAATCCACAGTTACAACAACACAAACAATCATGGGATAATTGAAGCAATTGTTGTATAGAATAAAGTCTTAATGGAAATTTAATACTTTGTTCAACAGAATCATTCAAATTATGAAAACCACAATCATTAATGTTTTTCCTAGAATTGAAAGCAGAATTAAATGACTTCGACTCCGACTTGTTCTTGTTAGATCCTTTGGCTACCCACTTTGGTTTGTCTTGTTTTGCCCGACCATTTTTATCTGAAAAGTCATTAAGGGCATGGTCAGCAGAGTTTGAGTAGGAAGCATTTCTATCAGTTGATCGACCGTTCTTTTGTCGTGGCTGTGAACGGTTTTGTGAATGAGAATCAGTTTTAGAAACTTTGTTCACAGTCGGGGTCTTGAGTTTTGAAGAACTCTCGCCTTTAAGAAATTTGACCGGACGATTTATAGCTTTAGAAAGAAAGTCGGTGTGATTCGGAAGAGTTTTGTCAAACTCAAACTTAGGAAACTCTTCGTCTGAACTTTCATCGGAATTCATGTATGCAAAAAAATCAATAACAGGGACAGATGGACTAGGTGTAACGTCCCAAAAATTACACGAAAATTTAAATTTTTTAAAAATGACATTTCATTAATTAAACTCGTTAAATAACCCAAAACGTTTCGTTTGCAACCCAAGAATAATTATTCTTCTAAAAACAGTAAACAGCGGAATAAATAGTTTAAAAATGATAATTATAAAACGATATAATAATCAGCTCTTCACGCGCGCCAGTGTGTACACGTCACGCCTAGGAGCCACTCGTACCTGAAACAATGATTTATTGGGAAAGGGTAAGCACGAAGCTTAGTGAATTCAACCACCATAGATAACACAGTTATTCCACACTACCCCTATAACAGATAATTGCACATAAACAAGCATACAAGTCTACGAACAAATCATAAACATGTATATCCACACCCACCCACCTAAAAGGCACAAGTCGGTCCCACCGACCACATGATAACATCTCCGGCCCCGCCGAATCCCCGGTCCCACCGAGTCTCTACGCCACCCGCGTATAAAATCTCCGGCCCCGCCGGATCCTCGGTCCCACCGAGTTAACATGACAACATAGTATCAACTAGACACCCCACTATCTAGTTCCACAACACAATAAATAGGCTATCGCACACGAGCTACAGTAATGTAAAACAACCAATATTAAATATAGTGAGAGAACTCACCTCGTAAGCGCGCCTAGCTCACAATCAGTAACTCAAGCTTCACAATCCAAAATCACTTCCCAACACCTAAACGAACGTTAAAAAGTATTAACAAGAGACCCGGACCCTAAAATACGACGCACACTTAATCCGTCACTAAAACGACTTTTCGGTCTAACCAAACAGGTCTGTTCGGGACCTGATCCGACCTCTTTAAACCCAGAAAATCCTCTATTAAAATACATAACTAGAAAGTACTCTGAGTTAGGGTTCCAAGGACATATTATACACCTCCTAACGATTTTTCTACAATTAAATACGGATTTTATAAGAACAACTCGCAGAACAGCGAAAAACAGCACTTGTCAGTATAAAACGACGATTTGGCCTATGCTACGTTCCGAACTGGATTTCGCACGAAACACAGAAAAGTTACTCGACTCGGAAAGGGAACTTTTGGCACCGGTTTCACCCCAATCCGAGTTACGAGTAAAGAGTTACGGCTAACGTAAAACAGTGGCAGAAAAGGACGTTTTTCACATAAAATGATAACTTTATAAAACGGTTTACGCGTTCGGCTTATACGATTCGGGTTTGCAACTAGGGTGCACTCTAAAAGGGTTTTAGGTCACGAAGGCTGGGCTCAACTGCGCACCACCCACTGCCACCTCCGGCAGTGGTGGTCGCCGGCGGTGACGGCGGCAATTTACGAAAATCCGACGAGACAAAGGTTAAAACGGACCCTTAAACTATCCCGACTCTCCTACACCCTCGCCCACCCTCGCAACTCTGACCACGCACAAACCACCCCTAAAACTGGTGGTTCACGCCGGTGGCCACACCGCCGGCAGCCAAGGCTCTCGGTGGCGGCGGTGGTGGTTTCGATCACGGGTGTTTGACGTCGACGAGAAAGAAAGAAACGGAAAGACGATGTTTACCTATCTAACAAGAACGCAGCAGCAGCAGCAGTCCTTCGTCTCGACTGTCACTCTCTTCCCGATCGCCTCTTCTTCTCTCTCTCTCGCTCTCGCCGGCAGCAAGCAGCAGCAATGGTGGTCCGGTGATCAGCGGCAGCCGTGAAAGGGAGGGGATTAGGGTTTCGGCCATGAGTTCTTCAGGAAGAAATAGGGTTTGCTTCCTTTTTTTTATTTAACTTAGCATGAAACGTAACAAGGAAAACGAGGGGGAAAAAAAGGCTGCATTCCATGGGCCGAACCCCATGCACGGGTTTGGCTGAAAAGCAATAATGGTCCCTGCAATTGAAGTTTCACAATTACCCCAAAACGGCCCCTCAACGAAACACCTAACGCGACTAACTTTTCCCGTTAAACCCGATAGCCATTATAGACATGAAAACAACCGAGAAAAGGATTAATAAAAAAATTACATACCGGGATACGGGCTTTACAACTCTCCCCCATTTGGATTAGACTTCGTCCTCGAAGTCTCTGCCTACGAATAGCTCCGGATAGTTCTCCCTCCTCTCAACTTCAGGTTCCTACGTCCACTTGAAATTCCTTCTAAAACTTCTCGAATACTTTTCTAACTAACGTACCCCTTCTAGGACACTGAAAATTATGATCAGGAGAACACTCCAACAACTGGAATCATTCCTAGTCAAACGACTTTGGTTGTCTCCCAACCTTAGATATTCTATACATCCCGATTCAATTTCAAGCTCTAACCCTCCTAAAGTTGCTCACCAATATACCTTACAGGATACTCGGATCCGATCATTCCTACCATTAACCATCGATTAACTCCTACGAGTTCTAATAGACTCCCAAAACTTACCTTACACGCATCATCAAACCAGTAAACTTATAATCACCCACGAAGGTCATTCCACCATAATCATTCATCACAATTAAGCATCTCAGGGTTACTACTACCATCACCATAATTATTTTAAAATCGGTTACGATTCTCCGATTACACTAAAGGTGTTTGGCCTCAAGCCCAAAAGTCGACGCCCTAATATACTACTTACTTCAAAAAGGTTACTGCGCATTTATTCTCTTAATTACAAAGGGCATCATCCCTTTAACCGACACTATTCGGTCTACACTAACAACACGTGTGGAATACCCAATCTTCCACCGTCTACTTATCCTCCACGCTCGCTCTAGGAAACCTAGTTACACTGTATCAAGATACGCCTTAACGCCTACCTCCCAGGTACGTCTCAAGGCCCGGCACATCGGAACTACCTCTCAGGTCAGTGCCCAAAACTATATCCTCCCAGTGCCTACTGGAAAGTCAAGGTCATAACACATGAATACCGGGGTCCCACCCCGAAATACTCAACCGACCATTACCAATGACTGACTGACATGACCAAGGATCCAATGCAAAACAGTCTACCAACAACATGCCTATCCCAGAATGACTCACTCACCCAACATGTAAATACGCAACGTGCAATAAGTGCAAGACTGTGCAACAAAACAACTCATCAACAAAACTTCGAATCGAGCCATTAAAAACCGTGCAATTGACCCACGACTATCTCAAAGTCGATACCGAGCAAAATGCTCCACGCTTGCTAGACCCATAAGTCGGTTAAAAACGCGTTTAAATAAAGTTTAAGCAAGCAATAATCTAAAATCAACATTAGTCCCAAACTCAACACAGGTTAAACAAAAGAGTTTTCCAAAAGGACTCACACCCTCAAAATTCTCAAAATGACACATAACACTTAAAAGCGCATTTCCCAAATGGTTTACAAATCATTTACAAAAATGTTTTCAACGTCAAGATTTTTCATTTCAAAAAGACCGTAAGCAATAAAACTACTATTACCAGGTCGGTAGTTACGCAAAGATGGACACGCTCGTCCCACAAATGAAAATCATGTCGAAAATCATTTCATTGCAGCTTAGTTACTCACAAAACGTAAATCGAAATAAATAATTTCTTTGAAAATGAACCGTCACGGTTCTAGTATGAATTGACTCATGACGTGTATTTAAAGTAACCGTTCGACCTTACACCGGGTGCAACAAAAGTGTGCACATAATTTCAAAATCAGTTCCACGATATTTGACCCCAAAATTCCTCTTTTTTTTCAACAAAAATGCCGTGGCACAGGGTTCACTAACAAATCTTACGCGCGTCGGCTAGTCATACAAAACGATGAAACGGTTTACAAATATATTTTTGTTAAAACACAACTGTCTCGTGTAAGTTTCAACTTAAAGATAAAAATCAATCTGTTTCCATCAATTGAAAATATCGACTAAAATCTCATAAAATCTCAAAAGGTGGGGTTCTTTGAATTGATTTCCAAGATTTCCCCAAATGGTCGCATAAACAAATGAGATATGCACCTCGTGAATTTAAACCCACACGACTCAACATGTCGTAAAACAAAACTTATTTAACGAAATCACTCAAATAGCTTTAAACAGGCATCGTGAAATGTAACTTTTCGTCTCAACTCTAACATATGTGGAGGAGTTCCAATGTTAAAGTCACAAACCGTAGTCACTTGCCCGACATTTTAAACACCACAAAACACGGATATCATCTTACCCGAAAGAACCGTTGGAAAAATAACGAAATGAGACAATTTCTAACAAAGTTTGCAACTCCCGTGATAAAACGATTTCATGCACTTTCAAAATCATAATTCAAAATCTTGTGTGTGTGTTGAACATTTCCCAAAATTCCAAAACACCATCCATAAAATGATTTGAAACACAAGAATTCGTTAATGTAATCTATTTCAAAATCAAATTTTGTGCATGACTCAGTCGGCATTCTACGCCTCGACTCCTACTCCTCCAAATCTCTTTGATCCACTAACGTCATCCGGACATTTAAACCTCTTAGGCAAGATGGAAAATTACGTCAAATAATCCCTACAATTTTTCCTCAAATCAAAGTTGGCTCTATAAGCCTATGATTCTAGCACAATCATCCATCTTGGCCCGAAACAAACATCATCCTCATCGTCACTCCAAGTGACTAATACTAGAATCGTCCTTTTATTCCAACGACTACTAATTATAACCTTCGACACTACCCCAACGATAATCCCATCATAGCAAAACAAGTACACACCTGTACTAGTAGGTTTACTATAGTCGTTCCTCCTTGTGATGGCGATTCTGGGTAAATATTACAACGAGTTATTAGCACATAATAATTCACACTAACAACGCTCACGCTCAACTCCTTAGATTCCTCGTGACTTTCCCCGACTCGAGCATTGATCCTGTGTTTCCGATAGTAGGAGCTCTACTACTACCTTCCACACCTATCATCACTCGTTCCGAGTTCCATCCGAAGCGCCCAAGTAGTTTCTCGCCGATAACTATACCCATATTCCCATACCAGCATATGTACACACTCTTCCTAGCTCCCTAGGAATAAACATAATACCCCACTACCCTTGCTAGGGCGGAACCCCCACTAACCCTGACGAGTCTCCTCGTAAACGCACAGTCGTATACAGTGGAAACCAGATAGACATTCGAATATAAGATTCTATCCTACAACGGTTGGACTCAAACAAGAGCTGCGCAATAGAACTAAATCCAACATTCTAAGGCTATTCGGTTCCTACCGCATACAACCTATAGTGCATTCGCTTAACAACCTATCAAAGTTAGCATAAGTTCCTAATAGCAAGTAACAATCATACAATACAGTGTATTAAGCACCAAGCAATCTAGCATACCTACCCATATGTAAACACTCTTCCCAGCTCCCTAGGAATTTCATCTCATCCCACTACCCTTGCTACAACGGAATCCATGTTAGCCATAACGAGTTGCCTCGCGAATACCCAGTCGCATGCAGCGTGAATCAAATAGACATTCGAATACAAGATTCTATCCTAGAACGGTTGGACTCAAACAAGAGCTGCGCAATAGAACTAAATCAATTATTCTAAGGCTATATGATTCTTACTGCATACAACCTATAGGGCCTTCACTTAACAACCTACTATAACTTGCATTGATTCCTACTAGCAAGCAGTCATCATACAGCATAGTGTCAACAACAGGCAATCTAGCATGCATACCCTATGCCTAGAAAGCAATACAACACTAAGCAATGTACCTTTCCCTCTTGGCTCCGGCTGACTGTACACACTGCACC
Organism: Saussurea involucrata; assembly: GCA_033807775.1. Classification (NCBI taxonomy): domain Eukaryota; kingdom Viridiplantae; phylum Streptophyta; class Magnoliopsida; order Asterales; family Asteraceae; genus Saussurea; species Saussurea involucrata. The sequence goes on from CM066316.1 coordinate 55,250,944, forward strand.
CTCGATCACCGTTCCTCAAACGGATTTTTCCTTCTTTTTATTTCCCAAAAACTTTAAAGAAAAATTTTATAGCCGCAAACTTGAGATCAAACACACCGAAATGCGTTTGATTCACTCAAGCCGTGCTCTGATACCAAGTTGTAACGTCCCAAAAATTACACGAAAATTTAAATTTTTTAAAAATGGCATTTCATTAATTAAACTCGTTAAATAACCCAAAACGTTTCGTTTGCAACCCAAGAATAATTATTCTTCTAAAAACAGTAAACAGCGGAATAAATAGTTTAAAAATGATAATTATAAAACGATATAATAATCAGCTCTTCACGCGCGCCAGTGTGTACACGTCACGCCTAGGAGCCACTCGTACCTGAAACAATGATTTATTGGGAAAGGGTAAGCACGAAGCTTAGTGAATTCAACCACCATAGATAACACAGTTATTCCACACTACCCCTATAACAGATAATTGCACATAAACAAGCATACAAGTCTACGAACAAATCATAAACATGTATATCCACACCCACCCACCTAAAAGGCACAAGTCGGTCCCACCGACCACATGATAACATCTCCGGCCCCGCCGAATCCCCGGTCCCACCGAGTCTCTACGCCACCCGCGTATAAAATCTCCGGCCCCGCCGGATCCTCGGTCCCACCGAGTTAACATGACAACATAGTATCAACTAGACACCCCACTATCTAGTTCCACAACACAATAAATAGGCTATCGCACACGAGCTACAGTAATGTAAAACAACCAATATTAAATATAGTGAGAGAACTCACCTCGTAAGCGCGCCTAGCTCACAATCAGTAACTCAAGCTTCACAATCCAAAATCACTTCCCAACACCTAAACGAACGTTAAAAAGTATTAACAAGAGACCCGGACCCTAAAATACGACGCACACTTAATCCGTCACTAAAACGACTTTTCGGTCTAACCAAACAGGTCTGTTCGGGACCTGATCCGACCTCTTTAAACCCAGAAAATCCTCTATTAAAATACATAACTAGAAAGTACTCTGAGTTAGGGTTCCAAGGACATATTATACACCTCCTAACGATTTTTCTACAATTAAATACGGATTTTATAAGAACAACTCGCAGAACAGCGAAAAACAGCACTTGTCAGTATAAAACGACGATTTGGCCTATGCTACGTTCCGAACTGGATTTCGCACGAAACACAGAAAAGTTACTCGACTCGGAAAGGGAACTTTTGGCACCGGTTTCACCCCAATCCGAGTTACGAGTAAAGAGTTACGGCTAACGTAAAACAGTGGCAGAAAAGGACGTTTTTCACATAAAATGATAACTTTATAAAACGGTTTACGCGTTCGGCTTATACGATTCGGGTTTGCAACTAGGGTGCACTCTAAAAGGGTTTTAGGTCACGAAGGCTGGGCTCAACTGCGCACCACCCACTGCCACCTCCGGCAGTGGTGGTCGCCGGCGGTGACGGCGGCAATTTACGAAAATCCGACGAGACAAAGGTTAAAACGGACCCTTAAACTATCCCGACTCTCCTACACCCTCGCCCACCCTCGCAACTCTGACCACGCACAAACCACCCCTAAAACTGGTGGTTCACGCCGGTGGCCACACCGCCGGCAGCCAAGGCTCTCGGTGGCGGCGGTGGTGGTTTCGATCACGGGTGTTTGACGTCGACGAGAAAGAAAGAAACGGAAAGACGATGTTTACCTATCTAACAAGAACGCAGCAGCAGCAACAGTCCTTCGTCTCGACTGCCACTCTCTTCCCGATCGCCTCTTCTTCTCTCTCTCTCGCTCTCGCCGGCGGCAAGCAGCAGCGATGGTGGTCCGGTGATCAGCGGCAGCCGTGAAAGGGAGGGGATTAGGGTTTCGGCCGTGAGTTCTTCAAGAAGAAATAGGGTTTGCTTCCTTTTTTTTTATTTAACTTAGCATGAAACGTAACAAGGAAAACGAGGGGGAAAAAAAGGCTGCATTCCATGGGCCGAACCCCATGCACGGGTTTGGCTGAAAAGCAATAATGGTCCCTGCAATTGAAGTTTCACAATTACCCCAAAACGGCCCCTCAACGAAACACCTAACGCGACTAACTTTTCCCGTTAAACCCGATAGCCATTATAGACATGAAAACAACCGAGAAAAGGATTAATAAAAAAATTACATACCGGGATACGGGCTTTACACTAGGATTGGTTGAGGGAGATGAGGAACACTTTGAGTATGTGTTTTTGGAAGAATCTGGTGCGGAAGCTTTTTGAAATTCAAAGTTAAGATCCTTTTTCTCACAGTCAGCTTGAGACTCTTTTCCTTTTCGCGAAGAAGTTTTGTCGATAAAGGCTTTACACGAAGATGTATCGGAGGAGTCCGAGGAAGGTTCGGGTGAAATTATCTTTTCGTTTTTTAGTTGATCAAGTTTCTCTTGAAGTTGAAACTTGCTTACTTGCTCTTGCGTCACTTCTGTTGCCAAAGCAGACAGTTTTGATGTGAGCCGATTGATTTCATTCTAAAGGATTTCTTGTCCCTCACCCAACACAGATTCGGTTTTGGAGGATTTGAGTTTCTCAAGTTCGTTTAGAAGCGCTTGGTTTTCCTTTTGAAAATCAGTCCTTTCCTTTTCGAGTGTCTCCTCTAACTCGACTATTTTTTATTCCAAAATGAGAGAAGGAACATAGAGTTTAAACTCGTCCGTCTCAAACTTGGGTTCAGGTGCTGGGGCCTCATCCTCTTTGGAGGAATCCTTGGGTTGCGCAACCTTATAGCCGTCAAAGTAGTCATTCAAAAGATACTTAGATTTATTATTCTTGTAGGCATAGTTAAGAGGTTCATACGTAAATGGTAATTGCATTTTTGTTGTGTGTGCACGTTTGTATTCCTCAGTTTCTTCTTTCTTCTCTTCCAGAGGTCCAGTCCAATCGATTTTGTATTCAGGATACTTTTTGTTGAGACCAAAAAAATTAAATTCGTAAAGAGTAGGTCTTATTGTCAAAATATATTTCAAGTAATGTGGGTTATCATACCCAATTCTCCATTCCTTGTTAAAATATGTGAATTCGTTTGGTTTGTTCATGTGAATTGTCTGATCAGTTTGACCTCTTTTGTGAAGTTTAGTTTCAAGATCAGTTATTTTCGCAACAAACTCTTTATGTTGGATTTGAAAAGAGGAGCATTGATAGATAATCTCTACTTTCTCCTCCTCACACTGATCAAGCTTTAAATTCAACTCAGATATCGTGGCCCTTAAGTCCTTAGGTGCTATTGAAAGATTTGTGCATTTTTCTTTAAGGTTAGCATTATCGGACTTGTACTTTTCAATAATTCTCTTTTGAACATCTAGATTTTCTTGTAAAGAGTTAATTTCAAGCAGTTGTTCATTAGTGGATGCCTTATAGGATTCTATTCTTTGAACAAGTGGTTGCATCTGTTCGATTAAGTTTTGATGGATAGGGGCACATACCTGACAAGGATTTGCTTTTTCTGACGGATGAGATGGTTGCCCATGAAAGCATCAACATCTTCAGAATCGCTTTCACTGTCGGAACGATTTAGCCAGTGGTCGTCTTCAACTAGCAGTGCCTTTCCTGCAGCTTTCTGTTCTGCCAACAGAAGTTTTGCCTTGTAGTAGTGTACGTTTTTCTCAACTGGCTTTCTACAGTCCTTCGCAAAATGACCCAATTTGCTGCAGTTATAGCATGTGACAGACTCGTCCTTCTTCTTTGACTCGGGATTGCGATCATTCTTCTCATTCTTCTCCTTGTGGTCAGATTGCTTGTGCTCATCGGTCTTTCTCTTTCCTTCATATTTCTCCTTGTAATCATGGCGCTTGTTGGGAGTAGTGGAATAGCGTTGATTATTGGACGAAGGTTTCTTGAAGAACTTGTTTCTTTATTTGAGTCAGCTCAGGGTCAGAGTCGCTTTCTTCTGATTCTTCAGACTCTGGTTCTGACTCACTGGACTATGGGGTTCTCTTGGAGTGACGGCTGGAAGATTTGTCGCTTTTTGAAGATACAAGAGCAAGTGGATCGGCATGTGACTTGGAAGAGGACTTCTGACTGCTCATTATCTCCATGACTTCATCCTCGTCCGGCATGAGCATCTCGTAGAGTTCATGGATTGGAACGTTCTCAATCAAATTGTTGTGCTTGATGTGAGAAGCGAACACTTTCCATTCTGGCAGGAGATTGTTCAGGAACTTGAGGGCATTCTCCGTGTTAGATCGAGTGATCTTGTTCTTGTGGAGCTCGTTCAGAAGAAGGCAGAATCGTTCATATGCCTGAGTGATTGATTCGCCCTTGCGCTGCTTAAAGCCATCAAATTTGGTGATGCAGCTGTTGACCTTCAGTTGGTTTCCTACTTTACTCCCGCTCATCATCGTCTCTACTTGATCCCACATGCCTTTGGAAGTGTCCTTGTAGCTGTCTATGGCCATGGAGATCTCATTCGGTAGACTCTAGACTAGATATCGCTTGGCATGTTTTTCACCATCAAATCTGTTCTTTTCCTCTTCGGTCATCTGCAAGTATGTCTTGGGCTCAGGTCGAGCTACAGCACCTACTGCTTGAGTTGGTACGGTATTCATCGGAGTTTCTTGAGGGCCTTCAGTGAGAGCTCGCCAGATATAGTCGAAGTTGTCTTCAACTTCGATGAAGATGATGAATCTGTCTCGCCATTGACTGTATTCACCCCGATAGAGAGTCGGAGGCTTGGCGTCGGTTTCGATTGCTAGCGCGTCGCGAGACATCTTTGAAGAGTGCACTAAAGTGATCGTCAGATGTAGGGGTTGATTCAAGATTAGAAATCCTAACGCAAGGCACTACGAGTGAAAGTCCTAACGCATGTTCTAAGAGTGATATTAGGGTAAAATACTGGTAAGAAATTGAACACAAACTTACCGGATAGGAATCCGAAAAATGAAGTGTCCGGATCAGGTAGTGACCGGATCCGGGTGTGTGAAGTGTTCGAATAACACAAGAAACCGGATAAGCAAGTTTACCGGATAACACTAGGTTACCGGATAAAAATAGACTTACCGAAAGAGGAGGTATCCGAATAAAATAAGTGACCGAGCAAATGACTTACCGGAAAGAGATACTTACCGGGAAGATGAAGTGTCCGAACGAGGTGAGCTTACCGGATACAGATGCTTACCGAATGGAGTCCGGGAAGTTGATGTGTCCGGATAGGGAGTATCCGTGAATAATACCGGATAGTTTGAACAAACCGGACAAGTACCGGATACTGGTGACTTTCCGGGAAAAATCAATCAGTCCGGATGGAACTACCGGATAGTCAGGCTACCAGGAGGTTTAGACTACCCGGGTAGAAGTATCCGGAAAGTAGCTGAGAATAAGAAACTTACCCGAATAGATGAGAACGTCCGGACACAGCGGTTGTCGACTTAATCGGATCACAAATCGAACTAGGGTTCACGATTTTGCTGTTGAAAGATTAGGAAACAACCAAAAAAACACAAACTAACACAACCCTAATCGATTTCTAAGCCAAAAGACATGATTTTGATGAAAAAAATTTGCTTTTAATAAGAACAGAGACAAAACTTTGGAAACTTGATTTTGCTAGAAAACCACTTAATCAGACGAATTAGATTGTGAAACTTTGCAGAAACACTAAATATATCAATCCTAATCGAATGGAGTAAGCAAAAACACACAATTTTGTCAGAATCAAAAGATGATATTATATAACTCAAGAACACAGTCGACAAAAACTAACCAGAAACTTACCAGAAACCTTGAATCAACCAATATGTATGCTCTGATACCAATTGTGGATCCCAGATTAGTGCAATGTAGAAGAAATCAATAACAAATATGCAATAGAAACAATGATTTCAACTCGTCATCCATATATCATTCATAAACAATTCAGAGTGTTTACAAAGGTTTCAATTCAGAATAATGACGATTAACCTTATTCTAAAGGTTAAGGAACCTATTTATATCTAGGCTATTGACTTGAGGCCCATGGCCCATTACACGATATAATCCCAAATACAAAGTTACATTTTATTCCCTTGAACTTCCATTCAATCAGGTTTTAATCCCAACACTTGATAATGTATATAATTCGCAATGGTTTATAAAACCCAAAAGGTACCAAGAGTAAATAAATGTCAAATGGTATCCACTTATGATACAAAACACTCGAAAGGGCATATTCTCAAATAAAACCCAACTAAGTGCATGACACCTCCAAAGCTCCATCTCGAGCTAAAAAACGGAAAACACCCCAAAGACCCATTTTGAGTATAAATCAAGCCCATAAAGGAAAAATAAACATTTGGCTAATTATGTGAGCCGACACATTTACATAAACCAAAATGCATCTTTACCCAAAATCTTTGTTTCTTAAATCACAATTGGCCTTCGGCCCAAAATCAAAAGGTTTACAATTCCTAATATGTTCATGAGGTCGATATTGACCAAAATTTGTTAGCTCCAATCTTTATGATAAATAAAAGTATTGGAAAAATAGACTAGGTATCGACACCAACAGAGGCTCTGCCGAGTAGCCGAGTAACCGAGAAGACAGAAGTCTTCAACAGAGGATCTGTCGGGTTAATCAAGAAGACCGAAGTGAAGAAACAACATAAGACTCTTCTATGCGGACAAGGCCACAGAGCTTCTATCATACTTGACAGAGCTTCTGTGGTAAAAAGAAGATCTACGCAAAAGATCTAAACAAGGACGAACATGCTTCTTACAATATCTGCCATTCGAAGGTTCTGAAGAATCGTACAAAGGCGTGACCTGACAACTTCACGTGTCAAACTCTGATAGGTTTTCGCCTAAAGCTGAATACGGAGCATTTAATGAACGTTGTATCTGCAACAGTTCCATAATAGTGTTTTGTACCTTCCAGCTACTATTACTCAACAGTGTCTTTATACCTTCAGTCCTTATTGTCCCCTTTAGAAGTAGTATAAATAGAAGGTTCATTTGAACTCTTCTATTAAGCTTTTTACATAACACACACACCTTTTGAGCAGTTTCTTGTCAAACCTTTCGGTGTTCTTTGTGTTCTTATTATATCAAATACAGTAAATCATTGAGCTATTTATCTGTCTTATTTACACTTCTTGTATTTAATATAGTGTGTTAATCTACCTCATTATATATGTTAGTTCGTTAAAACGTTTCCGCATTATATATTGTTTGAACTAATTAGATAGAATCATCATTGTTAAGCAAAACAGGAACCAACAATTGGTATCAGAGCCTGCCTTGATTTTCCATATCAAGTGATCCACTTTTACAATGATTTTTGGTAGAAACTTGGACTGATATTAACCTGTTCTTCATTCCTTCTGTTTTTCTGCCACTCTCGACCTGTTCGACTTTGGTATACTTACAGAACCTGTTACAACAGTTAAATCTCCATTTTAGTACACTGCTCAAAGCATTCAGAAAGCTTACCCTATTTTCTGGAATTATCACTCTCTCAAAATGACAAGTTCAAACAACTTCTTCACCGCTGGTTCCTTAACCAAGCCACCCACACTACTCAGAGATGAGTACCCTCAGTGGAAGATACGAATGATTCACTTCTTCGAGGGTACTGACAAAGAACTCATGCACTTTATCAACAATCCTCCTTACGTTCCCATGGTCACAGTACCACGTATTCCTGCCACAGGTGACACTCTTGAGGTTCCTGCTTACGAGAAACCAAAGACCAAGGAAAAGTGGTCCGAACCTGATTGGGCAAGATATGAGGTTGCTCAGAAAACAAAGAGACTTCTGATAATGGCCATACCCAATGACCTTTTTCAATCCCTAGATGCGTGTGAGTCTGCATACGATCTGTGGAAGGAACTGGAAAAACAACTGGAGGGTGGGGCCAAAACTCAGAAGAACCGCAGAGCCCAATGCATAAATGAATACTATGCATTCAAAGCTCTGTCGACCGAATCTCTGCAGACGACATATGATCGGTTTAACTCTCTAATCAACAAGTGCAAGAAGTTCGGGATTTACAGAACTTCTGAAGAGAACAACGTCATGTTCCTAAAGAGCCAAAATGAAGAATGGCTCCAGTTGTCCATGTCTCTGCAAACAAATCAGGACTTAGACTCCTGGACTCTGTCAGATCTCTATGGAAAATTGGCAGCCCAAGAGCCTCAAATCGCACAAGCAAAAGCACAAATCAGTGCACCTCTTGCACTGGTCGGTAAGACCACAGAAGATAGAGAGAAGCCAAAGGAGAAAGATGCAGAGGTAAAGAAGGAGAAGAAAAAGAAAATCTTGATCGTTGATAGTGAAGATGAGGAGGTGGTGGAAGAAGAAGAGACATTAATGGCCTCTATTGCTAAATCATTAGTCCTTTTGACAAGGGAATTCAGCAGAGGTTACCAGAAGAAGTCTGGCAATGAAAGGAACGACAGAGGTAGCGACCAACAGAGGTCGACTGACAGAGGTGGTGACCGACAGAGGTCAGACGATAAAGTTGGCAACACTCCACAGAACCAAGTATGTTACAAATGTGGAAAGCCAGGCCACTACGCCAATGAATGTAGAACTGAAAGAGGTGGTGACCGACAGAGGTCGGACGACAGAGCTGGCAAGGGTTCCCAGAACCAAGGATGCTTTAACTGTGGCAAGTCAGGTCATTATGCCGCTGACTGCATAAGCAAATCTAACCGCCCACAAAGGGACTCTGCTTACTACAAAAAGAAAGCGGAGTTTTATGCTCAGAAGTCACTAATGGTGAATCAGGAGAACTGGCTGTTAGACGAATCATCTGATGAAGGCGACAAAAATGCCTTGTTCTGTGGAATGGCAGAGGTCAGCTCATCCGACTCCGATAATGAGGTATCCACTTCTGACTCTAACTCTAGTCCAGCAGAAGCTGATTTGCTCAAACTAAACATTGAATACACAGAACTTAAAAAGACCTGCGAAAGTATTCAAAAGAAGCTTACCATCTTTGAGAGATAAGCTAGACTTCTCACTCAAGAAAAGGCTATAATCTTTCAAGAAAAGGAAGAAATTGAAACAAATTGGAACAAACACCTAAATCCTTTGAAAGAAAAGATTTATGAACTTAACTCTGCATTAAAAACAAAATCTAAAGAACTAATGGACGTTGAGACCGACAGAACGAACATTCTAGCTCTTAAACATTATTTTCAAAAGGAAAGAGAAGTCCTATGTCAAGATTTACTCACAAGAGATCTTTTAATTAAGAAATACCAAGATGCACAGAAGGTATACGAAAAAATTAACACACAAATAGAGAGACGGGGAATTGGCTTCTGTGATATAGATCCATACACCGGAAACAAAAGAAACAAATCTCTGTCATCTCTATTTCTCACTGGAAGTACAAGAAAACCTGGTTTTCCAAATCTACACTCTGTTAGCAAAAGGCGAAAAGTCTCTGGGGAACCTCACATAAGGAAACCTCTGAAAATGACAAATGTGTGGTTTGAAAACACAGATTTGTCACCTTCAATCTCTGTCAAAAGAGAATCCAAACCTAAGAAATATCTGAAAACTCAAGATCAGATAGGAATCTTCAAGTTTGGTAAACCCGAGACTCAAACCCAGGTTGCCTTTGTCTGCATGATAAACTCTGAAAAGAAATTATCGGCAGAGGCTCCTGAGTTCAAGCCTAACGTTTCAGATGAAAAAGAGTTGATAGAAATCGGGAAAACAACTTTTTCAAAAACTTCTGTACACCTTCTGTCGATCAAACTCTCTCTGAAGAAACCTTATCAGATACCTCTGTTGACTCAGAAGATAGTCCCCTAGAAAAGGAAGAAAGTGAGTATGGCACATGCTCTGAAAGTCCAGCCTCTGTCGAAAGAGAACTAAGTGACTCAACCTCTGTATATGAGGATGATTCACCCTCTGACGAACCTGAGACTGACTCTAAGTCAGAGATAGGACCTTGTGACACAGAGGATTTTAAACTACCCTCTGGAGTTCTTAACAGAACTATTCCTCCAAAGGAGAAAATCACAAGAGTTCCTATCTGTCCAGACTTTTTGGACATGTGTATACAAGCCAAAACCTCTCTTGAGCTTGAGAAAATTAAACAACAAAAGGCTCTGTCCTCTCAAAATCCAACAAGTTCAAAGATTTTAAAATCCTTAAGGCCTATTAAAGAAAACCTAACATGGCAACAAAAAGGTAAATGGGCTAAAAATGACAAATCTTTTTCTTCTGTGACAGTAAAACCTGCAGAAGTTCACCACAGAAGGGGTCCACAGAAGGCTGCTCTCAACAAAGGATTTTGCAAACAACAAACTAGTGTACATAGGTCTTCTTGTAATAGGAAGTCAAATGTTAGGGTAGAATGTAATGCCTCTGTGCCCCCATTTAATGTTTTCAATGAAAAGTTCAAGCAAATCTCTTCGCACATTCATTATTGTCATTGCTTTGATCTCATGTATAAATTAAGCCAACACTTCACAAATCCACATTGTTTACTCTCTGTACCCAACAAGAATGCTAAATTCAAGGGTAAGAAGAAACAGAATGTTTCTTCAACATAAGCTAAAGCAAAATCCAAGAATGCTAAGGCAAACTTGAAAACCCCTAACAAAGCTGGACCCATGTGGATATGGGTACCTAAAACTCTCTGATTGTCTTGCAGAAGCAGTATGTGCCGATCTGGTATCTAGACTCCGGATGCTCGCGGCACATGACTGGCGACATAGGTCTACTATCCACATACAAAGAAAAACACGATGGTGGATTGTGACCTTTGGAGACAACAAAAAGGGGTACATTATAGGCTATGGAGTCATCAAGAAGGAGAACATATTCGTATGCAAAGTTGCATATGTGGATGGCCTTAAACACAATCTTCTCAGTGTTAGCCAACTCTGCGATACGGGGTTCGACGTAATGTTCAAAAGAACCTTCTGTTCTCTACAAGGTGAGGACACAGGAGTCGAACTTCTGCGAGCCGAATGAAGAGGCAATCTCTACCTAATGAACTTCTGTGCCAAGAACAAGGAAGACAAGCTCTGCCTTGTAGCCTGTAAAAGCGAAGAAGCCTGGTTATGGCACAACAGGTTCTGCCACCTAAACTTTCATACTCTAGATAAACTCGTTAAACTTGATCTAGTCAAAGGTCTGCCAAATGTTAAGTTTAATAAAGATCACTTGTGCTCTGCCTGCGAAATGGGTTGCAAGAAATATATACTTGTTTTGATCGACGAATACTCAAGATTTACATGGGTTGAATTTGTCAGAAAGAAATCAGATGTTCCAAACATTCTGATAAATTTAATGAAAAGAATCCAAGTGCTGTATGAGTGCAGGATTCAGAAACTAAGAAGCGACAATGGCACAGAGTTCAAAAACTCTGTCATTGAAACCTATCTTACAGAAGAAGGCATTTCACAGAACTTCTTTGTTGCATGCACCCCACAACAAACTGGCGTGGTTGAACGAAAGAACCGCACGCTTGTGGAGGCTGCAAGAACTATCCTGACAGCATGTGGATTACCAATGTCTTTTTGGGCAGAAGCAGTATCAACCGCATGCTACACCCAAAATCGATCAACCATTGTAAAGAGGCACATCAAAACACCTTATCATTTGATCAACAAAAGGCGACCAAACATCAAATTCTTTCATGTATTTGGATGCAAGTGCTTTGTCTTAAATGATAGAGAAGCAAGAGGAAAGTTTGAGGTGAAAGCAGATGAAGGAAAGTTCATAGGATACTCTGCCACTTCAAAAGCTTACAGAGTGTACCTTCTGAAGTCTCGATCCATCGTAGAAAGCATCAATGTATCTTTTGACGATTCCTTTCAAATGACTTCTGAACAAATCAGTTCAGAACTCGGGCTAAAAAGGGAATCCTCTGGCATCTCAAAAACAAGAGAAGAAGACTTAAATCTTCTATTTCAAGAGATGTTCCATGATGGCATTGATCCCTCTGCTGGAACCGTCAGAGCCTCTGGAAGATCATCTTCTGTCAGCCAGATCGAGACAGGTATATCTCTAACTGGTCCCTTAAATACTTCATCTTCTTCTGTTAATCATACAGATGCAAATGCCGAGGGGGAGCCAACAGAAGGTGATACAACAAAGGATACAACCACAGAAGATACTGAAATACCAACTTCAGCAACTACAGAGGAACCAATACCAGAGGAACACGACGACTCAGTCTCTACTTCCTCAGAGGAAAGAATACCAACACTCATACCAATCATCCCACAGGCTAAAAAACCAAACACAAATACAGAAGCACCATCTACAACAGAAGGTGCACCAGAACAACAGAGCACAACCTCTGTCGTTCAACTTGATGACTTCGATGACCATCTCCCAAGAACAACTCAATGGACGAAAAGCCATCCACCGAGCCTTATAATCGGCGATCCTTCTAAAAAGGTCAAAACAAGATCAGCCACTGCTAATTTTTGTTTCTTTACAAAGTTTATCAGTATGATTGAGCCAAAAAGGATCTCTGAAGCCCTAGATGATCCAAACTGGGTAGATGCTATGCAAGAAGAGCTTCTACAGTTTGAGAGAAACAAGGTATGGACTCTAGTACCTCTGCCATGAGGGAAACAAGCCATAGGGACAAAATGGGTCTTCAGAAACAAGAAGGACGAGGATGGGGTGGTCATTAGAAACAAAGCAAGATTGGTAGCCAAGGGATATCGCCAAGAAGAAGGCATTGATTACGATGAAACGTTTGCCCCTGTCGCACGGCTCGAGGCTATAAGAATATTTTTAGCCTTTGAAGCCCACAGAGGTTTCTATGTCCAGCAGCCACCAGGGTTTGAAAGCTCCAAGTACCCAAAATACGTATATTACCTTGACAAAGCTCTGTATGGACTGAAACAGGCTCCAAGAGCATGGTACGAAAGACTTTCAACCTTTCTTCTCGATAACAATTACGAAAGAGGTACAACCGATACTACTTTGTTTTACAAAAGAAAAGGTGATGAGATTCTGCTTGTACGGATTTATGTGGATGACATTATTTTTGGGTCTACAAATGCACAACAGTGCAAAGATTTCGAAAAACTCATGCAGAGTGAGTTTGAAATGAGTGTGATGGGTGAATTAACTTTCTTCCTCGGACTCCAAGTAAAACAATCATCAGAGGGAATTTTTATAAATCAAGCAAAATATGTCTCTGACATACTTTCAAAATACAGTCTCTCTGATGCCTCTGTAATGAAGACCCCAATGGCCACTGGAAATAAATTATTCTCAGTTCAAAATGGCACATCTGTAGAGTGCAAACTCTACAGAGGTATGATTGGGTCTCTTTTATACTTAACCGCAAGTAGACCTAATATAATGTATGCCACATGCCTTTGTGCAACATATCAAGCTAACCCAAAGCAATCCCACTATATTGTTGTAAAGAGAATCATCAGATACCTCAAAGGGACCAAAAATCTTGGACTCTGGTATCCGAAGAATTCTGGTTTTGGTCTTAAGGCATACACAGATTCAGATTATGGAGGATGAAAGCTTGATCGAAAGAGCACCTCTAGGAGTTGTCAATTCCTAGGAGGTAATCTAGTCAGCTGGACTTCGAAGAAGTAGAACTGTGTATCTACATCTACAGCAGAAGCGGAATATGTTGCTGCTGCTAGCTGTTGCTCTCAAGTTCTGTGGATAAAAACTCAGCTCAAAGACTATGGGTACAACATATACAAGATTCCCATCCTCTGTGATTCCAAAAGTGCCATAGCAATCTCTGCCAATCCAGTACAGCACTCAAAAACAAAGCATATCGATATTCGTTATCACTTTCTGAAGCATCATGTTGAATTTGGCACAATCGAAATGCACTTTGTGCCCACTGAATACCAGCTTGCAGACTTATTCACCAAGGCACTAGATGAGAAAATATTCCTTTTCTTGGTGGGTAAGTTGGGAATGATTAACATGAGTTGAACCCTCTGCAAGTAAGATTTGATCTTCTTGTAAATATGTATATATTTAAACTCTTTTGTATGTAAATTCTTAATCATCAAAAGTTCTGTAACCAACAGAGCTTCTGGGGGATTGCTCAGACTATGACAATCTCCACAGAACCTCTGATAACTTTGACCTATGTTCTGTACACAACTTATCTCATTTGATCCAAGCATAGGTCAAGGGGGAGCAGAAGGAGATCTTGAACTGATCTACAGAGGTTGATCATTCAAGGGGGAGCCAAAGAAAATATATGATCAACCATATCCACAGAAGTCAGGTGTTTTTACCGAACAAAGAAGAACCAAAAGTGAGTAACTCGTACAAATCCTTTTTGAAAACAATTTTCTAGGACACAAATTTCAAAATACGTCCTATAAACACTGTTTAAGACATTCCAAACAAGAAATGATTAAAAAGACTTTCGAGCCTTCCGTTATGGGAAATTTAAGGTCATAGAGCTTATGTTGAGCTCAACAGAGCCTCTGTAAGCCGGATCCTCTAGAACTGAAAATTTCATACGGAAACTCTGTCGATCAAACTTAAATGTCTTCATTAAGGATATGTACGTACAAATGCACACACAAGGATACTGAAAGAAAGTGTTATGGGCAAAGAGCTCACTCCACAAAAAGAGTCTCTGTCACCCAAACTAGACACTCTAAGAGTATTTCTCGAACAAAATCCATTTCCAAAACAGTTTTCCAGGACACAAATTTCCAAATGTGTCCTAAAAACAGTGTTTAAAACAATGAAAAACTTGGATGATCAAAAAGTTCTCTAAATTTTTAGTTATGAGAAATTTTCACTTTCAGAGCCTCTGCTAGCCTCGACAGAGCCTCAAAGCCTCTGTGAATGAAAACTTTGTACTAAAGATCTATCGATCCTCTCCAATGATCTTTCAAACATTTCTGGTAAAGGTACAAGCATCAGAAGAGACAAAAAGACAAGGTTCAGATCACAGAGCTCACTCCACCACAGAGCCTCTGTTGAAACTGACACTTAGCCTTTTATGGATATTCTGTAAAAGAACGAGTTATCTACTGCGAGTGACAGTCTTCTGAAAATAGAAAAGCTCATGCGCCAAGCATTAATGGGCCGCACACGCCATCTAATCGTGCTCTGACATTAATGACGTGGCATCTTCTGATTGGACATATGTGGCACACGTTCTCCTGGAAAGTTGAACCAGTCGTATGTACTGAATTACGGATCCTAAATTTTATTCACTTTCAAATATTTACCCTTTCAGATTCTACCATCTCTTCAGTATAAAACCAAACTTACCACAACCTCTAAACGTTTACGAACTTATTCTCTTCATCTTCTCCGGCGAACCTTGCAAAAACTTGCAACTTCCATATTCTACTCTCTTTCTTCAAAGAAAATCACAATGGTTTCCACCTCCAACGCTCCGGTGAACTCCCCATCACATTCTGAGAACTCACAAAACCAAGAAATCACCAGAAACATAGAACAAGACCACTCCGGCGATGAAGCAGATTTTGCTCCGACCACCCATCTTCAAAACTTCATAGCCCATGAACACTTTGAACGTGTTCTTCCTTTGAAACCAAACAACTACTATTTGGTCCCCTCAAAAACGACTTTTGGGGAAGCACACGCCATACTGCTTCACATCTTGGAAAACCATTACCTCTACCCCCTGTTATCCAAAACTGTCAATAAAATCCCTGCCAGATATCTCAATCAATTCTGGCAAAGCAGCAGATTTGACCCCGCAGATAGACAAATCAAGGGTTACATCTCCAAACCAGACAAATCTGAACACCTCGAACTCAAATTCAACAAAACCATGTTCTCACTGGAGTTCAGCCTACCCACCAGAGGACTACTGGGGATAAAGGCATACGCAGAGGAACCAACAGACGAAGAGCTATGCCATTTTGTTGAAATGTTAGGGTACAACACAACCCTAAGAAAAAAAACGATTTCAGAAGAAATCGCCTTCCTCCTCTGTGGAATACGCTCTTCTCAATCCTAAATCGGTGCCTAACAGGGAAGGTGGGTAGTCCAGACCAAACTTCACACCAAATCTTGACCATAATGTACGGGGTATATTATGATCTACCTCTGGACTACTCCACCATCATGATGCAAGAAATGGTCAACACCATTGACAGAAGGATCTCCTCTCAGAAGGCCAAAGAACGAAAGCCCGAAACTCTACTTCCTCTGCAATATCAAAGAATTCTGGGTGTCCTGCTAGAGCCTCTGCTACGTCTCCAAAAATGGCCAATGGAGGGACCAACGGCCAGAATGTACCCCCTGAACAAAAACACCCCAACAGAGCACGAAGATGAATACCCTTTCTGCAGACCTCTGCCAAAGAAACTTATGGGATACGCTACAAACAAAACCCTTAAGTTAGAATACATACGCGATCATAGGACTCCAGAACCGAGTCCTGTGATACCCCCGCATCTAGGAGCCCCATTAGGAACTAGGGTTGTAGATAGGATGTCAGATGAACAATGGGCTGCAGCTCTGGCCAAACATCAGCTTGTACAAGCCAACTTTCAAGCTCAGAGGGAAGCGATTCTCTCTCCTTCAACAAAGAGCAAAACCTCTGCCACCACTCCCAAGAAGAAGAAGAAGAAGAAGAAGAAAACCCACAAGAAAACTACAGAGGGCACCTCTACCTCTGCTGCTCAACTATCCCCTCCTCATGCAACAGAGGTTGGATCATCTGCACAACCCCCTCCTCCAAAAGAAAAGAAGAAAAGAAAACATAAATCTTCAGAGGAGGGTGCCCCAAAGCCAAAAAGGAAAAAGAGCAAGAAGAAGACCAAGAAACCTCACACCCCTCTGTGGACCATCGTAGAAGATGCAGAAATGGTCGAAGAAACCAATGAGCAACCTCTGCAATCCCCTTCACCCATCAACTATGCACATCACAGAGATGTCTCTGACTTCCTCCAACGCCCTGAGTTTGCCAACACTCTTGACACTTCTGGATGGACTGCAGAACCCCTCTCCCATGGCTCTACAGAAGAAACAGACTTCAGAATCTCTTCTGACCTAGAAGAGGATGACCAAACGCCACAAAACAATCAGTCTAAAACTCCAGAAGTACTACAGAACCCCTTCACTCAACCCGGATTTGATGTACAAAGGGCAAGCCCAGAAGAAGAGGTAGCTGCAGAAGACCATCAGATGGACACCCTGTTAGGAGATCCAACAGAGGAGATGGTTGAAACTAGAGGTACAAGGGTAGAAGTCACAGAGGTTGATTCTGATGAAGAGGAAGCAGACCAAATAAGAAAATGTCTTTATCATCCACATATCATGCAACTGATTGGGACTCATTCCTGCTATGATGACCTAGGGAAAAGCCCAGAAGTCAGGATAGAAGCACTGAGCCATAGGGTAGCAACAGAGGTTGAGACCATAGATGGAGAAGGGGTGCTAGGATGCCCAACAGAAGCATAAGCAAGAAAAGATGCATGGAATAGTAGAGGCACACAACCCCAACCAAATCCCAGTGCAACCCACATATCTATTACCGCCAGTCTAGTGGCAGAAGGTAATATTGAACAAGAGCAGCACGGCTCGACCCCAACCCAAACTAACCGGGCAGAGGTAACTCTTTCTACCTCTGTGCCAATCTTAGCCGGGGAAACCATTCCAGGGGAGTCCTCTCAAAAGGACTTACCCTTAGTTCGTGGTCCATCGCCCCAGACCACAATCGCCAAACTCACAGAGGAATTTGTTTCCTCTGCCACGCACACAACTATAGGTCCAAACAGCTCTTCAGAGGAGCTTAGAGTGCACAAAGACGGAGAGACTCTAGACAAGTCTTTGAGTCAACAGAAGGATACTCTTGTCCCCACCTCTGGAGTGGATCAAGACAATGTCCTTCTCAGAACCTCTATAGAGTCTGAAGCTGAAAAAGCCTCTGCTCAAGGATTAGAGGGAAATCCTTCCGTCCTCAACATCAATACAGGGACGAAAGAAGGTGTTCCAGGAACGGTAACTCACTCTGGGGACGAATGTTTTCCCCCAGAGGTTACACCAAGTCCACATGTATCAAGGGATGAGTTCCAAACCCTTGTCACCTCTGTGGACAATACCTTAAAAGAGTTGAAAAGCTCTTTTAATTCTTTTGCAGATACTACATCCAGGGCACTCACAAACCTGAACACCAAAATGGACAACCTGTCCACAGAGGTGAAAAATGCCTTAGCCCAGATACAGGCAACTGCTACAACCTCTGCCACATCTGATACTACTGAGTTTGAGAAGGCTACAACCTCTGCCTTCCAAACTTCTGTCAAAGATCTCTTAGCTCAACTCGAAGATCAAGCATCCACCCCCAAGGGACTTACTCCTGAAGATTTAAAGAAGGCCCTCGACAAAGTTCAAGAGCAAACAACAGAAACAACTCTGGCCATGAAGCCCTCAGATTATATGACCAGAGCTCAGCTCACAGAACTTGGCCAAGGAGTGATCGATCAAGTAACAGAGCTCATCAGAGCCTTCACAGCTGCCAACGCAAATTATGTCAAAGACTTCAGGGAAAGCGTCGGCAGAATGCGCTATAACACAGAAGCAGAGCTCCAAACTCTTCTTGGTCTCTGTGACGATGTATGTGCAAAACTGATAGATGCAGGTGCCACTCCTCCAAAGAAACCAGAGGAATCTTGCAGAGCAGAGGGTACACAAGATAAGGGTCAGGATGACTCTGATGATGACTCTGATAGTCCATCAGATCATCCTGAGGGGGAGAAACAAAGGGAAGATGCTACAAACAGAGGTGTACAAGCTCCACCGGTATCCGCAGAACCTATATCTCAAGCACCTCCAACTCAAACCCAAGGAGGAACACAACAACAGTCCACAGAGGCAATAACCACCTCTGTGGAATTCCCCTTTGTATTCGGAGAAGATGTCCAAACCCAAGAGAACTTCCAAATTCTGACATCTTCTGAAGAAGAACTACCTTCCCCAACACCTAAAACCAACCCAAGAATCAAAACCATTGCTCAAAAACAGAGAAAATATCTGAGCAAAACACTTGAAGCCTCTCCAACAAAACCCACATCACCAACCAAGCCCTCTGAAACTCAAGTGTCAAATCCAACAGAGGCAACCCCCACAGAACCTCCTATAACCAAACCCTCTGAAGCTCAAATGCCAAAACCCACAGAGGAAACCCCATCTCTACAAGCAGACAAACCAATGGCGAAAGACAAAGGCAGAGGGATTATGACAGAGGAACCGCAGAAGAAAAAGGCCAAGCATCAACCTCTGATAGAAAAACTGATGAAGAGATCTTTCGATGCTTATGTTACACCAAAACCAGAAGAAGAAGAAGACTGGGATTTTGGTACCACCCCTCTGTCAAACATACCAGTTCTGGATCCAAAGAAAAAGCTCACAGAGGATCGAGTGGCAGAAATTAAGAAGAAAATGGATGCTCTACGCAGACCCATGCCTCCACCTGGTGCACCTCCACCTCAAATGGAAGAAGTGGTGTACAGGTATCTCTACAACAGAACTGCCAGAGATCTAATGCCACCAATGGTCCAAGATCCCGAACTTCATGCTGACCTCGAAAACATCTTCACAAGAACAAAAACCAAGCCAAAACACGAAGTCTTCTCAATCAAGAAAATCGACAAAGTCATATACTGTAAGTTTTCTTAAACCAGAACTACACCTAAGGTTTCCTATAATATATACAAGGTAAGAAGGGAGAACAGAACCTTGAATCAATTCTCATATGCTGATCTGAAAAATCTAAATCCCTACGACCTACCCGACCTTCTGCTCTGGACAAAAGAGAACTTCACAACAGATGCACATCGAAGGGCATACAGGGTAATAAGGAAAGCCATGCGTGAGAAACTTCTGCTATACAGCCTTGTCGACTTCCAATTAGCACGAGATCTCGGAGTAAGAAACCTCGCACTCCGACCACCAGAAGACGACTTCCCATCCTCTGCCATACCAAACTCAATCATTACATAACCAAGAGTTGGGTTAGTCTATCAAGATCCTGCTGGGAAGTCAAGACTATTTGTAGAAATGGACTGTCAGAAGTATGCAACAAGTACTTTGACAGAGTTCAGAGCAAGCCTCGTGGAGCACAGAGGAACAGAGCAAATGGATCGGGTTAATGCAGATAGACTGATAGAAGTCACCGATTCAACAATCAACTTCCGAAACCTCTGCATCAGCTTCTATCACGAGCTTAAGGAATTAGGATTCGACAACAGAAGTTTCAACGACTTCAAAGACGCCAAAGTCTGATATCCTCTACCAACCTCTGTTACTTTTACTTTCATCATGTAATCAAATGTAAGTGTCTCTGGCACATCTTTTATGAAAGAAAACTATCAACAGAGGTGAAATGCCTCCTGTCGTGTTTTTAGTCTACAGAACCTTGCATGTTTCAAATTTTTATTTTTCAATACTTAGGGGGAGATTGTTAGCTCCAATCTTTATGATAAATAGAAGTATTGGAAAAATAGACTAAGTATCGACACCAACAGAGGCTATGCCGAGTAGCCGAGTAACCGAGAAGATAGAAGTCTTCGACAGAGGCTCTGCCGGGTTAATCAAGAAGACCGAAGTGAAGAAACAACAGAAGACACTTCTATGCGGACAAGGCCACAGAGCTTCTGTCATACTTGACAGAGCTTCTGTGGTAAAAAGAAAATCTACACAAAAGATCTAAACAAGGACGAACATGCTTCTTACAATATCTGCCATTCGAAGGTTCTGAAGATCAATCGTACAAAGGCGTGACCTGACAACTCCACGTGTCAAACTCTGATAGGTTTCCGACTAAAGCTGAATACGGAGCATTTAATGAACGTTGTATCTGCAACAGTTCCAGAATAGTGTTTTGTATCTTCCAGCTACTATTACTCAACAGTGTCTTTGTACCTTCAGTCCTTATTGTCCCCTTTAGAAGTAGTATAAATAGAAGGTTCATGTGAACTCTTCTATTAAGCTTTTTACATAACACACACACCTTTTGAGCAGTTTCTTGTCAAACCTTTCGGTGTTCTTGGTGTTCTTATTATATCAAATACAGTAAATTATTGAGCTATTTATCTGTCTTATTTACACTTCTTGTATTTGATATAGTGTGTTAATCTACCTCATAATATTTGTTAGTTCGTTAAAACGCTTCCGCATTATATATTGTTTGAACTAATTAGATAGAATCATCATTGTTAAGCAAAACAGGAACCAACAAAATCCATAACTCACACGTTCACATTTTCAAAACGTACCATATCATAAACTTTGCATAATCTCAACAAACAATAAAAGTGTATTTTGACCAAACAACTTCCACTTATGCAATAACTTAACAAAACACTTTCATTTCGTGATTTATTTCTCAATTACTCAAAAATCCCAAATGTGGGTGTTTTACAAGATTTGTAAATCTCAACACTTCAAATAATCAAAACCCACTAAATAACTCAACAATTGATAATTTTATGTAAAACACGTAAACACATTAAAAATAAACATTTTGGCATGTACAACGTTTTCACAAATCAACTTTTACTCACCTTATTAGATTTAGGCTAAATCCAGATTTTACCCCAATAAGAGCTCCTTGAAGAAACTTGAATCCACAGACAATTCCTTCAAACCCTAGATTCAAAAAAATTCCAAACATAAATATACATGTCCAAGCACTTAGAATCATTCCCCAAATATCTTATATCAAAATCTCCATTTTGACCAAAACTCCAATTTGACCTAACTTCCCCAAAATCATCCAAACCGAAATTTGAAAAACATAAACACTAGAAAGTCATCATTGGTCATTTATAACTCATATGAAAGTTTAGAAGCTAGTAGGATGAACTCACCACTTAGGTTTTGATGAAAACCTAGAAAACCCTAATTTTCTTGAAGATGGCGTGATGATGATGAACTCTTGATCTTTGCTTCCACTCCACCAACAAATACCCTTGGATATTCCCAAAACTAACACTCTATCCTCAAAAAGCTCTCAAAAACGAAACCAAATAAACTTGAATCGCCAAAAACGGAGTAGAAATGAGAGAGATATGACCAAATGAAGAAAGAGGCTCAAAATCGGATTTTATGCATCGCACCCTCCCGCGAGAGTGACATGCGAAAGTGACAGTGTCACTTTAGCATATCACTTTCGACCAGAATGTACCGAGGGCCAATTTTCCTCAGCGAAAGTGTCATGCGAAAGTGACACTGGCACTTTAGCATGTCACTTTCGCCCAGAAGGTACCGAACACTGTTTTGGCCGTAACTTCTTCGTTTTAGTTCCGTTTTCACTCCGGAAAGGCCCGTGGGATTCGTATTTGAATTATCCATCCAACAAGACTATAAAATCTAGGATTCAATCCAAAATCATATTTCTTCTATTTCTCTTGAAAGATCGATTTCTATATTGACTTGAAATTATACTTACCCAAAAATTACCGGTGTTACAAACCACACGATCAACTTCCCGTATTTGCATCTGACAGTCTATGAGAACACCTTAGCAATCAGAAAGCAGTTGATATAGTCAAAAATCACCATCATAATGCAGGACTCTCATCAATTCCACCTTCATCACATAACGGTAATAGTCACATAAAATTATTCAATAATTCATTCGATAATGTATCTAACAATACGTGTTAGAAAATTAGAATTGGCTATGAACATGTGTAACATTATTCTTTCATGCTCGTTATATTGCTCATGTTTTTTTAAAGGGTGTCCTAAGCTATGTATAGACTAATCCCTTGGCAAAATATGAGTGTAAGACATCAGCCCTGATTAAACCTCAGTGGCCACAATTGTTGTGTACGCCTGGATTAGAACCCTGGGCAGATGGGATATTCCACCACATCCCCCAGGGTCTTAACCAGTACTCCACAATCCTTGTGGTTATTATATTGCTCATGTTATATACTTAGTGGTGCAAGATGGGCTCAAACAAGTCAGATACTATAGTATGGAAGTTTAAAGACATGTTATAAATGGTTTTCACAAAAAGTAAAATAAACACTCGATTACATATACACTAATGGGCACTAAACCCGATATGTGTGTTATAGGGAAGCGCTAAGAGGGCCGGTGAAAACCGCGTTACATAAGGCGGCAAAGAAGCGGGAGATGAGGTATTCCGATTTGAAAAAAATTGATACGGGAGTAAGGCAACATTTCCACGATGACATCAATGTCGTAGTTGTGTTTATGAACTCAAATCTTGTGAGTAAAGCGAGCTCGAAGGGCCCTACATTGTCTCTCAAAGGCGGTGGCGTCAATCTCTCATCAAAAACACTTGCACCGTAGGTGCCACTTACGTTTTTCGGTTATCAGCCGGTGGGTAGGTTGAAGGGTAACGCTCCCTTTCTGCCACATTCCCGCCCCCGCCTCACGTCGTGCTAGGTGTAATACCTTGAAAGTTAGATATTTGAATACGATGATCGAAGAAAAACCAAGAGGGTCGAAGAGATTTTGGACATGAAAAGCTTATTTTGAAGCTAATCCTTAATTTTATTCAGATTCATATTTGATTACAATCTTATTTCGTTGTTTCAGTGCAAGTAAGAATAACAAATAGGCATACGAATGTTGATTTCTTTCTTTGTTCTGTATTAGGTAAAATTGTTTTTATCTAGTTTTAGATATGGCTAGTTAAGTCATATATATAGTCGATTCTCATTTTACTCAATTTACATTTTCTTTTCACGTAACCGGGTCGTCTTGTCTAAACATTAGTTACAAAGTGATTTAAGTTTCTCCTCCCGCAACTAATCGAGGATGAGATTCAAGAAGAGTTGAAAGGTTTGACGGTTTAAGAAAGTAATCAGCAAAAAAGCTTTCTTGAATAGTATTCCCTCCGTTTCAAAATAAGTCTTGACAATGAAAATGACACGGTTTTAGAAATCTATGATTGTTATAATTTTTAAATAACTAAATTATACTTTTACCCCTTGACAATCCATCTCACAATTAAGGGAAATTTCCATTTAAAAGTGGACACTAATCCGAAGAAAAATTAAAATAGAAATATAGACACTTAATTGGGATGGAGGGATTGACAAATATGAATATGAATAAAACAATTAGCTTCAAAATAAGCTTTTGGTGTCTATAATCTTTTCGACCCTCGCGTTTTTTCTTTGAATCACCGTATTCAAATCTCTAACTTCAAGGTATTACACCTAGCACTAGTGGGGCGGGCTGGAGGGGGCACACCCTTTACTCTATCCAACAACTGGCAACCGGAAACTTAAGTGGTACCTAGTTTGGTGGTTGTTGACCTTGTTGCAAGAATTTTCAGTGAGAGATCGACTAACATGATTCGAGTCCAAAAACGCAACAACGATTATGATGTCATCGTGGAAATGTTGCCTTTCATCCCTCTCAATATTTTTTCAAATACGAGTGCTTCGTATCCTGCTTTCTTGCCACCCCATGTAACACGACTTTTACCAACCTCTTAGCACTTTCGTACGACACTCACATTCACATTCACATTCACATATAGGGTTTATGATTGTATTTATAATGTTTATTTGACTTTTTGTGAAAACCGTTTGTAACATGTCTCTGCCGACTTGTTTTAATCCATTTTGTATTGTTACATTTATAGCATGAGCAATATAACGAGTATAAGAAAAAAAAGCCCTTACGCATGTTCTTAGCAAATTTTTATTTTTCTAACACATATTGTTGGAAACATTGTCGGATAAAATGCTGAATAATTTTATTTGCCCATTATGGTTATATGGTGGAGATGGAATTGATGAGAGTCTTGCATTGTGAGAATGATTTTTTACTGTATCAAATGCTTCCTGATTGCTAAGATGCTCCCATAGACTGTCATATGAGAAATTGTCCGTATGATTGGATTTCATATATGTTACATGATCAATTTCTCATATTTGCATACCTTAGGAATCAAGAAGCAGTTGAAATCATCCTCACAATGCAAAACTATCCTCTAAATTCATCTTCATTACATAACGATAATGGGCACATAAAATTATTCAGTTTCGACTATATTTCTAATAATCTATACTACTTTATTAAAAAAATACTATACTCTAATTTTAGGAATCAAAATTCATATGCTTAATTTGGGTCTACAATATTTGTATATCCTAATTCATGCTTTTGGACACCCCCTGCTGTTCCAAATGGTGGCTCGCTGACAAGTAATTTCTGCATTAATTTGAAGATTCATTTTGTATATTGTTATAATTATTATTGTTGTAGATTTTCTCTGCTACTGGTCTGCTAAGGAAAAAATTTGTGGATTATAAATGTTGAATCACCGGCCTCAGTTAAAGGCCGTTTACTAAATGCTTGTACACGTAAGCGCATACCGATGCCACTTGAGCATAACAAGGACCGAAAATCTTACCCGGTAAGAGGCATGGCAAGGACCGAGTCTCTTACCTGGTGAGGGAAATGACTCTTGCCCGGTAAACACTTGCCAGGTTTAAGACGCTCACCAACATTCCATTTTGACTGATTCAAATCATTCAGATATGACCAAAATATGTATATTGTTTTCTTATCTAAAAGTTTTGATTATCAAAACATTTTGCATCTCCTAAATTAGATTCCAAGTGTTATTGTGTTTTTTTGGCATAAAACTTTCTTCCCTCAAGTTAGTGTTAAGAGACTAGGTCTATGAAAGCACCTTTGTTAGCAATCAGGAAGCAGTTGATATAGTCAAAAATCATTCTCACGACAAGACTCTCATCAATAAAATGAGATCCACTACAAGTAAGTTGCTATCTGAATTAACTAGCCATATCTAAAACTAGATAAAAACAGTTTTACTTTAACCTAATAAAGAACCAAGAAAGAAATCAACATCCATACGCCTATTCGTTATTCTTACTTGCACTGAAACAACGAAATACGATTGTAAACAAATATGAATCTGAATGAATAAAAGGATTAGCTTCAAAATAAGCTTTTCATCGTATTCAAATCTCTTCCATCAAGGCATTACACCTAGCACGACCTGGGGCGGGGGAAGGGGCGCCCCTTTAACCTATCCACCGGCTGATAACCGGAAAACTTAAGTGGCACCTAGCGGTGCAAGAGTTTTTGATGAGAGATTGATGCCACCGCCTTTGAGAGACAATGTAGGGCCCTTCGAGCTCGCTTTACTCACAAGATCCGAGTCCAAAAACACAACTACAACAGTGATGTCATCGTGGAAATGTCGCCTTACTCCCCTATCAATTTTCTTCAAATCAGAATACCTCATTTCCCGCTTCTTTGCCGCCTCCTGTAACGCCGTTTTCACCAGCCTCTTAGCACTTCCCTGCAACACATAAATCTGGTTTATGTGCCCATCATAGCGTGTGTATATATATATATATATATATATATATATATATATATCTGTGTGTGTATATGTATAGAGAGGGAGATTCAGGGGAAAATCTCAAAAAAGTGGAAAACTAAGGAACACTCTGGTTGCCCTTCATTTGGACGGTATGCACTTGTGCATACAAGTAAATTAAGTTGTTTTTTGGTTTTTATGTACGTGTGCATTATGCATGTTACAAATTACTTGAATGCACAAGTGCATATCGTCCAGATGAAGGGGGGTACCAGGGTGTTCCTTAGTTTTTCATTTTTTGAGGTTTTCCCCAGAACCTGACCCTATATATATATATATATATGCCATTTGTAACATGTCTTTAAACTTATCTACAATGATGTCTGGCTTGCTTTAACAATCTTGCACCACTAAGTTTATATAACATGAGCAACATAACGAGCATGAAAAAACACCATTACACAGGTTCATAGCCAATTTTAATTTTTTGAACAGATATCGTTAGAAGCATTATCGAACGAAATACTAAATAATTTTATGTGCCGATTATTGTTACGTGATGAAGATGGAATGGATGAGAGTCTTACACTGTGAGGGTGATTTTGGACTATATCAACCGCTTCCTGATTGCTAAGGTGCTCCCAGAGACCGTCGGATGCAAATATGAGAAATTGATCGTGTGGTTGGATTTCATGGACAGATATGGATGGATCAGAACTCAATATTGGGCGTTTGATAGGATCACGAAGACGAAACTTGGCATACAATGGCTCCCTATTAAACTCTGCCTTCTTTAGGTATACATCACCTATCGATCTAGATATCTACAAACCAATTAAATCATATTATTAATTCAACAATATACAAAAAGCATCAATAAAAGTGATCAAATACAGTTATCTATTTCCATTTAGAAGAGATCTATTTCCATCTATTCCTCTAAAGGTTTCTACTATAGTAATCTCTATATGATTACATACAGCTATCTACTTTTGCTACAAGAAAAAAGTGATTTACTTTCGGTTTTGAAGTTAAAACTAACTGATTTCACCCTTGAACATCATATGTGGACCTTTCTTTCTGGATAGAGATTAGCATACTAGTTGAAGATTCGCAAAACAAACAAAAGAAAACATTAAAACCAGGTACCATTAAAACACCATTCATATGTGAATCAAAACATACCTGTATGAGGCCTTTCACACGCCATACGTTATGCTTTAAAACCACAATCTGTGGGTCATCGGGATGCAAAGTGTGGAGCTCCTGCCTAATCGACTCTATGCTAGCATTATGTTCTACCGATAATTGGATGGCAATAACCTCCCCAGTTGACCTCACACATCTTCCCAACACAGCACGTGAATCGCCAACATTAGCGATGTAAAGGGTCCCACTACAGATCAAACCAACCAAGCAACAAGTTCCAACAGCAGCCAATTGTGGTTTCACAGTCCACTGTTTAGCAACAATAGATAAAAACCCATCTTCCGTTGCCTGAAACGCTTTTCGTACTACATCCACCGATATCAAATGTTCTTCTGATGCAATCCCTACAAAAAAAAAACCCAAAAAATCAATAACAAATGCACTGAGAGCAAAAATGAAAAGGGTAACAACAAAGTTAACAAATCTCACTCACTCTTGAGATTGTGGAAAAGATGATCATTGACATAACGAGATGTTTCAGGGCCACCATGGCCATCGTATACACCAACAAAGGTTCCATATGGACCAGAATCAAGAAAAGTCAATGGACCAGACTCAATTTGTGTTTGATCTTCAAGCAACATGTTGGCTTGAACCACAGCCATGGAGAAATCGCCATTGAAATGGTGGCCAAGGTCTTTATACCAAAGAAGACCTTCCTGTTTGCCATTTGCATCAGAACCAGAACGATCCGAAGGTCGCCAACAGGCCTTTAGAAAATTTATGAATCTCGATAACATCCCTCATCTCAGTCTCACCACAACTTAACACCAATTTTTTCTCACCATCCAAAAATGGATGTGAAGAACCCTAAAACCACTGAAATCCAATGTTTCAGTTTTTTTCCTGATGCATTAAGAATCAAAAGTAAATACAGTCAATTAATATATCTAAAAAACTGAAAGTAAAGGCAAAATCAAAAATGGATGTGAAGAACCCTAAAACCACTGAAATCCAATGTTTCAGTTTTTTCCTGATGCATTAAGAATCAAAAGCAAATACACTCTATTACTATATCTAGAAAACTGAAAATAAAGGCAAAATCAAAAATGGATGTGAAGAACCCTAAAGCCACTGAAATCAAATGTTTCAGTTTTTACCTGATGCATTACGAATCAAAAGTAAATACACTCAATTAATACATCTAGAAGACTGAAATTAAAGGCAAAATCAAAAATCAGATCAGTTCGTAACACGCAAAAGGAAATTAAGATGAATGTTTGGGGTCAAATCAAATCTGGCATACCTCTCAGCATTTAGAATTGGGGGACAATTGATAAGGAAAGTTTAAATAAATGAAAGCTATAAATAGAGATAGAGAAGAAAGAAGACTCACAGTTGAAAAGTTAGGGTTTGTTGAGGGGTATGTTTTGTGGTGATGATACCAAATGAAAAGGATGGAGATCTGAAGAAATTAGAGCAAAGGCATGTGCGATTTAGATGTTTTAGATCTGTAGATCAATCAAATATCTGTAGATACGTATACGTATATCGGTAATTTTGTGATTGATTTGTGGTGAAAGAGGGACAAGTGATGAAGATCAAAGAGTGATGATGAAGAAGAAGAAGAGAGGGTTGATGGAAGTTTTTCTGTCAGGTTAATGAATACTCATCCTCCTCTTCCTACCCTTCAACATTTTTCCATTTTCTAAGTTATTTAAAACAAATTAAATAAATATTTCCAACTTATTGATTTAGTTAATTTTATTTCATAAAATGTTTTTGTAAATTGTTTCATAAATTATTTAAATATAAAATCAAAATGAAAAAATTATATTATAATATTATTAAAACATTTAATACAAGAATGAATCTCATCTTTTCGAAAGGCAAGTAATAATATTATTAGCAAGAAATAAAAGTAAAAGCCAGAATTTGAACAAGAGGTTCATTCGGAGCAAAACCATCCAAAAAGAAAGACAAAAGGCCCTGAGCAACCAAAAGATTAGACCCAAACACCTAAACCAACAATGAGAATACAACCAAACAATTGATATGCAACTAGAAACGCTTACATTAACCGAAAAACAAAGTTGAAACCACAACTAAAGCCAATCCAGACAACAAGACCCGATAGTAGGTCTCCAAACAAACTCGAACAGTTAACTGTTAACTCCACAACCATCACGCAATCTGACCAAGAAAGACTAAAGTTCTTTGTAGGCTTGGATATGCAATTATACGACAAATCAATCGTTTTGAAGGTATGCACCTCCTCCAAAAACCCGGTTGTTTAATTAGGTAAAACCAAATAGAGTACAAAGCACTCCATACCACCTTTCCACAAAAGCTGTGATGGTATTAGAGTCCGAACCAAGAAGATCATCCAAATGGATTGTCGGCCATAAAACCAACCCCACCATCAAAAGATTTGGGTCCACAAACGAAAGCTCTTCAGAAAATGGACAAAGCAATGCTCTTTGGTTTTGTTTCCTTTATCAGTGGTTGAGCAAAAATAGTGATTCTTAAAGAATCTGTTGGAGATGCTCTGAGCTAGCTAATAAAATAACATTCTGACAAGATCATAATATTTTATACACTTACTTCTAATTGTGTCAGTTGCATTTTTAGGTAATTTTTACATATTGTTTAACTTGTAAACTAATTTTTATCAAACATAGATAATTTATTAGGTATACAAAACAAACAAGTCTTAAAAATAGTTTAAAGAAGTTTTTAAAAGAAACTCGATCTAAATCAATAAAATGAAAAGATATAATCAGGATCGGATCACACATGTTATATCTGAATTAGTTCTTGGTTAAAAAAAACTTCCAAAAACCATTTTGTGTTACATGTCGATCCAACTCGGTTCACAACTAAACTGAAACAGTTGTTTTACGACTTGAGATATGTTTTTATTTTTTAAATTAAAGCGAAAGTCAAGTATATATTCTTTTTTGAACTGGACCATATTATATTGTTAGGTTTTTTGTCATCATTTTCTATTTTTTTGGTTTCGGTCATTTTCTAGTTTGGTCCAACAAATTTTAACATGTGACTGATTCAGTAATTTGTAGATGCCAATGTGATTATTATTATGACATTACGAATTTTACTATGTCAAGTTTGATTTAAATTTTGGCTACTTTTTATGACGACGTGTTTTAAAACATAGTTAGGTTTTTATGATGTTATAATAATTGATCGTGTTTATGACGTGATGGATTTTGTGTAACCATGTTTTGATTTTAGAAAGGATGTTTTGGGTATTGATTGAGACATGTTATTGCAACAATTGAATCAATGTATGATCATATTTGGGTTTTTCTCTCTTTTCTAAAAGAAAGAGTTCGGGGTCGCCTTTAAACAAACAACAGCATGTGATATACACGTGATTAAACATGTAAATGTCGGGTTAAATCATCATATTATATGATGTTAGTTTTGACATTTATTTTATTACTTATTTTATGGAGGTTGGGTTTTGATGAGAAGTGGTCATCAACCGTTGGATGCACATTATGATGAAATGCACCGAGATAAGATAACACCGGATCAATCCTTGTATCAAGCACAATTCAAAGGTGGGCTTGAGATTAAAAATGATCAATAATTCAGATCCACTTCTCGTTCTTCCCACGTTTTATATTATAAGCCGTAAAGTGTAAAATCATGTTTTACTTAACTAAAAAGTGTAATAATCATACAATCCTAAAACTATGGATCGGTTTTATTGTGAAGAAATTTTAGCTTACAACTCTTATGTCGGGGTTATCACTCATCAATGGCACCCAACTTCAATAGAATCAACTTGCTTGCAAGTCACTTTTTCAAATACATGTCTTTCAACTTATACCAAATATCCTCCATATAGTCTCTTGAGTCTTGACTAATATTAACTATGAAAACTCTTTTATAGACTATTTTCTTGCGGTGAAGTATTTGGATCAAGACCCTTCATTACAAACACAACCAAATAACAACAATTTGCTTCAACAAGGTTTCCATCTTCCATTATTATTTACCAGAATCAACATTATATATATATTTTTTTTTTAAAAGTGGCACCCAAAATGTTAAATGTCACAAGAGTAGGATGAACCTACCTTAAGGGTGCGTTTGGTACACTAGATATGACAGGACTGAACAGAACAAGGATCATTGTTACATGTTTGGCAGGACTTTTAGGTGAAACAGACAAGAACAGGCTTGTTCCACCCCCACCCAATGTAACAAGCTGTAACAGACTTATGTTTTATCAATGTAATCTTAAAATAAAATCTAATTCTCTTCTAAAACATCAAACACACATTCTATTTTATATTCTATTCATTCTTTAATTTTATTTATTGTATTTTATCTAATGTTATCTGTTCTGTTCTGTCCAATTTTGTTTACCAAATGCTGAACAACTGTTATGTCATGTTTTGTCATGTCCCATCTTGTTCTATCATGTCTACGTACCAAACGTACCCTAAGAGTACAATTGTTTGTGCAACCACCACAAAAAAATGAGGCCAAGAGACCGTTTACCAAACACTTACCCGATAAACACTTACCCGTAAACGGCATCATAGGCAACTATTTACACGGTAAGTGCTAACATGGTAAGAGTTATCACTCTCACTCACCAAGCAAGACCCTTGGTCCTTGTTTAGATTCTTGGTCATTATTATATTCATCCGGTAAGATAATGTGACTTGATACGCACTTATCCAGATAAGCATTTGATAAACGGCCCCAAAGTGTAAAAATTTTAGGTCCTTGAATATGCGGCCATAAATTTTCTAGGGTAGAACCACAAACATTAAATGGTTTATATGAGAAAATATGAAATACAAAAAAATGTATTTATGTTGTGATACCACTCCAAAACAATCCCTTACATACATTGATAATGAAGTTGTGATGTCAAATGTCTTTTTATGAACAAGACATTTTATTCAACACTTGATGTATCCAACACGATGTATCCAACCAAAATACCGTCACAATCAACATTCGGGCCCAATGCACACCAACAATAATGGTTTGCTCTAACATTATTTGTTAGAAAAAAAATCTCCTAAACACAAAATGCACCTAAATCTTGAAAATCAACAGGGTAATGATCCATCAACATGCTCATTCTTTTTATAAAGTAGCAATGGGATGATTTATCCTGCACCGCTGAAACTAACTACGTGAAACTCTTGAGAGGGGTTTATGTACAAAGAACCGGCAAACCCGTATGGGTTGTACCCGAAGACATGAAAAGATATGTTTTAATGTCAGAAACAAAGGCCCTAGCTTACGGAATTGTTAGATCTTGTAGCTCTTGGACAATAGCCCTGATTTAGCGTCACACCCAACAAGTCAAATACAAAATACATACATATAAGTGATTCCACTATCGATATACATTATATGATTATAACTTGGAGTTGTAGTTTCAACTTATTTTCCGGGTATAATCCATAATCACTAAAGAAACTACAAATCAAGCATTCCATTCATGGGTAACAGAAACATCGTCTTATCAATACTAACACCTACTTCCTTCGTCCCAAAATAAACGATCACAATAAAAAAAAACATGGTTTTATAAAAGTTATTACGCTTATTTTTTAAAATAGTAAGGTTGACACTTATTATTTTACGAGGAGGACGTATTAAAGAGCACTAGAATGAGTCGTAAGTGGTGGCCTATAATATCCCAAAGTCAGGAAAAAAAATGCAGCATAACTCGAGAAAGATAATAATGTAACACGCTACATGAGTCATTTTATATATTTTTTTTTTGCCATTTTGAGCATTCCATTCCTCTACGTTTACGGCTAAAAATGCAGCAGCATCTCGATCGAATGTTCCCCAAAATTGCAACAAAATCAAATTAACGGCTCTAAAATTGTAAATTAGACCTCTTAAGGTACAAAAACCTGAAGATTGAAAGTTTACTTGCTGTAAAGGTATACGAAGCTGAAGATGAAGAATGCAGCCATCTGCAACAATCAGACGATGTTAGAATCTATTGTATTCTTACTTACAAAAACACATACATCCATTTCGATATTTTGGGAGAGAGAGAGAATACCGTAGAAAATGATGCTCCGTAATATGGAAAAGCTGTTGGTATGAATCTTTCATATTCATTGTGTCTGAAAGGTCGAACTGGAATCTGCAAGCGTGCATAGTAATCATGTTAGTAAGTGTTGGGTAAGGCAATAGTCTCTTTAGTTCATGACCACAATATATATATATATAGAGAGAGAGAGAGGGAGGTTCAGGGGAAAACCTCAAAAAAATGAAAAACTGAGGAACAACCCTGGTAGCCCTTCATTTGGACGGTATGCACTTGTGCATACAAGTAGTAAGTTGTTTTTTGGTTTTTATACACGTGTGCATATGCACGTGTATATGTTACAAAATGCTTGTATGCACAAGTGCATATCGTCCGGATGAAAAGACTACCAGGGTGTTCCTCAGTTTTCCATTTTTTTTAGATTTCCCCCTGAACCGGACCCTATATATATATATATAAACGCGACCCTATATATATATATATATAATTAAAGCATCTCCGACAGATTCTCCAAAACGGAGAAAATAACTATTTTGGAGTTTTTAACCCATTTTTTACCTGTTTTGCAAGAGACAAGCTCGTGTACCCAAGCCTCTGATATTCAACCTTAAACTGGAACACACCATATACATCTGGCACCTTAAAAGAAGTATGATACAACCCCTGCAAAAATAACAAGAATAAGAGGAATAATAAATTTAACGACTTATAAGTAGCATACAATTGCAGAATCGTGTAAGATATAAAATGCTACCTTTTTATCAGTAGTCATGGTTTTCAACACGTAGGGGCTCATCATGTAAAATTGAATCTGAACATCATTTGCGACATATGGTTCCCAACTTGATCCAGACCACTCATAGATCTCTACCAAGTATTCCTGAAATAAGTTCGATTTAACCATGGTCAACCAAAAAGTCATCCTTTAGGGTTTCTTAACTTTCTGGAAAACAGAATTCGGCATATAATATGAAATGAAAGATTACTAGGTCATCGTTGATCCTGTAGATAGAAGGTTCATCAGTCTCGCCAACTCTGTGGTGTCTAACGTTGACAGCCTGTTACATTCAACACGGATATTTATAAAGTTTGTAATGAAGTAGAATAAATGGAGTAATTATTCTTTTCAGCTCAGTCCAGAGGAAGGGTGAAAAGTGGGAAATCACGCATAATTAAAGATTTAAAAGAAGTAAATTGGAACACAATTAATGAAAACAGAAGGAACACCTTTAAATGGCCTCTTTCATGGAAGACCCATTTGCTAAGCTCGGTAACAAACTGTTCATTGCCAGATTTTGCATATCTGTCACAAGTAAATGAAGTGAAATCTAAAATTTCCCAAATCAAAGCATGAAATTTTGAATTTGCTACGATAAAAGATAGAAGTAACAAACAAGGTGGGGTAATAAAGTAAAAACTCACTTATTTGAGCTCCCTGCCTTTTGCACTGGTGATTTGAAGAATCTGCATGACATAATATTCAGTTCCACTTCAACCCAAAAAAGATATGATGGTAA
Organism: Saussurea involucrata; assembly: GCA_033807775.1. NCBI lineage: Eukaryota > Viridiplantae > Streptophyta > Magnoliopsida > Asterales > Asteraceae > Saussurea > Saussurea involucrata. Next base: position 55,285,931 of record CM066316.1, read on the forward strand.
AAATGGTTACTAAAAATAACTGCAAAATATTTCATACTTGTTGCTGAACAGATCTAAAGAGCCAGAGAACAAAACTCTTGCATTATTTCTAGCCTGCAATATCAGGAAAAAAACAACTATATTAGAAATCCCCTTTACACAATTGACATCTAACTCATGCAATTAAGCAATACTGAAACCAATTATAAAGTACATAATAAGGTAAAGTAAACTTGTAAGGAGAGAAAATACCTGCACAACTGAAACCAATGAAATGGAGGATCCAGAAAGGGATGGGGGACTTGACAGCTTGTTCTTTGGATTAGCAGAATATGCTGATGGAGAAGCTGAAAGAACCTTCAAAACCTGCAAAATGGGTCGAACATCAAAAAGGGAACCTCATCCCATCATAGAAAGTTAACAACTGATGTATGTTGACCTTACCAAGCTATTTGCCGGGTTCAAAGAATGACCAATCCCTTTGAAAAGTACAGGAGCCTGTATCATGCAAAGAACTTAATGAGAAAAGCCAACACAAAGTTATCTGCACTGCTCCAAGCTTATATGCTCTTTTTGGTCGATATGAATAGAAATATGGTTGGAAATTGGAAATTTGGAATGATTCATTCTTTGTGTATAATAATTTCACTCCCTTCATTACTGTCTAGGTTTAATTTATACAAATTCGGAAATCAGAACACAATGAGACGAAATGGGTTTTACTTGTCTTTCATTCTGAGGGATATATTGTAAAATTAATTTCTTTATGTGACAGAATGAATGAAAATACCCCAAATGTAAGGAACCTAAAAGAAGGTATTTGCCTGAACAGGATTCCCAAGTGAATTTCCAATTTCATTGTCTTCAATGTATCTGCCCTTAAAATAGGGGAATATCTGGTCGATACATGACCAATTGACCACAAAATAGTAATCACACAACAAACCATTCGACTACATGAACAGACCTCAATTTTTGTAGTCCCCAAAAGTACATCAGACTGAATAAAATCATCAGCAGCGATTAATGTGTGATCTCCCTCAGTTCCAGAGACAGCATAGCTACCATGATCGATAACCACAGCAGATGAATCCTGTGCAATGGCAGTAGAAAAATTTTCAACCTAAGCTTCTGCCTTTGTTTGGGAAAATCAGTGGAACATAGCTTGATAGAGAATTGATATGAGTGCTATTCAGGTTACCCATCCGAGAAAAGATACTAATGAGTAAGTCAGATCAATCCTCAAAAGAATACATTGCCTTCTCATTAATCAAATTAGCATTCTACAGAAAATAAATGCACTTAAGAGACATAAACTAAAGACACATTCCCTCATGACAAACATGACCATTCCCTGATTGACTAGGACAAGATATGTACGTCGAAGTTCTAAAACAAACAAGCCACAACTTCGTTCTAACATGGTGAAATATATACAAGGCGAGAACTTTGGTTATATAATAAAATGGAGGTGAACATATAGAGGATAGGGGAGATAGTCCATTTGGTTTTCAGTTATCAACTGAGACAGGAAAATCTATAAGAAATTGGTCCTCGTCCCCAATTTTCTCTATTTAATGATATTTCTGCTATGCCAAAACAGAGATGGAGTGATCTATTTGTCAAAGTGGTAACAGTCACTGAAATCGATGAATGTAAAGGAAGGTGTGTGATCATCGACTGTAGTGGAAATGGGATAATTTTTACATCCAAAACGTCTCATTTCTAAGACATGTAAAGGCTGTCATGTTTGGAACTTCTGTTTGAGTGTCAGGTTTTGAGCACCAAACCTTGCATTTCCATATCAACACACTCTAAGAAAGAGCTATAAGACCAGCAATTCTTGAATTCAAATAATAACAAATTTACTTTCATGTTCAAAACACAACTTCCGTTGATTGTATCATCTTTTTTGATACAGTTCAACAAGTAGCATACTACTGAGTACTAACACAGAATGAACTATCTCATATCAACAGTTTGTCCCTAAATGATCATTTTCGCTACTTAACAAGTATAAAATGAAGCTACCTCATCAAAATCAACTCCACACTCAGCAGCGATATTTCGGATCAAATCAGACGCACTCGCATCGGCAGCAACGATCAAGTCTTTGCCAGAGTCCACGAAGTCCAAAATAGCAGCCACATCCAAAGATCCTCCAAATCCTGCAAAATTCCAAATCCGTCATTGTTATCAAATTCACCACCAAATGCATGATTATTTTGCAATAAACTTCGAAAATTACGTTCAATGTTGGGAGAAAACAAAATCAGGCCGTCATATAGATACTGTCCGTATCTCTGAAGTGCGATCTTCGGATCATCGGAGAGCTTGAAATCGAGCTCAAATCCACGTGTCTGTAGAGTACTGAAGAAGATCGAGTGTGAAGACTTGAGAGCTAAGTCGTCGACCAACACTAAAATGCGCCGATCCGTAGGGTTTTCGATAGAAAATGAGTTGGAGAGTGCAAGTAACAGTGAGATCGAAGCTATGAAGACGGTGGCGATGGAGAAATTCGCCATATCTTCTTCCTTTCGTTTTAGGGTTCTTGAGGTTTGGATCGTAACCGAGTATTGTCAAGACTTTAAACCTTGACTTGCTAAACATATGAAAATTTTAGTAAATGGTCCCTTTACTTCCACTTATTTACTTTTTTTGACCTAAGTTTTTCTATTATGAAAATGATGGTATGAATGTATGATGCAACAAATTATTATATTTGTTAAATAATAAATAGTGAATTACATTTTTGTCCCTTTAGGGTGCGTTTGGTACGCAGACTGGATGGGACGGGACGGGACAAAAAAAAATAGTCCCATGCTTGGTATGCCATGGGACAAAAATCAGATGGGACAACATGGGACAAAAACAAGTTTTTATGAGACAAAACTTATGATTTTTTGTTCCACCAAAATAGGTGGAACAACATGGGACTAAAACATAAGATTACTAAAATACCTCTTTTTTTCCAACGTGGCCTAGATTAAAATTATCTCCTCCAGTCCAGTCCCGTCCCGTCCCATCCAGTCCAGTCCCGTCCAGTTCCGTCCTGTCCCGTCCCATCCAGTCTGCATACCAAACGCTATTTTTGTTGTTATTGGGTTCGTTTATCAAACAGCACACTCACCACACTCACTTATGAGGGTTATTTACCAATTTTTCTATTAAGTCTTGTATGGATAATTTATTCGTCTGGATAAATTGGTGCTATTATTTACTTATTTTTCTGAATCTACGGTCTGAACGACAGAAAAGACTGATTTACCCTTTAACATGAACTAAAACCATGGTTGATAAATCGATGTACAAATGCATAAAAACCGATGTATAAAGTGATATACAAACACATAAAATCAACAAGAACGTCCATGTAAGCAAAAAATGAAGTAGAGATCGATCAAAACACATAAAAAATGATGTAGAAATCAATGTACAACCATAAACGATTGATGAAAAATGAATCTCGAGTTTAAAGAGGCTTCAAATTGGTTTTGACTTTTGTTCTTGGTGATGCAGAGCGTTCAAACAGATGATGAAAAACAGCAGGAGAGAATCAACGATTTTGGGAAGGATATGCAGGTTTCGATTTTGGGAAGGAGATGAGGGTTTGATTTTAGGATGGAGATGCAGGTTTCGATTTCGGGAAGGAGACGAGGGTTCGATTTCGAGATAGAGATGTAGGTTTCGATTTCGACATAGAGATGAGGGTTCGATTTCAGGATGGAGATTGATGTGTTTTAAATTTATACCGCAAGCGTACGGGAAGTGTAGCATACGGGTCGATCACAGGGAGGTGATGGTCTAAACACTAACTACTTAATAATCATGGCTAGTTATGCGAATCAGATAAATTGATTTGATTTTTACCTAAATGAACTTAAAATAAAAGAGATTAAGGGAAAGAGAAACAATAAGAAGCAATTAAGACTAAAACTAAATAAGATAAAAGACGACTAAAATTATGAGCATTGGGTAATATCAACCTCGGATCTTGGTAATGGTGAGAACTCATTTTTCCAAAAATACTTCAACCCTCTCTCGATGTGAGAAAGCTTTTCTAACCAAGATATGTATTTACTCTCGCAACACATATACATTGGAAAGAAACATTAAGATTTAAAACGAATGTGTTTCCCAATCAACGTCCCTAGCTATTCACATGTTAGGACCGTTGTCATTGATCAATTCGACTCAAGTGAAGACTAAACTTTCGTTTTTATCAAAAACCTATCGAATTAACTAGATGATTTATTAAAACCCAATTAAATCAATTCAACTTTCGTTACAATTGAAATGGATTAAAACTCAACATCCGTTTTAAGAACAATTGATCAAGACCAAAACTTCAATCCTAAGGCGATGATTACCCAATTAAACGAATTCTTTAAACGAAACCAACACAAATTACTTAATTAGACTCTAACGGAATAAAAATCACAATTAAACCTAGACTAATAGAGAAATTACATTAGACTCAATCTAATTACAATTAAACACTAACAAATGAAAGATAGACAACAAACTACTAAACAAACATGTGCAGAAAATTATTCTAAATGTCTAAAACTAGTGAATTGATGAAATTTAACTAACCTAACCTATTTTTGTGCAAAAATATAAGTGCAGAGAATTTAATAAGTTGAAACTAAGTGCAGCAAAAATAGTTAAAGTGCAGAAATTAGGGTAGAAGGAAAGAAATAGAGATGTAAAAGAGTAAAGGAAATACAATAAACACAAGAAAGATGAAGGGAAATTAAACACAATACTTCAATTAAGAACAAAGTGATTGATGAACAAACCATAACATTCAACCAATTAAAACTAGGATTCAACAAAAGCAAATTAAGAAGATAGGGAAGAAGATACTAGTATGAGAACCGGTAGCAAAGCGGGTTCCAATGGCCTAAGCTTGTAGAAATTTCATCTTCTTCCCCAAATTCTTGAAGAAATCGATCCAAGTTGAGAGAAACTACTCCTAGGAAACTGAAAGTTCTCGTTTTTTTGTGATAGCCCCCCTCTAAAATAAAAAATAACGCCTAATATACTAGGAACAATGGCTTAAGGGAGTTTAAAGACAAAGCCCCAAAAGCCCAAAGTTAAAAAGCCCAGAACATTAAAAGTCCAAAAAATTAAAAGCCCAAATGACTTTCACGGCCGGGGAGATTCCTTCGCGCCCGTGAAAGCACCGCAGAAACTTTTCGGCATCGATTCAAGTGTTCTCTTCGCGTCCAACCGTCTTCTTTCCTCCGCTCTTCGCTTCCTTGCTCAAGCACACTTCATCTTTTGTTTCCTTCTTCTTCATGAGCATGCCTCCGCCTATCTCGCCTTTCAAATCACGCATAATCTGCACAAATCATATACCAAAAGCATAAAAACCATTCCCAAGAGAATTTCCAACCGTGATTAAAGAAAGTACGAAGAAATAAATAATAATGCATGAAAAGGCTAAACTAAACACTAAAAATAGAACGAAAATGCAACTATTATATACAAAGTTAGGTGCATAAAATGCACTTAACAAACTACCCACAAGCTGAACTTTCTTGTCCCCAAGAAAGAAATAGAATTTATTCGGGTGAAAAACTAAGAAAAGAAAAAAAAAGAACGATGACTCTTGAAGATGTCAAGCCGAGTTAACCCACAATCTCACTAACATAATTAAGCATTTAAGATCACATATCACAGACAAACAACCAAATGCCACATGTTGATTAGAGTAAAAGCAATTAGGAACCTATGATACCAAAGTGTCAAACCAACAAATACCAATCAAGCATATCGCAAAACATCGCAACCTAAAAAGATTTCGCAAACATACCATAGTCGCTAGGGAAAGGGATGGTGATCTATATAGATGGATGCTCACGGTGTCGCTCTATGTTCTCAAGTGTGTATAGGGACGTGTATACGCTCAAATCCTTCCCGATCGAGATAAATGAATGCAATCTTGACACAATTGAATTTATTCTCAAGTCCAAGAATTTACCATAATAATACGTGCAATGAGGACTTTGGGGTACGGTTAGGGGTTTTTTTTTCTTTTTTTTTCGTGTATGCACATAAGACCTTTTTTCTAATCTTTTTGATGGATTGAAGGCTTATTTATTTTTGCTCTTCTTTTCTTTTTGCTTTTTTTTTGTATATATTTTTTTTCTTTTTTTTTTGTGAACCCACAAGCTATGCTTGTTTTAGGGGCTCAAGAAACTACCCACAAGCTTTTCTTGTGTTTATTTCTAAGCTAATACCAAATCCATCAATCTTTTCGAAGACTTCAACAATGTGCAATTTTTTTGTTTTTGGGGGTTTTACGGGTGTACAAAAGAAAGGCTAGTGTTTAGGCTCAAAAGGGGTTACAAAGGGAAAATAATTTTTTGAATTTTTCGGGATTTAATTTTTATGAAATGAAGGCCTCTATGTATATGTATGGTAAAGTTGGACGAGAAATCATTCAAAAGTCTAGAACTACACCTCGACGGGAGGTAACACACAAGAAATGAGAATTGGGATTGATTACATATGTGTCAATCCAAAAGGCCCAAAATCTCACTAGGTAGATCCATCCATAATAGTCACTTTTGTTGTAATGTAGGGGGACTATGGTACGCAAACTAATCCTAAAAGGCTACGTGGAACAACATGCTTAATTATATGCGCAAGTGACAGCTAAGGTAACATCATTCCTAACAAAGAAGGGAATTTATTCAACATGATGGCAAAAAGTTGTGCAATTAGTGAATCAAGCAACTAAATCATGTGAGATGAGATGTGGTGTACTACGAATCTTAACACAACAAAGAGAAATCAAAAATCTTTTTGGATTTTTTTTATATATATGCAAAAAAATGTAATACTATATGCAAAGAAAATGAAGAAAAGAAGAAGAAACGGAAAAAAAACACCTACCCACAAGCGAAAAGGGGCATTGTCCTCAATGCTTGGGAGAGGGTGTATAAGAAAAAAAATAATCACGGGGGAGGACAAGCGATGTTATGCTCTTTACAATAATGCTCTAAGATTATGCGTTGCCAACGTTTGATGCATGCAATGTCATCCTTTATGCTCCTAAGGCTCATATTCGAACTGCACTCATATTGTTGCAAACTAATAAAGCTATCGCTTATGCGTTGGACTTCGTCTTGGAGATCACTAATATGGTCATACAAGTCCTCGAAGTTTCTGGCAACAACTTTTCTCCCTTCCCTCGATTCTAAGGTGAAGCTCTCGAATTGAGACATGAGCTGATGAGGGAGAAGAATGTGGTCTGGTAGAGGCCGTGGAGGTGTGTGCTGTGATGAGTGGTGTGGTGAATGAGGCAACTGGAGAATATCAGGAAACTGCCAGTTAGTGTGCTCGGTGGTGGCAGTAAGCTCAGAAGGTAGTGTGACTGAGTGACGCTCGCGATTTGCACCGACCAACCAATAATATGTTGGTACATCGTGAGCAATCGGCTCGATCATGTACACGCGAGTATGAAGGTGTGGGATGTCCAACAAAAATGCCTTACTAACAGGGGTCCAACCATCAGGGATATGGAGCGAAAGTGGGGCTTCGGTGGCTATAAGTGTGATCAAGCCACCAAAACAAATGTCCCCGGAGGTGGACTCTTGGGCCCTTAAAATTTTGTCTAAGACACATTTGGGGCCGTTTGGCATGTACTCCCTATGAATAACATTACTATGTGCCATGCAATAGAGTAAATAAAGCTCAAAACGAGTGACATTGCCGGCATCCGTCCTAGCACAAATGGTGCTAGATAAGATACGGTGTGCTAGGCGCATCACGGGGTGTCGGATCAAGGATGCTTTGGCGTGTCGAGAGTCATAGTTTGTGGTTAAACCCGTGATTTCTTGCCAAAAGATATCGTCTTTAAAGTACGGCGCAGGTTTGTTCTTGGGCCCTATGTTGCCGTCTATTGCAAAATTGAAGATGGCATAAAGATCGTCGTGGCTAAGGTGTCGGTCGGTGTTGAACATGCGAAAATCTATACCATCGGCCGAGTCAACTTCCATTGTGGAGAGAAACTCTAGTGTCAAATCCCGGTATGTGAGAGCGCCTAGGGTCAAGAACTTATGCCACCCGATCTTATAAAAGAGAGAGGCGACATCAGATCGGATCCCAAGTGTGTGTAGGGTTTCCAAGTCGCAAAACTTAGTCGGTTGGATGGCCCGACCATTCAAGTTTTTAAAGCGAGCAACTTGCTTGGGAGACGTGAATTGGATCCCGTAGGTCTCAAGTGCAGGTGGGTCTATGACATTGGCAGCGGGGACAACATTAGGCCTGGCAACCTCATCCCGCCGCACCCGACTAGAGCGTTGTCGCTTTTGGCGACTTGTGGAGGCCATGTGTGTGCAAATAGGTGTATGAATGGAAAAGATGTAACGTGTGAAGTGTACACAACCTATGTCCGCCCAGTGGTGGCGGCCCAATCTATCAAAACACACCGAAATTATCCAAGCAAGCGATCAGCAACAAGTAAACACGCAAGAAACACAACCTACAAGCGTCACAAAATAAAATGCTAGTTAAACACTAAATTTAGCTCAAGTGACCGTATAATCAGAAAATGCAGTTTAACTAGAATACCCGTCTAAATGAACACATTTTGGAACACCAACAAGCAGATTATCAATCCACGAAAATCATACATACGATAAAAAAAAAATTCACCAAGGAAAGAATGTACCCAAATCAATGCCTCAGATCGGAATCAGATGTGGTTCACGAAGCTTGCTGTTGTGGTGAGAGTGGTGGCGTGCGATGATGCTGGTTGCTCACGGCGATGGGTCGCCGACGGCTGCCGGAGTCGTCACCGACTGATGGTGATGGTCGACGGGAAGAGGAAGAAGATGGCGGTGGTCGCAGTTCAGGTGAGAGAGATGGAGGCGGAGTTGGAGAATCGAGATGGTGGTTCTCGATGGTGGCCGGACGAGAGAGGAGAAGCAGCGGCGCCGGCGAAAGAAGGAAATCGAGAGGAAGAGGTCGCCGGCTGCAGAAGCGACGGTTGTTGGGGAGTGGAAATCGAGTGAGAGAGAGCGACGACGGAGATGGAGACTTGAGAAGAAGAACGACGGCGGTTCGCCGTGGTGACGGTGGCGTAGGGTGCGGCTGAAGGGGGATGGCGACGGAGGGTGGAGTGATGGTGGTTGTGGTTATGGTGCGACGTGAGGGAGATCGTGGGTGGAGGGAAGCGGTGGTTTTACTGTGAAAGGTGAATTAGGGTTTTACTCCCTTAAAAACTGATTTATTTTATTTTATTTTTGTTTTTAAGAAAAATGAAAATAAACAAAAAGAACAAGGTGGGTTGCTGTATGATTTTCACGCCCGGGGCGTTTTATTCACTCCCGGGGAGGTTGGCCAGAATCCTTTATTTTAAATGATGGGTTTTTTTCACTCCCGGGGAGAAATCTTCACGCCCGGGGAGTTTCAACAGAATATGTATCTCACAAAATTTCACTCCCGGGGAGAAATCTTCACGGCCGGGGGGTTTGGACAGAACCTTAAACATACAATAAAATTAGAAAATAAATATATACATCTATACACATAATTATAAAGGGTACAAAATACGTTCGGCGATCGAGTTTCAAGCATTCGAAGCCCGAAAAACCAAAAATTTATTGTAGAACAAGGAGGGAAAACGGAGACTCGTTTTACATCGCGAGTTTGATGAAGAATTAAACGAAGAGAGGGAAGATAAGGTACGATGGAGATCAAAATATGAACTTTAAGAGTTCCCGAGCTCAGAGATGAGGGGAAAAACACCCGAAACACATCCCACGGCTTGTGCATTCGGTTGATAAAGCTTTAAACGTTGTCCATTAACTTTAAAAGTTTCGGACTCACTCGACACTTCGACGGCTCCGTAGGGAAATACACGAACTACCGTAAAAGGACCCGACCAACGCGAACGGAGTTTTCCTGGAAAAAGTCTAAGACGTGAATTGAAAAGAAGGACAAGGTCGCCTTCTCGGAACTCTCGTCGCATAATCCGTTGGTCGTGCCACTTTTTAGTACGTTCTTTATAAATGCGTGCATTCTCATATGAATCAAGTCGGATTTCATCCAACTCATTGAGTTGCAAAAGACGTCGCTCACGAGCATCTTTAAAATCAAAATTAAGGGCTTTAATGGCCCAAAGTGCTCGATGCTCGAGTTCGACCGGAAGATGACACGCTTTGCCATAGACTAACCTATAAGGAGAAGTCCCAATAGGAGTCTTATATGCGGTTCGGTAAGCCCAAAGCGCATCGTCAAGCTTCAAAGACCAATCCACTCTTGAAGAGGCAACAGTTTTCTCAAGGATGGTCTTGATCTCACGGTTAGAAATTTCGACTTGCCCACTGGTTTGGGGATGGTAAGCGAGTCCAACCCGGTGTTGAACACCATATTTCTTGAGAAGGGCTTCGAATTTGGATTCAATGAAGTGCCGCCCTCCATCACTGATGATGATTCTTGGCACACCAAAACGAGGGAAGATAAGACGCTTAAAGAACTTGGTGACAACACGGGCATCATTAGTAGGAGCAGCGATTGCTTCAACCCACTTTGACACGTAATCCACCGCCACAAGGATGTACTTATGGGAATGGCTCGATGGAAACGGTCCCATGAAATCGATACCCCACACATCAAATAACTCAACTTCAAGGATGAAATTGAGGGGCATCTCATGGCGTCGGGAGATATTGCCGGTTCGTTGGCAACGATCACAAGATTTTACAAAAGCATCGACATCTTTAAACATAGAAGGCCAATAGAAACCGCATTGGAGGATTTTTGCAACTGTCTTGCTTGTGCCGGCATGACCACCACAAGGCAATGAATGACAATGTGATATAACGGATGCAGTTTCATCATCGGGAATGCAACGTCGAATGATGCTATCGTTACAAGATTTGAAAAGATAAGGATCGTCCCAATAAAAATACTTGATATCATGGAAGAATTTCTTGCGCTGATAAGAAGATAGACTGTGAGGAACAATCTTACACGCTAGAAAGTTCACGATATCCGCAAACCATGGGGTTGGCTTAGAAGAAACGGAATAGAGATGATCATCGGGGAGAGAATCATCAATAGGAGGAGAAAGAGGGTTAGGGCTAAGATGGATACGAGAAAGGTGGTCGGCAACTGAATTTTCCGTACCTTTCTTGTCTTTGATTTCCAAGTCAAATTCTTGTAATAGAAGTATCCAACGGATCAAACGCGGCTTGGCATCCTTTTTGTTCATGAGATATTTAAGGGCCGCATGATCCGTATGGACTATGACTTTAGAACCCACAAGATATGACCGGAACTTCTCGATTGAGAAGACTACGGCTAGCAGCTCTTTCTCGGTAGTAGTGTAATTCATTTGGGCCGGATCAAGAGTTTTACTAGCATAGTAGACGGCATGAAGTTTGCCATCTTTCCTTTGGCCTAAGACTTCCCCTACGGCGAAGTCACTAGCATCACACATTAACTCAAAGGGAAGCGTCCAATCCGGCGGTTGAATGATGGGTGCCGAAATTAGTGCCGTCTTGAGTGTGTTAAACGCTTCGAGACAAGAACTAGTGAAAACAAAAGGGGCATCTTTCGCTAAGAGTTCAGTCAAGGGTCTGGCAATTTTAGAAAAGTCTTTGATAAAGCGTCGGTAGAAGCCGGCATGCCCAAGGAAACTACGCACCCCTTTGACATTTGTCGGAGGTGGCAATCCCTCGATGACTTCTATTTTGGCCTTATCGACCTCAATACCTCGGTTAGACACGACATGACCCAAGACTACACCCTCATTGACCATGAAATGACATTTTTCCCAATTAAGAACAAGATTTACCTCTTGACACCGATGGAGGATTTCAGTTAAATTAGAAAGACAAGAGTCAAAATCAGCTCCATGGACAGAGAAATCGTCCATAAAGACCTCCATGGTGCGCTCAATAAAATTAGAGAAAATAGCCATCATACAACGTTGAAAGGTGGCCGGAGCATTACACAATCCGAATGGCATACGTCGGTAGGCAAACGTTCCATATGGACATGTGAATGTCGTTTTCTCTTGATCATTCGGATGGACCGGGATTTGGAAGAAACCCGAGTAACCGTCCAAATAACAAAAATAAGCATGTTTGGCTAACCTTTCAAGCATTTGGTCAATAAAGGGAAGAGGAAAATGGTCTTTTCGGGTGGCGAGATTCAACTTACGATAATCTATGCACATACGCCACCCAGTGACCGTTCGGGTAGAAATAAGCTCATTTTTATCATTTTTAACAACGGTCATTCCTCCCTTTTTAGGGACTACTTGGACCGGGCTAACCCACGCGCTATCGGAGATAGGGTAGATTATTCCAGCTTTTAGTAGTTTCATGACCTCTTTGTGCACGACTTCTTTCATATTGGGATTTAGCCTACGTTGATGTTCAATACTAGATGCGCTTTCATCTTCAAGAAGAATTCTATGCATGCAAAAAGATGGGCTAATCCCTTTCAAGTCATCAATTGTGTATCCAATAACCGTTCTATACTTCCTAAGGACTTTTAGCAATTTATTCAATTCATTATCACTTAGGGAAGCATTAACAATTACCGGATAAGTATTATTACTACCAAGGAAAACATATTTCAAATGAGAAGGAAGAGGTTTGAGATCTACCTTAGGTGGCGACGCATGCTCCACTCCTTCTTCCTTTGGCAAGACAATTATTTCAGCTTGTGTCTTCTTCGTGTATTGGCTGCTCTTGTCAAAATCCTCGGTGATAGACTTCAAATCATCATTCATCTCTTTCATCAACTCGTCTTCATCCAATCCACATTCGGTAAACATGCTCTCCAAAGCATCAGCAATATGGCAATCATCCATAGTCGGTGGCAATCCCATTGACTTCCTCAGCTCGAACTCTACGATCTCTTTTCCCACGCTCAATGAAAGTTTCCCATTTTTTACATCAATCATTGCACCCGCTGTAGCGAGAAACGGGCGACCAAGAATAATTGGTATGTTGGCATCTTCAATCATTTCCATGATCACAAAGTCACATGGAATGATCAAGTTGCCAACCCGAAGTGGAAGATCCTCCAACATACCAACCGGATATTTGACGGATCGATCTGCAAGCTGCAAAGAAATATTAGTAGCCTTCAATTCTCCAGAATGAACTTTCCTTGCGATCGCCAAAGGCATAAGACTAACACTTGCCCCCAAGTCACAGAGGGCTCGTTGTATGGTCACACCACCAATAGAACAGGGAATAGAAAAACTGCCCGGATCTTGCATTTTCTCCGGGAGTGTGTTAGTGAGCAAGGCGCTACACTCTTCGGATAACATCACACGTGCCCTATTCTTTGGTGAGAGAAGATCCTTTAGAAACTTTGCATAGGAAGGAATCTCGGAAATTGCATCCAAAAAGGGAATAGTCACTTGAAGTTGCTTGAGTGTATCCATGAACTTTCGAAATTTGACTTCAAGTGACGCTTTGACCAACCTTTGAGGGTAAGGGACTACCGGAGTATGAATTTGAGGCATAGAGGAAGAATTAGTGCCCCTTTTTACTTCATCTTTTGGAGGAACTTCACTCTCATTTTCTGGTAATTTCACCCTCTTTTCTTTCGTAGGGGCATTCTTGTCGTCATCGCTCTTCCTTTTCTCAACTAGCACTCTTCCGCTCCTCAAACTAACTGCATTCATTTGTCCTCTCGGGTTTTGCTCCGGTTGAGGGGGAAGTTGATTCCCTTGCTTCAAAAGAGTAGCCATTTGTTGGCTTATTTGAGAAATTTGAGTCTCGATCATCTTGGAATGAGCGGTATTGGCATCGAGTCTAGAGAAGATTTGATCATTCTTATCCCCTTGAGCTTGCACAAAACGCTCCAACAAGGACTCAAGGTTTGACCTTTGCGGAATCGGGTTCATGACGGGCATGTTGGTAGAAGGTGGAAGCATATATTGGGACTGCGGTGCTTGAGGCATAGGCATTTGGGACTGTTGAGGTGGCCTCGGATTGGCTTGGTTGGATGATTGACCATGCTGCGGTTGATTAGCTTTCCAAGAAAAGTTTGGGTGATTACGCCACCCTGGGTTATAAGTTTGAGAAAATGGATTACCTCCTTGGCCTTGGGGCCGTGATTGGCTGTAGATGGCATTGGCTTGCTCCACACTAGGGTTGTTTCCCATCTTGCAATTGGCAAAAACGTGGCCTTGGTTGCCACATATCTCACAAGAAAGCACAGGCGCTTCAGAAGATGTTTGTCCCGCTCCAATGTTATTGATTTGGTTCGAAATGTTGGTCGAAAACGAGTCAAACTTACTTGTCAAGAGTGCAAGAGCATCGACATCTAGCTTTCCTCCCTTCTTCGCAGTTGACCTCTCGGTTGGATACAAGAAATTGTTGGACGCCATGTCTTCAATAAGTGATTTTGCTGCAGCGGGGGTTTTGTTGACAATAGACCCACCCGCGGCCGCATCAATAGAAATCCGAACATCTTGTCTCAACCCATTGCAAAAAGTCTGAATAAGAAGCCACTCGGGGACTCCATGATGAGGACATTGTCGCTGGAGGTCTTTGTATCTCTCCCACGCCTCATAAAGTGACTCATACTCATGTTGCTTGAAAGTAGTGATGTCACTCCTTAACTTCGCTGTTTTGGCCGGTGGGAAGAAGTGAGTCAGAAAAGCTCTCGAGAGTGCGTCCCAAGTAGTGAAAGTGTTAGGATTGTGACTCTTGAGCCAATCCTTTGCCTTATCCCGAAGGGAAAAAGCAAAGAGTCGTAGACGGATGGCATCATCACTGACATTCGGAATCTTGATCATATCACACTTTTCCAAGAAAGAATCCAAATGATCATTTGGATTTTCAGATAGAGATCCCGAAAATTGATCTTGTTGAACAAAGGTTGCAAGATTGGTCTTCAACTCAAAGCTAGCAGCTTCAACGGTCGGACGAGTGATGGATGAAGTGGAGCCATAGGTAGGCTCGGTGAAGTCTTTCAGAGTACGTTCAGCTGGATTTGCCATAACTGCTTGTCTTTTCTTTCTTCTCTTTTTCGCGTTTAACTTTCTCGATGTAGCCTCGATCTCGGGATCAAATGGCAATGGATCTAACCCCTGTGATCTCCGGTGCATACAAGTTAGTTAACTGGAAAACACAACAATAGACAAGATTAGTCATGGTTGCTGAAGTACAAAAAGTGAAATAGAAAATAGAAATATGGAAGTGAAACATAGACTAGTAAATCAAAAAGCAAGTTAATGCTAGGCTAGTCGCCTCCCCGGCAACGGCGCCAAAAACTTGATGTGTTTTAAATTTATACCGCAAGCGTACGGGAAGTGTAGCATACGGGTCGATCACAGGGAGGTGACGGTCTAAACACTAACTACTTAATAATCATGGCTAGTTATGCGAATCAGATAAATTGATTTGATTTTTACCTAAATGAACTTAAAATAGAAGAGATTAAGGGAAAGAGAAACAATAAGAAGCAATTAAGACTAAAACTAAATAACATAAAAGACGACTAAAATTATGAGCATTGGGTAATATCAACCTCGGATCTTGGTAATGCTGAGAACTCATTTTTCCAAAAATACTTCAACCCTCTCTCGAGGTGAGAAAGCTTTTCTAACCAAGATATGTATTTACTCTCGCAACACATATACATTGGAAAGAAACATTAAGATTTAAAACGAATGTGTTTCCCAATCAACGTCCCTAGCTATTCACATGTTAGGACCGTTGTCATTGATCAATTCGACTCAAGTGAAGACTAAACTTTCGTTTTTATCAAAAACCTATCGAATTAACTAGATGATTTATTAAAACCCAATTAAATCAATTCAACTTTCGTTACAATTGAAATGGATTAAAACTCAACATCCGTTTTAAGAACAATTGATCAAGACCAAAACTTCAATCCTAAGGCGATGATTACCCAATTAAACGAATTCTTTAAACGAAACCAACACAAATTACTTAATTAGACTCTAACGGAATAAAAATCACAATTAAACCTAGACTAATAGAGAAATTACATTAGACTCAATCTAATTACAATTAAACACTAACAAATGAAAGATAGACAACAAACTACTAAACAAACATGTGCAGAAAATTATTCTAAATGTCTAAAACTAGTGAATTGATGAAATTTAACTAACCTAACCTATTTTTGTGCAAAAATATAAGTGCAGAGAATTTAATAAGTTGAAACTAAGTGCAGCAAAAATAGTTAAAGTGCAGAAATTAGGGTAGAAGGAAAGAAATAGAGATGTAAAAGAGTAAAGGAAATACAATAAACACAAGAAAGATGAAGGGAAATTAAACACAATACTTCAATTAAGAACAAAGTGATTGATGAACAAACCATAACATTCAACCAATTAAAACTAGGATTCAACAAAAGCAAATTAAGAAGATAGGGAAGAAGATACTAGTATGAGAACCGGTAGCAAAGCGGGTTCCAATGGCCTAAGCTTGTAGAAATTTCATCTTCTTCCCCAAATTCTTGAAGAAATCGATCCAAGTTGAGAGAAACTACTCCTAGGAAACTGAAAGTTCTCGTTTTTTTGTGATAGCCCCCCTCTAAAATAAAAAATAACGCCTAATATACTAGGAACAATGGCTTAAGGGAGTTTAAAGACAAAGCCCCAAAAGCCCAAAGTTAAAAAGCCCAGAACATTAAAAGTCCAAAAAATTAAAAGCCCAAATGACTTTCACGGCCGGGGAGATTCCTTCGCGCCCGTGAAAGCACCGCAGAAACTTTTCGGCATCGATTCAAGTGTTCTCTTCGCGTCCAACCGTCTTCTTTCCTCCGCTCTTCGCTTCCTTGCTCAAGCACACTTCATCTTTTGTTTCCTTCTTCTTCATGAGCATGCCTCCGCCTATCTCGCCTTTCAAATCACGCATAATCTGCACAAATCATATACCAAAAGCATAAAAACCATTCCCAAGAGAATTTCCAACCGTGATTAAAGAAAGTACGAAGAAATAAATAATAATGCATGAAAAGGCTAAACTAAACACTAAAAATAGAACGAAAATGCAACTATTATATACAAAGTTAGGTGCATAAAATGCACTTAACAGAGATACATGTTTCGATTTTGGGAAGGAAATGAGGGTTCGATTTCGGGATGGAGATACAGGTTTCGATTTTGGGAAGGAGATGAGGGTTCGATTTCGAGATGGAGATGTAGGTTTCGATTTCGAGAAGGAGATGCATAAATGGGAGCAAGAGGTGTGGAGAGGAAGATGGTGAATATGGATTTGGAGATGTAGTGTGTCTTTTCATAGAAGGGCAACGATGTAATTTTTTTGTCTTAATGTGTAACACCCTAAAATTCAGGGCTAATTTAAACCTCAATTTATAACAAGATTTAAACATAAACTTCCAACTTTATATCTGAGCAGAGAAATATCTATGAGGTCATATTTACAAATACCAAATTCTTCAAATAAACTATTAATCTAATCATGTCACTATAATCAGATTAACTAGGTTATCTAAGAAATCTATCAAAACCTCAATGTTCATTATCTTCTCCGCTAATCCAAAAGCTCTCGTCCCACCTCCCTTTATTTTCCCGAGCTAGTACCTGGTAAGAAAATATCATTTGAAACGATTAGGCTAACGCCTAGTGAGAACATTCAGTTTCAAAATAATACTTAAAAAAATCATTGTAAACAAGGCATAACGAACCTGATTTACCCTTTTTCTTACCACACGTGTAAACATCTTTCGATGACGGGGCTATACCCGATTCCATGATTATGACTGACACCAAGTCAATCATTGTATCATATTCCTAAGCCCACACTACGAATCTCCACGGATTTTAGATTAATGCTCAACTCCAAGAAATCGCATTTACACATGCCCATTTCTTGGAAAGGAAGTAGAGATTACAATTACACATGCCAATCTCTCCTCTTCCTTAGAAATCGGGAATTACGATTAATCCACACGCCCATTCCACGATTTCTTACACACACTGGAATTACGATTAATCCACGCCTATTCCATGTGTTCATAACAACTAGTGCCTATGGATCCATTACATATACTACACACTTTCTTAGTACCAAACTAAAGCAACCTTCAAGCCTAACACATTATCAGTCAATAATAAATATGTTCAAGTTACTAGGATTGTATTTCAATTCTTCAATCTTACTCTGTCCAGAAGTCTAGCAAAACCCAAGTTACCGGGTAACTAAAAGTGTTCGGATACAAAACTTACTGGTATGCAGACTTACCGGATACACAAGCTTACCGGATACAAAAGCTTACCGGATACACAAGCTTTCCGGATACCCAAACTTTCCGGATACGTATTAATTCCGGATGACATCCGGAAACTAAATAATCCGGATACCGTCCGGTAACTACAAAAATAAACATCTTACCGGATATCTTTGGTTTTTCCGGAAACCTTCTTACAGAGGTTACCGGGTACTTTCTTTTACCCGGTAACTTCAACCTGCAGACCACAAATTCGACCCAAAACCATGTTTGTTCCATTCAGCTTGTTTTAAACACATCCATTCAGTCCCAAAACAGTTTATACAGGCGTCTTAATATTTAATTTGACAAAAGACATGGATTTAAACAAAAGTGAATGAACTCACCTTATGGAGATAAAACCCACTTCTCTTGCACAATCAACTTCAAATCAAACAACACCTAGAAGAGTTTAGATTAAGATATGGATACCATCTTGAAATTGACATCAACTTACAAAACCCTTTGTAAACTTACTCCAAATTTCAGCTGATTTCTTCTTTCTCTTCTTTCTCTCTTCTTTCTCTCTATTCTTTCTCTTCTCTTCTCTCTGATGCCGTGAAATACACACACACACTAAAAATATCCTCTTTTCTAAAAGTGGAATTATCTATCCACATCTGATGTAAATAAGGCGGTGGTTGTGATTAAGAGTTTCACCAATTGACCAAAACAACCCTTATACTTCCATCATTTGGCAACTTTAATCCCTTATATTATAAATCAAAATTAAAGTTTACCCCTTACTTATTATTCCAATAAAACCCATAGCGTAACTTAATCGGGGACAAACTCTATAATTAATCTATCAAATAACCAATCATCACTTTATCAAAAATTATACTCAAATTATTTAATAAATCAAACGAAATCTTTTATATAGAAAAATCGAGATGTTACAATACTCCCCAACTTGAAAATGATTTTGTCCTCGAAATCAAAGCTAGGTAAACAAGTGAGGATATCTAGTCTTCATATCTTCTTCCGACTCTAAAGTCACATTTGCACCTCGATGACGTTTCCACTGTACTTTTAACATAACTACTTCCTTATTATTACGTAACTTCCTAACTGATCTTTCCAAAATTGCCTCCGGTTCTTTCACACAACGACTCTTTTCATCCACTCTTACGTCAGTAAGTGGAATCACATCATTCTCTTCAGCTAAACATTTCCGAAGATAGCAAACATGAAAAGTATTGTAGATTCCTTCCAATTCAGGTGGAAGATCCAACTGATATGCTTGCAATCCAACTCTCTTGGTTATGGTGAAAGGTCCTAGAAAACGAGGACTCAACTTTCCACGTTTACCAAACCTTATCACACCTTTCCATGGGGATACCTTAAGCATCACACGCTCCCCAACTTGGAATTCTTTTGGTCTTCTTTTCGGATCAGCATAACTCTTTTGTCTATCTTGAGCTGCTTTCATATGCTTCCGAATTTCTTTCACTTTGTCAGCCGTTTGTTGCACCAGTTCCGGACCAGCAAACTGTTTTTCTCCGGCTTCTAACCAACACACCGGAGTTCTGCATTTCCGACCATACAAAGCTTCGAACGGTGCTCTCCCAATACTGGAATGATAACTATTGTTGTACGCAAACTCCACTAAGGGTAAATGCGCATCCCAGTTACCTCCAAAATCTAACACACACGATCTGAGCATATCCTCCAAAGTTTGAATGGTTCTTTCGCTTTGCCCGTCAGTTTGCGGATGATAAGCAGTGCTCAAATTAACTCTCGTACCCAATTCCTCTTGTAGTGACTGCCAAAACCTCGAGGTAAACCGACTATCATGATCCGACACTATAGACATCGGTATACCATGCATTGACACTACTTCATCAATATACAGCTTCGCCAATTTATCTATTGGTGACGCTTCTTTCATAGCTAGAAAATGAGCACTCTTAGTGATGGCGAAGATCCTGATTAAGTCGGGTCGACCCGACCCGCGACCCGAGCTATTTTGGACCCAGCAGATTCAGCTGGGATATATCTAATTATTTTATATTTGGTTATCATTATCTTTGTTTAAAAATATTTTTAAAGATGTGGGTTTATCTTTAGGAAGTTTGTTAGCTATTATCTAGGATTTTCTTTTGGTTTATATTTCGTTTTCCTGGCTTTAGACTGGAGGAGGTTTTTTTTATTCTTGAATACGAAAGTTACGTTTCTGGGAATTTTGCTTGAGTTTTTCTGTTTGCCTCTGATTTGCGCAAGAAACTGCATCAGTTGGTATCAGAGCTCAGCGATTTACCAATGGCTCACAATGTACGAGGACTTCGAAAACAACCCCGTAGAGACGCCGACAGAGGCAACGAGGATGGTTGGCGGGATCCCCGTGACATCGCAGAGATCGCGAGGCTGCAACAGCGGGCCCGGGACCTGGAATTGCAACATGAAGAACGCAGAGAAGAGACCGACACAGACATCGACGTTTGGGGCGACGGTGATGGTAACCGGAAGCCTTTTGGGCGGCGCAGCCCACGACGAGGGCAGTATGGGGCTGACCCGTTTCGCAGCATGGGGGGTGAAAATTGATGTTCCAGAATTCGATGGTAAGGCGCAACCGAACGACTTCATCGACTGGCTAAGCACAGTTGAACGTGTCTTTGATCTGAAAGACATTCCCGATAATTACAAGGTAAAACTCGTTGCTATTAAATTACGTAAATATGCATCATTATGGTGGGATCATATAAAAAACAGAGAGCTCAAGAGGGACGATCAAAAGTTGAAACATGGTCAAAGATGAAGAAGCTATTGTGTGAGAAGTTTCTACCGGTAAACCACCGGCAAGAATCTTTTCTGGAATATCATAGTTTATCACAACGGACCTCTACCGTTGAGGAATTTATCGCTGAGTTTGATAGGCTACGAATGAGGTGTGGATTTGAGGAACCGGAAGAACAAATTATTGCCCGATTTTTAGGAGCATTACGTCCCGAAATTTCCGATATTGTTCAACTTCAACCTTACTGGACCTTCAATGATGTATGTAGCTTAGCTCTTAAGGTGGAGAAACAAGCTAAATCAAAAACCAAAAGTGTCCAGTATAAACCGAACATTAACCGAACCGACACTTTCCGGCCGCCAACTAATTTTTCACCTAATAGTGGAAGCAAGCCCAGTCCAATCAAAGCTGAGGCTTCACGTGGATCGAACACTTCGGCCACCGCTCCCATTAAATTGACCAGGTGTTTCAAATGTCAGGGAATAGGGCACTTCGCACGAGATTGCCTTAATCAGCAACTTGTCACACTCACTGAAGATACACCGCTTACGTATGATACAGACAATGAAGAAGGAGAGGATACGGAAGGTGAGATCGTCTACCCGGATAAGGGTGAAGCGTTGGTGTCACAGCGAGTTCTCAGCGTTACACCGGCCACTAATATTGATGATACATTATGGCTTCGTAACAATATTTTCCGCACTAAATGCACAGCCAAAGGTAAAGTTTGTTCCCTCATCATTGACGGGGGAAGCTGCGAGAACATGGTCGCCTCGAGTATGGTGGAGAAGTTAGCATTATTGGTGGAACCTCATCCTGAACCATATCAGTTAACGTGGTTAAAAAAAGGGAATATTGTCAAGGTTAATCAGCGGTGTTTGGTACAGTTTTCTATTGGCAACCGCTACTCCGACGAGGTGTGGTGCGAAGTAATCCCCATGGATGCGTGTCATGTATTATTGGGGAGACCGTGGCAATATGACAGACGCACAAAACATGATGGGTTTAGGAATACGTACTCGTTTAGAAAAGATGGAATCAACATCACCTTGGCTCCCCTTGATTCTCGGGGAACGGGAACCGAAGCTCTCATTCTAACTAAGTCAGCCTTCCTCGATTTTAATCGACACACCTCGCCGCCATTTCTCTATGCTCTTATGATCGCTGAACAGAATAGTCTTCATGAGAAAACACCGGTTGAAGTTCAAAGCCTCCTTGACGAGTTTAAAGACATTTTCCTCGATGAAATACCTCCAGGATTACCTCTAATGAGGGAAATCCAACATTGCATAGACTTTGTTCCCGGTGCAACGATACCTAATAAACCGGCATATCGGATGAATCCAAAGGAGTTTGAAGAACTACACAGACAGGTAACCGTACTTCTTGCTAAAGGTCTTATTCGGGAAAGTATGAGCCCTTGTGTTGTTCCCGCCTTGTTAGTACCCAAACAAGGTGGTGCCTATCGAATGTGTATTGATAGTCGTGATGTTAATAAAATAACTATCAAATACCGTTTTCCTATACCCCGGTTCGAAGACCTCCTCGATCAATTACATGGTGCATCGATTTTCTCAAAAATCGATCTTCGTAGCGGTTATCATCAAATCCGCATGCGTCCCAGGGATGAGTGGAAAACAACCTTCAACACGCGAGATGGCCTTTACGAGTGGATGGTTATGCCATTTGGGCTATCAAACGCCCCTAGTACATTCATGCGGCTGATGAACCATGTTTTTAAGGACCTCATTGGGCGCTGCGTTGTTGTTTATTTCGATGACATCTTGGTGTTTAGTCAAGATATTACCCAACACATTCGTCACCTTCGGGATGTGTTCTCCATTCTACAAAACCAAAAGTTGTTTGCAAACCGAGCCAAGTGTCATTTTTTATCACGGGAAGTACTTTTTTTGGGCTACATCGTCGCGGAAAACGGAATACGCATGGATGAATCCAAGGTCGAAGCAATCACGACATGGCCCACACCGACATCAGTTCACGAGGTAAGGAGCTTTCATGGGTTGGCTTCATTTTATCGTCGTTTTATTCGGAATTTTAGCTCTATTGTTGCTCCTATCACCGATTGTATCAAAGGAAGTCAGTTTGTTTGGACCCCTGCCGCTAATAATTCTTTTGAAGAGTTAAAGAAAAAGGTAACTCAAGCCCCCGTGTTAGCACTACCTAATTTCCAGGTTGCTTTTCAAGTAGAGTGTGACGCGTCCGGGGTAGGAATTGGCGGTGTCCTTAGCCAAAACAGTCGCCCCATCGCTTTTTTTAGTGAAAAGCTAACTGAAGCAAGGCAGAAGTATAGCACGTATGATAAGGAGTTTTATGCAATTATAAGGAGCTTAGAGTATTGGCGCCACTATTTGTTACCAGGAGAGTTTGTGTTATACTCGGA
Organism: Saussurea involucrata; assembly: GCA_033807775.1. Lineage (NCBI taxonomy): Eukaryota > Viridiplantae > Streptophyta > Magnoliopsida > Asterales > Asteraceae > Saussurea > Saussurea involucrata. Next base: position 55,309,303 of record CM066316.1, read on the forward strand.
TCACCAGGCCCTCCGATTCATTAACGGACAACACAAGCTCAATCCGAGACACGCCAAGTGGGTGGAGTATCTCCAAGATTTTTTCTTTTGTCATCCGTCACAAAGCGGGTACGAGCAACACAGTTGCTGATGCCCTCAGCCGACGACGGGCTCTACTCACGTCACTACAGGTCCAAGTTGAGGGGTTCGAGGTTTTTTGTGGTCTTTATCCTGATGATCCCGATTTTTCTGAGGTGTGGAAGCTGTGTCATACACCAAGCGGGGTGCCTGGTAAGAACTACTCAATTCACGATGGGTTCCTGTTTAAAAATCATCAGTTGTGTGTCCCGAAGTGTTCACTAAGGGATGCCATTATTTTAGAAAGTCACCAAGGGGGGTTAGCTGGCCATTTTGGAAGAGACAAGACTGTTAAGTTAGTGCAGGAACGTTTTTTTTGGCCTAAGATGATCGCTGATGTGTCGCGTATTGTTGAGCGATGTCGAAGTTGTCATGTAGCCAAGGCTCAACATTCAAATGCAGGTCTTTATACTCCGTTACCAGTCCCGGAAGGTCCTTGGGAGGATGTTAGTCTCGACTTTGTTGTTGGCCTCCCTCGTACTCAACGTCAGAAAGACTCTATCATGGTTGTGGTTGATCGGTTTTCTAAAATGGCGCATTTTGTTCCCTGCGCCAAGACATATGATGCTAACCAAGTTGCACGACTCTATTTTGCTGAAATTGTCAAACTACATGGAGTACCTAAATCTTTAACTTCTGACCGTGATGTTAAATTTGTGGGGCATTTTTGGAGGACATTATGGAAACGGTTGGGTTCACGCCTCCATTTCAGTAGTGCACATCGCCCTCAAAGTGATGGTCAGACGGAGGTCACAAATCGCAGTCTTGGGAATCTCCTCCGTAGCCTCGTTGGTAATAATCCACGGCAGTGGGATGTAATACTGCCACAAGCTGAATTTGCTTATAACCGGTCTCCACATCGATCTACGGGGCGAAGTCCGTTTTTTGTAGTTTATGGGCGAAATCCGTTCACCCCATTGGATCTCGCCCCTATGGCCGCTACCGAACATTTCTGTGCTGAAGGGGAGGAGCGAGCGAAACAAATCAAGTCAATACATCAGCAAGTACGAGACCAAATTGTGAATAATAATATTGTCTATCAAAGGCGTGCCAATGTGCATCGTAAGAGGGTGGTTTTTAAATAGGGTGATCTTGTGTGGATCCATTTGAGCAAAGACAGGTTTCCTAAGGGACGTGCGGGAAAGCTTCAACCTCGTGCAGATGGTCCGTTCAAAATTTTGGAGCGTATCAATGATAATGCGTATAAAATCGAACTACCAAGTCACTACAACGTTTCTGCCACATTCAATGTTGCAGATTTGAAGCCGTTTGTTGCTGAGGAGGATGACTCGTTTGACTCGAGGACGAGTCCTTTCGAAGAGGGGGAGAATGATGGCGAAGATCCTGATTAAGTCGGGCCGACCCGACCCGCGACCCGAGCTGTTTTGGACCCAACCGATTCAGCTGGGATATATCTAATTATTTTATATTTGGTTATCATTATCTTTGTTTAAAAAGATTTTTAAAGATGTGGGTTTATCTTTAGGAAGTTTGTTAGCTATTATCTAGGATTTTCTTTTGGTTTATATTTCGTTTTCCTGGCTTTAGACTGGAGGAGGTTTTTTTTATTCTTGAATACGAAAGTTACGTTTCTGGGAATTTTGCTTGAGTTTTTCTGTTTGCCTCTGATTTGCGCAAGAAACTGCATCACTTAGTCAATCGGTCCACGATTACCCATATAGTGTCGTTACCCTTTTGCGTCCTTGGTAACTTTATCACAAAATCCATGGTAATCTTTTCCCACTTCCATTCCGGAATCTCCAAAGATTGGAAACTTCCGTACGGCTTTTGATGTTCTGCTTTTACTAAAGAACATGTCCTACACTTTAATACTATTCGCGCCACATCTACTTTCATAGCTGGCCACCAATAGTGCAATTTCAAATCCCTATACATCTTAGTACTCCCAGGATGTATAGAATACTTAGATTTATGAGCATCTTCGAGAATTAACTCTCGATTTCCTCCGGCCTTAGGCACCCAAACACGACCTTGGAATAGTTTAATTCCACGGCTATCTTCAGTCAGTTGAAGATGTTGCTTGCTCATGACTTCTTCTTTCAGATTCTCTTCCAGTAAGGCCTCCGCTTGTGCCTCTTTTATCCTTTCAATTAAACTTGATGTTACATCAATTCTGGTGCTGGTCACTTTCAAACATCCACTATATTCTTTTCTACTTAAAGCATCAGCTACGACATTTGCTTTACCGGGATGGTAATGCAATTCGCAATCATAATCTTTAAGTAACTCTAACCAGCGTCGTTGCCTCATGTTTAACTCTTTCTGATCAAAGACATGTTTCAAGCTCTTGTGATCAGTAAAAAAGAATACATTTCGTTCCATAAAGATAATGTCGCCACAGCTTCAATGCAAATACGATCGCTGCTAATTCCAAATCATGGGTAGGATAATTCTTCTCATGCTCTTTAAGTTGTCTCGATGCGTAAGCAATTACCTTGCCTCGTTGCATCAATACACATCCCAGACCCATCTTTGACGCGTCGCTATATACAACCAAATCTTCTGTTCCTTCTGGTAAGGCAAGAATAGGAGTTTCACATAACTTTTGACGTAAAGTCCTAAAAGCCGATTCTTGTTTTTCCGTCCAAACAAACTTCACATTCTTTCGAGTCAATATAGTCAAAGCAGAAGCAATCTTTGAGAAGTCTTTAATAAACCTTCGGTAGTAACCGGCTAGGCCTAAGAAACTCCTTATTTCAGACGCACTTTTTGGTGTTTCCCAGTTCGTCATTGCTTCGATCTTTGATGGGTCTACCTTGACTCCTTCCAAAGTAATTACATGCCCTAGAAATTGTACTTCTTTTAACCAGAATTCACATTTCGAAAACTTTGCGTACAATTTCTCTTTTCTCAACACTTCTAAGACTTCACGAAGATGGCGTTCATGATCGTCTTCATTTTTCGAGTAAATAAGTATGTCATCAATGAATACAATGACAGACTTATCTAAGAATGGTCGACATACTCTGTTCATCAGATCCATGAACATGGCGGGAGCATTAGTCAACCCAAATGGCATTACAAGGAATTCATAATGCCTGTACCTCGTTCTGAACGCTGTCTTCGGGATATCTTCATCTCTTACTCGAACTTGATGGTACCCCGACCTCAAATCAATCTTGGAAAGGCATCCCGCATCTTGGAGTTGATCAAACAGGTCATCAATTCTAGGAAGCGGATACTTGTTCTTAATTGTCACCTTATTCAGCTCTCGGTAATCAATGCACATCCTCATAGTGCCATCTTTCTTCTTAACAAATAAAATCGGAGCTCCCCAAGGTGAAGAACTCGGTCTAACAAAACCCTTATCCAACAACTCCTGAAGTTGAGTCATCATCTCTTTCATTTCGGTCGGCGCTAGGCGATACGGGGCACGCACTATCGGTGCCGATCCAGAAATAAGGTCAATACGAAATTCTACCTGCCGTTCAGTCGGTAGGTCTGGAAGATCATCGGGAAATACGTCCGGGAATTCACGTACCACCTTAATATCTTCCACTTGTTTCTTTTCTGACTTTACATCTAAAACATACGCTAGATAAGATGAATATCCTTTCATCAAGCATTTACGTGCTTTTGCAACAGAAATTAACGGAACTTCCCCTTTTCGCTTCTCCCCAAAGATGAGTACATCATCCTTATCGCCCATCGGGATTCAGATTAATTTCTTTGCACAAAGTATCTCTGTCTGGTTGACTGTCAGCCATTCCATACCCACAATCACATCGAATCCCCCAATTTCCATCAACAACAAGTCGATCGGAAATTGCGTTTCACCTACCGAAAATAAACAACCCTTAAGTCTTTCGCGAACCAAGACTTAACCCTCGTTGGCTACCTCAACTACTAAGGCATCTTCCAAAGTAGTGACAGGCATAGCTAACTTGTGAAAGAATGACTTGGACACAAACGACAAATTTGCACCACAGTCAAATAAAATACGCGCAGGAAGAGAATTAACGAGGAATGTACCCGAAACAACGTCTTTCGATTCTTTGGCCTCATCAGCTGTCATCTGGAATGCCCGACCCGTTGGCTTTGGAACATTTGGTTTCTTGCTTTGATCTCCACTCTTTTTCAGCTTTGGGCAATCCCGACGGAAGTGACCTGGTTGTTTACACTCGTAGCATGTTGATCCTTGTACATGACAGTTGTTCATAAGATGCCCACTTTTACCACACTTGAAACATTCCACCGTTGTCAACCGACATGGTCCATAGTGCTTACTCCTACACTTCGGACACCAATTCGGTTCATGACGCGATTCATAACGAACACTTTTACCAGATGCTTGTGATTTCTGAGAAGACTCTGACCGGCCTTCCCATTTCCTTTTCTCTCCCACTTGCGTCTTTTCTTCTTTGTCTTTCACATAAACTTACTCCATAACCTTAGCTTCCTCAATGGTCTCCCTTAGCGTTGAAGCTTTAGCTTTCCGTACACGGGACATCATGTCCGCTGGCAAACCCTTCAAATAAGCTTTAATTTTATCTTTCTCAGTCGGAGCCACATGCCCCACTAAGTTCAGTTTCTCCATGAAGGATTCAGTGTACTTCCAAACAGTTGAAGTGCCTTTCTTAAGAGTCCGAAACTCTTCTTCGATCCTATCCATTTCATTCTCGTTGCAATACTCCTCCAAGATCTTCTTCTTGAATGACTCCCACGTCATAGTTGTTAAGACTGGAGCCGGTATAGAATATGTTACGATGTTCCACCATGTCAACGCGTTTCCCCTTAACATTTGAGACCCAAATCTGACTTTCGACTTTTCATCACATTCATAAGCTCGGAAAACTTGTTCCATTTCCCTGAGCCAATTCATGCATGCCACAGGGTTGTCTGCTCCGGTAAACTCTGGCGGTTTACAGCTTAGAAACGTTTTATATGAGCAGACTCTTTCCACCCTCCTGTTAATATCTGTTACGGGATTACGAATCGGATTTATTACCCCAGTATCAGTCTCCGTTCGTCGTAACTTCGAACTTCGATCATTCAGCGCTTTCATAAACATTTTTGTTTGTTGTTCCATTGCCTTATTCATCATTCATGTCATGCTCTCCATCATACGAGACTCCACCGTCGATTCAGGCGTTTTCTGGTTAGCGGTACTGGTACTCGTTCTATGTATCTGACTATCAGCTCCTCCCGTAAAATGTAACCTCGGCGGGCTCTCATGAGTTCCGCCCGTTCCAGGTTGCCCCTCCAACCCCCAATCATTACTCCTCTGTCCTCCGAAGAATTAGAGGACCTTGGTGGCGTATTCACCATCGTTCTGATAATAATCACAAGAAATAACCATAAGAAATGGTTACACATAACTAGACATACGAAACGTACTTTACCGATCATTAGTCACTGTAACAATTTAGAAACAAGTATGCTTATGTAACAATATATCCATAATGACAGTAGCTAATTGAAATTGCGAACATACTATACATGAGAATCCTCGTTACCATCGTTACAGTACTAATTTCACGTATTTCCATCGACTCTAAAACTATCCCGTCTTAGTACTTCTACTCATTTCTCACATATCATAACTTAATTCATCTCAGCTTAAGTCTAGGTATCTCACTAGCATACCTAGTTCACTTAAACTAAAGTTCTGATACCATATTGTAACACCCTAAAATTCAGGGCTAATTTAAACCTCAATTTATAACAAGATTTAAACATAAACTTCCAACTTTATAACTGAGCAGAGAAATATCTATGAGGTCATATTTACAAATACCGAATTCTTCAAATAAACTATTAATCTAATCATGTCACTATAATCAGATTAACTAGGTTATCTAAGCAATCCATCAAAACCTCAATGTTCGTTATCTTCTCCTCTAATCCAAAAGCTCTCGTCCCACCTCCCTTTATTTTCCCGAGCTAGTACCTGGTAAGAAAATATCATTTGAAACGATTAGGCTAACGCCTAGTGAGAACATTCAGTTTCAAAATAATACTTAAAAAATCATTGTAAACAAGGAATAACGAACCTGATTTACCCTTTTTCTTACCACACGTGTAAACATCTTTCGATGACGGGGCTACACCCGATTCCATGATTATGACTGACACCAAGTCAGTCATTGTATCATATTCCTAAGCCCACACTACGAATCTCCACGGATTCTAGATTAATGCTCAACTCCAACAAATCGCAATTACACATGCCCATTTCTTGGAAAGGAAGTAGAGATTACAATTACACATGCCAATGTCTCCTCTTCCTTAGAAATCGGGAATTACGATTAATCCACACGCCCATTCCACGATTTCTCACACACACTGGAATTACGATTAATCCACGCCTATTCCATGTGTTCATAACAACTAGTGCCTATGGATCCATTACATATACTACACACTTTCTTAGTACCAAACTAAAGCAACCTTCAAGCCTAACACATTATCAGTCAATAATAAATATGTTCAAGTTACTAGGATTGTATTTCAATTCTTCAATCTTACTCTGTCCAGAAGTCTAGCAAAACCCAAGTTACCGGGTAACTAAAAGTGTTCGGATACAAAACTTACTGGGTATGCAGACTTATCGGATACACAAGCTTACCGGATACAAAAGCTTACCGGATACACAAGCTTACCGGATACACAAGCTTTCCGGATACCCAAACTTTTCGGATACGTATTAATTCCGGATGACATCCGGAAACTAAATAATCCGGATACCGTCCGATAACTACAAAAATAAACATCTTACCGAATATCTTTGGTTTGTCCGGAAACCTTCTTACAGAGGTTACCGGGTACTTTCTTTTACCCGGTAACTTCAACCTGCAGACCACAAATTCGACCCAAAACCATGTTTGTTCCATTCAGCTTGTTTTAAACACATCCATTCAGTCCCAAAACAGTTTATACATGTGTCTTAATGTTTAATTTGACAAAAGACATGGATTTAAACAAAAGTGAATGAACTCACCTTATGGAGATAAAACCCACTTCTCTTGCACAATCAACTCAAATCAAACAGCACCTAGAAGAGTTTAGATTAAGATCTGGATACCATCTTGAAATTGACATCAACTTACAAAACCCTTTGTAAACTTACTCCAAATTTCAGCTGATTTCTTCTTTCTCTTCTTTCTCTCTTCTTTCTCTCTATTCTTTCTCTTCTCTTCTCTCTGCTGCCGTGAAACACACACACTAAAAATATCCTCTTTTCTAAAAGTGGAAGTATCTATCCACATCTTATGTAAATAAGGCGGTGGTTGGGATTAAGAGTTTCACCAATTGACCAAAACAACCCTTATACTTCCATCATTTGGCAACTTTAATCCCTTATCTTATAAATCAAAATTAAAGTTTACCCCTTACTTATTATTTCAATAAAACCCATAACGTAACTTAATCGGGGATAAACTCTATAATTAATCTATCAAATAACCAATCATCACTTTATCAAAAATTATACTCAAATTATTTAATAAATCAAACGAAATTTTTTATATAGAAAAATCGAGATGTTACATAATGGGGACAAGAGATCCTTCATAGTTGTGCTATTAGGTCAGTAACTTTTTCATTAAGTCACAAGTAAACACCTCAATATGGTTGTACGAATAAGCCCTTTAAGCCATTAAGTTTATTAAGTCACAAGTAAACAGCCCCTTAGAGGTGTCAAATTTATATCACAACAAACTAATCAATTGCATTACTAATTGTATCAGGCCAACTTCATAAGTTGATTGTTACATGGTATTGAAAATCGTATAATACGATAATACCATACCATACCAACTTATGTGTGTGAATGTTCTAATATTTTATTAAGGCTATGTTTGACAAACTAGCTGAAAACTTATAAGTTAACCGGTAGCTGATAAGTTAGCTGATGGACAAGTCACAATTGAAAAAAAAACTAGTTTATAAACATGTAAAATGATAAAAAATGACATCTTGAAAAAATTATAAGTTATGATATTTAATAATATAATTAAAACAAATTTATAGCAATATAATATGTTAATTAATACAAAAAAGATAGTAAAAAAATTAAATAATATAATTTGTTAACTAAAAGAATTTAAAATTTATTATTATATATACACTATAAATTTTGAATTTATTAAAACAAATTTTAGAAAAAGCTACATTAAGTTATGATTTTAAATAACCGTTACATATAATATGAAGAATATAGTTAAATAATAAAAAAAAATAGTAGTAATTGATAACTAAAATATATTAATTAATATTAAAACATAATATAAAAATAATTGACATCATCAACAATAATTCTAAAAATTACAAATTCATATCCAAGTATAATTAAATTAAATTAATAATTTTTAGTTAATACTAACTAATAATTAATACTTATTTATAATTAGTTGTTAATAAAGAACAATTAATATTAATGACGGCATAATTGAAAAAAATTATAAAAAACTTCTCATAAATTACTTCAAGTAGCTTATCAAAAAACTAGATATGTTCATTCAAACATGTACCTAAAAATAGTAACTTATTTTTATCAAACGATGCCTAAGTAAAAATAAGTAAGTGAATTGTATCTCATTATTAATGTATCTTATTCTTTTTCTTTTAGGGGAATTTATCAAATTAACATTTTATTCTTTACACTATAATGTTTGGTACATTACAAATTTACAATCCTCCACGCCTCCTCATATCAAGTTTAGCAACCCTAACTCATTATGCATTACTTGTTACTTTTCGCATCCACTCTACCTCTCCTCATTTCCTTGACGATAGGTTTTTATACACTTGTTTGGACAACATGTTATGTTAATGAATTTGTAACTTTTAACTTTTGAGATGTTGGTATAAAAGTGTACCAACATGTACCAATTGAAAAAACTTGGTACCAAGTAGAGTTGGTTGGTATATGGTATAAATATTTTTGTACCAATTAAAATTGGTTGGTACACGGTAATGAGAAAAAAAACATGGCACCATACCATGTTCACCCCTACCCTCACTTACCTTAGTTGGGTTCTGGTGAGAAGGTGAATTAATGTGAGAAGCATGAGAAGTGGTTATCAACTGTTGGATGCACATTAGGATGAGATATACCGAGATGAGATGCACTGAGATGCACCGTATCAATCCCCATATCAAGCACGATTCATGGGTGGCCTTGAGATTAAAAGTGATCAAGGTTCAGATCCAATTCTCACGCTTCTCACGTTAACTCAACTTCTCACACGATCCTTCACCACTTACCTTCTGCTAGAAACAGGTATTGGAGAGGATGACATTCGGACTGGACAATCATAAGAATCGTGTGTGGAACACTTTCCAAATCCAATACTTTGACCCTAACAACCCTGGGTTCACGAATTCCATATTGAGATAATTCATGAGTTTTTCTCTCTAATTTCAAAGGTTGTGAAATCGAGATATTATACCCAGATTCTCGTTTACGGGCGGTTATACAGTGATAATCGTTTATGGATAAGATTGAAAGGTAGTTAAAATTGAATCAGAGTTTAGAGATCGAAGTATGAATCCATTGGGAACTAAGTTTGATGTGAAACGTCCAAAAACCATGACAAATTTAAGCCTTAAAATTTATCAAAACTAACTCAAACATCATCCAAACTTTTATACATAAATGGAGAATTTGAAACATCCAAAAACCATGACAAATTTAAACCTTAAAATTTATCAAAACTAACTCAAACATCATCCAAACTTTAATACATAAATGGAGAATTAGATATGAGGGTTCATATGTACAATTTGAACTTATCAAAACAACCTGTTAATCTAATCCTAAACATTAAGATTAGATTATACTACTTGTTTAGACCATTCATAAAAACATCCTCATATATGCTAACTTCTCCACTCATCACCAAAAGTTGAAATACCAGAATTCACTCGCCCCTCTTCCCGTTACTTCCTCGAGCTCGTACCTGGTAAGAAAATTTAATTTGAAACGATTAGGATTACGCCTAGTGAGAACATCCATTTTCAAATTAAAACTTATAAGCTTTGAAAACCAAATGTAAGCAAAGCGTATAAACAAACCTGGTTTGCCACCATTCTTACCGTATACATACTCATCTTGTGATGACGGGAACATACCCGATTCCATGAATATGACTAACACTCAGTAAGTCATATCATCACGTTCGAGAGCCTACTACGAATCATCACAGATTCGAGATTATTGCTCATGTCCAATAAATTACAATTTACTTTATGCCTATTTTTTGGAGTGGAAGTAGAGATTACAATTTACTTTATGCCTATCTCTTACCTTCCCATAGAAATCAGGAATTACGATTAACTCACGCCTACTCCTAAATTTCTCATCACAATACGAAATAGGAATTACAATTTACTTTATTCCTATTCCTCATTTCACGTCAACGGGAATTACAATTTACTTTATGCCTATTCCACGTTTCACACCACCATACGAAATGGGAATTACAATTTACTTTATGCCTATTCCTCATTTCAGGTTAACGGGAATTACAATTTACTTTATGCACATTCCACGTTTCACATCACCATACGAAATGGGAATTACAATTTACTTTATGCCTATTCCTCATTTTAGGTCAACGAGAATTACAATTTACTTTATGCCTATTCCACGTTTCAATTAATGCCAGTGCCTATGGATCCATTACACTTACTAGCATACGTGCATATTTACTCTAACGCACAAAACATTTCATATCATATTCTCAAAGCTAAGAATCCCAAATAATCTAACATACCCTTATTCTCAATTGTCCCTCTTCAGCAACTTAGCACGGGGGTTCCGCTACTCGGTTAGCGGATGGGGTCAAGGGGCAACGCCTTTGCGGGGTCTGGGGGCATATCTGAAAACTATATCCGGAAAATTCCCTTATCCAGAACCCAAATCCAGAACTATCCGGAAAAGTATTGAGTCTGGAACCATCCGATAAACGGATCCGGTATTCTATCCGAACATCATCCGGAATCCGGTACCAATCCGGTACAATCCGGAACTTACCCGAATCAGGTACCAATCCGGAACTCACTTCGGAATCCGGTACCAAATCCGGAACTCACTTCGGAATCCGGAACATTCCCGGAATCCGGTGTCAAATCCGGAACATACTTATCTTCCGGATTTCACCCAGTTTACCCAGTTCCACTATCTTTCCATACATAACTCTAAAAATTGTTTTGCATCCATTCATACAAATATCAATATGCTTATTTATCCATTCCAATACACATATAGATCTTATTTAATAAAATAAGCAGATGAACTCACCTGAAATTTGGAATCAAACACAGCCTGCAATTCGAATTGATTTCACCTTCAATCTTTCACACCACTAACCAGAACCAAATCAAAATCAACTTAATCTGATTATCAATTCCTAAAAGAATGAATTGCATACCAAATCAAACTCTTACCGTAGCAATTTAGGATTCCACAAACTCTTTCTTTCTCTGCTTTGTTAGACAGACTTCAAGAACCCAAATGATATATTTTTCCCTTCATTCAGCCGACTCAGGTTTAAATACAAAGCAACTTTCACCCATTGACAAAACCTACCCCGAAGTTTTACATTTACAAATAGTCCAAATCTTAGACTAATTTACATTTCGACCCCATTCATAATAAATATAATATAATGGGAATTCGAGGTGTTACATAATTAGATATGAGGGTTCACAAATACAATTTGAACTTATCAAAACGACCTGCTAATCTAATCCTAAACATTAAGATCAGATTATACTAGTTGTTCAGACCATTCACCAAAACATCCAATGTAAACAAAGCGTATAAACAAACCTGGTTTGCCATCATTCTTACTGTACATATAAACATCTTACGATGACAGGAACATACCTGATTCCATGAATATGACTAATACTCAGTAAGTCATATCATCACGTTCGAGAGCCTACTACGAATTATCACAGATTCAAGATCATTGCTCATGTCCAAGAAATTACAATTTACTTTATGCCTATTTCTTGGAGTAGAAGTAGAGATTACAATTTACTTTATGTCTATCTCTTACCTCCCCATAGAAATCAAGAATTACGATTAACTCACACTTATTCCAAAATTTCTCATCATAATACGAAATGGGAATTACAATTTTCTTTATGCCTATTCATCATTTCACGTCAACGGGAATTACAATTTACTTTATGCCTATTCCACGTTTCACGTCACAATATGAAATAGGAATTACAATTTACTTTATGCCTATTCCTCATTTCACGTCAACGGGAATTACAATTTACTTTATGCCTATTCCACGTTTTCAATTAATGCCAGTGCCTATGGATCCATTACACTTACTAGCATACGTGCATATCAACTCAATCGCATATCATCTCATATCACACTCTAAACTGAGTTATAATGATATTTGTACTGGTAAAATGATTAAAATACTTTTCTTATCATACAGAGAAAGTACTAAATCATAAACCCCATTCAGTAAGTTATCCGGAACCCCTATCCGGTAATTAATCCGGAACTCGTTTAATCCGGTAACTAATCCGGAAATAGCATTCCGGTATCAAATCCGGAACTTACTCGGAATCTGATACCTATCCGGTGCAAATCCGGAACTTACCCGGAGTCCGATACCAATCCGGTATCAACCCGAAATTCGGTACCAAATCCGGTACCATCCGGAATCCGCTACCAAATCTGGTACCATCCGGAATCCGATACCAATCCGGTATCATCCGGAATCCGGTACCACTCCGAAATCCGGTATCAAATCCGATACCACTCATCTTCCGGACTTCACCCATTTTACCCAGTTCCTCTATATTTCATTCAATACTCTAATAATCGATTTGTATTCATTCATACCAATATCATTACCTTCACCAAAACTCATTCAGTTCAACTTATCAATTCTATTAAGACAAAATTTTAAAGGATGAACTCACCTAGGGATGGTAACGGGGCGGGTTTGGGGCGGGTATCCCCTCACCCGGCCCCGGCCCCGGTTTCACTCTCCTACACCCGGCCCCGGCCCCGGTCCCCGGTGGGTACGGGGATGAGCTACCCGGCCCTGGTCACATACCCGGTCAACACCCGGTCAACAGAAATGGAAATGAAAAAAAAAACATGGTGCAACTTGACATAATTAATTTGCAGGAAAGGGAAAGGCATATGAATATGATATCTAATAATCTAATATTCTAAATAAATACCTATATAAAATATATATTTAATGCATATATAATAATACCGGATACCGGGCGGGTCGGGGAGTAGTTCACCCGGCCCCGGTTTCACTCTCCTACACCCGTCCCCGGCCCCGGCCCCACAAAACCGGGTATTACCCGGCCTCGACCGGGTCGGGTGGACCGGGTTCCCCGCCGGGTCGGGTCAAATCACCATCCCTAAACTCACCTTAGGTTAGCAATCGAACAGAAACTGCAATTTCAATTTACCCAATGCTTCAAAATCAAATCTGTTCCTCAATGATTCCAAAACCTGATGAAATTCAGACCTTATTCATACTATCAATCTTAATCAAATAAAATTGGTAAGGATCATCAATTCTTACCTGATGAAACTTTTCACAAATTCTCTTTCTGCCTCTAAACCGACTCCAACAATTGATTTGAGATCTTTTTCTCAATTCACTTGCTGATGCATTCCTTAAGTATAAAATCAACTTTCAATAATTGACAGAATCAACCTCCAAGTTTCAAGTTTCACGATTAACTTAAACTTTGGTCAATTACAATTTCAACCCTTGAGTTTTACATTTACAAGTAGTCCAAATCTTAGACTAAATTACATTTCGACCCCATTCATATTAAATATAATATAATGGAAATTCGAGGTGTTACATGATGCTACGGACTAAGTCTGAGTGAACATAACTCACAACACACAGGTCACAGATCTCTAAACACACAGGTCCGATCAGATTTATGAACATCCGTTAAGACTTAAGGCATGTTTTTTCCAGCTCTTAATGGACCCTTTTCTCTTAATCGGCCAGACATTCCTAAATTCAGAGTGTTTGTTAATTTTTAAGTTTTAGAGAGTCTTATCTCTAAATATCATCTAAATCGAAAAGTGAAAACCTAACCTCTAATTCACTTAGAGGTACGCTATATTCTGATTATCTCCTCCTATTCAGGTTATCGACTCCATCCTCTCTATCGACTCCATCCTCTCCATTGACTCCATCAAGGTTCTTCGAATTGATCAAGTACACCCTTTTTCTCGTCCATGTTTCTCATTTTCGTTGGTTGAATCCATCCTCCTCTCGTTTTACCTGTTACTCATTTTTGTTTCTCGTTTTCCCTACTTGTTGTTGTGATAAAGAGGCAACAGCTTGTTGTTGCTGTTGTTCTTGTCCCTCCCTTATGGCGCGACAAAAACTTCAAAAACTCGATGTAATATGTGTAAAAGAATCCTAAATTGTTACTATTATTGGTTATAAGCTAGACATGGTCTGATAAGTTATCTAAATACGTTAGTTTAATGACATGGATGTTAGGGTAGTTATGACAGTTAATAAGTTAGTTAACCGCCAACTTTGAAAAGGTACCTCTTTGAAGAGTTGTGTTGGTTCAGTCTTTATATATAGTTGTGTAATTGTACTGTAATTAAGATGATGCATATTTGATATTGTATTCTCTCTATAACATATTCAGTATCTTATGGTGTATATGTGTTAGTTTTACAACAAATTGGTATCAGAGCCACAAATGTATGGCTTCAAGTTCTGTGAATGGTCTGCAATCGCAGACTCCATTGCCAAAACTAACAGGAAGAAATTACTTCCATTGGAGTATCCAAATGAAAGTCATGTTCGAGTCATAAGATCTTTGGGGGTGTAATTGAGGAAAGGGTTATAGAACCAGAATCTCCTACAGCCCTTTCTGCACAACAAACTAACTACTTAAAGAAACAAAGAGAAAGGACAAGAAGGCCTTGTTCTTGATATATCAAGCAGTGGATGAGAGTATATTTGAAAGGATCTCAATTCAAATTCCTCAAAAGAGGCATGGGAGATGTTGTACAAATCGTACAGAGGGGAAGAAAAAGTGAAGGTTGTAAGATTACAAACCTTAAGGTGTGAGTTTGACAACTTAAAGATGAAGGAAACTGGGACTATTGAAGAATACTACACCAGAGTTATTGTTTTACTCAATCAGATGCGTCTTAATGGAGAAAGCATTACTGACAGAAGGTTGGTCGAAAAGATACTCCGTAGTCTTACCAGAAAATTTGAATATGTGGTAGTGGCAATTGAGGAGTCCAAGGATTTGTCTGATTTCTCTCATAAAACTCTCCTTGGTACCCTTCAACCACATGAACTATGAATGAGGCAGATTCATCCTCCTCCTCCTAGCATGGAGCAGGCTTTTCAAACACAATCCTCTTGGGATGTAGGCACAAGTGATAAGACAAAGAACACAAAAGACCAAAATTCCAAAATTCAGGGAATTACAAGGGCAAAGGAAGAGGTAAACCTTTCTCCCAAATCAAATGCTTTTATTGTGATAAGTTTGGTCATACAGTTAAAATATGTAGAAAAAGATTAGCAGGAGAAAACAAAACATCAAGTTTCATACATAAAGAAGAAAGCAACAATGATGATTCCATGTTTATGATGCTAAGTATCCAAGACAAACCTCTAAGTGATTTGTGGTATCTTGATAGTGGGTGTAGTAATCATATGACATGAAACAAGAATCTATTTCTAAGTCTAGAAGAAACTGAAAAGAAGGATGTTAGAACTAGGGATGATAAGAAACTCAGTGTCTTAGGAAATGGAGAGATTGCAATTAAAATCAGAGATAAAACTAAGAAGATTTCTAATGTTTTTTATGTCCCTGGATTGAAACACAACTTACTAAGTGTTGGACAATTTTTCCTAAAAGGGTATGGTTTGCACTTTAAAAACAAAATTTGTGAAATAACAGATTCTAATAATATGTTGATTGGAAAGATTAATATAACAAATAATAAAATGTTTCCCATTAAGTTTGACAGTGATGATTTTCTCTCCCTTTCCATGAGCACCAAGGATGCTTCTGTCCTCTGGCATAACAGGTTTGGTCATGTGAACTTAAACTCCCTCACTCTAATGCATAAGAATGATATGGTGAGACGGTTACCTGTTGTAGATACTTTAGATCATGTATATGAAGGTTGTGTTATGGGAAAACATGCTAGAGAGACATTTCCTCATGATAAAACTTGGAGAGCATCAAAACAGTTGGAATTAATCCATTCTGACATCTGTAGACCAATGAGGACACTGTCCTTTGGAGGAAGTAGATACTTTATAACCTTCATAGATGACTTAAGTAGAAAGGTTTGGGTTTATTTTTTAAAATAAAAATCAGAGGCATTTAATGTGTTTGTCTTATTCAAAACTATGGTTGAAAAGCAAAGTGATCTTAAGATCAAGTGTCTAAGGACTGACAGGGGAGGTGAATATATAAGACATGAATTTAAGGATTTTTTGAAGGAGAATGGTATTCATCACCAATTAACAGCCAGTTATACCCCCCAACAGAATGGGGTGGCAGAGAGGAAAAACAGGACACTAGTTGAAATGGCAAGGTGTATGCTTAAGAGTAAACAGTTACCTAATATTTTTTTGGCTGAAGCAATAGCTTGTGCATCCTATTTGATTAATAGAGCCTTAACTAAAAGTGTTCCAAACAAAACCCCTCAAGAGGCCTGGAATGGTTTCAAGCCAAGTGTAAACTACTTGAGAACTTTTGGGTGTGTTGCTTATGCTCATATACCCAAGCAAAAAAGAGGAAAATTGGATGAGAAATCTGAAAAGACTGTATTTGTGGGATACCGTACTAATACTAAAGCTTACAAACTGTACAACCTTGTGTCCAAGAAGTAATAACTAACTGAGATCTCATTTTTTATGAAGAAAAGTATTGGGATGGACTTACCTGTGATGATGATGGTACTTGCATCCTGATTGAAGGAACTCAAGATCAAAGCAATATGACTGACACCTCTGATCAAAGTGAACCTGTAACTCCATCAAGCATGTCCACTTTAAACAATGATCAAATTACAACTAGTTCAGAAGACACATGTTTAGATAATTCATCCTCATCAAACAGGGTTAACAGGAAAACTAGAGAGGGACTTATATGAGAATACTCAAACTTTGAATATTAATGACCTGGCTGACTTTGCTTTGTTTGCAGATGTAGATCCACTACATTATGAGGAAGCCTGTTTAGACAAAAAATGGAGGGATGACATGGATAGTGATATGAACTCAATCTTAAAGAACAATACTTGGGAACTAGTGGATCGTCAAAAGTCTATAAGTGTAAGATGGATTTACAAAACCAAACTCAATGAAAAGGGTGAGGTTGACAAGCATAAAGCAAGATTAGTAGTTAAGGGTTACAAGCAACAAATTGGGATTAATTATCAAGAAGTTTTTGCACCTGTTATAAGGCTTGAAACTATATGTTTGGTCCTAGCTATAGTTGCACAACATGATTGGAATGTCCATCAAATGGACGTTAAATCAGCTTTCTTAAATGGGTATCTTGAAGAAGATGTATATGTGGACCAACCTTGTGGATACAAAAGGAAGGGGCAGGAAAATAAAGTTTGTCATTTAAAGAAGGCACTCTATGGGCTAAAACAGGCACCAAGGGCCTGGTACAGTAGGATTGAGGGACACTTCATCAAATATGGTTTTAAGAAGTGTAATTATGAACACGCTCTTTTTATAAAGAAGACAGGTAACATGATTCTCTTGGTTTGTGTTTATGTAGATGACCTTGTGTTTACAGGAAACTCAGAAGATATGATCAATGATTTCAAAAAATCCATGATGGTGGAATTTGAGATGACTGACTTAGGATTATTACACTATTTCTTGGGAATAGAGGCAAAGCAAGGAAGCCATTTTATCTCAATTTCCCAAAAGAAGGATGCTAAGGATCTTCTATCCAGATTTAACATGGAAGATTCCATGTCTGTTGCAACTCCTATGGAAATTGGGCTAAAACTTGGTAAAGGTGATAATGAAGAGGATGTGGACTCTACTCTATATAGAAGCTTGATTGGATGTCTTATGTATCTTACAACAACTAGACTTGACATCATGTTCTCAGTGAGTTTAGTGAGCAGGTTCATGGAAAATCCTAAAACGAGCCATTGGGAGGCTGCAAAATGTATACTAAGGTATGTGAAGGGCACTTTAGATCATGGAATTGTTTACTCTCAAGCACAAGATCCCAAGCTAACAGGTTTTAGTGATAGTGATTATGGGGGAAGTGTAATTAATAGCAAGAGTACTATAGGCTATGTGTTTAGTTTGGGAACAGGAGCAATCTCATGGCAGTAAAAAAAACAAAAGGTGGTGGCTTTATCTTCCACGGAAGCAGAATATATGCCTTTGTCATCTACAAGGTGTCATGCATTATGGCTTAGGGGAATTCTGGAAGAACTAGGTATGCCTCAAGGGACTGCTACTCAAATCTTCTCTGATAACAGATCTGCTATTGCATTAACCAAAAATCCAGTTTATCGTGGGAAGAGCAAGCACATAAGGATTAAATTTCACTTCATTAGAGAGCTTATCCATAATCTTGAGGTTGATGTTTTGTTCTGTGGTACTGACATCTTCATAAAATCTCTAAGTCGTGGAAGCTTCATCAAATTAAAGAAAGCACTTGGTTTTGGTAATGTCTAGCTTAAGGGGGAATATTGGTTATAAGCTAGACATGGTCTAATAAGTTATCTAAATACGTTAGTTTAATGATATGACAGTTAGGGTAGTTATGGCAGTTAATAAGTTAGTTAACCGCCAACTTTGAAAAGGTGCCTCTTTGAAGAGTTGTGTTGGTTCAGTCTTTATATATAGTTGTGTAGTTGTGTTGTAATTTAGATGATGCATATTTGATATTGAATTCTATCTATAACATATTTAGTATCTTATGGCGTATATGTGTTAGTTTTACAACAACTATTTGTACTATTTATAGGTTTATGTGTCCTTCAATTCCATGTGCTCCCATATGTATACGATTTGTACTATAATCTACACCAACTTTCAGAAACTTCTATTAGCATTACTTTATTCCTTTTGGTTCTGAAATTGTCAATGTTTTATGATAACTATAAGCACCTGATTTATTTTCCTTTTAATTACTACATATGTCAACAAGAGTAGGTGGTGAAAAGAACATCAGCATGGTCTCCACATGAAATAAGAAATCATTTATTTAAGAACAACAAATTTTGGTAATAGTAAAATAATAACCTCTACAATCTAGAATTAACATTCCATGATAAAGAAACATAATGGACAACCCATATCGTAGACGGTAATATACTTGATGCTAGGATAAAGTTAATTTTCAAAGATCGATGAAAATACGGAAAGGGGTTACCCATGATGGCAGCAGCAACCAACTTGTTTTACAATTTTGTTTTTAGAAAAGCTGTTGGCAACACATAACATTCAAGAAATAGGTGTTTTTGGACAACAGTTTGCTTCGGAAAATCCCAGCTTCTTGCTATTGTTGTTTATACGTGAATCAATTGGATTTCTTGAATCTTGATCATGTACCTGCACATGGGAAAATTTATGTAACTTGTACATAATGGTATATATCCTTAATTTTTGTAATATGAAATTTGATCATTTCATTTGTTCATAGGAAGTTGTCAACAACTAAACCTATTACACTACACATATAGTTTCCTAGTTCTAAACTAGAGGGGTGAGCATAACCGGGTACCCGATCAATTTCATGGAACCGAAACCGGAACTGCTCAGATCGGTTCTCTTTATTTTGGAAGCGGTCCCAAAACCATTGGGAACCGGTTTCGGGTACCCGATGTCAATTTTTTAACCATTTCATACAATAACAAGATTCTATTGCAAACAGCTAAGAGCCAAACCAGAGAATTTGATAGCAAACAAATAGAAAACAAATGACCAAAAACCAAAGCAATTTGGCCACTGGCCATTAACATTGTATGCATATATATTAGATAGAAGAAATCATCATGATAAGGTTGAAACTTCAGATTTAGTATCGTCAAAAGCATCAACTCCTGGCCAATTCGTTAATGATAGCAAATTATATAGTGTGCCTTTTAGGGAAACCTCTAGACTATATTCGGTAGGACGAGCTGATCTAACACTTAAGGACACTAAGGGGCTGTTTGGCAGAAACTGAATGATTTAGTGCAGTATGATTAAGTGGCCAGAATGATTAAGAGACTCTGTATGATTTAGGGTGTGTTTACTTGTGACTTATTGGGCTTAATGGGGAAACTGACTTATTCACGCAGACAAAATTGGGTGTTTACTTGTGGCTTATTCGCACAGATGTCAGCTTATTCGCACAGATGGAGAAGAGGTGTTGTCCACATTCAGCCAACAAATTGACATCCATGCCCCTGTTATTAAACACGCCTCTTTCCCTTTCATTATGTACGTCTTCTTCCAGAGTTATGAAGCTCCCATCACATATCAAGAACCCACCTCACATCAAGAAACCCTAATCTCTAATCGCTAATCTTCTTCCATGCCACTGTTATCAAGAACCCACCTCACATCAAGAAACCCTAATCTCTAATCGCTAATCTTCTTCCATGCCCCTGTTATCAAGAACCCACCTCACATCAAGAAACCCTAATCTATAATCTTCTTCCATGCCCCTGTTATCAAGAACCCTTCTGTACGTCTCCTTCTGTACGAATCGAAACCCTAATCTCTAATCGCAAGGCCCTTCTGTACGAACCCCTTCTGTACGAACCCCTTCTGTACGCCTCCTTTTCTTGATATCGATTTTGACCTCTAAATCCCCTGTTGTCGATTCCTGCTACTGTTGATTTTTGGTTTGGGAACTTTGGTGTTCTATCAGCTTGTTGGTTATTGTCTAATTTTGATTGAAATGGTGTAAAAAAATCGGTTCAAGCATTGGATTACTATTAGAAAATTTGGATTGATTTTTGAATGAGATTTGATTGGATTGATTTTTGGTTATAAGATTTGATCGGATTGCTATTATTAATTTGATGATGAGAGATGCACAATATTCATCTTCATGGGTAAAATTGTCATTTATATCGTTCAGACTGTTGATTCAGATAAAAAAGTAAACAACAACAACAATTTATCCAGACAGAAAAATTTAACCAGATTGACACATTTATCCATACAGGACTTAATGAAAATTTTGGTAAACAGGCCCTTAGTGTCAGATAGAAAATGATTGTTTGGAAACTGCTCTGAATCAACCGTCTGAATGGCATAAAATTACCATTTTACCCCCAGTTTTGTATTAAATGAAAATTAAACTTTGGATAGTAGGTTTTCATATGCACAGGTACCATTATATACAAAACCATCAAATTCAAATTCATGGTGTTCATCAAAACCATTATATACAAAACCATTATGCACATGTATTCATGGTGTTCATCAAAACCATTATATACAAAACCAATATATAATAACCATTATATACAAAACCATCAAAAACATGGTGTTCATCAAGTACCAAACAACTAGCATAGTACCAAACAGTAGGTTTTTAATATGCATAGGTACCAATTTGGAGTTCAAATACATACACACCAAATTGATTGGGTTCAAATACATACCAAAATGGAGATTATAACACCCACAAGAGAAATGGAAACCCAGAAATCAAGTAAACAGAAACCATAAAACACCCATGAAGTGAAACCCACAAACCAAAAATTGCAGATTATAACACCCACAAGAGAAGTAGAGAACAACAAACCAGATACAATCAAAACCAAATAGAAAAATGGCAGAAATCGATTTGAAGAAGAAAATGTTTATCTTTAATGAAATAAATGGCAGAAATCGATCTGCTTTGTTGTTTTCTATTTCTCTTCAATATAAACCAGTATAAATGTATACCTCTTAAATGGTAGAAATCGATTGTATCTAGAAGCAGAAATCGACCTCGTGCGATCGATTTAAGGGAGAAATCGATGGTGTATCTGGTGCGATCGATGGTGAGGTAGAGATAGATTAGGGCGTGCGTCGTTGAGAGAGAGGGGCAATGGTGGAAAAAGTGAAGTCTGAACGAAATAGGGGAGGGAGGGGGTTTTGAGCGATACAGATGGTTTTGAGCGACACAAACAGTTTAAAATGGGTAGCCAAACAGCTTCTTGTCTGACCGATTCAGACATTAACATCTGAATGGCTTCATTCAGATGCAAACAAACAACCCCTAACATTATAAAAGAATGATATGGTAAGTTGGTAACCAAGGTAGTTTATTAATTCTTTTAAATATATAAAATATATATACTTTTTAAAAACAGCGGGTACCCGCCCGGTCTCGGAACCGGTCCCGACGGGTAACGATTCCAAAAAAATGAGAACCAGAACCAAAACTAGTCTCGATCGGTTCCGTATTTTAGGAATCGGAACCAATCACATCGGTTTCGGTTCCGGAATCGGCAGTTCCAGAGCGGTTTCGGTTCCAAAGGCGGGTACCTAGTTCCGATGCTCACCCCTATTCTAGACATATGGAACGGACACATAACAAGTATGAAAAAATAACATTCATTAGCAAACAATTAACCTATTATACTATAAAGGGGCTTACTGCTTGTTTTTTTATAGAGCTTGATATGTGTTTTTCATGACATTGACATGTGTTTCTTTTCATAGAGCTTGATATGTGTTTTTCATGACATTGATATGTGTTTTCTTTTCATAGAGCTTAATATGTGTTTTTCATGACATTGATATGTGTTTTCTTTTCATAGAGCTTCATTTGTGTTTTCATGACATTGATATGTGTTTGGTTAAACATCATATGAAAGTTATACCAATATGGGATTCTTTCTTGTGTGGTTAGTGATGGACGAGAATGTACATATAAGATGGACAAATGAAATTATCAAATGCTTTATAGAGACTTGTATAGAAGAGGTCAATAAAATAGGTCAAAACGACAATAGCCTTACGAAAGAAACTTGGACAAAGTTGGCAACAAAGCTTGAGGAAGTGTGTCACGTCAAACTCACGCAAAAGCTGTTGAAAAATCAATACGATTATCTAAATTGAAAGTACTCGGGATGGGTGTTCTTAAGGAATAAAACAGGGAATATTTATGACCCTGCTATGGACATGTTTAACTTATCAAATCAAGAATGGGAAGAATTTTTCAAGGTTAGTTTTAATTCTTTTTTGCATTTTTAGAAAGTAATGAACATAGTACCAGTAGTATATAAATATTTTTCTTTAATTTGGATGCAAGGACATCTAAAAGCAAAAACTTTAAAAACGTCACCACTGGCATTTCCTGAATTATGTATTGCTTTATTCGAGGAGACTTCCGCTACTGGATCTCGTGTTTATGCCCCTAGTTCAACTCGTGAGAGGACTGTAGTTTCATCATCATCATCATCATCATTTACGTCTCATACCACACTACTCAAATCGAGGAGGAGGAAGATGATGACGAGGAAGGATAAAAGGTTACACCAAGTCCACATTCGTCTAGACCGAATAAGAAGAGTATAATCAAGGTCAACATGGATTAATTAGCTTTTAAAATGAGGGGTGCACTTCACACACTTGTTACACGACAACCCACAATTGTTGCACAACCCACCACAACCCTTGATGTTTGTCTTGAATGGTTGAACACTCTTGGCCTTGAAAAAATGGACCCTCTTTACAAAGCAACCATTGACATTTTGGCCATACAACTTTGTTAACAGAGACATGGTTGATCAACTCTCCAGACCCTGATATATTAAAAGACTGGATTTTGATGACGATAAGAAGATTGAGATTTATTGAGTAGTTTTTGGACAAGTTATTTGTTTTATGTGTTGGTATTTGGACATGTTTATGTTTTGGTATTTGGATAATGGTTTATTATGTGAACAAGTTTTTGGAATTTGGATGGGATGATGTTTTATTATTTGGACAAGTTTTTGGTATTTGGATGATTATTTATTTGAACAAGTTTTTATTATTTGTCACAGGTTCATCATAGATGATGATCAAGAAGCAATACTTCTCATTCTTATGTTCTTGTATATGTATTACTTGCAATCAATTCATTTGGAAAGGAAAAGAGATAATACGTCTGCAATGACTTGACGTCCATTTACGGATGAGCTTGAAGGTAACGATCGGCAATGTATTGATTTGTTACGAATGTCCCGTGATGCTTCCGTTCAACTATGTATCACTTTAAAGCAAAAGGTTGGCTAACGAATAATAAACACATATTGGTCGAAGAAAACATGGCTATCTTTCTGATGATTATAGGTCACAATCAACGTTATAGAGTGCAGAAAAAACAGGTTCCGACACTCAACACAAACCATCCATAAAAAAATTCATGAAGTGTTGGATAAAATGATCGTGTTCTCCAAACAGATCATAGTTCCTACATCATTCGATTCTAATCCAGATATTGGCTTGGAGTTTATGGCATATACAAATACGCGAAGGTTCATCATAAATATTATCTATGTGATGCTGCATATACAAATACGCGAAGGTTTATGGCACCGTATCGTAATGTAAGATATTGGCTTGGAGTTTTTGTCAACGACGTGCAATGAACAAGTATGAAAAGTTTAATAATTCTCATGCAAAACTTAGAAATGTTATTGAACGTGCTTATGGTGTACTGAAAGCACGCTTTCCAATATTGAAAAGAATGACACGTTTTTTTACTTGCGGTTCAAAGAGACATTGTTATTGAATGTTTTGCGGTTCACAACTTCATACGAAAGGAAGGTTTAAGCGATGCGTTATTTTCTAAATACGATCAAACCAATAAGCAAGGGGACGGTGGCGATGATGAGGCTGAAGAGGTTCAATCGCATGTGAGTACCACTCACCAAACATATATGGTTACTTTAAGAGAAGAAATTGCAACACAATTAATGCAAAATGGAGATTGATTTTAGTTGTTATGAGACTTGTTGTATTTGAATCAATTGACGTATTTAAGTTGAATTTTTGAATGTGTTAAAATGGATGGTAGTATAATTTGATTAAAATGAATATATGCTTTTATAAATTCAACATCATAACATTCTCAGAGATAAAATATATAATTATACATATTCAGACGTTTGTCAGCAGACAAAAACAAACAATCTAACTGATTCAGATTTAAGACTTCAGCACCACCTCTTAAAAATCAGAAGTGAAGTTAGACTTCAGACTTCAGCACCTGTTAAAAAACAAACGTTACCTTAGTCTAATTTCCTAACTTTAATCTTAACGATCGAATATATGATCACACTAGTCCAGACAAAACTTAGTTAGATTTTCACTAAGTTTAACTAGGGGTGAGCATCGGAACTGGGTACCCGCCTTTGGAACCAGAACCGCTCCGGAACCGGAACCGATGTGATTGGTTCCGATTCTGGTTCCTAAAATACGGAACCGATCGAGATTGGTTCCGGTTCTGGTTCTCATTTTTTTGGAACCGTTATCCGTCGGGACCGGTACCGGGACCGGGTATCTGGCGGGTACCCGATGTTTTTAAAAAGTATATATTTTATATATTTAAAAGACTTAATAAACTACCTTTTAGAGTTTGGTTACCAGATCGTTCTTTTATAATGTTAGTGTCCTTAAGTGTTAGATCAACTCGTTCCACCGAATATAGTCTAGAGGTTTCCCTAAAAGGTGCACAATATAATTTACTACCATTAACGAATTGCCCAAGAGTTGATGCTTTTGACGATACTTAATCTGAAGTTTCAGCCTTATCATGATGATTACTTCTATCTAATATCTATGCATACATTGTTAATGGCCAGTGGCCTAATTGCTTTGGTTTTTGGTCATTTGTTTGCTATTTTTTTGGTGTCAAATTCTCTGGTTTGGCTCTTAGTTGTTTGCAATAGAGATTTTTTTATTGTATGAAATGATTAAAAAATGACATCGGGTACTCGAAACCGGAACCGATTCCAAAATAAAGAGAACTGATCTGAGCGGTTCCGGTTCCGATTCCTTCCGGTTCCATGAAATTTAGTCGGGTACCCGGTTATGCTCACCCCAAAGTTTAACTCTTCATAAATTCCAAAAACTTCGGGGCCCTCCCCCTAGAACCCCGCAAGAGGGTACGACCCTCCTGACCCCCGCTCTATGACGATCTGAGGTGATAGGAGTAAGTAACATTGATAACACTAAAATCATCAACACCTTACCAAGTAACATTGTCATTTATCAAAATAGATTAACGGTTCTTACTTGTTAAACACTATCTAGGTAAGATTATTTATATTTGACTCTTACCCGGAAAGATTCTTGGTCATTGTCATGCTCAATCAGATAAGGTAAGCCCTCACTTGGTCAACGTTCCCATAGTCCAACTCATAAGAGTTCACATATGAAATAATAATAATAATACGATCATGGTGCCTACTAAAGCAATTGCTTCAAAGTGAGTACATAAAAACTCATCACTTTCCAAACTGAAGCACTGACTTCAAAGGGAGGACATCAAAACTCATGACTTTCCCTGGTTATTATCCTATGGATCTATTGCATTCCGGTCTAAATTAAATGACTCCGAATTGAATGACTAACACACATGTAATTCCCAAACTAAATATGCAATAGATGCAAATCACACCCAAATATCAACATTGAGGTTATTTAAACCGAGCAAAGTCCTAGAAATTTATTGAGTCGATATCAAATCAATGAACTTCACAACTTACTTGACTAATCAAAAAATCAATATAAGCAAATAAAATACATGTATCCTACATTTATGCTACTTATGCACCAAATGTAAGAACAAATCTAAAACTCATTATTGGCAGGGGTAAATGTAAATCATCACTAGATGATAGTCATCCAATTCATATTTCTAAAATGTCAACGTAATTTAAAAATATTCATTTTTTTGGTCGTTTTATAAACGCCAAATACTCTAAAGTAGGGGCGAGCAAAACCCGAACCACCCGATCGACCCCGACCCCGAATAAGCCGAAAAACACCTACCCGAGAAACTGCAACCCGAATTACCCGAAGCCGAGGTTTATGGTCGGGTATTTCGGTTCGAGTTGGGTCTCCGTTTCCCACACCCGATCCGACCCGAAACCCGAATATGTATTTTTTTTTAAATTATTATTTAAATGTCTCCTCTACTCCACTCATACATGCTTCTATAAATAATAATAATAATTCATATTTTAATTAATAACTTGAAAACCCATAAATAATATATATTCAGATTTAGAAGATAAAAACAAGTTACTGGAAAGCATGATGACTTTCTCTTTGGAGGTGAATTCAAGCAGAGCATCTTCAAGATAGCCTGATTACTAATCATGTGAATACAAGGGTGAGAGATCATGGAACAGAAGAGTGTTGTTCATGTCCATAGCTGAACCATATATAACCTACCAAATTAGCATATACTGATATACATACATACGTATAACTATAATATATAGAGAGAGAGGGGGGGGAGGGTTGGAATCAAGGTTGAAAACGGGCTGAAACAGGAATGAAAATAAGCTGGAATCAGGCCCAACCCGAATTGACCCGATCCGAAAACCCGAACCTCGATCCCCGAACTGTAGTTTGGACGGGTTTCGGGTTCCACATATCCCATCCGAAACCCGATCGGGTTATGGGTTTTGGGCCCCGACCCAACCCGACCGATGCTCACCCCTACTCTAAAGGGACATTAATGCCAAAAGCTCCCCAAAATCTTCATTTGTGGGTTAAAACCATCAAATGCATGGTACATGATTTATCATTCGAGAAAGCAAACTATTCAATAATTATGTATTCTCTCAAATATTATGCAAACCGTATAACAAGGCATTAAACACCATCATGTGTGTAACAACTCATCAAGAGATAAAATTATAGTGTTTATATTTCCAAAATATCTAGTAACCCCACAATATGCATTTCCACAAATTCTTATGAAGTCAAATGCACTCAAATTGTAATAAACTCAAATAAACATTATAGTACACAATAAATTATAAATAAAACATTTGGAAACTCAAATCAAGACATTTCTGTCATGTACATATGTAACGTCTCATAAAACATAACATGCAAAAACAATAGATTAAGCATTTGAATTACATAAAGAAACTTGTCTTTAGTCCTTCTTTAATCTAAACTAGACAAAATTGGGCAGCGGAACTTCTAGTCCACAGCCGAGAACTTCTATCTATACTATAACAGCCAAAACTTGGAGTCTCTCTAGCTCCACTCCTTCGTATGTCCTCTCCTAGTTCTTACCTGAAGAACCAGCGGTGCGCTTACCTGAAAATGGTTTGGTTTTTGAAAAGCGAGGGTTAGACCAAAAGGTCTAGTGAATTCCCTCCATAAAACATGTATCACAGTATAAACTCATTTTATTTAAAACAGTTCACATTCTTCATATAATCATCATTCAAGGTTCAACACCGGGTTCAAGGATCGCATAAGCTACCACGATCGGGGGCCTAACGGACACCCTCTCGGCTACACCGGAGTCCAAGTGGACCCCCTTCTATCCGAGTAGGAAGGAAACAAATTCCATCCTACAAGCTGACTACATATGCCCAAAGGATTATCGAATCCTAAGGTACCCTGATCCCACCGTGTAAACCGACTCCACATAGCATACACATAACGTATCGAAATTCCATGCATGAAAACTTTAAACATCATTTCATTTGCTGAATAAACCTCTTTAAATAAATCATGCAGTTCATGGAAAGCATGCGTAACATTTATAAAACAGTTCATGCTCGTAAATGAAACCATAACCAGTAAAACCTAGTACGTCAAAAAGGGTTTAGGGAACTCGCCTTGATGATACTGAACGCACACTCGTTCTACTCTCGAGTTAAACAAACTTGACACCTAAAAGATCAGACATTTCTTAATCAGTAATAAACATCCAGAACTACTTACCGGGTGCATAGCACTTACCGGGTGCAGCGACTTACCAATTCCACACTACTTACCGAGCACATGCCACTTACCGAGTACACACTGCTTACCGGGTACAAAACATACGGTAACCAGGATTTCCCGGTAAGATTACTTACCCGGGAACTCATCATCCGGTAAACACCAATCTACCAGGTAACTACTAACTAGGGCACGCCCGGTAACCTCCCCTCTGCCCGGTAACTACGACTGGAAGAAAAACCCACTTCCTTAAAATGATTAAAATCCGATTTTCTGGTATAAGCTTAATTAGACAAGCACAAGGGTTCAACCACCAATCATAAACACTCAATTATTCCGTATCTTAACCTCTAAACCGATACTTACTAATCAAAAACCTAAAATCCTCTTTCAAAACATTAGGGTGGAGAACACAGTAAACTTAAGGTTTTTCATCCAAAATCTTAGACAACACAGAAGAGATGATCACAAGAAACAAGGAGAAGAGTTTTAGATGAATTTACCTTCAATGCTTTCTTCCAAAATTCTGATTTCTCCAAAGTTCCTTCTTCTCTTCCCTTTTCTTCTTCTAGCCGTCAAACACTCCAACACAAGAATGATACTGATTAAAAATAAAGGATGCCCTAGGGATTTGGAGCCATTTATACTTCTCATAAATTGCCAATAAGTCCCTCAACACCAACTTTCATTCTTTAGACTTCGGCCACCAAACTTTCACATTTTCTAGAAAAACCCGGTTGTTACAACATAGGTTTCACAAATCAGCTTGAAACTCGTATTAATAGGTTATGTTAAACCTAGTTTTCAAACCTAACGTCTAGCTTCCAAAAGTGAAGATTTGAGATCCATAAGTAAATCTCCATAAGAAAACACCTCAAGACCATCATCCAAGCCAAAAAACACTCAATAACACAAGATTCAAATTCCTAAAGATCCCCAAAATAGAACTCAAAGTACCCAAAAAAACTTACATCTTCAAGATCTTAAAATCTCCCACTATAGATCTTCAATCCTTGTTACTCACTCCATTTGCTCCAAAAAAATCTCTCAAAAATTGACACTCAAGGAGCTAAAATCGCCCAATGTGAAGAAATGAGGAATAACCCTTGAAAACGATTTGAAAACACTCAAGGATGCGTCTTGTGAGCTTGATTGAGATCTAAGTAGCGAGCCAATTCGCTCGTGTACCGTCTTGTGCCCCCAGGTCGTGGGCCAAGTCACGTATGCCTCTGATTTGTGCTCTTAGACCTAGTCCGCGACCCAAGTCACATAGACACCATTTTTGCCCAAAAACTTTTCTTTTTAACCATAATCAATCCCTCAGCAAGCCATAGGTTTTGAATACTATAAATACCCATATCTAGAACTTTATAACAATGATACTTTGGTCAAATCCCATAATCGTATTATGACAAATTCGTGGGTGTCACACTTATGGTTGCCAACCATGACCTTTGTAGCCTTTTATCTGCTTAAGTAAATAACAAATTCCGATATCATATATCGTCTATCTGAGCATGCATGTGGTTCTTGATCTCATTCCATCAAGGGGCCTGTCATGCAAGATGGACAAATCCTTATATTTGATAACTAGGTTCGAATCGTGTATTACACGAGTAATTTAAAAAATTAAATCATGCCAGAAAACTTATCAACTATTATGAAAGATTAATTTAAAGTGAATTGACGAGAAACATAACAATTTGACTTTGAAAATATCATTAACTAACTATCTGTTGATAATTGATATTATGCAGTTCAATTAAAATTAGATGAAATAATATAATCATGATTAAGAAAGTATAAATAATTAAATATACTATACTAAAATATTTGCATATTTATATTTTTGAAAAATGTTCGAACTTATAATCCAAAATTCAGTTGATAAGTGATATTTTTTTCCAAGTAATTAAATCTTTTATGATAATTCTAAGGGTGTTTCGTTGACAGAATGGAATTTGATAGAATTGTAATTCGTCGAAGGAATTCAACTTTGAAGTAAAAATTGATATGAAATTCCAAAAAGAAAAATCACGACAATTTAGTGATTATTTGTATCAAATCCCATATTAATTTCGTCAAATCCCATACTAATCACGACACATTAATTCGTATATATTTATGATATTTGATAATATAATTAAATCCAAAAATATTCAATATTTGACTCATTTCGAAGGTATTGACGAAACGATTACAATGATATAATTTGTAAAAAATAGAAATGTTTTTAATGCATTTTAGTTCATATACATTATTTATGTTAATATGATAAGAGTCTAAAAAAAAAAGTAAGGGATTAAAAGTAAACTACATACCTAATTATAAAGGTAGTAAATGTAACGTATAAATTAAAAAAATTGAATTAAGGAGAGATTTAAGGAAGAGTGGATGTGAGTCTACTAATTGAACTTATAATGTAAACTGCGTCCAAATACATGTTTAGGCGGGAAAATACTAAAATCGGCTCACCAGAAGACGACACGTGGCATGCTAGTTACTTATTTATTATATGTATAGATTTAACTATCATCTCATGATATTATCACACAACCAATGATTATTATGTTACCTTTTTTAGAGGAAAACTCCAGACAATTTTATAAAACAAATAAAGGAAGAAACAAGAGGCAAAACGCCAAGTCCAAAGCCAAAATGGCAAAACAAAAGTACTCCGACACCAAACCATACCATGCAACAATCAACCAAAACTCATATGACTATAAATACACACTCATATGACATCCTATGTAGTGTTCTCATATCCTTACATACAAATCCATACGTATACCAGTTACTATAATATTTTTTCAATATCGAGCCCAACTAATATTTGACTAATCATCTAAGGTTATAATTATATTCAAATACAATATAAACATAACAATTAGCAATGTATTTTATTAATCATAACTAAATATTTACAATCATCTAATAATTGACTTTTGGGCAAATCACTAACAATTTGGTCATTGGGTTTTTTCTTCCTTATTCTTCATATGTTGATCTTCAATGTGAGAATTAGTTGCTCTTAACGACTACAATAAATTAGCCTAAAAAGAGCTAAGTGTTTATCGGATGTTTGTCAACCATATGAAGGGCACAACAAATTCGAGAAAATCTTTATCCAATTGTCATTGCATAATCACCCGTATATGTAAAGGATCTAACATCAATGTCAACCTAGGATGATGATTTTACTAGAATAAAGTTGATAATAGACCAAAGTAGTAAAATTAACGAATTAAGCAAATACGTGTATTTGGTGACGAGTCAAAAATATTTAAGAATGATTTGGATTATAAAATATTCAAGTTTAAGTTGATGGTATCAAGTTTCGGTGGAAGTT
Source organism: Saussurea involucrata (assembly GCA_033807775.1). Classification (NCBI taxonomy): domain Eukaryota; kingdom Viridiplantae; phylum Streptophyta; class Magnoliopsida; order Asterales; family Asteraceae; genus Saussurea; species Saussurea involucrata. Next base: position 55,341,688 of record CM066316.1, read on the forward strand.
ACACGATATAAGAAATTAGAGATATCTTGTTTAGAGTTAAGAATGGTTCAAAGTAACCGTTTTGGTTCAATGACTAAATTGTCTATTGTATTTCTCAATCAATGTCATTTGGAGTTACTTTGCATCAATCTGGTCTACTTTACTAAAATTTCACCTAGATTTCATAAACCCTAAATCAAGAACACAATATAAAATTAATAAAAACAAGAACAACACAATAAAAAAAGTGCATATAACCCCAAAGACCTGATACAAAACTAGAATTTTCACCGAAGAAAGTGAAAGTGTGGCATTGTTTGTCGAAATCCGAGAACCTCCGACTCGGAATATCGTATCATGGTCAACCAATTAGAAGTATTACCCAATACCACCGTCGGTCAAGAAACATTGTGGATGAACTTGTCAATATCCTCATTTGTTGACTGAACCAGAGAAGCCGTGCACATCTTCAACTTGAAGACACAAACATTAGAATGACGAATGAGATTGTTGGCCCAAATTGAAAGAAAAACGATGAAGAAAGATTGCATTTAGTTTCTTGAGGTGGTTTGTCATCTAGTTGAATGAAAAATGATACGTTTTGAAGAATCAAATATATGTAAATCAAAGTAGATGACGGGAGTAACAGTAGGTCAAAAGATTTCCAAAATTTAAACGCCCACATTCACATTACGGCTCACTTCATTTAAAACTTAATAAAATTTTAAGGAACTAATATTAAATTTTACCAAATATTTCTAAAAAAATATAATAAATTAAAAGGATTAATTTTAAAAAAGTGAAAAAGTTATTTGATTCAATCATTCCATACGGTTTTTGGGCGTTTAAAATCTGAAAACCTTCCCACCAACCGTCACTCCCACCACACCACCATCTCCTCCGATTTACAGATCTTCAAAACTTCCCAATTTCATACACCTAACTACATGACAAACCCTACCTCAACAAACTAAATGCAATCTTTCTTCATCATCTTCATCGTTTTTCTTTCAATTTGGGCCAACAAACACTCTAATGCCTGCGTTTTCACCTTGAAAATGCACCACCGCTTCTCCGACCCCGTCAAAAAGTGGTCGGAAGGTATCAATAAGTTCACCGCCGGTGATTTTCCGGCCAAAGGCAGTGTTGAATACTATTCTCAGTTGGCCGACCATGACAAGATTTTCCGAGGTCGGAGACTCTCCGATTCCGGCGAACAACGCCTTACTTTCTCCGATGGGAATTCTAGTTTCCGTATCAGCTCTTTGGGCTTGTACGTATCTTTATTTACTTATTTCCGTGTTCTTGTTTTCTTTTATTTATTTATGTATTTATCTCAAGTTCTTGATTTAGGGTTTGTGAAATTGTGAATTTAGGAAGTAGAAAAGTGGATACACATTCAATCCATATTCTTCTTAATCTATTTTCTTCTTCATGATGAATAAAGTTATTGGTAATTTACGCGATCATTAATTTCAATCTAGGGTTTCCTCTAGGGGTTTGGGGGTGGATGCAATATTTTGTCATATGATCAAACAACAGAATGTGTTAGCTAGTATTACATGATTTACTGAAGCAAACTAAATATGAATACCAAGAAATTAATGCAGAGTTTAAATCAAATGGAGCTCTAATTTTGATAACAAAATTCCAAGTCAGTGCACAGAAATGACAATTAAACAAGGTTTTTGGTTTGCAGGTTCTAATTATGTGTTGTTTTTGTTAACATAGTTTGCATTACACAACGGTTTCATTGGGGACGCCAGGGCAGAAGTTTATGGTGGCACTTGATACCGGGAGTGATCTATTCTGGGTGCCGTGCGATTGCAGTAGATGTGCCTCCATTGATAACACAGCTTATAGCTCAGTATGTTACTTTTTTATTTTCTAGTTTTTCCCATAAGAATGGATTATCCCTATGTTCCAAGTAAATTGTGTTGAATCCCTTAAATCCTGATAAACTAGGTGGAATCTTATAAACTATGGTCAATATCATCGATTCTTCGTATTTCTAACAGTTATAAATTAGTGGCTTAAATTTGCCAGAACAAGAGAAGTTGCAATTAATATGGGTGTTCCATAATGGAAACTGTTGCAAATTTAATACGATGAACTATGGATAAAAGATGTATGCAGAATTGACAGACCATACCCCTACTCCAAGGGGTAGAGAGACTGTTTAATTGGAATCCTTAAACTAAATTGGTCAAATGCTAAAATGGTTCTCAAGAACAGAAAAACCATGGTTAGGCTATTGAACTATGCTATGTGTTTCACCATTAACATCTCATTTTCTTGTATTGGTAATTTTCTTAGGAATTTAAGTTGAGCATATACAGCCCAAAGGGATCATCAACAAGCAAAAAGATTACGTGCAACCACAGTATGTGCACCCATCGCCATGAATGTCCAGGAAGCGAAGCATTTAATACTTGCCCCTATTCTGTTTCTTATGTCTCATCTCAAACTTCAACTTCCGGGATTTTAATGGAGGATCTTCTGCACTTAGAAACAGAGGATAGCAATGGTGAAATCATTGATGCCTTTGTCACTTTTGGGTAAATTCCTTATATCCCTTTCCTTAAGTAGACATAAAGTCCTATTCGCTACAAAATTGTAATTCTATTTGAAATTTGCAGATGTGGGCAGGTGCAAAGTGGTTCGTTTCTAGACATTGCTGCTCCAAATGGTCTTTTTGGGCTCGGTTTTGAAAAAATATCAGTTCCTAGCATATTATCTAGAGAAGGTTACACATCAGATTCTTTCTCTATGTGTTTTGGACATGATGGAACTGGTAGGATCAGTTTCGGTGATAAAGGAAGCCTTGATCAGGAAGTCACACCCTTTAATTTAGATTCATCACAGTAAGTTGATTCTCAACTTTTTACATTTTCCAATTTCCAATTTCCATTTTCCATTTTCCATTTTCCAGTTTCCATTTTCCAATTTGGTTTTCTTGTGCAGTCCGACCTACAATATTACAGTAACGCAGCTTCGTGTTGGTTCCTCTCTTATTGACTCGTGTTTCACGGCTCTTTTTGATTCGGGTACCTCCTTCACCTATCTGGTGGACCCACATTATACGAGGCTGACACAGAGGGTAAGCAAATCTAGAAACGTAAAGAATATCTGGGATTTGTTTTTTTATACTTTTTTAAAACTTGACTATTTGTTCTTCAACAGTTCCATGCACAAACGAAAGATTCACGACACCCAACTGATCAGAGGATTCCTTTTGAATATTGTTATGATATGAAGTATACTTCTAATCTTGTCTCTTTGTTCAAGTTTCCATGTCTTTTGGTGCTGAACTTTATTTGATCATCTGCTCATTATATGTGTAGTCCTAATGCAAATACTAGTCTGATCCCGAGTATGAGCTTAACCATGAAAGGGGAAGGTCAATTTTTCATCTACGATCCGGTTATTGTTATCTCCACAAATGTAAGCCACGTGATAAATTTTTTAAACATATATTGATGGCTTTCTTGCTTATAATTATTGCCATACTTGTGATGCAGCGGGAAGTTGTATACTGTCTGGCTGTTATCAGAAGTGCTGAACTGAACATCATTGGTCGTAAGTCCTCAATTACCCATACATGCATGCACATTTACATATATACATATAGGGTCGAGTTCAGGGAAAACCTCAAAAAATGCAAAACTGAGGAACACCCTGGTACCCCTTCATCTGGATGGTATGCACTTGTGCATACAAGTAATTTGTAACATGCACACGTGTTTTATGCACGCGTGACTTATGAATTTGTGCATATGCACGTGTGCATATTACAAAGTACTTGTATGCACAAGTGCATACCGTCTAGATGAATGGCTACGAGGGTGTTCCTCAGTTTTCCATTTTTTTGAGGTTTTCCCATGAACCTCCCTCTATACATATATACATAGATACATATATACATACATAAACTAAGGTGGGGTCTGGGGGTGACTGGTGAGATGTATGCACTGACTTCTGTTCAAATATTTTGTTATAGATACATACATATACATATACATATACATATGAGTGTGTATATATATAACTTAGTTGGTTGATCCTTATACAGAGAACTTCATGACTGGCTACCGCATCGTATTTGATAGAGAAGAACTTGTTCTTGGCTGGAAGAAGTCCGATTGTAAGTTAGCGTTGCATGAAACAATTTGCCAAATAAATAGAGAAAGAAATTAATATCTGACAGGTGTTTTTCAATGAAGGTTATGACATTGAGATTTCAAGTGATTCGCGTTCGACACCTTTGAATCCCAACAATGTTCCTCCTGCTGTTGCGGCTGGGCTACAAGGTCGGACCCAAAACACGGCTCGGACCTCTGTTGGTTCACCGTTTTACAGTAAGCGTTTTTGTTATTCGACTCAAACGTCTCTTTTTCTTTTGTTCCTATTCTTTTTTTCGTCATAGCTCATTTTTTGTTCTTGAAAAAGAACTCGATGGGAAATCTTATACAATTTTTTGTTGATGCCCCAGAACTCGATTTTCGATAGCAAATAGTGTAAATAGCACATTAGAAGTGATCATTTTGGTAAATATAATTCATGTTTGGAGTTTTCGACCAACTTTTGGTGGATTCAGACAGTTGTTTTTGCGACAAACCAAACTGCAAGGGCGGTTTATAAGAAATTTTATGAACATTTTGATTAGTATGTTTTTGCGACAAACCAAGCTGGGCAAACCTGAGCATAAAAGTGATATTTGGTCTGCACAATTTTAGCTTAGTATGTATCATGGGATTTAAATCATGGACTAATATAATTAAATTAAATAAAAAATATAACTTAAAATACAGGTAAAACCGTAAAACATAACTATAGTCTGTATATGATTGTAGTGTCTTGTATAAAAATAACGAAAATTTACAAATACAACCTAAAGTAGAGTTCAGTTCGGGAGGGTGAGAAATTACGGTTCGTGAAGAGTTCCGACTTATACCAAAGTGTGAGCAAACAAGTGGAAGACTAAGGGGTTGGTTCAGTCCGGGAATGAAAATGGGGCTTTCATTTCCCCGGTTTAACTTGTAATGGAAATTTGGGCTTATGGAGGAAGGAGCCCATTATATTATATTACATAAAACCAAACAATTCTTCTTATTTTTATTTCAATTTATTACTGTTTAATACCTCTAACCAAACATCATGGTGGAAAATGCAACAAAAAGTAACGAATAGGTACATTGAAAAACATGCAAAAAAGTAAGGAAGACAGAACACATACAACACATGAAAGGTCAAACAATGCATTACCCCACGTAAAATGTGTTGGTGATTTTAGTGTCATCAATCATTTTGGTGTAATTGTGATTTAATTGAGATCGATTAAGACGATAAGGCAAACATACGTAAGTTAGGAGGAGCGGAGTGCACACTTACAAGTTTCCATTATCATCTTAGATCGACTTAAAGCGGTGTCGAAGTTCGAAAAGACTAGAATTTTCTTTGAGGGCTGTCGCTGAAAAGCTGAAAGTTGTCGCTGAAAGCTATCGGCTGTCGCTAATAAGTGCTGTCAATTTTGATCTTATCCATAAGCGGTTGTAACCGTTTTGTAACCGCTTGTAACCGTCGATTTCTTTCTATAAATATGTGATCGAGAATTTGGATAACGATATATAGTTCTCATATCATAGCCTTTGGTGTGAGAAAATCTTAAGAATTATCCCAATACAAAGTTCGTGAACCCAAGGCTTATAGGGTCGAATTGTTGTATTCGGAAAGTGCCTTTCCGACACGATTCTTAAGATTATCCGGTCTCGACACCATCATACAATTACAAAAGTTCTAACATTCGAATACAACAATTTCTGTTTGATTAACGATGGCAAATCGAGAGGAATCCGTTCGTGATATGACTTCGAAATTCGGCAAACTAGATAAGTTTCTAGGAAACGATTTTCGTCGATGGCAAAAGAAGATGCACTTTCTTCTCACCACTTTGAAGGTTGCGTATGTTCTTAGCACCCCCATGCCGGAGATCGATGAAGATTCAACTTTGGAGGCAATCCGACGTAAAAACAAATGGGAGAATGACGACTACATATGCCGTGGGCATATTCTTAACGGTATGTCTGATGCTTTATTTGATATTTACCAAAATGTAGAATCATCAAAAGAATTATGGGATGTCTTGGAATCGAAATACCTGGCCGATGATGCTTCGAGTAAGAAGTTCCTTGTAAGTAACTTTAATAATTACAAGATGATCGATTCCAGACCCGTAATGGAGCAATACAACAAATTGCTCCGGATTCTTGGTCAATATACTCAACACCATATGCATATGGATGAATCCATATCGGTGTCGAGCATAATTGACAAGTTGCCACCATCATGGAAAGACTTCAAACACACACTTAAACACAAAAAGGAAGAACTTTCTTTGGTGCAACTTGGGAGCCACTTACGTATTGAGGAATCACTACGTGTGCAAGAAAGTGGTAAGACCAAGGATAAGGATATCCCAAGTTCATCCAATGTCAACATGGTTGAGGAGCGTAAGAACACGATCAAGAAGAAATTCGACAAAGGTAAAAAACGGATGTTCGACAATCCCAAACATGGACCCAACAAAAAGTCAAAAATGACTTGTTGGATCTGTGGTCGAACAGGACATTTCAAACGAGATTGTCGAGTTGGTAAAGGTAACAAGAATGGAGCGAGTACGAGTGGTGCGGGACAAGGGTCGAACGACCAACCCCCAAATCAAGGTCAAAACTCGATCATTTCTAATAATTCAAGTATGAATTATGTACCACTAATTCCTATGCATTTTATGTACAGGATGATAATATTGCGTGGTGGGTAGACTCGGGTGCCATGAGTCACGTGTGCAAGGATCGAAGATGGTTCAAGAAGTTCGAACCGGTGGAAGATGGATCGGTCTTGCATATGGGCAACGAGTCTAGTGCTCCAATATTGGGTCGTGGTTGTGTGGATTTGAAGTTTAGCTCTGGGAATTTGTTGAAATTAAACAATGTTTTATTTGTACCTAATATCCGGAAGAATCTAGTCTCCGGAAGTGTGTTGAACAAATTAGGTTTTAAACAAGTATATGAAAGCGATAAGTATGTACTATCGCGGTGTGGTATGTTTATTGGATTTGGTTACTACAATTCTGGGATGTTTATGTTAAATATAATAAATGAATTTGGTTGTGAAAATTCTGTTTGCATGGTAGATAATAGCAATTTGCCCTTTCTTTGGCATGCTAGACTTGGACACGTGCATTACAAAAGAATGCATGAAATGTCCAAGGATGGCATGATGCCTTCCTTTAATTTGAATTTGGAAAAGTGTAAGACTTGCATGCTTACAAAAATCACACGTCAACCTTTTCCTAAAATTAAAAGATCATCTATGGTTTTGGATTTAATCCATAGTGATCTGTGTGACTTGCATGCGACTCCTTCACTTGGAAATAAAAAGTATTTTGCTACATTTATAGACGCCGCTTCGAGATTTTGTTATATTTTTCTACTCCATTCGAAGGACGAAGTTTTAGAAAAATTTAAGATTTATAAAACCGAAGTGGAATTGCAGCAAAATATTTTAATTAAAAAGTTGAGAACCGATAGAGGCGGTGAATACTTTGATCCTCTATATTTCCAATCTGTTGGAATTATACACGAGACCACGGCACCGTATACACCTCAACAAAATGGTGTTGCGGAACGAAAGAATCGAGTTTTAAAAGAAATGGTTAACTCGATGTTATCCTACTCCGATCTTAGTGACGGATTTTGGGGTGAAGCCATGTTGACGGCTTGCTATGTTTTGAACCGGGTACCAAACAAAAGGAGTAAGGATACTCCTTATGAACTTTGGTTCAAGAAGAAACCAAACTTAAATTATTTACGAGTTTGGGGTTGCCGAGCTGTGGTAAGGTTAACGGATCCCAAAAGAAAAACTTTGGGAGAAAGAGGAATCGATTGTATATTCATCGGATATGCCGAGCATTCAAAGGCATATCGGTTCTATGTTATTGAACCCAACGACTCTATTTCGTTTAACACCGTTATAGAATCAAGGGATGCAATATTCGATGAGAATCGATTTACCTCGATTCCAAGACCGAAAGATGTGATTCCAAGTACGAGTGGAATCAAAGATAGTGGAAAAGAAAAAGAAATTTCTTTGGAACTTCCCGAACCTCGAAGAAGTTAACGAGAAAGGATTGAGAAATCTTTTGGTTCCGACTTTCAACTATATTTAGTTGAAGGTTCACGAGATGAAATTGAATCTCAATATGCTTATTGTTATAGCATAGAGGAAGATCCAAGAACCTATGATGAGGCCATGAGGTCTCAAGACGTCGCCTTTTGGAAAGAGGCAATAAATGATGAGATGGAGTCTATCATGGGGAATAACACATGGGTGTTGGCCGATTTACCACCGGGTTGCAAACCTTTGGGTTGCAAGTGGATTTTCAAGAAGAAAATGAAAGTCGATGGTACTATCGATAAGTTTAAAGCCCGGTTGGTAATTCAAGGATTTCGGCAAAAAAAAGGTATTGATTATTTCGATACCTATGCACCGGTTGCTCGAATTTCCACCATTCGATTATTAATAGCGTTGGCAACTATTAATAATTTGGTAATTCACCAAATGGATGTCAAGACGGCATTTCTTAATGGTGATTTAAAGGAGGAGGTTTACATGAAGCAACCAGAAGGCTTTGTGATGTCGGGGAATGAACATAAAGTATGTAAATTAATTAAATCACTTTATGGTTTGAAGCAAGCCCCAAAACAGTGGCATCAAAAGTTTGATGAAGTGGTTTTGTCTAATGGTTTTCATTTAAACCAATCGGACAAATGTGTATATAGCAAATTTGACGATTCCGGTAGAGGCGTCATAATTTGTTTATATGTTGACGACATGTTAATCTTTGGCACGGACCAAAGACAAGTCGACTTGACAAAAGAATTTTTGTCATCCCAATTCTCGATGAAGGATTTGGGGGAGGCCGAAGTGATCCTCGGGATAAGGATTAAACGGGAGAACAAAGGTTTGGCCATAACGCAATCTCACTATGTCGAGAAAGTGTTAAAGAAGTTTAATATGTTAAATTGTTCGCCCGTGAGTACTCCGATGGATCCAAGTGAAAAGCTTATGCCTAACGAGGGTGAAGCCGTTTCACAATTAGAATACTCTAAGGCAATCGGGTGCTTGATGTATGCCATGACAAGTACACGTCCGGACATTGCCTATGCCGTTGGTAGGTTGAGTCGGTTTACTAGTAGACCGAGTACTCATCATTGGCAAGCGGTAAGAAGGGTATTCAAATATTTAAAGGGAACCATGAGTTATGGTATAACATATATTGGGTTTCCTTCGGTGATCGAAGGCTACACGGATGCGAGTTGGATATCCAATGTAGAGGATCATTCTTCTACTAGTGGATGGGCATTCTTGCTCGGGGGAGGCGCCATCTCTTGGGCCTCAAAGAAACAAACTTGCATCACAAATTCCATCATGGAATCTGAATTTGTAGCTTTGGCAGCCGCCGGTAAAGAGGCAGAGTGGCTAAAGAATTTAATTTATGAGATTCCTTTGTGGCCGAAGCCGATATCACCTATAAGTATTCATTGTGATAGTGCTGCGACTTTGGCTAAAGCATATAGCCAAGTATACAATGGAAAGTCGAGGCACTTGGGAGTGAGACATAGCATGGTTAGAGAATTAATCATGCATGGGGTGATATCCGTAGAGTTCGTTAGAACTCATAACAATTTAGCCGACCACTTAACAAAGGCATTGGCTAGGGACTTAGTGCACAAGTCCGTGATCGGGATGGGTTTAAAGTCCATATAGATCTTTATTAATAAGATACCCAATTCCCCTTTAATACAACGTTAAAGGTTGAATTCAATGTGGAAGGCTTATTGATAAAATTGAAGCACATAATATTATCATCCCAAGGTATGTGCTTAGACCTGCAAGTGTTGTAAGGCTGGAAATTTTATTTCTTAATGATTCTTTTGAAAAATTGCATATGCAGGTGCAAGATATAAAAGAATCACCTAAGTGGACGTGAAGTGTGGCCGCTTCAAGAAAGTTTTCGACTTGGCTTTCTATACGTTCATGAATGGATAAGGACACAAGGCCTTTACAAATGTGTCAAGTTGTGTTATCTAGATTTGTACGAACATATGTGTATATTATCTTCATGTATTCAAATGGGTTGAAGGGTTCAATTCTTAGAACACCCCGATTCTCGAATATTTGGAATGTGTAATATACTAAAATGAAAATTCAATCTTCGTGACATTTTCATTTATGCGTGTGTTTGAATTTTACATATTTATAGTACGTTGTAAATCAAAGGATTACACTAAAATGGGGGAGGAATGTTGGTGATTTTAGTGTCATCAATCATTTTGGTGTAATTGTGATTTAATTGAGATCGATTAAGACGATAAGGCAAACATACGTAAGTTAGGAGGTGCGGAGTGCACACTTACAAGTTTCCATTATCATCTTAGATCGCCTTAAAGCGGTGTCGAAGTTCGAAAAGACTAGAATTTTCTTTGAGGGCTGTCGCTGAAAAGCTGAAAGCTGTCGCTGAAAAGCTGAAAGTTGTCGCTGAAAGCTATCGGCTGTCGCTAATAAGTGCTGTCAATTTTGATCTTATCCATAAGCGGTTGTAACCGTTTTGTAACCGCTTGTAACCGTCGATTTCTTTCTATAAATATGTGATCGAGAATTTGGATAACGATATTGTTGGACAACCTAGGGGGGGGGAAGGTTGTATTTAAATCTTTTACTTTCAAAAAATCTTTTATAAATAAATACAGTACAGAAACAGTAAATATAAATCAGAGTATACAAATAATAAATATACAACAATTATATAAACAGATATAATTAAAATGCACAGCGGAATAAATAAAGAGATAAAGGATAGAGATACTTGACACGGAGATTTACTGATTTACCACCAACTGTGATAAACCAGCAGCCGAGACACTTCCCGACACGATCCAATAAATGTATTCTTTACGGTAGAAATACAAACCAAGTACAAAGGTAACGTAATTGATTCTCAAGCTTCTGCTATGAGATGTACAGGATCACACACCCGTTATTCAAATGCTTACAAGAGGAGTATAACTCACAATGGGTAATCACTCTTGTATAATATCTCACACTTGGATATTTTATAAAAAAATGTTTTATAAAATATATATATATAAATAGATGAGAGAACTGAGAGGTGCTGTTTGTTGTTGCTTGTTACTGTTGTGTTGTCTTAGGTCTACTTTTCTTCATCACCAACAGCTTCTTTATATATCAGCATCTCCAACGGCATTGTGCATCCGCGGTATACCGCCAAATGCATGCGGTATACCGCCGTCAGAAAAGGTGACTGACACACCAACGGCTACATGCAAAGTTGGCAGGAATTATGTACCCGCGGTATACCGGCTGTACCGCCGCGGTATACCGCCGTCAGGAAAAGGTAACTTCAACCAATCAGAGATGCACACGGCCTGCCGCGGTATACCGGCTGAACACCCGCGGTATACCGGCAAAAGTGTACCCGCGGTATACCGGCTGTATCGCCGCGGTATACCGCCGTCAGAAAAGACAGCTTCCAGGACTGCAACCAAATCTTGCTGAATCTTCTCAAAACCTTAAAAAATAATTGTTGGGTTTTTAGAAATATCCAAGTGGTATATTATTTTAGGGTGTTTATCATTATTAGTTATAAGCAATAATGACGACGTAAACACTTCCGTCTTTGAACCCTTCAGATTAAATCTTCGTGTTCTTCAACAACTGCACACTTGGATTAAATTGTTAGATAAACAATAATACGGTGTGTTTGTAATCATCAAAATAAATATATATAAATATATAGAGATGTGGTACACTTGCACCAACAATCTCCCCCTTTTTGATGATGACAAACACAACCGCTAAGCATGAGCATATGCGGTTTCTCTCCCCCGTTTGTCGAAACAAAAAGGGTCAAGAAAGACGGTATGCTTCCCCTCGAGAGATGCTCCCCCTCAAAATATGCATATATTTGAGAGAGCATAATCTCATGGTTAAAAGATAAAAAACTCCCCCTCAAATTAATAACAAATTATAAAATTTGAGGGACAATAAAATATGCATAAAAAGCATATAATAGACATAAAACAAAATAACCAAAAAGAAACACTTGCACCAAAAAAAAGGATCTTAAGGCTTCGATTTTTCGGTTAATTTTATGTGAGCAAAAAAAATTACCATCACGTATTATGACCTCGTCAGGTAACCACGTATTATAACCTCGGCAGGTAACCACGTATTATAACCTCGGCAGGTAACCACGTATTATAACCTCGGCAGGTAACCACGTATTATAACCTCGGCAGGTAACCACGTATTATAACCTCGCCAGGAAACCACGTATTGTATCCTCGCCAGGAAACCACGTATTGTATCCTCGCCAGGAAACCACGTATTGTATCCTCGCCAGGAAACCACGTATTGTATCCTCGCCAGGAAACACCTACAAAAGGCAAAGAAAATATTTCGTGGTACCCTTTTCTTATGGGTCCTTTTAACAGTTAGTATAAAACATAAACTGCAAAAAAATATGTTGTCGACATAAAACAAACACGACAAACATACAAAGCCATATAAATGGTTTAAAACCACAAACGCATCCCACCGGGATTATCAACATTAAACATTCCTTTCGGAATCCATTTTCTAACCATTTTAATTTTGCGATTGTATTTATCATACACATAAAATGAAGCATTTATATTCGCATTAGGTCTAGAAAAATTACTATTATACATACGAGCATACGGTTTCCTTCCATAATTCACATTTTTTATTTTTGACATATATGGAGGTTTTCTCGTATCAACTTTAGGAGATGCAAAAAATCTTTTAATGGGTTTACACGAACATTTATCAACACATGTATCGGAACCAATGCCTTTACGACAATTTATACGATTAGGCATATTTAGCATTTTAAGCACTTTATCATTGCTATTTTGAAAAGCATTTGCTAATAAATTATCTTTCTCATGCGATTTACATTTAGCATTTAAATATGCAACTTCATTTTCAAGAGACTCGCATTTTGTACATGCAACACTTTCTTTTTTATTTTCACTTAAGCATGCAATTTTATTATTTAAAACAATGCAAGATTTGCAAATATCTTTTTCACTTAATTTATTTTCTAATTTAGTGATAACATCTAAATCATGAGCAGATTTTTGTTTACCGTCATCTATTTCCTTTTTATATGTGGATACGGTTTCTTTTAAATTAGAGATTTCATCTTTATATTTATTTGCGAGAGCGGCCATAGCATGAAATGATTTATATAATTCGTCAAGATTATTTTCATCGTCACTATAATAATTATCACTATAATTACTATCACAATTATTTTCAAAAGGACATGATGAAGATACCTCATTATCATGGTCGGCCATGAAACAAAAATCTTTGGTCTCATTTATGCTTGCGCTCAAGGCGCCTCCAACCAAAGCTTTTGGTGTGTTGATTTGTTTTGCTCGATTCGGACACACACTTGCATAGTGATCCTTGTCACCACACACATAGCAAAAGCCTTTCTTTTTATTGGCTTTTTCATCGTCGCTAGATTCGTCATAATTGTCTTCACTTTTGTGGATGTTGCGACTTTGGTTTTTACCACCATGACGGTAGTCTTCATTTTCTTGAAACCTATCAATATTGGCAAACTTTTTGTTAGATAGAAGTTTAGAAAGTTTTCTTACCAACTTGACTAAATCGTCAAGATTTTCGGGTTCATCATCGGATGAACTTGCATCTTCCTCCTCTTCCTTTTCTTTTGAGGCAACGACCTTGAGAGCGATGGATTTCTTTTTTACTTGCTCCCGGACTTGATTTCTTTTTAGTGCGATTTCGTGCACTTTAAGATTGCCGATGAGATCATCGAGCTTCATAGTTGCGAGATCTCGGGAGTCTTCCAAGGATGTGATTTTTGCCATCCACTCCGAAGGAAGTGCTCGAAGAATTTTCCTTACATAGTCTTCGTTAGGATAAGTGCGACCTAATCCCTTCAAAGTAGTCATGATGAGGTTAAAACGTTTAAACATTGAGTCGATTGACTCATCTTTTGACATTTCAAATAATTCATAATCATGAACTAAAATGTTTATTTTAGAACTTTTAACTTGAGTATTTCCACGATGAGTGTCACTCAAGCTTTGCCAGATTTGATTAGCAGTTTTACAGGTATATACTCTTTCTATTTCATCGGAAGTTAAAGCAGCATATAATATATTTTTAGCCTCAAAATTTAAACAAAAAAGAGATTCTTCAGCGGGAGTCCAGTCTTTAACAGGTTTATCAACAATAACATTATTTTTTATAATAGTAGGATTAAAATTCCCATTTTCTATAATATCCCAAATTTTTTGACTTTTGCCACGAACGTGACATTCAAATAGCTCGGCCCAAATGCCAAACTTTTCAGTATCTATCAAAGGAGTTTTAGAGAACACAAAATTAGTTTGTTGAGCCATTTTTAAAAAAAAAATTAAAGAAATGACTTTAAAAATTTAAACAGAAAATTTTGAAAGCCCCGCTCTGATACCAAATGTTGGACAACCTAGGGGGGGGAAGGTTGTATTTAAATCTTTTACTTTCAAAAAATCTTTTATAAATAAATACAGTACAGAAACAGTAAATATAAATCAGAGTATACAAATAATAAATATACAACAATTATATAAACAGATATAATTAAAATGCACAGCGGAATAAATAAAGAGATAAAGGATAGAGATACTTGACACGGAGATTTACTGATTTACCACCAACTGTGATAAACCAGCAGCCGAGACACTTCCCGACACGATCCAATAAATGTATTCTTTACGGTAGAAATACAAACCAAGTACAAAGGTAACGTAATTGATTCTCAAGCTTCTGCTATGAGATGTACAGGATCACACACCCGTTATTCAAATGCTTACAAGAGGAGTATAACTCACAATGGGTAATCACTCTTGTATAATATCTCACACTTGGATATTTTATAAAAAAATGTTTTATAAAATATATATATATAAATAGATGAGAGAGCTGAGAGGTGCTGTTTGTTGTTGCTTGTTACTGTTGTGTTGTCTTAGGTCTACTTTTCTTCATCACCAACAGCTTCTTTATATATCAGCATCTCCAACGGCATTGTGCATCCGCGGTATACCGCCAAATGCATGCGGTATACCGCCGTCAGAAAAGGTGACTGACACACCAACGGCTACATGCAAAGTTGGCAGGAATTATGTACCCGCGGTATACCGGCTGTACCGCCGCGGTATACCGCCGTCAGGAAAAGGTAACTTCAACCAATCAGAGATGCACACGGCCTGCCGCGGTATACCGGCTGAACACCCGCGGTATACCGGCAAAAGTGTACCCGCGGTATACCGGCTGTATCGCCGCGGTATACCGCCGTCAGAAAAGACAGCTTCCAGGACTGCAACCAAATCTTGCTGAATCTTCTCAAAACCTTAAAAAATAATTGTTGGGTTTTTAGAAATATCCAAGTGGTATATTATTTTAGGGTGTTTATCATTATTAGTTATAAGCAATAATGACGACGTAAACACTTCCGTCTTTGAACCCTTCAGATTAAATCTTCGTGTTCTTCAACAACTGCACACTTGGATTAAATTGTTAGATAAACAATAATACGGTGTGTTTGTAATCATCAAAATAAATATATATAAATATATAGAGATGTGGTACACTTGCACCAACAGATATATAGTTCTCATATCATAGCCTTTGGTGTGAGAAAATCTTAAGAATTATCCCAATACAAAGTTCGCGAACCCAAGGCTTATAGGGTCGAATTGTTGTATTCGGAAAGTGCCTTTCCGACACGATTCTTAAGATTATCCGGTCTCGACACCATCATACAATTACAAAAGTTCTAACAAAATGGCAGCCCTCTACCCTCACCTATCTAACTCCATCAAGTCCAACCATCCCTAAACCTAGCTTGTCCGAAGACAAAATTACAAAGTTGTCAACCTCAATTGTCCATCCTACGTCCTCTTTGGTATACCCTCTCATCCCTTTTGTCGGGTTCACACACACACACACACACACACACATATATATATATATATACACATACATACATACAGAGAGAGAGAGAGAGAGAGACCACCTTTGTTCCATGAGCTATGCTGTTAATATCGGATATCGGTGGTATATCGGTCAAGGTCCGATATTAGAAATGTTGGATATATCGGTGATATTTCGGTTCAAAAATATCGGTTCATATAATATTTCTTAGACTTATATATATAATATATATGTGTGTATGCATTCATAAATATATCATATGCATTAATTAAAAACATAGTTCCAACATCAAAACATCAACTTAAACAAGTTTCACAAAACAAAATAGGAAAAGTGTTCAGAAACAAGCTAATCGCAAGCAATAGGTTCGGCATCCGAGTCAACATCGCATCGGTAAATATCGGCAAAAATCAGTCCAAATATCGCTCAAATTATCGGTAAATATCGGCAAAAATCGCCGATATATTTTTAGCGATATTTTGCCACCGATATTTTGCCAAGGTCCGATATCCGAGATATCGATGATATATCGGCAATATATCGCCGATATTAACAGCATAGTCCATGAGACCCATGAGACTACCTCCATTCGTTGGATCTCCTTGATTCATCTTTAATCCTAAATAGTAATCTCACAAGATCCTACCCACACCCCATCCCCAACCCTAACCCACCCCACCCCACCCATCCCCAACCCTAAACACCGTCAACCTACTCGACTAACCACATCTCAACCTTAGCCCCTAAGAACCGCCACCTACCCTTACACCATCCCACTATCCCATACCACCCACTATCACGCCCCCATTCACCTACCAGACCACCCCCACACCCTTGCCTACACACCACTCCTAACCATACCCCAATGTACCACCTACCCTACCCCTATTCACCCACCCGACCACCCCCACCCACCACACCTATGTTGTTTATTTGATTTAATGGTATTTTTATACCAAAGTCATAACCCATAAAATATTAATCATAAAAACATGATACTTCATGAACATGTGTATGCATAGATGCATATATACCATAAATTACGGTAGTCAAGTATAACTAACCTTTATTTGGATAGTCTTTTCCAAAGGTTTCGGTTGTCTGTGACAAATGCTCCAACTTTTAATTTATAGTGTAAAAACTTGCACAACAAATTTACCATGAATGTTACTATGAAGGTTGTGGAGGTTTTATTGATTTCACATGGTGGTTAGGGATTCCTTTTAGTGGTGGTTTGGTAGGTGGAGATATGGTACATTTTAGTGGCGTGGTAGGTGGTGTCGTGTAGGGTGTGGTGTGGTGTGGTTGGGTTGGGTGGGTGTTAGGGTCAAGTTGTAGGTGATGCTGGGTGGGTGGTGAATGGTGTTGGGAAGGATAGTTGTGGTTGTGGATAGTGTTGTTAGTAGGAGGGAACGAGGGTAAGATAAGGGTGGTGGGTGGTTTTGGGTGGGGTAAGTTGGGGGTGGTTCATAGGTTAGGGAGGGTAGCGATAGATTTGGATAGGGTGGTAGATGGATGTAGTTGATGGTTAGTGGTAGTGACAGGGGTAAGGGTGGTGGTGGTGGTAGGGTGGGTGATAAGTGATGAGTGAGTTTGATGGATAATATAGGTTGTTGGGGTGGTGGGTAGGGTGGGGTACAGTGGTTGTTGGGTGGGGTGACGGTGGGTGGTGTTGGGTTGGATAGGGGTATTACATGTCGATGGTTAGGTGGGTAAGGGTACGTAGATGGTGTTAGGTGAGGTGCGTTGGGTAATGTTGGGTAGGGGTACGGTGGGTGGTATTAGGGGGGGGGGGTGGTATTTGGGTGACTGATGTTAGGTGGGGTGGGGTAAGGGTGGGCTTGTTGGTGTTGAGCGGGTTGGTGCGGTAGTGAGTGGTGTTAGGCTGGGTGGTGGTGGGTAGGGTGTATGTGGGAATGAGGAAGGGTGGGGTGGGGTGCGGTGTAGGTGGTGGAGTCCATTGATAATAATAGGTGATGGGTTGGAAGTTGGTGTTGGTAGGTTTGGGTACATAGGGGTGGGATGGTGGGTATGCAAATAGGTGGTTGGTAGGGATAATATGGATGCGGGTAGTTAACAATGGGTGATGAGTGGGCATTAATTATTGGTAAGTGGGGATAGGGCGGGTGGCAGGGTGGGTAGAGGTGGGTTTGGGTGTAGGATGGGTTGGGTGGTGGTTTATGGTGGTAGGGGTAGGGTAGGGTTTGTAGGGGTGGTCGATAGGTGAAGGTGTAATGGATAGTGAGGATTGTTGGTGTAGGGTGGGGTACGATGGGTGGTGTAGGGTAGGGTAGGGTGGGATATGTTGGGTGGGGTGGGGTGGGGTACAATGGTGAATTGCGTTGGGGTGGTAGGAGAGGGTTGGGTACGTTAGGTGGTGTGGGGTACAATGGTGAATTGCGTTGAGGGTGGTAGGAGAGGGTTGGGTACGTTGGGTGGTGTTGGTTGGGGTGGGGTACAATGGTGAATTGTGTTGAGGGTGGTAGGAGAGGGTTGGGTGTAGTAAGGTGGGATGGGGTGTGGTAAGGGTAGATCACAATGGATGATGAGTGGGCATTGTGTTATTGATAGGTTTAGGCGGGTAGTGAATGGGTGGTGGAGTAAAGTGGGGTCGGTAGGGGTGGGGTCAGGGTTGAGTGATGAGTGGACATAAGGTGGAGTGGAGGCGATGGGTGGGGGTGGTTGATGCCTAGGCATGATAGTGGAGGTGGTAGGATCATGTAAGATCACTTTTTGGGATTAAAGATGAAGATTCGTGATATCAAGTAGATCAAATGGTTAAGAGGTGATCTCACGGAGAATGGGTGAGCTCACATGATAATAAGTGGTGTGCGAAAACTTGTAAACCCATCATTTTGTTTCGGGGGTGTTTATTTTCTACTTAATAAGCTTAATAGGTAGTTAAATTATATTAAGGTGTTTGATTTTAACTTAATCCCAAGAGCTTTAATTAACATGTTAAGTTAGTCCATCATATCTTAATGCATTAAGTCATAATTTTTTTTCCAAAACTACGCTTGTCCTACAATTTTTAATCACACGTCTCATTAAAAAAAAACAGTTTACCAGCATGCATAAATTAAAAAAAAAACAGTATTACTTTATTGTTTAAATATATTTGAAGTTATTAAGTATTGTGTTATGAACTTCTTAGCATTCATATTATTTATGTAGTGAAGTGTGGGTTTGGTCCCCATGCTTTTATACTTTCTTTGACTATGGTTCATATGCTATGTTTATTGTGGGTTTGGTCCTTGTGGTATTCAATTTATCTTGGCCATAGTCCCTCTCACTAACGCCTCCGTTAACTTCGTTAAATCAAGGATCATTTTAGGCATTTTGCTTAATTTTTGTCTTTTTACTATAAAAAAGTAAAAACAATATTTTTATACACAGACAAATATATATACATATTTAATTATACACACACACACACACATATATATATATAAAACAATATCAAAATAATTAAAATAGGATATTATTGTATGATTTGATTGTTTAAACTTTTAGAAAAATTAATTATATTAAATATGATTTAATTTTATCATTTTATTGTAATGGTGGAATAATATATGGTTTTATTGTTTTAATGTAATTAAAATTTTAATTTAAACAAATGAAATCATTAAAATATATCTTATTTTATTTAGAGCGACTAAAATAAGATATTGTTTTATGATTTGAATTATTTAAATTAAAAAATTAATTATGTTAAAGACGATTTAATTTTATTGTTCTTTTACTATCATTGCAACAAATAAACTCATTATCGATATTTTAACACCAAAATCGTTGAAAATCATTGAGAAATGAACTCTAATTTTATCATCTTAAATTAGGGGTTTCAATTTTCATATTGTTTTTCAGTCAAAAACCCAAAATCAACTATTTAAATTTTAGCCAAATAAAATATTCATGCATGATATCATCTTTCTAACTTAAAATTGAACAAATCATTTTTTCATACCCAAATAGACAAAATTTCTAAAACAATAAAATTAAATCATATTTAATATGATTAATTTTTAATTTAAACAAATCAAATCATAAAATAATATCTTATTTTATTTATTTTGATGTTATATATATATGTGGATAAAAATATTGTTTTATAAGAAAAAGACAAGAATATGCAAAAATACTAAAATAGCCCTTCATTTAACGAAGTTAACAGAGACGTTACCGCGTTAGTCAGAGGGGCCATGACCAAAACAAATTGAATACCATGAGGACCAAATCCACAATAAACATACCATAGGGACCCTAGTCAAAGAAAGTATCAAAGTAGGGGGACCAAATCCACAATTCACTCTTTATGTTATTTTAAATAATTCATATTATTTTAGTTTTTTTGGTCATTTTAAGTATTTATTATGTAGATAGATATAAGGTTAAAATGCCATTTTTTTGTTGTTCAGACAATTTATTCACAACAAAAATCAAACAACCTATGTTAGTTTATCCAGACAAATTAATGCTTAAGGATTACTTAATAGATTTAAAATTTAATGAATAAAAAATAAACCACCCCTAACTCTAAGTCACGATTTAGATGGATTAAAGGGGTAACAAAACATTATTTTTTTTTTTTTGTAAAATGTCAAAGACATGCATACCAACTCGGGTGAAGTGGGAAAAAACTACAAATCTTGTAATAAAGAGACTGATAATTGTGGGCATGAGCATGGTTGGTTTTCATTTTATCACAACAAAATCATATTATTAACACAACAAAAGCATATCATAAGAAGTTTTCAATTTATCAAAACATTATCAAAACAAAATCACATTGTTATCTACGACGGAAACATCAACATAATAAGTCTTCGAAGATAGTAAAACCATGTGAGGATAAAGACAAATATAAGGTAACATAAAATTGTTGATAAATACCAATTTATAATTATGTATTCTAATTTTTGTTATGGTTAAAATTTTGGAGGCCAATAAGTGTTTTGACATTTTCGTAAAACATAGATATTCTCGTTTGAATCCCTTGAGAAAGGTTCAGAAATGAGAACACCTTGATTTTTCATGAAAACAAAATAACACTTTCATTTCATGAAAATGTGATAATATTTTTTTTATCATAATCAATCACATGTAATACCACATCATAAACTTAAGTAACCTAGATCACTTGTGAGATGTTCTCATTTGAAGTTTTGAACCGTTCATGTGTTTCATTTGTAAACCATGTAATTTTTACAAACTCTACAAACCTAATGTCAACTGTTAATTTTGTTTATTTTTAAATATTAAGACAACTATAAAATACAGTTGAAAATAAATTTAGGAAATAATTTAATCCATACCATTGATAATGTAAATGTATAATTGAGATCGATTTATATAGTTTATAAGAACTAAATGGTTTACAAATGAAACAGTGTGGATTATATATATATATATATATATATATATATATATATATATATATATATTGTAATAACCCAAAATAAGTAATGTGATTTAAATGGAAGTATGAGGGTAAAAATATGAAAATTGGGAAATTAATTCCCCTTTCTCTTTGTGCGCCGCTTTTGCTGTGGGTTAGAAAACATTTTCTTAGGGTTGAGTGTGTGTGGGTACTACACATCGAGAGAGGAGAGAAGAAAGATTATTGAAGAGCTGTGTGTGTGTGTGTGACCTAACGTGTACCGAGAGAAAGAGGCAGCGAGAAATCGAGATGGACAGAGTTGGTTTCCGGCAGAAAACGAGGTCGATGATGTTGGTGGTTCTTGGCATTGGACACGATATAAATCGACAGGGAGAAGGAGATGGTGGCTGGGGTTCGGCGAAGGCAATCTAGAGGGAGGTTGCAGGTCGTCGGCGACAAAGGAGGAGACCGGAGGTTGCGGCTGAGGAGCGCCGACAGTCGGCTGCCGGTGGTGGACGCCTGTGGTGGTGGCTGAGTTGGCGTCTAAACCCTAAAAATCGCCCTGTCCTTTCAAATAGCGAGAGATAGAGAGAAACAAGGAAGAAGAGGAAGATCGTTTGGCAACAGATTTCCTGTTTCATGAAACTGTAATCTGGTAATAAATCATTCCCTTGTGTATTGTCTTCCATGCTAGTAATGTTTGAGTTGTTAGATTTCTAGTCGTTCTCAGTTGCGTAAGTTGAGAAATCAATTAAAGGTATTAGTAGAGTTTTGACTCTAATCCATATTGTCAAAGTTAAATCAAATGTTTATAAGGGTTCTTGGTTGGGGAGCAGTTTGTATCTTTTAATAAAAGAAGAGTTGTCGTCAAAATCGTGTAGAGTTAGAATAATGGCGAAGAATGTGGGTTTTGTTCGGAATCGCCAATTTTCGGAAGTTAAGCCAAGTTCCGCAATCAAGTCCGTTGTGTGTGCTTAGTTCCGGAAGTTTGATGTCTTTTTGGGCCTGGAATAGTGTCAACATATTGGGCCGGTGTTTGGGACCCAAGTGGCAGCTTATTTAATTTAATGGAGTGTTAGGCCATGCTTTGTAAATCCCATTTAATTCAAATTACTTAATCTAAAGAGACCACGTGGACCGAAATTGGTTGTTTAACAAATTATGGTGGATTTGAGGTTAGATTTAATTAAGCATAGTGGAGACGTATTAGAGTTAATTAAATCGGGTAGTTTGGGTTTGGAAAATCTTAGGATCCAGTATTTACTCGGCTAAGACTTTCGAGTGTGTTCTTACCAGATAAAGTGTGTTGGGTCCAAATGAAGGTGCAAGTAAAGATAATTGGTTGCGAGTATTGAACTCTTAGCGAGGACTTCAGGTGAGTTTTCTAACTAAAGTTACGCGATTTTATAATGTGTTTTCTAAAGTAAGTACGTGATGAGAAATGCCATGCTTTATTAATATGTTTTTTTTATTGCATGGAAGTTGTTTAAAGCTTTATTGTGAGATGTATGCATACATTGTTTTAGACGTAGACTGGCTAAGTCGAGAGAGTAGACCCGCCAGTACTCATCCCGGGAGAGTAGACCCGTTTATGCCATGGAAGGGAGTATCCAGTAAGGCAGCGTGAGACTGACTCGTTGGCACCTTCGAGTGACTTCAGGGTGCCGTTTACGAGTGCGGATTCGTCCGCGTTTGTTTTGTGAAAAGTTATGTGGTAGTTTTATATCTGAAAGTTATAAACTGTTTTTAAATGCTTTTGAGAACTGTCAGGAGGGACTCACTAGACCTCATGGTCTAACCCTCGCATTTTCCAAACTAAACCTTTTCAGGTAATCAGATAGTAGGAGGCTCCGGTAAGTGAGCAAGCGCAGGATAGAGTGCAGACACAGGTAGAGGCAGTGTCACTCATACTTTTAGTGGTAGTTATTCTCAGTTGTGTATAGGTTGTTTCCGCCAACCTAAGTTATGTAGACAGATGTAATAAAAATTTATGGACCCAGTTTTGTAATTGTTTAATATTAATGCTATGTATGCTTTATTTAGACTGGGTTGTTACAGCTGGTATCAGAGCCATAGTTTAAGGGATTTAGGTGACCGGATTGGCCTAAACTTAAACTTGGGAGTAGAAATCACAATTGAGAATCAGGAAATGCGTTAGGAGGACACTATTGTAAATACAGGAAATGCGTTAGGAGGACACTATTATAGAGATAGGACTAATAGGGTACTGAGGACTGTCATGTAAGGTAAGTTTGAGATTTCACCTGGCCAGTGTAATTGCGAACTTACAGGTACATGTATGTGCTTAACCTACCTTATTATTCCGAAGTGGTAATCAGAAGCTAGTGTTTATGTCGTATTCCAGTACCTTAGAATGTCAGCAAGATCCCTGAGGGGTAGACTAAGACCCCTTGATGGGGAAATTTCATGAGAATTCACTTATGATGTGATGAATGTATGCATCGTAGAGAAGGAATGTTGTGTAGAATGTTATGAGTCGCCTAGAGGTAGCTCTTCGTGGATTCGGAGAGGATGAATGTTTGAGTTTAAGTAGGGCTCCCGTGTCAGGAGAGTCCCAGTTCTAGGAATCAAGGAATAGATCAGCCGGGGTGGTAAGGAAGGACATTGTCGAAATCTTGAAAGTATCAAGGGAGCTCTGGATTCTTAATCGAGCCTTTCAATGGGAGGGTAAATGAAATAAGATGCCTATAGTGAAATGAAACCATGTAGAAGTGGAAAGTGAGATAGTTGATTTAAAACGAAATAGTATGAAAGGGTTGAGTAAGTGAGATGTGGAAAGCATGTTCAGTAAGTTGTTGCATGACCGAGAGGACGACCATTGGTCGTAGGTAAAGTGTCAAGGGTAAGCTGCGTGAGTAAAGCGATTGACCTTGTTAGAGAGAGTAGCCTTAAATTGCAAGTAGAGTCTCATGCATGGTGTCCTTTTATGTAACATGGAATTTTCATGATTTAAGTTAAATGTGTAAATATAAATTTTGATCGAAAAGGAGTCAGAATGTGCACGCGTATGTTTAAAGAAAAAGGTGATTTCATTCACATTACACATTGAACCCTTGAGCTTAACGATTTGCAAGAAAATGGTTACCTGCAATTCATTTATAACCAAAAGGCTTATTGACCTATTGATATCATACAAATGAGTGTGAGAACCGACTGGCTTACCTTGTGTCGGTAATTCTTTCAAAATTGTGTCATATGAAAAGGTTTTCATTCAATTCATCACTGTCGTAATAACATCGTTCAGATTGAGTAAGATTAAGGTTCACGGGAAGATGCATGCAAGCGATTCTCGAATCGTTGTGCAGGGCATTGAATTTATAAGAGCGATGGGGGCATGTGTACTCAAGATGTTTTCAAGTGTTATTTATTTAAAATGATGAAATGTACGAAATGATTTATCTATTGCGTCGTCATGCGTGAAGGCTATGAACTCACTAGGTCGTAGGATGTTGCATATTAAACTAAGGAAGAACTTCAAGAGTGGAGAAGTGTCGGATAAATCAGGAAAGAATGTTGTAGCCTTAGTATTTGTGTTCAAAAGGAAAGGTGAACAGTGGTAGAGTCGGAAGTGGATTATAGTGTGGGTTGTATAAGGGTTTGCACCCTGATTCAGTAACTGGAAGTACGGTTGTCAAGGGACGGTTGTGTCCAGAGGAAGGACTTGAAGCCTTCAAGGTGATGGTTTTAGCAACTCGTTATCAGTAGTGCGGTGAGGAAGAATGAAATGTCTTTGGCGTGGGAATATGAGTTTCGAGGTGAGCTTGTAGTGTTGTCGTTACATGAGTAGGTTTTGAAAAGAGGGAGACCGATCATGAAGGTGATTAGGATATGTTGGAAGGATTAGGTTCCGTAAGGAACCCTTGTTAAAGAATAAGTTAAGAAAGTAGTTACAGGTTGTCAGTGGATGTAGAAGTCGACAGTTGTGTACGATGGCCGGGGCCGAAGACTTGAGCAAGAAAGTTAAGAGTTGATAGAACACCTTGTAGGGGGTGCTAAGAGGATGAGAAGTTATTGTTTTGATTAAGCGTTCTATTTACGAAGTATGGAGGGTTCGTAGAATGATGTGGTACGTAACATGAGCGAAGCGAGGGTGTAGATTTTATCGTCCAGTGAGGGACTGTGTCCAACTTATGTAAGGGCTCGGATCGTAAAGAGCGAGCAAGAACGATTACAATTGAGCTAATTGGGAACTAGGGAGCTACAGTTCAGCTAGAGCGAGAAAGGACAAAGTAGCGAGATAGACTCGATTGTGTATGCGAGGAAATGTGAAGGCGAGTATGAATTGGGTAAGAATGGCCATGAGAGATTTGGTCTGCAGTGTGATGTTATGAGTGAGGAATGTACAATTATGTAATGGCATTTATTGCCAAGTTAAATGTACCAGCTAGTATCGTAGTGAGGTGATGTTAGAGAGAAAGAAAGCAACAGATAGAAGCTTTTGGGGGTTTCGGATGAGATGTACGACCTATTAACCAGATTGTTGGTAGCATTGGAAGTTTAAAGAGGATGGAAAGTGTGTTAGTCAAATTGTGTTTTAATAAATGCTAAATCTCTAAAGAGCATGAATTATTTCTTATGTGTGAGGGAATGATCCTAGAAGGAAACAGTTGGAAATTTGGTTATGTTTAAAGAATTACATGATGATGATTATGGGTCGGAGTGGTAGTATGATCATTAGTTGATTTGAAACGTCATGATAGATGTATAAGCCTTTGATTGGTTGATTAAAATTTTATGGATTTGTTAAGTAGTGACATTTATTTGTTGATACATGATGTGTTACAATCCTACCGAGATTCTTACTAAGAATTGATAAGGGAGAATCGATATGTTAAAGTGAGAAGTTGATGATAGTATGATGGAATAAGTAATTCTCAAATTATTTTGAAAATTGTGAATTGTTGGGTTACTCAGTGGGAGTTGTTAGTTAAGAAATCAGTTTTGACTGATGGATCTTGCGAATACCAGCATAACGAGATGTTGATGCTAAGTTATTATATATGATAATTTATGGTGGATAGAAAGAAATGAATTGCATCTCAATTGGAGTTTATCTTTTGAAACAAGTTGATAATTATAATTGAAATGAGTTGGTCAAGTTAAAGTTGCTTGTGATAAAGAGAAGGAATTGTATTGTTTTGTGCGGTAAGGATCAGTGGTTATATTGCATTAGTCGAGAAAGGCAGTTGAGTTCGGAAACTATTAATGTGGTCGTGAATTAGATAAGGATAAATAGGGAGTGGTAAGTATTGAGATGCTTACAACCTTTGTTCACATTTTATGATTTATAGGATGGATTACGAGAGTTCGTGGGAGAGTGTTATTGAGATTAACACACTGATCGTTAAGGAATTATTTAAGGTAAATCTAAGTAAGAAAGCCGGGGTGACTTTATATATATCTATATGATTTTATGGTCGTTGTGGTTAATCGAAAGAATTATAGAACCCGAGTTTCGTGGTGTTCCTGAAGTAATAGATCCGTCTGGAAGATGAAAAATAAGATGATTGCATGTTACGGTTATAGGCAGAGATTGTGAGTTTAATCAGAGTTGCGCAACCAAGGCGTGAAGTATGTTGTTATTGTTTTGTTATTAGATAGATTTATTCCGAGAGTTGAGATTTATGCTTTGATAATCAATTTCGCCGGTTATCTTTGGAGTGAATTCCGGGACGGAATTCTATTAAGGAGGGGAGATTGTAATAACCCAATTTAAATGGAAGTTAGGGGTTATAATTGTTTATTTTGAAAAAGTATGAGGGTAAAAATATGAAAATTGGGAAATTAATTCCCCTTTCTCTTTGTGCGCCGCTTTTGCTGTGGGTTAGAAAACATTTTCTTAGGGTTGAGTGTGTGTGGGTACTGCACATCGAGATAGGAGAGAAGAAAGATTATTGAAGATCTGTGTGTGTGTGATCTGACGTGTACCGAGAGAAAGAGGCAGCGAGAAATCGAGATGGACAGAGTTGGTTTCCGGCAGAAAACGAGGTCGATGATGTTGGTGGTTCTTGGCATTGGACACGACATAAATCGACAGGGAGAAGGAGATGGTGGCTGGGGTTCGGCGAAGGCAATCTAGAGCGAGGTTGCAGGTCGCCGGCGACAAAGGAGGAGACCGGAGGTTGCGACTGAGGAGCGCCGGCAGTCGGCTGCCGGTGGTGGACGCCTGCGGTGGTGGCTGAGTTGGCGTCTAAACCCTAAAAATCGCCATGTCCTTTCAAATAGCGAGAGATAGAGAGAAACAAGGAAGAAGAGGAAGATCGTTTGGCAACAGATTTCCTGTTTCATGAAGTTGTAATCTGGTAAGAAATCATTCCCTTGTGTATTCTCTTCCATGCCAGTAATGTTTGAGTTGTTAGATTTCTAGTCGTTCTCAGTTGCGTAAGTTGAGAAATTAATTAAAGGTATTAGTAGAGTTTTGACTCTAATCCATATTGTCAAAGTTAAATCAAATGTTTATAAGGGTTCTTGGTTGGGGAGCAGTTTGTATCTTTTAATAAAAGAAGAGTTGTCGTCAAAATCGTGTAGAGTTAGAATAATGGCGAAGAATGTGGGTTTTGTTCGGAATCGCCAATTTCCGGAAGTTAAGCCAAGTTCCGCAATCAAGTCCGTTGTGTGTGCTTAGTTCCGGAAGTTTGATGTCTTTTTGGGCCTGGAATAGTGTCAACATATTGGGCCGGTGTTTGGGACCCAAGTGGCAGCTTATTTAATTTAATGGAGTGTTAGGCCATGCTTTGTAAATCCCATTTAATTCAAATTACTTAATCTAAAGAGACCACGTGGACCGAAATTGGTTGTTTAACTAATTATGGTGGATTTGAGGTTAGATTTAATTAAGCATAGTGGAGACGAATTAGAGTTAATTAAATCGGGTAGTTTGGGTTTGGAAAATCTTAGGATCCAGTATTTACTCGGCTAAGACTTTCGAGTGTGTTCTTACCAGATAAAGTGTGTTGGGTCCAAATGAAGGTGCAAGTAAAGATAATTGGTTGCGAGTATTGAACTCTTAGCGAGGACTTCAGGTGAGTTTTCTAACTAAAGTTACGCGATTTTATAATGTGTTTTCTAAAGTAAGTACGTGATGAGAAATGCCATGCTTTATTAATATGTTTTTTTATTGCATGGAAGTTGTTTAAAGCTTTATTGTGAGATGTATGCATACATTGTTTTAGACGTAGACTGGCTAAGTCGGGAGAGTAGACCCGCCAATATTCATGCCGGGAGAGTAGACCCGTTTATGCCATGGAAGGGAGTATCCAGTAAGGCAGCGTGAGACTGACTCGTTGGCACCTTCGGGTGACTTCAGGGTGCCGTTTACGAGTGCGGATTCGTCCGCGTTTGTTTTGTGAAACGTTATGTGGTAGTTTTATATCTGAAAGTTATAAACTGTTTTTAAATGCTTTTGAGAACTGTCAGGAGGGACTCACTAGACCTCATGGTCTAACCCTCGCATTTTCCAAACTAAACCTTTTCAGGTAATCAGATAGTAGGAGACTCCGGTAAGTGAGCAAGCGCATGATAGAGTGCAGACGCAGGTAGAGGCAGTGTCACTCATACTTTTAGTGGTTCTTTTTATCAGTTGTGTATAGGTTGTTTCCGCCAACCTAAGGTATGTAGACAGATGTAATAAAATTTTATGGACCCAGTTTTGTAATTGTTTAATATTAATGCTATGTATGATTTATTTAGACTGGGTTGTTACATATATATATATATATATATATATATATATATATATATATATATATATATTCTAGTAAATCCCTATAAAATGAAAACCGAAAAACCTTTCAAGTGGTTTGGCCAATTTTCAATACAAGAAACCTAGGTCATGATGGGCTAAGTTGTGGGCTGATCATTAGGTCCCTTTTGTGTACTATAACTTGTGGGAGGTGTTAGGGGCTGTTTACCAAATTCTCTATTAAGTCCTGTATGGATAAATATGTCTGTCTAGATAAATTTGTCTGTCCATATAAAAATGTAGTGTTGTTTACTATTTTTTCTGAATCAACTGCCTTAACGATGAAAATGACTAATTTACCCTTGAATTCTTTATGGTCATCCTTCATTATCAGACATTAGTCTTTGCATCTCTCATCACCTAAAATTCCAACATAATTTATTTTAACCCAAATCACAATAAAAATGGAATACTAGCAGAGAAATCAAATCTCAAAACTGAAAAGCAAAAAATCAACAAGATTTGAAAACCCTAAAACAACCAGATACCAAAGAGCAAGACGAGAGACGAGATTCTGATAGATGTCAGAGACCAACGAGACATCAAAAATTCAGCAAAAATAAAAAAACATTAGTGTTTCGATTGTGGGGAGAAACAACGATGAGAGAACGGGATGCAGAGAAGAGAGGGTTGTAAGGAAGAAGGGACAGTCGTCGGTGAACCAAGAAGTGACGATCGCCGGGAAACCAAGAAGGGCCGGTCGTCGGGGAACCGAGAAGGGACAGTCGCCGATTGCAGGGAACTCTCACGCCGGAGAAACAGATGGAGGTCGGACCGATTGCAGCTTTGAGCGTGAGGATTAGTTGTGGGAAAAAGGGTCTAGGGTTTGTATTAAGCGTTTGCAGTATTTATCAAGGGTAGGATGAGTCATTTTGTTGGCTGACTGTGGACAAGAGGGGTTTTCTAGTTGTGCGAATAAGGCAAAGAAAAAGTCATTAAGCTCTAAGTAAACACCTCTGAGTGTCTGTGCGAATAAGCCATTTCACCCATTAAGATGATTAAGTCATTAGTAAACACACCCTTACTATCCCTACCTAGGGGTGTACGTAGGGCTGTAAACGAACTGAACGAACACGAACAGAGACTTGTTCATGTTCGTTCGTTTAACTTAACCGAACAAACGAATGAACACGAACGGTAAACGAACGAGATTTTTTGTGTTCATGTCCGTTCGTTAAGAATTTTTGTTTGTTCGTGTTCGTTTATGTTCATTCATTAAGAGATAAACGAACGTAAACGAACGAACTTAAATGAACATAAATGAACGTAAACGAACGAACTTAAATGAACATAAACAAATGTAAACGAACGACTTTAAATGAACATAAAAGGAACTTAAATGAACATAAACGAATGAACCCAAATGAACAAAAAACAACCACCATACTTGTTGGGTCACCAAGATTTGAAATTGACTCACCGATGTTTTCCCTATATCTTACTTATAATATTTTAGCACGGTTCTTTAAATGACTTGTACAAAATAGCAACTATTCGGTGAAGTCGAATATCAACCGAAACCAAGCTTGAAGATATTCTCATTGTGGAAGTGAGATTAATCTTCTCAACATTCAACAAGTCATTGTCCACCGATTGTGTTCCCACACATCGGTGGACACTCTCCCCACCGACCTTTATCACGTCCGCCAGCAGCATCCCACCGATAAGGATGCTCAAATCGGTGGGATCAATTTCTCCTCTCATGAATGGTTTTCTTTGAAGAAAGTTACAAGATCCAAGTCCTTTATATCGGTGGAACATCATCGGTGAAATTGTCTTGGAAGACACATCAAGAAGATCATTTATTATGGGACAATATCTATTGCCAGGTAAAAGTGACTATTTGTCGTTTTATCTATTTTCAGATAAAGTCTCTTTCAGCATGGGTATTCTTCCTAGTACCAAGGAAAAGGTGATAAAGACATATCAACTTTTCAGAAGTCAACAGCTACAAACAAATCTCCTGATGACAAGTGTCCCAAGCATTTAATGCTCATCTCACTATAAAAGGAAGAAGAGGCTCCCATGCAAACTACGCTTACATAAAGTATTCTCAGTGCAAGCATCCTCCACTCTCTCAAGAACTTTAAAAGCTTTGTTCTAAGTGTTCAAGTTGTTTTAGTTTTCAGTATACTTTGTGAAAGATTGTTAGAATAGTTTTATCTGTTCTTTTCCGCAACAGTCTTTAGATTCTATGTGTAATTCTTGTTGAAGGTTTTTCAATAATAGAATTAAAATTGTGAAAATTTTAAGTATTGTATTCAACCCCCTTCTACAATACTTGTTAAGCCGTCTGGGACTAACAAGTGGTATCAGAGCGGAAAGTTTAATTAATAAACTTGATCTGCGATGGCTGCCTCTTCTTCTTCAACAATGGAAAACTCTTTTCAAAACAACTTTTCTGAAAATGGCTCCATTACCAAACCTCCTAAGTTTAACCCCAACAACTTTTCTCTTTGGAAAAGCCGTATGATGCTATTCATGGAAGGAATGGATACTAGATATCCAACCATTCTCAAAGAGGGACCTATTATCCCTAGAGTCTGGGCTCGTTATGAAACGCAGAGGCCTGGTAAAGAAACTGCTGATAAGGAGGACTCTAGTGACTCCGATGATTCTGATGATCCTTCTGACAAAGAAAAATCTAAAGCTACTGGTCATTATATCCTAAAAAATCCTAAGAAATATACTGATGAGGAAAAACGTTTGGTTTCTCTTGATTCTAAGCTAAGAGCAATCATTGCACTCTCACTTCCTGATGAGGTATATCACTCTCTGGTTAACTTTGAAACTGCTAAAGAGACGTGGACTACTCTGTGTGTACTGTACGAAGGTACAGAGGAAGTAAAGAAGAGAAAAAAGACCGCTCTCATCAGAAAGTATGAGCTCTTCACTCATGAAAAGGGTGAATCTCTTCCTAGCTATTATAATCGTTTCAACTCTCTTCTGAATGATCTGAAGTTACTAGGCAGAGTCTATGACAATGAGGAAGTTCTAAACAAGTTCATGGATTGTCTCCCTGAATTTTGGGAGAACATGTGCACTTGTATCAAAACTTCCAAGGACCTTGAGTACATGCCTTTAACTGTATTATATGGAACTCTCTTCAACTTTGAACAAACCAAGTTACAAAGGAAATATTTCATTAAAGAGATAAAGGGATCTTCTATATCCCTTGTCAGTGAAAATTCCAAGAAACCTTAAAGTGTTCCTCGTATCACCTATCCTTCATCAGACTCTGAAAATGAAAGCCACAATAACTCTTCTCACCAATCGGAGGCATATCTAAGTGATGCCGATGATGAAGGTGAAGAAATCTCTGTTAAACAGATGTCGGATGAACTAGCCATGATGGCTGGTTTCAAAAACAAATCTCGTTTTACTAACAAATCCAAATCTTTCAGAAAACCCTTCTCTTCTACAAAAACTCCCTCGTCTGATAAGACAAACGAGGAATGTTTTAATTGTGGAAAGAAAGGACACTTCGCATCTGAGTGTAGAAGTAAGCGTGTGATGAAATCTAGGAATTCATCTTCTGACAAGTTTTCCTCAAAGTATGAAAAACCCAAAAATAACTCTTTCAAATCAAACCTCTCCAAGAAAGATACTCAATCTTTTTCCCAAGATCATCAAGAACGGGCTGAGAAGTATAAAGCCAAATACAAGAAAGAAAAGGAAAGAAATGAGGGTCTCCTTAGAAAAGGAAAGGGCCTCATGGCCGAAATACATGATTGGGAAGAAGAAACCTCTGACAGTGACAATAACTCTCCCAACATGTGTTTTATGGCCATCTCAGAAGATATGGAAGATTCTGAAAAAGCTACCTCTCCAATGGCTTTGGTGTCAACTGGGTGCTCGACATCATACTCTCAGGTACATCCCTTTAATGATATGACTGACAGTGAAAAGATTGATGCTTATGAATCCTTAACTAAAGACTTTTATACTATCAAGGATGGTAAGAAAAGAAAATCTGTTCAAGTTAAAGATCTCACCTCTCAACTTGAAATGTGTATGTCTAAACTTGAAAAGTTTGAGGAAATCAAAGCTGAGCTTGAGGATCTGAAAACCATAAATCATATTATTTCAAAAGAGAAAAACCAACTTTTTAAGAAATTAAAAAGAGAACAAGAGACCGTTAGGAAATGGACGAGTTCATCAAAGAATCTTGAGCAAATCTTTAAAGATCACATTTCTGGTGACAACAAATTTGGTTTAGGCTTTGGAAAAACCATTCCTGACATCTCTTCTCAAGCTCTTGTCTCTACCTCTAGTGTATGGGATGATGCCTCAGAGTCAAGCTCTTGTGACTCTATTTCTTTAAACTCTTTAGATCTAGGTGAAGCTTTAAAGTTTGGAATGTTTATAAAAGCTAAAGAATCTTCGTCTGTTCAAACCATGGAAAAAGAGGACTCCAATGATGTTTCTAAACCCATCCATAATCTTTTAAAAGATTTAGCCATTGATGAAGTCTCTTCTTCTGATTCTTTAAAATCAAAGTTTTTCAAAAGAGATAACTCCTCCGATCTCTCTTTAAAAAGAAAATCCTTAGACCTTGGGAAAGAACATTTCAAAAACTCTTCAAGAAATCTTTCCAACTTTGCTTCCACCTTTGGTAATGGGATTTTAAGTTTTCCTCCACATATCTCACCTTTTGGTCCTAAATCCATTCAAGTTAATGTCATTGGGAAAGGAAAAGAAAAACTGCAAAAACCTAAAAAGACATTTATCTATAGAAAGTGTTATAACTGTGGTGACACTTTTCATCTTGCAAAGGATTGTCCAAAGGAAAGAATTGACAGAACCAAACCTAAGGACTCTTCTTCTTCTAACCCCAAAGGACCCACCACCAAATGGGTACCTAGGAACTAATTTGTGTGTGCATGTAGGTTTTTGAGCACCATCAAATATGGTATATGGATAGTGGATGCTCACGCTACATGACGGGAAATAAATCTCTTCTCATCAACTATGTGTTTGAAAAAGGTCCATCTGTAACTTTTGGTGACAACTCTAGAGGCTACACCAAAGGATATGGAACTCTCACAAACGGATCTGTCACCTTCAATAAAGTAGCATTTGTTGAAGGTCTCATGCATAATCTCCTCAGCATCAGCCAACTGTGTGATCTAGGATACAAAGTTATCTTTGAACTTTGTATTTGTACTGTGGTTGACAAAAATATGAAAGTGGTTCTTTCCGGAAAAAGAATGGAAAATGTCTATATCATAGATATGGGACAAAACAATAATTCATCCAGTGTATGCTTTGTGTCGGATGACACAGCCAAAAGAAACTGGCTGTGGCATAAACGTCTATCTCATCTCAACTTCAAAACTCTCCACAAAATCTCAAACAAAGAGCTGGTGACTCGCATGCCAAAGTTGAACTTTGTTAAAGAAAAGCTGTGTGATGCATGTGAAAAAGGGAAGCTCACCAAAACTTCCTTCAAGACCAAGCAATGCTCCTCCATCACTCTTCCTCTCCAAATGCTGCACATGGATCTATGTGGACCAGTCAGCACTCCAAGTCTTGGAGGCAAAAGGTACATTCTCGTAATTGTTGATGAATTTACTAGATATACTTGGGTGTCTTTTCTCATGTATAAAAGTGATGCAACTGAAGAAATCATCAACTTTGTCACGAAAAATGAAGTTCTAAATGGACAACTTGTACGATCGGTGAGAAATGACAATGGCACTGAATTCAGAAACAATGCTCTTGAAGACTTCTTCAATAAGAAAGGAATTTCTCAGAATTTCTCAGCTGTCAGGACTCCTCAGCAAAATGGAGTCGTGGAAAGGAAAAACAGAACTCTAGCTGAAGCTGTTAATACTGCTTGCTTTACCCAAAATAGGTCGGTGATCTCCAAACGGCATGATAAGACTCCTTATGAAGTTTTCCATGGCAAAAAACCAAATATAGGCTTTCTTCATGTTTTTGGCTGTGTGTGTTTCATCCTGAATGATCGTGACATTCTTGGGAAATTTGATCCCAAAGCTGATGAAGGAATCTTTGTTGGATACTCTCTATCCTCCAAAGCATATCGTGTGTATAATCTCAGGAGAAAATGCATTGATGAATCTATTCATGTCAAATTTGATGACCTAAGATCATCATCTCTTTCAAATGATGATGATGAATTACACATGTAGATTTCCTCATGCATAGGTGATGCTCCCATAGTCAATCCCACCGATGCATCCTCCACTCCTTTAACTCCATCAAATCCCTCACCTTCAAATAACCAAGTTGGGTCACACTCCATAGTGCCTGACACGTCTCCTACCAAAATTGACCATCTTCCCACCGACATGCACCCTTCCACCGACATTCAGCCCTCCACCGATCCTATGCCTACCACCGACAATCATGCCTTCCACCGAACCTCTGATCCCACTCCACAAACATACTCCACACAAAATATTCCACCACCTTTACCTCCTGCCACAAAATGGACCAAAGATCACCCCATAGACCAAATCATTGGTGATCAACAAGCTGGTGTCCAAACACGCAGAGGAGTTGGAAATATTTGTCTCTATGTGAACTTTCTTTCTCTTATTGAACCCATGAAGATTGATGAAGCTCTAGTAGATCCCTGTTGGATCACTGCCATGCAAGAGGAGCTTTCTCAGTTTGAAATAAACAAAGTTTGGAGATTGGTTCCCAGACCTCCAAAAAAGACAATCATTGGAACCAAATGAATCTTCAGAAACAAAATGGATGAAGAAGGTATAGTTGTCAGAAACAAGGCCAGACTGGTAGCTAAAGGACACAGATAGGAAGAGGGCATTGACTATGATGAAACATTTGCCCCTGTTGCAAGACTTGAAGCCATAAGAATCTTTCTGGCTCATGCTGCTTACCAAAATTTTAGGGTCTTTCAGATGGATGTCAAAAGTGCTTTCCTCAATGGGGAACTTGCAGAGGAAGTCTATGTGAAACAACCACCTGGTTTTGAAGACCCAACTCATCCAGACTATGTGTACAGATTAGACAAGGCTTTCTATGGTCTCAAGCAAGCTCCACGTGCTTGGTATGACACTCTTGCTGACTTTCTTCTAAAGAATGGATACTCTAGAGGTAAAATTGACAACACTCTCATTATCAAGAAGACCTCAGGTAATCTCATTCTTGTTCAAATCTATGTAGATGACATCATCTTTGGTGCCACTGATGAATCACTATGTGATGAGTTTGCTTCTCTCATGATGAGTGAATATGAGATGAGCATGATGGGAGAGCTTACATTCTTTTTGGGCCTTCAGGTCAAACAAACTTCAGAAGGGATTTTTATAAATCAAAGTAAATATATTCGTGACCTTCTGAAGAAATTCAACTTTTTAGATAGCTCTCCTATGAAAACTCCCATGGCACCACCTCTGAAAATTCATGCTGATCCGGATGGTCAATCTGTTGATGTAACGAATTATCGAGGGATGATTGGCTCTCTTCTTTATTTAACCTGCTAGCAGACCGGATATTATGTTTGCTACTTGTCTATGTGCCCGTTATCAAGCCAATCCAAAAGAATCTCATTTGGCCGCTGTAAAACGGATTTTCCGGTATCTAAAAGGTACCTTTCATCTGGGTCTTTGGTATCCCAAAGACTCAGGCTTTGAGCTAATTGGGTATTTAGATTCAGATTATGCAGGTTCCAAAATTGACAGGAAGAGTACCACAGGTAGCTGCCAACTTCTTGGTGGCAAATTAGTCAGCTGGTCCAACAAGAAACAAAACTCTGTATCAACCTCTACTGCTGAGGCTGAATATGTTGCTGCTGGAAGTTGCTGTGCCCAGATCCTGTAGATGAAAAATCAACTCAGGGACTACAATCAAATCTACTCAAAGATTCCCATTTTATGTGAAAATTCAAGTGCAATAGCTATTGCAAACAATCTTGTTCTACACTCAAGATCTAAGCACATAGATATCAGATATCATTTCATCAGGGATCACATCTCAAAAAGTGACATTGAGCTGCATTTCATCCCTACTGATCTTCAGCTTGCTGATCTGTTCACCAAACCTTTAGATGAAGCCAGGTTCAATTTTCTAATAAGTGAACTTGGAATGTGTAACCTTCAGCAATAGTGTATCCTCATTCTTCACCGATCTCTTATCAGTATTCCTTCACTTTCTTCGCACCGACCTCACTACACCGATGACATCATCTTGATAATGTCATCACCATGATCTCATCTCACCAAAGTTATAGACCTTACCGATATCCTCTATATATTTCTCATCTCTCTACCAACATCTCACACAAATAATCTCACAGACAATCGATCCCTCTAGCGGTGGCTCTACACAACACCGACGTTTACATCGGTAGCCTCCATTCTCACCGACACCCTTCTTTCAATTGGTGGTATAAACTTCATGATGTCATCACCGACACTCCTTGGTACTTATAAAGCTTGGTAACCATTTCCTCCGATGTTCTACTTCCACCAATACCACCACCGAATCCCAATCGATATACTAATCTCACCGATCCATCACTCTCACCGATCCAAATTAGTTCTCCGACCCATTAGCTTCTCATCGGTAAGATTTACCCCACCGACCTCCTTTGGTCCACCCTCGTCGATGGCGATTACCCCACCGAAGTCTTAAATTGGTGGGTTGTCTCCTATCGGTACACCATATCTCGTCTATCACCATTATCTTTACCTTCCTCAACCTTCATCGGTAGCGATACTCTACCGAAATACACATCGACGTCTACAACAATATCTCCCATCGGTGGATTTTAACCCTAGTTTCACCGATTTCATCTACCGATTCTCTCATGCTTATCATGTACGATTCCCCATGCTCACATCATCCTACAACCCTAGTTGTTAGACCTTGTTGACCCTTCCTTTTCCATGTAACCCCGTTCTCTCCACACGATTATAAAACCCCATCATTACTCTTTTTAAAATATCATTTTTTAAACTAAACCCTTCGATTCCCTTCATAATCGTTGCCGCCCTAATTCAAAACCCACACCCTTCTATAAAAACCCATATTCGTCATCATTTTTCTATTTCAAACCTGAAACTCTTTCTCTCTTTCTTCTTCATCCAAACCTGCAACTCTCATCTTCTCTCTCCTAACATCGATGGCTTCCTCAAAAGTTCCAAGGTCTACAAAGATTGTCAAGGACATTCCTACATGTTTTGCAGATTTAAAGTTCAATCCTTGCAATCACGTTGCAAGGTTTGAATCCGATCCCACACTTCCTGAATTCAACACAGTAATGAGGTTCTTGACCCGCTCTCCTCTACTCCATGCTTTCTCATGCAATCCTAAAATGAGCAAGGTGCTCATTGGCAAATTTTGGCTCACTAGTGTGTATGATCCATCAAACGAGGCCATTCACGCCTCTATTCTTTCTGATGAGGAAGGTGATCACGATCTCACCTTCGGCGTTGATGATGTTCGTCGTGCTCTCAAGATCGATGCCTTTTTAGAATATGTTGACATGTATGTGGACAACCTTCATGAACAAGTTGTCAGTTCCATTGGTTATATCCACCAATCTGATGACAAAGCTTCCAAATCCTCAAAAGGCCCAGGTACTCTCACACGCAACAAAATGGGTGGTGTATGGAACTTTTTCTTCGCTCACGTGATCTATTGTCTTTCTAGAAAGACAAGTGGTCAAGACCAATCCCCTTCTTACATTACCAAGTTGGCCCATGCACTCATTTTCCAAAGGAAGATAGATTTCGCTCAGTATTTCTTTACTGAACTGACTGAAGTGATCAAGCACCCGAAACGCTGTCATGTGGCTTATCCTCGTTTCATCTCTATGATCGTACAAAACAAGATTGGCTCGGCTTTAGACACGGATCACAAATCCCGGTCTACTCGTTTTATTTACGAATGGTCATCTCCCATAGTCGGCCAAAAGGCACTTGACGTTGGTCGCCTCGCTACCGATCTTCCTCTACGACAAGGTATGATATCTTTTGCTCACACTCCCGATCTTCACTGGGGAGACGCGGAAGTTCCTGGGTTTCAACACCCGGAAGTTCCCTCGGATTCCCAAGTTGTAGTGTCCCCTTCTCCCCGTCCCCGAGTGAAGTCGGGTGGCGCTAAAAAGAAACAAACAAAGGCCCCCGACACCTCCGCACCCGCTTCTAGGACTACGCCACCGAGAGATCCCTCGGAGGCTTCCCAAGTCCAAATCCAGCTCAAAAGCGGAGGCTCTCAAAATCCCCTCCGAGATCTCCTTTAAAGAGGTCTTGGAAACCTTCGGCCAAGCCATCTAAGCCAACTGACGATTCTAAAAAATCGACAGTTGTTGAAATTCTCCCATCTGGGCCAAGGGAATCAATTGTAACCCCTACCGACTCCTCCGTTGCCTCTCCAGATGCCTCGGTTGTACATTTGGAGAACCCACAACTTACCTCCCTACTTACTTCTTTGGGTGGTGGAGATGACTTCGAGGTCTCTCCCCTCGAAGGTACCGAGTTCACACTGCACAGTCTAACACCCGATCATTATATGATCGATGATGCACAACCAACTGAGGGTTCCCCCACAAATAAATCCACCCCACGAGATTTCTTTGATTTTCTGTTAGAAGACAATGGTTCTCCCCGAACCATGCTCACCACCGATGAACCCTCCCTCACCGACCCACCATCTCCACCGAAACCACCTTCTCCCCCATCGAAGATACCTTCACCGATTCTATCTCCTCACCACCGATCCCCTAGCCTCCACCGATCTCCCACCCCTCACCGATCTGATTCATCTGATGATAGCCCTCCTCCATCACCTTCACCCCCACGCATGCCACCATCACCCCCACATAGAATTCTCTACCCCGATCCTTTGCTAGATCACCCATCCACCTCCATATTACCTGTGGAGAGACTCATTCCACATACCCCATTATCACCAACCACTCCCCGATTCCACCTCCCCGAGGTTCGTGCCCCCTTTCCTACAGGTATTCGGTTGCATGTTCAAGAAAGTGCCTGTCAATGTAGGATGGTGGGTACTCAATTCGAATCGTTCAAGTGGTTTACTATCTCCATGATTGCTCAGGCAAATGAGCGTGTCTCAGTTTTGGAATCTCAGCAACCTCAATTATTGGCCTCTACTCTACAGGATCTTCTTCGGCCTCTTACTGAAAGTATGGCCACCTTCTCTACAAGGTTGGAGACATTGACCAACTCCCACTCCGACGTGGCCATGTCTATTGCCTCCATCAAAGCTTCCATCGATGTCAAAGATCCCGAGCTCTTTCGTCTTATCAATCGGGAAACTCGTCATCAGTCTCTACATGCTTCCTTGACTGGGTCACTTGAAAGTCTTCACCGCAAAGTCGACTCTCTTAATGATTATCTTGGTTGGGATCTTGACTTGGGCGATTTTTCCTTAACCAATGTTGATCCGGTAAGTGTTCAGCTTCTCTACAACAAGGTGGATCACCTAATTTCTCATCTGGGTTTGGAAGTTTCGGCTGCTGCTGAGGGGGAGAGAACTCTCACAACACCAAAAATGCCCTCTATGAGGCGATCGAACAACAATCAGCCTCCTCCTTCCATCGATAAACCACTGATCCACATCTCCAAGAATGCCACCAAAACATCAGGTACCACTCTTTCTTCCACTCCTCAACCATCGGTGGAGAAACCACCACCGAAATCAACACCAAGATCACCACCGAAAGCAACTGCCACCGATATTCTGTCTTCCCCACCGATTCCACAGATATCATCAGTGGAAGTAGCCTCACCGATTCAATCTCCATCGGTGAAGAAAACTCTTGCAACAGTTGAGGGGGAGAAAATCAGTAAGGCTCCTAAAGACAAAGGCAAGAAAGTCATTTCTGCCGAAGATGAGGCAAAAGAAGAAAAGAAAAAGAAGGAACTGGCAAAGTATGGGTCTCGTCCTGCAGATGCCCAAACTCTAAAACTTAATCCTCCATCTCAAGAAACAACCCCCAACCTCGGTCTATCTCCTCAAGAAATTGAGGAGGCTAGGTGTTCAGAAAGAATTGGATGAAACCAAGGCTCTCTCTTTGAAAGTTGCAAAAGAGGAAGCAGCAAAAGCTAAGTCCACCGACCCTATCAAGACCCAAAAATCTATTTGGGTGCTCTAAAAGAAGAAAAGGATGAGGAAATAAACTGGTACAAGAAGGCAATGTCTTACCAAACCAACAAGTCTCCAATCTCAGGTATTAAAATTGCCACCTCTAAAGCTAATCCTACCGATGTAAGGCTGATCATAGAAAGAGAAGATGGTTTATCTAGAAGTGTTAGAGATTTCCATCTGAAACAATTCGGTCTCTCCGAATGGTATGAACTCTCTAAGCTTCTAGTGAAAAGTGCCAATCCAAAGAGAGACATATTCATCAAGTGCATTGATGACTTGAAGAATAAAATGAAAGAGTTGAAAAAGAAACATAACATCGTTCTCTCCACCGATGAAAGAGCCAAACTTCAATCTCTCAAGGAAGATATCCGTCTACCGAAAACCAAAAACCAAAAGGTGACCGACAATGCGTTTAAAGAATTGGCAGCTGAAGGAAAAGTTCCCTATGTGGACAATCTTAACTTATCCATGCCACCTCAATTCCTTATCCCTCAACCACTCTAAGCCTCTCACCATTCCTGGGGTTTTCTTTAATGACGGATTTGGCCACCGACGCTTTTTCAGATTCTCTCAAATTCACTTGGCTGACATCATCTTTCTTCAAGGCGTATCCAATCTGATGTCGTACATCCCCGAAGCTCAACCGTTTTACCAGAACATCCTCGCCGAAATCAAACGCCGTCAGGAAATGAGAAAATGATCTAAGTGTTTTCCTTTTCCCGTTTACGTACTTGTAAAATTTTCTTCATTTCCAAATGTATGAAAATTTAAGTAAATGCAAGTACTTCTCTTCTATTTGAATTTCCTTGTTGCACATAGTTATACTTTCTTACTTGTAAATATTGTTTATAGTATACAAACTCATACAAAAGAAAAATAGATCAAAAAGAACAAAAAGAATGGTCTATGTGAAAAGAACCCAAAAAGAGTAAAAAGGGTCAAAATGCATTTTACTTTTAGACACTCTTAAATATTCTAAGAATAGAGCTCAAATTCAAATAGGGGGAGATTGTTGGGTCACCAAAATTTGAAATTGACTCACCGATGTTTTCCCTATATCTTACTTAGAATATTTTAGCATGGTTCTTTTAATGACTTGTACAAAATAGCAACTATTCGGTGAAGTCGAAGATCAACCGAAACCAAGCTTGAAGACATTCTCATTGTGGAAGTGAGATTAGTCTTCTCAACATTCAACAAGTCATTGTCCACCGATTGTGTTCCCACACATCGGTGGACACTCTCCCCACCGACCTTTATCACGTCGACTAGCAGCATCCCACTGATAAGGATGCTCAAATCGGTGGGATCAATTTCTCCTCTCATGAATGGTTTTCTTTGAAGAAAGTTACAAGATCCAAGTCCTTTATATCGTTGGAACATCATCGGTGAAATTGTCTTGAAAGACACATCAAGAAGATCATTTATTATGGGACAATATTTATTGCCAGGTAAAAGTGACTATTTGTTGTTTTATCTATTTTCAGATAAAGTCTCTTTCAGCATGTGTATTCTTCCTAGTACCAAGGAAAAGGTGATAAAGACATATCAACTTTTCAGAAGTCAACAACTACAAGCAAATCTCCTGATGACAAGTGTCCCAAGCATTTAATGCTCATCTCACTATAAAAGGAAGAAGAGGCTCCCATGCAAACTACGCTTACAGAAAGTATTCTCAGTGCAAGCATCCTCCACTCTCTCAAGAACTTTAAAAGCTT
Organism: Saussurea involucrata; assembly: GCA_033807775.1. Taxonomy (NCBI): domain Eukaryota; kingdom Viridiplantae; phylum Streptophyta; class Magnoliopsida; order Asterales; family Asteraceae; genus Saussurea; species Saussurea involucrata. The sequence continues at coordinate 55,384,754 of CM066316.1, forward strand.
TGTTCTAAGTGTTCAAGTTGTTTTAGTTTTCAGTATACTTTGTGAAAGATTGTTAGAATAGTTTTATCTGTTCTTTTCCGCAACAGTCTTTAGATTCTATGTGTAATTCTTGTTGAAGGTTTTTCAATAATAGAATTAAAATTGTGAAAATTTTGAGTATTGTATTCAACCCCCTTCCACAATACTTGTTAAGCCGTCTGGGACTAACTATACTCATCTATTCGTTCGTAAAAAATACCTTAACAAAATGAAAAACCGGGTTAACTTAGGAGGTATGAAAAATAAATTCTAAAAGATCAATTTACTTGATGATTTTACACATTAATTTTATATTATATAAACATGTTTATATATAAACAAGCATAAGCGAACATAAATGAACATAAACGAACGTAAACGAACATAAACGAACATAAATGAACGAACGAGACCATTGTTCATGTTCGTTCATTTAACTAAACGAAAAAAATGTGTTCATGTTCGTTCATTTATTAAATAAACGAACATAAACGAACTTCCCGCCAAACAGTTCACGAACGGTTCGCTGAACGTTCGGTTCGTTTACATCCGTAGGTGTACGTGGGTTGGGTTGGGTGGTTTTTGACAATTTTACAACCCAACTCAATTATGGCGGTTTGGAAAATTTCAACCCAACCCAACTCATTCAAAAGTATAACCCAACCCAACCCAACCCTTGCAGGTTGTGACGGGTTGGGCGGGTGAGCGGTTTGATTGTATACATAAAATTGACGATTAAAATACAACAATAAAACTAAAACATTCCCAACAAAAATATTAGTTATTACAATCATCCAAATATATTAGATCCTTAAGTCTTAAACATCAAAAGTGTAAATTGTAGCATCAAATTTAAATCCTCAATCAAGTACGACCGTCTCCGACTCCAATATTGCATTCTTCTAGTTCGATGCTCACAGCTCAAGGCCTCACGTAATGTCAAGTAGTTTGGGCCTTAGATTTTAAAACTTAGAAGTAGTTAAGTCAAGTAGTTTGAGCTATGATTTATCTAAATATTTTTGGGCCTCTCTTAATATAATATTATTAGTATTAATTATATTACTTTGTATTTTGGGCTACACATATCATATATAATTATATATTATATATATAAATATAATATTATTGAAATAATAATATTAGCGGCGGGTTGGCGGGTTGGTTTGAAGGTTCGGCGGTCCGACGGGTTTGGTTTAATTGGGTTTTTAGCGGGCTGAGTTGGTCGAGTTTCGCGGGTTGACGGTTTTTTTTACACCCATATCCCTACCCCTTAACAATTCCATATCCCCTCCTAAAACCTAGCCTCTCACAATAATTAAACTTACATTTCATACCCCTATAATTATTTAATTAGTTTACTTTATACCTTTATTTTTTTAATTTTCATTTTACACATTCATTATATTAACACATATAATCGTATATTAACTAAAATACGTTAAAAAAATACGTTTTAATTTTAACAAGTTACACCATTATAATCGTCTCTTCGATACCTTCGAAATGAGCCCAATATTAAATATTTTTGGATTTAATTATTTTATTATATATCATATATACTACATAAAAATATTTGCAATATTTGCAATTCATATCCTTATAGTTAATTATTTAATTTATGATACATTCCTTACTTTTTTAATTTTCGTTTTACACTCTTATCACATTAACATAATAAATATATATTAATTAAAATATGTTAAAAAAATACGTTTTAACATATCACATAACATACATAATTACGTTAAAATACGTTAAGGAATTCGATATATATATATATATATATATATATACATATATATATAGAACGTTATTCGTTTAATAATTTGATTTGAAATAAAGTAAAGTTATTGATTTGAAATAAAGTAAAATTATTGATTTGAAAAAAAGTAAAAACAATTCGATATATATATCGAACGAACGATCCGTTCATATATATCAATTTCATTTCCTCTTCAATTCTCTCACTCTCTTCCTCTATATATCGTTCACATATATATATATATATATATATATATATATATATATATATATATATAGTTGGGATCATGTGAGACCAAATAAATTTGGTGAGACCCATAAGACCAATTATTGACCGTAGGATTAGATCAACAAAGTGATCAATGGTTATTTTTTACACGGTGGCAATTTTGTAATAATCTCGAAGTTTGGTGGCATTAATAATAGTAAAAAAAAACACACAAATCGAATTTGTTAGCCAGAAACACAAGTTCGTCTCCACCATTCTCACGCAAAGAAAGGGGTTTCAGGTTTCTTCGACACAACTTCATCCATTCCACACAACTCTTCAATCTCACCATCGTCTCCACACAACTTCTTCTTCTCAACGCAACTTCTTCCACAGATACGTCATCAAGGTTCTTTATTTCTTGATTGTTCACGATTTCATTTTCTGTGGTTCATGATTTCGATTTATGTGGTTCACGATTTCGATTTATGTGGTTGTATAGGTTTACGATTTATGTGGTTGTATAGGTTTACGATTTATGTAGTTTATAGATTAAGTAGTTTGCGATTTCGATCACGATTTCTGTTGTTCACGATTTCATTTTCTATGGTTCACGATTTCGATTTATGTGGTTCACGATTTCGATTTCTGTGGTTGTATAGGTTTACGATTTATGTGGTTGTATAGGTTTACGATTTCTGTAGTTTATAGATTAAGTAGTTTGCGATTTCGATGGTTCATGATTTGTGGTTCAATTGGTTCACGATTTATGTGGTTTCAAAACTAGGGTTTCCTAAAATCAAAACTAGGGTTTTAGAATTTTATACATTTTGTTTTTTAAAAGCAAAACTAGGGTTTTAGAATGTTGATTTGGACTAAAAGCTTACCCGGTAAAGGAAGTATATGTGTTGACTCTTACCGGTAGGTAAACGGGTTTATCCCGGCCAAACTCACAACTTCAAACCACGATATAAATAGAACAATCCATTTGATTATCATAATTTGCAAACCTCTGTCCTCTGTTAACAGTCATCAAGTGGGGGATACTTTGAATTACTCAGAAATTAGGCCGCAAACTGTAATCCTTCCAAGTTTAACTTATCTTATATTGTTTGATTAGCTAGACCCACATACCACAAATTCTCTTATTTAGCATAATGTTGTTATTCCACTATCTTCATAAATGTTCAATTTATGTTTTAGTTGATCTTGGTGAGACAATGAAAGGTATACTTTATAGACTTCAATAACCTTTATGATGGCGGACTAGAAAAAAACACACAAATATTTATGATGCTTCTACATGTACCAAAATTTTGTTCCAACAAGTTTGCAATAGAGGGTACCTTTTAAAAGCAGAACTAAGAGTCATTCTAATAGGTGGTATGGGGGTCTTTTGATTACTGCATAAACATGGGAACTTGTTGTCCTTGGTTGTGCTCATCTTGTTGCTGTTGTGAATGGTGTGTATGGAGAATGTGGGATTCCCTGTTGCTCTGTGGCTCATTTTCTTTTTTTCTATTGAAGTTTAACATGCTCAAAGTGTTATATAGGTGGATTCTCTGTTAATTGAGTTATAATTCTGCCATTATATGGTTGGGATGAGTTTGATGACTTTTGACCTTCGAACAAAACAAGTGAACCTTCACAGTGAGCTTGCTGTGAAGGTTACCTTCATAGTGAGCTTGTTGTGAAGGTTCATTTGCTTTTTTTTTCATTGAAGTTTAACATGCTCAAAGTGTTATATAGGTGGATTATCTGTTAATTGAGTTATAATTCTGCCATTATATGATTGGGATGAGTTTGATTACTTTTGACCTTCGAACAAAACAAGTGAGCCTTCACAGTGAGCTTGCTGTGAAGGTTACCTTCACGGTGAGCTTGCTGTGAAGGTTCATTTGCTTTTTTTTCATTGAAGTTTAACATGCTCAATGTGTTATATAGGTGGATTCTCTGTTAATTGAGTTATAATTCTGCCATTATATGGTTGGCATGAGTTTGATGACTTTTGACCTTCGAACAAAACAAGTGAACGTTCACAGTGAGCTTGCTGTGAAGGTTACCTTCACAGTGATAATGATGAAGAGGTCCAAGATGAGTCAAAATCAAGCCAAGATGTTGAGGGATCAAAAGGTATTAAACCATAGAGCTTTCCCAAGTTTCGTGCCAAATACTTTTATTTATCAAATGAACAAACCTTCACGGTAAACTTATTGTGAAGGTTGACTTGATTTCATTCGTGACGAACTTAACTGTTATTTTACAGTAATTTCACAAGTAAAATGATTCTACTTTCACTTAAAACCAATGAGCGTTCACAACAACCTTGTTGTGAAGGTTCTGGTTAATCAAGTAACATGAAGTTTCATTGTAACCTGAAAGTCTTTGGACATATAATGATAAAAACAATTACAACTTATTATTCTCCTAAATTACTATGAATTAGGGCATTTAAGTGCAACAAGTCTTCATCCGGATATTCTTTCCTAGTGGTTTTAACGACTTCGTTTGTCTACAATAAAAGCTCCAACTCCTTCTTCCCATATTACAAATCTTCACAGCAAACAATGTCACAACAAGATTCCGAGGGATCAAGAATCTCGAAATCAACTAACATAAGGAAGAAAGTCGAAATCAAGTGGACTCGGAGTCAAGCCAGGATTCTGAAGGATCAAAAGGTATTAAACCATTGAACTTTTTCCAATTTTTTGTCAAATAACTCTTACCCTCTTATCAAATGAACAAGCCTTCACAATAAAGTTATTGTGAAGATTCACTAAATTTCATTTGGGACCAATTATTTACCTTTTATACTTTAATTAAGTTACGATAGTGTCACATATAAATTGATTATATTTTCACTTAAAACAAATGAACCTTCACAACGAAAGTTGCTGTGAAGATTCAACTTTATCAAGTACTGTGAGCTGTCATTGTAGTTTGCTCTTAAGTTCCTCTGAACTTTTTGTGTATTGGTATGTAATAAAACAGGTTCTTGTCATAATCTTTATAGGGGACGATTACTAGTGGAGATAAGAAAACATCAAGTTGAAGGATACAAAGAATACCGGAAGAACTCGAAGAATGGACAGAACTTATTCGATGAAGAAAGAAATTGGACTTGAACAAGAGTATTGAGAAATTGACGCAAGATTTCATTGTTGAACATTTTTTTTATTCTCCAATTATCAAATAAACCTTTTGATATATGTACAAAAGCTTCAGGTTATATTTTTGATTTCGATGTATGTTTTAAATGCACAATTTGTAGTCAAAGTTCATATAGACCCACAACTGAATAAACCTTCAGAATAGGTACTGTGTGAAGTTCTAGCACATTACTTTGAGGTGTTTTATGTTAAAGTTTTGTAGGATGGTTTGATGCTTGTCAACAACTTAATTGTTTGAAATTGTTGTTTACCTTCACATTTAATGGATGGACATTCACAACAAAAAATTAGTGTGAAAATCTTTAGTTCACTGTTTTATTTTTGGGAGCATATTGCTTTCTAAATAATTACAAGACAGTGATCCTAAGTTACGTGTATGAAATTGTTTTTTACCTTCACAAAGTTCAATAACATGCACAAAACACTTAGTGTGAAGGTCGTGTTGACAAACAGAAGAACTTAGTGTGAAGGTTGTGTTGACAAACAAAAGCAAGATTTTAACACTTTAATCGCATAAATATGTCAAACATATTCATTACTTTGATTAATAAAATTAGTGATACAACAATTCATTTTCATACAACTTGAAAACCTTCATAGAAAGTAACTTGTGAAGGTTCATTGCTTTTGGAGTTCCTTCTGTGAAGTTTTAGTATATTGGTTTGACGTTTGTGGTGTTTTCAATCTTGTATCAATTGTTCTTAACTCCACATCAATTGATTCTACCTTTATAACAAAGTTAATGCAAAGGTTAAGTCGTTTGTTTTGATAGCTTGTTTCCAGTTACCTTTTTAAATAACTTGTGTAACCCGGTTACAATTGTAACATCGATGAAACTAAATTTCGTATACAAAATTGCAATTGAAATTGTTATTACCTTAAGGTCAATTGAATGAACATTCACAACAAACTTAATGTGAAGATTCAGGTTTATATAGATTATGTAAGCCGATAAAATGAAAATGTATTTCTTTTCTTTTTTAAGTATCATCAACATAAATATAAGCAACTAAAAATACCAAAACAACAAAAAAAGTTCTATAAAATAATATGTTGTAAAGTAGAGTTTAACTAGAACACCAAATTTCCATAAATATTTTTGACAATCTTTAGCATTCATTGTTCATTGTTGAAGTGCCATAACCCTTCAGCTTCAACTTTCCACTCAGTTCCCATCTTCAAATTGATTATTAACTACTGAGGAATAATCAGCCATTGAACAAACCTCAATGATGTTGAAGTATTTTAATCTCGTGAGCTTTCACCTTCTAAACAACACCATATGATATCAAGAAGAGGTGACAAACCATTTCCCCTAACAAATACTTTGGCCTTAATGATGAATCAACAAAGATTCGTACCAACCGCTCATCATGCCCTGCACATATCTAACCAACAGATGCAAAGAAGCACCAACAACTTTTGACTTCACAGTAAAGTTAAAAAGTGAATGTTTAGTTTTAAATGGATCATGTAAGTTTGTAACACAACAAATATATGAACCTTCACAACAAAGTTCATGTAAAGGTTCACTTATAAATGGATTACATAAGCTAGTAACAACAATTTTAAGAATCTTCACAACAGAGCTAATGTGAAGGTTCATTTTTAAATCGTTTATTTAAACTACTAGCATAACAATTATATGAACCTTCACAAATATTATAATGTGAAGGTTCAATTTTAAATGGATTATGTAAGCCGGTAACAAAAAAAAATTATAAAAGTTAATGTGAACGTTCACACAACATTTATATGGAGGTTCAATTTTAATGTGAAGGTTCAATTTTAAATGGATTATGTAAGCCAATGATAAAAAAAACTTTATGGACCTTAGCACCATATTTAATGTGAAGGTTCACACAACAATTATATGAACCTTCGTTGTAGAGTTGATGGAAATGTTCGATTTTAAAGGGATTATGTAAACTAGTAACACACCAATTATATGAATATTCACATCAAAATAAATGTTAAGGTTTAGATTTAGATTTAAATGGATTATGTAAGCTAGTAATACAACAATCGTATGAACATTCACAACATAGGTAATATGAAGGTTCAATTTTTAATAGTTATGTAAGTTAGTAATACAACAATATTATGAACCTTCACAGTGGAGATAATGTGAAGGTTATGTTTTAAATAGACTAGTAACACAACAATTATATGAACCTTCACAACAGAGTTGATGTGAAAGTTAGATTTTTAATGGATTATGTATTCTAACATTTATTACAAACTTGACTATCACAAACGTCATTTGACATGTTGTTACGATGACTGAATAGAAAACGATAGATTAATTATCGATGAACCTAACTCCTATCTACAAAATTCAAACAAAGTGTTATGTTCACTCCCATCCCAAGCAAATTATAATTATCTACATCAACGAACTTCTTATCTACTAACTGCACTTGACTACACTTCTGGGTTATTGTCATGACCATGGTGAAGCTAACGAGGACCTACCCAACATCCATATGGACCAAATGGTGGTCCTATAGCTTCATCTTGTCCACGAGGTACTAATCCTAGCTAGGGGCAGCACGATCAATACAGTAAGACACCCATAAATAGTCTACAATAGGGTCCATATGTTCAACCTTATGGACAACCCATGCAAGTCAGTCGGGAGATATTATCTATTACGACCCCTTATCATATGCTCTAAATGTTGCACCAACTCAAAAACCTTACTCATATGCATCAAGTGGACCAATGCAACAAGCCTATGGTGGCTATCATCCGCAAAGTGGTCACCTTGTTTCTAGACTGGTGTAGGGAAACAAGCACCTGACAAGCACCTGGATATGCATAATCGTAATATGATTCTAGTAACAACAAGTACCATGGTACACAACAAATAATGTAGGTTATGGGTACCATGAAACAACTGCGATGGTTATGTTGGTTGTCCATATGGTCCACCTCCTCCTGCTTATTTCTTAACCACCAACTTCAATTAGATTCAATTCAACCATGTTATGAGTTATGACCAATTCATCCTTAATAAGGTGGTTACTTGTTTAATTGTTAAATGCTACTGAGAGGGGCTCAAATGTGTGCCAAAGCTTTATTGTTAAGATATTACTTGAAAAATACAGGCATATGCAATTATGAACCTTCACAATGAAATCAAACAATTAAAAGAAACTACTTGCCTTTATTACATTCTTAATCGTCGTAAGCCTCATTCAAGATGCTCTACCAATCATCTTCATTAGACATTCTTTTCCCCAAAATCAAAAAATGTAAAAAATATTCATTGTAAAACTTTGAATTTTTGCATCCAGTTAATTAACCTTCTCAATGAAACCAATTAATCAAAAGACACCAATGATCTTAATTACATTGTTCATCGTTGAAAACATCATTGTGTTCTCGTTATTTCGTTAGACGTTCTTTCACTTGAAAGAAAAAAATACATAAACCCTAGATCAAAGCAGACATTCTTACAAAGCATCTATAATGTTTTTTTTACATGTATTAAGGCAAAGAAAGAAGGGAAATTACTCAAAGAAAACCAATTTATGTTATGTATAAGTTTTCTTACTTGTATTAAAGCAGAGCAGTCCCGTAAAGAAATTAGGCGAAATCAATGGCAATTGTTGAATTGAAACCGATAGGAGATTGTTGATATTCAGTTGGAAATGTTCAATCAAAGAAGACAGACGGCAAATGAAGATGTTTAATCGGCCAAGACAATCGGAGTTCGTCGAATGCAGGTGGCGTTCATCGTAGGAAGAAGGCGAAGTTCATGGAGCTGGAATACAATGGCGGTGGAATGGGAGGGATCCTTTTCTATCTTGTGCAAAAAATAAAAATAAACAGATTGCCAAAAATACCCCTGCACATTCAAAATTATAGTAGGATTTCAGTCATCAGATCATCGGCCGGTAAATTTGATCAACGGACATGAGCTGGTCTTATAGGTCTCACGAAAAACCCTTGGTCTCACCGGAACCCAACCCTATATATATACTAGGTTCGAACCGTGTATTACACGGGGTAATTTAAAAAAATTAAATCATGCCAGAAAACTTATCAACTATTATGAAAGATTAATTTAAAGTGAATTGACAGAAAACATAACAATTTGACTTTGAAAATATCATTAACTAACAATCTGTTGATAACTGATATTATGTAGTTCAATTAAATTTAGAGGAAATAATATAATCATGATTAAGAAAGTATAAATAATTAAATATACTATACTAAAATATTTGCATATTTATATTTTTGAAAAATGTTCGAACTCATTAAGTGATATTTTTTTTCCAAGTAATTAAATCTCTTATGATAATTATAAGAGTGTTTCGTTGACAGAATGGAATTTGATAGAATTGTAATTCGTCGAAGGAATTCGACTTTGAAGTAAAAATTGATATGAAATTGCAAAAAGAAAATCACGACAATCTAGTGATTATTTGTATCAAATCCCATACTAATTTCAACAAATCTCATACTAATCACGACACATTAATTCGTATATATTTATGATCTTTAATAATATAATTAAATCCAAAAATATTCAATATTGGGCTCATTTTGAAGGTATTGACGAAGCAATTACATTGGTATAATTTGTAAAAAATAGAAATGTTTTTAATGCATTTGAGTTCATATACATTATTTATGTTAATATGATAAGAGTCTAAAAATAAAAATAAAAATAAAAAGTAAGGGATTAAAAGTAAACTACATACCTAATTATAAGGGTAGTAAATGTAACGTATAAATTAAAAAAATTGAATTAAGGAGAGATTTAAGGAGGAGTGAATATGGGTGTGCTAAGTGAACTTATAATGTAAACTGCGTCCAGATACATGTTTAGGCGGGAAAATACTGAAGTTAGCTCACCAGAAGACGACACGTGGCATGCTAGTTACTTATTTATTATATGTATAGATATATGGTTGGGTTCAAATGAAAACTCATTTTTCATTGTGCACATGAGGACAAATCACAGTCATTGATCAAAATTTAGAAAACTAATCAATGACTAAAACATATTAAGATTAATTGTGAAGTGATTAGGGACAAAATTGGAAATTTGAATCAGCGCCTACCTTATTTGACTTTTTATTTTCTTTTTTAATTAATTTTTTTACCTCCTTAAAGTTTAAAATAAATTATCTTAAAAATTACTAATATTTTAATCAAACAAATTACACCAAAAAACGAGAATTTCGTGCTTTTCGATATGACATATATCTCGATATAGGCTTTTTTTTCTTAATTTTAACCGTTTTTACGTGAAATCTTATATATATATATATATATATATATATATATATATATATATATATATATATATATATATATATATATTATATTCATTATGAATAGGTATACACGTCCCCTGGTACCCACATTCAGTACGAATAACAAAGGTGAACGTTCATTCACTATTCATGATGAATAATACAACATTTAGAATGGATAAAACATAAATTCATGATTCATGTATTATTCATCATGAATCGTGTATTATTCACATTGAATGTTGTATTATTCATCCTGAATGATACATTATTCATGATGAATAATAAATGAATGACCCGTGAAAGTGTGGACACATGTCGCTCTATCTTTTGTTCCCGTTTCACAATCGAAACTTTGTTTAATACATTCTGAATATGTATACACATCCCCGACTGTCCACATTCAGTATGAATAACAATGGTGAACGTTCATTCACTATTCATGATGAATAATACAGTATTCAGAATGAATAATACAACATTCGGTATGAATAATATACAAATTCATGAATCATGAATTATTCACCTTGAATGTAGTATTATTCATCATGAATGATACATTATTCATGACGAATAATACATGAATGACCCGTGAAGGTGTGGAGATGTGGCGCTCTCTCTTTTGTTCCCCGGTTCACAACCGAAACGATGGGTTCTCGATTCGTCTCGATGAGTGTTGGGTTACGGTGATCAAGAATGTGATGTCTTACGATGTTGAAGAAAGTGTTGAAAAATGTGATGTCGAGTTACGGACTTACGGTGTCGAGGTTTTGTACACATTTGAACGTACATATATAGCATTTCATGTAAAAAAGGTTAAAACAAAAAAAAACTATATCGAGATGGATGTCATATCGAAGAGCACGAAATTCTTGTTTTTTTTTATATAATTTGTTTGATTATAATATTAGTAATTTTTAAGATAATTTATTTTAAACTATAAGGGGGGTAAATCTTTTTAATTAAAAAAGAAAATAAAAAGTCAAATATGGTAGGCGTGAGAATGAAATTATTTTGCCTTTTTACCCTTAATCGCCTTAATTAATAATTTTAATTAAAAACTCTATTTAGGCATTGTTTGGCAAAAAAAATCTAGCTTATAAGCTAGCTTTTTTTTGAGGTACATGTTTGGATGACCATAAGATAGCTTTTTGAAACGCTACTTGGAGTAGCGTTTCAGTAGCTTTTTGTGAATATTCCAATATTGCCCCTTATTATTATTAATAAATATTAATTTTTTAAATTTAATTATAATTAATTAGTTAATATTAATTGAAAATTATTAAATTAAATTTTAATTATACATTGATATTAAATTTTAATTATTTAGAGTTATTGTTAATCATATAAATTATTTTTATTTAGTTTTTAATATTAATGAATATATTTTAACTATCATTTAATATTATTTTTTAATTATTATTTGATTATTTTTTATATTGTATGTAACGGTTATTTAAAATCATAGGCTAATATATATATATATATATATATATATATTCTAAAACTTGTTTTAATAAATTCAAAATTTATAGTATATATGTAATAATAAATTTTAAATTTCTTTTAATTAACATGTTATATTATTTAATTTTTCTTTATTACATTGGTTGTATTAATTAACATATTATATTGTTATAAATTTGCTTTAATTACATAATTAAATATTGTAACTGATAATTATTTGAAGATGTCCTTTTTGGTCATTTTACACGCTTATAAGCTAGTGGTGCCAATAGTGACTTTTTCATCAGCTAGCTTATCAGCTACCAGCTAGCTTATGAGTCAACAACTAGCTTATCAGCTATCAGCTAGCTTGCCGAACATAGCCTTAATATGAGTTGTTGGATCAAAAGAGATGGAGAAGTTGTGATCTGTCCTCACGTGCACAATGAAAGATGAGTTTTCATTTGAACTTTCCTATATATATATATATATATATATATATATATATATATATATATATATATATATAAAAGTTGCAGATGACAAACATGAGAGAAGATTTGACACCAACATCAGAATTTGTCACCAACAAGGTACAATATTATGATAACTAACATTTAGATTTATTATTACTTACGGGTACAAGTGAAAGTTTTAACAAAATATAATAGTTTCAGGTGTTTAATTCTCGAGAAGAATTAACTGAATGGGTGCACAGTGTGGGACATTCGATTGGTTGTGTTGTTACCAAAAGATCAAAGGCTAAGCCAAATTGGGGGGGGGGGGGGGGGGTGTTTATAAAGTCGTGTTTATGGGTGAACATAGTGGGGTTTACAAAAGTGACAAAATTTCCAGTCATCATACTGGAACAAGAAAGTTTGACTGCCCATTTGAGTTGATGGCGCTATATTCGGCTAAGCATAATTGGTGGACGTTGAGGGTTGTATGTGATACACATAATCATGCCCTTGCACAATATATGGAGGGTCATGCATATGCAATGCGGCTGAACGGACCTGAATTTCAACTAGTTGAAGATCTATCAGCCCAACATGTCAAGCCACGATACATTTTATCCACGTTAAAGGGTAGATATGTGGAAAATGCATCTACGCCAAAAACATTATACAATGAAGTTCAAAAGATTATGTAACAACCCACACCAAACGATCATGCCAAAAGCTACCTCTTTAAATCAAAACGCCAAAAATGGCTCAACATAGTCACACTGTCAAGGATTTACAACACTGGGTTTGCGGAAATAACCCTAAATACAGTTGAGAAATATAACTAGACAATAAAAGGAAATTCTTCTAATCCTTCTAAACGCAAGCTCCGACCCACGTCTTGCCAAACCTCTAAACGAGCTCTCGGCTACCTACTTACCTGAAAAGGTTTTTAGTTTTGAAAGCGAGGGTTAGACCATGAGGTCTAGTGAGTTCCCTCAAAAGCCACAGCACAAATAACAAAGTTTATATAAAATTTGCAGTAAGAAATGTTTATACAAAACTTGTCACAAAGCACACATATACGATCCGCACACCATGACATGCTAATGGCACACGCTATGGTCACACACACACCGCCCATATATGAAACAAATTCATATATTTAATATTATGGGACACACCCCCATCTCACACCGATGCCATAGCATGTCCACACATAAGCAATATATCCACTTTATTAAATCACACATTTCATGCATAATTTAAAACGGTACGAACATTAGCCAATATAAACATGCATAAAGTTTTACACTTAAAAAGGTTTTAGGATCAGAAAAACTCACCTGGTGCTTTAGCAATTTCTTCTCACGAAACTTCATATTTTTAAGGGAAACACCTATGATGTTAAAAATAAGAATAGTGAGTCCTGAGTAAATCTTAGCCCAACCTAAACAATTTTCTACCCAGCTTGACTCTCAACTAACTCTGGAATCCGGACCCAAGGCTTCGGACTATTTTCAAATTTGGGCTCAAGTCCGGTTTCGGTCCACTTCGGTACACAAACGTGGATTCCGGATCCTAGTGGATTCCGGATCCTAGTGGATTCCGGATCCGCTAACAGTCCACCACCATTCCGGATCCACATGGATTCCGGATTTAAACAATGAATTAAACCCATTCCGGATCCATAGGGATTCCGGGTCTAGACTAAGCCCAATTCCGGTTCTAGTAATACTTCCGGATCCCCCTTTCGACGCGATCACAATTCCGGATCCATTAGTGGATTCCGGATCTTCTACGACCCAACCTAGATTCCGGTTCTCTTTTCCTTTGGATTTCGGATCCACTTCGGCCAAAACCATTCCGGACAAATTTCCGGATCTAGCCATTCCGGACTAATTTCCGGATCCTAACCTCTGGACTCAAAATTACGAAGTCTCGACATTCGGGGTTAGCTTCGATCGACCGAAATAGAAATAATCATCCCCTAAATGGAGTAACTCAAGATAAATATCTTAGGAGATAATACTTTTACATGACAAACAAAATGAAATACAAAAGAGCAGCTATCTTTCTAATAATCCCCAAAATCCCAATTTTTCCACTAGAACCTATTTTATCCAGACTTGAGTTGATAAGAATAGATGGGATTAGGCCATTACCTTGAATTGGTTGGATTTAGAGTCTCTTCCTCTTCTTCTCAAAGGCAGAGTGTAGTTGATTCCTTTTCTTTTTCTGCTCTCTCTCTCTTTCAGCGGACAACAGGAACAAATTATGAGACCTAGGGTTTTGAGCCCCTAAATGAGAGTTTTTATACTCTCTTATAATATGTAACAAACAGCCCCCGAACTTACATCTTTACCAAAAATTCCCACAAAGACTTAATCTTTTCAATTTGGACCTTGGTTATTACAACACTCCCCCCTCAAAAGAATTATGTCCCCGGAATTCCATTGTCAAAGAGATGAGGGTACTTGGACCTCATGTCCGCTTCTACCTCCCAAGTTGCTTCTCGCTCCTTATGGTAGCGCCACTGAACTTTCACTAACGAGATTTCTTTATTCCTTGTCTTCCGGAGTTTGCGATCTACGATCGCAATCGGTTCCTCTACGTAGTTTAACTTCTCATCCACATGAATGACTTCCATCGGCACTGCCATGCTTTCTTCGGCCAGACACTTCCTTAAATTCGACACATGAAAGGTCGAATGAACTCCTCGAAGTCCCTCAGGCAACTCCAACTTATACGCCACCTCACCCACACGCTCGGTGATGGCGTACGACCCGACATACCCGGGCCTTAATTCACCCTTTCTTTCCAAACGCACAACGTCTTTCCACGACAAAACTTTAAGCATCACACTGTCTCCTACTTGGAATTCGATAAATCTCCTCCTTTTACTCACATAATCATGTGGCGGTTTAGAGCCACTCTTAACTTCCTGTAAATCTGGTTAACTTATCGGCGGTCACCGCACGACCTCCGGTCTCACTCAATGCCCCCTTTTCACGATACCACTTTATACTTGGTAGGTTCACAGATATCTGCACATGCCATCCCCTTTGCTTCTAAAGGATTCTATCACCCCCACTTTGCATAACCCTTCAACAATAGGGCGTATACAAACGAGTTGTCACACTTTTGGTTAACTACAACTCTTACCCCAGAAAATTCGCGTAGCATAAACACGCCTCAGGCCAATTGTAACAATTGAACACAATACCATCCACACACCTAGACTCATGATTTTAAAACGCGCTAGATTATAAGTTTCACACACAACTTCACGTCCGAAAAAAAGAACTTACATAGGTTAACGCCACAACGACATGAAACTCTCCTTAAAATAATGACGCTCAATTCGCCAGCTTACATGAGATCAACCTTGAATATCACCTTAACTCGCAGCTATGATCTTTTTCAACAGATAACACACAATTCTACAATCGTTTTCCCCAACACAATATACGTCCAAAGCAACAAAACACTTCCTTGCCTGAATAGCATTTACTACAATTCATCAATGATAAACAACTCTTACGTCCTCACTACATCGTCACCCCACACTATACTTAGCTAAAAGTAGGGAACGTCCACACTCCAACATCTGAAGCAACCACCAACCAAACCGAACCAAACTTGAAAACACACACTCAAATCCTCACTGCATCCAACAATCGTCTAACCACATATGAAATAAATTCAAGTTCCACCCACTCACCAGGAAGGAATGTCCATGCTCGCACAAAACTATTCACATTAGCTAAACTCTGAACGACAAGCTCACTTGGAATGTTTCCCACACTATACCAAGTCTAACCCAATGGCCATTGAAACATCACATATACGCAAATCCTCTTTCTTACACTCCCACTAGGAGTTCGTGTATTCGACAATGACACTCTGAAAATGTTGCTTCCCATCTTCTGCGTCACTTGCCACACTTTTACCTCCAGTTTACTCACTTAATTCAACACACCATCCCCATTTCCTTAGGCTAGTGTGGAACATTTCTCGTCCAATATTGACCACTCTTTACCCGCATTTCAACAGTTATTATACCTACCCATCAGTTTCATCACATCTCATACAAAAAATTCAACTACGTTAATCCGAACTAACACCCAATGCTCGAAGCCACCACACACTTCTCGTTTCTCCGAACGAGATTAACCCACTCCTTTGAATTTCATTTACATGCAAGGATTAGCTCAACATTCTCATGGGTTTCGTGTCTACTACAAAACATCATAAACTAACCATTCCAACATCTTCACAGATCTTACAATAACACACGACAACTCGCTCAATAACTCATATCAATCGAAGAGCACACAATTTCCTTCTTAGCTAGCCACTAATCACCTCCTCATTCTTTACCCTCGAATAGACAATACCACAACACCCACTAAACACCCATTCGTCTCAACACACATATATTTGTCCTCATTGCATAACTTATCAGAAATCTCCGAGCAAGGGTTCCCACTTACGCTAATCTCATAACTACAACACTAATCCACTACTTATCCTTACAACATCCTGTTATCACACCCAAGACTTGCTCGTCCACCTTGCATAAGTTACCACTGATTTATCCACACAACCACCTCACCGCGACATCACACTAAAGGCAAAATACTCACAATCATTATTACACGCAATAAGCCTTGCTTCTCCATGGCAATCACACAAACATTAGAAATAAAGCTATCCCCATCCGGCTCTTCGGAATCCACACGAAACACGCTACAATAAACCAAACGATAAAACATTCCCTCGCAGACCAACATAATCCACGTGTCCCACCAGAGTTGTGCTAACTACTTCATTCATAATCGAAACATCAACCACATAGGAAAATCACCTACTCGACTAGCGATCTTCCACCTCCATAACATTCGCACAGGACGGTTCAACATCGTGACAGGTACACACCTTTCTCGTACGACTTTTTACATCTTTGCATACACCCGACAACGATAATTTCCCGACAAAATCTACCTCTCCCCGCACATCGTAACTAACCTTGTGCCCCACCGTCCTCACTCGATTGAGATACAACACTTACTCACCAAATAGCCTAAATACAAGGCCACCTCAAACTCCGGCTCCACGCCGATACCATTTCATCAACATACCACATCGCTACCTTTTGAAGTATCCTACCTACTTTGAAAACACCCTGGACACCCCTGCCGTCAGCCACCCATCAAATTACCAAATAAGAGCAAGGACTACTACCAATCAAGCATCTCTAAAGACAAAGACTGAGACTGCAGTTATTCGTCGCTCTCCCTAAAAGGAAACATCAAGGTCACGAATCGACCATCGACGACTCCACCGTTTCCTTCACCCTTAAACACGATACTTCTTACTACCTAGCGAGTTCATAGCCTTCATGTATGTCGACACAATGTGTTGGACAACCTAGGGGGGGTAAGGTTGTATTTAAAATCTTTTACTTTCAAAAAATCTTTTATAAATAAATACAGTACTGAAACAGTAAAAATAAATCAGAGTATACAAATAATAAAGAAGAGTGTAAATATAAACAAATACACAGAGATTATATAAATAAATATAAATGCAAAGCAGTTTATATAAACAAATATAATAAAGCACAACGGAATAAATAAAGAGATAAAGGTAAGAGATACTTGACACGGAGATTTACTGATTTACCACCAACTGTGATAAACCAGCAGCCGAGACACTTCCCGACACGATCCAATAAATGTATTCTTTACGGTAGAATACAAACCAAATACAGAGCAAAGTAAACGGTTCTCTAAGCCTCAGCTTATTGAGATGTACAGGATCACACACCCGTTATTCAAATACTTACAAGAGGAGTATAACTCACAATGGGTAATCACTCTTGTATAATATCTCACACTTGGATATTTTATAAAAAAAAGTTTTATAAAATATATATATTAATTAGATGAGAGAGATCAGATGAGCAGTGATGGTGTTGGTTGTATCTGTATAGTCTTTCTTTTCTTCTCCACCATCGCATGCATTTATATAGCAGCTCTTCCAACGGATACATGCATTCGCGGTATACCGCCAAATGCACGCGGTATACCGTGCAGTAAAAAGTACACTGTCAGAAGAGAAAGTCAACCCTGCAAAAACAAACGTAAACTTGTACCCGCGGTATACCGGCTAAACATCGCGGTATACCGCCCAACTGTACCCGCGGTATACCTGCTAAACACCGCGGTATACCTGCGTCAGAAAAAAGTACGACCAATCAATCAGAGGTAACATCAAGCCGCCGCGGTATACCTGCTGAACCTCGCGGTATACCTGCGTCAGAAAAAGCAAAATCTTGCTAGATCTTCTAAAAAAAACTTTATTTATTTAAAATCAATTAGGGTTTTTAGAAATATCCAAGTGGTATATTATTTTAGGGTGTTTATCATTATTAGTTATAAACAATGATGACGACGTAAACACTTCCGTCTTGAACCCTTCAGATTAAATCTTCGTGTTCTTTAACAACTGCACACTTGGATTAAATTGTTAGATAAACAATAATGCGGTGTGTTTGTAATCATCAAAATAAATATATATAAATATATAGAGATGTGGTACACTTGCACCAACAATCTCCCCCTTTTTGATGATGACAAACACAACCGCTAAGCATGAGCATATGCGGTTTCTCTCCCCCGTTTGTCGAAGCAAAAAGGGTTAAGAAAGACGGTATGCTCCCCCTCGAGAGATGCTCCCCCTCAAAATATGCATATAATTGAGGTAGCATAAACTCATGGGTAAAGAGCTAAAAACGCTCCCCCTCAAATTAATAACGATTTCAATTTGATTTTATAAAATTTGAGGGATAAAATAAAATGCAAAAAGCAATAGAGACAAAGATATACAAACCAATACGAAACACTTGCACCAAAACGGATCTTAAGGCTTCAATTTTCGGTTAATTTTATGTGATGAAAAAAATCACCACGTATTATGACCTCGTCAGGTAACCACGTATTATAACCTCGGCAGGTAACCACGTATTATAACCTCGGCAGGTAACCACGTATTATAACCTCGGCAGGTAACCACGTATTATAACCTCGGCAGGTAACCACGTATTATAACCTCGGCAGGTAACCACGTATTATAACCTCGCCAGGAAACCACGTATTATAACCTCGGCAGGTAACACCTACAAAAGGCAAAGAAAATATTTCGTGGTACCCTTTTCTTATGGGTCCTTTTAACAGTTAGTATAAAACATAAACTGCAAAAAATATGTTGTCGACATAAAACAAAACACGACAAACATACAAAGCCATATAAATGGTTTAAAACCACAAACGCATCCCACCGGGATTATCAACATTAAACATTCCTTTCGGAATCCATTTTCTAACCATTTTTATTTTACGATCGTATTTATCATAGACGTAAAATGAAGCATTTATATTCACATTATTGTTAGGTCTAGAAAAATTACCATTATACATACGAGCATGCGGTTTCCTCCCATAATTCACATTTTTTATTTTTGACATATATGGAGGTTTTCTCGTATCAACTTTAGGAGATGCAAAAAATCTTTTAATGGGTTTACACGAACATTTATCAACACATGTATCGGAACCAATGCCTTTACGACAATTTATACGATTAGGCATATTTAGCATTTTAAGCACTTTATCATTGCTACTATTAAAAGCATTTGCTAATAAGTCATTTTTCTCATGCGATTTACATTTAGCATTTAAACATGCAATTTCATTTTCAAGAATCTCGCATTTTGCACATATAATATCTTCATGTGTCTTTTTATTTAAGCATGCAATTTTATCATTTAAAATAACACAAGATTTACAAATATTTTTTTTACTTAATTTATTTTCTAATTTAGTGATAACATCTAAATCATGAGCAGATTTTTGTTTACCGTCATCTATTTCCTTTTTATATATAGATACGGTTTCTTTTAAATTAGAAATTTCATCTTTATATTTATTTGCGAGAGCAGCCATATCATGAAATGATTTATATAATTCGTCAAGATTATTTTCATTGTCACTATAATAATTATCACTATAATTACTATCACAATTATTTTTAGAAGGATATGATGAAGATACCTCATTATCATGGTCGGCCATGAAACAAAAATTTTTGGCCTCATTTATGCTTGCGCTCAACGCGCCTCCAACTAAAGCTTTTGGTGTGTTGATTTGTTTTGCTCGTTTCGGACACACACTTGCATAGTGATCCTTATCACCACACACATAGCAAAAGCCTTTCTTTTTATTGGCTTTTTCATCGTCGCTAGATTCGTCATATTTGTCTTCACTTTTATGGACGTTGCGACTTTGGTTTTTACCACCACGACGGTAGTCTCCATTTTCTTGAAACCTATCATTTTTGGCAAACTTTCTGTTAGATAAAAGTTTAGAAAGTTTTCTTACCAACTTGACTAAATCGTCAAGATTTTCGGGTTCGTCATCGGATGAGCTAGCTTCTTCCTCCTCTTCCTTTTCCTCTTCTTTTGAGGCAATGACTTTTAAAGCTATGGATTTCTTTTTGACTTGCTCCCGGACTTGATTTCTTCTTAGTGCAATTTCGTGCACTTTAAGATTGCCGATGAGATCATCGAGCTTCATAGTTGCGAGATCTCGGGAGTCTTCCAAGGATGTGATTTTTGCCATCCACTCCGAAGGAAGTGCTCGAAGAATTTTCCTTACATAATCCTCATTAGGATAAGTACGACCTAATCCCTTCAAAGTAGTCATAATGAGGTTAAAACGTTTAAACATTGAGTCGATTGACTCATCTTTTGACATTTCAAATAATTCATAATCATGAACAAGAATATTTATTTTAGAGCTTTTAACTTGAGTATTTCCACGATGAGTGTCGCTCAAGCTTTGCCAGATTTGATTAGCAGTTTTATAAGTATAAACTCTTTCTATTTCATCGGAAGTTAAAGCAGCATATAATATATTTTTAGCCTCAAAATTTAAACAAAAATGAGATTCTTCAGCGGGAGTCCATTCTTTTAAAGGTTTATCAATAATAAGATCATCTTTTACAATAGTAGGATTAAAATTCCCATTTTCTATAATATCCCAAATCTTTTGATTTTTGCCACGCACGTGACATTCAAATAGCTCGGCCCAAATGCCAAACTTTTCAGTATCTATCAAAGGGGGTTTTGAAAACACAAAATTAGTTTGTTGAGCCATTTAAAAGAATTAAAGAAATAACTTTAAAAATTTAAACAGATAATTTTTGAAAGCCCTGCTCTGATACCAATTGTTGGACAACCTAGGGGGGGTAAGGTTGTATTTAAAATCTTTTACTTTCAAAAAATCTTTTATAAATAAATACAGTACTGAAACAGTAAAAATAAATCAGAGTATACAAATAATAAAGAAGAGTGTAAATATAAACAAATACACAGAGATTATATAAATAAATATAAATGCAAAGCAGTTTATATAAACAAATATAATAAAGCACAGCGGAATAAATAAAGAGATAAAGGTAAGAGATACTTGACACGGAGATTTACTGATTTACCACCAACTGTGATAAACCAGCAGCCGAGACACTTCCCGACACGATCCAATAAATGTATTCTTTACGGTAGAATACAAACCAAATACAGAGCAAAGTAAACGGTTCTCTAAGCCTCAGCTTATTGAGATGTACAGGATCACACACCCGTTATTCAAATACTTACAAGAGGAGTATAACTCACAATGGGTAATCACTCTTGTATAATATCTCACACTTGGATATTTTATAAAAAAAAGTTTTATAAAATATATATATTAATTAGATGAGAGAGATCAGATGAGCAGTGATGGTGTTGGTTGTATCTGTATAGTCTTTCTTTTCTTCTCCACCATCGCATGCATTTATATAGCAGCTCTTCCAACGGATACATGCATTCGCGGTATACCGCCAAATGCACGCGGTATACCGTGCAGTAAAAAGTACACTGTCAGAAGAGAAAGTCAACCCTGCAAAAACAAACGTAAACTTGTACCCGCGGTATACCGGCTAAACATCGCGGTATACCGCCCAACTGTACCCGCGGTATACCTGCTAAACACCGCGGTATACCTGCGTCAGAAAAAAGTACGACCAATCAATCAGAGGTAACATCAAGCCGCCGCGGTATACCTGCTGAACCTCGCGGTATACCTGCGTCAGAAAAAGCAAAATCTTGCTAGATCTTCTAAAAAAAACTTTATTTATTTAAAATCAATTAGGGTTTTTAGAAATATCCAAGTGGTATATTATTTTAGGGTGTTTATCATTATTAGTTATAAACAATGATGACGACGTAAACACTTCCGTCTTGAACCCTTCAGATTAAATCTTCGTGTTCTTTAACAACTGCACACTTGGATTAAATTGTTAGATAAACAATAATGCGGTGTGTTTGTAATCATCAAAATAAATATATATAAATATATAGAGATGTGGTACACTTGCACCAACACAATGATTTAAATCGTTTTACACACTTGAAATACATCGCGAAACAAGGTTAGATATGCATGACACGACACCTCCATAAGAACAGCCACGCACACACACCGATCTCGAGGATCGCTCACACACAACCCATGATATCTCACAACCTTGTCCTGTAACCGAATTTGCATTCACAAAAACTCTTTTCATGCGATTTTAAAAATACGGCAAAATCACCCACACTAGGAGAGTCGGTCGACTCTCACACTCGCTGATATGACAACAACGTGTCCACACTGACTCCGCTTATAAAACCATGTGATCAAATGTCTTTATGATTTCCACAACAAAGGTTAATTCATTCGTAAAAGAGGTGAAATAATTCATTATTTTCCAAGTTCGAAATTTATCACACATAGTGAATAAATTTGTATTTTCTTTCAATCACACACTTGCACGCGCCAACTCATTTTAAAAACCACAGGCTTACAAGGCACACACACATACACATTTTGACATGAAGGACTTATTTAGCTTGTTTGCAAATACAATGCATGACTCACTTTACATCGAAGGCTATTCACTCAAGCAAGGTCAACCGTTGCAGTCATAACAGTTTGACACCGACGCTTTACCACCGACCAAACCATCAGGTTTCTCACACTTGCAACAACCTTTGGTACCGATACTCCTCCACACACTTGGATGCTCCAACTTCACAATTACCACCTGACTACTAATTTGTAAAATATGGGCTTCACTTTGACCCCAAATAGGTTAACCAACACTAGTGTTACCAATCCATACGTCTATCATTTCTCAACCACCCTTGTCACTCTTCCACTAACTAGAGAGTAAGAGAGCACATCTCTACTACCCGGTCCTTGAGTTGAAACTCTTAGGATCCCCATTTATCGGCATCGAAAACTCCCAGAATGAAGAATCATAAAAAATTAGGAGCTCACCTCCAATCAATTATTTTCATTAAGAACCCTAAGGATTCCACCTCACACGGACACCCACATCAAACATTCAAACAATACTCATTCTAGATAGTGTCATCAATCACACCATGAATAATCGGCACAACACACTAAACCGTTGCCATCATGGCAAGGTTAAAACTTTACACACTATCGCCAATCTCCACACTACCACCGCTTTCCACATACTACCATTACTCTCCACACAGTAACCACCACAATCCACACACTACCATTATTCTCCACACACTAACCACCATACTCCACATACTACCGTTACTCTCCACACACTAACCACCATCAGAACAACAGTAATCGAGCACACCCATGCACCTGTAAATTCATAATGATATTGGCCAGATGTGATTTGAATTTATCTTACATGAGAGTCCTTACTACCATCGTCCTAAATTTTCGGTGATTAAAGTCTTCCCTAAAGGCTTCCTATATCTCAGTTGTGTCCTCCTACTCCACAGTTTAAGTTTAGGCCCATCCGGTCATCTAAATCCCTTAAACTAGGGCTCTGATACCAACTGTAACAACCCATACCAAACGATCATGCCAAAAGCCACCTCTTTAAATCAAAACGCCAAAAATGGCTCAACATAGTCACACTATCAAGGATTTACAACACTGGGTTTGCGGAAATAACCCTAAATACAGCTGAGAAATCTAACTAGACAATAAAAGAAAATTCTTCTAATCCTTCTAAACGCAAGCTCCGACTCACGTCTTGCAAAACCTCTAAACGAGCTCTCGGCTACCTACTTACCTGAAAAGGTTTTTAGTTTTGAAAGCGAGGGTTAGACCATGAGGTCTAGTGAGTTCCCTCAAAAGCCACACCACAAATAACAAAGTTTATATAAAATTTGCAATAAGAAATGTTTATACAAAACTTGTCACAAAGCACACATATACGATCCGCACACCATGACATGCTAATGGCACACACTATGGTCACACACACCGTGATAGTGTAATATAGCACACACCACCCATATATGAAACAAATTCATATATTTAATATTATGGGACACACCCCCATCTCACACCGATGCCATAGCATGTCCACACATAAGCAATATATCCACTTTATTAAATCACACCTTTCATGCATAATTTAAAACGGTACGAACATTGGCCAATATAAACATACATAAAGTTTCACACTTAAAAAGGTTTTAGGATCAGAAAAACTCAACTGGCGCTTTAGCAATTTCTTCTCACGAAACTTCAGATTTTTAAGGGAAACACCTATGATGTTAAAAATAAGAATAGTGAGTCCCGAGTAAATCTTAGCCCAGCCTGAACAATTTTCTACCCAACTTGACTCTCAACTAACTCTGGAATCCGGACCCAAGGCTTCAGACTATTTTCCAATTTGGGCTCAAGTCCGGTTTTGGTCCACTTCGGTACACAAACGTGGATTCCGGATCCTAGTGGATTTTGGATCCGCTAACAGTCCACCACCATTCCGGATCCACATGGATTCCGGATTTAAACAATGAATTAAACCCATTCCGGATCCATAGGGATTCCAGGTCTAGACTAAGCCCAATTCCGGTTCTAGTAATACTTCCGGATCCCCCTTACGGCCCGATCACAATTCCGGATCCATTAGTGGATTCCGGATCTTCTACAACCCAACCTAGATTCCGGTTCTGTTTTCCTTTGGATTCCGGATCCACTTCGGCCAAAACCATTCCGGACAAATTTCCGGATCTGGCCATTCCGGACTAATTTCTGGATCCTAACCTCTGGACTCAAAATTACGAAGTCTCGACATTCGGGGTTAGCTTCAATCGACCAAAATAGAAATAATCATCCCCTAAATGGAGCAACTCAAGATAAATCTCTTAGGAGATAATACTTTTACATGACAAACAAAATGAAATACAAAAGAGCAGCTATCTTTCCAATAATCCCCAAAATTCCAATTTTTCCACCTGAACCTATTTTATCCAGACTTGAGTTGATAAAGATAAGAATAGATGGGATTAGGCCATTACCTTGAATTGGTTGGATTTAGAGTTTCTTCCTCTTCTTCCCAAAGGTAGAGTGTAGTTGATTCCTTTTCTTTCTCTGCTCTCTCTCTCTTTCAGCGGACAACAGGAACAAATTATGAGACCTAGGGTTTTGAGCCCCTAAATGAGAGTTTTTATACTCTTTATAATATATAACAAACAACCCCCGAACTTACCTATTTACCAAAATTTCCCACAAAGACTAAATCTTTTCAATTTGGACCTTGGTTATTACAGATTAAGACAAGAAACGATGCAGGAAGACCAAAATGCAGGTTGTTGTGGATTTTTTTGTTGAAAAAAGTTATGATTTTGAGACTCGTGTAAATGACGAAACAAACGAGTTGGAAGATTTATTCTTCATTCATCCAAAATCATTGGTGCTTTGGTGTGCATTCCCACAAGTGCCTAAGAATTACTCTTATGTGATTGACAACGAGTGCCTAAGAATTTACGAAGCGCTGAATTTTTTCCAGAATGGCGTCTTTGCACCAGCTACACATTGGATCGCTATGCCTGAAATAGGAATTCTAACCGCTTCAAAGTTCAATGTCATACTACGTGTTCTCAATATGGCAAGCAATGTGACATACTTACCATTCAGGACACAACCGTCGTCATCATCCCAACACGTGTCAATTGCAATAGTGCATGTTGATGGTAATCATTACATAAAGGTGAATTAAACGGATAATACCCAATGCCCACACTCATACACCATTGGACACGTTATTGACTTCAAGATGCAAGTACATGGATTGTCCCATACAAACGTAGATTATATGTGTATGAAGAATATATAGAGCGTACTTATACTCGTGGATATGTTGATTTAAATGAATAATCAAAGTTGGAATTTGTTGGAATAAAAATTTGTTTTAAATGAATAAAGAATACGTCTTAACATATCAAATTAACATACATAATCAATACGTATCATTGGATTTAATTATTTTATTATATATCAACAAGGTACAGTATATGACATATAATATTATAATTAAATCAAAAAATATTCAATATTGGGCTCAATTCGAAGGTATCGACGAGACGATTATAATGGTGTAACTTGTTAAAATTAAAAAGTATTTTTAACGTATTTTAGCTAATATACGATTATATGTGTAAATATATTGAAAGTGTAAAATGAAAAATAGAAAACTAAAAGAAATAAAGTAAATTAACTAAATAAGTATAAGAGTGTGAAATGTAACTTTCAAATCAAAAAAATAAAAATTGAGGAATGCGAGGGGAGGGGTGTGGAAAGGAAGGCTACCCCTGGGTAACAGTACTAATCCGTCTATCTACTTACTACCTAACTAGGGGGTAGGGATAGAATAACCTGTCTATATATACACACTGAGATTCGAGGAAAATCCTAGAAATGGAACATGAGAGAAAACCCTAGAAAATAGAAAACGAGAAAACCCTGGAAATTAAAAAACGAGAAAACCCTGGAAATTAAAAAACGAGAAAACCCTAAGAGCGATTGGGTAGTTTTGAAAGGAAAATGTAGCGCAAAAATGGTTGGGTGTAGAGAACCAGAAAAAAATGAAAGAACCGAAGAACCCATCCATGTCATTAGATTAAGATGATCCAATGATTATGATTTAAAAGATGGTTATAACCATTTTTTTAAGAATAAAATTATTTATCCTCTATTTCTTAAATACAAAATTGGCGAAATATAACAAAAATTGAAGCGAAAAAATTACTCCAAAAAATCCATCATTTATTATCTTTAGATTGACATCCATTTTCATATAATTTTTCATCTGTTTTTTTGTGGTTCTTCGGTTTTTTTCCAAAGTTCTCCCTTAATCTTTACCATATATAATTATATATATATTGTAATACCCCGTTTTAAAAACGTGTACTTTAACGTCTCCAAAATATATCGTAATTAAAATGTCAATCGATTATAGTTAAGGGGTTAAAACCGTCAATTAACCAAAGTTTTAATAATTAAAAATAAAATAACAATAATTATATATGTGTGTGTCTTGTTTTAAAAAGCTAGAGTAAACTACATAATTTCGTCCCTATCAACCACCGCCTCTTCTCTTCTCTCTTTCTAAATTCTCTCTTCTCTTTTATCTCTAAGATTTCTCTTAAACCGGTGAAGTAATCATAGAGTAAACTGCATATTCGGAATCATCTCGTCAAATCCTTCGTAGAGGTATAATTTTCTCTCAATGTTATTAAGTTTTTGTTTAAGTTCTTGAGATTAGTTCCATTTGGGTTTAAGTTTAGATTATGATGTATTATTGCAAAGTTATGTTGTTATATATGTTTAGAAATGTGTGATTTTGTCAAAAATGAAGTAGGACTAAAAAGGGTAAAGTTTAGAATCAAAATGGTGAGTTTTGTGGTTAAACGGTTAAACCGTCAATTAACCAAAAAATCCATCATTTATTATCTTTAGATTGACATCCATTTTCATATAATTTTTCATCTGTTTTTTTGTGGTTCTTCGGTTTTTTTTCCAAAGTTCTCCCTTAATCTTTACCATATATAATTATATATATATTGTAATACCCCGTTTTAAAAACGTGTACTTTAACGTCTCCAAAATATATCGTAATTAAAATGTCAATCGATTATAGTTAAGGGGTTAAAACCGTCAATTAACCAAAGTTTTAATAATTAAAAATAAAATAACAATAATTATATATGTGTGTGTCTTGTTTTAAAAAGCTAGAGTAAACTACATAATTTCGTCCCTATCAACCACCGCCTCTTCTCTTCTCTCTTTCTAAATTCTCTCTTCTCTTTTATCTCTAAGATTTCTCTTAAACCGGTGAAGTAATCATAGAGTAAACTGCATATTCGGAATCATCTCGTCAAATCCTTCGTAGAGGTATAATTTTCTCTCAATGTTATTAAGTTTTTGTTTAAGTTCTTGAGATTAGTTCCATTTGGGTTTAAGTTTAGATTATGATGTATTATTGCAAAGTTATGTTGTTATATATGTTTAGAAATGTGTGATTTTGTCAAAAATGAAGTAGGACTAAAAAGGGTAAAGTTTAGAATCAAAATGGTGAGTTTTGTGGTTAAACGGTTAGTTGCTCACCAAGGGTTTGGTTTAATGTCTAAAAGAGTAAAGTTTCGTGATTAAGCTTAAGGGATTAATCATTAAGCTCCATTCTGATGTTTAGTATGTTAGTTTATATTTAGAATGGATTAATTGAGTAAAATCTGAAGTTTGGTTCGTAAAAGTGAATGACGAAAAGTTTGGAAATCGGACGTTACGTTATGTGCAGGTCCGTACTTTGACAGCGCATAACTCACAAACCGTAAGTCCGATTGAGCTCAAATTTTACAAGTAGAAGGTGCTAAGTGTGTTGTACAATTCTTATGAAGGGACTAAAACCCAGTTTTGACTCTAAGTAGCTTAAACTATCGTGTTTTCTGGACTGATCGTAACATACTCGGATCAGTTTCTGTGTTTTTATAAATTCCGTATAAAATCAACCGATGATCCAAATGAAGTGATTCCAATTCGAATAGAACCGTAAGAGGTCAGAGAACAGATTTCATTTAGATCTTATAATCTGGTTTGGTCTCTAAGTATGAGCAAAATGCCCAAACATAAGAAGGTTAGAAGCTGTCAAGTGCAGGGGCGAACTGCACTTGACTATGTGCCGAGATAGTTTTGCAATGCGTAACCGGCTGTTAGTTTTGAACACTTTGAACAGGTTAGTTTGGGCATATAAGAACTCCAAGTATTTTTTTAATGTCAGTTGTTCGGTTTCTAGCTCGGTTGCGATTCGGGGGTGTTCGGTGAGTCGTTAAGGTTGTCAATTGTCGTAGTGAGTCTTGTATACATATAAGTATGTGGATTTCATCAATGAGTATATATTACAGGTTCGGTTACCCCTCGTTAGTGTGGCTTGGGTGGTGTTCGGTTGTGGCGTTAATTGTCGGTTTTGCTCATTGGTATCGTTTGCGCGTGTGTGGCTTCAAACTATCATCAAGGTGAGTTTTACTTTAAAACGTTTTTCAACTGGGATACATATATATGTGATATATATGAGATGGACATGTACGGATTGAGATTATGATACATGATGTGATTATGTGTTTATATTGAGACGTATATGTGGTTGGAATGTGGTAACGTTTTTATAAAAGAAAATGTGATATATATATATGGTTGGAATGTGATGAAAGGTTTTATAAATGACAATATGATATATTGGTACATATATATATTGTATTTATACGTGCATTACACTACACGAGAGCACTTGCCGAACTATGCCGGCGGATGTTTGCTGTAATTGTTGTACAGCGGTGCTGTAATTGTTGTACAGCGGTGCTGTAATTGTTGTACAGCGGAGAGTTGGCTCGCAACCAACTAACATGGCCATGGGAATGATGTGAAGGATGAGTGGTACACGATGCACGAGTCTTATTTGGTATTTAAGTCTTTGTGATATATGTGTATTTATATAAAGGATTTTATATGAATTGGTTTTATAACGATTTTGAAATGACAGTGATTATCTCACTAGACCGTTTGGTCTAACCCTCATTTTGTTTTTAAAAATATGTATTCCAGGTCGAGGAAATTATAGCGGCAAAGGAAAGGATAAAGAGTAGGACATTTTTTTTTATGACTGATGTTGATTAGGAAGCTTTTATGTATTTTGTAGTTTCGAGACTATGGGACCGTATGTGAATTATTATGTAATTTTCTTTTATGAATGTAACGATGTTATGCAATATATGTTATTTGTTGTATGTTTGGGAAACCGGGTTGTTACAAATGGTATCAGAGCCCTAGTTTAAGGGATTTAGGTATTTGGATTTATACCTAGACTTAAACTGCATGTGAAGTAGGATGTCCCCATTATTTTAGAACCTTGGGATGTTAAGTATAAAAAGGTAGAAGGAACATCATGTAAGGTAATTTCAAATTACATTTGGCCAGTGTAATTGTGAACTTACAAGTACATGTTTGAACCGGAATACCTTGTTATATGGGGTATGTGCTTATGTGTATATTAACCTTGTTTGAATCAACAGAGTGACAAGTCGGACTTGACGTATGGATAGAGACGAAGACAGGTATATTTCTATAAACTATACACGTGCTAAAGTGCTATTTGACTTCGGTGTAAACCAATCATTTGTGTCTCCATCCTTTTGTTGCTTATCTGCATTAGAAAAGTATTTGATAATTATGTTAGAGATAAAAAAATGGGTGTGCTAAATTACTGTTGTTCTGATTTTGCTAATGTGTAGAGTGTGATGGCTTGAGTGTAAAGAAAAATAGTAGTGTGTGGAACGTGATGATTGTGTGTGGAGGGTAATGGTAGTATGTGAAGTTTTGACATTGTCATGAAGGCGACGATTTAGTGTGTTGTGTAGATTATACAAAGTGTGATTGTTGATGTTATTTAGAAGAGTATTGTTTAAATGTGTGGGGCGATGTGGATAAGATAGTGGCAGTTTATAATTAGCAAGCGTGCGAGGTGTGGTTGTTTCGAACATTGAGTGTGATTTCGAATTAACTTGGTTAAATTCCGGGTATAAGGTGTGGTGAAATTGTCGGTTAAATATGGAAATCGTTGAAACTGGGTGTATGCGATTGATTTAGAAGTGAAAGAAAGCTAGCTCGTGGGATCGGTCTAGAGTGAACACTTCCTAGTGAGCTGTCCTTGAACGTGTTTCATGTTGAGAAGAAAGTGGAAGAAAGTAGAAGTGCGAGAGTGATGTTGTGGCAAGTGTGGAAATCAATTGTTATCTATGTTTCGTGGTCGGTGTAAATAATGCAAGAAAGTGTTGTCTGCTTTAGCTTATGAGAACTAGGTTGTTAATAGCCTAGACTTAAGCTGAGGGGTATTATTTGATGATTATTGTGGTGTGTTTATTAGTTGGTTGAGAAGTTTGTATTGTATGCCAATATAGATGTGTAAGTCTTTGATTGGTCATCGACTTTTGCGTTTATGTTAAGTTACAACATTAGATTGTTATTACTAAAAGTGTTATGATCTGAATTTTTTCCAATGGAATGTTTGATTGGGAATTTAGACTGAAAAGAAAAATGATTAAGGGACTAGGATTTATATCTAAAATAATATGTTTATGCTGGAGTGAGAAGTGAAGGTTCTACGATATTGTGATATTTATTGTTTTTTTTTTGGTGAAGGATTCATGTTCTCTATTCTCATTAATAGTGATGCATTTATTGACAAGATTATTTTGTTTGGATTAGACATTGATGAAAATGTCAGATTCGGTTTTTGGTATTAAGTTCAGGATTTTGAATTAAGTAGTGAGTGCATAGAAATGGAAATGGTTTGATTAAAACCATTTGGGAATTGAGAAATGTCTGACATTTAGTGTTATTTGTGATGAACGGATATGACACAACCGTTGAATATTTTGATGATGGATTTTGATTGAACCATTTGGTTAGAATTCATATTGCAAGTAGAGATGTGGATTTGGTGTTAGGTTTGTTTAAGAAATGAAAAGTGATCATGGGTATGTGATGTTAATGTGAAGAAGTGAAAGTGATATATTGGAATAAGTGGTTTAGATTTAATAAGAAAGTGATGGATGATATAGAAATTGTAGAACTATATTTAAAATGGTCTTATGTTGGGTATATTTATTCCTTAAGAGTATAAAAGAAAAGTATAATTACTAGTTAAGGTATTTTACAAATTTTGTGGGTGTTTGATCTAAAGCTTGTGATTGTTAGCAAATCATATATGGAAAGTGTATGTTTTAAGTTTCCAAGACAACTTTGAGTAGTAGATTTTATGAATAATGAAATTTTAGATGATGAATATAAATTTCTAATGATTTCAAATTGAGTGGTTAGCGTTAATGAGTTGGTGGTTACCGTTATATTAAAGATATGGTATTTTCATACGAGATTGAAATTATTGATGTTTGGGTGCTATTGAGAATAGCATATTTGTTCGCCAAAGGGTTATTAGTTGACTTTAAGTGGAAAAGAAAATGGAAGGATGATCTTATTATAAGATAACGGAATATATGGTTGATATGTGTAATCATTGGATTTATATTATTAGTGTTATGATTAGCAGGAAGAAAGCAATGTTCAATAAACATTTTGATAGTCGTGTGACGAACTTTGTGGTGTAAATTGTAGTAGAATTATTATATGAATAGTTGACGATTTATTTATTTATTTATTTATTTACGGTTAAGTAAAGTGAGGTTAATGTTGAAGAACTTTCTTTATGGAGTTGTTTAAGTTAAAGAGTTGTTTTAGACCCTATGCTTGACTTGGCATGATTAAGTCTCATGTGTAAGTCAACGAGATAATGACGGGTTTGCCGTTGCGTTTAAGAATTTGATTTACTGATAATATTATAGTTGGAAATTTGGTTATGTTTAGAGAATGTCATGATAAATGTTTAAGCCTTTGATAGGTTGATTAAAATTTTATAGATTTATTAAGTAACGACATTTATTGTTATTATAAGACGTGTTACTATTCTACCGATATATCGATGCTAGATTATGTCTGAAGTTGATGATTATTAGTATAATTTTCCATATATCGAAATGAATTGTGATATAGATATTTTATGCTGAATTAGGCACGATGAGATTTTTCTTGGTGTTGAAAGAGGCACAAAGTGAAATAAAGACATATTGATATTAATTTTGTTAAAAAGATATTTTTGGATGGTTGTTATATAGATGGGTGTGAAGTGCTTATTAAGTTAATTTCGATAGTCTCGATTGGAGTTCGTTGTAGTAGTGAGCGTAAAGCAATCGTACCTTTTTGCTTAACCGAATTCCGGGACGGAATTCTTTTAAGGGGGAGATGTTGTAATACCCCGTTTTAAAAACGTGTACTTTAACGTCTCCAAAATATATCGTAATTAAAATGTCAATCGATTATAGTTAAGGGGTTAAAACCGTCAATTAACCAAAGTTTTAATAATTAAAAATAAAATAACAATAATTATATATGTGTGTGTCTTGTTTTAAAAAGCTAGAGTAAACTACATAATTTCGTCCCTATCAACCACCGCCTCTTCTCTTCTCTCTTTCTAAATTCTCTCTTCTCTTTTATCTCTAAGATTTCTCTTAAACCGGTGAAGTAATCAAAGAGTAAACTGCATATTCGGAATCATCTCGTCAAATCCTTCGTAGAGGTATAATTTTCTCTCAATGTTATTAAGTTTTTGTTTAAGTTCTTGAGATTAGTTCCATTTGGGTTTAAGTTTAGATTATGATGTATTATTGCAAAGTTATGTTGTTATATATGTTTAGAAATGTGTGATTTTGTTAAAAATGAAGTAGGACTAAAAAGGGTAAAGTTTAGAATCAAAATGGTGAGTTTTGTGGTTAAACGGTTAGTTGCTCACCAAGTGTTTGGTTTAATGTCTTAAAGAGTAAAGTTTCGTGATTAAGCTTAAGGGATTAATCATTAAGCTCCATTCTGATGTTTAGTATGTTAGTTTATATTTAGAATGGATTAATTGAGTAAAATCTGAAGTTTGGTTCGTAAAAGTGAATGACGAAAAGTTTGGAAATCGGACGTTACGGTATGTGCAGGTCCGTACTTTGACAGCTCATAACTCACAAACCGTAAGTCCGATTGAGCTCAAATTTTACAAGTAGAAGGTGCTAAGTGTGTTGTACAATTCTTATGAAGGGACTAAAACCCAGTTTTGACTCTAAGTAGCTTAAACTATCGTGTTTTCTGGACTGATCGTAACATACTCGGATCAGTTTCTGTGTTTTTATAAATTCCGTATAAAATCAACCGATGATCCAAATGAAGTGATTCCAATTCGAGTAGAACCGTAAGAGGTCAGAGAACAGATTTCATTTAGATCTTATAAGCTGGTTTGGTCTCTAAGTATGAGCAAAATGCCCAAACATAAGAAGGTTAGAAGCTGTCAAGTGCAGGGGCGAACTGCACTTGACTATGTGCCGAGATAGTTTTGCAATGCGTAACCGGCTGTTAGTTTTGAACACTTTGAACAGGTTAGTTTGGGCATATAAGAACTCCAAGTATTTTTTTAATGTCAGTTGTTCGGTTTCTAGCTCGGTTGTGATTCGGGGGTGTTCGGTGAGTCGTTAAGGTTGTCAATTGTCGTAGTGAGTCTTGTATACATATAAGTATGTGGATTTCATCAATGAGTATATATTACAGGTTCGGTTACCCCTCGTTAGTGTGGCTTGGGTGGTGTTCGGTTGTGGCGTTAATTGTCGGTTTTGCTCATTGGTATCGTTTGCGCGTGTGTGGCTTCAAACTATCATCAAGGTGAGTTTTACTTTAAAACGTTTTTCAACTGAGATACATATATATGTGATATATATGAGATGGACATGTACGGATTGAGATTATGATACATGATGTGATTATGTGTTTATATTGAGACGTATATGTGGTTGGAATGTGGTAACGTTTTTATAAAAGAAAATGTGATATATATATGGTTGGAATGTGATGAAAGGTTTTATAAATGACAATATGATATATTGGTACATATATATATTGTATTTATACGTGCATTACACTACCCGAGAGCACTTGCCGAACTATGCCGGCGGATGTTTGTTGTAATTGTTGTACAGCGGTGCTGTAATTGTTGTACAGCGGTGCTGTAATTGTTGTACAGCGGAGAGTTGGCTCGCAACCAACTAACATGGCCATGGGAATGATGTGAAGGATGAGTGGTACACGATGCACGAGTCTTATTTGGTATTTAAGTCTTTGTGATATATGTGTATTTATATAAAGGATTTTATATGAATTGGTTTTATAACGATTTTGAAATGACAGGGATTATCTCACTAGACCGTTTGGTCTAACCCTCATTTTGTTTTTAAAAATATGTATTCCAGGTCGAGGAAATTATAGCGGCAAAGGAAAGGATAAAGAGTAGGACGTTTTTTTTTATGACCGATGTTGATTAGGAAGCTTTTATGTATTTTGTAGTTTCGAGACTATGGGACCGTATGTGAATTATTATGTAATTTTCTTTTATGAATGTAACGATGTTATGCAATATATGTTATTTGTTGTATGTTTGGGAAACCGGGTTGTTACATATATGGTTTGGTATATGGAATGAAGTACAACGTAGGGTAAATAACGAAGATGTGAATAATATAATATAATATATAGGTTTGGTTTGGTTTGGGTCCCACCGTCTCTCTCCTTCGGCGTCTTCACAGAGAGAAATAGAGGAGGGTTGCGTGGGACCGAGATTCTAAAGGCGTGGCGTGGCGACGAGGCCAAGCCTCAAGTCTTAGGAGCCACGACGAAGCCATGACGTTCATCAAGGCGTGACTTGTGGCGACAAATCTCTATATCATATATAATATTATATATAAAAACATATGTTTTGTACTATTAATCGATGAGTCAATAACAATAAACAAGTTAAATTATGTTATATATTAAAAACTAGCAAATAAGACATTAAAAATGTAAAAAAAAAATCAAATATCGCGTTATAAAAGATCGCGCATTAGGCCATGGCGTGCCACAAACATAGCGTGACGTGAGACACAAACCTTGAGCCATGGCGCGTCATACCAACTGTCACGACGAGTCTTTTAGAATAGTGCATGGGACATAAGAAATCAAAACGAGGCAGACGAATGGGGATTGGTGGTCTATTTATAGCGTCTCCATTGGAATCTTATTAAATCTTTTAAGAATCCGGAACCTTCTAAAATAATTTAAATTCTTAAAATCTATATTATATTATAAATTATTTAATTTAAAGTTTTAAAATTAATTTTTTTATTGTGGATTATTATTTAATGTCAAGTTATTTAATTTTTAACCTTATAAATAAATGACGCAAATCAGCAAATGTAATTGCATTTTAAAGTTGTATGTTTGAATTTATAATTAACAGATAAATATAATTAAATACAGGATAAAAATCATGTTTTAAATGTAAATTGTTTAAGGTATAATTAAGATGATCATTGAATTTTAACAAAATACTTTAATTATAAAATTTTATATTATTAAGTCTAAAATAAATTACATGTATTAACTTTAAATTAAAATAAAATAAAAAATAAATTAAACATTAAAACTATATAAAATTATATTTTAAAATCAAAGCAAAAAATAAAATTAAACATTAAAATCGAGATATATCATGCTGCATTGCACAAATACACTTCTAGTATTACATTATTTTAATTGATTTTTTAATTTTTTAATCTTAATCGTATAATTAAAATATTTAACACATATTATATTTTAATAAACTTTTACACGATTTGTAAGAATAATAAAAATAATATTTTCTCTTCTTTTTAGAAGAAAACTTCAAATTTAAAACCTTCTACCTTTTATCTCATATGCTTTTTAAAACTTAAGTGGATTTGGTTCCTGTGTTTTAATAATTTTTTTACTAGTATCTTTATTGTATGTATATTATGGATTTAGTTTTGTAGTATTCAAATTATATTTTGATCATGGTTTTTTGGTTAACTCCGTTAAATCAAGGGTTATTTTAGCATTTTTTTAATTCTTTTATGTTTTTTTATAAAAGAGTAAAAACAATATTTTTAAAAACACACACACATATCCATAATGGTATCAAAAAAAATAAAATAAGATATTATTTTAAAATTTGATTTGTTTAAATTAAAATTTTAGTTACATTAAATAAATAAAAGCACAT
This sequence comes from Saussurea involucrata, assembly GCA_033807775.1. Lineage (NCBI taxonomy): Eukaryota > Viridiplantae > Streptophyta > Magnoliopsida > Asterales > Asteraceae > Saussurea > Saussurea involucrata. Next base: position 55,422,207 of record CM066316.1, read on the forward strand.
CTTTTTCCTGTAAAATAATAAAATTAAATCATATTTAATATAATTAATTTATTAAAAAAATTAATCAAATCAAATCAAATCATCCAATAATATCTTGTTTTATTTATTTTGATATTGTTATATACATACATATATATCGAGGGTCATTTAAAGGAGAAGTTGGTTGTTTGTGATAACCGTGAGATTCAATGTGAATCACATATTTAAGAATAAATTAGGAAATTATTAATGTTGGTAATTTTGACTTAAATTTAATTTAAAGAGCATTTTAGGTATTTTAATTTTTTTTATCTCTCCTCTCTCCGCCTCCAACAGTCGGCTTCGGGTGAACCTTATTCCAACAGATATATAACACCCTAAAACTTGGGCTAAATTTAAAACTTGAATAATTCCAAATTACAAAATTCTAAATATAATAAATCACCCACAGAGGGGAGAATAATATGACGTTTACAAAACAACGTATGCAAGAGATAATCTTGACAACCTACTAAACTAAACTAGACTAGATTAGATTAGATTAAAGACGAGTGTCCCTATCTCTCATCAAAAGAATTCTATTTAAATCCAAAGGACGCCATTTCTATATTTCACCCAATGACGATCCTGGTCACGCAACTCTCCGCTCAAGCCCAAGGAGTCCCACTGTTAGAATGACCTGATATACATGTTATTTAAAAAAAATGTTGGACTAATGTCTAGTGAGAACAAACAATTTATAAGATAAAACGGATAATATAGGAAACATTTCATAAACTTGGTTAAATACCAAACCTCAATTTCACTTAAGAGACTGATGGGTCCAAGATACTATTTATAAAGACGGGGAGACCCGCTTTTCATTGGACATGGCGGAACACAAAAGTAGGCCACGAGTCCATGTTTAAAGCTTCTAACTTTAGTACATTGGTCATCGAGTTCAACCACCCACGGTCTATAGATCGAATCCTCCAATACACTAAGATATGCCCTTCATGCTAGAATTAAACATTATGGGTCACACGGTCATCAAGATCAACCACACACGGTCTATAGTCTGAGTCATCCGGTGATTTATTGCCCATATCTAGCTAATGAATGGAATTTACCATCCATACTTATAAAATCAATAAAATCAATCTTTATGCTTATAGATCCACTAGCAATTAAACAAGGTTAGTCACAATTTCATTTGTGACTAAATTATAATATCTACACACAGATTTCACAATAGAATGCCCATAAAATGATTTCCATACTTAAACCATTTCCATGTACTTAAAATCCAAATAATGAACATTGGAGAGACATTGCCATTTCCATGTGAAATACCTCTAAAATGAGGTTTTCTAACATTTCATAATGTAACACCCTCAAAATTGAAAAAGGCAATTAAACAAAACTTCGATTAAATAATTAAATAAGGATAAAAGTCCTTCTACAAACCATCATTGGAAATATCTCAATCATAAAAACATGATAACTTCAACAACTTAATACCTAAGTCCAACACCAAGACTACAAGGTCGGGTTACTCAACCCAATAAAAGTTGCTATCCCCAAACTGCGGAAGACTTCACCAAACCACTTACTTCTTGATCACACAACTAGCTTTCAACTCTTCACAGTGTCACTGGAATTATTCCCAACCGGAACCTTTTGCACACCCCGACAAATAAAAAAGGTTAGGGTAACCCCTAGTGAGTTCAAGAGTTTTCATCATGATTAAAATAATTCGTTAAACGAAAGGAGTACAACTCAAAATCATGATTTTTCAAAAAGGGGTTATATTTAAATATGTAAACAACTCATTTTCCAACACACACAAAATCCGTGCCGAAAGCTCCAAAATAAAACATTTCTCAACAATGGATTTAAATCCAAAAACTCACTTAAACATGTATAAACATTAAATTTTCAAATAAGGTAGACTTGGATAAAACTCTATTATTCGAAACTCCCCAACAAGGAGGAGGAATAATACACCGCCCATAAAATCATGGGAAACAATCCATATACATATAATACGTTCCCAAAAGAATGTGACCGACTCAACAACCCACACAAAGCGTAAATATAAAATAAAGTCCAAATACCCGAGCATGGGAGTAATCATTCAAGCAAACCTTAATATACGTGGAGGGTTCCAATATTAAAGTCAATACTCGTAATTACTCGCACAAGGCTCAACAGTGATTAAAACATGCACATCACAACATTCAATATAATATTGACAACAACGGGGGAGACCCGTATCCATTAAGGGTGGAGGGAACATGTAAGTATACCACCCGTACAATTTTAATAGTATAACACTTCTTGACAATATGTTCAAGTGTTTATACGATTCCTCGACAAACATCACCTCAAGAGACGGTCGACCTTAGTGTCCGTCCCCAGGACTTCATCCACCACAAGGCTCGGCACACTGCAAGACTATCTCCAAGGCATTACCCCAATAACGAAGGTCTTAGTACTCACCTCCAAGGCAACACTCTAGACATGACCCTCCTAGTGACCACTTGGAAAGTTTAAGGTTATAAGACATGGGTCCCAGAGTCCAACCCCGCAATACCCATTCGACCCATAAATAAGACCGACTCATATGCTTATGCATCCAATGCATGATAGTCTAACAATTACATGACTCTCAAAAGAATGTCCAACATCTTTAACACATGTAATCAAATAATAAATATGATTCAAACACATATAATCTCAAACTCACCATAGAGTAATTTACATTAGACCAAAGTCCCCCAAGACTCACTTAAGTCAAATACGAGCCAAAGGCTCGACAATACAATTGACCGAACAATAAAGATCACCAATACCATAAAATGCATTTAAGTGCCACATATACCAACACATACCTCCAAGATACGTTAAATCCAAAATCCTATCATTTATTAGGTCAAATCATTTTCCACACAATTCACAATCATATATATATTTCTAATTGACCCATAACGATGATCATGCATTTCTCCAACAACACTAAGGTGCATTTTTTTTACCAAAGACACCTATTTACACAATAATCTTCAAAACACTTTTCTTTGAGATATAATTAACAATTTACCCAAAAATCTCAATGTGGGTGTTTTATAAGATTTTCAAGGTTAAACATTTCAAATAGTCAAAATCCACCAAATAACTCAACCATAGATAATTTTCATGGAAAACACATAAACACTTGAAAATGGACATTTTTGGCATGTACAACGTTTTCACAAAGCAACTTGAATTCACCTTGCTAGATTTAGGCTAAATCTAGATTTTCCCCAAACTTGAGCTCCTTTGAAGAAACTTGGATCTTCAAGTCAAATCTTCTAAAAAAACTTAGATCCACAAATTTCCAACCATAATTATTTATCCCCAAACATTTAGAATCGTTTCCCCCAACATAAAACATCAAAATCACCAATAATACCCAAACCCTAATTTCTTAGATGAAAAAAATAGAAGATTATATTCACCACAACTTGCATCAACCAACAAAATACCTCTAGGTTACCAATAATGAACCTCAAGCTCCAAATCTTCAAAATAGACAAAAAGGTTGGATGAAACCCTAGAAAGTTAGGAGATGAGAACTTGAGATGGAGAAACCTTGAACTTGCCTTCAATCTTCACAATAAGTGTTCCACATAGAGTTCTTGATGACAATAAATGCCTTTAACTAAATCCGGGGCTTTCATTTGAGTTGGGAGGGTTTGAAGAGGAGGAAATCGCCCCAAGAGGGTTCTTTAGTCGAGCTCCAAGGGTTCAAAACCGAGTGGAAAGGAAAGAATGGGTAAAAATCGGGTTTCTCCACATTTTAAACACCCAGAGGCCGCGGGCGACAATGCCCGGTGACCTTGCCATGGGGCATAGTCGCGGGCATTATCGCCGAGCTCCCCCTCCCTACGGTACGTCCCCCACGAGAGTGGCCAGCGACAATGCCATCCATCACAATCGTGGGGCAATCTCGCCAACCCCGTACCATGACTCGTCTCCTTTGTGCGATTGTGACACGCGACTATGACAAGTGTCATAGTCGTTGGGCATTCTCACCCCAGACCTGCCGATGCCCGAATTTCCGTTTAATCCAAAATGCTCCCGATCTGCTGAGCTTCTTACGTAAAGCGTTTCCCCAACTTTAGACCTTCATCTTAATAAAATTCCGGGTGTTACAATCCTCCCAACCTTAAAAGAGATTTCGTCCTCGAAATCTAGTTCCCATACACTCAGAGGTTATCGAACTCAACACTTTCTAAGTTCCCTTAGCTTCCAACTTAAATTCAAATTTCCTTCTTGACAGAACTGCTATGACAAATTCATGCTGATACTTACAACTAATGTCCACTTAGTTACATTACTCTTACACCCGAGCGAACGTTTAACTTGCTAGAACGACTTCATTCCGTAAGACTTCGGTTGCCTCCCAACCTCAAGTGACCCATACTTCCACAACAGTAGATCCCGACCTCCAGTCAGTCAGATCTACACGCCTTTAACTTTTTCTCCAACCATCCCAAGGTACGGTTACTACCGAAACCAACAAAATCTTTGAATTCAACTGTTCCTGCTATTGAACGGACATTTAACTTTAACAAGTACCATTAGACTCCAAAATGGACGGTCGTCCTTGACCCATCGATTATACAACTCCTAGAAAACGTTCCATTACCAATCATCCAATTGACAGATTCTCTTACCATTCAAGGGAATTCGTTCAACTATAACCACTGATCAAAATACGAACTTCTTAAAATTGCTACACGTTATACAATTATCCCTTAAGATTGGACCACAACACTCCAAATACACCAACGGTTCATGGCCTCAAAATCCGAAAGTTGACACCTAGCCATACCACCAAGATTCGAACCACTGCAGAACTCCACACACGAGTTTCATCATCGAGCATCCCCACAAAACCAAGGTTATCCACATGTTGTCTAAAGGGTCCTACACGTCCTTTGTGGTCTCACGAAAACATGTTGGTCTCACGTGAACCTAACCCTATATATATATGAGATACTATATGACTTATTTCCCACATTCTCCTTCAAGAAAATTTGAAAAAGGGCAAATTGCGCAAAATAGCAACTTACTTTAATTTATTTCCTTATTATAGCATTGTGCTTTCATTTTTTCTTATTACAACAATGTAATTTCAATTTGTTTTTTATTAGGGCATTGTACTTTAAAGTATTTACCCAATGCTATAATCAGTTACACCATGAGCGACCTCACACATCGCATCAAAACCTTTGCTATCGACGCAAGGCTAGAACTTACTTCACTCCACCACCCCTCCATCGATTGTCTCATCAATAATAACCTTCCAGACATGACGAGAACTAAACTAACCACATATAACCAACATTCTATTGACAACCTCGCAAAATAAGGCAATTTGAGCACATACATGTACCTGTAAATTTGCAATTACACTGGCCAGGTGTAATGTAAATTTACCTTACATGACAGTCCTTATTACCTCATCTTTAGTGCACTTAGAGTGATCTCCCTAAAGGCATCCTACATCTCAACTGTATCGCTCTCTACTCCACAGTTTAAGTTTAGGCCCATCCGGTCACCTAAATCCCTTAAACTATGGCTCTGATACCAACTGTAACAACCCACACCGAACAAACATACCAGAAGGTACTACTTTTATTAAAAACACCAAAATGGCCCAACATAGTCACACCATCAAATTACAAAACCGGGTTCGCGGAAATAACCCTAACTTCAACTGAGAGGTGTAAATAGACAATAAAAAGGAAGTCTTCTAGATCCTCTAAACGCAAGCTCCAACTCACAACTTGCCCTTGCCCTTAAACGAGCCCTCAACTATCTGCTTACCTGAAAAGGGTTTTAGTTTTGAAAGCGAGGGTTAGACCACGAGGTCTAGTGAGTTCCCTCAATTTTACATCCATGCTACATAATAAATACAATTTATGAAGCAGTTTATAAACAAGTTTAAACAACACACTTTTATCATGATATACACACAAACGACACATGCTGATGGCCCATGCTATGGTCACCCACACCCGCGACAGCGTGTTAGGGCACACACCCACCCTTTATAAATTATATGAAACAGATTCATATATGTATATAAATATTCTTTATGGGACACCCCCCCCCATATACACACCATAAGCCATCGCATGCCCGCATCCAAGTAATCACACCTTTTATAAATAATCACACCTTTTAAGTATGTTTAAAAGCATTAAACGAAACATGCAGTTCAATCGCGTATTTGCATAAATAAACATACTTGATAAAACTTAGTTTGGAAGGACTCACCTGACGTCCACGCTAAACTCTACCTCGCTCGAACTAAAAGTTCTCGAACTGAACACCTAGTTATACACAACATCAAGGGTATAAGGTTACTAGGTTTCCCAAATACAGCTCAGACATCAAGCTCCCGGACACACTATCCGGACCATGTATCCAGATAAACTTTCCGGATAACTCTATGAATCCAATCTTTCCGGATAAACTATTCGGATCCAACCCTCCAGGAAGTATCCGGACTCTACTCTCCGGAAACCACTTATCCGAACACCACATACCCAGACACTTGTCCGAACACTCCGCACCCGGACACACTTTGTCTGAACACCCCTCACCCAGACACTTTGTCCGAACACCACGAACCGTGCGACGGCTGGACTTAAAGATTCCCACAATAGCCCCACACTATTTGGTTTTAGACTCATAACTTGTTGGGTTTTAGGTACCAACGTCCCCTAGCATTTTCTCATCAATAAAACTCACAAAAAAGAGCCCAAATTGAAGGAACAGATTAAACAATCCATTTCGTCTCCCAAACCCATATCAGACCTTGATTTGACCCAAACTCAACACGGATTAAAGATTAGAGGTTACCTTGGTTGTGTGATGATGAATCCTTCCCAAATCCGCACTTTTCTCTTCCAATTTGAGGGATTTGCCTCTTGCCTTCCTCTTAGATTTATCACTGGATCGCCTCCACAAAGAAAAATAGAATAAGGGTTTTGGGTAAGCAAAGAGGGTTTTATCCCCTTTATCCCAAAAATGCAAATCAGCCTCTGAAGTCTTGATACTTGGAAAACAATGAAATTCCACTTCCCTTTTCTTTCAAATCTTAACAGAAAATAGGTTATTACAATATCCTCCCCTCAAAAGAATTTCGTCCTCGGAATTCCATCGTCAAACAAGTACGGTTATTCGGACCTCATGTCAGCGTCCACTTCCCTAGTTGCCTCTTCGCCCCTATGACAAAGGTCAACTTCTTATCGCCCGCATTCCTTGTAGAGTTATCGTCGCCCCAACTTCCAACATTTGCTCTCTATAATAGAGGCATGAAACACATTATGAATTCTCCAAAGTCTCATCGAGTACAACCAGATCATACGCTAACCCTCCAACTCTTTCCATAATTTCGATGGATCCAAAGAAGAACGTGTACCAATTCCACTACTCACTCGAACACACCACCCCTAATCTATGGGGACGTCTTCCGCATCAACCGCCCCCTTCCCAAACTCAAGGCTCATGTGTCTTATACCTTTCAGCTCAATCAACTTAGCTCCATTCAACTGTCCAAACCATTCCGATTGAAATCATAGCCGAACCCGATCCTTTGGCACTGCCCCTCAATTAACCACCAGTTTCTTACGACAGGTTATTTCGTATGACATACCTGCAACCTCTCCGATTGATTATACCATTTGTAACATCCCAGGCCAACCGTACAAAGTAATGTCCGTTTAGTCCACACCTTGACTCACGGTTTTACAACACATCTAATCGAGGTTTTCTCGTATAACTCCACTTCCTTAAAAGAAGGAACTTTGCCGAAATCCCCGCCACAATTTCGTGAATCCTTTACAAAATAAATAGCCATCCAACTTGCCAACTTAGAACGACGTCACTTGAATATCCCAATAAACTCAGTCAAGAGTTCCTTCATCGGATAACATGCAATTCTAGATTACTTTCCCAATACGACTTACGTCTCACACACTTAGTACTTTCTTTCTCAAATCACATCGATTACGAATCATCGATGTTAACCAAATATTCATACGCTCCCACCACGTCAACACCCCATACTTATACATAGCGAATAGTAGGAAACCTCCACAGTCCATTATCTGAAGTGTCCGTCGATCCACGCTGAACCAAACCTGAGGACACATTCAAGTTCTCACTGCATCCGACAACCGTCCAACCATATATGAAATAAATTCAAGTTTCGTTCGCTCAACAAGAATGAGTGGCTAAGTTCACGCATAACTACTCCCACGGGCTTAACACTGAACATCAAACTCACTTGGAATCTTTCCCACGACAACACCACGCCTAACCCAATGATCCTCCCTTCCGAGCAGCACATTCCACTACTTTTCCCTATTTTCTTCTCGAAAACATAATTCGTGCCTCCAAAGGACGGCTCACTAGTAGGTGCACACTTTTGACCAACCACATGAGTTAGCTCTCCACGACCCTTGAACCATAACATCACACGAGTCCTCTTTCTCATATTCTCACTTGGAGTTCATGTACCCACCAATGACAATCTGTAAACATTGCTCCACATTTCCGGTGTTATTTTCCAAATTTCCTACTTCCAGTTTACCCACTTATTTCAACACACCATCACTACCTCCTCCGGCTAGTATGGAACATTGCCCGTCCAACATTGTCCACTCCATTTTTCCGACCATTCCAAATGTGTTGATGACACATTTACATCACTATGCCTGACCAACGATTTCACCACATCTCACTCGAGGAATTCAACCAAGTCATTCTGAAATAACACTCAAAGATCGAAGCCACCACTCACTTCTCGTTCCACAAATGGGTTAACCCATCATGAGAATTCCTTTACACACAAGGAATAATTCAACATTCCAAAGATTTCGTATCAACTACGAGACATCATAAACTAACCAATCCTACATCTTTGTAAACATGTCCATTTCACAAGACGACTCACCCATCAGCTCATCGCATCCTATGAGCACACAGTTTCTCTCTCGGGTAGCCACCGACTACCACTCCATTATTTTATTCTCAAATTAACAATACCAGACCACCCACCAAACATCCATGCATTTCAACACACAAATACTTGTCACATTTGAATAATTTATCAACAATATAACATCTGTAACACCCTATAACAACTACACCAGCCCCACTAATTAACCTCACAACAACTCATTACCACACCAATGACTTGCACGTCTACTATGAATAAGTTACCACTAACTTATCCACACAACCGCCACAGCACACCACCATCACACTAGAGGCAAAACCCCCACGATAATTATTTCCCATAATAGGCCTTGTCTTCTCCATACCAACCATAACACATACATTAGAAATAAGGCTATCTCACGAATTTGACTCCCTCGAATATAGATGAGCCACAAAATTAAGATCGTCAACTTCACTCGAACAAGTCTTTGTCCCCAGCCGGCTCTTCGGGATCCACACGAAACAAGCTTAAATGAACCAAAGGTAAGGCACTCCCTTGCAAACCAACATAATCAATGTGTCCCACTTCCGTTGCGCTAACTACTTCCTTCATAGACGAAGCCTCAACCACATAGGAAATCACCTATCCGACTAGCGATGTTCCACCTTCATAACACTCGCACAAGGCGGATCAACATCCGGTTAGGTACACACCTTTCCCGAATGACCTCTTACATTTTTGCATACACCCGACACCATAAGCACACCATAAGCACACCAGAGTTTCCTTTTCTAATTCCAGCCTCCCGACAACGATCTTAACGAACGATCATTGACTTCAATGTCAATGGCCGTCATGATGATGCTTCCATGGTGTCTCCGACAAACGAGGACTCCCACATAATCTACTTCATCCCGCACAACGTAACTAACTTTGTGCCCCACAATCCTCACCTGATTGAGGCACAAGACATACCTGACATTCGACCTAAATATGAGGCCACCACCAACTCCGGCTCTACGCCGATACCATTTCATCAACATACTACAACGCTATTCTTAGAAGTATCTTGCCCACTTCGAAGTTCACCCGTGACACACCCCCTCGCCGCCAACCACGCCTCAAATTACCGAACAAGAGCAAAGACTACCATAATACAATCATCTCTAAAGTAAAAGACCGAGACTTCATTAATTCGCCGCCCTCCCAAAAAGGGAACACCAAGGTCACGAATTGACCATCGACGGCTCAACCACACATCCCACTCTCGAAACCTTTCCTCATCCTTAATTGCAATATCACCCACGACCTAGCGAGTTCATAGCCTTCATGCATGACGACACAATAATTTAAATCATTTCACACATTTGAAAACTCAAAAGTACAACACCCAAAAACGACTTGAGTACACATGACTCAACACTCTCACTTCTTCAAAGCCAAGCATAACGATCTCGAAGATCGTTCACGCGCAACCGTACGGTAAAACACAACCTTGACCAACCAAACGATGTTGTTACCACAGGAATATATTGAATGAAATAATTCTTATACGACTAGAAAAGTTCAGAACAAAATCGTTTACACGAAGCACAGTAGTCGGCTCCCACACTCATTTATATGATAACAACGTGTCAATGCTCATTTTGGTTATAAAAGCTTTACAGTTAAACATTTTCATGATTTTCGCAACGAAGTTCATCTCAACACGAAAAAGGGTGATATAATTCGCAATCACTAAGTTCAAAATCTTTATCATGTAACGAAAATAGGTTTGTCTTTTTCTTTAAACACACGCTTGCACGCGTCGACTTATTTCCAAAACCAGAAATTCGTTATGTACGCATCTACTTTTAATCATAAAAGATCTCATGTAACACCTTTAAAAACACAATACATGAAACTAAACTTGCAATTGAAGGCTATTCACTCAAACAAGGTCGATCGTTGTACTCACACATCTCACCAATGACACTCTACCTTTGACCAACGACCGCTTTCCCGTCCTTGCAACAACTTGTTGTACAGGTGTTTCACAACCTACCTGATTTGACCACCCCACACAGTTCTCGTCTTGAGCAATGATTTACAATTAATACGTGTTAATGCCAAAAATCGTCCAAAAGAACAACTTAAGGTTGATGTGGAATTTAACAACTAAAGAAACGTATCTCGAGACCAAGCAACACAATCGCAAGGAAAAATAAACAAGACAAGAGATTTGGTGACGCGGAAAACCCCAAAACGAGGGAAAAAATCGCGGTCGACTTGTGAGAGTTGACGGTGCACTATAGTTGCCAAACAGGGGCAAAAATCCTTGTGTTACAGGTGTTTTGTGTACAATAGATTACAAATGAATGTTAAAATAGACTTAGTCGTGTGTAATTGTTGTGTGTCGTGTGTAAATCGTGCGAAAAATGTCTGCTGCCGTGCGGTTCGAACTACGGTCGTGCGAAGCTGGCGTCAGTGGTGTATGTTCGAATGCTTCGATTGTTGTGTTTTCGATGTGTAATTGCTTAGAAAGTAGATGGAGCAGATGTAGATTTCGTTCAGGTCAGATTGCTTTATCGGTTGTGGAGCATGTCCTTTTATAGCTTTCGCTGGCCATTAAATGAGCCTTGATGGCATACTTTGTAACCGCTGCCGGGCTTTAAATGCCATTGATGACTTGTCCGTTTCTGGCCGTTTGCACCATGAATACTCGTAGACCTGCATTAATGAACAAAAGAAAACGGGTTTGACTGTTAACAGTTAGTGTAATCGTACGACCGTCTTAAGTCTCATACGTCGGTCGTACGGAACGTACGACCAACATAAAAACATACAACCGAATATACGTCCGTAAATAACCTGTAAGACCTTATCTTAATACAAGAGTGGTCTTATGTAAATGTTATATGGGTTTTCTACCGTCGGTCGTGAGGTGTGATTTTTTAACCAAACAATACGGTTTCGCTTTTGACTTTTAAGGTCGATGAACAACCAACTACCTTCCGTTCTACCAGTACACATACTTCGATCCAACACGGATATCTTTCCTTTATCATCCTTGCTACCACACCGCCTACTACCAGTCAAGGGCTCAATCCCTTCAATCTGTCTTGATTCGAAGCTTTCAAGGTTCCAACGCAGTTCTTGTAATAACCAGGTATTTTATCTAAGTTAAATTTGGAAATTTATAAGTCTTTATATTAGTATTTTATGGAATTAGGAGATAAGGGATAAGTTTTAATTTTATAATAAAGGTTTAGGGTTATGTTTTGCCAACTAGGGTAAGTTTGAGGTGTTATTGGTCTTTTTGCCCAAACCCTTCCTCCACCGCCACATGTCTGTTGAGACACCAGGAGGTACAAATCTTAGGCTTAATTAGAAAAAAATCAAATAAATATCTAAAACCTATGTGTGTGTGTGTGTTTATCGATTGAGGGAAAAGAGAAAGAGAAAGAGAGAAAGACATAGAAAGATCAAGAAGAAGAAGTGTTTTCTATAATACTACAGCTGGGTTTAGGATTCAGATCCAGGAGACAAAGGTAATAATTCTTGCAAACTTTTCCTTTTATATGTATTAGTTCCTTAAAGTTTTACTAGGAGTTTTAGAAGTGGGTTTTGGTGATTTTAGGAAGATATGTTAATATTGGGTTTGGGATAGTGTTCTAAAGGTAATATAAAACATATATGCAAAGTTACATAAACCTGCATAGAGTAAAACTGTAAAAATCTGGGTTTTAGGATGAATCAGTGAACTGTGACATTCATCGAAGTCGCAATAGAGGACTGCGACATTCATCGAAGTCGCAATGGTCGATTGCGATTTGGACTTGAAGTCGCAATGGTCGTTTGCGACTTGGATTGGAATCGCAGTAGTTGATTGCGATTTGGGTTTGGAATCGCAGTAGTTGATTGCGATTTGGGTTTGGAATCGCAGTAGTTGATTGCGATTTGGGTTTGGAATCGCAGTAGTTGATTGCGACTTAGGATGGAGTCGCAATAGTGTGTTGCGATTTCGGGGTGAAGTCGCAGTAAGAGGTTGCGACTTGGTACTGTTCATTGCGATTTTTATTATATTTTAATGGGTTGCGACTTTAGTCGAGGATTTCCTAAGTTCGGCTTTAAGAAGAAATACCTGTTATTTTGTGTGATTTCAGATTCTGTAAAGGGTGATCATACGTGATATTAACTTAGGAAGGCTTTTGCTGATAAACTAATCAGGTGAGTTTTACTTTAAAAAGTATATTTTACTGGAATACCTTTTTGTGATTAACAAATGTTTGATAATGTGTATGAATATGTCATACGTGAGTAATTATAATATATTGAGATATTATAATTACGTGAGTATTATATGAAAATATAATACGTGGCCGGGCTTTGGACCGGTGTGTTAAATTGGCTCGCAACCAATTGTTATTGGCCATTGGTGGAGGGATAAGGTGGAATGGGACATGTATGTTGTGTAAATTTTAGTTGGTATTAATTTACGTATGAAGTATATGTATTTATATGAAGGTGTGTATTTATATAAATGAATTTTAATGATTTTCAAATATCAGGGATTTACTCACTAGACCCTTAGGTCTAACCCTCATTTCTGTTTTCAAAATTTTGTATTCCAGGTGATGGTTCCAGTAAGAACAAGTAGATTGAGTACTTGTTGGCTAGCTTTTGTGAAGATTATCATTATGAAGTTAGGGATGCGTTTTGTGATTATAAAATAGATGATCAGTTGTTTTGTAATTTTAATTGAAAAGTTTGTACTGAATTTTACATTAGTCTGACTTTGGGGACCAAATGTGTAATGTGAATTACTTTGTTGAAACCATGTTATGAATTATATGTTATATGTATGTTTTGTTTTGCGGGATGTTACAGATGGTATCAGAGCCCTAGTTTAAGGGATTTAGGTATTAGTATCTGTACCTAGACTTAAACTGCATGTGAAGTAGGATGTCCCGATTAAATTAGAACCTGGGGATATTAAGTATAAAAGGTAGAAGGAACATCATGTAAGGTAATTTCAAATTACACCAGGCCAGTGTAATTATGATCTTACAGGTACATGTTTGAACTGGAATATCTTATTATATGGGGTATGTGCTTATGTGTGTATATTAACCTTGTTTGAATCCACAGAATGGCGAGTGGCACCAGACAAGGGAATCGGGGAAGAGGAAGGAATTCAAGTGGAGAAAATCCACCGTTAGGAACAGGGGGAAGAGGAGAAGATCGTGGTAGAGGTAGAACTGGAAGGGGAACAGGAGGCCGAACTGGAGGTAGAACACAACAGCATGGTACAGAGTTTGTTACACGAGATGATCTGACTGCTGAAATGGGGAGATTACAGGATAGCATACAGGCCATGTTCGAACGTAATCGTTTTAATGAAACTGAAAGACCAGATCCGGAACATGAAGTGGAGATACCACTTACCTCTACTGTTCTACCAGCGATGAAAAGGTGCGACTATAAAATGTTTCTTAGCTGTAAGCCCCCTACATATTCAGGAGATAGGGATCCAGTAAAGGCGATGAGATGGTTGAAAGAAATCGAGGCTATCTTCAAGACGTGTAAATGTGCTGAAGAAGACAAAGTGCTTTATGGAGCTGCGATGCTGAAAGGGGATGCTCTGTATTGGTGGGAGTCTCATACAGAATCAAGAGGAACGGACGTTTATACTACTTTTGCATGGGAAGAATTTGTATTAGCTTTCACGACGCATTTCTGTCCACAAGCTGCTGTCAGACAGTTAGAAGAAGAATTTATGAATCTACAACAGGGAAATCTATCGGTTAGAGATTATACTGCACGATTTTTGGAGAAGTCTCGTTTTGCAGGATATTATGTTGCTACAGAAAAGATGAAAATGGAGAGGTTTATTTATGGGTTGAATTCTGAGGTTCGAAGATTGGTGACTGCCACAGGGCCAAATACTTTTACAGCTGCGGTGGATGCTGCCGAGAATGTGGAAAGAGATAATAAAAGAGATACAGGAGATAAGAGCTTAGGGAAAAGAAAATGGGAAGGACCACCGCAGGATTCAAGGAAACCTAGATTTCAGAGGTTCGACAACCGTCCGTCATTTCGACCAACAGAAAGACCATGTCCAAGGTGTAATCGTTACCATCAGGGAAATTGCCAAGTAGAGTCACGGGTTTGCTTTAAATGTGGGAAAACTGGGCATGTTGTAAAGGATTGTCGAGTATCACGATTTTGCTTTTTGTGCAATTCTCCGGATCACCTCCAATCAGATTGTCCGCGGGGTAGAATCCAATCCGGGGGTACATCAGGGAAACCAACCATCACTAGACCAGTAGTCCCAAGAATAGAACCGCCGAGAACGAGGGGTCGTACGTTCCAAATGACAGCTAAAGAGGCGGAGGAAACTCCTGATGTGGTCACAAGTACATTTTTCATAAACTCCACGCGTGCAAAAGTGTTATTTGATTCCGGTGCAAACCGATCTTTTGTGTCTCCCTCCTTTGCTGCTCATATGCATTTAGAGCCTAAAATGTTAAAACATGCTTTATTAGTAGACACTGCAAATGATAACCAAGTGGCAGTTAAAGAGGTTTTTGATCGTTGTATGATAAATATAGAGGGATGTGGTGTACCAATACAACTGTTCCCAATAGCTTTGATTGAATTTGATGTGGTAGTAGGAATGGATTGGCTAGCTGAGAATCAGGCTAATATAGTTTGTGATAAGAAAATAATCAATGTCGTTTTACCTGATAAAAGGTCAGTAGTGATTTATGGAGATCGTAAGAATCATCAGTCCAGTCTTATATCTATGATAAAAGCCCGTAAATGTGTTAATAAGGGTTTCTCTAGTTATCTAGCCTACGTGATAGATAGTAGGCCTGAAAAGTGTAAGCTGGAAGATATTTCCATTGTTAGTGAATACCCAGAAGTTTTTCCTGAAGACTTGAATAGTCTTCCTCCTGTTAGGCAAGTAGAATTTGGAATAGACCTGGTACCTGGAGCCAATCCTATTGCTCGCGCGCCATACAGATTAGCACCACCAGAAATGAAAGAAATGATGTCACAACTTCAAGATTTATCTGATAAGGGCTTCATCAGACCCAGCTCATCGCCATGGGGTGCACCAGTTTTATTTGTGAAGAAGAAAGACGGTTCAATGAGAATGTGTATCGACTATCGGGAGTTGAATAAGCGCACGATCAAGAACAAGTATCCACTTCCAAGAATTGATGACCTTTTCGATCAATTAGTTGGAGCTTGTTACTTCTCAAAGATTGATCTCAGATCTGGCTACCATCAGTTGAAGGTTAAGGAGGAGGATGTTTTAAAGACTGCTTTTCGCACGAGATACGGCCACTACGAATTTTTGGTAATGCCTTTTGGATTGACGAATGCTCCAGCCGCTTTTATGGATTTGATGAATCGGGTATGTAAGCCTTATCTCGATAAATTTGTCATTGTGTTTATCGATGATATACTCATTTATTCCCGACCCAAAGAGGATCATGCGCAACATCTTCGTTTGATTTTGGAGTTGCTGAAGAAAGAAAAGTTGTACGCTAAGTTCTCTAAATGTGAATTCTGGTTGCGGGAAGTTCAGTTTATGGGTCATGTAGTTTCAGAGAAGGGTATACAAGTTGATCCAGCAAAAGTGGAAGCAATTGAAAGATGGGAACCACCGAAGACGGCAACCGAAGTACGCAGTTTTCTGGGTCTAGCTGGTTATTACCGGAAATTTATAAAAGACTTTTCTCGAATCGCGACACCATTGACCAAGCTGACATGGAAGAATTTAAAGTTTGAATGGAAGGCAGAACAGGACGAGGCATTCAGAATATTGAAAGAGAAACTCTGCAGCGCGCCGATATTAGCATTGCCAGGAGGTTCTGATGATTTTGTGGTCTACAGTGATGCTTCTAAGTTGGGTTTGGGATGTGTACTCATGCAACGTGGGAAGGTGATTGCTTATGCTTCCCGTCAACTGAAGGATCACGAAAGACAATATCCTACCCATGATATGGAACTAGCAGCAGTTGTTTTTGCCTTAAAGATTTGGAGGCATTATCTTTATGGTTCTAAATGTCAAATTTTCACGGACCATAAAAGTCTTCAACATCTTTTTGATCAAAAGGAATTGAATATGAGGTAAAGAAGGTGGTTAGAATTAGTGAATGATTATGATTGTGAAATTCGTTATCACCCAGGGAAAGCGAACGTGGTGGCAGATGCGTTAAGTCGTCAAGAAAGAAGTGGAACAATAAAAGCTATATCGTTACGAGCTGAACTTCTTCCTAATATTTTTGACGAATTATTGAAATGCCAAATAGATGCTTATCAAGAGGAAAGTTTGAAGTCAGAACGGTTGGTTGGGATATCAGCATTGCTTGGGAAAGATGACCGTGGGTTGTTGTGTATGGGAAACAGAATTTGGGTACCTCGTTTGGGTGGATTACGGGATCGTGTACTACAAGAAGCTCATCAATCTCGATTTTCTATTCATCCAGGTACAAATAAAATGTATAGAGATTTGAAACAATTCTATTGGTGGCCGGGAATGAAGAGAAGTGTTGCTAAGTATGTGGAAGATTGTACTACCTGCAAGAAAGTGAAGATTGAACATCAGAAACCGTTTGGTCAGTTACAACGCCTAGATATACCAATGTGGAAATGGGATCAGATCACAACTGATTTCATTACCAAGTTGCCAAGAACTTCAAAAGGATTCGATTCTATTTGGGTGATTGTGGATAGGTTGACGAAGTCTGCACATTTCTTGCCGATAAAAGAAACTGATTCTTTGGAACGTTTAGCTAAGTTGTACATTAATGAAATAGTAACTCGACATGGAGTTCCAATCTCGATTATTTCCGATCGAGATAGTCGTTTTACTTCTAGGTTTTGGAGAAGCTTTCAAAAAGAGATGGGAACGCAGATAAAGTTGAGCACAGCATATCATCCACAGACTGACGGCCAGAGTGAAAGAACAATCCAAACTTTAGAGGATATGCTTCGGGCTTGTATAGTTGATTTTGGGGGATCATGGGATAAACATCTACCTTTGATAGAATTCGCCTACAACAACAGTTATCATGCCAGCATTCAGGCGGCTCCGTTTGAAGTATTGTATGGTAGAAAATGCCGAACGCCTTTGTGTTGGAATGAAGTGGGGGAGAAGCAATTGGCAGGGCCAGAAATAGTACAGTTGACGGCAGATAAGATTACTCAGATTCGGGATAGATTGAAAACGGCACAAGACAGACAGAAAAGTTATGCAGATCGACGCCGGAAACCTTTAGAATTTCAGGTTGGGGATTTTGTGATGTTAAAAGTTTCGCCTTGGAAAGGAGTCATACGTTTTGGGAAGCAAGGTAAACTCAGTCCGCGTTATATTGGGCCATTTGAAATTACGGAAAGAATTGGTGAAGTAGCTTACAGATTGAATCTTCCGCCAGAATTAAGCAGAATTCACAACGCGTTCCATGTATCGAATTTTCGAAAGTGTTTGGTGACATCAGATCAGGCATTCTCTCTACCGGATATTCAGGTTGATGAAAAGCTAAACTATGTGGAGGAACCGGAAGCAATAGTTGATCACAAGGTTAAAGTATTAAGGAATAAGGAGATTAGGCAGGTAAAGGTTCAGTGGAAACATCATCGAGGTCAGGATGCGACGTGGGAATCAGAATCGGAGATGAGAGCCAAATACCCTCATCTTTTCGTTTAATCGAATTCCGGGACGGAATTCTTTTAAGGGGGAGATGTTGTAATAACCAGGTATTTTATCTAAGTTAAATTTGGAAATTTATAAGTCTTTATATTAGTATTTTATGGAATTAGGAGATAAGGGATAAGTTTTAATTTTATAATAAAGGTTTAGGGTTATGTTTTGCCAACTAGGGTAAGTTTTAGGTGTTATTGGTCTTTTTGCCCAAACCCTTCCTCCACCGCCACATGTCTGTTGAGACACCAGGAGGTGTCAATCTTAGGCTTAATTAGAAAAAAATCAAATAAATATCTAAAACCTATGTGTGTGTGTGTGTTTATCGATTGAGGGAAAAGAGAAAGAGAAAGAGAGAAAGACATAGAAAGATCAAGAAGAAGAAGTGTTTTCTATAATACTACAGCTGGGTTTAGGATTCAGATCCAGGAGACAAAGGTAATAATTCTTGCAAACTTTTCCTTTTATATGTATTAGTTCCTTAAAGTTTTACTAGGAGTTTTAGAAGTGGGTTTTGGTGATTTTAGGAAGATATGTTAATTTTGGGTTTGGGATAGTGTTCTAAAGGTAATATAAAACATATCTGCAAAGTTACATAAACCTGCATAGAGTAAAACTGTAAAAATCTGGGTTTTAGGATGAATCAGTGAACTGTGACATTCATCGAAGTCGCAATAGAGGACTGCGACATTCATCGAAGTCGCAATGGTCGATTGCGATTTGGACTTGAAGTCGCAATGGTCGATTGCGATTTGGACTTGAAGTCGCAATGGTCGTTTGCGACTTGGATTGGAATCGCAGTAGTTGATTGCGATTTGGGTTTGGAATCGCAGTAGTTGATTGCGATTTGGGTTTGGAATCGCAGTAGTTGATTGCGACTTAGGATGGAGTCGCAATAGTGTGTTGCGATTTCGGGGTGAAGTCGCAGTAAGAGGTTGCGACTTGGTACTGTTCATTGCGATTTTTATTATATTTTAATGGGTTGCGACTTTAGTCGAGGATTTCCTAAGTTCGGCTTTAAGAAGAAATACCTGTTATTTTGTGTGATTTCAGATTCTGTAAAGGGTGATCATACGTGATATTAACTTGGGAAGGCTTTTGCTGATAAACTAATCAGGTTACTTTAAAAAGTATATTTTACTGGAATACCTTTTTGTGATTAACAAATGTTTGATAATGTGTATGAATATGTCATACGTGAGTAATTATAATATATTGAGATATTATAATTACGTGAGTATTATATGAAAATATAATACGTGGCCGGGCTTTGGACCGGTGTGTTAAATTGGCTCGCAACCAATTGTTATTGGCCATTGGTGGAGGGATAAGGTGGAATGGGACATGTATGTTGTGTAAATTTTAGTTGGTATTAATTTACGTATGAAGTATATGTATTTATATGAAGGTGTGTATTTATATAAATGAATTTTAATGATTTTCAAATATCAGGGATTTACTCACTAGACCCTTAGGTCTAACCCTCATTTCTGTTTTCAAAATTTTGTATTCCAGGTGATGGTTCCAGTAAGAACAAGTAGATTGAGTACTTGTTGGCTAGCTTTTGTGAAGATTATCATTATGAAGTTAGGGATGCGTTTTGTGATTATAAAATAGATGATCAGTTGTTTTGTAATTTTAATTGAAAAGTTTGTACTGAATTTTACATTAGTCTGACTTTGGGGACCAAATGTGTAATGTGAATTACTTTGTTGAAACCATGTTATGAATTATATGTTATATGTATGTTTTGTTTTGCGGGATGTTACAGATGGTATCAGAGCCCTAGTTTAAGGGATTTAGGTATTAGTATCTGTACCTAGACTTAAACTGCATGTGAAGTAGGATGTCCCGATTAAATTAGAACCTGGGGATATTAAGTATAAAAGATAGAAGGAACATCATGTAAGGTAATTTCAAATTACACCAGGCCAGTGTAATTATGATCTTACAGGTACATGTTTGAACTGGAATATCTTATTATATGGGGTATGTGCTTATGTGTGTATATTAACCTTGTTTGAATCCACAGAATGGCGAGTGGCACCAGACAAGGGAATCGGGGAAGAGGAAGGAATTCAAGTGGAGAAAATCCACCGTTAGGAACAGGGGGAAGAGGAGGAGATCGTGGTAGAGGTAGAACTGGAAGGGGAACAGGAGGCCGAACTAGAGGTAGAACACAACAGCATGGTACAGAGTTTGTTACACGAGATGATCTGACTGCTGAAATGGGGAGATTACAGGATAGCATACAGGCCATGTTCGAACGTAATCGTTTTAATGAAACTGAAAGACCAGATCCGGAACATGAAGTGGAGATACCACTTACCTCTACTGTTCTACCAGCGATGAAAAGGTGCGACTATAAAATGTTTCTTAGCTGTAAGCCCCCTACATATTCAGGAGATAGGGATCCAGTAAAGGCGATGAGATGGTTGAAAGAAATCGAGGCTATCTTCAAGACGTGTAAATGTGCTGAAGAAGACAAAGTGCTTTATGGAGCTGCGATGCTGAAAGGGGATGCTCTGTATTGGTGGGAGTCTCATACAGAATCAAGAGGAACAGACGTTTATACTACTTTTGCATGGGAAGAATTTGTATTAGCTTTCACGACGCATTTCTGTCCACAAGCTGCTGTCAGACAGTTAGAAGAAGAATTTATGAATCTACAACAGGGAAATCTATCGGTTAGAGATTATACTGCACGATTTTTGGAGAAGTCTCGTTTTGCAGGATATTATGTTGCTACAGAAAAGATGAAAATGGAGAGGTTTATTTATGGGTTGAATTCTGAGGTTCGAAGATTGGTGACTGCCACAGGGCCAAATACTTTTACAGCTGCGGTGGATGCTGCCGAGAATGTGGAAAGAGATAATAAAAGAGATACAGGAGATAAGAGCTTAGGGAAAAGAAAATGGGAAGGACCACCGCAGGATTCAAGGAAACCTAGATTTCAGAGGTTCGACAACCGTCCGTCATTTCGACCAACAGAAAGACCATGTCCAAGGTGTAATCGTTACCATCAGGGAAATTGCCAAGTAGAGTCACGGGTTTGCTTTAAATGTGGGAAACTGGGCATGTTGTAAAGGATTGTCGAGTATCACGATTTTGCTTTTTGTGCAATTCTCCGGATCACCTCCAATCAGATTGTCCGCGGGGTAGAATCCAATCCGGGGGTACATCGGGGAAACCAACCATCACTAGACCAGTAGTCCCAAGAATAGAACCGCCGAGAACGAGGGGTCGTACGTTCCAAATGACAGCTAAAGAGGCGGAGGAAACTCCTGATGTGGTCACAAGTACATTTTTCATAAACTCCACGCGTGCAAAAGTGTTATTTGATTCCGGTGCAAACCGATCTTTTGTGTCTCCCTCCTTTGCTGCTCATATGCATTTAGAGCCTAAAATGTTAAAACATGCTTTATTAGTAGACACTGCAAATGATAACCAAGTGGCAGTTAAAGAGGTTTTTGATCGTTGTATGATAAATATAGAGGGATGTGGTGTACCAATACAACTGTTCCCAATAGCTTTGATTGAATTTGATGTGGTAGTAGGAATGGATTGGCTAGCTGAGAATCAGGCTAATATAGTTTGTGATAAGAAAATAATCAATGTCGTTTTACCTGATAAAAGGTCAGTAGTGATTTATGGAGATCGTAAGAATCATCAGTCCAGTCTTATATCTATTATAAAAGCCCGTAAATGTGTTAATAAGGGTTGCTCTAGTTATCTAGCCTACGTGATAGATAGTAGGCCTGAAAAGTGTAAGCTGGAAGATATTTCCATTGTTAGTGAATACCCAGAAGTTTTTCCTGAAGACTTGAATAGTCTTCCTCCTGTTAGGCAAGTAGAATTTGGAATAGACCTGGTACCTGGAGCCAATCCTATTGCTCGCGCGCCATACAGATTAGCACCACCAGAAATGAAAGAAATGATGTCACAACTTCAAGATTTATCTGATAAGGGCTTCATCAGACCCAGCTCATCGCCATGGGGTGCACCAGTTTTATTTGTGAAGAAGAAAGACGGTTCAATGAGAATGTGTATCGACTATCGGGAGTTGAATAAGCGCACGATCAAGAACAAGTATCCACTTCCAAGAATTGATGACCTTTTCGATCAATTAGTTGGAGCTTGTTACTTCTCAAAGATTGATCTCAGATCTGGCTACCATCAGTTGAAGGTTAAGGAGGAGGATGTTTTAAAGACTGCTTTTCGCACGAGATACGGCCACTACGAATTTTTGGTAATGCCTTTTGGATTGACGAATGCTCCAGCCGCTTTTATGGATTTGATGAATCGGGTATGTAAGCCTTATCTCGATAAATTTGTCATTGTGTTTATCGATGATATACTCATTTATTCCCGATCCAAAGAGGATCATGCACAACATCTTCGTTTGATTTTGGAGTTGCTGAAGAAAGAAAAGTTGTACGCTAAGTTCTCTAAATGTGAATTCTGGTTGCGGGAAGTTCAGTTTATGGGTCATGTAGTTTCAGAGAAGGGTATACAAGTTGATCCAGCAAAAGTGGAAGCAATTGAAAGAATGAAACCACCGAAGACAGCAACCGAAGTACGCAGTTTTCTGGGTCTAGCTTGTTATTACCGGAAATTTATAAAAGACTTTTCTCGAATCGCGACACCATTGACCAAGCTGACACGAAAGAATTTAAAGTTTGAATGGAAGGCAGAACAGGACGAGGCATTCAGAATCTTGAAAGAGAAACTCTGCAGCGCACCGATATTAGCATTGCCAGAAGGTTCTGATGATTTTGTGGTCTACAGTGATGCTTCTAAGTTGGGTTTGGGATGTGTACTCATGCAACGTGGGAAGGTGATTGCTTATGCTTCCCGTCAACTGAAGGATCACGAAAGACAATATCCTACCCATGATATGGAACTAGCAGCAGTTGTTTTTGCCTTAAAGATTTGGAGGCATTATCTTTATGGTTCTAAATGTCAAATTTTCACGGACCATAAAAGTCTTCAACATCTTTTTGATCAAAAGGAATTGAATATGAGGTAAAGAAGGTGGTTAGAATTAGTGAATGATTATGATTGTGAAATTCGTTATCACCCAGGGAAAGCGAACGTGGTGGCAGATGCGTTAAGTCGTCAAGAAAGAAGTGGAACAATAAAAGCTATATCGTTACGAGCTGAACTTCTTCCTAATATTTTTGACGAATTATTGAAATGCCAAATAGATGCTTATCAAGAGGAAAGTTTGAAGTCAGAACGGTTGGTTGGGATATCAGCATTGCTTGGGAAAGATGACCGTGGGTTGTTGTGTATGGGAAACAGAATTTGGGTACCTCGTTTGGGTGGATTACGGGATCGTGTACTACAAGAAGCTCATCAATCTCGATTTTCTATTCATCCAGGTACAAATAAAATGTATAGAGATTTGAAACAATTCTATTGGTGGCCGGGAATGAAGAGAAGTGTTGCTAAGTATGTGGAAGATTGTACTACCTGCAAGAAAGTGAAGATTGAACATCAGAAACCGTTTGGTCAGTTACAACGCCTAGATATACCAATGTGGAAATGGGATCAGATCACAACTGATTTCATTACCAAGTTGCCAAGAACTTCAAAAGGATTCGATTCTATTTGGGTGATTGTGGATAGGTTGACGAAGTCTGCACATTTCTTGCCGATAAAAGAAACTGATTCTTTGGAACGTTTAGCTAAGTTGTACATTAATGAAATAGTAACTCGACATGGAGTTCCAATCTCGATTATTTCCGATCGAGATAGTCGTTTTACTTCTAGGTTTTGGAGAAGCTTTCAAAAAGAGATGGGAACGCAGATAAAGTTGAGCACAGCATATCATCCACAGACTGACGGCCAGAGTGAAAGAACAATCCAAACTTTAGAGGATATGCTTCGGGCTTGTATAGTTGATTTTGGGGGATCATGGGATAAACATCTACCTTTGATAGAATTCGCCTACAACAATAGTTATCATGCCAGCATTCAGGCGGCTCCGTTTGAAGTATTGTATGGTAGAAAATGCCGAACGCCTTTGTGTTGGAATGAAGTGGGGGAGAAGCAATTGGCAGGGCCAGAAATAGTACAGTTGACGGCAGATAAGATTACTCAGATTCGGGATAGATTGAAAACGGCACAAGACAGACAGAAAAGTTATGCAGATCGACGCCGGAAACCTTTAGAATTTCAGGTTGGGGATTTTGTGATGTTAAAAGTTTCGCCTTGGAAAGGAGTCATACGTTTTGGGAAGCAAGGTAAACTCAGTCCGCGTTATATTGGGCCATTTGAAATTACGGAAAGAATTGGTGAAGTAGCTTACAGATTGAATCTTCCGCCAGAATTAAGCAGAATTCACAACGCGTTCCATGTATCGAATTTTCGAAAGTGTTTGGTGACATCAGATCAGGCATTCTCTCTACCGGATATTCAGGTTGATGAAAAGCTAAACTATGTGGAGGAACCGGAAGCAATAGTTGATCACAAGGTTAAAGTATTAAGGAATAAGGAGATTAGGCAGGTAAAGGTTCAGTGGAAACATCATCGAGGTCAGGATGCGACGTGGGAATCAGAATCGGAGATGAGAGCCAAATACCCTCATCTTTTCGTTTAATCGAATTCCGGGACGGAATTCTTTTAAGGGGGAGATGTTGTAATAACCAGGTATTTTATCTAAGTTAAATTTGGAAATTTATAAGTCTTTATATTAGTATTTTATGGAATTAGGAGATAAGGGATAAGTTTTAATTTTATAATAAAGGTTTAGGGTTATGTTTTGCCAACTAGGGTAAGTTTTAGGTGTTATTGGTCTTTTTGCCCAAACCCTTCCTCCACCGCCACATGTCTGTTGAGACACCAGGAGGTGTCAATCTTAGGCTTAATTAGAAAAAAATCAAATAAATATCTAAAACCTATGTGTGTGTGTGTGTTTATCGATTGAGGGAAAAGAGAAAGAGAAAGAGAGAAAGACATAGAAAGATCAAGAAGAAGAAGTGTTTTCTATAATACTACAGCTGGGTTTAGGATTCAGATCCAGGAGACAAAGGTAATAATTCTTGCAAACTTTTCCTTTTATATGTATTAGTTCCTTAAAGTTTTACTAGGAGTTTTAGAAGTGGGTTTTGGTGATTTTAGGAAGATATGTTAATTTTGGGTTTGGGATAGTGTTCTAAAGGTAATATAAAACATATCTGCAAAGTTACATAAACCTGCATAGAGTAAAACTGTAAAAATCTGGGTTTTAGGATGAATCAGTGAACTGTGACATTCATCGAAGTCGCAATAGAGGACTGCGACATTCATCGAAGTCGCAATGGTCGATTGCGATTTGGACTTGAAGTCGCAATGGTCGATTGCGATTTGGACTTGAAGTCGCAATGGTCGTTTGCGACTTGGATTGGAATCGCAGTAGTTGATTGCGATTTGGGTTTGGAATCGCAGTAGTTGATTGCGATTTGGGTTTGGAATCGCAGTAGTTGATTGCGACTTAGGATGGAGTCGCAATAGTGTGTTGCGATTTCGGGGTGAAGTCGCAGTAAGAGGTTGCGACTTGGTACTGTTCATTGCGATTTTTATTATATTTTAATGGGTTGCGACTTTAGTCGAGGATTTCCTAAGTTCGGCTTTAAGAAGAAATACCTGTTATTTTGTGTGATTTCAGATTCTGTAAAGGGTGATCATACGTGATATTAACTTGGGAAGGCTTTTGCTGATAAACTAATCAGGTTACTTTAAAAAGTATATTTTACTGGAATACCTTTTTGTGATTAACAAATGTTTGATAATGTGTATGAATATGTCATACGTGAGTAATTATAATATATTGAGATATTATAATTACGTGAGTATTATATGAAAATATAATACGTGGCCGGGCTTTGGACCGGTGTGTTAAATTGGCTCGCAACCAATTGTTATTGGCCATTGGTGGAGGGATAAGGTGGAATGGGACATGTATGTTGTGTAAATTTTAGTTGGTATTAATTTACGTATGAAGTATATGTATTTATATGAAGGTGTGTATTTATATAAATGAATTTTAATGATTTTCAAATATCAGGGATTTACTCACTAGACCCTTAGGTCTAACCCTCATTTCTGTTTTCAAAATTTTGTATTCCAGGTGATGGTTCCAGTAAGAACAAGTAGATTGAGTACTTGTTGGCTAGCTTTTGTGAAGATTATCATTATGAAGTTAGGGATGCGTTTTGTGATTATAAAATAGATGATCAGTTGTTTTGTAATTTTAATTGAAAAGTTTGTACTGAATTTTACATTAGTCTGACTTTGGGGACCAAATGTGTAATGTGAATTACTTTGTTGAAACCATGTTATGAATTATATGTTATATGTATGTTTTGTTTTGCGGGATGTTACAGATGGTATCAGAGCCCTAGTTTAAGGGATTTAGGTATTAGTATCTGTACCTAGACTTAAACTGCATGTGAAGTAGGATGTCCCGATTAAATTAGAACCTGGGGATATTAAGTATAAAAGATAGAAGGAACATCATGTAAGGTAATTTCAAATTACACCAGGCCAGTGTAATTATGATCTTACAGGTACATGTTTGAACTGGAATATCTTATTATATGGGGTATGTGCTTATGTGTGTATATTAACCTTGTTTGAATCCACAGAATGGCGAGTGGCACCAGACAAGGGAATCGGGGAAGAGGAAGGAATTCAAGTGGAGAAAATCCACCGTTAGGAACAGGGGGAAGAGGAGGAGATCGTGGTAGAGGTAGAACTGGAAGGGGAACAGGAGGCCGAACTAGAGGTAGAACACAACAGCATGGTACAGAGTTTGTTACACGAGATGATCTGACTGCTGAAATGGGGAGATTACAGGATAGCATACAGGCCATGTTCGAACGTAATCGTTTTAATGAAACTGAAAGACCAGATCCGGAACATGAAGTGGAGATACCACTTACCTCTACTGTTCTACCAGCGATGAAAAGGTGCGACTATAAAATGTTTCTTAGCTGTAAGCCCCCTACATATTCAGGAGATAGGGATCCAGTAAAGGCGATGAGATGGTTGAAAGAAATCGAGGCTATCTTCAAGACGTGTAAATGTGCTGAAGAAGACAAAGTGCTTTATGGAGCTGCGATGCTGAAAGGGGATGCTCTGTATTGGTGGGAGTCTCATACAGAATCAAGAGGAACAGACGTTTATACTACTTTTGCATGGGAAGAATTTGTATTAGCTTTCACGACGCATTTCTGTCCACAAGCTGCTGTCAGACAGTTAGAAGAAGAATTTATGAATCTACAACAGGGAAATCTATCGGTTAGAGATTATACTGCACGATTTTTGGAGAAGTCTCGTTTTGCAGGATATTATGTTGCTACAGAAAAGATGAAAATGGAGAGGTTTATTTATGGGTTGAATTCTGAGGTTCGAAGATTGGTGACTGCCACAGGGCCAAATACTTTTACAGCTGCGGTGGATGCTGCCGAGAATGTGGAAAGAGATAATAAAAGAGATACAGGAGATAAGAGCTTAGGGAAAAGAAAATGGGAAGGACCACCGCAGGATTCAAGGAAACCTAGATTTCAGAGGTTCGACAACCGTCCGTCATTTCGACCAACAGAAAGACCATGTCCAAGGTGTAATCGTTACCATCAGGGAAATTGCCAAGTAGAGTCACGGGTTTGCTTTAAATGTGGGAAACTGGGCATGTTGTAAAGGATTGTCGAGTATCACGATTTTGCTTTTTGTGCAATTCTCCGGATCACCTCCAATCAGATTGTCCGCGGGGTAGAATCCAATCCGGGGGTACATCGGGGAAACCAACCATCACTAGACCAGTAGTCCCAAGAATAGAACCGCCGAGAACGAGGGGTCGTACGTTCCAAATGACAGCTAAAGAGGCGGAGGAAACTCCTGATGTGGTCACAAGTACATTTTTCATAAACTCCACGCGTGCAAAAGTGTTATTTGATTCCGGTGCAAACCGATCTTTTGTGTCTCCCTCCTTTGCTGCTCATATGCATTTAGAGCCTAAAATGTTAAAACATGCTTTATTAGTAGACACTGCAAATGATAACCAAGTGGCAGTTAAAGAGGTTTTTGATCGTTGTATGATAAATATAGAGGGATGTGGTGTACCAATACAACTGTTCCCAATAGCTTTGATTGAATTTGATGTGGTAGTAGGAATGGATTGGCTAGCTGAGAATCAGGCTAATATAGTTTGTGATAAGAAAATAATCAATGTCGTTTTACCTGATAAAAGGTCAGTAGTGATTTATGGAGATCGTAAGAATCATCAGTCCAGTCTTATATCTATTATAAAAGCCCGTAAATGTGTTAATAAGGGTTGCTCTAGTTATCTAGCCTACGTGATAGATAGTAGGCCTGAAAAGTGTAAGCTGGAAGATATTTCCATTGTTAGTGAATACCCAGAAGTTTTTCCTGAAGACTTGAATAGTCTTCCTCCTGTTAGGCAAGTAGAATTTGGAATAGACCTGGTACCTGGAGCCAATCCTATTGCTCGCGCGCCATACAGATTAGCACCACCAGAAATGAAAGAAATGATGTCACAACTTCAAGATTTATCTGATAAGGGCTTCATCAGACCCAGCTCATCGCCATGGGGTGCACCAGTTTTATTTGTGAAGAAGAAAGACGGTTCAATGAGAATGTGTATCGACTATCGGGAGTTGAATAAGCGCACGATCAAGAACAAGTATCCACTTCCAAGAATTGATGACCTTTTCGATCAATTAGTTGGAGCTTGTTACTTCTCAAAGATTGATCTCAGATCTGGCTACCATCAGTTGAAGGTTAAGGAGGAGGATGTTTTAAAGACTGCTTTTCGCACGAGATACGGCCACTACGAATTTTTGGTAATGCCTTTTGGATTGACGAATGCTCCAGCCGCTTTTATGGATTTGATGAATCGGGTATGTAAGCCTTATCTCGATAAATTTGTCATTGTGTTTATCGATGATATACTCATTTATTCCCGATCCAAAGAGGATCATGCACAACATCTTCGTTTGATTTTGGAGTTGCTGAAGAAAGAAAAGTTGTACGCTAAGTTCTCTAAATGTGAATTCTGGTTGCGGGAAGTTCAGTTTATGGGTCATGTAGTTTCAGAGAAGGGTATACAAGTTGATCCAGCAAAAGTGGAAGCAATTGAAAGAATGAAACCACCGAAGACAGCAACCGAAGTACGCAGTTTTCTGGGTCTAGCTTGTTATTACCGGAAATTTATAAAAGACTTTTCTCGAATCGCGACACCATTGACCAAGCTGACACGAAAGAATTTAAAGTTTGAATGGAAGGCAGAACAGGACGAGGCATTCAGAATCTTGAAAGAGAAACTCTGCAGCGCACCGATATTAGCATTGCCAGAAGGTTCTGATGATTTTGTGGTCTACAGTGATGCTTCTAAGTTGGGTTTGGGATGTGTACTCATGCAACGTGGGAAGGTGATTGCTTATGCTTCCCGTCAACTGAAGGATCACGAAAGACAATATCCTACCCATGATATGGAACTAGCAGCAGTTGTTTTTGCCTTAAAGATTTGGAGGCATTATCTTTATGGTTCTAAATGTCAAATTTTCACGGACCATAAAAGTCTTCAACATCTTTTTGATCAAAAGGAATTGAATATGAGGTAAAGAAGGTGGTTAGAATTAGTGAATGATTATGATTGTGAAATTCGTTATCACCCAGGGAAAGCGAACGTGGTGGCAGATGCGTTAAGTCGTCAAGAAAGAAGTGGAACAATAAAAGCTATATCGTTACGAGCTGAACTTCTTCCTAATATTTTTGACGAATTATTGAAATGCCAAATAGATGCTTATCAAGAGGAAAGTTTGAAGTCAGAACGGTTGGTTGGGATATCAGCATTGCTTGGGAAAGATGACCGTGGGTTGTTGTGTATGGGAAACAGAATTTGGGTACCTCGTTTGGGTGGATTACGGGATCGTGTACTACAAGAAGCTCATCAATCTCGATTTTCTATTCATCCAGGTACAAATAAAATGTATAGAGATTTGAAACAATTCTATTGGTGGCCGGGAATGAAGAGAAGTGTTGCTAAGTATGTGGAAGATTGTACTACCTGCAAGAAAGTGAAGATTGAACATCAGAAACCGTTTGGTCAGTTACAACGCCTAGATATACCAATGTGGAAATGGGATCAGATCACAACTGATTTCATTACCAAGTTGCCAAGAACTTCAAAAGGATTCGATTCTATTTGGGTGATTGTGGATAGGTTGACGAAGTCTGCACATTTCTTGCCGATAAAAGAGACTGATTCTTTGGAACGTTTAGCTAAGTTGTACATTAATGAAATAGTAACTCGACATGGAGTTCCAATCTCGATTATTTCCGATCGAGATAGTCGTTTTACTTCTAGGTTTTGGAGAAGCTTTCAAAAAGAGATGGGAACGCAGATAAAGTTGAGCACAGCATATCATCCACAGACTGACGGCCAGAGTGAAAGAACAATCCAAACTTTAGAGGATATGCTTCGGGCTTGTATAGTTGATTTTGGGGGATCATGGGATAAACATCTACCTTTGATAGAATTCGCCTACAACAACAGTTATCATGCCAGCATTCAGGCGGCTCCGTTTGAAGTATTGTATGGTAGAAAATGCCGAACGCCTTTGTGTTGGAATGAAGTGGGGGAGAAGCAATTGGCAGGGCCAGAAATAGTACAGTTGACGGCAGATAAGATTACTCAGATTCGGGATAGATTGAAAACGGCACAAGACAGACAGAAAAGTTATGCAGATCGACGCCGGAAACCTTTAGAATTTCAGGTTGGGGATTTTGTGATGTTAAAAGTTTCGCCTTGGAAAGGAGTCATACGTTTTGGGAAGCAAGGTAAACTCAGTCCGCGTTATATTGGGCCATTTGAAATTACGGAAAGAATTGGTGAAGTAGCTTACAGATTGAATCTTCCGCCAGAATTAAGCAGAATTCACAACGCGTTCCATGTATCGAATTTTCGAAAGTGTTTGGTGACATCAGATCAGGCATTCTCTCTACCGGATATTCAGGTTGATGAAAAGCTAAACTATGTGGAGGAACCGGAAGCAATAGTTGATCACAAGGTTAAAGTATTAAGGAATAAGGAGATTAGGCAGGTAAAGGTTCAGTGGAAACATCATCGAGGTCAGGATGCGACGTGGGAATCAGAATCGGAGATGAGAGCCAAATACCCTCATCTTTTCGTTTAATCGAATTCCGGGACGGAATTCTTTTAAGGGGGAGATGTTGTAATAACCAGGTATTTTATCTAAGTTAAATTTGGAAATTTATAAGTCTTTATATTAGTATTTTATGGAATTAGGAGATAAGGGATAAGTTTTAATTTTATAATAAAGGTTTAGGGTTATGTTTTGCCAACTAGGGTAAGTTTGAGGTGTTATTGGTCTTTTTGCCCAAACCCTTCCTCCACCGCCACATGTCTGTTGAGACACCAGGAGGTGTCAATCTTAGGCTTAATTAGAAAAAAATCAAATAAATATCTAAAACCTATGTGTGTGTGTGTGTTTATCGATTGAGGGAAAAGAGAAAGAGAAAGAGAGAAAGACATAGAAAGATCAAGAAGAAGAAGTGTTTTCTATAATACTACAGCTGGGTTTAGGATTCAGATCCAGGAGACAAAGGTAATAATTCTTGCAAACTTTTCCTTTTATATGTATTAGTTCCTTAAAGTTTTACTAGGAGTTTTAGAAGTGGGTTTTGGTGATTTTAGGAAGATATGTTAATTTTGGGTTTGGGATAGTGTTCTAAAGGTAATATAAAACATATCTGCAAAGTTACATAAACCTGCATAGAGTAAAACTGTAAAAATCTGGGTTTTAGGATGAATCAGTGAACTGTGACATTCATCGAAGTCGCAATAGAGGACTGCGACATTCATCGAAGTCGCAATGGTCGATTGCGATTTGGACTTGAAGTCGCAATGGTCGTTTGCGACTTGGATTGGAATCGCAGTAGTTGATTACGATTTGGGTTTGGAATCGCAGTAGTTGATTGCGATTTGGGTTTGGAATCGCAGTAGTTGATTGCGACTTAGGATGGAGTCGCAATAGTGTGTTGCGATTTCGGGGTGAAGTCGCAGTAAGAGGTTACGACTTGGTACTGTTCATTGCGATTTTTATTATATTTTAATGGGTTGCGACTTTAGTCGAGGATTTCCTAAGTTCGGCTTTAAGAAGAAATACCTGTTATTTTGTGTGATTTCAGATTCTGTAAAGGGTGATCATACGTGATATTAACTTGGGAAGGCTTTTGTTGATAAACTAATCAGGTGAGTTTTACTTTAAAAAGTATATTTTACTGGAATACCTTTTTGTGATTAACAAATGTTTGATAATGTGTATGAATATGTCATACGTGAGTAATTATAATATATTGAGATATTATAATTACGTGAGTATTATATGAAAATATAATACGTGGCCGGGCTTTGGACCGGTGTGTTAAATTGGCTCGCAACCAATTGTTATTGGCCATTGGTGGAGGGATAAGGTGGAATGGGACATGTATGTTGTGTAAATTTTAGTTGGTATTAATTTACGTATGAAGTATATGTATTTATATGAAGGTGTGTATTTATATAAATGAATTTTAATGATTTTCAAATATCAGGGATTTACTCACTAGACCCTTAGGTCTAACCCTCATTTCTGTTTTCAAAATTTTGTATTCCAGGTGATGGTTCCAGTAAGAACAAGTAGATTGAGTACTTGTTGGCTAGCTTTTGTGAAGATTATCATTATGAAGTTAGGGATGCGTTTTGTGATTATAAAATAGATGATCAGTTGTTTTGTAATTTTAATTGAAAAGTTTGTACTGAATTTTACATTAGTCTGACTTTGGGGACCAAATGTGTAATGTGAATTACTTTGTTGAAACCATGTTATGAATTATATGTTATATGTATGTTTTGTTTTGCGGGATGTTACAGTTCTCCCTTCTTATCCCAACCGATTGACACATCAAACATAAACATGGAGACTCACTAGAAACTAGGAGCGTACCCTTAATCCGTTATTCATCCATTTCGAACCCAAGAAGTTCTACCTTTGGTCGGTTCATTATCGCCCTGAACAATACTCCTTCTAGAGGGTGTCATCAGTTACACCATGAGCGACCTCACACATCACATCAAAACCTTTGCTATCGACGCAAGGCTAGAATTTACTTCACTCCACCACCCTTCCATCGATTGTCTCATCAATAATAACCTTCCAGACATGACGAGAACTAAACTAACCGCATATAACCAACATTCTATTGACAACCTCGCAAAATAAGGCAATTTGAGCACATACATGTACCTGTAAATTCGCAATTACACTGACCAGGTGTAATGTAAATTTACCTTACATGACAGTCCTTATTACCTCATCTTAATTGCACTTAGAGTGATCTCCCTAAAGGCATCCTACAACTCAGCTGTATCGCTTTCTACTCCACCGTTTAAGTTTAGGCCCATCCGGTCATCTAAATCTCTTAAACTATGGCTTTGATACCAACTGTAACAACCCACACGAACAAACATACCAGAAGGCACTACTTTAATTAAAAACGCCAAAATGTCCCAACATAGTCACACTATCAAATTACAAAACCGGGTTCGCGAAAATAACCCTAACTACAGTTGAGAGGTGTAAATAGACAATAAAAAGAAAGTCTTCCAGATCCTCTAAACGCAAGCTCCAACTCACAACTTGCCCTTGCCCTTAAACGGACCCTCAACTATCTGCTTACCTGAAAAGGGTTTTAGTTTTGAAAACAAGGGTTAGACCACGAGGTCTAGCGAGTTCCCTCAATTTTACATCCACGCTACAGAATAAATACAATTTATGATGCAGTTTATAAACAAGTTTAAACAACACACTTTTATCATGATATACACACAAACGACACACGCTGATGGTACATGCTATGGTCACCCACACCCGTGACAGCGTGTTATATGAAACAGATTCATATATGTATATAAATATTCTTTATGGGACACACCCCCCATATACACACCATAAGCAATCGCATGCCTGCACCCAAGTAATCACACCTTTTATAAATAATCACACCTTTTATAAATAATCACACATTTTAAGCATGTTTAAAAGCATTAAACGAAACATGCAGTTCAATCGCGTATTTGTGTAACTAAACACACGTGATAAAACTTAGTTTGGAAGGACTCACCTGGCGTCCACGCTAAGCTCTACCTCGCTCGAACTAAAAGTTCCCGAACCGAACACCTAGTTATACACAACATCAAGGGTATAAGGTTACTAGGTTTCCCAAATACAGCTCAGACATCAAGCTCCTGGACACACTATTCGGACCATGTATCCGGATGAACTTTCCGGATAACTCTCCGAATCCAATCTTTTCGGATAAACTATCCGGATCCAACCCTCCGGGAAGTATCCAGACTCTACTCTCTAGAAACCACTTATCCGAACACTACGTACCCGGACACTTGTCCGAACACCCCTCACCCGGACACTTTGTCCAAACACCACGAACTGTGCGACGAATGTACTTAAGGATAACCACAATAGCCCCACACTATTTGGTTTTAGACTCATAAAACGTCCCCTAGCGTTTTCTCATCAATAAAACTCACACAAAAGCGCCCAAATCGAAGGAACAGATTAAACAATCGATTTCCTCTCCCAATCCGACATCAGACCTTGATTTGACCCAAACTCAACACTGGATTAAAGATTAGAGGTTACTTTGGTTGTGTGATGATGAATCCTTCCCAAATCCGCACTTTTCTCTTCCAATTTGAGGGATTTGCCTCTTTCCTTCCTCCTAGCTTTCTCACTGGATCGCCGCCACAAAGAAAATTAGAATAAGGGTTTTGGGTAAGCAAAGAGGGTTTTATCCCATTTATCCCAAAAATGCAAACCAGCCTCTGAAGTCTTGATACTTGGCAAACAATGAAACTCCACTTCCCTTTTCTTTCAAATCTTAATAGAAAATGGGTTATTACAATATCCTCCCCTCAAAAGAATTCCGTCCTCGGAATTCCATCGTCAAACAAGTACCGTTTTTTTGTTGTAATGTTATGAATTATGTTTTATGGAAATTTGGGTTGTTACACTGTCCCCGATCTTTTTACTGATCAAATAATTACAATGTGTTTGTGTTAACCAATTACAATTAGATTCAATGGAGGGACCAAAATTTGTTATAAATTTGAAAACTAGTTGGAAGGACCAATCTGTTATAAAAAATGAAAGTTGAGGGAGAGAAAGATTAATGGTCAAAATTACCCCTCACTAACAGAGACGGTGTTGGTAAAAAATGTTGGTAAAAAAGACCATGTTCGTTATAAAAACTAAAACTATAAGTACGTCCCTCGTTAAAATTTCTATTCAAAAACCTTACTTGCTAATTTATGCATAGGGACCAAATTTGCATATAATCATTAGATCAATCATCATTTCTTGTTTACAAAGCTCACTTGCACTACGAACTTATGACTTGCAACTTACCTATATCAAAAAAGTTTGCCATTTCATTCAATTTCATTTACGTTATCATATCTATCTATCTATCTATCTATCTATCTATCTTTATACATATCAAATAAAGATTAAAAACATGATTAAACTTTGCTCTTTGTTAGGATGGAAAATCTTTATTGGCCTTTTTTAAACCAAACCCTTAACTTATATTTCTAATCAAGGACTTCTATTATAGTAAATATAAAATGGGTGTAAAGACAAAGTGGATTCTTCAAATTAATTCAAGAATTTAATTTTCACTACAAAAACCAAAAACACTCGATCAATCAATCATCATACTGTTTATTTGTTCTATCTTACATGCCATTATATAAATTTACTTTTTAATTCTAAAGAACTTGTATGATATTAAACACCGGATAAAAATGTGGTAGAATTTTAAAAATGTCAAAAATCTCATACAATTGTTCAGTAGAAGTCAAATCCCTGATAAATTGAGGTGCAAATACCCAAATAACTTGTTTTTGTTTAATAGATTTTAAGTCATATAATAAGTCGATTTCATCTAGCAGAAATATTATAGATGATTCAGAAGCAACTTGACCAATATCGACAACGACAACATATTTTCTTTAGTTTAGAATGATTTTTTTTTACCATTTGTAAAAATTCGATTAAAATTTTCTCAACTAATCTTGAACCATGTCTAAGTAGTCTTGGACGACGAAGTTATTTACGTGTAATGAAATATTTAATAAAGAGTACATTGTCAATATTAATTTTGGTATACATGTGTTATTACTAATAGCATTGTAAAATGAAACTAAATGGCCTTTGGCCTAGTGGTATGTGAGTCTCTTTCCTTCTAGGAGGCCAGGGGTTCAAACCTCACCAAAGGTGATGAGGGTGTATGAGTTTATTTGTTGTATTTGTCGTATATAAATTTTATATATACTTAAAAAAAGCATTGTAAAATGAAACCGTGTTTATTTTTGTGAACATGTCTTAAAACTCTACGATCTTTTAAATAATTTTAAATAAACGTGTCTCGTTATGTGATGAACCAAACGACTCAAACATGATTACATGTTTTTAGCATTTTCCACGATTCTGGGTCAATAAAATGGGCATTATGTATAGCATATCGTCTAAAGAGTTTGACGATTTACTAGTTTGTCACTACTCACTAGGTTGTAGCGTTTCTTGGATTAATTTGGTCAATCGGGGGTTGTCAAAAAACCTGAACGCCAACCTTTCTTGAAATACACAATGTGTTCTCATTTCTAGTTCAAATCTGCATCACATGACCACATTGCGTTTTGTCTATTAAGTTGAGTTTGCGCCAACTCTTCTGCCACTTTTAGCACAACACATAATTTTCTAGCGTGACACCTCAATGTCGAATTTTCGTCCGCCATCAAGAGAGTTAGACACCTTTTGCATAGTGTATTTCATTTCCCACTTTGAAGAATAATCATTTCGAAATCATTCCAAACACCGGTTTTTGTTCGTGCTTAGTTAGGACTTTAACAACCGGATTATTTGTGGTGGATGAAGCACCGACATTGTCGGAGAATGCGATTTGTTGGAATACTCTTCAATGGTGAAACAGGGTAAAAGAACAACCATAACCGTGGAACATGGAAAAAAAATCATTGGCTTATCACATTATATACCAAGCCGTGAAAAAGATTTAACAAAAGTTAGTAACAAATGCAATATAGGTTTTCCATCAAGCAATACATTGTGTAACTATAGGTATATCAATATGTAAATGGTTACCCGCTATTCTTAAAACTATTTGCAAGGGAGTTGTTAAGCGCGACAGGGAAAGATGGTAATAATCAAATATATCCTCTTGCTTGGGCTGTTGTTGAAGTTGAAAGCAAAGATAGTTGGAAGTGGTTTTTAGAATATCTAATGCAAGACATTGAATTAACTGATGGGTTAGGGGTAACATAAGGTAATATACTAACAAATAAATAGACACACTTTTTGATATATTATGAATGTGATATTCTAATTACTTAACCACGTTATGTTAATACATGGACTTGTTAAAGCTGTAAAACAGGTATTCCCACTTGTTGAGCATTGACAATGTGCTAGACACATATACGCCAGTTTTAGGAAGAAATACACGGGTATTGAAGGAATTATGCAAGAAATCAAAATCTTGTCTCTCCATGCTTACAATCATTTGATGGAAAGACAACCATCGACATGGTCAAGGGCTTTCTTCTCGACTGAATCATCATGTGATGCTGTTGAAAATGGGGCAAGTGAGTATTTCAACTCTTTGATTGTCTCATTTAGAAGGAAACCTATAATTGCTTGAGGAGATTAGAGCTTTGGTGATGGAAAGAGTTGTTAAAATGGGCAAGAAAGCATGCAATTGGAATGATGAGATTTGTCCAAATATAAGAAAGAAAATTGAGAAAAATAAAGAGTTAATGAGGTACGTATGTTTGTGGTTATTGTGTTTTGTGCATATAAGGTAATTTGTTTCATAAATATTACATTTCAGTTTGCTAATAAATTTTGTAGGTTTTGGCGTGTTGCTCCGAATGGTGGGAATCCCTTTGAAGTAAGACAAGGACTAGATGGTTCATGGTTATGTTGTCGACACTCAATCCAGGACATGTACATGCCGAAGTTGGCAAGTTTCTGGAATTCCTTGTCCGCATGTTGTTGCATCAATATACTTCATTCATGAGGATCCAATTAAGTTTGTGTCTCCATTGTTTTCAACGATAAATTTCATTAACACATACAATCACAAGATTAACCCTTTGAGTGGGATTAAACTTTGGCCAAGGAAATTTTTTCCCAAACTATTGCCCACAAAATCCAGATGCATGTCCGGTAGAGCTACAATAGCTAGAAGGAAGGATGCAAGTGAAGGAGGTAGTCAAAGTAGGAGAAATACATACGGCCATGAAGTTGTAGCTAAATCAGGGAGAAAGATGACTTGCAGAAATTGTTTGGAGGTGGGACACAATTCTAGGAGCTGTAAAAATCAAAAGAAAGATGTACCAATTCGGCCAAAAAATCCAGTTGAAAGACCGAGAAAAAACAAAACACAAGAGAAAAGATGCAACGTCTAGTTTTGTTATGGAATTTTTGTAGCAAGGTCTATGTATTGACTTTATTCTCATTTTGAGATTTGAATGTTGATTTAAATTTTGAATTAATATGGCTTGGTTGAATATAAGTATTTATCTTTATATAGGAAATTAATTTTAATTGGTGGAATCTGTTTTCATTTATTTTATAGTCCAGAAAGTTTGATATTAGTTTTATATTGCATTAATTTATTTCATAAATAATGTGATATTTTTAGATAAAATAAATTAAGGACATTGAATATTTTTAATGCTCACATTTGTATACCCCCTCCCCTCACATTGCATGTTTTTATATTTTTTTTATTTCAAATTTACATTTTACCCCCTTATACTTATATAATTAATTTACTTTATACCTTTTAGTTTTCTATTTATCATTTTACACTTTTATTATATTAACACATATAATTGTATATTAACTAAAATACGTTAAAAAAATACTTTTTAATTTTAATAAGTTACACCATTATAATCGTCTCGTCGATACCTTCGAAATGAGCCTAATATTGAATATTTTTTGATTTAATTATATTATAATATGTAATACGTTTACGTTATTTTTTATATTGTTATTCGTCGATAGCTTCTTATTTTTTATTTAATTATATTATTTCGAAATGAGCCAGATATTAACTAAAATACGTTAAAAAAAACGTTTTTAATCGGATAATTTTAATCATATATTAATTAAAATACGTTAAAAAAATATTTTTTCTTGCATTTTTTATTCGGATATTTTTAATCCTAATCAAATGAAACAACTCCTATACACACCATATATACACGAATATCAATCTTACAATATTTATACACCTATAGACACATATATAAACTTACACCAAAGCAAAATATAAAATTCTATTTTAAACCAAAATTTTAAAACTTATTGTAAATTTTAATTAAAAGAAATCTAAAACTTAGGTTTGAAATATAAGTATTTTGTAAGTTGTTTATTTGAAACTGCTTATAACTTATTTGTTCAAATTACATTTTTACGCCCAACTCGTTATTAGCACGACTTAAGGGGTATTTGGGATAATTTTCTATAATCATTGGCGTTACAAAAATAAATGAGACAAAAAAAACTCTCATAAAAGCTATAACAGTAAAGTTTTATTTAAATTTTTAACTTAATGAGTTAAAACGGTAAGAGATATATATCCCAAATTAAATAATTAACTATAAGAGTATGAATTGTAACTATAAAAAATATTTTAGTATATATGATATATAATAAAATAATTAAATCAAAAAGTATTCAATATTGAGCTCATTTCAAACGTATCGAAGAGATGATTATAATGGTGTAATTTATTAAAATTAAAACGTATTTTTTAAACGTATTTTAGCTAATATACGATTATATGTGTTAATATGATAAGGGTGTAAAATGAAAATTAGAAAAGTAAAAGGTATAAAGTAAAATAATTAAATAATTAAAAGGGTATAAAATGTAAATGGTTTAATTGGTTTTGATTTTTATTTTTTTCATTTCAAAAAGTGACGTGGAATTTTTATTTTCATTTTTGATTTAATTTTATTGGTGATGTGGAATCTTAGTTGGGAAGATACTTGGTCTATGTCATTATTTGTAGGTCAACAAGTTAACTAAACCCCTAAATAAATGTAAACTTTGGTTAAGACCCTTAAATGAGGATTTTAAAAGTTAGTTTCCCAAAACAGAAATGAGGGCAAAGTTGGTTCCATTTTGATGCAATTTTCCCATTTAAATATTTAATTAGTTTCTAATTTATTTATGGCATATTTAGTTTTTTTATTGGATTAGTTTTTGTAACACCTCGATTTTTGTACAAAGTGTTAAGATGTGTTTTATTGATAAATTGTGATTGGTTATTTGATAGATTAATTTTAGAGTTTATCCCCGAATAAGTTTCATTAATTGTTTTATTGAAGTTATAAGTTAAGGGGTAAACTTTAATTTTAATTTATAAGTTGAAGGGTTAAACTTGCCAAGTGATGATAGTATGCGGGTTAAATTGGGCAAGTGGTGGAAGTTACACCACCACTACCGCCTCATTCTAATTAAAAGAGATGAGAGAAATGAGATATTTCATTTTGGTCTATGTGAGTGTGTGTGTGTATCGTTCAGAGAGAGAGA
The DNA here is from genome assembly GCA_033807775.1 of Saussurea involucrata. Lineage (NCBI taxonomy): Eukaryota > Viridiplantae > Streptophyta > Magnoliopsida > Asterales > Asteraceae > Saussurea > Saussurea involucrata. The sequence goes on from CM066316.1 coordinate 55,463,581, forward strand.
GAGAGAGAGAGAGAGAGAGAGAGAGAGAGAGAGAGAGAGAGAGAGAGAGAGAGAGAGAGAGAGAGAACCGAAAGAAGAAGAAGAAAAGCAGATTATATAGCTGGAAATTAAGGTGCAATCTGAGGAAACAAAGGTATACCTCTCACATAAATCCTTCATCTCATGTAACTAAAGCTTTCTAATGGTTTAGAATTGGGTTTTGATGATTTTGGAAAGATATGAGAAAACTGGGTTTATAAACAGTTTCTGCTAATGATGTTGAGCATATCTGCACTTTTGTAGAAATTGTTATGGCTTAAAAGTATAGATTTCTGGCTTAAATACGTTTACAGTTAGTTGAGACAAAGATGAACGTCACAACAGTGAGTTGCGATAAAGATGGGTGTTGCGATAATGATGATTGTCGCAATAGTGAGTTGCGATAGAATGAGTGTATCGCAACAGTTGGTTGCGATAAGAGTTATGTCGCAACAGTTGGTTGCGATAAGATGTTATGTTGCAACAGTTGGTTGCGATAAGAGGGATATCGCAACAATGGGTTGCGATAAGTATGGTGTCGCAAGTAATAGGTTGCGATAAGTGTAGATGCATTCCTTTGGGTGGCGACAAGTGTCGAGAATTTTGATTATTTAGGATTCTTAGTCTTTAAGAGTCCTGTACAGTAGTTTGATATCAGTACAATATGTATTCGGATGTTTCAGACTCTGGAAAGTTTAGTAGCGGAAAGTCTTTACAACTTTAAGAAGTGAAGTAAGAGTGACGCTATTGCTGTCAGGTGAGTTCATTCTTACCTTACCTTTTTTTATAAACGTATTTCAATTTATGGTAAGGTATATTTTATAATGAATTTTGATACGAAGCAAAATTGGTTATCTTGAAATAAATGGTTTTGCTTAAGTTCATTAACGTTATTTGAAAATGATTTATATTAAGCAAAAATTTGCACGAGTACAAATAAGTGTAATGGATCCATAGGCACTAGTTTTTATGAACACATGGAATAGGCGTGGACTAATCGTAATTCTAGTGTGTATGATAAACGTGGAATAGGCGTGGACTAATCGTAATTCCCGTTTAGGTGAAATGAGGAATAGGCGTGGATTAATCGTAATTCCTATTTCACATTGATGAGAAATTGTGGGATAGGCGTGGACTAATCGTAATTCCCGATTTCTAAGGAAGGAAAGAGATAGGCATGGCTTAATTGTAATCTCTACTTCCTTTCCAAGAAATTGACATGTGTAATTGTGATTTCTTGGATATGAGCATTAATCTAGAATCCGTGGAGATTCGTAGTGGGCTCTTGAACATGATATCATGACTGACTTGGTGTCGGTATTATTCATGGAATCGGGTTTAACCCCGTCATCGTAAGATGTTGAAACGTATGGTAAGAAAAGGGTAAACGAGGTTTGTTATGCCTTGTTTACATTGATTTTAAAAGTATTATTTTGAAACCGAATGTTCTCACTAGGCGTTAGCCTAATCGTTTCAAATTATATTTTCTTACCAGGTACTAGCTCGGGGAAGTAAAAGGCTGTGGGACGAGTGCATTCGAGTATATATACTTTTGTGGAAAGTGGAGAAGTTAGCCTTAGTGAGGAGTTTTTGGTAAATCCTAGATAACCAGTTTAATCTGATCTTAGTTGACAGGATTAGATTAATAAGTTATTTTGAATTTGCATTGGTGTATATATGAATCCTCAAGGTTAATTCTCTGTTATGTATAAAAGTTTGGTAAATCTTATGTTTAACCTTGTTAGAATTAAGGTTTAAATTTACCCTGATTTTTAGGGTGTTACAATATGGTATCAGAGCATTAGTTTAAGTGAACTAGGTACGCTAGTGAGATACCTAGACTTAAGCTGAGATGAATTAAGTTATGATTTGTGAGATATGGGTAGAAGTGCTAAGACGGGTGTAACACCCTCAAATTTGGATCGAGCAACTAAATAAAATTTCAATAAAATACCCAACAAGATAAAATCATTTCTACAATTCATTCCTTAAAATACCTCGGAATATAAAACATTATAATTCCCCCAATAAAATAACTTAAACGGGTGTTACTTAACACAACACAAGTTGCTAATTCCATATACGTGCGGAAGACTTCACTAATTCAAATCACCTCGCGAGCACTCTACTAGCACACGACCTTTCACACGTGTCACTAGAACTACTCCCAACCTGAGACCTGTTGCACATGCCGACAAATAAAAAGGGTTAGGCTAACGCCTAGTGAGTTCAAGCATTTTATCATGACTATATAAATTCATTAATCGAGAGGAGTGTAGCTTTTTAATCATGATTCCAAAAGAGTTTACTTTAAATGTAAAGCACCCATTTTCCAAATCCCACAATTCCCATAAATGAAATCTTTAATGCAATATGATTTCCAAAATAGACTCATTCCCAAACTCCACGTGATAGGGTGAAATACCATTTGATACTCAAAATAATTAAATCCATAATTCAATTTGTCATTATTCCAAAAACATCCCAAACTCGGTAAAAACATAATCCATAACTCATATAACATGGAAATGCAATTCTCATAAATATGATACGTTACCGAAAACATGGATAAACGCAAATACCCAAAAACATCACACACGGATGAGATATAAACTACAACTTACATACCATGGAAAACAATCCATATAAATATAACACGTCACCGAAAACATGAGTAGCAACAATTACCCAAAACAACACATTTCGGTGACGGGGGAGACCCGTATACATCGCACGTGACGAAACACCAAAGTGGGTCACTTACTATGCAATAAAACACCCACGTGGATTACTCTCGTAACACTGAGCTCAATCACTCCAGATCTATTGCCCACGAGACTAGGGTGCCCCCAACTTCAACCACTCCAGGTCTATACGTTGGGTCACCAAATCCACAACATCACATTAGGGATTACACCTTACTGCCTATGAGACGACGTCCGACCATATAGGTTCACGCCTTACTTATCATGGAACTCGATGCATATCCCGTGCTAAGCACATATATGGAATTACACCTTACTGCCCATGAGACGACGCCCGACCATCTAGGTCCACACCTTACTTATCATGGAACCCGATGCCTATTCCGTGCTACAAAATAAACTAACGTCTCGTAAAACTGAGCTCAATCAATTCCGACCTCTTGCCCGTGAGACTAAGGGAAACTCAAATGCCTATGGATCCATAGCTATCAAGGTCTAAATATTACACGACCCCAAATAAATAAACACATGCATTCAAAACATGCAATTCCCCAATAACATAATTCATTATCAAAACTCAATCTTGAGTTACCAAAACTGGACAAATGTCCCCAAGACTTAATAAAATTAAATACCGAGCCACAAGCTCAACTAACTCCAAAAGGTAGTTTATGAAAGTTATAAAATGACATCGAATATAACAACACACACCGTTTGTCGGTAAATACTTCAATTCCATGAAAACCCGAAATAAAACTTTGGATCGGGAAAACCCTCATTTCCAAGGACTCACACCTTTACATTTTCAAGACATCACATGATGTACTATATGCATATTTCCAAAACATCCACAAATGCATTTTTATAATAAATAGACTCCATTTATCACATAAATCAACAACTCATTTCATGTATGATTTAGTATCACATTTTTCCAAAATATCTAAAAGTAGTGTTTTACAATATTTACCACAATTAATACCTCAAAGGGTAAAATCCACCAAATAACCCAATATTGATAATTTTCAGGTAAAACACACAATTACTTGGAAAAATAACATTTTGGCATGTACAAAGTTTTCGCAAAGTAACTTGAACCCACCTTGCTAGATTAAGCTAAATCTAGATTTTTCCCAAACGTATGCTCCTTTGAAGAAGTCTGAATCTTCAAGTCCAAATCTTCCAATACCTAAATCCATAAGTTTCCAACCATAAATATTTGTCCCCAAACACTTAGAATCACTTCCCCAAACTTATTACACTCAAACTTACCAATAGATCAAAACCCTAATTTCCAAAATGAGGAGAAGAGAAGATTACCTCAACCATCAAGTGAATCCACCAACCAAACACTTCTAGTGTTACCAAAGTGAGCCTCATTCTTCATTTCATCCAAAGAAGGAAAAGGTTTAGGTGAGGGTTGGGTAAAACCCTAGAAAGTGTAGAAATCTCACCAAAACGAAAGTGAGAAGAAGGGTTCTAACCTCCATCCATAATTCCTTGTTAAGAACCGAGAGAGAAGCTTTGGTCTACATGATTTATGGCTTCAAGAGCTTCCAAAAACGATTTAGAGGTTAGGGTTTGGTTTGGGAGAGTTTAGAGAGCAATGGGTGGAATAGAAAATGAAAGGGAGCTGAAGTCGTGGGTTTAAAACACTCTGGAGCCCGACGGCGAGAGTGACAGGCGATTGTGCCACTGTCACTCTCGCGGGGCACTCTCGCCCGCTACCCAAAAACCTTCGGTACACTTTCAGCGAAAGTGACACGGCAAAAGTGACCATGTCACTCTCGCGAGTGTCATACTCGCTAGCTTTGTACCGAGTCCAAACTTGGCCAATTTCTCGAGAGATCCAATTAGCATTACGTGACCCACCTTCCAAAGCAACACCTTGTCCTTCTAATAAATCTAAATGGACTTATTTACAATTTGAGTTAGAATTTTCGGGGTGTTACAATCCTCCCAACCTTAAAGAGATTTCGTCCTCGAAATCCAGTTCTCACACAAACAATGGCCACCGCGCCCAACATAATCCAACTTCCCTCGGTTTCAACCCTGTTCAAATTTATTTCCCACTGAATTGCCCACATCGGCTTCTTGGTGTTACTCACAACGATTCCCCGTTTAGGCATAAAACACCCACATTCAATTGAAGGCCTAAGTTATTAGAGTGGCTTCCGACCACCAGATTTAAGTTGTCTCCCAACCTTAAGTGACCCATACTTTCTCAACGACAGATTCAAACTCCCAAATAGTCCCACTACCGAACTAGTATTTATTCTCAACGGTAACATCAATTCCAACCCAAACGGTCATTACCGACTCATTAGTTGCATAATCCTCCAAAGATGTGCTCAATCAACAATCATCCAATTGACAGATTCTCTAATCACACTATCAAATCATTTCTCTAAGTCTCTTTATTACCAATGAGCATCTTAAGATTTATACAACCCTTACCAACATTTCTTCAAAATCGGACTACAATCCCTCGATTACACTAACGGTGCTTGACCTCAAGCCCCAAAAGTCGACACCTAAATATACCACCTACCTCAAAATAGGTTACTGCGAATTTATCCTCTTAAATACTAAAGGCATCATCCCCTTAACCGATACCATTCGGTCTACAGTACTATCACGCGTGGAATACCCAACCTTCCACCGTCGAAGTGCTACACGCACTTACCCTTAACCGGGTTACTTACCCATTTTCAAGGTCCTAACGAGTTCAAGGTTTCAAGTGCATTATTTCATAAATATGTCAATCAACAAAGCCTTTCACAAAAAATTTCATCACAAAGATTTTCATATTACATAAATCGTACGCATAGAAACTACTATCAAATCGGTAGTTACGCAAAATGGACACGCTCGTCCCACATATGAAAATCATGTTGAAAATTATTTCATTTTAGTTCAGATTACCCACAAAACGCAAAAGCGAAATAAACAACTTCTTTAAAATGGACCGCCACGGCTCTAGTATGGATTGACTCATGACATGCCCGCAAAGTAACTGCTCGACTTTCAACCGGGTGCAACAAAAGGTGTGCACGTATTTCAAAAGAAGTCCAACGACATTTGACTCCAAAATTTCCCTTTTAACCATAAAATGGCATGGGACAAAGTTCACCAACCAAAATTTGCGCGCGTCAGTTTATTATACAAAACGATGAAACGGTTTACAAATACACCTTAGTCAACACAAAACGACCTGTGCAAATTCCATATTTAGAACAAAACCCATACGTTTCCATCACTTGAAAATATCGACTAAAACATCTTAAAACCTCACCTTGGGGTAGGCATGCAAGCTTGTAACACTTCCATTAAAATTTTCTTGAAACGAAATAACATGCATCAAATGGTTTGCGACTAAATTTCAAAAGATGAAATTCTCTAAACTGATTTCCAAAATTTTCCTTAATGGTCACATAATGTCATACGAACAAAAATGTTTATGACAAAACTGCGCACAACAAAGCGTTTTTCCAAAGCATACGAGGAAATAAGTGTTAATAAATTGGTTGTCACCAGAGAGGGTTCAAACCTATTTTCAAATATCAATTTGCACTTAACGGTGTGCATCAATGTTCAAAACATAAGGATTTCCACGCAACATAGTTTTACACAAACAATTTTCTAAAATCTTCATCACAAAGCATTTCCTCAAAGTTTCGTACTTGGAACATAAAACATCGAAACGTCATTGCTTAAAATGTATTTGTCAAAAATACTCAAATACACATTTTCTCCAAAACCAAAAGGTTTTCAATTTTCCAAAATGTTCGACAATCAAAGTTGACCAAACGTCAACGACTCACACATTTGTATTTTCAAAATGTAAAGCATTGCGAACTATGCATGATTTCCACGACACCAAAACACCCCTTTAACCAAATGGCCATCATTTATACAACGAGTTAATAAAATAACTTCTCTCACGATTCGTTTGACAAAGTGTCGAGAACAATGGTTACCAAGCTATGCATACCCCTAAGTCGATATAGCGCATTTCCCATAAAATGATAATAAAACTTAACCGACCAAAAACGCACCAATCAAGTCATTATGAAATGTCAACAAAATGTTCTTTCATGCATCACTTAAGCCACGTATAAATCAATCCATACACTGAACTATATGCAATGAAATACTTAGTAACACAAACTCTTGAAAGAAAAGTTATGCAACACTAGAGTTCCAAAACCATATCTTCTTAGTCGCCTTATGGCATAAAATTAACTTTTCTTAACAAAACTCGAGTGGGACCAAATGCCCAACATATCTCGTAAACTTTTCACATAAGCAAATAGAGTATGCACATTGTAAAATTGTACCCACACGACACAACACGCCGTAAAACAAAACTCCATGAACTCCAACGAACTCAATGACTCCAAGTCAACAAAACGGCACTAAACATCGCGCCTCCAAAACCAAATCGCTATAAGCAAAATCATGAATGCAACGCCAAAATCCCAAAATCCCTTTCCATGGTAATACCACATAAACAATATTGTTTAACAACTCACATTAAACAATTTCTCCAAAGTAACTGTACATAGACATAATGGAGAATAACTTCCCGTCCAAACTTTAACATATGTGGAGGAGATCCAACGTTAAAGTTACAAGCCGTAGTTATTGCCCAACATCTTAAACATCATAAAATATGATTGTCATTATATCCAACACAAATGTTGAACAACAAAATAAAGAAAAACATATCCCGGCGGAGTTTGCAACTCCCGCAATAAAATGGTTTCGTGCACGTTCAAAACCATGATTCGAAATCTTGTGTGTGTGCTAAACATTTCTCAAAATTCATAATACAATCCATATAAGGATTGGAAACACAAGAAATAGTTGATGCAATTTACTTTCAAAATAAACTTTGTGTATGACTTAGTCGGCATTCAATGTCTCAACTCATACTCCTCCATAATTCTTCGGTCCACTATTATCATCCGGATATTCAACCTCTTAAGGCAAGTTGGGAATTACATCAATTAACCCTTACGGTTTTTCCTCAAATCAAAGTCGGCTCCATAAGCGTATGGTTCTAGTCCAACCATCAATCTTGACCCGAAACGGTCTACTTAAAGCGATTATCATGCTTATCGTCACTCCAAGTGACTAATACTAGAATCGTCCATCTATTCTAACGACTACTAGCTTAAAATCTCCTTCACTACCCCAATGATCATCACATTAAAGTAATTCAAGTATGCACATGTACTAGTAGGCTCACCATGACACTGGCCAGGTGTCACTATGAACGCACCGTACATGATTATCCTTGCAACTCTCGACGTGATTCTCGTTTCTAACAACATCCATTGACTTCGAAACATCCTATCTTAAAGTGCCTAAAGGTGAATTTCACTCTCATTTACTTAGAAAAACGCTAGTTTGAGTCTAGGTATCCAAAATCAACCCCTAAATCTCTCAAACTTATGCTCTGATACCAACTTGTAACACCCTCAAATTTGGATCGAGCAACTAAATAAAATTTCAATAAAATACCCAACAAGATAAAATCATTTCTACAATTCATTCCTTAAAATACCTCAGAATTTAAAACATTATAATTCCCCCAATAAAATAACTTAAACGGGTGTTACTTAACACAACACAAGTTGCTAATTCCATATACGTGCGGAAGACTTCACTAATTCAAATCACCTCGCGAGCACTCTACTAGCACACGACCTTTCACACGTGTCACTAGAACTACTCCCATCCTGAGACCTGTTGCACATGCCGACAAATAAAAAGGGTTAGGCTAACGCCTAGTGAGTTCAAGCATTTTATCATGACTATATAAATTCATTAATCGAGAGGAGTGTAGCTTTTTAGTCATGATTCCAAAAGAGTTTACTTTAAATGTAAAGCACCCATTTTCCAAATCCCACAATTCCCATAAATGAAATCTTTAATGCAATATGATTTCCAAAATAGACTCATTCCCAAACTTCACGTGATAGGGTGAAATACCATTTGATACTCAAAATAATTAAATCCATAATTCAATTTGTCATTATTCCAAAAACATCCCAAACTCGGTAAAAACATAATCCATAACTCATATAACATGGAAATGCAATTCTCATAAATATGATACGTTACCGAAAACATGGATAAACGCAAATACCCAAAAACATCACACACGGATGAGATATAAACTACAACTTACATACCATGGAAAACAATCCATATAAATATAACACGTCACCGAAAACATGAGTAGCAACAATTACCCAAAATAACACCTTTCGGTGACGGGGGAGACCCGTATACATCGCACGTGACGGAACACCAAAGTGGGTCACTTACTATGCAATAAAACACCCACGTGGATTACTCTCGTAACACTGAGCTCAATCACTCCAGATCTATTGCCCACGAGACTAGGGTGCCCCCAACTTCAACCACTTCAGGTCTATACGTTGGGTCACCAAATCCACAACAACACATTAGGGATTACACCTTACTGCCTATGAAACGACGCCCGACCATATAGGTCCACGCCTTACTTATCATGGAACTCGATGCCTATCCCGTGCTAAGCACATATATGGAATTACACCTTACTGCCCATGAGACGACGCCCGACCATCTAGGTCCACGCCTTACTTATCATGGAACCCGATGCCTATTCCGTGCTACAAAATAAACTAACGTCTCGTAAAACTGAGCTCAATCAATTCCGACCTCTTACCCGCGAGACTAAGGGAAACTCAAATGCCTATGGATCCATAGCTATCAAGGTCTAAATATTACACGACCCCAAATAAATAAACACATGCATTCAAAACATGCAATTCGCCAATAACATAATTCATTATCAAAACTCAATCTTGAGTTACCAAAACTGGACAAATGTCCCCAAGACTTAATAAAATTAAATACCGAGCCACAAGCTCAACTAACTCCAAAAGGTAGTTTATGAAAGTTATAAAATGACATCGAATATAACAACACACACCGTTTGTCGGTAAATACTTCAATTCCATGAAAACCCGAAATAAAACTTTGGATCGGGAAAACCCTCATTTTCAAGGACTCACACCTTTACATTTTCAAGACATCACATGATGTACTATATGCATATTTCCAAAACATCCACAAATGCATTTTTATAATAAATAGACTCCATTTATCACATAAATCAACAACTCATTTCATGTATGATTTATTATCACATTTTTCCAAAATATCTAAAAGTAGTGTTTTACAATATTTACCACAATTAATACCTCAAAGGGTAAAATCCACCAAATAACCCAATATTGATAATTTTCAGGTAAAACACACAATTACTTGGAAAAATAACATTTTGGCATGTACAAAGTTTTCGCAAAGTAACTTGAACTCACCTTGCTAGATTAAGCTAAATCTAGATTTTTCCCAAACGTATGCTCCTTTGAAGAAGTCCAAATCTTCAAGTCCAAATCTTTCAATACCTAAATCCATAAGTTTCCAACCATAAATATTTGTCCCCAAACACTTAGAATCATTTCCCCAAACTTATTACACTCAAACTTACCAATAGATCAAAACCCTAATTTCCAAAATGAGGAGAAGAGAAGATTACCTCAACCATCAAGTGAATCCACCAACCAAACACTTCTAGTGTTACCAAAGTGAGCCTCAATCTTCATTTCATCCAAAGAAGGAAAAGGTTTAGGTGAGGGTTGGGTAAAACCCTAAAAAGTGTAGAAATCTCACCAAAACGAAAGTGAGAAGAAGGGTTCTAACCTCCATCCATAATTCCTTGTTAAGAACCGAGAGAGAAGCTTTGGTCTACATGATTTATGGCTTCAAGAGCTTCCAAAAACGATTTAGAGGTTAGGGTTTGGTTTGGGAGAGTTTAGAGAGCAATGGGTGGAATAGAAAATGAAAGGGAGCTGAAGACGTGGGTTTAAAACACTCTGGAGCCCGACGGCGAGAGTGACAGGCGATTGTGCCACTGTTAATCTCGCGGGGCACTCTCGCCCGCTACCCAAAAACCTTCGGTACACTTTCAGCGAAAGTGACACGGCGAAAGTGACCATGTCACTCTCGCGAGTGTCATACTCGTTGGTCCTCCCAAAACCCTCGGTATATTCTTGGCGAAAGTGACACGGCGAAAGTGACCATGTCACTCTCGCGAGTGTCATACTCGCTGGCTTTGTACCGAGTCCAAACTTGGCCCATTTCTCGAGAGATCCAATTAGCATTACGTGACCCACCTTCCAAAGCAACACCTTGTCCTTCTAATAAATCTAAATGGACTTATTTACAATTTGAGTTAGAATTTTCGGGGTGTTACAACGGGATAGTCTTAAAGTCGACGGAAATACGTGAAATTAGTACTGTAACGATGGTAACGAGGATTCTCATGTATAGTATGTTCACAATTCCAATTAGCTACTGTTATTATGAATATATTGTTACACAAGCATACTTGTTTCTAAATTGTTACAGTGACTAATGATCGGTAAAGTACGTTTCGTATGTCTAGTTATGTGTAACCATTTCTTATGGTTATTTTCTTGTATTATGTCAGAACGATGGTGAATACGCCACCAAGGTACCCTAATTCTTCGAAGGATAGGGTTGTGATTGATTGGTCGGTGGAAAAGCGACCTGAAATGGTTGGGATTCATGAAAGTCCGCCGAGGCCAACTATAATAGGTAGATTGGAAAGTCAAACGCACAGAACGAGTACTAGTACTGCCAACTAGGAAACATCGGAATCGACGATGGAGTCTCGCATGATGGAGAACATGACACGAATGATGAATACAACAATGACTCAACAAACTGAAATGTTTATGAAAGCGTTGAATGATCGAAGTTTGGAGTTACGTCGAACGGAGACTGATACTGGTGTAATAAATCCAATTCGTAATCTTGTGACAGATGTAAACAGGAGGGTGGAAAGAGTCTGCTCATATAAAACGTTTCTAAGTTGTAAACCGCCAGAGTTTACCGGAGCAGACAATCCAGTGGCATGCATGAATTGGCTTAGAGAGATGGAACAAGCTTTTCGAGCTTGTGAATGTGATGAGAAATCGAAGGACAGAATTGGGTCTCAAATGTTACGAGGTAATGCGTTGACTTGGTGGAATATAGTGACGTCTATTGTGACGGCTCCAGTCTTAGCTGCTATGACATGGGAGTCGTTCAAGAAAAATATTTTGGAAGAATATGGCAATGAAAACGAAATGGATAGAATTGAAGAAGAGTTTCGGACTCTTAAGAAAGGTACTTCAACTGTTCGAAAGTACACTGAATCTTTCATGGATGAACTTAGTGGGACATGTGGCTCCAACTGAGAAGGATAAGATTAAAGCTTATTTGAAAGGTTTGCCAGCGGACATGATGTCCCGGGTACGAAATGCTAAAGCTTCAACGTTGAGAGAAACAATTGAAGAAGCCAAGGTTATGGAAGAGGTTTAAAAGACGCAAGTGGGAGAGAAACGGAAATGGGAAGGCCGGTCAGAGTCTTCTCATAAATCAAAAGCATCTGGTAAAAATGTTCGTTATGAATCTCGTCGGGAGTCGAATTGGTGCCCGAAGTGTCGGAGTAAGCACTTTGGTCCGTGTCGGGTGACAACACTGGAATGTTATAAGTGTGGTTAAAGTGGGCATACTTTGAATAATTGTCCCGTTCAAGGATCTACATGATACGAGTGCTAACAACCCGGTCATTTCCGCCGGGATTGCCCAAAGCTGAAAAAGGGTGGAGATCAAGGTAAGAAATCAATTGCTCCCAAGTCAACGGGTCAGGCATTTCATATGACAGCTGACAAAGCCAAAGAATCGAAAGACGTCGTTTCGGGTACATTTGTTGTTAATTCCATTCCCGCACGCATTTTATTTGACTGTGGTGTAAATTTGTCGTTTGTGTCCAAGTCGTTCTATCACAACTTAGCTATGCTTGTCACTACATTGGAAGATGCCTTAGTAGTCGAGATAGCTAACGGGGGTCAAGTCTTGGTTCGCGAAAGACTTGAGGGTGGTTTTATTTCGGTAGGGGAAACAAAATTTCCGATCGACTTGTTGTTGATGAAAATTGGAGGGTTTGATGTAATTGTGGGTATGGACTGGTTGACAGTCAACTAGGCAGAAATACTTTGTGCAAAGAAATTAATCCGGATTCCGATGGCCGATGAGGATGATGTACTCATCTTTGGGGAAAAGCGAAAAGGGGAAGTTCCGTTAATTTATGTTGCAAAAGCGCGTAAATGTTTGATTAAAGGATGTTCATCCTATCTAGCGTATGTTTTAGATGGGAAGTCAGAAAAGAAACAAGTGGAAGACATTAAGGTTGTACGTTAATTCCCAGATGTATTTCCCGATGATCTTCCAGGTCTACTGTCTGAACGACAAGTTGAGTTTCGTATTGATCTTATCCCTGAATCGGCACCAATAGCGTGTGCACCGTATCGCTTAGTGCAAGCCGAAATGAAAGAGATGATGGCTCAGCTACAAGAACTGTTGGACAAGGGTTTTGTTAGACCAAGTTCTTCACCTTGGGGAGCTACGATATTGTTTGTTAAGAAAAAAGATGGCACTATGAGAATGTGCATCGACTATCGCGAGCTGAATAAGGTGACTATTAAGAACAAGTATCCGCTTCCAAGGATTGATGATCTGTTCGATCAACTCCAAGGTGCGGGATGCTTTTTAAAGATTGATCTAAAGTCGGGATACCATCAAGTTCGAGTAAGAGATGAAGATATCCCTAAGACAGTGTTCAGAACGAGGTATGGACATTATGAATTTCTTGTAATGCCTTTTGGGTTGACAAATGCTCCAGTCGTGTTCATGGATCTGATGAATAGAGTATGTCGACCATTCTCAGACAAGTCTGTCATTGTATTAATCGATGACATACTTGTTTATTCGAAGAATGAAGATGATCATGAATGCCATCTTCGTGAAGTTTTAGAAGTTCTAAGGAAGGAGAAATTGTACGCAAAATTCTAGAAATGTGAATTCTGGTTAAAAAAAGGTACAATTTCTAGGGCATGTGATTACTTCGGAAGGAGTCAAAGTAGATCCAGCAAAGATAGAAGCAATGACAAACTGGGAGACACCGAAGAGGGCGTCTGAAATAAGAAGTTTCTTGGGTCTAGCAGGTTACTACCGGAGGTTTATTAAAGGCTTCTCAAAGATTGCTTCTCCTTTGACCGTGTTAACTCGGAAGAATGTAACGTTTGTTTGGACTGAAAAACAAGAGTCGGCTTTCCGAACTTTACGTCAGAAGTTGTGTGAAGCTCCTATTCTTGCACTACCGGAAGGAATGGAAGATCTAGTCGTGTATAGTGACGCATCAAAGATGGGTTTGGGGTGTGTATTGATGCAACGAGGCAAGGTGATTGTTTACGCATCAAGACAATTTAAAGAAGATGAGAAGAATTACCCCACCCACGATTTGGAATTAGCCGCGGTCGTGTTTGCATTAAAGTTGTGGCGACATTATCTGTATGGAACGAAGTGTACTCTTTACACTGATCATAAGAGCTTGAAGCATGTCTTTGATCAGAAGGAGTTAAATATGAGGCAGCGACGCTGGTTAGAACTACTTAAAGATTATGATTGTGAATTGCATTACCATCCCGGTAAAGCAAATGTTGTAGTTGATGCTTTAAGTAGAAAAGAATATAGTGGGAGTTTGAAAACGACCAACGCCAGAATTGATGTAACATCAAGTTTAATTGAAAGGATAAAAGAGGCACAAGCGGAAGCCTTATTGGAAGAAAATCTGAAAGATGAAGTCATGAGCAAGCAGTATCTTCAACTGACTGAAGATAGTCGTGGAATTAAACTGTTCCAAGGTCGTGTTTGGGTGCCAAAGGTAGGAGGAAATCGAGAGTTGATTCTCGAAGACACCCACAAATCCAAGTATTCTATACACCCTGGGAGTACTAAGATGTATAGGGACTTGAAGCTACACTATTGTGGCCAGCTATGAAAGTAGATGTGGCACAAATAGTAGAAAAGTGTGTGACCTGTTCGTTAGTAAAAGCCGAACATCAAAAGCCTTATGGAAGTTTCCAATCTTTGGAGATTCCGGAATGGAAATGGGAAAAGATTACCATGGATTTCGTGACGAAGTTACCAAGAACGCAAAAGGGTAACGACACTATATGGGTAATCGTGGATCGATTGACTAAGAGTGCTCACTTTTTAGCTATGAAAGAAGCATCACCAATAGATAAATTGGCGAAGCTTTATATTGATGAAGTGGTGTCGAGGCATGGTATACCGGTGTCTATAGTTTCTGATCGTGATAGTCGGTTTACCTCGAGGTTTTGGCAGTCACTACACGAAGAATTAGGTACGAGAGTCAATTTGAGCACTGCTTATCATCTACAAACAGACGGGCAAAGTGAAAGGATTATTCAAACTTTAGAAGATATGCTCAGGTCGTGTGTGTTAGATTTTGGAGGTAACGGGGATACGCATTTACCCTTGGTAGAATTTGCGTATAACAATAGTTATCATTCCAGTATTGGAAGAGCACCTTTCGAAGCTTTGTATGGACGGAAATGCAGAACTCCAGTGTGTTGGTTAGAAGCTGGAGAAAAGCAATTTGCTGGTCCTGAACTTGTGCAACAAACGGCTGACAAAGTGAAAGAGATTCAGAAGCATATGAAAGCAGCCCAAGATCGACAAAAGAGTTATGCTGATCCGAAAAGAAGACCAAAAGAATTCCAAGTTAGGGAGCGCGTAATGCTTAAGGTATCCCCATGGAAAGGTGTAATAAGGTTTGGTAAACGTGGAAAGTTGAGTCCTCGTTTTCTAGGACCTTTCACCATAACCAAGAGAGTTGGATTGCAAGCATATCAGTTGGATCTTCCACCTGAATTGGAAGGAATCCATAATACTTTTCATGTTTGCTACCTTCGGAAATGTTTAGCCGAAGAGAATGATGTGATTCCACTTACTAACATAAGAGTGGATGAAAAGAGCCGTTGTGTAGAAGAACCGGAGGCGATTTTAGAAAGATCGGTTAAAAAGTTACGTAATAATAAGCATGTAGTTATGTTAAAAGTACAATGGAAGCATCATCGAGGTGCTAACGTGACGTTAGAATCAGAAGAGGACATGAAGAGAAGGTATCCTCATTTGTTTACCTAACTTTGATTTCGAGGACAAAATCATTTTCAAGTTGGGGAGTATTGTAACACCTCGATTTTTGTACAAAGTGTTAAGATGGGTTTTATTGATAAATTGTGACTGGTTATTTGATAGATTAATTTTAGAGTTTATCCCCGAATAAGTTTCATTAATTATTTTATTGAAGTTATAAGTTAAGGGGTAAATTTTAATTTTAATTTATAAGTTGAAGGGTTAAACTTGCCAAGTGATGATAGTATGAGGGTTAAATTGGGTAAGTGGTGGAAGTTACACCACCACCACCGCCTCATTCTAATTAAAAGAGATGAGAGAAATGAGATATTTCATTTTGGTCTTTGTGAGTGTGTGTGTGTATCGTTCAAAGAGAGAGAGAGAGAGAGAGAGCCGAAAGAAGAAGAAGAAGAAGAAGAAGAAGAAGAAGAAGAAAAGCAGATTATATAGCTGGAAATTAAGGTGCAATCTGAGGAAACAAATGTATACCTCTCACATAAATCCTTCATCTCATGTAACTAAAGCTTTCTAATGGTTTAGAATTGGGTTTTGATGATTTTGGAAAGATATGAGAAAACTGGGTTTATGAATAGTTTCTGGTAATGATGTTGAGCATATCTGCACTTTTGTAGAAATTGTTATGGCTTAAAAGTATAGATTTCTGGCTTAAATACGTTTACAGTTAGTTGAGACAAAGATGAACGTCGCAACAGTGAGTTGCAATAAAGATGGGTGTTGCGATAACGATGTTTGTCGCAACAGTGAGTTGCGATAGAGTGAGTGTATCGCAACAGTTGGTTGCGATAAGATTTAGGTCGCAACAGTTGGTTGCGATAAGATGTTAGGTCGCAACAGTTGGTTGCGATAAGAGGGATATCGCAACAATGGGTTGCGATAAGTATGGTGTCGCAAGTAATAGGTTGCGATAAGTGTAGATGCATTCCTTTGGGTTGCGATAAGTGTCGAGAATTTTGATTATGTAGGATTCTTAGTCTTTAAGAGTCATGTACAGTAGTTTGATATCAGTACAATATGTATTTGGATGTTTCAGACTCTGGGAAGTTTAGTAGCGGAAAGTCTTTACAACTTTAAGAAGTGAAGTAAGAGTGACGTTATTGCTGTCAGGTGAGTTCATTCTTACCTTACCCTTTTTTATAAACGTATTTCAATTTATGGTAAGGTATATTTTATAATGAATGTTTCCTGAATGAATTTTGATACGAAGCAAAATTGGTTATCTTGAAATAAATGGTTTTGCTTAACTTCATTAACGTTATTTGAAAATGATTTATATTAAGAAAAAATCTGCACGAGTACAAATAAGTGTAATGGATCCATAGGCACTAGTTTTTATGAACACATGGAATAGTCGTGGACTAATCGTAATTCCAGTGTGTATGATAAACGTGGAATAGGCGTGGACTAATCGTAATTCCCGTTTAGGTGAAATGAGGAATAGGCGTGGATTAATCGTAATTCCTATTTCACATTGATGAGAAATCGTGGGATAGGCGTGGACTAATCGTAATTCCCGATTTCTAAGGAAGGAAAGAGATAGGCATGGTTTGATTGTAATCTCTACTTCCTTTCCAAGAAATTGACATGTGTAATTGTGATTTCTTGGATATGAGCATTAATCTAGAATCCGTGGAGATTAGTAGTGGGCTCTTGAACATGATATCATGACTGACTTGGTGTCGGTATTATTCATGGAATCGGGTTTAACCCCGTCATCGTAAGATGTTGAAACGTATGGTAAGAAAAGGGTAAACCAGGTTTGTTATGCTTTGTTTACATTGATTTTAAAAGTATTATTTTGAAACCGAATGTTCTCACTAGGCGTTAGCCTAATCGTTTCAAATTATATTTTCTTACCAGGTACTAGCTCGGGGAAGTAAAGGGCTGTGGGACGAGTGCATTCGAGTATATACTTTTGTGGAAAGTGAAGAAGTTAGCCTTAGTGAGGAGTTTTTGGTAAATCCTAGATAACCAGTTTAATCTGATCTTAGTTGACAGGATTAGATTAATAAGTTATTTTGAATTCGCATTGGTGTATATATGAATCCTCAAGGTTAATTCTCTGTTATGTATAAAAGTTTGGCAAATCTTATGTTTAACCTTGTTAGAATTAAGGTTTAAATTTACCCTGATTTTTAGGGTGTTACAGTTTTCACCATTTATTATATTTATTAGCTATTAGGTACTTTGTAGTTTGCAATAGACTTAAAGTTACATTTTTTATTCTATAAAATGTTAAAAAAATGACACCGGGTACCTGGAACCAGAACCGATTTCCAGCGCCGGGACCGGTTCCAAAATATAGAGAACCGATGTAAGCAGTTTCGGTTTCTTGATTCTAGGAACCACTTCCATGAAATTTGGTAGGGTACCCGATTATGCTCACCTCTAAGTGATTCCGGGTCAAACCGAGCCTTGGAAATTCTAAAAAATATAACCGGTTCTGAGATGTCGAGTCATAACCGGTCTCGGACCGGTCCATGCCTAATTTAGCCATCTTCTAGGGCCTTGATTGTGTTTTTATTTTAAGCTCTTAATCACCATTTATGTTTGATTCGGTCAGACGTTTTATTTAGACCATTTATTTTTTTATTTATTTCCAGAGTCTTATCTTTTACTATGGTTTGGACAAAAAACTGGTAACCTTATCTCTTAAATCTCCTTTTATTTACGTTTATCACAATTCTTTCGATTTCAACGTCTCGTTTGGCCCAGATGCACCTCGAATTGAAAAAAACGCAAAACATGAAGATTGTAGATTTGTGTGTTAGTTTTTCAGAACATCTTGAATCGCTTAACTCGACATTAAAATGTCTTTTTTTTCGTTCCGTCATTCGATCATCGATGCTCATTTCAATTGACGTATTTAAACCTTTGTCGGTTTACAAAAACAAACAATCTTATTAATTCAAATTTCATACTTTAACACCAACTCTTAAAAATCAGAAATAAAATCATTCTTCACATTTCAGCATCGATTAAAAAACAAACGTAATATTTATGGGGTTCGGGAATCGGGCCTTGACGACCAGGCCTTATAACTGGCCCAAAAGCCGAGTCCTCTAACTGATCATCGTAACTTGGGCCCAGCCACAATTTACCATTTCTAGACTCTAAGCTCTAAAGATATTGAACATCTCCAAATTGACGAATTTTATATATTTGGACAATTCATTTATATTATTAAAGTCTATAGTTTTATTTATATTTAAAATCATATTTCAGTGCTCTAAAATCATAACACTTATTTTAAACAGTTGGTGGCCTTATTTTGTTATAATAATTGTGGTTGTTAATTGATAACGTGTCCCATGCCTTTTATTTTATTTTATTTTATTTATACTATAAATTAGATTCTATAACTACAATACAATAATACTTTTATTTTAGTTTATGAAGGAGAAATTTAAAATGGCATTCTTGTTTGAGAAATCCAAGGGCATTATTGTCCGAATATGTTTTTTTATAGTTAGAGAGAAATAATATAATTTATTGTACATCAATTTTTAAAAATACATATTCTAACTACTATATATTGAAAGGGAGTAATAATACCTGTTACATCATCGACATCAATGAAAGATCAAACTCTTTTTAAATTGATTTCCTATATCAACGAAAGTTCAAAGTAGTTTTCATTGCCACATGACCAATTACCTTATTATTTAAATTCACATATTTTAATAATTTACAATATCATAAAAAATTAGAGATGTAAATTTTACCCGTTAGAGCCAGTACCTGACCCGAACGGAGCGGGGATACCCCGGGTTGGCATGTAACGGCGCAAAGACGGGATTTATTTTCATACGCGAAGCAAGGTCAGGGATGACATCAACAACCCCTAATCTGACCCTTATTAATTTTTTATTTCATTTAATATATGTATGTAGTTTGTGTATAAATAAATATATGTAATGTGAATATATATCTATATTTATTATTAAATGACAAATATATTTGATATTTCAATATTGATAATTAAATTAATGATGATTTATTATAATTTTGATTTTAAAATACATTGTTTTTTAGTAAACGGGTACCTAACAAGTTCCGCAAACCTGTCGGGGATTCTTCCACACCCCCACCCCCGCGCCGAATCCGTCAGGGATCAGGGTCAAGGATGGGGATGTATTATCCGTCCAATACCCGCCCCGTTTCGATCCCTACAATTTTTTTTACTAAATATGATTTATTTATAATATAAATATTATAGTAAATTATAATATAAATAATAAGTTAATTATAAAATATAAAACATAATTGTCCATAGACATTGTTCATAAAGCAACTAAAAGGAAGCACCCCAAGCTTGAATGTCACGACTAATTTACCTAAAAATGTCATCTTGACTGTGAAGTTTTAGATTTTAACATTTTTTTATAAAAATGTCCATAGACCAACAAACGTGACATTGCAAGTCTACTTTCTCTTGCGATGTCAGATTTTTTTAACCATCCATGATTAGAAAGAAAAAAAAATCACAAATCATGTTGTAGAACTGCAAGTCTTGCGGTTTTGGTTAAAAATAATTATTTTTGTAAATAACTCACTAAAAACGCAAGTCTTGAGAGACTGGAAAATGAGAAAGTCAAAAAACCCTTTTTTACTTTTATGGACCTCAAAAAGTTATTAAATTGTATTTAATGTGTGAAAGTGAAAAATGGGGGAATATTAATGTCAATTCAATATAGCACATTACCAATGATTCAGATCGGTTTATATAAAAAAGTAACTTGCATTTATATATTAACCAGCCTTGCGGTTTATGGGTGATGACACGTGTAAAAAGTAAGACTTGATATGGATGAGATTGTGACAATGGTAAGGTAAAACTGCAAGTTGTGGTTTTGTCCCTATTGGCTTGCGGTTTCTGTACTATTAACACGTATTAAGTAAGATTGCGGTTGTAACGGGTTATTTACAAAAAAATCATTTTTGAATCAAAACCGCAAGGCTTTATACGACATGGATTGTGGTTGTATTTATTTTTTAATAATTTTTTAATCTAATCATGAGATAGTCAGAAAAAATCTGACAACGCAAGAAAAAGTAGGCTTACGATGTCAGATTTGTGAATAAATGAACATTTTTGTAAAAAAAAATTCTAAGCGGCTGTTTTCTAAAACTCCATGGTCAAGATAACCATTTAGGTAAATTCCCCCTCCCCCACCAAATAATAATAATAATAATGATTATCATAATAATGATTATCATAACAATTAAGGAACAAATAAAGCCTTGATTGGTGGCCAATTTGGTAAAATCGTTTTGATATTTTCATTCGTGTTTGAATTTTTCACAATAGTCTATGTGCTTTCTATCTTTTAACTTCGTATTTGAGTGAGGTACATTTCAGTTTGGTTTGGTGCGATAAAATTCAATTTAAATATATGTCGTAATTAACTCAAACCCTATTTAATTAATCAATTAAAGATGATACTCGGAGTTGGGAAACAAGGAAAGTTGGGGATCGAAACCAAGAATAGCAGTTTGAAAGAGAAAGTATGGGTATTTGGGTCAGTTTATGTGCACCACGATTGATTTTATGGGGCTTGAAACTAACAATGAGACAAACATCTAGTTAGGGGTGCATTTTGTTGGTGTTTTTAGTGTCATAATCATTTTGGTGTAACTGTGATTTACTTGAGATCGAAAAAGTGATAAGGCAAACATAAGTGAGTGATGAGATGCGAAGTGCACACTCACAATTGTTGCCCCTATCATTTTAGATTGTCATAAAAGCTGGGGGTCAAGGGGTGTAATAACCCGTTCCACGTGTGTTAATAAAAGGAAATTTGGTGGTAAAAGTGAGAAAAGGAGAAGTATGGGGGAAAAGTGAAAAGAGTATAAAAAAGGGTCAAAACCCTAATTTGTGGAGATCACTGGAGAATTTTGTTAGCAGCCGCAAGAGTGAGTGTGTGTGTGCGATTGGGAAGAAAGCAACATTGATTGGGAGAATGGAGGATTGGAAACCAGGAGCAAAGGAGGTGCATCCAAATCAGTTCAACAAAGTAATATTCTACTCTTAAACTCTTCTCTATTGGAACTTCTAGAGTTGATTTGAGAATTTCTGTTATCTTATGGATGTGATGAGAGTACTCTGCATAGGAAGTATACTCTTAATCAGTCAAGAAATGGATTAGAAATGGCAAGTTAATCTAATTGGTCTTAAATCAACTTCAGTTTTTTATTTAATCGTGTGATTGGTTTGATTATCTTAATCCTTGATAAAGAGCTCAGTTAGCCATCGAGTTCCGGACAAGTTGTCCGGAAGAGTATCCGGAATAGGTGGGAGTCCAGGAGTGTTATCCGGAGTAAATGGAGTATTCCGGAAAGTACCGAAAGTCGGACAGTAGTCCGGAACTTCCCGGAATCCGGATGATACCGGATCATGACATCCGGAATTGGTAGCGGAATCCGGACCCTTCCGAAAAACGTCGGAATCCGGAAACCGATAGATGATATCCGAACTCTTGGGCCCGAATGGTTGTTTTGACTTTTGGTGAGTGTTTTTAGCATGAGACGTTGGAAATTACTTGGTAAGATCAAGGATTTGTAGTTGAGAAAATTGTAGGAGCGACCCTCACTATTTCTCGGGATTTATAAATGCAAGGTGTGCAGTTCTAAGTGTGGTGACTTTAATTGGAGAAGTTTTGTGGACACCGGGTGAGTCTCTCTATCCCGATAACTCTACTGATTGTATTTATGTATGCAAACATCGATTAAACTGTATGCTTTACTTATCACTGTTGAACATGCATGGTGGTATGATTTTAAATGTGTGAATACTTGTGCGTGGCATGCGATGGCTTATGTGTGAAAATGAGGGGTGTGTGCCATAAAGAATGAAATATATATGAATTTGTTTCATATAATGTACTAAGTGCAGTGTGTGCCCTAACACGCTGTCACGGGTGTGTGTGACCATAGCGTGTGCCATCAGCATGTATAACTGTGTGCGTATTGATAGGGCGGGTATCACCCCCCTAAATCTAACCTCAAGTGTACGGTGTCGAAATCAAGTAATAACGTACGATAAGTACGAGTATCGAATCCACGGGAACTAGGAACTAAGTATCACAATTACTACAAGCTCTATTAACTGAACTGTCGAATATTGGAAGATGGTTGGTTTAAAACTAAACAGTTGCAAGAACTAAAGAAAACGCAAACGAAACAGTAAATAGCTTTGGAGACTTCAGATAGAGAAAATAGTTGAGGGTTGGAAATCCTCAGGTTTTCACATGCAAACATCTAACTCACGACAATTACCAGTTATTTCCCATTAATGAATCCAATCTTTAAAATCACCGTCGTTCTCTTTCGAGCAACAACGGGTTTTATTTTGAAAAGGACAAGTTTAATCTCTCGATCTCAACCTATGGATTTCAAAATACATTAAGCGCAAGGTTATGTTGAACGGATAGGTTTTATCTCTCGATTTCAACCTAACGGTTCAATTAAGGACTAAGATTTACTCGGTATATCTCTATCACCGATTTATCATCTCAGGCATGCAATTCCTAATTCTAAGCAATAATTAATTCTCTCGAACTTAATTACTACAAACAGATCAAATGTAAATTGGCCAAATTCACACTAGCATTAAACACAAAATTTGCATACTTCATTAATTAAGGAAAAACTGATAAAAGTCAAAGATCATCTCTTCACATGCTTACAAACCGAATTCGTTCCAACCCCCAACATGAACAGGTTAGTTCATGTCGGTGGTGGATTCAAACACAAGAGAAAAAGGAACGAAAGTGTATGTAAACATGATTAACGTAAAAGATAAAATCGTGAAAGGTAAGATGATGAACTCCCTTCTCTCGTGCTCGTATCTACTTCGCGTGATGAATGTCTCCTTGATCGGCTCTCTCTCGTGGCTCCGAAGGCTCCGAAAAGTCTCCCAAAATCGCCCCTGTCGTCGTGTGAAAGTTCGATACCGAAAAGTGACCTAAATTCCGATTTTTAAAACTGAATTTCGACAAACAGAGGGCTACGCGACTTCTGGCGCGGCTTGCAAGTCGCGCAGAAGGTCGCGCGCCTTTCTGAAGTCCCTCTGGGTCGGGTTTGGTTCGCGGATCGGGTCCTGGTTCGTTCGCGGGTCTTGGGCTTGGATTTCGGGCTTCCGTTGGGCTTCGTTTTGGCTCTTTTTGGGCTCTTTTTAGCTTCTTTTCTCTAAGATTACTACCTGTTAAAGACCCTGCACATTCCACTAAATAAACCATCAAATACACGCTTCTTTACTTGAAAACAAGCCAATCTCATTGGTTTGAGTGCCGAAAATAACGCCAAAAAGTGGCGTTATCAACAACCCCAAACCGAGTGTTGCTTGTCCCCAAGCAAATTAGCGATAAAATAGAATAAAAGCACATATCAGAGAAATGTAATAACTGCACAACGCCCGATCGGTACCATGTAATGCACTGGTGATTTCCCATACCCGTGAATGCCTATCTCACTCTCGCCTTATTCCTATTCCGTTTGATCTATGACCTTCCATTGTAAGTTGAACTCGTGACTGCTCCGATTGCACTAAGGTTGTTCTGGGTCCAGACATACTAGGGAAAACATTTCGCCTCGACCCTACCTCACGGGATACTCTCTTTGCACTCGAACCTAGGTATCGCACATGTTGTCATGTATAGGAAGTTATGTACAAGAATACTCAAAAATCACATGGAAACTCTAATGAAAGACGCACTAATGTCCAAAAATTGATCTAAAAAAGGAATCAAGTAGCAAGACAGGGAATATCAGTAAAGGTGGTCGCATACTGTAATCACGTTTTCCAGAAGATCATCCAAGTCTTTACACGGGTTGTAACGGGGATAAGGTTATGGCTAATAAATGAAGGGTAAACGGGAACAACGATCCTCGGTGTGTCAAAATGAACAGTTCTGAATTTCATCACGTTCTAACTTATCACTTGGCCCTTTTTTCACTATTGGAGTCACTTGACTCTCTTGTTTTCTGCTGTAAGTAAAATCTAACTAACTTTTTTTTTGGGACTTCATTGGTCCTCTTTATTTGATTGGGGTTGCATTGGCCCTCTTTTCTATTTGGTTTCTTGACTGGCCTGATTTCCTTCTTTTCCGCTCTAGTTTTGTTAGTTCATTACCGCTCAGATTGACACACTTTCGGATAAGGTTGGCTAAGGTTTTTAGCTCGGGTTTAACGGTGGGTTTAGAAATGAACAAGGTGAGTGTTTGGCTACAAAAGGGCTATGGTTACACACAAATGGGTGAAAGGGGTACGATAGCTAAAAACAGGGTTAAACATACACACAATGCCTGGAATCATCTCTTAAGGTCCACACGATATGGTGTACTACACCTTTACCTAATATCCCGATGGTCGTCTTTGCTACTCAATGTAATAATATAGCGAGATCATTCTATATTCACGACAAGGAATTCGCAAAAGTGTATACGATTTTCGTGTATGAATCCCTCGGAATGAAAGAACGTCTTTTAGGCTCAAGTCTCACTAATGGGTGGTCTCCACTAATGTTCCTAGTCATGTCCTTTCCCGGTCCTTCCCTAATGGTCACGTCACTATCACAAGATTCTTCATACAATGGTTGGTCTTAATCATTCAAAAACAAAAATTTTAGCTAAAGTGGTCTAGGTATTCAGAAGTGCAGGAAATCTACGTGCATAACGTGGGCCCGATTGGGCAACCCCAAACCTTACCCACACATTGTCCCCAATGTGCAGGTGTCGGCGTAGGCGATACTAAAACAAGTATCGTTGTGCGGTTATTACAGGTAACAGACAGGCAGACATAACATTAAGCACAAGCATAAAAGAGCTATTCTAGCATTTTCAAAACATGGCCACCCCAAACCTAGGCCTTGGCCTAGGTTTGTCAAACAAAGCCAACCCCAAACCTCGGTGAAACCGAGGTTTGCACAGGATTAAAAGTGAGTGTGTAGATGTTAAAAGTGAGGCACCCCAAACCTAAGTGAAACTTAGGTTTGTTGCATCTCATTGAACTAATAAAAAGCACACATCATACACCACTCGTTACATGCAAGTTTGGAACATACCTGGTTGCCCAGATGAACGGAAATCTTGAACAGTCGAAGCAGCCAATCGAGAGACACCGGAGAAGATGGAGAGGGCATGCAGAACAAAGGAAATCAAAGCAAAAGACAAAAATGCAGGAAAATGAAACACACAAAGCAAGAGAGGAACAAAAAGTGCACGCACAACGAACGAGACACAACAGGGGACTCCCGCGGTTTTGGCCGCGGGATGTAGTCGCGGGATAACCCGCGTATGTCCCTGTTTCAGAAAACCAACAGGGTACCCCGCGGCTTGCTGCGCGGTATGCAAACCGCGTGGCAAGTCGCGTATGTCTCTGTTTGTTTTTCGCTTTTCGATTTTTTCGATTTTTATGGTTTTTTCGGAAATAGAAACACACTCAAAATAAAACTAATAAAAGAAAACAAACCTTGGTGGGTTGCCTCCCACCCAGCGCCGTATTTAAAGTCGTGGCACGACTATGTGGATCTCAGCTTGGCTCGGTATTCGCGGACTTGAATCGCCCACACTTGCGATTTCCCGCAGATTCTTCCTCATTTGGCCTTCCATGACCAGCTCCGGATTCCTCTTCACTCCGACCTCTCGCCTTCTCGAACATCTTGAAAATCACCTTCTCGCCACCAACTCTCAAGGTCACCTCTCCTTCCTCCACATCTATCAGTGCTCGGCTCGTGACTAGGAAGGATCTTCCCAGTATCAGCGGGACTTCTATGTCTTCATCGATGTCTAGCACCACGAAGTCCACCGGGAAATAGAATTTCCCTACCTTGACGAGTACGTCCTCGATCACTCCGTATGGGTATACTATCGATCTATCCGCGAGCTTGAGTGTCATGTATGTCGGTTGCACTTCTCCCAGGTCAAGTTTCCTAAAAATAGAGAGAGGCATTAAGTTAATACTCGCTCCTAAATCACATAACACTTTATTAAAAGAAAACTTCCCAATTTGAATAGGGATAGAAAAACTCCCTGGATCTTTAAGCTTTGGGGGAAGCTTGTTCCGAATGATCGCGCTGCACTCCTCAGTAAGTGCAACTGTAGACTGGTGGTCGATTGCCCTCTTCTTGGATAAGATCTCTTTCATGAACTTCATGTAAGAGGGCATTTGTGCCAAGGCATCTGCGAAAGGGATGTTAATAGTTAGTTTTTTAAATACATCAATAAATTTCGAAAAATTAACATCATCCTTATTCGCTTTCAGTCTATTCGGGTATGGCACTCTTGGAATTTCTGGCTTGACCGGTGGTTGCTTGAGCTTTGTCTCTCCACTCTTCTTGTTCTCTTCATCCTTCGGGTTTTCCTCCATCTCGATATCTTCATCGGCCTCTAACTCATCCATATCTATGGTCTCGTCCTCTTTCTCCTTGGGATCGGCTCCTTTTGATGCAAGCTCTCGCGTTGGCTCCTTGATCAGCTCTTTGCCACTTCTCAGATATATGGCATTGCACTCCTCTCTTGGTTTCCTTTCAGCCATACTCGGGAAGGTTCCGGAAGGTCGGTTTTGTAGAGCTTCAGAAATTTGCCCCACTTGCCTCTCCAAGATCTTGATGGA
Source organism: Saussurea involucrata (assembly GCA_033807775.1). Classification (NCBI taxonomy): domain Eukaryota; kingdom Viridiplantae; phylum Streptophyta; class Magnoliopsida; order Asterales; family Asteraceae; genus Saussurea; species Saussurea involucrata. Next base: position 55,491,066 of record CM066316.1, read on the forward strand.
CGCGGTGTTCTGATCAGTGGCCGGCTTTACTGTGCTCACCGTGCTCGCTAACTCTCCAACCGTGCTGTCCATCTTTGTCATGAACTTCATCATCATCTCTTCTAGTCCCGAATTCTTCTCCCCGGATGGTCCTTCGTTCCTTTGGTTGAAACCTGGAGGACGGTAAGCATTGTTAGTATGAGAAGAATTAAAAGAGTTAGACGAATTACCTGGTTGTTGTTGAGGTTGACCCCATGAAAGATTAGGGTGCTTTTTCCACCCCTCATTGTATGTATTGGAGAACGGGTCGTTCCTCGGTTGATTGTTCCGGTTTTGCACAAATTGAACTTGTTCAGGTGTTTCCGGATTACCTCCCTTCAAGTGATTCGTGATCACGGCCAGTTGAGCTTTTATTTCTTTCAGCTCGTCCGACTCTTGGACACTAGCGACTCTTCTGACAGCTGATCTTGGAGTAGAGAAGCTATGTTCGGCTAGATTCTCGATTAATGCGACGGCTTCTTCATATGTCTTTTCCATTAACGCTCCACCCGCCGCAGCCGTGATATCATTCTTGAATTGTGGGTGAAGGCCTCCAAAGAACGTTTGGATTATCACCCAGCCATGTAACCCGTGATGTGGACACTTCTTCAGCATGTCTTTGTATCGCTCCCATGCCTCGTAGAGTGTTTCCTGGTCCAATTGGGCAAAGTGTGTGATGCCCGCCATTAGCTGGGCGGTTCTTCCCGGCGGAAAGAACTTTTGAAGGAATGCGACTTTCAAGTCTACCCATGTAGTAATCTGATCCGACGGTAGGCTCTCTATCCATATTTTAGCTCTTCCTTTGAGTGAAAAGCTGAACAACCGCAGCTTGATCGCATCTTCATTCACCCCATTGATTTTGAAGGTGTTGCAGATTCGTTCGAATGCTCATAGATGCGCATGGGGATCTTCAGTCGGTGATCCCCCAAATTGGTTCTGTTGTACCATGACTATGGTACTCGGCTTGATCTCGAAGTAATTGGCCCCGGTAGTGGGAGGTTGGATTCCTATACGTGCGGCTGCCACATTTGGATTGGCAAAAGACCGCATAGGTACCCTTTCCGGGGGTGGTGGTGGTGGATTGTTGCGAGGTGGTATCTCGTCACCCATATTTAACTGTTTCTTGGCTTTTGATTCTCTTCGTAGGCGACGTACAGTTCTCTCTATTTCCGGATCGATCGGCTCGATTCCTTTCCCTCGGGTTTCCTTTGGCATAAACCACTAGCACCTGAAGAGAAAATAAACAAGCTTAGCAATCCAGAAATTGAAAGGGATAAAATAAAATAACTAAAATAAAAATGTCCAATCTAATAACGCTTATAGATGGTAGTGCTATTAGCTACAACTAGTTCCCCGGCAACAGCGCCAAAAACTTGATAGGGCGGGTATCACCCCCCTAAATCTAACCGCAAGTGTACGGTGTCGAAATCAAGTAATAACGTACGGTAAGTACGAGTATCGAATCCACGGGAACTAGGAACTAAGTATCACAATTACTACAAGCTCTATTAACTGAACTGTCGAATATTGGAAGATGGTTGGTTTAAAACTAAACAGTTGCAAGAACTAAAGAAAACGCAAACGAAACAGTAAACAGCTTTGGAGACTTCAGATAGAGAAAATAGTTGAGGGTTGGAAATCCTCAGGTTTTCACATGCAAACATCTAACTCACGACAATTACCAGTTATTTCCCATTAATGAATCCAATCTTTAAAATCACCGTCGTTCTCTTTCGAGCAACAACGGGTTTTATTTTGAAAAGGACAAGTTTAATCTCTCGATCTCAACCTATGGATTTCAAAATACATTAAGCGCAAGATTATGTTGAACGGATAGGTTTTATCTCTCGATTTCAACCTAACGGTTCAATTAAGGACTAAGATTTACTCGGTATATCTCTATCACCGATTTATCATCTCAGGCATGCAATTCCTAATTCTAAGCAATAATTAATTCTCTCGAACTTAATTACTACAAACAGATCAAATGTAAATTGGCCAAATTCACACTAGCATTAAACACAAAATTTGCATACTTCATTAATTAAGGAAAAACTGATAAAAGTCAAAGATCATCTCTTCACATGCTTACAAACCGAATTCGTTCCAACCCCCAACATGAACAGGTTAGTTCATGTCGGTGGTGGATTCAAACACAAGAGAAAAAGGAACGAAAGTGTATGTAAACATGATTAACGTAAAAGATGAAATCGTGAAAGGTAAGATGATGAACTCCCTTCTCTCGTGCTCGTATCTACTTCGCGTGATGAATGTCTCCTTGATCGGCTCTCTCTCGTGGCTCCGAAGGCTCCGAAAAGTCTCCCAAAATCGCCCCTGGTCGTCGTGTGAAAGTTCGATACCGAAAAGTGACCTAAATTCCGATTTTTAAAACTGAATTTCGACAAACAGAGGGCTACGCGACTTCTGGCGCGGCTTGCAAGTCGCGCAGAAGGTCGCGCGCCTTTCTGAAGTCCCTCTGGGTCGGGTTTGGTTCGCGGATCGGGTCCTGGTTCGTTCGCGGGTCTTGGGCTTGGATTTCGGGCTTCCGTTGGGCTTCGTTTTGGCTCTTTTTGGGCTCTTTTTAGCTTCTTTTCTCTAAGATTACTACCTGTTAAAGACCCTGCACATTCCACTAAATAAACCATCAAATACACGCTTCTTTACTTGAAAACAAGCCAATCTCATTGGTTTGAGTGCCGAAAATAACGCCAAAAAGTGGCGTTATCACGTATTATGTTAAAGGTTGGTTCATTTACATTCTTGTTTTACATTTTGTAATGTATGAAATGTGGTTTTTGGTGTGCTCTTGAGGGAACTCACTAGACCTCATGGTCTAACCCTCGCTTTTCAAAACTAAACACTTTTTAGGTAAGCAATTAGATAAGGGTAAGGGAAAGATGTGAGCTCGCAGATTGGCATTTCGTGGAGCGTAGCCCGGGAGGATTTTTGTTTGATGTCCAGACAGTTATAGCTATAGTTTTGTTATTCTCAGCTGTAATCCGGTTGTTTTCCGCAAACCGTTGAATTTAGTTTTGTAAGACAAGAATTTTGTGGGCCATTTTGGCATTGCTTATTTATGTTCGAGATATTGCTTTGTTTGGCTTGTCTTTTGAGGTGGGTTGTTACAGTTGGTATCAGAGCCATAGTTTAAGAGATTTAGGTGACCAATTGGGCCTAAACTTAAACTGTGGAAGTTAAGTAGTACAACTGAGAACTAGGAGGACTTTAGAGAGACCATGTCGGGGTGAATAATAGGGTGGTGAGGACTGCCATGTAAGGTAAGTTGGCAATTACACCTGGCCAGTGTAATTACGAACTTATAGGTACATGTATGTGCTTATTTTGCCTTAATATATTAGAACTGTCGGCTTAATTCTATTAGTGTGTTTTTGCGAGTTAGCAATCATGTCAAGGAGGTCTGTGAGGAGTGGATCAGTACCGGTCGATGAGGAGATCAAAATGGAAGTACCGGTGAATCCACCTGAGCAGGCGGCCATTCGCGGCAGGGGTAGAGGCCGTGGAAGGGGACGGGGAGGAATACCCCGGCGAGCGGCCACCCAGGTGAATGAGAACGTTGAAGGGGCCAGAGTGAGAGCACGCGTTCCCCGTGGAGCGAGAAGCGTAGGGATTCCACCAGAGCTGGAAACATCTAATCAAGAGAGCTCAGCGTCCGGGTGGGGCGGAAGTAGAGGTGGAGGCCGTGGGCGAGGTCATGCCTAAACCTTCGTGACTCAAGAGGACTTCACCACCGCTATGGGTGAAATTCAGGATACTTTGAAAGCCCTGTTGGCTAACCAGGATAAATCAGCTTCGGGAAGCAAGGAAGCGAGTGGTAGCAAAGAAGGAGCGGGGATGTCTAGCTCACTTGGATCTGCTTTGGGGAGCCCTTCCCAGTCGACTTCTTTAGCGGGAAGCGACTTGGTGCTGAGTGGGGGGTGCAGTTACAAGGCATTTGCCTCTTGCAAACCACCCACTTTCAAGGGAGAATGCGACCATGTGCTAGCCATAAAATGGATAAGGGAAATGGAATTTATGTTCGACACCTGCAAGTGTGCTGATAATGACCGGGTGATGTTTGCCGTGTCTATGCTGAAGTCAGATGCCGTGTTTTGGTGGGACGCGGGGACAGCAGGAGAAGGGTCGAAGGCTGTAAAAAGTATGTCATGGAAGACATTTGTCTCCAGGTTTAAGGCATCGTTTTGTCCGCTTGCGGCAGTGAAAAGACTGGAGGAGGAATTTATGGGTTTAGAGCAGGGTGGAATGTCAGTGAGGGAGTACACCACAAAGTTCATGGAGAAAACGAGGTTTGCTGAGTTGTACGTACTGAACGAAGAGCGTCGAGTTGAGAGGTATCTTTTCGGGCTAAAAAGTAGCGTGCGGAAGTTAGCATCGGCATGGAACCCGACAACGTTCCAAGCAACTATCAATGCGGCTGAGTTAGTTGAAAAAGAAAAGAACCGTCAGGATGAAGAAAAAGGTAAGGAAAAGAGGAAGTGGGAAGGACTAGTTCGTGATTCGAGACGAGCCAATGTGTTCAAGCCCGAGTTCCGAGGGGGATCAAGAATTGGAGATAAACCTTGTGAAAAGTGTAATCGAGTGCATCGTGGGGAGTGTACTGTGGAGCCCGATGGATGCTTCAAGTGTGGAAAATTGGGGCACTTGGCACGTGACTGCAAAAATCCAAGGGCATGTTATCAGTGTGGCTCTCTAGATCACTTGAAGTCGGATTGCCCCCATTTGAAGAAGGGATATTCGGGTAGCTTTGGTGGCGGACCAAGAGGAAAGGATGGAGAGAGGAAGGTAGAACCTGCACGGGCGAAGGCGAGGGCATTTCTCATGACAATCGAAGAAGCTGTGGAAATACCTTATGTGGTAGCTGTTTGGGTAAAAAATCACACCCTCGACCGATCTGGGAAGCACCCTCGACATAACCCATGGACATTGATTACCCCCGACCGACAAGGATAATACCCGTTATTATCATATACCCGACATACGTTAAATAACCACGATAATTGACATATTGGGTCAATAGTCATATTACATCTCATGATCGCACGTCACGCACTTTGCACATCACTAGTCCTACGTTACTAGTCCTATGTCGCCAGTTACGGCTCGTCGGTCTTACGTCAACAGTCTCCTGTCATCGGTGTTATATCGCTCTGGTCCTACGACAACATCGTCCTGACATCCTGGTCCTACGACCAAATGGTCTTATATTTTGGCGATAGTCGTATGTTCCATAAGACCGAGATCTGAGACTTAAGACGGTCGTACGATTATACTAACCGTTAACAGTCAAACATCCGTTTCTTTTGGTTATTAATGCAGGTCTTGATCACGAACAGAAAAGGTAAGACACTCGTTATGAACCATATATTGTATTAAGATAAGGTCCCGACAAAGACCCAGAAAACATCTGTCGTCCCTCCCGAAAGGTAAGTCGAGAGTTCATCGCGACACTCTACCTCGACGTCGCCCGCTCCGCACGACCGTCGCATAAAGACCATGCGACCTCAACCAAGCTAACACATAATATAACTGTTACGTTTGTTAAGTGGTTAATGCAGGAGTCAAAGTCATTAATGGGCAACGGCTATAACCGACGAAGTCATTAACGAGCATTTAATCCCATATTGAAGACAACGACCGTTACAACAAGCCATCAAAGCCTTTAATGAGCTAAAAAAGAGTCCGAAGACTATAAATATCAAGCTAAATCCTCATTCCAAGGAGACCGGACACCAAATAATCACAACACACATCTAGTTATCGACATCGGTGACTGAGCTCAAGAATTCTACAGCGAACTCAAGAACAACAAAAGTAAAGAACTTTCTCTTGAAGAATTGCTCTCGACGCACGACATCCATCCTCGACCAGCAGTTTATACCTTATTTTCACACACGACGCACTCTGTTTAAACACTGAAAACACTTGTACTTTACATTTCGAAGCATTTTCTTCATTTGTATTGTAACCACTGTACGATCGACACCAGTACCAAGGACATCGCCCCTGATTGGCGACCATAGTGCAGCGACGACATCCCTTGTCGTCCGCAGGTTTTTTCCTCGATTGAGATTTTTCCCGCGTCATCAAATTCTTTGTCTTCTTTATTTTTACCTTCGTCGCACGTTTCTTTGAAAGGTTCCTTTCTTTAGTTGATTAAGTCCACATCGACCTTAAGTTGTACTTTGGTGCGATTTTTGGCATTAACAGTTTGGCGCCATCTGTGGGACTTCATCTAGAGAAAATCTTCGACGAACGTGCGTTTTACTAACGGTTTCTTGTAGTTTCCCCTAAGCTCTGTTCCAGGGAAATGGCAGATAAAGGAAATCCGGAACCAACCGCTATCCCGGTACATGCGGAGCCTGAAAATGTGCAAGATCTCCCAGCAGTAGTCGATGATGATCACTTAGAGGAAATCGTTCTGGATTAGAGCAAGCCTGACCAAAAAATTCTTGTGGGGTCGTCCCTCGATCCTTGCATCAAAGAAAAACTCATATCTTTTTTGCAGGAACAAGCTGATTGTTTCGCCTGGTCGCATGAAGACATGGTCGGGATCAACCCTAGCGTCATTTCCCATAAGCTTAACGTCAATCCGTCATTCAAGCCCGTCAAACAAAAGCAACGTATATGGCGAATTATCAAGATCCCCTGATTCAACTCCAATCGGAATTGAATGCGGCTCGAAGCCAGATTCAAGCCCTAATAAAAAAATGCTTCGTCAAAGTATCGCATGTATCGCATCATCCAAAGGACTCGGGGGCTCGGTACACCCTTCGCAAGCTGAAAAAATACCACATTCGATTTCAAAAGTCCTCGGAAAAAGGCGCTTATCGATTCCATGGTACGGTAATTGTGACGTCCCACTTAGAACAACTCTATATATATATACTCTAAGTATATTTTCCTCGTTTAATTATTTTTGACCCAATATATGATCGTTGATTCAAGCATCGAAAGATCATTGGTCAAAACCAACGACCACCCCTGATTTTACATTGCAGGTTCGCAAGATCATATGAATATAGGTCTTACGATTTACATCGTGAGAAACCAAAGTCTCTTCGACTTAAAAAAGCACAGGTCGTATGATTTATAGTCGTCAATAAGAGATGACTCGCATTTTTTTTATGATCGCCAGTGATGGCAAACGCAGGTTGCAATTTATAGTCGTCAATAAAAGACGACCCACATTTTTTGTGATCGCCGGTCACGAAAAACACAGGTAAAAATTCTTGGTCGCCCATAGAAGCGACTCGCATAATCGCTAGTCATGACACATGCCAAAGTGTATTGTCGTCAATAAAGACAACTTGTACATTGAATCTCATAATCACCAGTCATGGTAAGATGCATGTCAAAACACAAAAGTCGCCAATAAGAAATCCGAAATAATTGGTCGTGCGACATCCGAAATTGTCTGCGACAATGGATCCTAGTTCGTAAGCAACAGGACTCGACATTTCTGTGAAGACCGCGACATCAAGCTGACAACCTCGCCAACCAGGGGTAAGCGGTCAAGCGACACTTCAGCAAGAACATCAAAGCTAAAGTCTTTCAAGAAGGCGACTACGTTCCCCGTCGAGTGTTCCAAAGCACTCAAAAGCTCAATGTAGGTAAGCTTTCCACCAAATGGGAAGGTCCTTGTCATATCTCAGAAGTCATGGATAAAAAGGCCTATCGGCTTTCAACCCTCGGAAATCAAGATATCCCACGTAGTGGGAATGCAACGCACCTGAAAAGCCAGCGACCAACCTCTGACATTATTTTACCGCAGGATCGCACGACATTAGTTACTAAAGTCTATTATATGACTTAAGTCTCGCAGGATCGAACGATATATAAGTCTATCGTACAATCTTAACCTCGCAAGGTCGCACGACATAAGTAATCAGGTCTATGACTTGATCATTCCATCACAGGAACACATGATTCAAAGTTCATCGTATGATCAAATCACACGATCATAAGGTCTAGCGACCATCTAAGTTCTTCAACTTAGAAAAACTTCATGTTCTGAATGAATGATGTAATCGCATGCGCTTATGTTTGCTTATACGATTCAAGAATATAAAAGTCTTATGACTTAGTCGTTGTATTACAATGGATGCCCAAGTCGCACGACTTCTTGTTCATTTTTGTACTTAATGAATTTTTACAGTCGACATTACATCTGTCCATGACATGTACGAATCAGGTTCGATAGAAAGGTAAACTTTTTACCGACTATCGCTAAAACGAAACTTACAACTAGCTAAAAATGCTAGACACAACGTATCATAGGTCTCTAGCGACCGTATCGGCTGTAAACGCCAGATCAAAGGTCTTTAACGACCAAATCGGCTCGAGCGCCAGAACATATGTCTCTGAACGACCGTATCGGCTGTGAACGCCAGACCACGTCGACCGAGAACGCCAACCCGGCGACATGGACCCCTGTCTCCTCGATAGGAAAGCGTTCCCTGAAAGATGGGAGCAGATATTTCCTCGGATGAGGAAACAACGTCGTCCCGTCTAGGACACCAACAACGTCGTCCCGTCTAGGACACCATCGGCCGATGACCCGTCCCCCTTGTCGGCACACGCTGGGGACAACACCTTAGACACTAGCTTCGTCACTGTCGTCGGAAGCGCCGAACTTGCTGGTGTCGCGTACATCGCGCCAGAACGGCTGGATGACGCCCTCGCCTCTTTAGGCGTGACAACTCTCGATGAAACGTCAGCCCGCGAAGACGGTTCCTTCAGGACTACCGTTCTGGTCTTCTTTAAGATTCCTCACCCAGCTGTCGGGGCATTCTTTCTCCTTTCCCGGCCTCGAAGGGCAAGCACAACTTGCGTCACCTTCTTTGGCTGACCAAGTCAGTTTTCCTCTGATGATCTTAGAAAAAGTAACACGTCTCCGTAGCAACGCATTTTACTTTAGTGCGAGATCTGAAATTCTACTGGCTTTGAAATTCAGATATCGGGGGGCTAACTGTTTGGGTAAAAAATCACACCCTCGACCGATCTGGGAAGCACCCTCGACATAACCCATGGGCATTGATTACCCCCGACCGACAAGGATAATACCCGTTATTATCATATACCCAACATACGTTAAATAACCACGATAATTGACATATTAGATCAATAGTCATATTACATCTCATGATCGCACGTCACGTGTCGCACGTCACGCACTTTGCACATCACTAGTCCTACGTTACTAGTCCTATGTCGCCAGTTACGGCTCGTCGGTCTTACGTCAACAGTCTCCTGTCATCGGTGTTATATCACTCTGGTCCTACGACAACATTGTCCTGACATCCTGGTCCTACGACCAAATGGTCTTATATTTTGGCGATAGTCGTATGTTCCATAAGACCGACATCTGAGGATTAAGACGGTCGTACGATTATACTAACCGTTAACAGTCAAACATTAGTTTCTTTTGTTTATTAATGCAGGTCTTGACCACAAACAGAAAAGGTAGGACACTCGTTATGAACCATATATTGTATTAAGATAAGGTCCCGACAAAGACCCAGAAAATATCTGTCGTCCCTCCCGAAAGGTAAGTCGAGTGTTCATCGCGACACTCGACCTCGACGTCGCCCGCTCCGCACGACCGTCGCATAAAGACCATGCGACCTCAACCAAGCTAACACATAATATAACTGTTACGTTTGTTAAGTGGTTAATGCAGGAGTCAAAGTCATTAATGGGCAACGGCTATAACCGACGAAGTCATTAACGAGCATTTAATCCCATATTGAAGACAGCGACCGTTACAACAAGCCATCAAAGCCTTTAATGAGCTAAATAAAGAGTCTGAAGACTATAAATATCAAGCTAAATCCTCATTCCAAGGGGACCGGACACCAAATAATCACAACACACATCTAGTTATCGACATTGGTGACTGAGCTCAAGAATTCTACAGCGAACTCAAGAACAACAGAAGTAAAGAACTTTCTCTTGAAGAATTGCTCTCGACGCACGACATCCATCCTCGACCAGCAGTTTATACCTTATTTTCACACACGACGCACACTGTTTAAACACTGAAAACACTTGTACTTTACATTTCGAAGCATTTTCTTCATTTGTATTGTAACCACTGTACGATCGACACCAGTACCAAGGACATCGCCCCTGATTGGCGACCATAGTGCAGCGACGACATCCCTTATCGTCCGCAGGTTTTTTCCTCGATTGAGGTTTTTCCTGCATCATCAAATTCTTTGTCTTCTTTATTTTTACCTTCGTCGCACGTTTCGTTGAAAGGTTCCTTTTTTTAGTGGATTAAGTCCACATCGACCTTAAGTTGTACTTTGGTGCGATTTTTGGCATTAACAGTAGCAGGTACCTTTCTTGTTAACTCCATATTTGCTAAAGTGTTATTTGATTCGGGTGCAAACCGTTCGTTTGTATCGCCGACTTTTGTGTGTGATTTGAATATTGAGCCTAAGAGGCTAGAGGTTGGATTTGAAGTAGAAGTGGCCGACGATAGTCAAGTTTGGGCGAGGGAAGTTTATGAGGGGTGTAGCATAGACGTAGAAGGCCACCCCTTCCCTTTGTGGTTATACCCGATGTCTATGGGAGAGTTCGACGTAGTGGTGAGGATGAACTGGTTGGCTAGTAATAATGCCCACATTGTGTGTAATAAGAAGTTGATACGAATCTCCTTACCCGATGCCTCTAAGGCGGTTATTTATGGAGATAGGCGTGAACGTAAATCCTGCCTTATCTCTATGATGAAAGCTAGGCACTGTTTAGGGAAAGGATGTCGCGGGTTTTTAGCTTACGTGTTAGACGCTAAGGGGGAAAAGATGTAGTGTGTGAGTACCCGGAAGTATTTCCGGAGGATTTGACTGGTTTACCCCCGGATCGTCAGGTCGAGTTTAGAATCGATTTGGTACCTGGGGCGACACCAATAGCGCGAGCACCTTATCGTTTAGCGCCAGCGGAAATGAAAGAGTTGATGACGCAATTGCAAGAGTTGCTAGATAAGGGCTTTATACGCCCTAGTTCGTCGCCGTGGGGAGCACCAATACTGTTCGTGAAGAAGAAAGATAAGTCTATGCGAATGTGTATAGACTATCGGGAGTTGAACAAAGTAACCATCAATAACAAGTACCCGCTTCCAAGAATTGACGACTTATTCGATCAACTACAAGGGGCGAGCTACTTCTCGAAGATCGACTTAAGATCGGGTTACCATCAGTTGAGGGTGAAAGATGAAGATGTGCCAAAGACGACATTTCGCACAAGGTATGGACACTATGACTTCTTAGTCATGCCATTTGGTTTGACTAATGCTTCGCCGGTGTTCATGGATTTAATGAACAGAGTGTGTGGTCCATTCTTGGATAAGTGTGTGATAGTGTTCATAGACTACATTCTGGTTTATTCCAAATCTCAAGGTGAGCATGAAGAGCACCTTCGTTTCGTATTAGATTTATTGCGACGCGAGAAGCTGTATGCTAAGTTCTCGAAGTGTGAATTTTGGTTGCAAGAGGTGCAATTTTTGGGACACGCAGTGTCGGGAGAGGGCATAAAGGTGGATCCAGCCAAGATTGAGGCGATAAAAGGGTGGGAAATACCAAGGTCGCCATCTAAAGTAAGGAGCTTCCTCGGTCTGGCAGGCTACTACCGGAAGTTCATCCAAGATTTTTCTCGGATAGCAAAACCATTAACTGCGCTGACCAGGAAGGGTGTTGCATTCCAGTAGGCAGAAGCTCAGAGCGTGGATTTTGGTGAGTTGAAAGAAAGGCTGAGTAGTGCGCCAATTCTAACCTTGCCTAGCGGTTCGGAAGGGTTTGTAATTTATAGTAACACTTCTAAGCTAGGTTTAGGGTGTGTGCTAATGCAGAACGGAAAGGTGATCGCTTATGCGTCCCGTCAGTCGAAGGACCATGAGAGGAATTACCCCACCCATTGGCCGCGGTGGTCTTTGCATTGAAAATTTGGAGGCATTACCTATATGGAGCTTAGTGCCAGATTTATTCAGATCACAAGAGCCTCAAGCATTTGTTCGATCAGAAGGAGCTGAATATGCGAAAAAGACGGTGGATAGAGCTGCTGAGTGATTACGACTGCGATATACTCTATCATCCGGGTAAGGCCAACGTAGTGGCTGATGCCCTGAGTCGGAAGGATAGAAGAGAACCAACCAAAGTGGTCGTTTTTAGAATCGAAGTCGTCCCCAACCTCTTAGAGGAAGTTAAGAAATGTCAAGAGGAAGCGTTGGTTGAGGAAAACCTGAAAAAATAGCGTGTTGTTGGAGTGATGTCATCCTTGGAAGCTAACAACAATGGAATAAGATGTTTCGGGCACCGAGTGTGGGTCCCTAGATGGGGAGATCTATGGAATCGTGGGTTGGAGGAGGCCCATAAATCTCGCTATTCAGTCCATCCGGGGACCAACAAAATGTATCGAGACCTGAAAACGTTTTATTGGTGGCCGGGAATGAAGAAAGACGTCGCACATTTTGTGGAAGTGTCTGACGTGTCTGAAGGTTAAAGCTGAGCATCAAATACCTTCCGGAGAGTTGCAGTCTAATAACGCCACTTTTTGGCGTTATTTTCGGTCCTAAAACCAATGAGATTGGCCTGTGTTTAAGCAAAGAAGCGGAATTTTATGGTTTATTTAGTGGAATGTGCAGGTTCTTTAACAGGTAGTAATTTTCGAGAAAAGAAGCTAAAAAGATCCCAAAAAGACCCAAAACGAAGCCCAACGGAAGCCCGAGATCCAAGCCCAAGACCCGCGCCCGAACCATGACCCGAACCGCGAACCAAAAACCAACCCACGCAGCTTCTGGAAAGTGCGCGACTTTCCACGCGACTTGCAAGTCGCGTGGAAGGCCGTGTATCCCTCTGGTTCACGAATTTCAGCTTTATTATTCCAACTTTAGGTCATTATTCAGCACACGACGAACAGCAGCAGTCCAGAGGCGATTTTGGGAGATATTTTACATCTTTTGGAGCCACGAGAGAGGATCAATCGAGGAGGAAGTCACGACGCGACACGGATTAGAGTCGGGAGAAGGGAGTTTATCACTACATCTTTCACCTTCACGTTATCATGTTTACATACAGTTTTCATCCCCTTTTCTTGAGTTTTTGTCCCCCAACATCATGAACTAATCTTTAGATGTTGGGGGTTGGAATGAATTCGATTTAAGCATATGAACATGTAACTTGAGACTTTTATCAGTTTTTCCTATATTAATGAAGCATGTGATTTGGATTTTAATGCTTTTGTGAATTTGGCCAATTTACAATTGATTTGTTGTTTCTAATTAAGTTCGAGAGAATTAATTGTAACTAGAACTAGGAATCGCATGCCTAAGGTGAGAAAGGTGATAGAGATATACCGAGTAAGCCTTAGTCCCGTTAAAATCTTGAGCTTAATGTAATTTGAATTCCATAGGTGAGATCGAGAGATAAACTTGTGCTTTTCAAGATAAAACCCGTAATTGCTCGAAAGAGAACAACGATGTTTTTTACAAGATTGGGTATTCATTAATCGGAACAACTGGTAACTGTTTTGAGTCAATTGTTTGTATGTGAAAGTCTTAGGATTTCCAACCCTCAACTGTTTCTCTATCTGAAGTTCTTAAACTGTTTACTGTTTCCGTGTTTGATTTAGTTTTGTTTGCAATTAGTAATTATAAACCAACCAACTCAACTTGCGATCGTTCAGTTAATAGTTTTTATAGTAATTGTGATACTTAGTTCCTAGTTCCCCGTGATTCGATACTCGTACTTTCTAGTACTATTACTTGACTTCGACCCGTACACTTGCGGTGAGATTTAGGGGGGTGATACCCGCCTATCACAGTCCCTAGAGATACCAGTGTCCAAGTGGGACGACATCTCAATGTATTTCGTCACAAAGTTGCCAAGGACCCCTAAGGGTCATGACACCATCTGGGTAAAAGTAGACCGCCTGGCGAAGTCAGCCCATTTTCTACCCATCCGAGAAACCGATCCGTTGGATGTAACACCCCAAAACAGGGGTTAACAAAAACTTCCATAAAACGGAAGAGTGGTACACATTACTTAAGTAAAAGTATACCTAAATAACATTACATAATCATTAATACAAAGATTTAGTTAATCATAACTACTATTGGACCACTAGCTTATTTGATCACTACTATAGATATCAAATATCCAAAGGATGCCGGAAAGTTGTATCATCAATCTTCCAATCTTTATCTCTCTAACAATGATCCCATGCTCACAACCCCGTTCTAGACCTTCTTGTGTCCGGAACCACTAAAATCTGTAATACATAAAACACATAACAAGTGTTAGGCTTTTAAAGCCTAAGTGAGATTTACACATAGCACATAGAGCATAATCATAGCATGTAGGAATAACAATTCGATACATTCACAAATTGGATTCCATGGAGAAGGTCCATATCGCTACCCGGTTACATCATAATCGAAGATATACCTTGATTGATACCCCACGGTATTGTCACAAGGTATAACACAACGGAAAACCCCACGGTATCCGAAGGTATGAACAAAATACATTTACCCCACGGTATGTATGATTATATCCTCCAATGCCTACTAGGTGCTCCTCCAATTATGTGAATACCAAATATGTTAATCCAAGTAATATTCAAAGCATATTAAGCACTTAACAATGGTCCAACCATTTATCATAATCTATACTACTTCCATGTAGTTCACATACATCCATATGTAATAAATCATATTCTAGATAATATCAAGCATATTTAACACATAACAATGGTCCAACCATTTAACATGATCAATACTACTTCCATGTAGTTCATATACAACCATATGTATCAAATCATATTCTATATGATATCAATAATAAACATCCATGTTTACAATTCAATAATAAGTCCATTTTGACCATTAAGCCATCAATTCATCATTAAGACATCTATTAAGTCATCATCTCAATATCACATACTTTGGATATATAATCCAACCAAACTCTTAACATCAACATTTATTATGGCATACAAAGTAATAAACACAATTAAGCCACATAAACTTACTTGAACTCCTCTTGTTTCCCTCTTAACCATTAAGAGCATTTATTCAAGATTTCCCATTAGCTATACCAAAAATCAAGATGAGGAATAGTATGTAAATGTAATACAAACAATTAATTACAAGTTACTCACCTCAAATCTTCAATTGCTAACACTCAAACTTGAATACTTGAACCTAATTGCTCCAAGAAGAAGAATGAAGATGAAATGCCCTAATTCAAGTTTAAATGGGTAAGATTCATTTACTAGATGCTTGATTTAGATTTGGATTGATAGAAATGGATTTACCTTAGGTTTAAATGAAGAAATCGTCTGAAGAGTGAAGAGCAGCAGAAATTCTAATTTGAGAGGATGAATGAATGACTAAGGATAAAAAGGTGGGTTTAACCCCCTTTTGGCACGTCAGGTGCTCGGCGCCGATCACCCGCGCCGATGCATTGGCGCCACACCATCGGCGCCGGCTTCTGTTTGCCAATCAATCCAACTTCCACTAATTTAGCCGTAACTTCTTCGTTAGAACTCCGTTTTTGCTCCGGAAAGAACCGTTGGACTCGTATTCAAATTACCCATCCAACTAATCCATAAAATCTAATATTTAACTTTATTATCTATTTTTCATTTATTTCCTTAAGGAATAAACTTACTGATTTCTATCGGAAGTTATCAAATAACAAGTGACAATCACCGAAATTACTTAGGAAATCAATTATAATCTAAGAAGTCAAAATATAAAGAAATATTAGGAATATTATTACTTACTAGGATTTTCCGGGTGTTACAATTCTCCCAACCGTAAAACGATTTCGTCCTCGAAATCTATATTCTTTACAACCCAAAGTCAACCGACTCACTGTCGACCAAAATTCAACAATTCCTAACGGGAATCTAAATTCCATCTACACGGTCTATAAAGACAATTCCTCGAATAATTGTTTATTAACAAAGTCCCTACACATACGTTGTACTTATGTACGGATAAATGTTCCAACCATAAAGAAACTCCCAACCATACGACTTCAGTCGTCTCCCAACCTTAAAATGTTCTATACATCTTGATTTCAGTTTCAAAATCTACATCAATTTAAGGTTCAATTAATACTGAGACCAACCGAATCTCTAATTTCAATTGTCCCTATCGTTAACGGCCATTCATATCCAAAGAGCTCTAATAGACTCCAAAATCCATCTCGAATAATTAATCATCAAACGGACAGGTTCACTAATCATACACAAAGATTAGTTCACTAAAACCACTCATCACAAATGAGTATCTTAAGGTTACTACAACCATCACCATCATTCTTTTTAAAATCGGCTACAATTCCCCGATTACACTAAAGGTGTTTGATCTTAAGCCCAAAAGTTGACACCTAATTATCACCAACCGTTGCACTCTAACCAAACCCACACATGAATTCCAATCACTAATAAAAATTTAAAAGGAACAAGGATTCATCTTTCATATTTCCTGAACCTTACTTCTTTCCTCATTAACCGCTCCCCAACTTAGATTTGTAAACCTCCTTAAAGTAACCGTTTATCATTAAACCTTTATCCGACTATTGCTTGGTCTTCAATACCGTCGTCATCCACATCTCAATCTCCAGATCTCAAAATAACATTAACATATACTGCTTGAAAATCCATACTCACTTTAAATTGAGCATACTCACCACTTTTGAATACTTCTATATCTACGACACCCATCACTACATCTATGACCCACACGTTTCTTCAGTATAAAGTACTACCACTCCCTCACATCAATATCGTACTACGCGACCATATTGCAACCAAGCACTAAAATATTTTATATCAAAGGTGATAATTCCGTTGAACCTGTAGTATAACTACATTCTTAGGTTTGACCTTTCTATCATTACTTCCTACGTTAGCATGAAGTACTATCCTCCAATCATTATTTGTCTCTTTCCCCCAACTTTTCCACATACCGATAACACTTTCTCATCTTTATTAAACTTCCTATGATTCAAAATCATAAACTTATTTAGCGACTCACACAACCAAATTCACTTTGGATAAACTCATACTACCGCTCGACATTCTATTCCAATAATAGCCAAATCACTACACCATCTTACAACCACATATTCCAACAGCTTTATTGACAACTAGCACTATTCATCTGGAATCCCCGAATAGACTTTCATCTAATGTCCCCTCTTTATCACTTATTATTACTTCTTTGTGACTCCAAACCATTATATATACAGTGCACACTACATCACAAATCGACATAGTCCATACTCTTACTATGTTCGTGCCTGTTTCTTCATTATATATAAACCATCTATATCATAAGTAGAATGTTCATCTACAACAATAGTCTTTCACTATCCTAACACCCCTCCACAAGGTGATCCTTCAACTTTTAATCTTCCGATTCTAACTTGACATTCATACATGATCTCAAAAGAAGAAATTAATGTATTCACATTACGTAAACTTTAATTATAATACAATTCATGTAATTCCAACCCTCAAGCCTATGTCAAGTTAATTTAAACCGACGAATACCCTTAAGACTCAACCGAATCTAAAACCAAGCCATCCTCTCAAAGGGTCTATTGATCATTTATCAATTATCAACTCATGAAATTTAAAATACATCTAATCCCACATCATGCAACACACGCCTCGAGACATGATAATCTCACGACCCCTTCATTGCTACTTTCCCAATGAAGTCAATTCATATATGTATCTATATGTACACGTATATACATCTCTATATACTTCACAATATATATATATATATATATTATTTTGCCAAAGTTCACTAGTCTCAAAGGTACTAAAATACAAGATCATCAAACCGTCCTCACACATAAGACCAATAGTTAAACCGACACTTATTAAAATGCGATTAAACATATAACACACCATAATTATTGTACAACTACAATAAACTTCTAAAAGCGTATTTCGACCACCTAACTTCCACTTATGTAATAATTTAACCAAAACCTTTTTCCACTCGTGATTTATTCGCTTTGCGCATACCCTCTGCATAACAGCATGCCGGTACCGCTCATAATTTAGTTCTGCCCGCACAAGCATATGCGGGACACACCCAGACCGCACCCTGTGACAGGCAAAAGGCCTCATACATCTTACACAACTGCCGACTTCAATGTCAATAGTCGACCTATCGATACTTCTTTAATCTATTCATTAATAAGGACTGAACTTAATCCTTTCGACAATACATAATACAATTTACATCTCATCGTCTTCATTTCAAACTTATTCGTGCAATACTAATATCACAAGATCACCATAAATTCTTATTTAACGTCGAGAGTATTTCCTTACTGTCTCACCATACTACTCATAGCAATTTGCTAATTCCATCTCCTTGATTACTACTAATCCTTCCTCCGGACACTACTGTCCCTTGCCAACTGTATTTCTAGTTACCAAACAAAGGTATAGACCTTCTTACAATTGACACTAAAGTCCACTTTCAACTTTCCCATTGTTCACCTTTCTCTTGAACACAATTTCCAAATCTACAAACATTCTCCCATGATTTATCTAATACCTCTCCAATCTCAGAGTTCTTTCTTAGCTTATAGCAATACTTTACGACTTAATTCGTTCATAACCTTCATACATAACAATGTATTAAATGTCTTATTTCGCACATTTCCTCCTTTTAAAGAACAACACTTGGAGCAACTTGGGTACACATGACCCCAAGATTCTTATAACTTTAGTGTACCGCTCAACGATCACGAGAATCAATTACATACCACTTTCCGCAAAACTTAATCTTTTTCAACCAAAACGATATTGTTATGACCGTAGTATATTTAATGAAAATCTTTTCATACGACAAAAGTTGCAAGAAATTACCGACACAAAGTAAGCTAGTCGGTTCTCACACTCATCTTTATTTAACTTTTCTTGTAAAGTATAATGTATTTTGCAAATTACTAAACTCAAAATTTGACTGCGCGACGTAAATGGTATTACCTCTTTCTTTTAATACCCACGTATACCTACTGACTCATCATCGACTAAATTGTTATTTATGCATTTGTTTTGAAATCACAAAAACCCATGTAACACTCACCCGAGAACACTATGCATAAAACTCTACTTGTAATTGAAGGCTATTCACTCAAACAAGGTCTATCATTTAACTCTCGCAACTTATCATTGACGCCCTATTTTTCAACCAGTGGTTACCCTCTCAACCTTCTAACACTTGATATACATGCCTTCCAAGGCTCACTTACTCAACCATTTCATACTATTCCCATCTTGATCAAAACATCTTACATTCTATCTCCACACATTTAATCCACTTACTTAAGGTTGTCTCGGCGGACTTTCATGAGTCCCACCAGTTCCAAGTTGTCTTTCCAATCCTCAATCATTTACCGATCTGTCCTCCAAAGAATTGAAAGACCTTGGTATTGTTTTTACCATCACTACGCTATCGAACAAAAGTTAACCCTGAAAAATGGTTATATAAATATAAACACACGAAACGTACCTTACCGATCATTAGTCACTGGAACAATTTAGAAACAAGTATACTTATGTAACAATATATTCATAATAACAGTAGCTAATTGCGATTATGAATGTATCATACATGAGAATCCTCATTACCGTCGTTACCGTACTAATTTCACGTATTTCTGTCGACCCTAAGGCCATCCCGTCTTAATAATTCTACCCACTCTCACAATTCATAACTTAATTCATCTCAGCTTTAGTCTAAGTATTTCCTCATCATACTTAGTTCACTTAAACTAAAGCTCTGATACCAACTTGTAACACCCCAAAACAGGGGTTAACAAAAACTTCCATAAAACGGAAGAGTGGTACACATTACTTAAGTAAAAGTATACCTAAATAACATTACATAATCATTAATACAAAGATTTAGTTAATCATAACTACTATTGGACCACTAGCTTATTTGATCACTACTATAGATATCAAATATCCAAAGGATGCCGGAAAGTTGTATCATCAATCTTCCAATCTTTATCTCTCTAACAATGATCCCATGCTCACAACCCCGTTCTAGACCTTCTTGTGTCCGGAACCACTAAAATCTGTAATACATAAAACACATAACAAGTGTTAGGCTTTTAAAGCCTAAGTGAGATTTACACATAGCACATAGAGCATAATCATAGCATGTAGGAATAACAATTCGATACATTCACAAATTGGATTCCATGGAGAAGGTCCATATCGCTACCCGATTACATCATAATCGAAGATATACCTTGATTGATACCCCACGGTATTGTCACAAGGCATAACACAACGGAAAACCCCACGGTATCCGAAGGTATGAACAAAATACATTTACCCCACGGTATGTATGATTATATCCTCCAATGCCTACTAGGTGCTCCTCCAATTATGTGAATACCAAATATGTTAATCCAAGTAATATTCAAAGCATATTAAGCACTTAACAATGGTCCAACCATTTATCATAATCTATACTACTTCCATGTAGTTCACATACATCCATATGTAATAAATCATATTCTAGATAATATCAAGCATATTTAACACATAACAATGGTCCAACCATTTAACATGATCAATACTACTTCCATGTAGTTCATATACAACCATATGTATCAAATCATATTCTATATGATATCAATAATAAACATCCATGTTTACAATTCAATAATAAGTCCATTTTGACCATTAAGCCATCAATTCATCATTAAGACATCTATTAAGTCATCATCTCAATATCACATACTTTGGATATATAATCCAACCAAACTCTTAACATCAACATTTATTATGGCATACAAAGTAATAAACACAATTAAGCCACATAAACTTACTTGAACTCCTCTTGTTTCCCTCTTAACCATTAAGAGCATTTATTCAAGATTTCCCATTAGCTATACCAAAAATCAAGATGAGGAATAGTATGTAAATGTAATACAAACAATTAATTACAAGTTACTCACCTCAAATCTTCAATTGCTAACACTCAAACTTGAATACTTGAACCTAATTGCTCCAAGAAGAAGAATGAAGATGAAATGCCCTAATTCAAGTTTAAATGGGTAAGATTCATTTACTAGATGCTTGATTTAGATTTGGATTGATAGAAATGGATTTACCTTAGGTTTAAATGAAGAAATCGTCTGAAGAGTGAAGAGCAGCAGAAATTCTAATTTGAGAGGATAAATGAATGACTAAGGATAAAGAGGTGGGTTTAACCCCCTTTTGGCACGTCAGGTGCTCGGCGCCGATCACCCGCACCGATGCATCGGCGCCACACCATCGGCGCCGGCTTCTGTTTGCCAATCAATCCAACTTCCACTAATTTAGCCGTAACTTCTTCGTTAGAACTCCGTTTTTGCTCCGGAAAGAACCGTTGGACTCGTATTCAAATTACCCATCCAACTAATCCATAAAATCTAATATTTAACTTTATTATCTATTTTTCATTTATTTCCTTAAGGAATAAACTTACTGATTTCTATCGGAAGTTATCAAATAACAAGTGACAATCACCGAAATTACTTAGGAAATCAATTATAATCTAAGAAGTCAAAATATAAAGAAATATTAGGACTATTATTACTTACTAGGATTTTCCGGGTGTTACATTGGAGAAGTTAGCAAGGTTGTATATTAATGAAATTGTCTCAAAGCATGGTGTACCGCGATCTGTAGTGTCTGATCGAGACAGTCGTTTCACGTCGTCGTTTTGGCGGAGTTTCCAAAGAGAACTAGGTACGCAGCTTAAGATGAGTACCGCTTACCATCCACAAACGGACGGGCAGAGCGAGAGAACCATTCAAACATTGGAGGACATGCTTAGGGCATGTGTGATTGAATTTAAGGGTTCGTGGGAAACTCACCTACCTGTAATCGAATTCTCGTACAATAACAGTTACCACGCTAGCCTGCAAGCACCACCCTTTGAGGCGTTGTACGGGCGAAAATGTAGAACCCCCTTGTATTGGACCGAGGTAGGGGAAAGACAGCTAGCGGCTTCAGAGATTGTTCAGTTAGTAACAGATAAGATCAACCAGATTCAGGAGAGATTGAAGGTAGCCCAGGACTGTTAGAAATTGTACACCAACAAGAGGAGGAAACCGATTGAATTTCAAGTAGGAGACAACGTCATGCTTAAGGTCTCGCCTTGGAAGGGCGTGGTTCGGTTCGGAAAGAAGGGAAAGTTGAGACCCATATATGTCGGGCCATTTGCCATCACCGAGCGTGTGGGCGAAGTGGCATATAAGTTGGAGTTGCCCGAGGAACTTCGGGGAGTTCACCCTACTTTTCATGTGTCTAATCTAAGAAAATGCTTGGCGGAGACAACTATGGAGGTACCCCTTAAAGATATACGGGTGGACGAAAAGCTAAACTTCATTGAGGAACCCTTGGCTATAATAGATCGTAAGGTCAAAAATCTAAGGAACAAAGAGACAGTTTTAGTAAAGATTCAATGGCAATACCACAAAGGTCAAGAGGCAACTTGGCAGTTAGAATCGGACATGAGGTCCCGATACCCCCACTTGTTCAAGGATGGAATTCCGGGGATGGAATTCTTTTGAGGGGTGGATGTTGTAATAATCCGTTCCACATGTGTTAATAAAAGGAAATTTGGTGGTAAACGTGAGAAAAGAAGAAGTATGGGGGAAAAGTGAAAAAAGTATAAAAAGGGGTCAAAACCAGGAGCAGCATTGATTGGGAGAGTGGAGGATTGGAAACCAGGAGCAAAGGAGGTGCATCCAAATCAGTTCAACAAGGTAATATTCTACCCTTAAACTCTTCTCTATTGGAACTTCTAGAGTTGATTTGAGAATTTATGTTCTCTTATGGATGTGATGAGAGTACTCTGCATAGGAAGTATACTCTTAATCAGTCAAGAAATGGATTAGAAATGGCAAGTTAATCTAATTGGACTTAAATCAACTTCAGTTTTTTATTTAATCGTGTGATTGGTTTGATTATCTTAATCCTTGATAAAGAGCTCAGTTAGCCATCGAGTTCCGGACAAGTTGTCTGGAAGAGTATCCGGAATAGGTGGGAGTCCGGGAGTGTTATCCGGAGTAAATGGAGTATTCCGGAAAGTACCGAAAGTCGGACAGTAGTCCGGAACTTCCCGGAATCCGGATGATACCGGATCATGACATCCAGATTTGGTAGCGGAATCCGGACCCTTCCGGAAAACGTCGGAATCCGGAAACCGATGGATGATATCCGGACTCTTGGGTCCGGATGGCTGTTTTGAGTTTTGGTGAGTGTTTTTAGCATGAGACGTTGGAAATTACTTCGTAAGATCAAGGATTTGTAGTTGAGAAAATTGTAGGAGCGACCCTCACTATTTCTCGAGATTTATAAATGCTAGGTGTGCAGTTCTAAGTGTGGTGACTTCAATTGGAGAAGTTTTGTGGACACCAGGTGAGTCTCGCTATCCCGATAACTCAACTAATTGTATTTATGTATGCAAACACTGATTAAAACGTATGCTTTACTTATCACTATTGAACATGCATGGTGGTATGATTTTAAATGTGTGAATACTTGTGCGTGGCATGCGATGGCTTATGTGTGAAAATGGGGGGGGGGGGGGGGTCCCATAAAGAATGAAATATATATGAATTTGTTTCATATAATGTACTAAGGGCGGTGTGTGGCCTAACACACTGTCACGGGTGTGTGTGACCATAACGTGTGCCATCAACATGTATAACTGTGTGCATATTATGTTAAAGGTGGGTTCATTTACATTCTTGTTTTACATTTTGTAATGTATGAAATGTGGTTTTTGGTGTGCTCTTGAGGGAACTTACTAGACCTCATGGTCTAACCCTCGCTTTTTCAAAACTAAACCCTTTTTAGGTAAACAATTAGATAAGGGTAAGGGCAAGATGTGAGCTCGCAGAATGGCATCTCGAGGAGCATAGCCCAGAGGGATTTTTGTTAGATGTTCAGACAGTTATAGCTATAGTTTTCTTATTCTCAGTTGTAATCCGGTTGTTTTTCGCAAACCGTTGAATTTAGTTTTGTAACACAAGAATTTTGTGGGCCATTTTGGCATTGCTTATTTATGTTCGAGGGATTGCTTTGTTTGGCTTGTCTTTTGAGGTGGGTTGTTACAAGGGGGTTGTGTCCCATTGACCATGGAATCAGAGATCTGGACGTGGAGTCAAAGATCTAGACCTTATATCCAAACTTGTGGTTTCCAGACTTAGAGTCAAATTTCAGACTTGGACTCAAACTTCGGATTTGACACCCTAATTCGGTTGTTACTGCTCCTCGATCCTATCCATTAGCAGTTATTACCATCTAACCACCCATAATTGTCGATCTCTCATATAAATACATAAAATGCGATCTGATGAATATACATACATACACGCAAATATATATATAGGGTCCCCTTCTTTTGTTAACCGTCCATTCAGTGTTAACCGTGTTAAATTTTTTGGACCAATAGAAATGAGAAATTTTTGGTTTTAGTAGCAGTAGGTCGAATTGTTTAGGGGTAATATAGGGTTTTTAATATATTAATTATTTTGGGTATATTTAGTTTCCTAATGTCACGCCTAGATATTTTCGGTAGCTGTTAGTATAATATTTTTTTAAAGATTAATGTTAATCTCCATATTCTTCTTTCTTAATCGTATATCATCTGTTGATGATGTTCAATTTTATTTTATTTAAAACATATCTCAGAAAATGCATATATGCAAATATACATAATACATATCTCACAAAAATGCATATATGCAAATATACATAGTACATATCTCACAAAAATGCACATATGCATATACATATACTACATATCTCACAGAATGCATATATGCACATATAGTCGTATGCATATATGAACACAAAATGCATATATGCACATATACATAGTACATATCTCACAAAATGCATATATGCACATATGGTCGTATGCATATACGAACAGAAAATGCATACATGCACCTATACATAGTACATATCTCGCAAAATGCATATATGCACATATGGCAATGTGCATATATGAACACAAAATGAATATATGCACATTTTCCGTATCGGAAGAATCGAAACACAAAATGCATATATACACATATATATAATGGAGAACTTTGTGGAACACCATTGACATAATGTCAGAGGGCTGCAGGTTCTTCTACCTCCACAATCATCATCATAACGGTGGTGGTGGCAACAACAGTTGTTGCGGTTATTTTTGCTATCGTAATCCTAAGCCGCCACCGAAACCGCCGCCACCACCACCATCAGCTAGGTCAGCTAGGTCCGGTAGCAGGTAGTGTTCATCAAGAACATTATGAATCACAATATATAAACCTTAGATTTTAAGGTTTTTACCTCGGTTTATACCATTTCCGCCTTCAATCTTTGCCATCATTTTGCTTGATTTGAGTATTCACTGACGAACAATACCATATCGATTTCACGAGTTGGTGATTGAGAATTTAATCGAAAGATTTCACGAATGCATCAATTTCAGAATTGATAACTTTCCGTTTCAAACGACCAGGATATGAATTATTTATTTTGTTTCCTAATATGACTCTACTAGTCATTTTACCTTTATACCCTTGTTCACATATGAAGGAGATACAAGGCACGATTTGACTACCTTATTTAATTTCAATACCCTGAATTATTAGAAGCCATTGATTAAAATAATTGATGGTTGAGATTGGTTAACACGGTTAACACAAAATGAATGGTTAACAAAAGAAGGGCAATATATATATATATATAGAGGACGACTATTATGAAACCATCTAAAAAGGTTGAAACCAATGAAACCTATGATCTAACCATTGATTAAAAATAGATGGCTAGGATTAATTCCTACATTTTTTATTAATTTTCAAATTTAATACAATTAAACATTCCATTTTTTAGGCGGTAAAGGGTATTTTGGTCAAATCTGATTCTCCAGAATCTGCCAGATTTTGGCAACCCATATTCATTTTGATCTTGGTCCGATTTTCACTCCCTACTCACGATTCGGTTTCCGCAAAATATGATATAACTTTCAAACACAGTTTATGCAACCCCATTCAAACGAAAAATGGGTGACAGATTCAGAGGTTGGTTTGCAGACTCTAAACAAATCGATGTTGTTTCCTCTCTATAATCTGTGATCAGAAACTGGTTAGGGTTTTATTTTGAATCTTGTTAATAATCAACAGGTGGAAGAAGAAGCGAGCGAATAAAGATGAAGTACTCTTTCTCTCGATTCCGCAACACTGCTGGAGAACCGATTCTCATAGATTTTGACGATTCAATTGAAGAATTGGCACTTCCAGTGGAAAATACTCAGGCCCCAAAAAAAGAAACCGAACCGACAGAAGTTGATGCAAATGTCGTTCAATCACAAGAAATCGAAGTCTGGTTTGATCTCGACAGCGAAAATCCCATTCACTTCCCAAACAACAATAACGATTATCAACATCCTGCTGCTAGTCCAGTCCGAGAAACTGTTTTCAATCAACATGCAGGAGAAGACGGATGTACAAAATGATATATTTTTTAGGGTTTTCTTAATGTTGTTGGGTGATTTGGGAAAATGGAGGAGTTAAAATTTAATCCACATTCACAATCGTAGAACTTACTTGTTGTGAATCTGTTTTGATGTTTTTGTGAATCCCTTGAATTAAAATACAACCATACATATGGAAAAAAAATTAAGAATTATTGATAGACAAATATCAATTCATGAATCTAAAATCATGAACCTACATTCATGAATAAAAAATCATGAATATATGATGCTTATTACATTTACACTAACAATGATTGCCAAAGCTTATGCGTAAATTGATACCCCTGTGTAGATGAATTGTGTTTTAAAACCTGTGTAAATTTTAGTGGCTGTAGATTTATTTGTTAGAACATGTGTAAACAGGAAGGTGTATTCATGAATTGGAATTCATGATTACATTAAAAGTGAATATGAATTCATGATTAAATTTCTAAACTCTTTTCATATGAGAGCCTCAAGTATGATGCCTATTATTGGTAAAATAAGTATCACTTATACCAAAATACACATTCAGTTGTTTAAAGGTTTGAATGAACATTAAAGTTATACCCAAAAATTGAAAATCATGATTGATGTTACATACCAATTCCAAAAACAGATTTTGGTATATACTGATCAATTAACAAAATTTGGGGCCAGAATCTGATATCCTTAAATAATGATTTTTTGATTCTTCTAACTTAGATATGACATGTTTGATATTTCGCAAGCACAACATACCAAAGGAAGCCACACGTATTCAAACGGCTGAATCTGTTGGAAGTAAGATAACCGGAGGTAAGAATGATTTGTTAACACATTTAAGCTTTTGTGGATATTGGAAAACATTCTTTCCAACTATTTCTAATATATGTGCAGACAAAAACAAGAATGTCAAGAAAGAACAACCTGAGAATATCAAAAAAGCAGAATCGTGCATAAAGAAAAATGAAGGTATAACCTTTTTAATCTGCAAATTACTTTAAGCAATCATTAACAACTACTAACACACAACCTTTACTCCTTGTAGCCGCCATTAACGTGGACGATGATTTTCAGACACCATTGGTGATTAATGTTGAAAGTTCATCGCGATGTACAAGAAGTGCTACCAGAAGAAGAAGTAATAATGCTACATCAAAGGCGGATAAACTATCCAGTGTTGATAAAGGGGAAGGGAGTTGCATTAGATCCTGAAGATACGAAAACCCATCACAACGAGAAAAAAAGACGAAGAAGCACAGCAGAATCCAGCGGTTCAACGCGGAAAAGACCAAACTTTGCAAATTTACGAACAAGAACATCACCAAGAACGCTCCATGAAACAATCATCGGTTTGTCATCTAGTCAGAAAGAGGCGGTAAAGAATGTTGGATTGGGGTGCTTACTGGAAATGGATCTAGATGGCGTATTCTTTTTATACAATTAAGGCTGGTTGCATATTCATGGTTTTGAAATCAGTTGGTGATCTGTTTGCAAATTGTATTCATAGCTGTCATTTTGGGTTTTTTAATGATGTTTATTAATCATGGATCATGTTTTTTACAATTAAGGCTGATTGCAAATTCATGGTTTTGAAATCAGTTGGTGGTCTGTTTGCAAATTGTATTCGTGGTTTTCATTTTGAGGTTTTTTTAAGGTATTTTTTTACGGGAGGGGTGATAATTTCCTGACACATACCACCATTCAGAAATAAATTCTTGCCATCTGATTAGGGTTCTATGTCTTTGTGAATGTACATTCTTAATTGCCTATTTATCGATCAGTTTAGGGTCATATGATTCCATGGTTTAAAGTTTTATGATTTCAGTTGTTATGTTTGATAAAAATCTTGGTCTTGCTTAAATATACGACGAATAATTAATTACAGAGTCATAATAAAAAATAATACAAACTCTATACTAATCCACGATCCCACGATTATAGGAGATGATCTTGAAAATGCTTCATAACAATATATTTGGATTTTGTAGAACAAAATTTAAAGTTTCATGAAATCACGTATACCATTTAAAAGGATAACTACAATCTACACCATGAATATAGGATGTCAAAATCTAAATTAATTGCAAAATATTAAAAAAAGGAAACGATCACCATAAATTGTCAGTTACATGATTTTGGCAAGTGATAAAAACAAATCAGAATTTAAAAACAAATAATTCTACATATAAGAAATTCCAAAATTACCCTTTTGAATTAAAGGAACACTTAAATGATATTAAAAACCAATCAATTTGGATCAACGATCAAGATCAGGGTTGTAAAGGTTTCAACCTTTTTAAGGGTTGCAAAATAGTCGCCCTCTATATATATATATATATATATAGAGAGAGAGAGAGAGAGGGATGTGGGTTCAAACGAGAACACTAACTATTTACAAGAATACGAGAACGGCCGCCCATATACAAAATCACATGTGATTTTGTACTGCCTGGACACGCGCGGCCTAGGCCGTGGCTTACAGGTCGCGTGGCAAGCCGCGCGATCACATGTGATTTTGTACGTGAATCACATGTGATTTTGTACATGGGCGGCAAGTCGCGCGATCAGGTGTGAATCACATGTGATTTTGTACATGGACGGCCGTTCTCGTATTCTCGTAAATAGTTAGCGTTCTCGTTTGAACCTTTCTCTCTCTCTCTCTCTCTATATATATATATATATTATTTTGTGTATGAAAATTCTGGATTATCCTAATTCTGATTTCGTGTAACTCAACTCAAGGTATCGGAGGGTCGAAATATAGTATCTGGACATGGATCGCTTATTCACGATCCATAATTTATGCAAGTATTGTTAACCACAACCTTGATTTCCCAACATTGGAATACGTTGTGACATTTTAACAATATAACCTAATTAAGTCTGATTAGAAAATTCTCAACACAATCCAACGTGTTAAAAAGTATAACTTAACCCATCTTTGCAACTTAGTTGGTTGGATTTGTGGGTTAATACTTGATTGATAAATAAATAAGCAATATTTTACTTTACGAATTAAAAGACGGGAAAAACTCTTCTAAAAGTCTCGAAAAAACTATTAAGAGGTCATTTATCAAACACTTACGAAGTATGTGCTTACGAGTAAGAGTTACCACCTTTATTTACCTCATCGGTTAATATTCTCGGCATCAAATGAATTGTTGGTAAACATCTCTTACCCTGTAAGCGTTAATAGGGTGGTAGAAGCGTTAATAGGGTAAGAGTCTTATACCCTACTTAGTAAGTAAGATTCTTGGTTCTTGTTATGCCTTTTACCGGGTAAGATTCTCGATTCTTGTCATGCTCACCCGATAAGGCAAGTCACACCTGATAAACATTTGGTAAATGACCCTAAATCTCTAACATAAACTTACCCAACTAAATATCACAATCATCTAAATATATACTTAAAATATTACAATCAAATGCTTAAATATAAAGAGAATATATCAAATAATCAATCATTTTCCAGATTACATAAAGCTTACGAAAGTAACAGGGGGAATTTGCAAGCTTTTCAAAATTTGCAGAGCTAAACCAAGTTGGGTCTTCGAAAATCCCAAGAGCTAAAGTTGTTTATGAATATGTAGGTGTTGTTTGGTTCATATAATCCATATGATTTCAAGGGAATTTTTGGAATGGTCAATTCCATTGACCAAATCCCCACCCACCCCCACCGCCACCGAAAGCAACACGATACTACCCTCTTTTCCACATCCACAATCCCAACCCCCATCATATAATATTATTGTTTTATTATATTTATAATCTAAGAAAAAAACATATGAAAATGTACTAAAGAGGTATTTTGGTCATTTATTGTTATTTCATTCCAATTTTGAGAGTACATTTGTAATGCCCTAAAAATTAGAGTAAACAAAAACTTCCATAAAACGAAAGACTAATATAAATTGTCACAGCATGAGTCTCCCAAAAAGGGGGGTTAATGCACAACTATTTAATTACAAGTTTTTAATATAACGGAAAGATAAATGACAACCAACTAATCTAATTTCTAAACAGAAATAAGATTACAAAAGGGGTGTCGCCCCACTTCCAACAATAAGTCATCCATAAATAGGTGTCCCAAAAGAATGCATCCCCAAGCTCACACTAAACCCGACTGGGCCTTCTTAGAGGCAGTGCCGCTAGAACCTGAGATACACGTCGACACCAAACAAGTGTTAGGCCAAAAAGCCTAGTGAGTTTGAACAAGCAATAACATTTTATATGAAGCATGTATGACAATTATCCAAGAAATAATTTCACAGTTGGAGTCAATGGGGGAGACCCATGGCACCAATCAAATTCCACCCAAATAGTCGATATACCTAAGTGTCAAGCTACCATGAGCGACACCAAACGACCCGCCACATCCGAGGACAACAACCATGGCATTACCCTGAATGGCGGAGATCTAGGTACATACCAATACGGTGGCACCCAAGACTATATCCTTCTAGTGTATACTTGACTTGGTTCGTCTAACAGTACAAACAAGCCATAAGGTACTTTAATCCATGTGAAGTGTACATCATACCATAATGGGCAATTCATGATCCAACACCACATGCTTTATAATTAGAATCTCATTTTGGAATCCAATAGTCACATTTTGGCAATTTAGGCATACATCACCATAAATAAGGGATCAAGCAACCAACTTCATGATTTGAGACTCAAGAACACAAAACCAAGAATCCAATGTTACTTCTAAGTAAATATGCATTTAGGGAGTCAAATCCCTATTGGGTTAAAACCACAATTTTTACAAATACTTTCATGAAGGAACTAAATGCTTACATATATATATATATATATATATATGTATATATATACGAACCTCTTATTGTAGTTCCTCATATAACAGGTAGAACATTTCCAACAAGTAAGTTCATCAAATAAGGAAAACTTGGATATTTAGGTCAAAATGGAAGGTTATGCCAAAAGATGGAAATTAAAAGCAAGTAATCATGCAGAGACATGTATCTAGTTTAACAAAGGAGGTTTAGAAACTCACAATCTAGGTTTTTGATAAAAAAAAACTAGAAAGTTGGTAAAACCCTAGAAAAGTTGAGATGTAGAGACTTGAAGCTTTAAATCCTTGAATGCTTCCACTAGATGTCCAAGATAGAGTTACTAGAACATAATCAATGAACCCAACAACCCTAGTTTGTAATAAATGAAATTAAGGTTAAAGGGAGGAGAAAAATTGGTTGCTCCCAAAAGTCGCACAAGAAGAAGCCACAAATGAAAAGTGAAGTAGAAAAATCGATTTAGTTCAGTTCAAATACCCAGACACGCCGGGCGACTATGACACGAAGATAGTGCCATGTGTCAAGGTTGTCGGCACTATCGCGGCTGGCACCCCCCCTCTCGGTACCGTTCATGCGATAGTGACAAGCCATTGTGCCCAGGTGGCACTCTCGCTGTCAAGATCGCCGAACAGGTACCGTATCCTGCTCCCTCATGGAGACAATGACACGACGATAATGTCATGTGTCAAAGTCTCCGACACACTCGTCGGGTGAGCCTGACCCTCTCGATTCAACAACTTATTTCCTCGGATTTGGAAACTTACGTCTTTACTAAATAATCAAAGTCCTCATATCAAAGAAATCATTTCCTAACACCAATCTAAATAGAAAATTAACGCCACTAAAGAGAAGAGTTTTGGAAAGGTTTAAGTCACTTACCAAATTGCGGGTGTTACAACATTATGCAAAACAAACTTGAAGATTTCAATTCTTTTGAGAAATTGCATTTCATTTCCTACCAAGCAAACACATTGTCAAATTTCCATTCCAATTCCTTCATAGATAAATTGTTTTGATGGATTTCAATTTCACCAAATTTCATTCTGCAAACCAAATACCCCTATGGCTTTTAACTAAAATCACATATAGATAAGCTTTAATCAACACAATTTGACTTATTAATTTAACTTGCCGACTATTTTTCAGCAGACTTATATTATATATTTGTTCCATACATTTTTGTTGTTACATCCTTTATATATATATATATATATATATATATATATATATATATATATATATATTGTTGAAATTATTAATGAAAACATTATAACAACAAACTGATGAACATATAAATTAAATCTCAACAACTAGCTACTTTATACTATTCATCTTCAGTAGTTATGAAGATGATAACTAGAAACCCTAAAGTTGAGAGCGAATGAAAGAATACAATTTTTAGAGAAACGTAAAATGAATCGTATTATTTAAAATACTGAATACAAATTCATTTATATAGTCTTGATAGAATTCCACTTTTAGTCCTCCCACTTTGAGTTAAGTGCTCCACTAACCGTGAGCTTTCACAAGAAGTGAGGCACGGTCCCTTGTATCCCAAAGAATCTTCCTCTTTTCATAAACAGTCCTTTAAGTTCTGTTAAACACATTACAAACACAATAAGTTAGTAAAATGTTAAGATTGGTATATAACACTTTACCTTTTAACACCCTCCCTCAATTTTGACATCGGAACATATGCAGCATATATAAGTTAGAGCAGAGATAGTTATGCTGATTAACACCAAGTGACTTCGTAAAGATATCTGCTGGATTTTCTGTTGATGGAACTTTTACAGCCTTCAGCATTCCAGAAGAAACTTTATTCCTTACCTGATGAATATCTATCTCTATGTGCTTGGTTCGCTCATAAAAAAACAGAATTGTTAGCAAATCAAATTGCAGACATATTATCACAATTTAAACGAACATGAAGTAGATTTTCAATTTTAAACCTGACAATATACTAAGAACCCATATTAATTTGCATAAGTCTGCAGCCATAGCTTTATATTCAGACTCAGCTGAGGAATGTGACACTGTACTTTGTTTCTTACTTCACCAGGAAACCATACAGTTCCCTTGGTCAGTTTCTAAGAATTTCAATACCTAAGAAAAACTTAAGTTGACCAAGATCTTTTATTTTAAAATTGGATTGAAGATGATAAATAGAGTTTACCATTCTTAATCACAGAAACACAGCCAAACAAACAATAGATATGAGAAATCAAAACAACTTCCGAAAAAACCCGGAAGGAACACAAAAATCGAGCAGAGGTATCAAACGCACAAGAACACAGATCTTGACAAATTAGATAAAATCAACCAATATCTTAAAAGAACAGATGGTAAATCACTTTACCAGATCTAAAAAGATAGCAGTAGATTTTAACAAAAATTGAACACCTCTAACAAAAACAGATCTACCAAGAGATCTTAACTAAAAGAGAACCAACCCTAATAAGCATATCAGACCGGAAAGCATGAAACAAAAGGAGTCTAGCTACGAAGATCATCAACAGATCCACATATGGTTCATCAGATTAATCTTAAATGCATCATCGAGCTCTTGTCACACCAGAAATATGTAAGATACCGGATCTGAAACAAAAAACCTCGAAAAGAGATCTATCGAAAAAAAATCTAGTCATCGAGAATGTCAACTAAGCCCGTCACCGATGGCCTCACGGATCCTTTCATAGATCGAAGAAAACTTCAAGGAAAAAGGGGTTAGAACGATAACGAGTGAGAAGAATCCCTGAATAGGAAAACAGGAGCATATCTGAGATCTCGGCAACCGATTATCAAAGCGGTGGACAACCACAATTGCCGTCGAAAAACGTGCCAGAGAAGACAGATTGATAACAACCAATCGGTTTTGAAAAATAACCCGAAATAAGAACCAAACCAGAGAACTCAGATCAAGAGATAATTCGAATCTCAGTTCTGAGTCGCACACACGATTTTGAGATTTTAAACCTTGGATCGGAAGAACACGAAGAACTGAGATCAAGCGATATTGAGCATCGCAGATCTGAGTCAAGAACAAGAAGAACAGCCGAAGCTCCTTGCTCAAACAAACTAACAGAAAGAAGGTCATCAGATCATCGACACACAAGCATCATCAATACACAAAGAATATGCACTCAACCCAACGTACAAATCTATAAAAACACCTAGAAATCAAACATACAGCAGCAGAAAACCAGACCTTTACCTTGGGAAATTGGTGAAACACTTGAGTGAGTGACAAAAAAATTGATGAATAGACAACTAATATCATAAAGCTTCAAATTTATTAACACGTTTAGTTTTTAATAATTTTATGTTTATTTAGAAAGGAAAACATATTTTTATTTTTAATATTATTTAATGCAATTACGAAATCTAAAGTTTATTGAATTAGTGTCATATTTATCAAAGTAGCTTTTGAATTCTAAAAAACGGAGAACGAGATCTGAAACACTTACTTAAATCAAACTCAAGCAGTCGTGGAAACTCGTATCATCGTTTCCGTGTTTGATGAGAAAACACGTACAGATCTGATCAGCTATATAAATCAAAAACAAACAATCATAGAAGCTCATCTCATCGTTTCTATGTTCGAACAAAAAAAGAGAACACGGTGTCCAAGGGTCGAAACACAAATCTGAATCGACTACACAAGGACTAAGACCTGCAATGGAGCGTCATTGATCGATTTGAATTAGGCCAAATCAGATCTCAACTCAGATCTGATCACAGATCTACACAAACCTTTGATGCATCGATGAAGAAAAAGAACAAATCGACGGTTCTAAAAAGAAACTCGACTTGTGAATTTCGATCTACAGATCCGGGCATACTAAAAAACAAAGACCAAAACACGAGAAAAACCAACGACGTACGGAACAGGCCTCAGATTTTAGATCTGAAGATGATCGAGGCCACGTCTTAAATCAACTTGTCTCGACCAGATTTGATTTAAAACCGAAGGATCCAATAGATCGATAGCCAAACCGAAGGGTCTAAAGAGAACCTCGATCTGTCCCCGATTTGTCGATTGAAGATGAAAATTAATGAGAATATCAAGAACTAACAGATCTGAACACGATTATTGAAGAATTTTAAAAATCAAGCAAGAGAAAATATGAAGGAATGAACTCGTTCCTAGATCTCACGCATAAATCGAGGGTTTCGGCGGAGACATCATGGGAACTTCATCGTTCTTGTATGAAGCAACAGAAAATATGTAATAACAGATCTGTGAAAATCTTGCGAGAAAAAGAATAATAAGTCGATAGCTCAAAACAACGGCCTTGAGAATACAGATTCAGAAAGCAAAGCTACAATGCATCTATACAAACAAGGCTAAGACGATGCCACTAAAACAGATCTGGAAAGTTAAAAAACTCGATATGGAGTTGTTTTAAAACCTCAATATGGAGTCTTTTTTTTAAACCAATCGTGAAATTGACTCCACCTGATGTCAAGAACAAGAGATCTGAAAAGGATCGTGCTGATCATGGAAATAACCGACTATCACTGTTGTGAGGCACAACTCCGGTCGATATCATGCTTCCTGGACAGATCGATGCAATCGTAAGATAAATGAAGTACACAACAGTAAAAAGACGCGAAAGAAGAAAACGATTGCAAAAAACGGCAACGGACTGAGATTTAGCAACTCGGATCTAAACAAAATCGATCGATCTTTTGATCGAGAGACTAAACCAGATCTGAAATATAGACGACCTCAGACCTAGATATAACACCGATTCAGACAACAAGATATGAAAGATCTCGAATCTGCGATCAAACACCAATTCAGACAGCGAGGTATGGAAGATCTCGAATCTGAGTTGACTACAACACTAAACCAACAGATCAGATGCACCTCGACAAGATCTCAGATATTACAGATCTCAGATCAGAGCCAAGCACGTCGATCGAGAGAAAAAACAACCACGCTTAACGGCGACGAAGAAATCGTAAAAAAAAAAAAAAAACACCGATTGAAGAGACTAAGAAAGAAGCTTGTCGACTGTCACGGTTGTGGTAAACCAAAGAAAACAACGATTGAAGAGACTAAGAAAGAAGCTTGTTGACTGTCACAGCTGTGGTAAACCACTAGCTCAGGTCGCAAATCCGGCGTCTACCTCAGTCGCTTAATATACGGTGATGAATGTTTTTTCGAAGAGAAAACGGAACAGGAAAGTCATCGTTAGCACACACACAGGTAAAGGCTAAGGGTTTAAAAGCAGGATTCCATGCCACTCAGGAGGTGGCAGGTCAAGCCAACCACTTAGCCACCTAAACAAAAAGGGCACACGCAAGATGAGGGAGAGCCTTACCTACTTACCAGATGGAAGGGAAGAACTCACAGATCTTCACCTAAGATAGCACAGCGGAAGACGATGAGAGGAAAACCAACCAATAATAGGTTATGTATAACCTCCAAAACACACCTTAACCAAAGTGGTTAAGATCAGATCGTACCTGAACAGAGAACAGATAACAAAAACAAAAAAAACAGGTATATAAGGTAAACGAGATTTTAGGACAAGAAAATGTTCTTTAGTTAAATCCTCTACAGATCTGATTACACAAAGTTCAGATCTAGGACACACGTCATTAGAGCCTGTCCATTAACAATAAACAAAAAACAAAATAAAATAAAATTCAACACAGAGAGGTATGAATCCTTCCCAGACACAATACACGATCTGGTTTATTGAGCCATATCTCAAGTCTACGTCACTAGGACCACCTTCTCCTACTTAAAGTACAATAGAAATTAGCTAAGAGACGAAAGAACGACCTAGAGGTCAACAGTTTGAACACAAATAATAACTATTTTGAAAAAGGAAAGCAGATCCTCACTGTTTTCAAGGAACAAAAATCTAAACAAGGGAATGAATCTTAACCAAAATATATCAGATCTACTATATTTAGAACAAAGAGGATGATGAACAAAAAGGGGCTAACAGATCTCACTCTTGAGACTTCCGATTCAAATATATATTAGATGAGAACCAAAGCGAATCAAGTGAGATCTCACAATTATGATAAGACAAAAATAGCTAACAGATCTCAATCTCAAGAACTTTTTAGGTCCAAGCCTATATTAAATAGGAACAAAGGAGCCAAACGAGATTTCACAGATCTGATGATGAGAATGACAAATATCAAATACAAGTGTTAACTGATCTCAATCTCGAGAACCTTAAGGTTTAATTTTATTTTTAGATAGGAACCAAACAGGATCTACTTGAGATTTTCACAGATCTGATGTGAAAAACTAACATGCACAAATCAAACAGATCGAAGAAAAAAAATTGTTCAGATCTATAAGTGGATGAGAACAAGAAATATGTAGCATGTAGTGAAACAGAAAAATGAAGTGAAAATGTGAGTTGAATGTGTGCAATGAAGATAAGAAGACAACGAATGTTCAGATCTAAAAGAAGATAATGACAAACGAGAGGATAGCACACACGAA
This sequence comes from Saussurea involucrata, assembly GCA_033807775.1. Lineage (NCBI taxonomy): Eukaryota > Viridiplantae > Streptophyta > Magnoliopsida > Asterales > Asteraceae > Saussurea > Saussurea involucrata. The sequence continues at coordinate 55,528,945 of CM066316.1, forward strand.
CTTGTTCAGATCTATAACGAATATGAGAACAAGTGAGAAATAGCTGATACAGAGGAAACCCTCAGACGAAAAACTCAGATACAGGCCTAAAGAGGAGAGATCTGAGAAGTCGCAACCAAACAATGAAAGAAAAGAACTCGAAAGTGTGAGTTGAATGTGTGTAATGAAGAAAAGAAGACAACGAATGTTCAGATCTATAAGAAGATAAGAACAAACGAAAAAAAACACATGAACTTGTTTAGATCTATAACGAAGAGAAGAACAAGTAAGAAATAGCAGGTACAGAGGAAAACCTCAGACGAACAACTCAGATACAGGCCTAAAGAGGAGAGATCTGAGAAGTCGCAATCAAACAATGACAGAGAAGACTCGAAGGAGAAATAAAAGAAGTACCAGATTCATACCAGAAACTATCGAGATCTTGAAGAACTTCGCCAGAGATTGTTGCGATGATGAAAGGAACGTCGGCGACGCTTGGATCGATCCTTAGTGCTCTGATACCATGTTGAAATTATTAATGAAAACATTATGACAACAAACTGATGAACATATAAATTAAATCTTAACAACTAGCTACTCTATACTATTCATCTTCAGTAGTTATGAAGATGATAACTAGAAACCCTAAAGTTGAGAGAGAATGAAAGAATACAATTTTTAGAGAAAAGTAAAATGAATCGTATTATTTAAAATACTGAATACAAATTCATTTATATAGTCTTGATAGAATTCCACTTTTAGTCCTCCCACTTTGAGTTAAGTGCTCCGCTAACCGTGAGCTTTCACAAGAAGTGAGGCACGGTCCCTTGTATCCCGAAGAATCTTCCTCTTTTCATAAACAGTCCTTTAAGTTCTGTTAAACACATTACAAACACAATAAGTTAGTAAAATGTCAAGATTGGTATATAACACTTTACCTTTTAACATATATATATATATGTATAGAGAGAGAGAGAGAGAAAGAGAGAGAGAGGAAGGTTTAAACGAGAACGCTAACTATTTAAGAAAACAAGAAAACAACAAATCATGAGCAAAATCACATGTGATTTTACATTAACTGGACACTCGCGACTTTGGCCGCTACTTAAAGTGGCGGGGAAAAGTCGCGTAATCATATATGATTTTGTACGTGAATCATATATGATTTTGTACATAGCTGTTGTTTTCTTGTTTTTTTAAATAGTTAGCGTTCTCGTATGAATCCACCTCTCTCTCTCTCTCTATATATATATATATACATATATATATGGGGGGTGTTTAAATGGATATAAGTTATGAAGATGAACATCTTTTGACGTTTAACAATTTATTAATTAATAATAACAGTTGTTTGTGTCCAGTGACATGTAACTCAAGAAGTTTAGTTTGCGTATTGTATTACTTATCATTCGGTTGGTAGGTTTGGTTTGGATTTAGCTGGGTCTAACTAAATTAACTGATGGTTTACAGTTTGGCTGTAAGATCCTCAAATCTGGAAAGAGCGACTAAATTAAAGTTTCATTAATACATCAAATAAGGGGTAATCCCCTTTTCATAACTCAATACTTAAATTAATCCCGAATAACAAAACTGGAGCTAACATTAACAATAAGTAAACCAAGCCTTACATCAAGACTAAGTCAAGGTCGGGTGTTACTGAAACCCAATAATAGTTGCTATCCCCGGATACGGAAGACATCATCGAATGACTAGATCTTTCACGTGCATCTAACTAGCACTGAACACTTCACAATGTCCCTAGTACCATTCCCCCCAACAAGGACATGTTGCACATGCCGAAAAATAAAAAGATTAAGCTTAACGCCTAGTGAGTTCAAGAGTTTTCATCGTAATCATGTAAAACGATAAAACGAAAGAATGCAATTTAAGTCACGATTTCCAAAATGAGATGCATTAAGTATGAAAGCAGCCTTCTTCCCAAAATTCACCATTTTCATGATGAAAACCCCAATACCAAGCGTTCCTTCAAATATAAATTTGAAACTCAAAATGCACCCAAAGCATGAATAATGATGTAATATTCATATATTGAAACGTGGATAAACTCTATCATTCAAAACGTGGATAAGATTTATATTCAAGACGTCACCGAAAACATGGATACACTCTATATCCAAAATCACATTTTTAGGTGACGGGGGAGACCCATTTCCATTGAACATGGTGGGAACACAAAAGTATGCCAAATATCTATGTTATAAGCATGTTCCAAGGATGGACAATCATCGACATCAACCCTATCTGGTCTTTAGTCATTGTAGATGTTAACCCTATCTAGGTCTTTAGTCATTGGGGACATCAACCCTATACAAGTCTTTAGTCCAATACGATAATGAGCTCAACTCTATCCAAGTCTTTTACACAAAGAATCACCATGTTCAACCTTATCCAGGTCTTTACCTTGGATCTCACCATCCAAGACAAACTTTTTCATTTAGAAATTACATTATATAACCAATGCCATATGTACCGCGAGTTTTTTGACAGTTTCTCAACCGTTTTCCCGACGATTCCTCGACCGTTCTCTCTGTCGTTCTCCCGACCATTTTTCCTGGATGTTTCTTGACCGTTCACCCAAAATTTATTTTATAATTAACAATGAAATTAGAGGTCTTATATTGGCCGGTTAAGTTAAATAGGATATTTTGTCGATTTAGGTCGGATGGGTTTTTGGACCACCCTATCTTCAATAACCCTAAGGTAACTAAAAATGGGGACCACTTCAAAGCAAAAAACATGTATTACTAGCTGAGATACCCCTAAAGGTTTAAACAAGTTTTATATTGTGTCATTTTAAAATAAATTGGCCATGGAAAAGGGCTAAATGTAGCAAAATTAAACATGGTATGTCTTATTTCTTAATACATGATGGTCGATGGTTTAGGTCGGCTGTTTAGCATTTTCCTTCGTCTTTTTTAATTCTAAATAATCTACTTTTTTTAATTAAAAAAGATATATGAATTCTAAGCATTTGAATATATATATATATATATATATATATATATATATATATATATATAGAGAGAGAGAGAGAGAGAGAGAGAGAGAGAGAGAGAGAGAGTTGATCGTTTGTAAACAAATGATGTTAACTATACAAACTAATTTGTATCAATAAGAAACCATTGTTAGACCTTGTTAATTAATATGTTAGAGACAGTTATTAAGGGTACAAAGGTAATTTCAGTTTCTAGTTATTTTTAATAAGTGAACTTAATGGCATGTTACAACAAGAGTTACACCGATCGGAAGCTGATCTACATCACAGAGAGGCGCACAAATTTCATTAGTGGACAGGTTCATAATATAGCATTTCAAGTAAGTAATGTTTTATTCCATCCGAGTGCTAGTAAGGGGGAGAAAATCTCGAATTCCTCGGACTCCATTAACACTGGATCGAAATATCAACCATCTCATGACTCTCCGATCATTGAAGAAGTCGAGCTAGAGCCAATAAATCCTGTTGAAGATGTAGCGGTGGAAAATATTATGGCATCTACTCATGATCACACTAAAGGGAAGATAACCCAAGCAGTTCATGAATCAAATCATATAACAACCCACACCAAACACATATACCAAACCTCTACTATAAAATATAAGTGCCAAAAACGGCCCCACAAAATGTCACGCATCTAAAATTTATAATCTTGGGTTAGCGTAAATAACCCTAATTACAGCTGAGAAACCTAACTAGACAATAAAGGGAAAGTCTTCTAATCCGTCTAGACGCAAGCTCCAGCTCACATCATGCCCTTGCCCTTGCCCCTGCTCGAGCCCTCAACTACCTGCTTACCTGAAAAAGGTTTTTAGTTTTGAAAGCGATGGTTAGACCATAAGGTCTAGTGAGTTCCCTCCAAACACAAGACCACAATAATTAACAAAATTTATAACATAGCAACAAGGGAAGTTATATGAATTCATAACGAGACACACTTAACATGATATGCACACAATGACACATGCTAATGGCACACGCTATAGTCACACACACACCGTGACAACGTAATAGGGCACACACCGCCCATATATGAAACAAATTCATATATATAAATATTATGGGACACCCCCCCATTTCACACCATAGCCATAGCATGTCTATCCACATTTAAATTGTTCATTTCGTCACACACACCCTTCACTTTGTAATTAAAAACAGTTGACATGCATGCAATTGAATACATGTATAAATCATCACACTTGTATAAGATTTGGGTTTACAGAGACTCACCTGATCCGATGTCCTGGACCGCTACCCTCTATTCGCACCTACAATCGCATTAAATCAAAAGAGCCGATAAGACTCTCTACGCACTCAGAAGCCTACGGCTAAAGAAAATCCCAAACCAACATATCAGGCTTCGGTTCTGGACTCGGTTCCGGGTTCTGATACCACTAATCCGGATTCGGACAAATCTCTCGGAATCCAACTGGGTTTCCGGTATGCTTTCGATTCCCTACGGTTCCGGTATGGCTTCTGGTTCCTTACGGTTCCGGTATGGCTTCCGGTTCCATACGGTTCCGGTATGGCTTCTGGTCTCTCAGGCTCTCTTACGAACGCTAACATTCACCCCATTTCGAAACCAAAACTTGGTGTTAAACCATTAACATTGAGAGGGTACCAATGATAACGGCACTTTTTGGCGTTTTTTTCGGTTCTCAACCCAATGAGATTGGCTTGTATCTAAGCAAAGAAGCAAGATTTTATGGTTTATCGAGTGATTTATGCAGGTTATCTAGAAGACGGCAATCATCGAGAAAAGAAGCTAAAAAGAGCCTAAAACGAGTCCAAAACGAAGCCCAACGGAAGCCCGAGATCCAAGCCCAAGACCCGCGCCCGAACCAGGACCCGATCCGCGAACCAAACCCGACCCAAAAATGGCCTCAGAAAAGCGCGCGACTTTTCCCGCGACTTGCAAGTCGCGGGAAAAACCGCGGATGTCTCTGTTTGTCGAATTTCAGCTATTAATTTCGGATTTTAGGTCAATTCGGGGACGCTCCATACGCAACTCACACACGACGACTACGGCAGCTGAGGGGGCAATTTTGGGAGAGATTCTACGCCTTTCGGAGCCACGGTAGAGGATCAATCAAGGAGCAATTCACGACGCGAAGCGAATTAGAGCCGGGAGAAGGGAGTTCATCACTACATCTTTCACATTCACCACGATCACATTCATTATGTTTACATACACCTTCGTCTTTCTTTCTCTTGTGTTTGAATCCACCACCGACATGAACTAATCTGTTCATGTTGGGGGTTGGAATGAATTTGGTTTGTAAGCATATGAACAAATGACTTGAACCTTTATCAGTTTTCCTATTTAATGAATGCATGTAATTTGGTTTTTAATGCTTTTGAGAGTCTAGCTAGCTTTCAATTGTTTTGTTGTTTCCAGTTGAGTTCGAGAGAATTAACTGTTAACTAGAACTAGGAATTACATGTCTAAGGTGAGAAAGGGGATAGAGATATACCGAGTAAGCCTTAGTCCTAATTGAACCATTTAAGTTGAGATCGAAAGATAAAATCTATACGTTCATAATAATTTGTGCGCTTAATGTGTTTTGGAATCCATAAGTTGAGATCGAAAAATAAAACTTGTCCTTTTCAAAATAAAACCCGTTGTTGCTCGAAAGAGAATAATGGTGACTTTTAAAGATTGGGTATTCATTAAGCGAATAACTGGTAATTGTTTTAAGTGTGATATTCGTATGTGAAAACCTAAGGATTTCCAACCCTCAACTGTTCTCTCTATCGGAAGTTTCCAAAGCTGTTTACTGTCTTGTGTTTGATTTATTTTCTTGCAATTAATTAGTTTAACACCAACCAATTCAATTTCAATAGTTCAGTTAATAGAGTTTATAGTAATTGTGATACTTAGTTCCTAGTTCCCCGTGATTCGATACTCGTACTTTCTAGTACTATTACTTGACTTCGACCCGTACACTTGCGGTTAGATTTAGGGGGGTGAAACCCGCCCTATCAACCAATACCGACCAATTTGAAAGTTAAACCTTCCGATTTTACACTAAAAGGGATAGGGAGAACACATACACAGTCTCCATTTCTTTTCTTTCAAATTGATAACCACAAAACTCAGACTCCACCACTCAAGACCTTATGATAGATTGCAAAGGAGAAGGATTGAGGATTACCTTGAGGAAGATGATGATGAACACACACACACAACTTGGAGAAATCCCAATTGCTTTTACTCTTTGATGAACTTGCACCCACCAATCGCCCCCCTTTCTAGCCGCACACACTGATTTCATAAAATTTAGGGTTATTAGGGTTTTTACTCATATTTATACCCTTTTTCCAAAGGACACCCAACTCTTCCCCTTTCACACTTTACACCCCAAACTTCTCTCTTTTCTCACTTTTACCACCAATTTCTCCTATTATTTCAAAATGGAATGGGTTATTACAACATCCACCCCTCAAAAGAATTTCGTCCTCGGAATTTCATCTTCGACCAGGTGGGGGTATCGTGGCCTCATGTCTGATTCTAACTTTCCAAATTGTTTCTTGCCCCTCCCCCTACTGAAATACCCCTGAACTTTCACAAGAGAAGTCTCTTTAGTTTTCCAGTTTCTGAACTTGCGATCCACGTTCGCCAACGGCTCCTCAACATACCTTAACCTCTCGTCTACACGAATATCTTTCAACGGTACGACCATACTTTCATCGGCCAATCACTTCCTTAGATTCAACATGTGAAATGTCGAATCAACTCCGTGGAACTAGTTGCAACTGATAGCACTACCAGCTATAAGCGCTATTACATTGAACAAATTTTTTTTCTGTTATTTTATTCCTTCACTTTCAATTTTTGGATTGCTAATTTTGTTTGTTTTTCGTTTCAGGTACTAATTGGTTTATGCCAAGGAAGACCCGAGGGGAGAAACTCGAACCAATCGATCCGGAGATTGAAAGAACCGCCCGCCGAATACGCCTAGAGACCAAAGACAAGAGACATCTAAAGATGGGTGACGAAATGCCCGTCAATAGACCACCTGGTAACAACCCACCTCCGCCTCCTCCGGCGAGAGTTTCGATGCGGTCATTTGCCAATCCGAACGTGGCAACCGCACGGATAGGTATCCAACTGCCCGCTACTGCAGCAAACTACTTCGAGATCAAACCGAGCACCATCGTGATGGTGCAACAAAATCAATATGGAGGAGCACCGATCGAAGATCCTCATGCACATCTCCGTGCATTCGAGAGGATTTGCAGCACATTCAAGATTAATGGCATGAACGAGGATGTCGTCAAGTTAAGATTGTTCAACTTCTCACTCAAGGGGAGAGCTGAAATCTGGATAGAGAGTTTACCAGCGGATCAGATCACCACCTGGGCAGACCTGAAGGCCACATTTCTTTAGAAATTCTTCCCACCGGGAAGAACCCCTCAATTAATGGCTGACATCACTCATTTTGCACAATGGGATCAAGAGACGTTATATGAGGCATGGGAAAGGTACAAAGATATGATCAAGAAGTGCCCTCATCATGGTTTGCAAGGATGGGTCATCATCCAGACTTTCTTTAGTGGCCTTCACCCGCAGTTTAAAAATGACATCACTGCTGCCGCGGGTGGAGCCCTAATGGATAAGTCTTATGAAGTGGCATGCGACCTGATCGATAATCTGGCCGAGCATAGTTTTTCCACTCCACGATCAGCCGTTAGGAGAATTGCGAGTGTTCAAGAGTCGGATGAGCTGAAGGAACTAAAAGCTCAACTAGCTTTTATCATGAATCACTTGAAAGGAGGTAGTCCGCAAGAACCCGAGCAAGTCCAGTTCGTACAAAACCGAAACAGCCAACCGAGGAATGACCCGTTCTCCAATACATATAACGAAGGGTGGAAGAAACACCCCAATTTTTCATGGAGTCAACCCGGGCAACAGCAAGGTAATTCTTCTAACTTTGCTAATTATCCTAATGCTAACAATGTTTACCGCCCTCCAGGTTTCAATCAAAGGAATTGCAATGAAGGACCATCCGGGGAGAAGAAGCCGGGGCTGGAAGACATAATGATGAAGTTCATGACCAAGATGGATAGTACGGTTGGGGAGTTAGCGAGCATGGTCAACACGGTCAAGGCGGCTACCGAACAGAACACAGCCTCCATCAAACTCCTCGAAAGACAAGTGGGGCAGATTTCCGAAGCCTTACAAAACCGACCTCCCGGAACATTCCCGAGTATGACTGAAAGGAAGAACCGAGAGAAGTGTAATGCCATCTATCTGAGAAGTGGCAAGGAGATGAATGGAGATCTTACAAGAGAGCCGTCGTCAAAGGAAGTCGAGCCCAAAAAGGCAAGATATGGAGATTGTAGATGTGGATGAGTTGGAGGATGATGAAGAGGTGGTGATTGAAGAGAGCTCAAAGAGTGAAGAGAAGAAGAAAGAGCAGTCCACCACGGCAAAGCAAACACCGGTCAAGCCGGTGGTACCGAGAGTGCCTTATCCGAGCAGACTTAAATCACATAAGGATGATGTTAATTTTTCTAAGTTTCTTGATATATTTAAAAAGTTGCATATTAACATTCCTTTTGCAGATGCTTTGGAACAAATGCCCTCATACGCGAAATTCATGAAGGAGATTCTATCCAAGAAGAGGGCAATCGATCACCAATCCACCGTTGCACTTACTGAAGAGTGTAGCGCGATCATCCAGAACAAGCTCCCCCCGAAGCTTAAAGATCCAGGGAGTTTCTCAATCCCTATTCAAATCGGGAAGTTTTATTTTGATAAGGTATTATGTGATTTAGGAGCTAGTATTAATTTAATGCCTTTATCTGTTTTCAGGAAACTGGGATTGGGAGAAGTGCAGCCGACGTACATGACGCTCAAACTCGCGGATCGATCGATCGTGTACCCGTATGGAGTGGTAGAGGATGTGCTAATCAAGGTCGGCAAGTTCTACTTCCCGGTGAACTTCGTGGTGCTAGACGTCGATGAAGACATAGAAGTCCCGCTGATTCTGGGAAGATCATTCCTGGCCACGAGTAGAGCATTGATAGATATGGAGGAAGGAGAAATGACGTTAAGAGTTGGTGGTGAGAGAGAGGTGTTCAAGATGTTCGAGAAGGTGAGAGGTCGAAGTGAAGAGGGATCCGGAATTGGTAAAGGAAAACCAGATGAGGAAGAATCCGCGGAGAATCGCAAGTGTGGGCGAGCCGAGTCCGCGGATACCGAGCCAAGTTGAGATCCACACAGTCGTGCCACGACTTTAACTACGGCGTTGGGTGGGAGGCAACCCACCGAGGTTAGTTTTCCTTTTAATTTCCAGTTTTTGAGTGTGTTCTTATTTACGAAAAACCATAAAAATGAAAAAAACGAAAAATCAAAAAAATAGCTGAAACAGGGACTTACGCGGGTTGTGCCGCGGCCTACAAGCCGCGTGCCAAACTGTGGGGCCCTATGTTTGCTTTTCGCAACAGGGGGTTGCGCGGTCTTTCCTGCGGTTTCCATACCGCGGTGAAAGCCGCGCGGCTTCCTGTCCTCATGCAGTGTGTTATCTTCTTCCTGCTTTGTGTGTTTCCTTTCGTCTTTTGTTTTGTTTGCTTTGTTTTGCTTTTCCCTCCTCCGATGTCTCTCGTTCGTGATTGCTCAACCATTTCTAGAAAATTTTCTCTGTCCGGGCATACAGGTACGCTCTAAACTTTGTATGTAACGGGTGTGTTAGATGTTTGGTTTCTTACTAGTTAACGAGATGCAACAAACCTAAGTTTCACTTAGGTTTGGGGTGCCTCATCTTTCCAACATCTACACACTCATTTTTAATCCTGTGCAAACCTCAGTTTCACCGAGGTTTGGGGTTGGCTTCTGTTTGATAAACCTAGGCTACGGCCTAGGTTTGGGGTGGCCATAGTTCAATGAGAATCGCTCTTTGATGCTTGTGCTTTAATGTTATGTCTTGCATGTCTGCTACCTGTAATAACCGCACAACGATACTTGTTCTCAGTATCGCCTACGCCGACACCTGCACATTGGGGACAATGTGTGGGTAAGGTTTGGGGTTGCCCAATCGGGCCCACGTTATGCACGTAGATTTCCTGCACTTCTGAGTACCTAGATCGCTTTAGCTAAATTTTTTGTTTTGAATGATTGAGACCGACCATTGAGGGAAGAATCTTGTGATAGTGACGTGACCGCTAGGGAAGGACCGAGAAAGGACATGACTAGGGACATTAGTGGAGACCACCCATTAGTGAGATTTGAGCCTAAAAGACGTTTTTCACTTCGAGGGATTCATACACTTAAATCATATACACTTTTCGAGTCCTTGTCGTGAATATAGAATGATCTCGCTATATTATTGCATTGAGTAGCAAAGACGACCATCGGGATATTGGGTAAGGGTGTAGTAGACCATATCGTGTGAACCTTAAGAGATGATTCCAGGCATGGTGTGTTTTGTTTAACCCTGTTTTTAGCTATCGTACCTTTTTACCCATATTGTGTGTATCCATAACCCCCTTTGTAGCCAAACACTGACCTTTTTCATTTCAGACCAACCTTTAAACCCGAGCCGAAAGCCTTAGCTAACCCTATCCGGATGTGTGTCAAACAGAGGCGGTAATGAATAGAAAAGATAGAGTGGAAAAGAAGGAAATCAGGCCAGTCATGAAAATAAATAGAAAAGACGGCCAATGCAGCCCCAATCGAATAAAGAGGACCAATGAAGTCCACAAAAAAAAAACAGTTAGTTTAGATTTCATTTACAACAGAAAATAAGAGAGTCAAAGTGACACCGATAGTGAAAAAAGGGCCAAGTGATAAGATAGAATGTGATGAAGTTCAGAACTGTTAATGTTTGACACACCGAGGGTCTTTGTTCCCTGTTACCCTTCATTTCTTAGCCATAACCTTAGCCCCGTTACAACCCGTGTAAAGACCTGGATGATCTTCTGGAAAATGTGATTACGGTATGCGACCACCCTTACTAGTAGTCCCTGTCTTGCTACTTGATTCCTTTCTGATATCACTTTTTGGACACTTGTGCGTCTTTCTTTAAAGTTGTCATGTGATTTTTGAGTATTCTTGTACATAACTTCCTATACATGACAACATGTGCGATAACCTAGGTTCGAGTGCAAAGAGAGTACCCCGTGAGGTAGGGTCGAGGCGAAATGTCTTCCCTAGTATGTCTGGACCTAGTACGACCCTAATGTAATCGGAGCTGTCACGAGTTCAACTCACAATGGAAAGTCATAGATTAAACAGAATAAAGATGAGGCGAGAGTGAGAGAGACATTCACGAGTATGGGAAATCACCGTTGCAACACATGGGACCGATTGGAAGTTGTGCAGTTATTATATCACTGATATATGTTTTTACTCTGTTTTATCGCTAATTTGCTTGGGGACAAGCAACGCTCGGTTTGGGGTTGTTGATAATGCCACTTTTTGGCGTTATTTTTGGTTCTCAACCCAATGAGATTGGCGTGTATCTAAGCAAAGAAGCGAGATTTTACGGTTTATCGAGTGATTTATGCAGGTTATCTAGAAGACGGCAATCATCGAGAAAAGAAGCTAAAAAGAGCCTAAAACGAGTCCAAAACGAAGCCCAACGGAAGCCCGAGATCCAAGCCCAAGACCCGCGCCCGAACCAGGACCCGATCCGCGAACCAAACGCGACCCAAAAATGGCCTCAGAAAAGCGCGCGGCTTTTCCCGCGACTTGCAAGTCGCGGGACAAACCGCGGATGTCTCTGTTTGTCGAAGTTCAGCTATTAATTTTGGATTTTAGGTCAATTCGGGGACGCTCGATACGCAACTCACACACGACGACTACGGCAGCTGAGGGGGCGATTTTGGGAGAGATTCTACGCCTTTCGGAGCCACGATAGAGGATCAATCAAGGAGCAATTCACGACGCGAAGAGGATTAGAGCCGGGAGAAGGGAGTTCATCACTACATCTTTCACATTCACCACGATCACATTCATTATGTTTACATACACCTTCGTCTTTCTTTCTCTTGTGTTTGAATCCACCACCGGCATGAACTAATTTGTTCATGTTGGGGGTTGGAATGAATTTGGTTTGTAAGCATATGAACAGATGACTTGAACGTTTATCAGTTTTCCTATTTAATAAATGCATGTAATTTGGTTTTTAATGCTTTTGAGAGTCTAGCTAGCTTTCAATTGTTTTGTTGTTTCCAGTTAAGTTCGAGAGAATTAACTGTTAACTAGAACTAGGAATTACATGTCTAAGGTGAGAAAGGGGATAGAGATATACCGAGTAAGCCTTAGTCCTAATTGAACCATTTAGGTTCAGATCGAAAGATAAAATCTATACGTTCATAATAAATCGTGCGCTTAATGTGTTTTGGAATCCATAAGTTGAGATCGAAAGATAAAACTTGTCCTTTTCAAAATAAAACCCGTTGTTGCTCGAAAGAGAATAATGGTGACTTTTAAAGATTGGGTATTCATTAAGCGAATAACTGGTAATTGTTTTAAGTCTGATATTCGTATGTGAAAACCTAAGGATTTCCAACCCTCAACTGTTCTCTCTATCGGAAGTTTCCAAAGTTGTTTACTGTCTTGTGTTTGATTTATTTTCTTGCAATTAATTAGTTTAACACCAACCAATTCAATTTCAATAGTTCAGTTAATAGAGTTTATAGTAATTGTGATACTTAGTTCCTAGTTCCCCGTGATTCGATACTCGTACTTTCTAGTACTATTACTTGACTTCGACCCATACACTTGCGGTTAGATTTAGGGGGTGAAACCCGCCCTATCAACCAATTCCGACCATATTGAAAGTTAAACCTTCCGATTTTACACTAAAAGGGATAGGGAGAACACATACACAGTCTCCATTTATTTTCTTTCAAATTGATAACCACAAAACTCAGACTCCACCACTCAAGACCTTATGATAGATTGCAAAGGAGAAGGATTGAGGATTACCTTGAGGAAGATGATGATGAACACACACACACACACAACTTGGAGAAATCCCAATTGCTTTTACTCTTTGATGAACTTGCACCCACCAATCGCCCCCCCCCCCTTTCTAGCCGCACACACTGATTTCATAAAATTTAGGGTTATTAGGGTTTTTACTCATATTTATACCCTTTTTCCAAAGGACACCCAACTCTTCCCCTTTCACACTTTACACCCCAAACTTCTCTCTTTTCTCACTTTTACCACCAATTTCTCCTATTATTTCAAAATGGAATGGGTTATTACAACATCCACCCCTCAAAATAATTTCGTCCTCGGAATTTCATCTTCGACCAGGTGGGGGTATCATGGCCTCATGTCTGATTCTAACTTTCCAAATTGTTTCTTGCCCCTCCCCCTACTGAAATACCCCTGAATTTTCACAAGAGAAGTCTCTTTAGTTTTCCACTTTCTGAACTTGCGATCCACGTTCGCCAACGGCTCCTCAACATACCTTAACCTCTCGTCTACACGAATATCTTTCAACGGTACGACCATACTTTCATCGGCCAATCACTTCCTTAGATTCAACATGTGAAATGTCGAATCAACTCCGTGGAGTTCCTTAGGCATTTCCAACTTATACTCCACCTCACCCACACGCTCGGGGATGACAAATGGCCCAACACACCTAGGCCTAAGCTCCCCTTTCTTTCCAAGGCGCACAACATCTTTCCACGGTGAAACTTTAAGCATCACATCATCACCCACTAGAAATTCAATCAGTTTTCCTCCCTTTGTTCGCATATATACTTTGGCGGTCTAGAGTCATCCTTAACTTCTTGCGAATCTGGTTCACTTATAGGTGGTCAACCGCGACCACCGGTCTCACCTAACGTCTCTTTCTAGCGATACATCTTTATCTTTGATATATTCACAAATAACTGCACATGCCAACCCTTAAAATACATAGCGTATGCCAACCACTCTTCACATTTTCGATTAACTATAACTCTTACCCCAGGTAACACACATACCATAACTATGACGCCTCAGGCCAACTGTACACAATACCGTCCACACACCTAAACGCACGGTTTGAAATGAAATAAGATTTTTACTCGCAGCTTCACTTCCGCGACAGAACTAATTTACAAAGGTTAACGCCACAACAACATGAATTCCTTAACTAACGTTCAATTCACCAACTTAGCACAAGATCAACCTCGAGTATCACCTTAACTCACAGTTATGACCCTCTTCAACAGATAACACACAAATCTACACTCACTTTCCCCAACACAATATACGTCAAAGGCAAATAACACTTTCTCACCTGAATTATGCTGACCATGATCCATCAATAACAATCAATTCACACGCTTTCACCACAACATCACTCCCACACTATACAAAGCTAAAAGTAGCAAACCTCCACACTCCAACAGTCGTCCATCCACATATGAAATAAATTCAAGTTTCACCCACTAAACACGAAGGAGCAACCATGCTCACAAAAACTATTCCCATTAGCTTAACGCTAAACGACAAAGTTTACTGGGAATATTCTCACACTACTACTATGTCCAATCCAATGGTCCTTCACTCCAAACACTACTTTCGACTCCCTTCTCAAGACGTAAAACATGTTTCCAAAGAACGGCTCATCAGATGGTGCACACTTTTGACCGACCACACAAACTAGCTTTCTTCGACCCTTAAACCAATCACACACAAGCAATTCCTCTATCTTATACTCCCACTAGGAGCTCATGTACCCGACGACAACATTTTGAAAACATTACTTCCCAATTTTCCGTGACACTTACCACACTTTCTACCTCCAATTTACTCACTTATTTCAACATACCAACCCCATTTCCTCAGGTTAGTATGGAACATTTCGCGTCCAACATTGACCACTCCAAACACGCAATTTCAACGGTTACTATGCCTAGCCAACAATTTCACCACATCTCATATGAGAAATTCAACCAAGTCATTCTGAAATAACACCCAATGCTCGAATCCACCACACACTTCTCGTTTCTCCGAACGAGATTAATCCACTCCTCTGAATTTCCTTAGCATACAAGGATTAGTCCAACATTTCCAAAGATTTCGTATCTACCACCAAATGTCATAAGCTAACCAATCCAACATCTTCACACATTTTTAATGACACAAGGCAAACTCACTCATCAACTCAACGCAACCAACGAGCACACAATTTTCTTCTTAGCTAGCCGCCGACTACCACCCTATTCTTTTATTCTCCTATTACAATACTACACGTCAATCAAACACCCATTCACCTCAACACGCATATATTGGTCACCATTGCACAACTTATCAGCAATTTCCGAGCACGGATTTCCACTTACGCTCATTTCATATTAACAACACTAGTCCACCACTTATCTTCACAACATCTCGTTATCACACCAAAGACTCGCACATCTACCTTGCATAAGTTACCACTAACTTATCCACACAACCACCACACCACAACATCACACTAAAAGCAAAATCCTCACGATCCTTATTACACACAATATGTTGTGTTCCTCCATGCCAAACACAACAAACATTTGAAATATAGTTATCCTACGACTTGGTCTTTCCTCATACCTAGATGAACCACATCTTATGATCGTCTACCTCACTCGATCAAGTCTTTGTCCCCAGCCGACCCTTCAGAATCCACATGAGACATGCTCAAATAAATCAGACGATAAGACGTTCCTTGCAGACCAACATAATCCACGTGTCCCACTTGAGTTGTGCTAACTACTTCATTCATAATCGAAACATCAACCACAAAGGAAAATCACCCATCCTACTAGTGATCTCCCGTCCTCGCAACACTCGCACAAGACGGTTCAGCATCCTAACAGGTACACACCTTTCTTCGTACGGCCTTTTACATCTTTGCATAAACCCAACAACGAAGATTCCCAACAAAATCTACCTCTTCCCGCACATCGTAACTGACCTTGTGCCACACAATGCTCACTCGATTGGGATATAAAACTTACTTGCCAAATAGTTCAAATGCAAGACTAACTTAAAATTCGGCCCCACGCCGATATCATTTCGTCAACATACCACAACGCTACCTTTTAAAGTATCTTGCCTACATTGAAATCACTTGGGACACCCCCGCCGTCAGCCACACATCAAATTACCAAATAAGAGCAAAGACCACTATCATACAAGCACCTCTAAAGTCAAAGACCGAGGCTGCAGTTATTCATCGCCCTCCCTAAAAGGAAACATCAAGGTCACGAATCGACCATCGACGACTTCACCACCATTTCCACTTTCGAAACTTTCCTTCACTCCTAAACATGATACATCTTACTACCTAGCGAGTTCATAGCCTTCATGCATGACGACACAATGATTCAAATCATTTTACACACTTGAAATACACCGCGAAACAAGGTTTGATATGTATGACACGACACCTCCATAAAGAACAGCCACGCACACACACCGATCTTGGGGATAGCTCACACACAACCCATGATATCTCACAACCTTGTCCAGTAACCGAAATTTGCATTCACAAAACTCTTTTCATGCGATTTAAAAAATACGTCACAATCACCCACACTGGGAGAGTCGGTCGACTCTCACACTCGCTGATATGACAACAACGTGTTCATATCGATTTCACTCATAAAATCATGCGATCAAATATTGTTATGATTTCTACAACAAGATTAATTCTTTTGAAAAGGTGAAATAATTTACTACTTCTCCAAGTTCGAAATCTATTACACAACGTAAATAAATCCGTCTTTTCCTTCAAACACACACTTGCACGCGCCAACTAATTTTCAAAACCAGAAACTTACAAGGCACACATGCACACACACATATTTTGACATGAAGGACTCATGTAACTTGTTTGAAAATACAATGCATGACTCACTTTATATTGAAGGCTAATCGCTCTAGCAAGGTCAACCGTTTGCAGTCACAACAATTCAGCACCAGCGCCCTACTTTCGATCAAACCATCAGGTTCCTCCCATTTGTACTAACCTTCGGTATCGGTGCTTCCCCACACACTTTTATGACTCAACTTCACAGTTACCACTTGACTACTGATTTGTAAAATATGCGGCTTCACTTCGACCACAAATAGGTTAACCAACAATAGCTTCTCTTCATCCTATCCTCGCCTCATATTACCAACCAACGCGTCTATCATTTCTCAACCACCCTTGCCACTCTTCCACTGACTAGAGGGTAAGAAAGCACATCTCTATTACCCGATCCTTGAGTTGAAACTCTCAAGCTCCCCATTCATCAACATCGAAAACTCCCAGAATGAAGAATCATTAGAAATTAGGAGCTCACCCCCCATCAATGATTATTCCCTAAAGAACCCCAGAGATTCTACCTCACACGGCCACCCACCGTTCAAACAATACTCCTTCTAGATGGTGTCATCAATCGTACTAAGAACGATCTCGCACAATACACTAAACCATTGCCATCATGGCAAGGTTAAAACTCTACACACTACAACCACTCTCTGCACACTACCCCCTTCCATCGATCAACTGAACAACAGTAATCAAGCACTACCATGCACCTGTAAATTCACAATGACATTGGCCAGATATGATTTGAATTTACCTTACTTGAGAGTCCTCACTACCATCGTCCTGAATTCTCGATGATCAAAGTCTTCCCTAAAGGCTTCCTATATCTCAACTGTGTCTTTCTGCTCCACAGTTTAAGTTTAGGCTCATCCGGTCACCTAAATCCCTTAAACTAACGCTATGATACCAACTGTAACAACCCACACCGAACACACATACCAAACCTCTACTATAAAATACAAGTGCCAAAAACGGCCCCACAAATTGTCACGCATCTAAAATTTATAATCTTGGGTTAGCGTAAATAACCCTAATTACAGCTGAGAAACCTAACTAGACAATAAAGGGAAATTCTTCTAATCCGTCTAGACGTAAGCTCCAGCTCACATCATGCCCTTGCCCCTGCTCGAGCCCTCAACTACCTGCTTACCTGAAAAAGGTTTTTAGTTTTGAAAGCAATGGTTAGACCATAAGGTCTAGTGAGTTCCCTCCAAACACAAGACCACAATAATTAACAAAATTTATAACATAGCAACAAGGGAAGTTATACGAATTCATAACGAGACACACTTAACATGATATGCACACAATGACACATGCTAATGGCACACGCTATAGTCACACACACACCGTGAAAACGTAATAGGGCACACACCGCCCATATATGAAACAAATTCATATATATAAATATTATGGGACACCCCCCCATTTCACACCATAGCCATAGCATGTCTATCCACATTTAAATTGTTCATTTCGTCACACACACCCTTCACTTTGTAATTAAAAACAGTTGACATGCATGCAATTGAATACATGTATAAATCATCACACTTGTATAAGATTTGGGTTTACAGAGACTCACCTGATCCGATGTCCCGGACCGCTACCCTCTATTCACACCTACAATCGCATTAAATCAAAAGAGCCGATAAGACTCTCTACGCACTCAGAAGCCTACGGCTAAAGAAAATCCCAAACCAACATATCAGGCTTCGGTTCCGGACTCGGTTCTGGGTTCTGATACCACTAATCGGGATTCGGACAAATCTCCCGGAATCCAACCGGGTTTCCGGTATGCTTCCGGTTCCCTAATGTTCCGATATGGCTTCCGGTTCCTTACGGTTCCGGTATGACTTCCGGTTCCATACGGTTCCGTTATGGCTTCCGGTTCCATACGGTTCCGGTATGGCTTCTGGTCTCTCAGGTTATCTTACGAACGCTAACATTCACCCCATTTCGAAACCAAAACTTGGTGTTAAACCATTACAATTGAGAGGGTACCAATACCGACCAATTTGAAAGTTAAACCTTCCGATTTTACACTAAAAGGGATAGGGAGAACACATACACAATCTCCATTTCTTTTCTTTCAAATTGATAACCACAAAACTCAGACTCCACCACTCAAGGCCTTATGATAGATTGCAAAGTAGAAGGATTGAGGATTACCTTGAGGAAGATGATGATGAACACACACACAACTTGGAGAAATCCCAATTGCTTTTACTCTTTGATGAACTTGCACCCACCAATCACCCCCCCTTTTTAGCCGCACACACTGATTTCATAAAATTTAGGGTTATTAGGGTTTTTACTCATATTTATACCCTTTTTCCAAAGGACACCCAACTCTTCCCCTTTTACACTTTACACCCCAAACTTCTCTCTTTTCTCACTTTTACCACCAATTTCTCCTATTATTTCAAAATGGAATGGGTTATTACAAATCATCAAGAAATTCCTCATATTGAGGGGAACTGAAACACCTTAAAAATTCGAATAAATTTAAACCTTAAATAAACAAGGTTTTGAACAACATCTTCCCAAAACTTTCATTCACAAATGGAGAATTAGTGACGAAGATTCATAATTACAAACAAAATATCATCAACAACCTACTAATCTAATCCATATCCAAACGGGATCAGATTATAAAGTTGTCTATGGGATCTCCCAAAATGTTCGATTTATATTACTCTCCATCTCATCTTCAAAAGCTATGATCCTTGTATCACTCTTTGCTCAACCCCTCGATTCCCTGCCCGTGCTAGCATATGGTCAGAAAATTAGTTTTGGAAACATTAGGCTTGCGCCTAGTGAGAACATCCAGATTTAAAATCAAAACATTCACAAGCTTGAAAATCAAATCTATAAGCAAAGCATATAAAATTAACCTCTTCGCCAATTTCGTAACGTACACATAACATCTTTCGATGACGAGAATCATACCTGATTCCATGAGTATGACGAACACCCAGTAAGGCATAGTATCATGTTCAAGAGCGCCACTACGAATCACTGAGGATCCTAGATTTCAGCTCGTACCCAAGAAATTACAATTAATCCATGCCTATTTCTTGGTGTGGAAATAGGGATTGCAATTAAACCATGCCTATCCCTTATCTCCCAATAGAAAATGAGAACTACAATTAAACCATGCCTATTCCACGTTTTCACGTCAACGGGAATTACAATTAAACATGCATATTCCACGTTTTCACGTCAACAATGCGAAATGGGAATTACAATTAAACATGTCTATTCCACATTTTCACGTCAATGGGAATTACAATTAAACTATGCCTATTCCACGTTTTCACGTCAACGAAAATTACAATTAAACAAGCCTATTCCAAGTTTTCACGTCAACAATACGAAATGGGAATCACAATTAAACATGCATATTCCACATTTTCACGTCAACGGGAATTACAATTAAACCATGCCTTTTCCACGTTTTCACGTCAACGGGAATTACAGTTAAACATGCCTATTCCACGTTTTCACGTCAACAATACGAAATGGGAATTACAATTAAACATGCCTATTCCACATTTTCACTTCAACAATACGAAATGGGAATTACAATTAAACATGTCTATTCCACATTTTCACGCCAACGAGAATTACAATTAAATCATGCTTATTCCACGTTTTCACGTCAACTCTAGTGCCTATGGATCCATTACACATACTTAGACTTTCGTGCGACTATTATAAACATACAATTTTATTCTTATAATAATATCATCTCATAACATAAACGAACCAAGTATAACCACTAGATTCAATACAATCAAGTTCCACCTATTTCGTTTTCATCAAGTTATACAAAGGTATTTACTTCATGTATTAGTTTCGATTTTCAACACTTGAAATATATCCAGAATACAAATTCCAAAAGTCCAATTTGGAGACTAACTGGAAAACATACCCGGAACCAAGTACGGGAATAATCCGGATAACGTACCCGGAAATCTAGTCCGGGAACCATCCGGGAAATCCATCCAGAAATTAAATCCGGGAATCATCCGGAAAAGCATCTCCCGGAAAAGCAAATCCGGAAAATCATGTTTACCGGATACTTACCGGAAATCGTCTTCTATCCGGACATTACCGGGATAATACCGGAAATCCAAGTGTACCGGATACTATCGGAAATCCAAGTGTACCTGATACTACCGGAAAACTACATTCATCCGGAAAACTCAACCTATATATCGATTTCTCAGAGCAATTCGTAATTAATCCAATTTAAACTTCTTACACAACAACTCAGGTTCTTCAAAACCATTTATAACTTCCAATCGTTCAATTATTTTGATATGAATAGTTAGAACTTAACATAAAGAATGAACTCACCTTGTTCGAACCCTAAAGTCGAAGTGAAACCAAATTAGTCCAGCAATCAACTTCAATCCTTGCTCAACACAGCCGATTTAACCTATGTGAAAGACGAATTGAACTTATAATTATCAATCCTCAAAAGAATTGATCGAGAATTACTTGAAATCCTTACCTAAGAAGACTTGAAATCGCAATTTCTCTCTCTGATTTGAGACCGACTTCTTTTTAAACTAAAATCTCAAATAAACTGATCCTCTCCTATTATATATCTCAAATTTCAAATTTCACAATTAGCCTAAAACAATGTGGCTAATTGCACTTCCGGCCCTTCGTTAACTCATTACAACATATCGTCTAAAATAACGTACTCAATTATTTTAAACGTCCTTCTAAAATAAACGTGCAATAATTATGGAATTTTCGAGGTGTTACAATTGTCCCCAACTTGAAAATGATTTCGTCTTCGAAATCTGAACTATACAAACAATCGAGGATACCTATTCTTCATATCCTCTTCTGCTTCCCAGGTTACATTGGCACCTCTATGATGTTTCCATTGTACTTTGACCATGATGACTTCCTTATGCCTTAATTTCTTAGTTGTTCTTTCCAAAATTGCTTCAGGTTTCTCGACACAATGACTTTTCTCATCCACTTTTATTACAGAAAGTGGTATAACATGTTCCTCCTCTGCTAGGCATTTCCGAAGATAACAAATATGGAAAGTATTATGGATCCCTTCCAATTCTGGTGGAAGTTCTAACTGGTAAGCTTGAAGTCCTACTCTCTTGATTATAGTGAAGGGTCCAAGAAAATGAGGATTCAGTTTCCCACGCTTCCCAAACCTTAATATACCTTTCCACGGGGATACCTTTAACATCACCCTCTCCCCAACTTGAAATTCTTTGGGTCTCCTTTTCTGATTGGCGAACTCTTTTGTCGATTTTGAGCCGCCTTCAAGTGTTTCTGAATCTCCTTAACCGTATCAGTCGTTTGCTGCACAATTTCGGGACCAGGAAATTGCTTTTCTCTAAATTCCAACCAACATATCGAAGTCCTACACTTTCGTCCATATAAAGCTTCGAAAGGTGCCCTCCCGATACTTGAATGATAACTATTATTATACGCAAATTCCACTAAAGGTAAATGCGTATCCCAGTTACCTCCAAAATCAATTACACAAGATCTTAGAATGTCTTCCAAAGTCTGAATTGTCCTTTCACTTTGCCTATCCGTTTGTGGATGATACGTTGTGCTCAAGTTTACTCTAGTACCCAATTTTTCTTGTAGTGACTGCTAAAATCTTGAAGTAAATCGACTATCACGGTCTGATACTATAGACACAGGTATGTCATGTCTTGATACCACTTCATCAATGTATAATTTGGCTATCTTATCTATTGGTGAAGCTTCTCGCATTGGTAAGAAATGAGCATGTCACACATTTCTCTACACATTGCGCCACATCTAACTTCATAGCCGGCCACCAATAATGTAGCTTTAAATCTCTATACATCTTAGTACTTCCAGGATGCCTAGAATATTTGGACTTGTGAGCGTCTTTAAGAAGTAACTCCCGATTTCCCCCAATCTTTGGCACCCAAATACGGCCTTGAAAGAGTTTGATTCCTCGACCATCTTCAGTCAGTTGAAGACGTTGCTTAACCATAACTTCATCTTTAAGATTTTCTTCTAATAAAGCTTCGGTTTGTGCCACTTTGATCTTTTCGATCAAACTAGACATCACATCAATTCTGGTGTTAGTCACTTTCAAACATCCAGTATATTCTTTCCTACTTAAGGCATTAGTTACTACATTTGCTTTACCAGGATGGTATTGCAATTCACAATCATAATCCTTAAGTAGTTCTAACCAACACCATTGTTTATTCAGCTCTTTCTGATCAAAAACATGTTTGAAACTTTTATGATCAGTAAAAAGAGTGCACTTCGTTCCATACAAGTAATGCCGCCATAGCTTCAAAGCAAACACTACTGCTGCCAGTTCTAACTCA
This sequence comes from Saussurea involucrata, assembly GCA_033807775.1. Lineage (NCBI taxonomy): Eukaryota > Viridiplantae > Streptophyta > Magnoliopsida > Asterales > Asteraceae > Saussurea > Saussurea involucrata. The sequence goes on from CM066316.1 coordinate 55,552,122, forward strand.
TGGGTAGGATAATTCTTCTCGTGCTCTTTGAGTTGTCTTGATGCATAAGCAATCACTTTGCCGCATTGCATCAATACACACCCCAAACCCATCTTTGATGCATCACTATATACCATCAAATCTTCTGTTCCTTCTGGCAGTGCAAGGACAGGAGCTTCACATAATTTCTTTTGTAAAGTTCTAAAAGTCGGCTCTTGTTTTTTAGTCCATACAAACTTCACATTCTTCCGTGTTAGAACTGTCAGGGAAGAAGCAATCTTGGAAAGTCCTTTATAAATCTTCGGTAATAACCTTCCAAACCCAAGAAACTCCGAATCTCCGATGAGTTCTTTGGTGTTTCCCAATTCAGCATTGCTTCTATTTTTGCCGGATCCACCTTAACTCCTTCAGGAGTGATTACATGACCGAGAAATTGTAACTCCTTTAACCAAAATTCACATTTTGAGAATTTGGCGTACAATTTCTCTTTTCTTAGAACATCTAAGACTTCACGAAGGTGACATTCATGGTCGGATTCATTCTTTGAATAAACAAGTATGTCATCTATGAACACAATGACTGACTTGTCTAAAAAAGGTCGACACACCCTGTTCATTAAATCCATGAACACAGCAGGAGCATTTGTCAACCCAAAAGGCATCACGAGGAATTCATAATGCCCATACCTTGTTCTAAATGCCGTCTTGGGGACATCTTCATCCCTCACCCTTACTTGATGATAGCCCGACCTTAGATCAATCTTTCAAAAACATCCCGCACCTTGAAGTTGATCGAATAAGTCGTCAATCCCCAGGGTGGGAATTACAGGGATCTAGTCCGGGAACCATCCGGGAAAACCATCCAGAAATTAAATCCGGGAATCATCCGGAAAAGCATCTCCCGAAAAGAATCTCCTCGAAAAGCAAATCCGGAAAATCATGTTTACCGGATACTTACCGGAAATCGTCATCTATCCGGACATTACCGGGATAATTTCGGAAACCCAAGTTTACCGGATACTACCGGAAAACTACATTTATCCGAAAAACTCAACCTGTATATCGATTTCTCAGAGCAATTCGTAATTAATCCAATTTAAACTTCTTACACAACAACTCAGGTTCTTCAAAACCATTTATAACTTCCAATCGTTCAATTATTTTGATATGAATAGTTAGAACTTAACAGAAAGAATGAACTCACCTTGTTCGAACCCTAAAGTCGAAGTGAAACCAAATTAGTCCAGCAATCAACTTCAATCCTTGCTCAACACAACTGATTTAACATATGTGAAAGACGGATTGAACTTATGATTATCAATCCTCAAACGAATTGATCAAGAATTACTTGAAATCCTTACCGAAGAAGACTTGAAATCGCAATTTCTCTCTCTGATTTGAGACCGACTTCTTTTTAAACTAAAATCTCAAATAAACTGATCCTCTCCTACTTATATATCTCAAATTTCAAATTTCACTATTAGCCCAAAATAATGTGTCTAATTGCATTTCCGACCCTTCGTTAACTCATTACAACATATCGTCTAAAATAACATACTCAATTATTTTAAACGTCCTTCTAAAATAAACGTGCAATAATTATGGAATTTTTGAGGTGTTACAGGAGGAAATCAGAGGAGAGGATACTCGAATTGAGGGGGAGAAAACTCAAACTGCTGCAGACACAATTCAGTTTGATTCGGATTCAGACTCATTTGATTATGACTTTGACGATTTTCCCTGTGTATCAACTCAACCAGAACCTTCCATTCCCGTTCCTCCAACAAGCCTTCTCTCCTAGATACCAGACATAAATCACTCTACTCCTGTTTCAAAAAAAGGGAAAGCTACAATGACTCCTGGAGTGTAAAAGGAGTCGAAAAGGAAGAAGAAGGAAGAACTACTCAGAAGAACCAATCCGACAGAAGTTCTTCAGATACCTCCTCCCCCTCCTCCGACAAGAGCTAGCATCGATGATCTAAATCTCTCTAAAGATAAGTTGGTTGCATCAAGGGCTCTTCAAGAAGAAAGAGATGTTTATTAAAAAGAAAAAGAAAAGGCAATCGAGAAATTCAATCAAATATTCTCACGACGAAGATATCAAGCCACACTCACTACTACAACAACAACTACTACTACTATTACTACTACTACTACTACTACTGTTAAATGCAAACACTTTGGGACTGAAAACAGAGACATTTTTAAAAGAGGCATTTCATTGAACACTTTGCATGCATGATTTAAACATTATCAACTACAGGCTATTTCACATCATGTAATTTGTAACGACCCGTCCCAAACATACATCATATAACATAACATACATATCATTGATTCATAACAAAAGATACATCGTAGATCACGTACGGTCCCTTAGTCTCAAAACTATACAATACAAATTCAAGTACTAACTTTTAGCTAATAATTTACATTACATTTCATAGTACTATTCATACAAAATTGTACTTGTAAACTTCCTAATCCCCATCAGCCATCAAAAGCTTATTACACTTTATCTTTTCCCTTGTCCTTATAAGATCCTCTACCTGGAATACATATTTTTAAAAACAAAATGAGGGTTAGACCAATTGGTCTAAGTGATAAAATCCCTGTTAGTGTATAATCATTTGTAAAATACACAATATATAACACATATTCGTAATACCAATCATGACTCGTATGCATTGTGTACAATTCTTTCATCTCATGGCCATATTAGTTGGTTGCGAGCCAACTAATCAATTTACTCCGCTGCACTAACATACAGCCAACTCCGTTGTCCCTCCGTACAGCCAAACTCCACCGATCCTATGTCCGGCCAATGTGCACTTGTGTAGTGTAATGCTCATATAAAGACAATATACATCTCAATATATTATATTTCAAACATAAGCACATAATCACACTATATAACACATTCCCAATCAATATATATGTATTCCAGTTTGAAAACATTTTTAAAGTAAAACCCACCGGACACCCCCGAATCGCAACCGAGCTAAAAAACCGAACAACCGACGTCAATCACAAGACTTTGGGTTTGTAATTGGCACATAAAAACATGTTCAAAGTGTTCAAATGCTATTTTACACTCAAAACGAGTACCCATACCCCTATATTTCGCTTTGAAACGACTCCAGTACGTAACAACAAAAAAGTCAGAAACCAATACCGGGATTCCAATACTGGGACTCCAAATACCGGGACTCCAAGTACCGGGACTCCAAGTACCGGGACTCCAAATACCGGGACTCCAATTTTGTCAGCCCAGAAATCGATTAAAACTCAACTAAATACTGAAATTAAAGAATCTAAACCGATAGAAACTTGCTATAAACGATTACAAACATAATATGAGAAGGAACTATACCTAAATATCGTTTCCAAACAATCCAATTTGAACCCTAGCTTGAGCGATACTTCTATTCTTTCTTCTGCTTCCAAAACACACACACACTCTCTATTTTAAGAAACCGACTTAATGAAGACAGTGAAGATATTGGTTTATATATTAAACCAATATTACTTTTAAGGGTTTGAACTTTGCTATAATAACCGAAATACCCCTAAACTTATAAAACTAATCCAAACTTACCTTAAACTAATAATAATAAAATTAAATAGACCAATAACGTACCTGTATATTACAACATCTCCCCCTTAAAAGAATTCCGTCCCGGAATTCGGTTAGGCGAAAAGATGAGGGTATTTAGTTCTCATTTCTGCTTCTGATTCCCAAGTATCATCCTGACCTCTATGATGTCTCCACTGAACTTTTACTTGCTTAATCTCCTTACCATTCCGCAAAACTTTAACTTTACGGTCAACTATGGCTTCAGGTTCTTCCACAAAGTTCAGCTTCTCATCAACCTGTATATCTGGTAGAGAAACTACTTGATCTGGCGTAACCAAACACTTTCGTAAATTCGAAACATGAAAAGCGTTATGGACACCGCTTAATTCCGGCGAAAGTTCTAGTCTGTAAGCTACTTCACCGATTCTTTCTATAATGGCAAACGGTCCGATGTACCTTGGACTAAGTTTACCTTGTTTCCCAAATCGAATGACTCCTTTCCAAGGTGAGACTTTTAACATTACAAAATCTCCAACTTGGAATTCTAATGGTTTTCGGCGTCGGTCAGCGTAGCTTTTCTATCTATCTTGTGCCACTTTCAATCGTTCACGAATTTGAGTGATCTTATCCGCAGTTAACTGAACTATGTATGGCCCTGCTAATTGTTTTTCTCCCACTTCGTTCCAACACAGAGGCGTTCGGCATTTTCTACCATACAGAACTTCAAACGGTGCCGCTTGTATGATGGAGTGATAACTGTTATTGTAGGCAAATTCAATCAACGGCAGATGCTTATCCCACGATCCCCCAAAATCAACAATGCAGGCTCGTAACAAATCTTCTAAAGTCTGAATTGTTCGTTCACTCTGAGGATGATACGATGTACTTAACTTTATTTGCGTCCCCATTTCTTTTTGAAAACTCCTCCAGAACCTTGAAGTAAAACGACTATCACGATCAGAAATAATCGAGATTGGAACTCCATGTCGAGTTACTATTTCATCGATATACAATTTGGCTAGTCTATCTGATGGATAGGTTTCTTTTATCGGTAGGAAGTGAGCAGACTTTGTCAACCTGTCAACGATCACCCAAATGGCATCAAACCCTTTCGGAGTCCTTGGTAATTTCGTGATGAAATCTGTAGAAATCTGATCCCATTTCCACATAGGTATTTCTAAACGTTGTAACTGACCAAAAGGCTTTTGATGTTCAATCTTTACTTTCTTACAAGTGGTACAACCTTCCACATGTTGGGCGATACTTCTTTTCATTCTCGGCCACCAGTAAAATTGTCGTAGATCCTTATACATCTTATTTGTACCTGGATGAATAGAGAAACGAGATTGATGAGCTTCTTGTAGTACTCGATCACGTAAACCACCCAAACGAGGCACCCAAATTCTGTTTCCCAGACACATTAACCCACGATCATCTTTTACGAGCGATGCTGATATCCCCACTAACCGTTCTGGTTTCAAATGTTCTTCTTGAAAAGCTTCTATTTGACACTTCTTCAATTCGTCAAAGATGTTAGGTAGAATTTCAGCTCGTAGTGAAATGGCTTTTATTGTTCCACTCCTTTCTTGATGACTCAGTGCATCAGCTACCACATTCGCCTTTCCCGGATGATAAAGAATTTCACAGTCATAGTCGTTCACCAATTCTAACCATCTTCTTTATCTCATATTCAGTTCTCGCTGATCAAAAAGATGTTGGAGACTCTTGTGATCAGTATAAATTTGACACTTAGAACCGTATAGATAATGTCTCCAGGGACCGGTAGTGATTTATGGTGATCGTAGAAATCATCAGTCTTGCCTTATCTCTTTAATGAAAGCTCGTAAGTGTGTTAATAAAGGTTGCCCGAGTTATTTAGCTTATGTGATAGATACTAAGCTAGAAAAGAATAAGTTGGAAGATATTCCTGTTGTTTGTGAATTTCCGGAAGTTTTTCCAGAAGACTTGAATAGTCTTCCGCCCGTTAGACAAGTAGAGTTTGGCATAGATCTGATTCCTGGAGCCGCTCCTGTAGCCCGTGCACCGTATCGTTGGCACCTCCAGAGATGAAAGAAATGATGACACAACTACAAGATTTATCCGATAAGGGCTTCATCAGACCCAGTTCTTCACCGTGGGGTGCACCAGTTCTGTTTGTGAAAAAGAAGGATGGTTCGATGAGAATGTGTATTGATTATCGGGAAATAAATAAGCGCACGATCAAGAATAAGTATCCGCTTCCCAGAATTGATGACCTCTTCGATCAATTAGTTGGAGCTTGCTATTTCTCCAAGATTGATCTAAGATCTGGTTATCACCAGCTGAAGGTTAAAGAAGAAGACGTTCTGAAAACTGCTTTCCGCACAAGGTATGGTCATTACAAATTCTTAGTGATGCCCTTCGGTCTGACGAACGCCCCAGCTGCCTTTATGGATTTAATGAATCGGGTATGTAATCCATATCTCGATAAATTTGTTATTGTGTTTATCGATGATATCCTTATCTATTCCCGGTCCAAAGAAGAGCACGCACAACATCTTCGATTGATTCTGGAATTGTTGAAAAAGGAACAGTTGTATGCTAAATTTTCTAAATGTGAATTCTGGCTACGGGAAGTTCAATTTCTCCGGCATGTAGTTTCCGAGAAAGGCATTCAAGTTGATCCGATGAAAGTAGAGGCAATTGAAAAGTGGGAACCGCCGAGAACGCCAACAGAAGTACGAAGTTTTCTGGGTTTAGCCGGCTACTATCGAAAGTTTATACAAGACTTCTCTCGCATCGCTACACCTTTAACCAAGTTGACCCGAAAGAATATAAAATTTGAATGGAAAGAAGAGCAAGATAAAGCATTCAAAATTTTGAAAGAAAGACTTTGTAGCGCACCGATTCTGTCACTACCTGAAGGATCTAATGACTTTGTTGTTTACAGTGATGCCTCCAAACTGGGATTGGGATGTGTACTAATGCAGCGTGGAAAAGTTATTGCTTATGCTTCTAGACAACTGAAGGATCATGAAAGACAGTATCCTACGCACGACATGGAACTTGCAGCAGTTGTCTTCGCACTAAAGATTTCAGGTAATACGACATTAATCAACTTCTTATCACAAACTATACTAGCCTGATTCTCGGCTAACCAATCCATTCCCACTACCACATCAAACTCAATCAAAGCTATGGGAAATAGCTGAATAGGTACTCCACACCCATCTATGTTTATAACACAACTATCAAATACCTCTTTAACCGGTACTTGATTATCATTTGCAGTATCTATCATTAACGCATGATCTAACACTTAAGCCTTTAAATGCATATAAGCAGCAAAAGAAGGAGACACAAATGATCGGTTTGTACCGGAGTCAAATAACACTTTAGCACGTGTAGAGTTTATTAGAAATGTACCTGTAACCACATCTGGAGTTTCTTCTGCTTCTTGCGCTGTCATTTGGAAGGCTCGACCCTTTGCTTTCGGTACTTCAGGCTTTTGTATCCCTCTTGGCCTAACACCCGTGGGTCTCACTGTCATACCACCCTGCTGTGCTTTCCATTGTGGACATTCTGACTGAATATGATCAGGGGAGTTGCAAGAAAAACACAATCGAGTTACCCGACAATCTTTAGCGATGTGCCCAGTCTTTCCACACTTGTAACAAAGTCGGGACTCCTGTAAAGCCCGTATCCCGGTATGTAATTTCTCTTTATTAATTTTTTTTAGTTTTATTTAACGTGGTTTCCATTAACGGGATTAGACGATTTGGACCTAACTGTTAAATATGTCAAATCGTTTGTTAGTTTGCGAGAAGAAGTTAGTTGAGGGGCCAAAAGTGGCAAGGGGGCCAAAGATATGCTAGGGATCGGCCAAAGGACCGACCCCCTCCCCTTCCCCCTTGTTTTTCATGTTAGCAAACCACCAAAAACCCTAAGTCATCCTCCCCTTCTCCTTTGTGGTTGCCATCGCCGAGAGAGAGAGAAAGAGAGAGAGAGAGAGAGAGAGCGGCTGTCGAGAAGAGAGAGAGAGTGACGCCGTGAGAGAGAGAGAAGGAACAGCCGGGAGAGAGACCGCCGCCGCCGTCGTCACCGTCTCTGCCGGAAAAAGGGTGGAGGAGAAGTCACGTCGAGGTAGTTCCGTTTTCCCTTTCTTTTTCGTTGTTGGTTTCGTCGTCGGAACGCCATGAACCACCACCACCACCGCCGTACGCCGCCTCTGTGTTGGCAGGGGGTGTACGTGTGTGCGTGTGTGTGTGTGTGTGCGGGTTTGTGTGTGGGTAAGTCGGAGTGTGCGAATTGGTGTAGTTTCGCCGGAAGTTATAATCAGTAATATATTAACCGTACCGCCGCCGCCGCCACTGCCGGAGGTGGCAGAGGGTGGTGCACGGTTTGCACAGCCCTAATAGCTTTAATCAATAAGTCACAGCTGAGTTCGGGTCTGTTTGGGTTAAGTCGCGGCTTAATATAAGTGTGGGCTATATTTATCATTTCATGTGAAAGTGTCTTTTCTGTCCCTGTTTTATTTCGATCATAACTTTTCCGTCGTAGCTCAGATTGAGACGAAACCGGTGCCCACGGTTCACATTCTGTGCCAGGCACACTTTTCGTGTTTTAGAGAAAGTCTGGTTCGGCCTCTAGCTAGGTGTAATTTAGCTGTTTTTATAGAAGGTCCGGTTTGGGCAGTCTCGCGTCCTGTTTTTAGAACATTCGTATTAATTGTAGGAAAATCGTTAGAACGCGTACGATATGTCCCTGGAACCCTAAGACATAGAACTAGCTGATTATGGAATAATAATTCTGGGTTGATGAGTTTAAGAGGGGCTGAACAGGTCCCGAACAGACTTGTAAATCGTAGAGTAAAAGCTGGAAAATTTCATGTGTGGGCTCATAGTTGTGACTTTGGGTTAGGACTTCGCTTTGACGTTTGGTATCACTTATTTAGGTGGAAAAAGGTGAGTTGGAGTTGGCCGACTCGTTTTGCTGTTGAGGACATCTACTTTGCGTTTGAGGTGAGTTCTCTCACTGTGTAGATAGGAATTGTATGCATGTTATGGTAGTTTGTATGTACTACTGTACTTGTGGTGTGAACTAGTTGTTTGTGGTGCGTAATATTTGATTGGTTTAAATGCTTAGTATAAATGTGTGAACTCGGTGAGACCGAGGAAGTGGATAGAAATGTTGTGTGAACTCGGTGGGACCGAGGACTCGGTGGGACCGAGGAAGTGGATAGAAATGTTGTGTGAACTCGGTGGGACTGAGGACTCGGTGGGACCGAGGAAGTAGATAGAAATGTTGTATGAACTCGGTGGGACCGAGGAGTTGGGTACGTAATTACTTGTATGTGTTTACTTGTATTATGTAAATGTGGTGTTGTTGCTCATGTGCGGATAGGGGTGATGTGTATATAATTGCTATTTGCGCATGTGATGGAATTCACTAAGCCTTGTGCTTACCCTTTCCTATTTAATGTGGTTTCAGGTACTAGTGGCTCCAAGGCGTGACGGGTACACACTGACGCGCGAAGGGTTTGATATTTATGAGAATGAGACTGATCATTTAAACGATTTAATTCCGCTGTTTATTATTAACGAGAATATTTATTGTTAAGTTTGCAAACGAAACGGTTTTGGATATTTAATGAGGTTTTATTTATTAAAATGCTTATTTTTGAAAGTTAAAATTTATTGTAATTTTTGGGACGTTACAACTCCACATAACAGTTTCCCTGATGAACACGGTTGCATTTTGGACAAGGTCTTTCAGCTGGTCTGAAAGATGGACGACTATAAAATCTCGGAGCTTTGGATTTCTTTAGATCATACTGCGGTCCTTCCCATTTTCTCTTTCCCATACTTTTATTACCAGTATCCCTCCCTTTATCTCTTTCTACATTCTCGGAGGCATCTACAGCGGCTGAGAAAGTTTCGGTTCCCTTAGCAATCACTAAACCTCTGATTTCTGAATTTAATCCAAAGATATACCTTTCCATTTTGAGTGCTTCAGTAGCCACATAGTATTCTGCAAAACGGGACTTCTCTAGAAAGCGCGCAGTGTAATCCCGAACTGATAACTTACCCTGTTGCAAATTCATGAACTCTTCTTCCAATTGTCTTACTGCAGCTTGAGGACAGAACTGCCTTTTAAAAGCACTAGCAAATTCTTCCCAGGAGAGAGTAGAATACACGTCCGGCCCTCTAGATGTAATAAGAGCTTCCCACCAATATAGAGCATCTGCCTTCAGCATCGCTGTTCCGTACAACACCCTATCTTCATCGGCACATTTGCTGGTCTTGAAGATAGCTTCTATTTCTTTTAGCCATCTCATAGCCTTCACTGGATCTCTTTCCCCTGAGTAGGTTGGAGGTTTGCAGCTTAAGAACATCTTGTAATCACACTTCCTTGGCACCGGTATGACAGTAGGTGTAATGGGCATCTCGTCTTCCAGACCAGGATCTGGTATTTCAGTTTCAGTGTGACGAGTTCGGTTAAACATGGCTTGTATATTTGCTTGCAGTCTTCCCATTTCAGCGGTCAGATCGTCCCTTGTAACAAATTCCGTGCCTTGAGATTGAACTCTACCTCCCGTTCTGCCCCTGCCTCGTTCTGCACCCTTTCCCCTTGTCCCGATTGTTGGATTTGTTCTACTAGGATTTCCTTCTTCCTCCCTATTCGTACGTCGAGTACCACTTGCCATTCTGTAGATTTCAACAAGGTTAATATACACGTAAGCACATACCCCATATAATAAGGTTTCCCAGTTTAAACATGTACCTGTAAGTTCATGATTACATTGGCCAAATGTAATTTGAAATTACCTTACATGATGTTCCTTCTACCTTTTATATTTAGCATCCCAATGTTCTAAAATAATAGGGACATCCTACTTCACATGCAGTTTAAGTCTAGGTATGGATCCGAATACCTAAATCCCTTAAACTAGGGCTCTGATACCATCTATAACGACCCGTCCCAAACATACATCATATAACATAACATACATATCATTGATTCATAACAAAAGATACATCGTAGATCACATATGGTCCCTTAGTCTCAAAACTATACAATACAAATTCGAGTACTAACTTTTCGCTAATAATTCACATTACATTTCATAGTACTATTCATATAAAACTATACATGTAAACTTCCTAATCCCCATCAGCCATCAAAAGCTTATTACACTTTATCTTTTCCCTTGTCCTTATAAGATCCTTGACCTGGAATACATATTTTTGAAAACAAAATGAGGGTTAGACCAATTGGTCTAAGTGAGAAAATCCCTGTCAGTGTATAATCATTTGTAAAATACACAATATATAACACATATTCGTAATACCAATCACGACTCATATGCATTGTGTACAATTCTTTCATCTCATGGCCATATTAGTTGGTTGCGAGCCAACTAATCAATTTACTCTACTGCACTAACATACAGCCAACTCCGTTGTCCCTCCGTACAGCCAAACTCCACCGGTCCTATGTCCGGCCAACGTGTACTTGTGTAGTGTAATGCTCATATAAATACAATATACATCTCAATATATTATATTTCAAACATAAGCACATAATCACACTATATAACACATTCCCAATCAATATATATGTATTCCAGTTTGAAAACATTTTTAAAGTAAACTCACCTTGTTAATAGTTTGAAGCCACACACGCGCAAACGATACAACCGAACAGCACTATCAAACTTCACTAACGAGGGGCAACCGAGCCTGAAATATATACACATTGATGAAACCCCTATGATTATATGTATATAAGACTCACTACGACAATTGACAACCGTAACAACCCACCGGACACCCCCGAATCGCAACCGAGCTAAAAAACCGAACAACCGACGTCAATCACAAGACTTTGGGTTTGTAATTGGCATATAAAAACATGTTCAAAGTGTTCAAATGCTATTTTACACTCAAAACGAGTACCCATACCCCTGTATTTCGCTTTGAAACGACTCCAGTACGTAACAACAAAAAAGTCAGAAACCAATACCGGGATTCCAATACCGGGACTCCAAGTACCGGGACTCCAAATACCGGGACTCCAATTTTGTCAGCCCAGAAATCGATTAAAACTCAACTAAAGACTGAAATTAAAGAATCTAAACCGATAGAAACTTGCTATAAACGATTACAAACATAATATGAGAAGGAACTATACCTCAATATCGTTTCCAAACAAACCAATTTGAACCCTAGCTTGAGCGATACTTCTGTTCTTTCTTCTGCTTCCAAAACACACACACACACACTCTCTATTTTAAGAAACCGACTTAATGAAGACAGTGAAGATATTGGTTTATATATTAAACCAATATTACTTTTAAGGGTTTGAACTTTGCTATAATAACCGAAATACCCCTAAACTTATAAAACTAATCCAAACTTACCTTAAACTAATAATAATAAAATTAAATAGACCAATAACGTACCTGGTTATTACATAATTGATGGGTCTAGAAGATGAATGATGCATATGAACAAATAAAGAACGATGAAGAGGAAGATGATGAAGATGTAACTGGTGGGTTTAGAAAATGAACCATAAACTTTTGATTGCATAAATGTTCTTCACTGGAATTACATTTTGGAGTTCCATGAACTAATGTGGAAAACATTACCATTGATTTTTGATTCTCGGAATTACAAGTTCTTCACCGTCGCTTCTTCAATCATTTGCCATCATCGATTGTGCAATTTTATTTTTAACTGAAGTCCAATAATGGAGGTGGAGATGAAACGTAATGGAGGTGAAGATGAAAAATCATATGATATGAAATGTGATTTGGGTTCCGCCATTTTACTTTTAATTTGAGTTTAAAGAAATAATGTCTAGAATACTCTTTCAAACGCCATGTAATTTGACAAAAATACCCTTATTTTAGGCTTTTATTACATATATGCTTCTTTTAATGACCTTTGATTTAAATTAATATATGGATTACATCAGTCCTCATGGTCCTCAACCTTTTTTTGGTACTCACACGATTTAACTCCTACAACCACACACACACACACACACATATATATATATATATATATATATATATATTAATGTCCATCGAAAAGTCCTTATTGCTTAAGGCCCAAAGCAGATTTAGACATCTAGTCCAGATATCCAAGTCCATCGACTAGAAGCGCCTACTCCGTTACACAATACACCACCCGCTGCTAGTCTGCTACACAAGTCATTCTCTCAACTCTAAGTCGATCGACCAGAAGCCTTTCAAGTCTATAACCCTAATTCCAAGTCAACTCGTTGTTGATTGACGTCGATTTGTTACCGCCAAACATATAGGTATGGTTTATTTGTTTTTTTTCTTCTTCTTCATGGTTTCTCATCTAGACTTCTTGTAGCTCGATGGTTTCTCCTCTAGTCTTCTTGTATGGTTTATTTTAAAAATGTCATCTCCATGTTATGGTTTCTCCTCCTGTAATCTTCTTGTACGGCTTATTTTAAATATGTCATTTTCATGGTTTCTCTATAGTTTTTTTGTAGTTCAAAAATTGCAACAACAGTAATGAATTTATGATTTGGAACAATATGTTTTTTGTAAGTTTGTACTTTTTATCCTATTTTATATGTACCTAAACCCTAATTTTCTTGCTGTGGAAAATACTTTAAAAGTCTCAAAAAATCGAAGACAGTGATGAACCAAACACGTCTAAGAAAAAAAGGTCGTACTCGATTGATGGTTCGAAGTATTATCTATCCTTCAAACTTTTGAATTTGATTCTAAAACCAAAGATTTTAATATATATATATATATATATATATATAGGCAATTTCATGTAGAAACCTCTCTTATTTTAAAAACTGTGAAACCCATCTTAAGACCATAGATCAAACCATCTACGGCTAGGATGAATCTGAGATATTTATGGAATTATTGATTTTTTTAATATTATTTTTTATTAAACTAAATTCGTAGCAAAGGGTATATTGGTAAGTTCATCTCATTATCACGATTATGGTAACTGTATCAATTCCACCATATTCGCTTGATCACTGCATAATCGGAGACAAACCGATTCTGAGAATCATCAACCTGATTTCAGCGCAAAAATCCTTCGCCATGATTCGACTTCCAGGAGGTATATTTCAGCGATCGATTTCACTATTTTCACACTAAAAACCCTAGATTGAACTTTTCATCTTAAACCCGACAGGTAGAAAGCGAAGTGAACGCATCATGAAGAACACGACATTCTCGAATTTCACCAACACTCCCGATAACCCACTAGATGAAAACGGTGATGAAGTTAAGCAATCAGTGAGAGACACGCCCAGCGCGAAAAGAAGAATGGTGAATCGGAAAACAATAACCGACCCAGACATTGGTAAGTTCATCTCATTCCGTCGGGCAAACCTTTTTGACATTAAAAGAATTTGGGTGTTTTACTGATTTCGAAAACTGTCGCATAAGTTAGGGTTTGATGATCTTTTAAAGAAAGGGGTTTTATGCAATCGATTTTTTTTTCATTTTTCGAAATATATTATTAATAACTCCACCTTTTCACGAGTACATGTTCTATTAAATTAACCCACATTTTGTAAATGCATTAAACCCCTTTCTTTAAATTTGAATGCAGGGGGTTCATTGTCAAATACATTATGGGAATGATGTATTGATTAGGCTTTAAACTTCCTGAATGATTTGTTACATTGTACTAGGTTTCATTGTTTCATTACCCTTATGTGAATTGTTTCAATTTTTCATTTCAAATGAGTATGCTTACCTATTGGTTTCAATTGCTTACCTATTAGGCTTACCTATTGGTTTCAATTGCTTACCTATTAGGCTTACCTATTGGTTTCATTGTTTCTTACCCTTATGTAAATTGTTTCATTGTTTCATTGCACTATGTGAATTGTTTCATTGTTTCATTGCCATTAATATGAACTGTTTAACCTATTTGTTTCATTGTTTCATTGTTTCATTGTTTCATTGCACTATGTGAATTGTTTCATTGTTTCATTACCATTATGTAAATTGTTTCATTGTTTCATTGCCATTAATGTTTACCTTTTGGTTTCATTGTTTCGTTGCACTATGTGAACTGCTGCATTGTTTCACTCAAACAATTCATGAACTTCTTCGTTTCCGGGTAACAATTCATGGACATGAGGAGGAAGGATTGATGAAATAAACGTATCATCGTCATGAAATACATCTTGAACATTTATCTCGTTGAGAGATAATGGTTCATCATCAAAATTCGCCATCAATAAAATACTCAATAACTAAGAATTCTTCTTTTTCACTATCGACAATTTGGTTGGGATGAATGATAGTGATTATTCTGTAAACCGTATAAATGTGATATGGATAACCATGATCTTCAACTAAAACCGTCGTTAATTTCATCACTCAAAACTAATCAAAATCGACTTTCCCTACTTACCCGGATTATTATCAAATTAAAAAAATATATAATTAACACCGGATTTGCATAATGACATTGTTGCCCTCCTAATTACAATTATGGAATAATTATTAAGAAAAATTGTGATTGGTTGATGAGGTTTTCAAAGTTTTCAAACATAGATAGGTTTTCATTATAACGCTCGCCTATATATATATATATATATATAGGGGTGGTATTGGGTACAAATCAAATGGTTTGTACAAACTGTACAAACTCATATCCACCAATCACGTAACTTCTTTTTTTTTATCCATAAGGGTATTTTAGGGCTTTTAGCATATTTTTTCATCTCCACCAATCACGTAACTTTTTTTTATACCCATAACTTCTTTTTTTATATCCATAAGGGTATTTTAGGGCTCCACCGGAAAATATAGATTCATGAAGCCAAATTTTATATTCATGAAGCCAAATTATACAAATTGCAGATTCATGAAGCTAGATTGAGTTTGTACGGGTTTGTACAATCCATTTGGTTTGTATTTGATACCCAGCCTATATATATATATATATATATATATATATATATATATATATATATTTGGATGATTATAATAGCTTCTCGGGTATAGTTTTAGTAATATTTATAGTATTTCGTTCATTAAATTTATGTATATTACATAACCCGACAACTCAACCCAACCCTTACTGGTTAGGTTGGGTTGGTTTATACTTCTAGATGAGTTTGATTATGTTAGATTTTTTCCAAACTGTTATAATCAGATTAAATTGTATAAATATTGCAAATCATCAAACCCAACACTCATACCCCTAACTAAAAGTGTAATTTACCCTAAAAAATAACTCAATTGATCAAATTTAACAATAATTAAATTAAAGTATATTATATCATTATTTGATATGTGTTTGACCCAACCAAAATTGATATGTTTACGCGGATGCTATTGCAAAGCTTCAAGGTTAGGCATGTAAATAATCAAGTAAATCAAAGTCAAAGTCAAAGTCAATTTCAATGGTTTATTTATTAGTCCATCTACCACCAAATGTCTTATGTGACTATTTTCTATATGTAATAATGTAATGCTATATCCTGTTAAAGTTATTATATAAGAGTTTATTTAAGATTTTTATTATACAAAATATGTTAATTCACTTTATTACAACAATATATTTTTATAATATTTTATAATATAAGATATTATATTTTAAATCTGTTCATCATATATTTAATATAATTTATATTTTTTTTAAATTTAAGATAAATATGTGGGTCTTCAAAACTCGATACATTTATATGGAAAGGTTCATTTGAGTTCTCCAAAACCTTTCAAACTTACATTCTTAATATTTACAAAAAAGAGAAAATAAAAATATTGTAAAGATTGAAAGATTTTCTATACATTAATTATTTATACGTAGGAATTTAGCACTAACATACCTAAACAGTTGAAAGTTGTTAAAAAATAAGCCTAAATACGTTATAATAAAATATAGATTAATTCTTCAAATATAATATATAATATATAATATATCATTAAAATACAATAATTCGTAACGACATAAAAACTGAACTTTTAATTTGGTATCTACTATAACAACATATCGTTGTAGTAGATAAAAAATGAGTTTTTATTTATTTACCTATTGCAATGACATATCCTTGCAGTAGATAACATATTAATAACTTGTTTTTGTATCCATAGCACCGATATGTTATCACAGTAGATAAAAATTGAGTTTTTAATTTATTACTACAGCAACGAAATGCCGTCACATATATACCGATTTGGAGAGAGAGAGGGTGGGAAAGAGTCCGTCGGAGAGGGAGTACGAGAGAGAGGTCCGACGAGAGGGTAAGGAAGGAAACGAGGAAAAGCGAGTTAGGGTATAGGGAGACAACCGATATCGAGATTAGCCAGAGAACCGTTGCTCACCGGAACATGACGTCTTTCCTATTCTTTAACTTCCCGGAGGGTTGGAAAGTTCATCATCTGTGGAGAACCTTTAAACGTTACGGCCTGGTCGGAGATATATACATGGCAGGTAAGAGAATGGCAAACGGGCAGAGGTTCGGATTCGTGAGATTCAAAATGGTGAATAATAAAGCGGAGTTGGAAAGAAGACTCAACGGCATTTGGATTGGCTCGTATAAGCTTAGAGCATTTTTGGCGGTCGATAGAACCGAAAAAAGACCAAAGATCATCAAGAAAAAATCGGTGGAGGATTCACATAATCAGGCAGACATGGTGAGAAGACCAAACACAAGGTCATATTTCGAAGCTTTGACAAGAAGAACGGACAGTAATGTAGGTGTAGAAGGTAAGTATGAAGAGGACAAAAAACATAAGATTGTGGAAGTTATTGGAATTTACCGGGAGAATGAAGTAGCAAAGGTAAGGCTAAGCAGAAGCCTTGTTGGTCATGTTAAGTCGCTGGAACATATAGCCGCAGTTAAAGGTATTTGCAAATCGGAAAGCTTAATGGAATGCATGGTGAAACACTTGGGAGGTAGAAACCTACTATTAACATTCGAACAAGAAAAGATATTGACTAATATACTTAATAATAAGATCCATGGACTCCATTATTGGATCAATGACCTAAGAAGATGGACGGAGCGGTTCCAATCGACCGAGAGGGTGGTGTGGTTAAGGGTTTACGGAGTCCCTCTACACTCTTGGTCACTAGAAACATTCAAGGAGATTGCTAGCAAATGGGGACACGTGATGAAGTTTGTCAACTGTGAGTGGGATTTAAGTAATAGTATGGAATATGCTAAGGTCTTGGTTTCCTCGTCATTACTTGCAAGGATTGACGATCTTAGAAGCATAAAAGTCGGGAACCTGTATCATAGGATCTGGGTGGTGGAGGAGAGTGGAGACCCGATAATTTGTCGGGGCGAAGAGGAGAGAAGAAGCTCGTCCGATGAAGAACACTCCTCGTGCCCGTTGGAATGGACGAAGGAGTTGGACGATGACGATGAAGAGTGGGTAGTAGAGGAGAGCGTCTTCGAAGGGAAATAACTCGATGACCAGGCGAACCGAGGAAACCATGATGGTAAAGGAAAATGTGAAGTAAGGCTACGTTTGGTACATGGGACAGCACAGGACAGGACGGGACAGAACTCACTGTCCCATGTTTGGCGTGACATGGGACAGGACAAAAATTCACTGTCCCTTATTTGGCGCGACATGGGACAGGAACAAGGACTGGACAGGGTGGGACAAGATGGGATAAAAAAGGACATTTTCTTGTTCCACCAAAATAGGTGGAACAACATGGGACAAAAGTGAGACATAAACAAAAAAATCATTGACCTACCCTCATTTGATATATAATTAATATGATATTAGCCTTATGGGTCACCGCCAACGATCGCCGCCACCACCACCATCGACGGCCACCGAAAGCCACCGCCAACCACCCTCGACCACCACTACCTGTTCCTCCACTATAACAACCTTCTCCACCATCTCCACTACCATTCATCCATCACCACCACCATTATCATCGTTGACCACCTCCACCTCCACTAACACCGATCACCACCATGGGCGGACCCAGTCTTGTGCATACGGTGGCACGTGCCACCGTATCGTTTGTCCGGCGAAGGGTAAAATTTTGTAGCGGTATGAAGAGTGCAACCGTATTATTTTGGAGGGTGCAACCGTATCGTTTTAAATGGTGCAACCGTATCAAAAAAACTCTTAAAATCAACCAAAAATTCCAAAAAAACTCTTAAAATCAACCAAAAATCCCCGAAAAGTTCTCTCGAAATTGATTTTTTTTAAAAGTTCCTCGAAATCGAGATAAAAATTAAAAAAAATCTCAAAGAAATGGAATTAGGCTAAAACAATATCGGGCGATGTGGAAAAATTTTAGGTTCGTCAAAGGTGTCACCGTAAGAAAACAAAATTGGGTCCGCCTATGATCACCACTACCATTCATCCATCACCACCACCATTACCATCGTTGACCACCTCCACCTACACTAACACCGATCACCACCGCCCATGGCCGTCACCACCATCGGCGGCCACCGATAGCCACCACGGACCATGGTTGACCACTTCCACCTCTTCCTCCACTACAACAACTTTCTCCACCACCATCGCCACCTCCACCGATCACCACCGACCACCGTCGGCCACCTCTACCTCCACTAACACCGATCACCACCACCCATGGCCGCCACCGCCATCGGCAGCCACTGGTAGCCACCACCAATCATGGTTGACCACTTCCACCTCTTCCTCCACTACAACAACTTCCTCCACCACCATCGCCACCTCCACCTCTTCCTCCACTACTACAACCTCCTTTATCATTGTCTACCACATCCACCACTACCATCGTCGACCACTTCTATCTCCACCGATCACCACCACCCATTGCCGCCACCACCGTAAACCACTGTCGGCCACCTCCACCTTTTGTACTATCATTTATTTATGTATTTATGTGTTTGAAAATTGTGTAAAAAATTAAAAATACTTTTAAATTAAATTATTTAAAAATATATTCTTTATTTGTGTCATTTATAACTATTATATGATATATAAAATCATCAAACAAGTTTTAGGGAAAATTGTCTAATCCTGTCCTATCTAGTCCTAGTCGTACCAAACACAAGACAGACATTTGTTTTGTCCCGTCATGTCCTGTCCAGTCCTATCCCGCCCTCTTGTCCAGTCCCGTCCTGTCCTGTCCAGTTCTGTTCTGTCCAATCCTGTTCAATCCTGTCTGCGTACCAAACGTTACCTAAGGAAACAGCGTGGAGACAAACCGGAAATACTCCCCGTCGGTCAACTTGACGGCAGCCGGCCGACGAATCTGTGTTTCAGAGGGGAAGCTCAAAGGCCGCATCCAAGGAGATTGGATGAGGTTGATGAGCTCGAGAAATCTTGGTTAATGATGATGTTTGTGGAGAGACGTGGGTAGAAGGTGATGGTAGCAAGTCCCAAGGTGTGGATGGTCGGCTGCAAGTCACAGGATAAAAGGATAAGGGTACATTGGATGGCATTGGGCCGAATGGGGAAACGGACCCAAATGGTACCAAAAAGAAGGAAAGCAATATTGGCCTGAAGAAATAAATAAAACCCAGCTAAAAAATAAAAAGGAAAGGACGAGAGAGGCCCAAGCGATGGAGGCATATTTTAATTGTGAGACCCACGGGATGGACGACCATATGCACAGAAACAGCGAAATGCATAAGATAAATCGTGATAAAGGGGTAGCTGCTTGAGAAAAATTGGGTCGAAATGCGGAAAAATCGAAGAAAAATAAAGGAGATTCATTGGGCGTAGGAAGAGGTAGAGTAAGTTTCCACTTACTTAAACAAAAGGCGAGGGCGAAAATTCATAAATGTAATTCAAGGAGCGGGGAAAACGGCAGATCACAGAAAGGCAGGAAGAATCAAGGTCGGGCGACTTGACCGAAAGTTTTAACTCAATCTCAAACGAATTGAAGAGTGCCTTCGGATCAGAGGCGTTGGAGAACTTTGGAGCGAAAATCGGCTTGACTTGGGATGGGGTTGTGTCAACAGGAAATAACGGAGGAGAAGAATGTGCATAATGTACAGGTAATGTTCTGGTTGTTTTTTAAATCTGTCAATGAAGGTATTGTCGATAAACGCGAGGGGTGTAGGTACCATTGAGAAACGGAGGTGGATCAAAGAACTATGTGTTAAGGAAAAAGTGGACATGGTGGGTATTCAGGAAACCAAACAGAAGAATTGGGCAGAATTGCAAGTGAATAATATGTGGGGTCACGATAACAGAGACTTTATTCAATCACAAGTGGTGGGGAACTCGGGAGGGTTAATACTTATTTGGGACAAGGGAGTTTTCAACTGTGACTCTTATATTGTTGAAAAAGGTTTCTTGGCGGCAATCGGGAGTTGGAAAGGAGTGAAAGGAAAGTTTGGGTTTGTGAATGTATACGAATCGAGGGATCTAAAGGAAAGGGAGGAAGTGTGGAAAAGTATCGAAGGCCTGTGTAGTAAGGAAGAGATAAATTGGTGTGTGTTCGGCGACTTCAACGAAGTTAGAGGAAGTCAGGAAAGGCTAAATTCAATCACAAACGAAAGGGGAGTCAAGAGCTTCAACTCATTCATCAATCATAGTGGTTTGGTGGAAATACCGTTGGGTGGACAAAAGTTCACAAGGGTAAGCGACGATGGAAGGAAGTTTAGTAAGTTGGATTGGTTCCTAGTTTTCCCGGCCTTTAATACGGTTTGGAGGAACTTGGGAGTCAAGGCACTAGAAAGGAGGTGATCAGATCACTTCCCGATCATGTTGGGCGACTCCAACCGCGACTTCGGCCCAAAGCCGTTCAAGCTTTTTGACACATGGTTGGCGAGAGAAGATATGGAAAATTTGGTAAGATTGGAATGGGACAAGGAAGTGATCACCAAGAGTCCGGATTATGTGTTTAGAGACAAGCTCAAAAAGGTAAAAATTGCTTTGAAAAATAGGTGCTCGGTGATGTTTAAGAGTCTAGTAGACGAGTTGGAAAAAAACAAAGAAGAGGTAGTGAAGATCGAGAGAGATGCCGGTTCGAGACCTATCGGCAAAAACGAAAGCAAAAGGTGGGTAGAGGCACGTAAGAAATCGCTAGAGGCGGAAAAGAAAAAAGTTGAGATGGCAACACAAAGGGCGAAGATTAAGTGGATAGAGGAGGGTAACGAGAACTTGAAATACTTCCATGCGGCGATAAGGAGTTGAGAAAGGAAAAATGGAATCCGAGGGATGAACATAAATGCCGTTTGGACGGAAGACCCAGTAAAAATCAAAGAGTATGTGTGGGAGTTTTTCAAGAACAAGTTTAAATCGAACAAGGAGATAGGGCCGAAGGTGACAAGTAATAAAATTAAGAAATTATCTCTGGATGACGCGACAAGCTTGAAAAGACCATTCATGGAGGAAGAGGTGTGGGAAGCCGTGAAAATGTGTGGTAATAATAAATCCCCCGGTCCGGATGGGATAACGTTTACGTTCGTGAATTTTTTTTGGCCAATTATAAAACCCGACCTAATGAAGGTAGTTGAGAATTTTGGGAAAAGACGGAAATCTATCCTTTATAACCCTTAGTCCAAAAAAAATGCAAATCCGATGAGCCTCAATGAATACCGACCGATTAGCTTGATAGGAAAGTAACGGTGGAGCGAATGAAAAAGGTGATGGGGAAAATAATCGGCGAAACTTAAGCGGTGTTCATCAAAGGTAGGTTCATTCTAGATGGAGTCTTAATCGCAAACGAGGCGGTAGAGTTCAATAAAAGTGCAAAGAGGAGAGGATTGGTCTTCAAGGTGGATTTCGAAAAGGCATACGATAGCGTGGAGTGGAGTTTCTTACTTGATATGTTGGTGTCGATGGGTTTTGGTGAGAGATGGTGCAAATGGATCAAAGTTTGCTTGTAGTCTTCGTCGATGTCGGTCCTTGTCAATGGGTCACCGACAAGCGAGTTCAAAATGGAAAAGGTCATTTCCAATGGCCCCATTTCTATTCCTAGTAGTGGCGGAGTGCTTGGATGTGCTAATGTTGGAGGCAAAAGAAAAAGGATTGTTCGAGGGAATGGAGATTGGTAAAGAAGGCGTATCCTTGACTCATCTCCAATATACCGATGACGTAATATTCTTTGGCAATTAGGGAGTCAACAACATCAAAAATCTATTGAAAATCCTCCATTGCTTCCAAGCGGCGTCAAGCTTAAAAATAAATATTGGTAAGAGTAAATTGTACGGGGTGGGATGTAACAACCCGGTTTCCCAAACATACAACAAATAACATACATTGCATAACTTCATTACATTCATAAGAAAAGATACATCTCAAACCAAGTACGGTCTCAAAAGTCTTGACATTACAAAATATATAAAAGCTTCCTAATCAACATTCATCAAAAGCTTCCTACACTTCATCCTCTCCTGCCGATCCTTAACCTGGAAAACATATTTTTTAAAACAAAATGAGGGTTAGACCAAACGGGTCTAGTGAGTTAATCCCGGTCCTTTCCAAAATCATTATAAAACCTTTCGTGTAAATCCTTTGTATCAAAATAGTTTAGATAAACCTTTGGTAATTCTTTCGTAAAATATAAACATACCACACGTATTTAAATACCAATCCAGACTCGTGCATCGTGTACATCTCATTCACCTTATTCCTCCACAAATGGCCATATTAGTTGGTAGCAAGCCAACTAATAAATCAACAACCGGTCCGCTCACCGGAACCCGGCTACCTGTCGGTCCGCACACCGGAACCCGACTACTCACCGGTCCGCACACCGGAACCCGGCAACAAGTGCACTCGTGTAGTGCAAAGCTTATATAAATACAATATATATCTCATTACATCATATTGTCATTTATATACACATAATCATATTCCTACCACATAATCATCTTATATATATATTTATACACATATATATGTATTCCAGTTCAAAACGTTTTAAAGCAAAACTCACCTCGATCGCTTATCCATAAACACTTCCAAGCTTTTCTCCAAAAGATTCAGTCTATCAATCCCAATCCACAGAGTCTGCAAATAGATTAAATACAAATATCCCCTTACTAACTGATCACATAAAACGTACTAGAAGACCAAGGACTCTAGATAACTCAAATCCTCAAAAGTGACCAAAACAGCTAAAGTATCCGGACAACCCAAACAACCCGGACAACACCACCTTTTCCGGACAACATGACTTTTCCGGACAACCTCAGTAATCCGGACAACAAGACTAATCCGGACAACAAGACTAATCCGGACAACACGATTTATCAGGACAACACAAGGAATCCGGATGCCATCCGGACTCTAAATCATCCGGAAACCCTCATACAAATCATTCGGATACTATCAATAAACTACCCGGACACCACCCAAGAAACTACCCGGATACCTTCATATTATCCGGACACCTCTGACTGTTTATCCCATTTTCACCCAGAAATCGACTGAATCATTAACAGAAGTGTTTGGGATGTTTCTACTCCGATAGGAACTACTTACTAGCAATTATAGACATAAAATGTAAAGCAACATACCTCAATTTCTCTTCCAAATACACCAAATGAAGTCTTAACCACAAGAACCCTTCTTTATTCTTTTGCTCTCCAAAAACACACACACACATACTAAACTGAAATCTGGATAATTGTTGTAAATGCAAATATCTGGATATAGCTTAAGGGATAATATCTATCCATACTTACCATATAGACCTTGAACTTCTCAATAATGACCCAAACACCCTTGACTTATAAATTAACCCAAACTTACCCTAAACATCCAACTTTAAAGTTAACTAAATTTAACGGAACTAGGATTTAACTAACGAACTTACCCGGGGTATTACATTATCTCCCCCTTAAAAGAATTCCGTCCCGGAATTCGGTTAAGCAAAAAGGCAACGAATACTTATCACTACTGCTTCAAACTGCATCAAAACCATAGGAACTAATTGAATAGACGCTCCGCCTCTACCTATATCTCTAACACCGCTAAGCAACAAAAGCACGAAAGTACCAATAATCATTTTACACCGAAGTCATATAATACACTTTAGCACGTATAGAGTGTATAGAAATATACCTGTCTTCGCCTCTATCCACACATCGAGTCCGACTTGCCACTCTGTTGATTTCAACAAGGTTAATATACACGTAAGCACATACCCAATATAACAAGATATTCCGGTTCAACATGTACTTGTAAGTTCATGCTTACACTGGCCAGGTGTAATTTGAACATACCTTACATGATGTTCCTTCTACCTTTTTATACTTAACATCCCAAGGTTCTAAAATAATAAGGACATCCTACTTCACATGCAGTTTAAGTCTAGGTATAAATCCAAATACCTAAATCTCTTAAACTAGGGCTCTGATACCATTTGTAACAACCCGGTTTCCCAAACATACAACAAATAACATACATTGCATAACTTCATTACATTCATAAGAAAAGATACATCTCAAACCAAGTACGGTCTCAAAAGTCTTGACATTACAAAATATATAAAAGCTTCCTAATCAACATTCATCAAAAGCTTCCTACACTTCATCCTCTCCTGCCGATCCTTAACCTGGAAAACATATTTTTTAAAACAAAATGAGGGTTAGACCAAACGGGTCTAGTGAGTTAATCCCGGTCCTTTCCAAAATCATTATAAAACCTTTCGTGTAAATCCTTTGTATCAAAATAGTTTAGATAAACCTTTGGTAATTCTTTTGTAAAATATAAACATACCACACGTATTTAAATACCAATCCAAACTCGTGCATCGTGTACATCTCATTCACCTTATTCCTCCACAAATGGCCATATTAGTTGGTAGCAAGCCAACTAATAAATCAACAACCGGTCCGCTCACCGGAACCCGGCTACCTGTCGGTCCGCACACCGAAACCCGACTACTCACCGGTCCGCACACCGGAACCCGGCAACAAGTGCACTCGTGTAGTGCAAAGCTTATATAAATACATTATATATCTCATTACATCATATTGTCATTTATATACACATAATCATATTCCTACCACATAATCATCTCATATATATATTTATACACATATATATGTATTCCAGTTCAAAACGTTTTAAAGCAAAACTCACCTCGATCGCTTATCCATAAACACTTCCAAGCTTTTCTCCAAAAGATTCAGTCTATCAATCCCAATCCACAGAGTCTGCAAATAGATTAAATACAAATATCCCCTTACTAACTGATCACATAAAACGTACTAGAAGACCAAGGACTCTAGATAACTCAAATCCTCAAAAGTGACCAAAACAGCTAAAGTATCCGGACAACCCAAACAACCCGGACAACACCACCTTTTCCGGACAACATGACTTTTCCGGACAACCTCAGTAATCCGGACAACAAGACTATTCCGGACAACAAGACTAATCCGGACAACACGATTTATCCGGACAACACAAGGAATCCGGATGCCATCCGGACTCTAAATCATCCGGAAACCCTCATACAAATCATCCGGATACTATCAATAAACTACCCGGACACCACCCAAGAAACTACCCGGATACCTTCATATTATCCGGACACCTCTGACTGTTTATCCCATTTTCACCGAGAAATCGATTGAATCATTAACAAAAGTGTTTGGGATGTTTCTACTCCGATAGGAACTACTTACTAGCAATTATAGACATAAAATGTAAAGCAACATACCTCAATTTCTCTTCCAAATACACCAAATGAAGTCTTAACCACAAGAACCCTTCTTTCTTCTTTTGCTCTCCAAAAACACACAAACACATACTAAACTGAAATCTGGATAATTGTTGTAAATGCAAATATCTGGATATAGCTTAAGGGATAATATCTAT
Organism: Saussurea involucrata; assembly: GCA_033807775.1. NCBI lineage: Eukaryota > Viridiplantae > Streptophyta > Magnoliopsida > Asterales > Asteraceae > Saussurea > Saussurea involucrata. The sequence continues at coordinate 55,578,445 of CM066316.1, forward strand.
CCATACTTACCATATAGACCTTGAACTTCTCAATAATGACCCAAACACCCTTGACTTATAAATTAACCCAAACATACCCTAAACATCCAACTTTAAAGTTAACTAAATTTAACGGAACTAGGATTTAACTAACGAACTTACCCGGGGTATTACATGGGAGTTGGAAGCGAAGAAGCACAAACGTGGGCATCAAGCTTGGGATGTAGCTCTGGAGAGTTGCCATTCACGTATCTTGGACTCCCGGTGGGACGAGCTATGAACAAAATAGAGAGTTGGAAGGAACTAATAAAAAAGATGGAGAACAAATTGGCAACGTGGAAGGCGAAGATGATCTCGATCGGTGGACGACTAACTTTGGTAAGATCGGTATTAGGTAGTCTCCCTTTATATTTTTTTGTCTCCTTTTCGAGTTCCGAGAAGTTTGATTCGTGAGCTTGAGAGTGTGAGAAGTCGATTTGGGTAATATGGGAGAGGGTGGTAAGGAATCTCAAAAGAGGTGGGCCAGATGTGGGGAGTCTTCAATCTTCCAGTTGGGGGTTGTTGGGGAAATGGTGGTGGAAGTTTGCATCGGAAAAGAAAGCTCTTTGGGTAAAGGTGATCAAGAGTTTGTATGGGAGGTAGGGCGGGATCGGAAGTGATAATTCGGAGGTTAGGGCAGGTCGGTCGGTGTAGGGGAACATTATTAGAGTAGGAAAGGAATTGGAGAAAGTGGGCATTAATCTTGGGGCTCACTTTGGGATGAAGTAGGGAGAGGGGATGAGACGAGTTTTTGGAGGGATAGATGGTGGGGGAATGAGGTGTTGGGAGACAAATTCAAGAGGCTTTACCTACTCGACACTAAAAAGGAGGGTTCAATTGCCGATAAGGGGGCTTGGGTAAACGGATCGTGGGCGTGGGAATGGAGTTCGAGAAGGGAACCGAGGGGAAGGGAAGCGGGGGAGTTGGAGGAGTTGATGGAGATGCTCCATGTAACACCCCGAAAATTTGGTAATAAAAGATTTCTGATTACTATTTTGTGTAATATTATTTTAGCATCGAACGACCTTAAGTCATGGTTCAAGCGGCATCGAATCGAGGGGTGAAAAAGGAGCCAAATAGGACTGGGTACATGTAGGGCGATAGTGCCCAGTGGCACTATCGCGTGTCACACTCGCGGATTATGTACCAAGATTTTTTTTGGGGGGGGGGGGGGGGGGGGGTTGTTGACAGTGCTTGGAATACACCTATAGACGTGTGCTAATTAAACCTCAAAGCAAGTATACAATGACATCTAATATCATCTTTCAAGTAATAAAGTGGTAAAATACCAGATATCGTCCCACGTAGATTGGAGTAAAAGTTCAATAAAAAGTAGAAGAAGGAAATGATTTCAGATGGCGAATTGGAAGAGGTTGATTTGTTTTGTTTGGATTGTCACTTTGATGTTGTTAACATATAATAAAGCAAGCACGGGTGTAAAACTTTAAGGTGGGACTTAAACACAAATTCCAGCGGGCCATGCTGCATGAATGCTGCAGCATGCAGTTTTGTCATAACTAGATCCACCATCTATTTTGAGAGTATTCCTCTCGGACTACAGTATTCCCACTACTGTTTAGATTCAACTAGACACATCTCTATGTAGTCTCCAGCTATTTATAGTGGGGGATAAAGTTCTCAAAACATATGGACGACCAAATCTCTTTGTATCAAAAAACGCTCTCTCGAGCCGATTCCCATATCATTCAAGTTGGTGTGTTCCAAGTGGCTTATCTCTAAGTCTACTACACTTTAACACTTCTGATTCGTGACCAACCTGTCGAGAATAAATCAGTTTAGAAAAACATGGATGATAACTGTCACTTTATTAGTAACTCTCTCAAGTCTACTTTCCATATCATTCAAACTGACGTGCATTCAGTGGCTTATCTCTAAGTCCACGGCACTTTAAAACTTTAGCAAGTGACCAATTTGTCAAAAAGTGTCATTGGTTTTTATATAACTTGAATGAAATAATGGAACATTGTTATTGCGAAACAACGTCCACCTTTCTTTGGTTTAAAATCCCACCTTTCCGTTTAACACCCGAACTAATAAATTTAGCTACTCATAACGGAAAGTAAAGAATGCAATAAATGACATAAATTAAATTGCATAAATGTAAATGACTGAAATGTAAATGACGGAATGTAAATTGCAAGAAATAAAAGACGAAAAGTAAATTGCAAGAATTAAATACTTAAAATGATTAAATTGATTCACTTCATAAATCAAGATCCAAGAGTTGTCACCACTCTTTAGATTTGATTCCAAAGTTCCTCTCCAAAATACATCACCCCAAGCCCTCCTTATATAGGAAGGAAGAGGAGGGGGCAAAAGAGTAAAATTACATTAACTTGGTCCCAAAGTATCAAAAAGACCTAAAGTACATAAAGTAAAAAGCCTTGAAAATACAAAAGGGGCTTGCACTTAATTTGTAATACCCCGGAAAAGTTCGTTAGTGAAATCCTAGTTCCGTTAAATTTAGTTAACTTTAAAGTTACTATTTTGGGTAAGTTGAGATGATTTAGTAAGTTAAGGGTGCTTTGGTTATTATGGAATAGTTTAGGGTCTAAAATGGTAATTAGAGTGGATAATATCTGAATTGAGAGTGCAGATGTATTCATTATAGCAAAACTCAGATTAAAGGTGTGTGTGTGTTGGGAGCAAAAAGAAGAAGAAAAGAGAAAGAAGGGTAAAAGACCAAATTGAAGTTATTGAAGCTGATTAAGGTATGTTTCTAGTACAAATTATGTTTATAATGGTTGGTAGGAAGTATCTATCGGAGTAGAATAATCGAAATCATATCTAGTAAAGTTTTCTGTCGAATCTGGGTGATTTTTAGGTAAACCGACAGTAGTGTCCGGATATGTTGAATGTGTCCGGGTAGATTCTTGGGTGTTGTCCGGGTAAGTTTTTGATAGAGTCCGGACGATTTGATTGATGGTTTCCGGATGATTTAGAGACCGGATGGCATCCGGATTCCTTGTGTTGTCCGGATAAATCGTGTTGTCCGGATTAGTCTTGTTGTCCGGATTACTGAGGTTGTCCGGAAAAGTCATGTTATCCGGAAAAGGTGGTGTTGTCCGGGTTGTTTGGGTTGTCCGGATATTTTAGCTGTTTTGGTCACTTTTGAGGATTTGCGTTATCTAGAGTCCTTGGTCTTCTAGTATGTTTTATGTGATCAGTTAGTAAGGGGATATTTGTATTTAATCTATTTGCAGACTCTGTGGATTGGGATTGATAGACTGAATCTTTGGAAAAGGCTTGGAAGAGTTGTAATAAGCATTCAGGTGAGTTTTACTTTAAAAGTATTTTCAACTGGAATACATACGTATGGTTTGGGAATGTGATAATTAGTGATTAATGTGCTTATATGTATGGTGTACGTGATTGATAATATATTGAGATATATGTTGTGTTTATATTGCACGAAACGAGTATAGGTGAGCCGAATTATTGTTCGGCGGGGCTGTATGGAAATACAGCGGGGCTGCATAAAATTGCAGTGGAGCTATAGGTAATTGCAGCGGGGCTGTATGTAATTACAGTGGAGTCGACTGTATTGTACAGTGACGATGATTAGTTGGCTTGCTACCGACTAATGTGGCCAGGGGAAAGAAGATGAGATGAGGAGAGATACACGGTGCACGAGTCCTAATGTGGTATTTATATACGTGTGGTATATGTGTGCTTATACGAAAGGTTTTATGTAAACTATTTTGATACAAAGTATTATGTGAAAAAGGTTTTATATTGATTTTGGAAAAGACCGGGATTAACTCACTAGACCCGTTTGGTCTAACCCTCATTTTGTTTTCAAAAATATGTTTTCCAGGTTAAGGATCGGCGGGAGAGGATGAAGTGTAGGAAGCTTTTGATGGATGTTGATTAGGAAGCTTTTATATATGTTGTAATGTCAAGACTAATGAGACCGTACTTGGTTTGTGATGTATCTTTTATTATGAATGTAATGAAGTTATGCAATGTATGTTATTTGTTGTATGTGTGGGAAACCGGGTCGTTACAAATGGTATCAGAGCCCTAGTTTAAGGGATTTAGGTATTTGTACCCGTACCTAGACTTAAACTGCATGTGAAGTAGGATGTCCTTGATATATTAGAACCTTGGAATGCTAAGTATAAAAGGTAGAAGGAACATCATGTAAGGTAATTTCAGATTACACCTGGCCAGTGTAATTGTGATCTTACAGGTACATGTTTGAACTGGAATACCTTGTTATATGGGGTATGTGCTTATGTGTATGTTAACCTTGTTTAAATCTACAGAATGGCAAGCGGAACACGAAATTCGAATCGATGAGGAGGAAATTCCGGATGAGGAAACAGGTACATTTCTAATAAACTCTATACGTGCTAAGGTGTTATCTGACTTCGGTGCGAAGTGGTTCTTGGTATTTCTGTGCTTATATTGCTGATCTGTGTTAGAGACATAGGTGGGTGCGGGGTGGCTATTCATTTAGTTTCTATGGTTTTGATTGAGTTCGAAGTAGTAGTGATAAGTATTCTTACCTTTTCACTTAACTGAATTCCGGGACGGAATTCTTTTAAGGGGGAGATAATGTAATACCCCGGAAAAGTTCGTTAGTGAAATCCTAGTTCCGTTAAATTTAGTTAACTTTAAAGTTAGTATTTTGGGTAAGTTGAGATGATTTAGTAAGTTAAGGGTGCTTTGGTTATTATGGAATAGTTTAGGGTCTAAAATGGTAATTAGAGTGGATAATATCTGAATTGAGAGTGCAGATGTATTCATTATAGCAAAACTCAGATTAAAGGTGTGTGTGTGTTGGGAGAAAAAAGAAGAAGAAAAGAGAAAGAAGGGTAAAGGACCAAATTGAAGTTATTGAAGCTGATTAAGGTATGTTTCTAGTACAAATTATGTTTATAATGGTTAGTAGGAAGTATCTATCGGAGTAGAATAATCGAAATCACATCTGGTAAAGTTTTCTGTCGAATCTGGGTGATTTTTAGGTAAACCGACAGTAGTGTCCGGATATGTTGAATGTGTCCGGGTAGATTCTTGGGTGTTGTCCGGGTAAGTTGTTGATAGAGTCCGGACGATTTGATTGATGGTTTCCGGATGATTTAGAGACCGGATGGCATCCGGATTCCTTGTGTTGTCCGGATAAATCGTGTTGTCCGGATTAGTCTTGTTGTCCGGATTACTGAGGTTGTCCGGAAAAGTCATGTTATCCGGAAAAGGTGGTGTTGTCCGGGTTGTTTGGGTTGTCCGGATATTTTAGCTGTTTTGGTCACTTTTGAGGATTTGCGTTATCTAGAGTCCTTGGTCTTCTAGTATGTTTTATGTGATCAGTTAGTAAGGGGATATTTGTATTTAATCTATTTGCAGACTCTGTGGATTGGGATTGATAGACTGAATCTTTGGAAAAGGCTTGGAAGAGTTGTAATAAGCATTCAGGTGAGTTTTACTTTAAAAGTATTTTCAATTGGAATACATACGTATGGTTTGGGAATGTGATAATTAGTGATTAATGTGCTTATATGTATGGTGTACGTGATTGATAATATATTGAGATATATGTTGTGTTTATATTGCACGAAACGAGTATAGGTGAGCCGAATTATTGTTCGGCGGGGCTGTATGGAAATACAGCGGGGCTGCATGAAATTGCAGTGGAGCTGTAGGTAATTGCAGCGGGGTTGTATGTAATTACAGTGGAGTCGACTGTATTGTACAGTGACGATGATTAGTTGGCTTGCTACCGACTAATGTGGCCAGGGGAAAGAAGATGAGATGGGGAGAGATACACGGTGCACGAGTCCTAATGTGGTATTTATATACGTGTGGTATATGTGTGCTTATACGAAAGGTTTTATGTAAACTATTTTGATACAAAGTATTATGTGAAAAAGGTTTTATATTGATTTTGGAAAAGACCGGGATTAACTCACTAGACCCGTTTGGTCTAACCCTCATTTTGTTTTCAAAAATATGTTTTCCAGGTTAAGGATCGGCAGGAGAGGATGAAGTGTAGGAAGCTTTTGATGGATGTTGATTAGGAAGCTTTTATATATGTTGTAATGTCAAGACTAATGAGACCGTACTTGGTTTGTGATGTATCTTTTATTATGAATGTAATGAAGTTATGCAATATATGTTATTTGTTGTATGTGTGGGAAACCGGGTCGTTACAAATGGTATCAGAGCCCTAGTTTAAGGGATTTAGGTATTTGTACCCGTACCTAGACTTAAACTGCATGTGAAGTAGGATGTCCTTGATATATTAGAACCTTGGAATGCTAAGTATAAAAGGTAGAAGGAACATCATGTAAGGTAATTTCAGATTACACCTGGCCAGTGTAATTGTGATCTTACAGGTACATGTTTGAACTGGAATACCTTGTTATATGGGGTATGTGCTTATGTGTATGTTAACCTTGTTTAAATCTACAGAATGGCAAGCAGAACACGAAATTCGAATCGATGAGGAGGAAATTCCGGATGAGGATACAGGTACATTTCTAATAAACTCTATACGTGCTAAGGTGTTATCTGACTTCGGTGCGAAGTGGTTCTTGGTATTTCTGTGCTTATATTGCTGATCTGTGTTAGAGACATAGGTGGGTGCGGGGTGGCTATTCATTTAGTTTCTATGGTTTTGATTGAGTTCGAAGTAGTAGTGATAAGTATTCTTACCTTTTCACTTAACTGAATTCCGGGACGGAATTCTTTTAAGGGGGAGATAATGTAATACCCCGGAAAAGTTCGTTAGTGAAATCCTAGTTCCGTTAAATTTAGTTAACTTTAAAGTTAGTATTTTGGGTAAGTTGAGATGATTTAGTAAGTTAAGGGTGCTTTGGTTATTATGGAATAGTTTAGGGTCTAAAATGGTAATTAGAGTGGATAATATCTGAATTGAGAGTGCAGATGTATTCATTATAGCAAAACTCAGATTAAAGGTGTGTGTGTGTTGGGAGCAAAAAGAAGAAGAAAAGAGAAAGAAGGGTAAAGGACCAAATTGAAGTTATTGAAGCTGATTAAGGTATGTTTCTAGTACAAATTATGTTTATAATGGTTAGTAGGAAGTATCTATCGGAGTAGAATAATCGAAATCACATCTGGTAAAGTTTTCTGTCGAATCTGGGTGATTTTTAGGTAAACCGACAGTAGTGTCCGGATATGTTGAATGTGTCCGGGTAGATTCTTGGGTGTTGTCCGGGTAAGTTGTTGATAGAGTCCGGACGATTTGATTGATGGTTTCCGGATGATTTAGAGACCGGATGGCATCCGGATTCCTTGTGTTGTCCGGATAAATCGTGTTGTCCGGATTAGTCTTGTTGTCCGGATTACTGAGGTTGTCCGGGAAAGTCATGTTATCCGGAAAAGGTGGTGTTGTCCGGGTTGTTTGGGTTGTTCGGATATTTTAGTTGTTTTGGTCACTTTTGAGGATTTGCGTTATCTAGAGTCCTTGGTCTTCTAGTATGTTTTATGTGATCAGTTAGTAAGGGGATATTTGTATTTAATCTATTTGCAGACTCTGTGGATTGGGATTGATAGACTGAATCTTTGGAAAAGGCTTGGAAGAGTTGTAATAAGCATTCAGGTGAGTTTTACTTTAAAAGTATTTTCAATTGGAATACATACGTATGGTTTGGGAATGTGATAATTAGTGATTAATGTGCTTATATGTATGGTGTACGTGATTGATAATATATTGAGATATATGTTGTGTTTATATTGCACGAAACGAGTATAGGTGAGCCGAATTATTGTTCGGCGGGGCTGTATGGAAATACAGCGGGGCTGCATGAAATTGCAGTGGAGCTGTAGGTAATTGCAGCGGGGCTGTATGTAATTACAGTGGAGTCGACTGTATTGTACAGTGACGATGATTAGTTGGCTTGCTACCGACTAATGTGGCCAGGGGAAAGAAGATGAGATGGGGAGAGATACACGGTGCACGAGTCCTAATGTGGTATTTATATACGTGTGGTATATGCGTGCTTATACGAAAGGTTTTATGTAAACTATTTTGATACAAAGTATTATGTGAAAAAGGTTTTATATTGATTTTGGAAAAGACCGGGATTAACTCACTAGACCCGTTTGGTCTAACCCTCATTTTGTTTTCAAAAATATGTTTTCCAGGTTAAGGATCGGCAGGAGAGGATGAAGTGTAGGAAGCTTTTGATGGATGTTGATTAGGAAGCTTTTATATATGTTGTAATGTTAAGACTAATGAGACCGTACTTGGTTTGTGATGTATCTTTTATTATGAATGTAATGAAGTTATGCAATGTATGTTATTTGTTGTATGTGTGGGAAACCGGGTCGTTACATAATTAACTCCAGCTGGATTTATGAATCCTGGAAGCTGCTTCATTCAGCACCAAAAAGCCATTTAGTTCAGCTCCACGTCTAACAAGTAATCTGTCCAGGCATGTCATGCTGCAGAGATGCTGCAGCATGGGTCTGCACTGTGAAATCTGCCAAAATGAGCAACAATCAGTCATTCCCAATCATAAAACAAGTCATTCACTACTCTAGCTCCAATTAACAATAAAGTGGAAAAAAAAGTAAATAAAATGACTCAAATTTAGGGATGTTAAAGATAAAATGACTCAAAATGGAAAGAAAAATACTTGATATGCATTAAATAATTAATGCATATCAGTTGTGCGAGTATGCCCGGCGATAGTGACAGATGTCACTATCGCGGCCCGCGCAGTTGCTATAAATAGAAGTGACGCTTTTAGGTCTTTGTGTAATCAGTTTTGGAGCACTTTAGGGCCGTTTTCTCTCAAGAAAAAGGGTAAGGTTTCACTTCTAACTCCTTCCACCATTAATTTCTCTCAACCACCTATTCTTAGTCATTTATGGTTGATTCTAAGGTGTATTTAAGCCAAGTGTGAGGAATCCAAGTCTTCTCAAGTCCAAGACTTCTCTATCCTCTCTACTAACTCTTAGAGTTTTGAACCATAACCCCAAGGTTAGTTCTTCCTCACTTTCCAAGCTTTACTTACATGTTAAATATGTGATTCTAATCTTTTAAAATGCTTCTACACTTGTCATTTCTTGGTTTGGTAAAGTTGGCCTAAAAAGGGGTTTATAGATTTTGATATTTTGATTTGGATAGAAAGACTTTTGTAAGCAAATGTATGGTGTTACTTGGTGTATTTATGAATTTTATTTATGTAAAACCTATTTTCTCAAGTTCTATGATCTTGGACATTATAGTTCAAAAGTCAGGGTTTTGAAATACTTGGTTGTTCTGATAATTTACTTGTGGGAAATAACTTTTCTTAGGGTTGGAAATAAAGTCAAAAATTTATATCTTAGTAACCATGAAATCTCATGGCTTGTGTTACTTTGTCATAATCACATGATTTGGAATGGGACTTTGTTAATGACATTGATAGTTACTTGATTTTGGGTTATTACGAAATGGGTATTGTTATGGTTGGAAATGGTCGTCTATTTGGTTTAAGTGTAATGGATCCATAGGCACTAGAGTCTTTATGATCAATGATGGAATGTTAGTTTTCCACATTGTAGCACGGAATAGGCATCGGGCTTCATGATAAGTAAGATGTGGACCTATATGGTCGGGCATTGTCTCATGAACAGTAAGGTGTTATTCTCATGTGCTAGTTGTTTTCTTGGATATCCCCGGGCATAAGTTTTAAGTAGCCGAGTTCGACATCCAATGTATGTATGATAATGTGACTGGTTTACTAACGTATCTTGTGGTAATTGTGCTCCATCACTTATTTTGGTGGCAGATCTCCCCGCTTACTCAATAGGTATTCGTATGAGAATAAGACTTCTACCCAAGGTTACTGATTTCTTTATCCGCATTTTATTTAATTAAAACCATTATTGCTTATAATTAACTGTGGTTCTCGCTAGGCTTCAGCCTAACACTTTTCTTGGAATGACATGTTATCAGGTCATCCTAGCGGTGGGACTCCTCGGGTTTGAGCGGAGAGTCATGAAGGGAGAGTAGCATTTTTGAAGAACTTGTGGGCGTACATTTTGGAACATGAACATCTTATATTTTGGAAGGAGAATAGCAACACCCGATCATAATTTAAGCCTCGATAGTTTAGATTAGTAAGTTGTTGGGTTTTATTTCTCTCGTTTAAATTGTAATGTAAACTCCGTAGTCCGTACAACTATTCCCCGTTTTGGGTGATTTGTCAATGTTAATTCCGTTTATTTCCGCAATTATTCAGGTTCAAATTTTGAGAAATTTTTGGGTATTATACTCCAAAATTGGGAGCCCGAAGGTGGAAGTAAGGGATCATGCCAAGTGGGTGGGGGGCTATGGGGGTACATTCTCGGTGCACGGATTCAAGGAAATAATTGACGAGAGAGTGGTCGTGGGAGGGGAACAATTCGAAGAAACTTTATGGTCGAAGAGGGTTCCGAAGAAGGTATGTATATTCGTGTGGAAGGCATAATTAGGAAGGATACCGTGTAGGGAGGTTTTAGATAAGTTGGGGATAGACTTAGACTCGATGTTGTGTCCGCGGTGTGGGGAAGAGGTGGAGTCGGTGAACCACGCGTTGGTAAAGTGTCAAGAGGTAACAAAACTATGGCAAATGGTAATGCGATGGTGGAACGTGAACGAAGAAAACATCTCTACGCTACAAGAGGTATTGAAGTTAGTCCGAAATTCGACCAGCAACGGATCGCGTTTTAAAATGTGGATGGAAACGTTGTGGAGCTTGGCATACTTGATCTAGGCGCGCAGGAATCAAATTATTTTCAAAAACGGTAAAAGGAAATTGATTGACAGGTTCGTGGAGCTACAACGTACGTGTTTCGAGTGGATCGGTAAGAGGAGTCACGTCACAAAACTCGACTGGTCCAAATGGTTGGTCGACCCTGCAGGCTGTTTGTGAAGCAACTCGGGAGCAGATGCAGACTAAATAGAGGCTGGAAAGTGGTACTGGCCTGCTTTCAGAGGTGCAGACGAGCTATTGGTTTGGGTGCGGGACCTGCAACGGGTTGTGCCCTGCTTTGATCGATTGATCGGGCACGTGTATGTTCGGTTGTCATAATATTAGCACCCCGGAGGCTGCACGTGCAGGGTCGAACAGCGGCGCATCAGCTGCAGCTTAATCCATTAAGCTATCGTCTGAAAGATGGTTACGATCCAGTGTGTAGTGGGGTCGCATTTGGGCATCTCGGCATAGGATTACTTCTCGCAAACCAATTCTGTTTTGCCTTTGTTTTTCTATATTGGTGTGTTGGTTTTTATGTTGCTCTTAGCTAGTGTTTATGTGTCAGCTGTTTGGTTTAGGCCTATGGGTTTGTGTGTTGTTGTTGAACGTTATTGTATATTTGTTTTTGGGTGTATTAATGCATGGCTTTTAAAAAAAAAACGAAATGTCGTCGCAGTAGGTAGAAACTGCATTTTTATTTATATACCTACTGCAACGACATGTCGTCGCTATATGTCATTTTTTTCTTTTAATATTTTAATTTGCTTATAAAATATATTTTAATCAAATAATTTGATATTCAAATAACGATGGAATAATTTTGAAAACCATAATGCATAGTTAATAAGATAAGATAAACATTAATGCGGGTATTCTGTTTCTTTCTTTTTCTGTTTTACAAAATAACACGTTCTAAATTTTTTGGAAAGTGATTTACATGTTGCCTTTGCATAATGTAAGTATTCTGCTTGGATGAGGAGGAGGGTCACCCCGACATCTCCACCTTGTCCTCGAGCGACAACGACAATCACAAGTAAACAATACCTAGAACACATTCAGGTGTCATTGAAGTGAGATTCTATATCAAATGACCAAGAGCAAAAAAAATCGATAGATTCATATCAACTATGTTTACAAGGGTAATCAAGTAGCATGTAGTACTTCAATTTAGAACATGTATGCAACCAATGTTCTAAAAAACGCGTCTTGACGCCGCCTTGTCGCCACGTTTTACCCCTTGGTGTCGAGATAAGGCATGGAGCTCGTTATGGCACGCCATGGCGTGTTATGGCGTTACAAGTTTGCGTATTTTCGATTTTTCGAATCTATGTACTTCGAAATTTGATTTGAATTTTCCCGTTAGTATCTATTAGAATTTATTTTGTTTATCGTTTTTTAAAAAGTTAAATTATTAATAACTTAATCAGTATTTTTCAAGACACTGACATAAACACACACACACACACATCTATACATATAATAAATAAGTAACTAGTATGCCACGTGTCGACTTCTGGTGAGCCGACTTCAGTATTTTCCCGCCTAAACATGTATCTGGACGCAGTTTACATTATAAGTTCACTTAGCACACCACATTCACTCCTCCTTAAATCTCTCATTAATTCGATTTTTTTAATTTATATGTTACATTTACTACCCTTATAATTAGGTATGTAGTTTACTTTTAATCTCTTACTTTTTTATTTTTCATTTTAGACTCTTATCATATAATCATAAATAATGTAAATGAACTAAAATGCATTAAAAAATACATTTCTTTTTTTTACAAATTACACCATTGTAATCGTCTCGTCAATACCTTCGAAATGAGCCAAATATTGAATATTTTTGGATTTAATCATATTATTAAATATCATGAACATGTACGAATTAATTTGTTTTATATCCCTTACATTATTTGTTTTCATTTTACACTCTTATAATATTAAAAATACATAATCATAGTTTAACTAAAACATATTAATAAATGCATTTTTTTACAAATTATATTATTACAATATATTTTCGTCAATAATTTCAAAATAAGTTTATTATTGAATATTTTTTTAACTTCATAATATTGTGAAATATCATAAATACGTATCAAGATTTTTCAAAAATGACGTATCGAGATTTTTTTTAACTTGTAAATTTTACGTTCTTATCTATATTTATCTATTATACATTTTTAAAAATAATTTCAGTTACAGTTATTCTTGAATTTTTAAGAAGTACAAATTTCAATACATCATGTACGAGTTTAAAAGTTTTACAACCTCCAACGTTCAACATGATAATTAAAAATAAAATTATTTTTTATTTTTAAATTAAATTTTTTTCATTATAATTAGTTATTTAATTTACTTTATATTCATTCTCCTTTCATTTTTCATTTTACATCTTTATCATATCAACTTACATAAACTAAAATACATTAAACAAAATATATTTTTCTTTTTTTATAAATTATACCATTATAACCGTTCATCAAAACCTTCAAAATGAGCACAAATGTTATGGGTTTGAAGACCTCATTATCGAACGAATATTTTTCATTTTTTTGATCAATTAACCATATTGATCTTTAATTTTATACATTTAATATGCGATTTAAAAACGAATAAATATGAACATGAAACAAACTTATTTTTTCGAATTCTTGGTTTTAGATTCGAAATACTTCGCGTCGCATCGCGCACGGGTACATAGCTAGTATATTATATACATACTTGTCGTCTTAAGCCACACCTTAGAAAACGTCATGGCCTCGCCGTAACTCGTAAGGCTTGAGGCTTGACCTCGCCGTCACGCCACGGCTCATACCATTTAAAACCTTGTATGCAACCAACAAAGAAACCTCAATTAGAAAAAATGATACACATTACACTTCGATTCATTACAAAAAGTCATGCTAGTCCATGCCGGAAGGATGGGATTTTTAGTTGGTTGTTGAACTTCTATGGATATATATATATATATATATATATATATATATACACACACACACGTGTAAAACCCGAGACACAATCCTAAAATAAAGAGTATATATGGATACGTACACCAAAAGGAAATAACAAAGTATTCCCAAAAAAACATGATTAAAAAAGTGCTTGTTGATGATGCAGGTCTAAAAAATGACCAAATAATTTCTAAATAGGTAACACCAACGTCGAATATATAACAGCCCAACATTTTAAACATTTCATTTCTTATAAATAAACACGCAAGGTCATAAAACATAGAGTATCCCAGAATCGGGACCCAAAAGTTTCCTTACAATATAACAAAATTGGCTGGCGGAAACAACCTACACAACTGAGAAATAAACTAAACAGTACTATTGTATCACTATACTATCAGACCGCCTCGCTAGCTCCTTGCTCACTTGCTAGAGTCTTTCATCACCTGCTTTCCTGAAAAGGTTTTAGTTTGAAAATGCGAGGGTTAGACCATAAGGTCTAGTGAGTCCCTCCTAACAGTTATCAGAGCATATAAAACAGTTTATCATTTTCAGCATAAAACTTTCATAAACCGTTCAGATAAAATCGTTTTCGGATATAGATCCGCCCCTCATAAATTGACACCCTGAAGTCACCCTAAGGTGACAACGAGTCAGTCTCATGCTGCCTTACCGGGTCACACCTCCCTTGGCATAAAAGGAAACACCCCCGGCACGAGCTGGCAGGCACCCCCCCCCCCCCCCCCCCCGACTTAGTCAATCTACATCAAGATTAATGTATGCATACACTCCACATATAAAGCTTTAAGCAACTTTCAAATAGATAACGCATTAATAAAATAACATGGCATTACTCATCATGTCTTACTTTAGATAACACATTAAAAGCCGCGCGTTTTAGTTAGAAAACTCACCTGATACGCTTGCTTGCTTTTCCCTACTTTGCTCTTTACTTTCAAATTGTCTACCTGAACGAGGGGACAGATTTATAAGCCGACTAGATATATCCGGACACTTCTCACCTGACACACAGCTTTCCCGGACAGGCTACCGGGTAAACCATACTTTCCGGACATCAACACTTTTCTGGACAACAACACTTTTCCGGACGTCCAAACTTACCGGACGCTACTGGTTTCCGGACGATTTACCTATCCGGACGGCACACTTATCCGGACGACTAAACTTATCCGGATAACACAATCTTTCCGGACAACCCTATATCCGGACACCTTCCACAACCCGACCAAGAACTTTCCCGGACACTCACCCGGACACCTTCATACTTGAAGGTTTCCGGACGAACGCTGGACGATTTTTAAGGTTGAAAATCCTATTACATGCCTCTTAATCCTCAAGATAAGACAATAAATTATCACTAAATGATCTGTAATCGGTTTCCCATTAGTTTTTATTATTAAAACACATTTAACGATGATTAGATCTCTCTTTTGGCCTCAAATGACTTAGAATGAGCTATAACCCACAAAACTCAGAAATCAGCAGATTAATCTTGAAAGGAGTTATGGATTAGAGGTTACCTTAGAGATTACTTGTAGAACACGAATTTCAATCCTTCCCTTCCTTCTGGAATTGAACTTGATGATTCCTCTCTTCCAAATGCACACAAAACACTTCAAGAACCCTATTCTCCTTTCTCTCCACAAACTCAGTCGTCAACAATCAAAAACAGTATTAGAATGTTCTTCCTAGGGTTTTGTGCCTTTAAATACCCTATCCCAAACTTACCAAATAGCCCCTCAACTTCCGTTCTTAATATACTTTCCTTTCAAGCGTTAAAACTACTCCGATTTGGTCACGGTCGTTACAACACTCCCCCTTCAAAAGAATTATGTCCCCGGAATTCCATTTTCAAACAGGTGAGGGTATTTGGACTTCATGTCCGATTCTACTTCCCACGTTGCTTCTCGTCCCTTGTGATACTTCCATTGAACCTTCACCAAACGAACTTCTTTGTTCCTCGTCCTTCGCATCTTACTGTCTACGATCTCGATTGGCTCTTCCTCGAATGTCAACTTCTCATCAATGCTGACATCTTCTAACGGAATGGTCACATCAGCCTCGGCCAAACACTTCTTCAGGTTTGACACATAAAAGGTCGGATGAATCCTCTTCAATTCTTCTGGCAAATCTAGTTTATAAGCTACTGCGCCCACTCGTTCAATGATAGCAAAAGGGCCAACATATCTTGGTCTCAGCTTCCCTTTCTTCCCAAAACGCACCACTCCTTTCCAAGGCGAGATCTTTAGCATAACTTTGTCCCCCACTTGAAATTCAATAGGCTTTCGTCTTCTATTCGCATACTTTCTCTGACGATCTTGTTCGATTCTCATCCTTTCACGGATTACTTCAATCTTGTCCGCCGTTAGTTGTACAATTTCCGGTCCGGCCAACTGCCTTTCTCCTACCTCATTCCAACACAACGGCGTACGACACTTTCACCCATACAAGTCTTCAAATGGTGCCGCTTGGATGCTAGTGTGGTAACTATTATTATAGGAGAATTCTATTAACGATAAATGCACTTCCCAAGACCCCTTGAAGTCGATAACGCACACCCGAAGCATATCCTCTAACGTTTGAATGGTCCGCTCACTCTGACCATCCATTTGGGGATGATATGTCGTGCTTAACTTTAGTTGCGAACCCAGCTCCCGTTGCAAACTCCTCCAAAATTTCGATGTGAATCGACTATCGCGGTCAGACACAATGGATCGCGGCACTCCGTGCCTAGACACTATCTCATTGATATACAATCGGGCTAACTTCTCCAACGAATCCGACTCTTTAATAGGTAAGAAATGCGCTGACTTGGTGAGAATATCTACGATCACCCAAATTGCATCATTGCCCTTCGGAGTCCTCGGCAACTTTGTGACGAAATCCATTGTAATGTTATCCCACTTCCACACTGGTATCACTGTAGACTGGAGTTCCCCATAAGGTCGTTGGTGTTCTGCCTTAACTTTTAAACACGTCACACACCGCTCCACAAAGTGAGCAATATCCTTCCTCATCCCCGTCCACCAGTAAAACTGTCTCAAGTCTCGATACATTTTATTCGTCCCCGGGTGTATGGAATACCGCGACTTGTGTGCTTCTTCTAAGATGCTTACCCTCAGATTGCTCAGTTTAGGAACCCACACTCGGTCTTTCATACACTTCAGCCCACCATTGTTAACTTCGAACAACGGTGCAATCCCGACTACCCTTTCGCTCCTGACGTTTTCTTCCAACAACGCTTCCTCTTGAAATTTCTTAACTTCCTCAAGAAGGTTCGAGGTTGCCTCGACTCTGAAAGCTATGACTTTGGTCCGTCCTCCTCGTTCCTTTCGACTCAGCGCGTCGGCCACCACGTTAGCCTTACCTGGGTGATACAAAATCTCGCAGTCATAATCGTTCAACAGTTCCATCCATCTCCTTTGTCTCATATTTAACTCCTTCTGGTCAAACAGATGTTTCAGACTTTTGTGATCGGTGTAAATCAGACACTTTACTCCATATAGGTAGTGTCGCCAGATTTTCAGAGCGAACACCACCGCCGCTAGTTCCATGTCATGAGTGGGGTAGTTCTTTTCCTGATCCTTCAACTGTCGGGAAGTGTAAGCAATTACCTTCCCGTGCTGCATTAGCACACACCCCAGCCCAAGCTTAGAAGCGTCACTGTATATCACAAAACCCTCCGATCCATCCGGTAATGACAGAATCGGAGCACTACTTAAACTTTCTTTCAACTTCTCAAACGCAGATTCTTGCGCTTCGGCCCACGCGAATTTGACGTTCTTCCTTGTCAAAGTGGTCAGTGGCGAAGCTATTCGAGAGAAGTCTTGAATGAACTTCCGGTAATATCCTGCTAAACCGAGAAAGCTTATCACCTCCGATGGGGTTCTTGGCGCCTCCCAATCTTTAATGGCTTCAATTTTAGCAGGATCTACCTTGATGCCGTCCGCCGACACCACGTGCCCCAAAAACTGGACTTCCCTTAACCAAAACTCGCATTTCAAAAACTTCGCGTATAACTTCTCACGCTTTAGCAATTCCAGCGCTGCCCGAAGATGTCTCTCGTGGTCTTCTCGTGTTCGAGAATAAATTAAGATATCGTCGATGAAGACGATCACACATTTATCCAACAACGAGCTGCACACTCTATTCATCAAATCCATGAACATCGTTGGCGCATTAGTCAACCCAAAAGGCATGACTAAGAACTCATAGTGCCCATACCTCGTACGGAAAGCTGTCTTCGGCACATCTTCTTCTCTAACTTTCAATTGATGATAACCCGATCTCAAGTCTATCTTTGAGAAATAACTCGCACCTTGTAGTTGATCGAAGAGGTCATCGATCCTCGGAAGCAGGTACTTATTCTTCACCGTTACTTTATCGAGTTCACGATAATCTATGCACATTCGCATAGATCCGTCCTTCTTCTTAACGAAAAGTACAGGAGCTCTCCAAGGCGATGAGCTCGGACGAATGAAACCATTGTCGAGCAGTTCCTGCAATTGAGTCATCATCTCTTTAATCTCCGCTGGTGCTAACCGATAGGGCGCACGGGCAATCGGTGCCGCTCCAGGTACCAGTTCAATTCTAAACTACACTTGACGATCTGGGGGTAGACTCGTCAAATCATCCGGAAACACTTCCGAATACTCACTCACTATTGACACATCTTCCACACTTTTCTTTTCCTTCTTAGCATCTAACACATAAGCTAGATACCCCGAACAACCCTTTCCCAAACATCGCCTAGCTTTCATCAACGAAATCAAACACGACTTCCTATTCCGTTGATCTCCGTAAATTACCACTTCTTTCTTATTGGTCAAAGGGATACGGATCAGTTTCTTATTACAAACTATGCTAGCGTCATTATCCGCTAACCAGTCCATCCCTAGGACTACATCGAACTCCCCCATCCCCATAGGATACAATCTTAACGGGAATAAGTGACCATCCACGTCTATGTTGCAACCTTCATAGACCTCCTTTACCCAGACTCGACAATCGTCAGCTATCTCTACCTCAAACCCAAAGTTCAACCTCTTGGGTTTCACTTGCAATTTTTGAACAAAATTGGGCGACACAAACGAACGATTGGCCCCCGAATCAAACAAAACTTTAGCAAACATCGAGTCTATAGGAAAGGTACCTGTCACCACATCAGGCGTGTTCTCCACCTCTTCAGCTGACATGTGGAAAGCCCTAGCTCTGGCGCGGGCCGGCTCCACATTCTTCTCATTACTCTTTCCTTCGCTACTTCCACCTTCACCCCTAGCATAACCTTTCTTTAACTGCGGACAGTCCCACTTGACATGACCCGACAGCCCGCACTGATAACAGATATTTGGATTACGACAATCTCGAGCTAGATGCCCCATTTTTCCACACCTAAGACATCCCTCCCTTCCAACCCAACATTCTCCCCTGTGCATTTTATTACACTTTGCGCATGGTTTATCTACTGGCTTAGATCCCACCCGCAGATCGGGTCTAGCTGAACTCAGCCTCTTACTGTCTCGATTCGGCCCGTCCCACTTACGCTTATCTCCCACTCTCTCGCTCATCTGTCTGTTCTTATCCTTTTCAGTAAGTTCTGCTTTATCTACGGCTGCCTGAAAAGTAAATGGGTCTTTCGCCCGCACCAATTCTCTTATACTGCTCTTCAGCCCATAAATGTACCTCTCGATCCGTCTTTCTTTAGTAGGCACGTACAATTCAGCAAATCGATCTTTCTCGATGAACTTTGACGTATACTCCTGAACCGACATTGCCCCTTGCTCCAAACCCAGAAACTCCTCTTCTAACTTCTTAACTGTCGCCAGAGGACAAAACTGTGCTCGAAACCTCTTCACAAAAGATTCCCACGAGATTCTCTTTGCTATCTCTGAACTTTTCCCTCCCGACTCGACGTCCCACCAATAGATGGCCTCTGATTTCATCATTGAAATTGCAAACAGTACCTTATCCTCCTCGGCGCACTTGCTAGTATCGAAAGCTAACTCCATTTCGTGAACCCATTTCAATGCTAGAACAGGGTTGCGCTCCCCGTTGAATGTTGGAGGTTTACACGAAGCGAAGGTCTTAAACGAGCATCATTTTTCTGTCTTTGGTTCGGAAGTAGAAATCAGAGCTGTCACCGAGTTGTTCCCTATTTCAGTCCGTGGTTCACTATCTTCCCCGGTCTTCTTCCCGGTACTGCTCTTGGTTCTTTCCCCAGACGTAGCCTTGTTCTGGTTGTCTAACACTGCTTGAAGAGTCTTTTGCAACTTATCCATCTCTGCTGCAAACTTATCCTCTGTCACGAAAGCTGGTGCAATTTCAGGTTTACCCCCTTTCTTAGCCTTTGTTTTCTTCACTGGTGCTGAACTTTCTTGTTCGGATAACAATTGAATTTCAGGTTCCTCGACACTTCTTGTCTTGCGCTTAACCGGCGCTTCCGTTTTCTTACCCTTGCCCTTGATGGTTGCCGCCCCCACCTCAGTAACAGCCTTTCTTGGTACCGCTCCTCTGGGTCTCCCACAGCCTCTACCTCGCCCACGAGTGGCCGCCACTCTTGGCTGCTTCACTGGCTCATCCTCAGCAATTCCTTCGACTCTCACAGCCTCCTCACGCAGTGTAGTACTCTTTGTTTGAGCATCTTCCGCTACAGGGATCGACCTACCACTCAAAGTTCTCGCAGACATTCTGATACACAACAACAATGAACGACTAATTTAACGTCACAGACTATTTTAGTACTATAGCAACGGGGTAATAAGGCATTCTAAGCACATACATGTACCTGTAGGTTCACAATTACACTGGCCAGGTGTAACTCCAAACTTACCTTACATGACCGTCCTCGGTACCTTATTAGTCCTATTTCTATATTAGTGCCCTCCTAACGCATTCCTGATTTCTCAGTTGTGATTTCTACTTCCCAAAGTTTAAGTCTAGGCCCATTCGGTCACCTAAATCCCTTAAACTATGGCTCTGATACCAACTATAACAACCCAACATTTTAAACATTTCATTTCTTATAAATAAACACGCAAGGTCATAAAACATAGAGTATCCCAGAATCGGGACCCAAAAGTTTCCTTACAATATAACAAAATTGGCTGGCGGAAACAACCTACACAACTGAGAAATAAACTAAACCGTACTATTGTATCACTATACTATCAGACTGCCTCGCTAGCTCCTTGCTCACTTGCTAGAGCCTTTCATCACCTGCTTTCCTGAAAAGGTTTTAGTTTGAAAATGCGAGGGTTAGACCATAAGGTCTAGTGAGTCCCTCCTAACAGTTATCAGAGCATATAAAACAGTTTATCATTTTCAGCATAAAACTTTCATAAACCGTTCAGATAAAATCGTTTTCGGATATAGATCCGCCCCTCATAAATTGACACCCTGAAGTCACCCTAAGGTGACAACGAGTCAGTCTCATGCTGCCTTACCGGGTCACACCTCCCTTGGCATAAAAGGAAACACCCCCGGCACGAGCTGGCAGGCACCCCCCCCCCCCCCCCCCGACTTAGTCAATCTACATCAAGATTAATGTATGCATACACTCCACATATAAAGCTTTAAGCAACTTTCAAATAGATAACGCATTAATAAAATAACATGGCATTACTCATCATGTCTTACTTTAGATAACACATTAAAAGCCGCGCGTTTTAGTTAGAAAACTCACCTGATACGCTTGTTTGCTTTTCCCTACTTTGCTCTTTACTTCCAAATTGTCTACCTGAACGATGGGACAGATTTATAAGCCGACTAGAACTATCCGGACACTTCTCACCTGACACACAGCTTTCCCGGACAGGCTACCGGGTAAACCATACTTTCCGGACATCAACACTTTTCCGGACAACAACACTTTTCCGGACGTCCAAACTTACCGGACGCTACTGGTTTCCGGACGATTTACCTATCCGGACGGCACACTTATCCGGACGACTAAACTTATCCGGATAACACAATCTTTCCGGACAACCCTATATCCGGACACCTTCCACAACCCGACCAAGAACTTTCCTGGACACTCACTCGGACACCTTCATACTTGAAGGTTTCCGGACGAACGCTGGACGATTTTTAAGGTTGAAAATCCTATTACATGCCTCTTAATCCTCAAGATAAGCCAATAAATTATCACTAAATGATCTGTAATCGGTTTCCCATTAGTTTTTATTATTAAAACACATTTAACGATGATTAGATCTCTCTTTTGGCCTCAAATGACTTAGAATGAGCTATAACCCACAAAACTCAGAAATCTGCAGATTAATCTTGAAAGGAGTTATGGATTAGAGGTTACCTTAGAGATTACTTGTAGAACACGAATTTCAATCCTTCCCTTTCTTCTGGAATTGAACTTGATGATTCCTCTCTTCCAAATGCACACAAAACACTTCAAGAACCCCATTCTCCTTTCTCTCTACAAACTCAGCCGTCAACAATCAAAAACAGTATTAGAATGTTCTTCCTAGGGTTTTGTGCCTTTAAATACCCTATCCCAAACTTACCAAATAGCCCCTCAACTTTCGTTCTTAATATACTTTCCTTTCAAGCGTTAAAACTACTCCGATTTGGTCACGGTCGTTACAGAATACACTCACCCCGACCAAATGTCCTTGGAGAGTCCAGGCTTTTGCTTTTCAGCACCGTCTCACATTGGCTTTGTTTGCTTTTCAATTATACAAAGCAATATCCAATTTGGTATCAAATATTGTTATAAGTGAAGAACTCAGAAGTACAAAAACCAATAAAAAAAACAATGGGGTAACTGTTGATGAAGAACATATAGGGACAAAACTTTAAAATAACGTTTATTAATTAATGCAATGAAGAACATATCGAGAGATGAAGAGGAAGTAAGAAAGTCATACCAGAAGCAGATCACCGAAGCGGAAGACTAAATCGGGAGATGGACTCAATGGCGACGAGATCCTGGAGAGATGGATCGAGGGAAAAGACCAAATCTCCGTTTCTTCTATGGCACAACTTAAACGATGACGAGCTGAAGAATTTGGGTTTCAATTAGTCGAGAAGAGGGAAAATTACCAATCCTCCATTATTCATTATCAAATTTACATATCCCTAAATTTATTTAAAGTTAAATTAAGTTCTTTGAAACTTCAAAATATACAATATTACCTAATTTAATTTTATTTATTAAAAAAGTATTATGTTGTTTTTGAAAAAATACTTTCTTTTTATTCTATAACGATGACAAGTCGATGCTGTTGATTCTCCCCAATATTAATTATTAGAAAACACATTTTCATTTACTAAAAAGGTATTTTAAAAAAAGTATACACCTACTGACAACATGTCGTCGCTTAAGGATTCTGTTTCTTAAATTGAAGTTGAACTGTTTACTACTAAAAAACGATTAATTTTTTTTGGATCCCTATTGTTACGCTGTCGCTATAGAATTCTATTTTTCAGAAATGAATTTGAACTATTCAAATATATGTGAAAAAACAATTTTAATACCTACAACAACGTTTCTTAGTTGTCGCTAAGAATCTTTGTCACTATACAGTTTAGTTTTTGTAGTGATTATTTTAAAATATCATAATTTCACTTCACCAAATTAAGAAAAGATTACCTAAAATTAATAATAATAATAATAATAATAATAATAATAATATGTTGATTAACTAAAATGCCTTATAGAATAACACAATGTGATTGTTCCATCAATGCAATTTCAAATGAGAAAATGATGAAGAACATTTTTAATATTTTATTGAAATAACAAAATGTTGACATAATTTTCAAATTGGAAAAGTCAAGTTTGTTGACCAAACCAAACCGTGCAGTAGACGGGGGTCCCAACCAGCAAAGTCTCCGCCAAAATTAGTTGGTGACATATACCCGGTTCAGACATATGATATTTTTTTCATATTATTTATTAATAAATGACCATAAAAATGATATACGGTCTATAAATATCTGATCATTATATAATTTTAAGTAATTAAATGATATTTTTTTATTTATATATATATATATATTTGTGATCATGTGAGACGATACTATTCCGTGAGACCGTAAGACCAAAAAATTAACACTAAACCTTCACAACAAAAGATTGTGAAGGTACTGTGATGGTAAACCTTAACAGTGTTTTTGCTGTGAGGGTTTGTTGTTTTTCTTACCTTCACAATGAATCACCGTGAAAGTTTAGTGTTAATTTCTTGGTCTCACGTGAACCCAACAATATGTATATATATATATATATATAGGCGGGTTCATACGAGGAGCGTACCTATTTAAGAAAACGTGAGGAGCACCGTCCATGTACAAAATCATATGTGATTCACAACACAAACCGCGGGACAAGCCGCGCGCTTTCGCAAACCGCGTAACAAACCGCGCGTGTAATCATATATGATTTTAGTCCTTGTGTTGTGAATCACATGTGATTTTGTACATGGGAGGTGCTCCTCACGTTTTCTTAAATTGTTACGCTCCTCGTTTGAACATTTCTCTCTCTCTCTCTCTATATATATATATATATATAGCCTTAGGTTCAAATGAGAAGTGTTAAATATTTGAGAAGTAGAGAAATAATCTTGGTCATTTATTCGGTCAAGATATGTTATAATTGGTCAAATGTTGCGGCTTTGATTGGTCAAAAGTGACGGATTTTATTGGTCAAAAGTTGCAGCTGTTCCAAAAATAGAAGGGCAATTTCATAACTTTTACAAAAAACACGGGACGAGTTCATATATGAATCTGTGTGATTCACATATGAACTCTTTATAACTAATCTATACATATAATAAATAAGTAACTAGCATGCCACTTGTCGTCTTCTGGTGAGCCGACTTCAGTATTTTCCCGCCTAAACATGTATTTGGACGCAATTTACATTATAGGTTCAATTAGCACACCCACATTCACTCCTCCTTAAATCTCTCCTTAATTCAAGTTTTTTTAATTTATACGTTACATTTACTACCCTTATAATTAGGTATGTAGTTTACTTTTAATCCTTTATTTTTTTATTTTTTCATTTTAGACTCTTATCATATTAACATAAATAATGTATATGAACTAAAATGCATTAAAACATTTCTATTTTTTACAAATTATACTATTGTAATCGTTTCGTCAATATCTTCGAAATGAGTCCAATATTGAATAATTTTGGATTTAATTATATTATTGAATATCATAAATATATACGAATTAATGTGTCGTGATTAGTATGGGATTTGTTGAAATTAGTATGGATTTGATACAAATAATCACTAAATTGTCGTGATTTTCTTTTTGCAATTTCATATCAATTTTTATTTCAAAGTCGAATTTCTTCGACGAATTACAATTCTATCAAATTCCCTTTTGTCAACGAAACACCCTTAGAATTATCATAAGAGATTTAATTACTTGAAAAAAATATCACTTATCAACTGACTTTTGGATTATGGGTTCGAACTTTTTTCAAAAATATAAATATGCAAATATTTTAGTTTAGTATATTTAATTATTTATACTTTCTTAATCATGATTATATTATTTCCTCTAATTTTAATTGAACTACATAATATCAGTTATCAACAGATGGTTAGTTAATGATATTTTCAAAGTCAAATTGTTATGTTTCCCGTCAATTCACTTTAAATTAACCTTTCTTAATAATTGATAAGTTTTCTGGCATGATTTAATTTTTTTAAATTACCCCGTGTAATACACGGTTCGAACCTAGTTCATATATGAATCTTGTGATTCATATATGAATCTTTGTGTTTCATATATGAAACTAATCAATTATAAATTCATGTATGAATCAGTTGAACCAATTAACTGATTCATATATGAACCTTTGTGATTCATATATGAAACTAATTAACTGATTCATATATGAATTTTTGTGATTCATATATGAATCTTTTTTTTGATAAGGTTCATATAGGCTTTGCCTAGACTACATCTTTGGCAATTTGGAAACAAAGTTACAAAGCGGCCGTCTGAGACTAAGCCTGGCCACAGAATGCTGACGCCTGGACTCGAACCCGGGGTGGATAGGATATTCCACCACATCCCCTCAAGTTCATATATGAACCTTTGTGATTCATATATGAAACTAATTAACTATGGGTTCATATATGATTCAGTGAACCAATTAACTGATTTATGAACCTTTGTGATTCATATATGAACATTTGTGTTTCATATATGAAATTAATTAACTGTAGGTTCATATATGAATCAGTTGAAACAATTAATTGATTCATATATGAACCTTTGTGATTCATATATGATTTTTTTTAACTAATTCATATATGAACTAATTAACTGATTCATATATGAATCACAAAGGTTCGTATATGAATCACAAAGGTTCGTATATGAATCACAAAGGTTCATATATGAATTAGTTAAAAAAGCGTTCATACAATTACAAAGGTTCATATATGAACGTATAGTTCATATGTGAATCACACAGATTCATATATGAACTCGTCTCGCGTAATTTTACGAAACTACCCCTCTATCTTGTGCAGACCACGCGCAGACCACGTGAGAAATTATCCGCTGCTTCTCGGTCAAAGCCGTCGATCTTGACCGAATGAATGACTAAGATTACTTCTTTACTTCTCATATATTTAGCATTTCTCATTTGAACCGCTCCCTATATATATATATATATATATATATATATATATTGTTAACAAAAAGATAGTACAAATTTTGTTATTTAGGGTATTTTCGTCCTTTTCATATAATGATATCACATTTCTTAACTATAACATTCTAATTATCTCATTTACTTAATTGTTTCACCTATGAACTTGTTTAACTTTTTTTTACGTATCTCATTCATTTTCTAGTTTCACCTATAAACTAGTAATTTTTTTTTGGAATAAAAGTTCATACATGAAACAACATTGTGAACTTTAAAAAACAATTGTTTTTCACATATGAACATCAAATAAAAATCGTTTTTTCACTTTCTGGTTTCACTTATGAATTTTGATTATTTGGTTTCACCTATGAATTTTAAATAAAAATTATCGTTTCATTTTCTGGTTTCACCAAGTAACTTTATGGTTTTATTGTTAAAAAATCATTTAATTATTATTAATAATTATCTTTAACAAATAAAATATAATTATATTCCAGAAATATAAAAAAACTATTTAAATTTTATTGTTGATTATCTTTCAAAAATAAAATATGACTATTTTCTAAAAAACAGTTTATCCCAAAAATGCTCACGTTTACTGTCTTTTGCTAACCAATCCATTGGTACTAACCGTGCTAACCGATCACAACCATAGATGCATCAGATCAACAGTTATAATTAATACTGGATTTTAATATTATTTAAAATTAATAGGCATGAGCTGGACCTTTGTGCATATGAGCACAAGGGCATTTTTGTCAAACCAAATTAAACCTAAACATGACATTATCTCTATACACGGTAACGGTACCTATTTTGAAGGAATCACCCCTCCCTCTAAATTTATCCACTCTCTTTCTCTCTCTAAAATATTCTCTCACCGCCTCTGCCTTCCTCCCACCGCCGCCTCTGCCTTCCTCCCACCGCCGCATCTGCCTACATCGGACCGCCGCCTCTGCCTTCATCGGATCTCTTTTTTGTGATTTCCACCATGTTTCTGTTCACAAAGCCTTCAGCAAGCCACAACCGAAACAACCTTCTCACATGTATTTCGAATCCTTTCTGAAAGAGCCCTAAATAAAGAAAGCACGGCGAACCAACACTCCATCTCCACCAACCTCCCGTCGTTCTGCTTCGCCGCGAACATCATTTGTTTTCCTAATGTGGGCCCCAGTCTCGAGAAACATTCCGGCGATGTGAACTTTAAAGAGTACTCGGAGAAAAACTTCACAGAAGGCGATGATGATGATGATGATGATGATGATGATGATGCTTATGTGCATATGTGCACAAAAGCTGTGCATATGATTTAGTCTGAGATCACAGAAGGCGATGATGATGAGAAGTGTCAAATTTGGTGAGAAGCATGAGAAATGGTTATCAACCGTTGGATTAGAAATTAACGAACATTAGGATGAGATGCACCAGATCAATTCCTTTTTAAGCCGCAATTAATGGAAGGGTATTTGATTAAAAGTGATCAACGGTTTAAAAGTACTTCTCACCAAAAATGACATTTCTCACATGATCCCATACCTATGTACGTGTATATATATATATATATATATATATATATATATATATATATATATATATGTGTGTGTGTGTGTGTGTGTGTGTGTGTGTGTGTGTTGAATATTGTGATACAAAACATGGGAATGCAAAACAAAAAATGCAAAACAAAAAATTCTGAAGTTTCTGATAGGGACGTACCTTATATTCACGCAGGGGTGTGTGCAATGTAGCTTTGCAAAACAGAAAATTTTGGATGTTCTGACGCGACCGTCTATTATATGCAACCACGTGAGTACGTAATGTTACTTTGCAAAACATAAAGGGTCTGTTTGGTTTGCAAGAATGAAATGAGTTGGATTGAATTTCATGGGATTTGGATCTGGAGGGATTTGGATTGAAAATGATTTGGAATTCTTATGTGTTTTTTGTTCGTAAGATTTGGAATGAATTTAAATTCCATTATTTATAAAGAATCATATAAAAAAATTAAATTACTTTTATTTAAATGATCATTACAAAAAAATGTTTTAACATATATTTAAACATATTATATATCAATCCTACGAAATCCCTTGAAATACAAGCCATCCCCGTGGGATTTCAAAATCCTATGTTTGATGGATTTCAAATACGGGCAATCCTGCAAACCAAATGCGAGATTAGAATGGATTTGAATTCTAAATCCCCCCGATTCCATTTCATTCTTGCAAACCAAACGGATCCAAAGTTTTGGGTGTTCTGACACAACCGAACCTTATATTCTTGCAAACCAAACGGATCCAAAGTTGTGGGTAATAGCCAAGTCGATGCTTTTTGTTATTAAAGCCAAACTTTTCCCAAGACTCGTTCAAACCTCATTTTGATAAGAATGTAATTGTTTTGTATCAAGGTGGAGTGTTGAAAAATGTGATACAAAACATGGGAATGCAAAATGGAAAATTCTGAAGTTTCAGACACGTTTGCACCTTATATTCACGTAGGGGGGTGCAATGCATCTTTACATTACATAAAGTTTTGGGTGTTCTGATGCGGATGCATATATATTCAACCATGGGTGTGCGTAATGTTACTTTGCAAAATAGAAAGTTTTGGGTGTCCTGACACAATCGCACCTTATATTCAAGCACATGTAGGCATAATGTTATTTCGTGAAATAGAGACATTTGGGTCTTCAGGCACTATCACACCTCATACTTAAGCTTGATCGTGCATGAAGATAATTATGATTTTCCTATATTTTAGCATTGGGATCAAATAAAGATCCACCTATGGATTTGTATAAATAACGCTTTGAGTTCGAGTATGGTTGAGAGAACGAAATTGAGAGCCTAGAAACTCTAGTTTGAGTTGAGAAAATACTGAGAGAGATTATATACAACTTAGTGTTCGGTTTTTAATTTTTCTTTGATATTTGGGTGTTCTTTATCAATAAAAGTTTTCTCATCTTCCCTGCGAACGTACTAGCCATGCCTATGGTGGAACTACGCGAATCTTTGCGTTTTGTGTGTTCTCAGTGTTCTTTGGTTGATTGATCGTTGTGCCTTCGATCCTATTATGTTATCCATATTAGTTTTATGGTTCGCATCACATATTTGATTGTTCAAATAAACTTCATTGCTTTATTTGTTTTTTGGGACCTTTATGATGCTAATGCCCCAACATATATATGATATATCACATTGTAAATGTATGGATCAATCAAAGACAGAAAGTATTTCACACAGAGAGAAATGAGAACTCTGATATCTCTCAATTAGGCAAAAGGTTGTAAAACAAGGAGTTCTAAGGGTATTTATACCCAAGACATAAAGTCAAAGTCAAACTAATAACTAGCTACATGCTTAAATAAATAAGACATTGATTACAATATAATTTGCATTAACAATCTCCCCCTTTGTAATCAATGGCGCTCAAAAAGAGTTCGTTGGCGGTTCTTGCCAATCAAAATCTCTAAGCGTCTTAGCGTTCTTCTGAATTCCAATCTTTCATCAATTGTCGCGATCACTGTAACACCCCGCTTACCACGACACAATATTGTCCGCTTTGCCCCACTGGCTCACGGCTTTGTTCTTGGCGACCTGGCAAGGACTTCGCAAGGACTTCCCAGGAGGTCACCCATCCTGGTACTACTCCCACCCAAGCACGCTTAACCACAGAGTTCCCAAGGAACCCGCATGCTTGTGGCCCCAAAACGCGTTGTGTCTGGTAAGGCCAAGGTTTACTAATATACCCAGCATCTCTCCTGTCCACGGCCGATGTGGGATATGCCTAAGGTGTTACACACACCCCCCCTTAGGGACTCATCGTCCTCGATGAGGTTTGCCCCACCATCCCGAACGGCACAGGAGTGGCTCTGATACCATTTGTAACACCCCGCTTACCACGACACAATATTGTCCGCTTTGCCCCACTGGCTCACGGCTTTGTTCTTGGCGACCTGGCAAGGACTTCGCAAGGACTTCCCAGGAGGTCACCCATCCTGGTACTACTCCCACCCAAGCACGCTTAACCACAGAGTTCCCAAGGAACCCGCATGCTTGTGGCCCCAAAACGCGTTGTGTCTGGTAAGGCCAAGGTTTACTAATATACCCAGCATCTCTCCTGTCCACGGCCGATGTGGGATATGCCTAAGGTGTTACACAGTTGTAAAGCCCGTGTCCCGGTACGTTTTTGTTTATTTATTTAATTATTTAAAGTGTGTGCCTTTAAATTGTTTTGGAGTCGGGGTTTGTTGTCGTTAAGGACCAAAATGCTAAAATCCATTTTTCCTAGGATAGATTGTGAAGGGAGGATAGTTGAGGGGCTAAAAGGCAAATTGTGGAAAAGCTTTGCATGGGTTTTTGGCCCATGGCCGGATCCAATATTTGTGTTCGGTTTCCTTGTAAGCCAATCAACCCCAAACGAATTCCACACAAAAACCCTACGGCACTTTTCCTTTATGGTGTGGCCGTGATCGTCGAGTAAGAGCGAGAGAGAGAGAGACGTAGAGAGAGAGGGAATGACCGGCGGCAAGAGATAGAGAGGTGCCGGAGCTTCTACTGCTGCCGGAGTCTGCCGTCTTGCCGGAAGCTGCTGCCGCCGGAGGTCACTGCTATCACCACCTGCTGTTCGCCGGAGTTTCGAGGGAGGGAGGATCGTGTGCGATTACGCGGCGTCGTCGTAAGGTAAGCACCCCACCGTTTCGTTTTCTTTCCTTTTGTTCCCGTCGCCGCCGCCGTTCGCCGCCGCTGTGGCGGTGGTGGATGGACGGCCGTGGCTGCAGTTGTGGGTGCGTGTGCGTGAGGCTGGTCGAGAGAGTAAGGGAGAATGGTCGGGTGTTGTCTCGTGCGATCGTAATCGAAAAACCACCGCCGGCCGCCGCTGGCCGCCGCCGGTCGTCACCGGCGACCACCACTGCCGGAGATGGCAGTGGGTGGCGCGTGGCCGTGACCAGACCTTGTCCCTATTGAACCCTTAACCCGTGACTTAATCGTTAAGCCGTATAATTTAAACCGTCGTTTCTAAAATCATTCTTTTTATGCGAAAAAAATGGTCCAGCCCCTGTTTTGTGACGGCAATAACTTCTCCGTCGTAACTCCGATTGAGCCGAAACTGGCGCCCACGCTTTGAGCTCGGGACCGAGTACGTTTTCTGTGTTTTGGCGGGAAACTGGTTCGGCCTCGAGTTGGGAGAAAAAGTGGTCGCAAGTTGTGCGGTTCGTCATTTTATGTGAAATTTCCTGAAATCTGCCACTGTTTTGCGTGGACCGTAACTTTTTACTCGTAACTCGTTTTGAGGTGATTTTGGTGGCCATAGTTCCCTATTAGAGTCGGGAAGGTTTTTCGTGTTTTGCCGAAAGTCTGATTTAAACCGTAGCTAGGCTGTTTTGGACTGTTTATGCAGGCTAGACCGAAACTGGCAGTTTCGGGTAACCGTTCGTATTTAATTCATAGTAAATTATAGAAAAATCGTTAGGAGGCGTATAATATGTCCTTGGAACCCTAACTCAGAGGACTTTCTGGTCATGAAATAATATTGGGATTTTTCTAGATTTAAGAGGGTCGAAATGGGTCCCGAACAGACCTGTTTTGGGGTGATCGGAAATTAGTTGTAGTGACGTTTTAAGCGTGTGTCGTGTCATAGGGTCCGGGTCTCGTATTGACACGTTTTAACATGCGTTTAGGTGCTGGAAGGTGACCGTAATTGTGAAGCTCGATTCGTGTTGATTAAGCTAGGCGCGCATTTGAGGTGAGTTCTCTCACTGTGTAGTTAGGGGTTGTATGCATGTCATAATAGTTGCTTGTATTTCTGTCTTTGTGGTGAGAACTAGTTGTTGTGGTGCATATTATTTGATTGATTTGAATGTTTGGTATATTTGTGTTACCTTACAATTCGGTGGGACCGAGGCCTCGATGGTACTGAGGTGGTGGGATACATAGTTACCTGTAGATGTTTACTCATTTTATGTATCTGTGACATTGTTGCTTATGTGCGGGTAGGGATGATGTGTATATAATTCCTACCTGCGCATGTGTTTGAATTCACTAAGCTTCGTGCTTACCCTTTCCCAACAATCTGTGGTTTCAGGTACGAGTGGCTCTAGGCGTGACGGGTACACACTGGCGCGCGAGATGAGCTGGCTGATATTTATTTTAATTATTGAACTTTGTTTCCGCTGTTTTCTGATTACTTGAACAATACTTATGTCCTGGCAATTAACATGTTGGAATTATTTATTGAGTTTTTACATAAAGTGTTTAATTAAAAATTTTAAATTTTCTTGAAATTTTGGGGCGTTACAACTTGGTATCAGAGCACAGCTTGAGTGAATCAAACGCACCTCGGTGTGTTTGGTCTCAAGTTGCGGCTGGGAGATTTTCAAATTCTTTATTAAATCTTTTTGGAAACAAAAGAAAAAGTAAAGACCCGTTCGAGGAACGGTGATCGGAGGCGCAGTGTGTACAGTCAGCCGGAGCCAAAGGGGAAAGGTACAGTACTTAGTGTTTTGTTGCTTTCTAGATCGTATAGTATGCATGCTAGATTGCCTGTTATGGACACTATGATGTATGTTGTACTGTTTGCTATTAGGAATTTATGCTAATTATGATAGGTTACTAAGTGGATGCCCTCTAGGTCGTATGCAGTAAGAGATTTATAGCCTTAGAATATTTGATTTAGTTCTATTGCGCAGCTCTTGTTTGAGTCCAACCGTTCTAGGATAGAGTCTTGTATTCGACTGTCTATTTATTTCGCACAGCATAAAATCGGGTATTCGCGAGGTCACTCGTCATAATTAGTAGGGATTCAGTAGTAGCAAGGGTAGTGGGATAAGAGGAAATTCCTAGGGAGCTAGGAAGGGTGGATGTATATATATGCTGGTGCAGGCATATGGTTATTTATATATTTAATTGTTGTTGTATGATCGGGAGACCGATGGTTTATTAAATATACATTTGTGGCTGTCTAATCGGGGAGACCGATGGTTTTATATATATAGTAGTTGTATGAGTTGCCTGTTTAGGATATGTTCTTGAACTGGCATGTGTGGATTAATTATATTATGTGTATAGTTTCGGCGAGAAACTACTTGGACCCTCGGGATGGGACTCGGAACGAGCAATGATAGGCGTGGATGGTAGTAGTAGAGCTCCTACTACCGGAAGCACAGGATCAATGCTCGAGTCGGGAAAGTCGCGAGGAATCCAAGGAGTTGAGCGTGAGTATTGTTAGTGTGAGTTATTATGTGCTAATAACTCGTTGTAATTTTACCCCGGAGATGGCCATCACTGAGGGAAACGAAACTACTGAGCCAGGGATTGGCGCCGGGATCACTACTGAGCAGATACGTGAGTGGATCACGGCTGAAGTAAAGCATGCTATTAGGAAGGCAATCCCCGAGATTTTTACCGCCGTTTGTGTTGAGGTAGTAGCGATGATGGAGGCCGCTCGGAGCCAAGACCCTGAGTCAGAGGAACAGACTAAGAAGAGGAAAACAGCGCTGGCCGTTGCACCGGAACCGGCAGTTCCAAAGAAAGCGAGGTTTTCGGACTCGGTCTTGAGTCAAGGGAGCGGTAGGTTTAAAACCATGGATGGTAGCGGAAGGAGAAATGACAAATGTTTCCGGTGTGGCCAGGTGGGGCACTACGGTCGCGACTGCAAGGAACCACCACACATGGTCTGTTTTAACTGCAAACAGATGGGCCACGTGAAGGTCAACTGCCCGAATCCGAGGGTTACTGTTGGGGACGGAGCACCAGGAGCTTCTGCGGCTGCTCCCTTGCGTATTACTGATGGTCGTGTGGGTCAGGCTGGGCCCGAGGCGGCCGAGGTAGAGTTCATAACTGACGGTGGAAGAGGCACATGCCACGTTTAAAGCGGTGACAGGTATATTTCATCGCTTGACATTTGTATGTGGTTGCTTTTTGCTTAAGCTGTGTGTTTAAGTACGTTCTTAGTTAACTCGGTGTCTGCTGTAATGATGTTTGATAGCGGGGCTACCCATTAATTCGTGCCTCACACTTGTAGATGAGGTTGCTGAGGTGATATTTGTAGACCAATTCGGGTCAAAGTTTGGCAATTGTGTTAGAATCATAGGCATTTGAGCCGACTTTGATTTGAGGAAAACCCGTAAGATGTTTTGATGTGAATTCCCAACTTGCCTTAAGAGGTTTAAATGTCTGGATGACAATAGTAGACCGGAGAGTTCCGGAGTAGTATGGGTCGAGACGTTGAATGCCGAATGAGTCATGCACAAAGTGATTTTAAAAATAAAATTGCATTAATTAAATCTTGTGTTTCCAATCCTTTATGGATTGTGTTTTGGGATTTTGGGAATCGTTCAGCACACACAAAAATTTTCGGATGGTTTTGAAAGTGTATGAAATTGTTTTATCGCGGGAGTGCAAACTTTGTTAGAATTTGTCACATTTTCGTTATTTTTCCAACGGTCCTTTCGGGTAAGATGATATCCGTGTTTTGTGGTGTTTTAAATGTGGGGCAAGTGACTACGGCTTGTGACTTTAACATCGGAACTCCTCCACATATGTTAGAGTTGAGACGAAAAGTTACATCCCACGGTGCCTGTATAAAGCTAATTGAATGATTTGGTTAAAATAAGTTTTGTTTTACGGCATGTCGAGTCGTGTAGGTTTAATGTCACGGGGTGCATATCTTATTTGTTTATGTGACCATTTGGGGAAATCTTGGAAATCAATTTAAAGAACCCCACATTTTGAGATTTTATGAGATTTTAATCGATATTTTCAAATGATGGAAACGGATTGGTTTTTATCTTAAAGTTTGAAACTTACACGAGACTGTTGTGTTTTAACAAAAATATATTTGTAAACCGTTTCATCGTTTTGTATAACTACCCGACGCGCGTAAGATTTGTTAGTTAACCATGTGCCACGACATTTTTGTTGAAAAGGAGGAATTTTGGGGTCAAATATCGTGTAACTGATTTTGAAACTATGTGCACACCTTGTCGCACCCTATTTAAGGTCAAGCGGTTACCTTAAGTGCACATCATGAGTCAATCCATACTTGAATCGAGGCGGTTCATTTTAAAGAAATTACTTTTTACGCTTGCTTTTGTGTGAGTAAACTGAACTGCAATGGAACGATTTTCAACATGATTTCCTATGTGAGACGAGCGTGTCCAGTTTTGCGTAACTATCGATCAGGTAATAGTAGTTTTATTACATACGATCTTTTTGAGATGAAAATCCTGATGTTGAAAATATTTTGTAAACGATTTTGTAAACCATTTGGGGAAATGTGCTTTTAAGTGTCATGTGTCATTTCGAGAATTTTTTTTAGGGTGTGAGTCCTTTTGGAAAACTCTTCTGTGTAACTCGTGTCGAGTTTGGGACTAATGCTATTTAAGAGTATTGCTTGCTTAAACTTTATTTAAATGTGTTTTTGACCGACTTATGGGTCTAACAAGCGTGGAGCATTTTGCTCGGTTTTGATTTGGAGTTTGTCATGGGCCAATTGCCCGGTTTTAATGGCTCGATGTGGAGTCTAGTTGATGAGTTGTTTTTGGCGCACCGTTTGGCATTCTTTGCACGTTGAGTGTTTGCATGTTTGGGTGAGTGAGTCAATCCGGAATAGGCATGTTGTTGGTAGGCTGTTTGCTTTGGATCCTTAGACACGTTAGTCAGTCGTTGGTAATGGTCGGTTGGGTATCTCGGGGTGGGACCCCGGTATTCATGTGTTTAAACCTAGACTTTCCAGTAGGTACTAGGAGGATATAGTTGTGTGCACTTACCTGGGAGGTAGTTCCGGTGTGCTGGGTCTTGAGGCGTTACCTGGGAGGTAGACGTCAAGGTGTATCCCCGATACGGAGTGACTTGGCTTCGTAGAGCAAGTGTGGATGATACGTCGACGGTGGAAGGTAGGTATTTCACGCGCGTTAGTACTGTAGGCCGAATAGTATCGGTTAAGGGATTGATGCCCTTTGTTATTAAGAGAATAAATGCGCTTCAACCATTTTGAGGTAGGTGGTATATTTAGGTGTCGACTTTTGGGCTTGAGGCCAAACACCTTTAGTATAATCGGAGAGTCGTAGCCGATGTTTGTCATTGTGATCGGTTGGACCGATGTTCGGCGGGTGGCCGATGTTTGTTATTGTAATCGGTTGGACCGATGTTCGGCGGGTGGCCGATGTTTGTTATTGTAATCGGTTGGACCGATGTTCGACGGGTGGCCGATGTTTGTTATTGTGATCGGTTGGACCGATGTTCGGCAAGTGGTCGATGTTTTTGTTGACATAGGTTACTGAAAATCTTTGGAATCTATTAGAATTCATGGTAGTTAATCGACAGTTAAGAGTAGGAATGATCGTAGTCGAGTATCAAATAGGGTATCCCGTGAGCAGCTCTAGAATGGTTAGAGCTGG
Source organism: Saussurea involucrata (assembly GCA_033807775.1). Classification (NCBI taxonomy): domain Eukaryota; kingdom Viridiplantae; phylum Streptophyta; class Magnoliopsida; order Asterales; family Asteraceae; genus Saussurea; species Saussurea involucrata. Next base: position 55,615,185 of record CM066316.1, read on the forward strand.
AGATTTGACTTGGGATGTATGGGATATCTAAGGTTGGGGGACAACCGTAGTCGCTTGGCTAGGAATGAATTCAAGTGTCGGGGTGTTCTGCCGATCATAATCCCAGTGTCTTAGAAAGTGTACGTTAGTAAGAATCGTATTCGAGAAGTTTCGAAGGGGCTTCAAGTGGGCTTGGGAACCTGAGGTTGAGATGAGGGAGAACTATCCAGAGTTATTCGTAGGCAGAGACTTCGAGGACGAAGTCTAATCCAAGTGGGGGAGAGTTGTAAAGCCCGTGTCCCGGTACGTTTTTGTTTATTTATTTAATTATTTAAAGTGTGTGCCTTTAAATTGTTTTGGAGTCGGGGTTTGTTGTCGTTAAGGACCAAAATGCTAAAATCCATTTTTCCTAGGATAGATTGTGAAGGGAGGATAGTTGAGGGGCTAAAAGGCAAATTGTGGAAAAGCTTTGCATGGGTTTTTGGCCCATGGCCGGATCCAATATTTGTGTTCGGTTTCCTTGTAAGCCAATCAACCCCAAACGAATTCCACACAAAAACCCTACGGCACTTTTCCTTTCTGGTGTGGCCGTGATCGTCGAGTAAGAGCGAGAGAGAGAGAGACGTAGAGAGAGAGGGAATGACCGGCGGCAAGAGATAGAGAGGTGCCGGAGCTTCTACTGCTGCCGGAGTCTGCCGTCTTGCCGGAAGCTGCTGCCGCCGGAGGTCACTGCTATCACCACCTGCTGTTCGCCGGAGTTTCGAGGGAGGGAGGATCGTGTGCGATTACGCGGCGTCGTCGTAAGGTAAGCACCCCACCGTTTCGTTTTCTTTCCTTTTGTTCCCGTCGCCGCCGCCGTTCGCCGCCGCTGTGGCGGTGGTGGATGGACGGCCGTGGCTGCAGTTGTGGGTGCGTGTGCGTGAGGCTGGTCGAGAGAGTAAGGGAGAATGGTCGGGTGTTGTCTCGTGCGATCGTAATCGAAAAACCACCGCCGGCCGCCGCTGGCCGACGCCGGTCGTCACCGGCGACCACCACTGCCGGAGATGGCAGTGGGTGGCGCGTGGCCGTGACCAGACCTTGTCCCTATTGAACCCTTAACCCGTGACTTAATCGTTAAGCCGTATAATTTAAACCGTCGTTTCTAAAATCATTCTTTTTATGCGAAAAAAATGGTCCAGCCCCTGTTTTGTGACGGCAATAACTTCTCCGTCGTAACTCCGATTGAGCCGAAACTGGCGCCCACGCTTTGAGCTCGGGACCGAGTACGTTTTCTGTGTTTTGGCGGGAAACTGGTTCGGCCTCGAGTTGGGAGAAAAAGTGGTCGCAAGTTGTGCGGTTCGTCATTTTATGTGAAATTTCCTGAAATCTGCCACTGTTTTGCGTGGACCGTAACTTTTTACTCGTAACTCGTTTTGAGGTGATTTTGGTGGCCATAGTTCCCTATTAGAGTCGGGAAGGTTTTTCGTGTTTTGCCGAAAGTCTGATTTAAACCGTAGCTAGGCTGTTTTGGACTGTTTATGCAGGCTAGACCGAAACTGGCAGTTTCGGGTAACCGTTCGTATTTAATTCATAGTAAATTATAGAAAAATCGTTAGGAGGCGTATAATATGTCCTTGGAACCCTAACTCAGAGGACTTTCTGGTCATGAAATAATATTGGGATTTTTCTAGATTTAAGAGGGTCGAAATGGGTCCCGAACAGACCTGTTTTGGGGTGATCGGAAATTAGTTGTAGTGACGTTTTAAGCGTGTGTCGTGTCATAGGGTCCGGGTCTCGTATTGACACGTTTTAACATGCGTTTAGGTGCTGGAAGGTGACCGTAATTGTGAAGCTCGATTCGTGTTGATTAAGCTAGGCGCGCATTTGAGGTGAGTTCTCTCACTGTGTAGTTAGGGGTTGTATGCATGTCATAATAGTTGCTTGTATTTCTGTCTTTGTGGTGAGAACTAGTTGTTGTGGTGCATATTATTTGATTGATTTGAATGTTTGGTATATTTGTGTTACCTTACAATTCGGTGGGACCGAGGCCTCGATGGTACTGAGGTGGTGGGATACATAGTTACCTGTAGATGTTTACTCATTTTATGTATCTGTGACATTGTTGCTTATGTGCGGGTAGGGATGATGTGTATATAATTCCTACCTGCGCATGTGTTTGAATTCACTAAGCTTCGTGCTTACCCTTTCCCAACAATCTGTGGTTTCAGGTACGAGTGGCTCTAGGCGTGACGGGTACACACTGGCGCGCGAGATGAGCTGGCTGATATTTATTTTAATTATTGAACTTTGTTTCCGCTGTTTTCTGATTACTTGAACAATACTTATGTCCTGGCAATTAACATGTTGGAATTATTTATTGAGTTTTTACATAAAGTGTTTAATTAAAAATTTTAAATTTTCTTGAAATTTTGGGGCGTTACAACTTGTGTAACACCTTAGGCATATCCCACATCGGCCGTGGACAGGAGAGATGCTGGGTATATTAGTAAACCTTGGCCTTACCAGACACAACGCGTTTTGGGGCCACAAGCATGCGGGTTCCTTGGGAACTCTGTGGTTAAGCGTGCTTGGGTGGGAGTAGTACCAGGATGGGTGACCTCCTGGGAAGTCCTTGCGAAATCCTTGTCAGGTCGCCAAGAACAAAGCCGTGAGCCAGTGGGGCAAAGCGGACAATATTGTGTCGTGGTAAGCGGGGTGTTACAAATGGTATCAGAGCCACTCCTGTGCCGTTCGGGATGGTGGGGCAAACCTCATCGAGGACGATGAGTCCCTAAGGGGGGGTGTGTGTAACACCTTAGGCATATCCCACATCGGCCGTGGACAGGAGAGATGCTGGGTATATTAGTAAACCTTGGCCTTACCAGACACAACGCGTTTTGGGGCCACAAGCATGCGGGTTCCTTGGGAACTCTGTGGTTAAGCGTGCTTGGGTGGGAGTAGTACCAGGATGGGTGACCTCCTGGGAAGTCCTTGCGAAATCCTTGTCAGGTCGCCAAGAACAAAGCCGTGAGCCAGTGGGGCAAAGCGGACAATATTGTGTCGTGGTAAGCGGGGTGTTACAATCACCCTACGCAAAAGTCTGATCTCTGGAGTCTCTAACTGAATTCTTCGCCTTGTCTCTAAGAAAATCTTCATCGCAGCATTCAGCTTGTTCATCACTTGAAGTCTTATCACCTTCAATGTACCATCTGAGTATTTCCCAACTTCATCAAATCTTAGAAATAATCGTTCTCTCAACTGATTCTGATACACAATACCATAAGGATCTTCAAGAATAGAGAAAAGCGGAAGGTCGTTGATGTTAGGAAGATTTCGATCCGGACGAGTGACATTAACAACGGGTTGATGGCTTTCAATTGCGAGCTGAAAATCAAAGCACCTATAAAAACGTACTTGTCGCCGAATAAATCTTCTGACAGCTTCCATCGCCCTGAGAACATCATCCGGTCGAATAGTCATCTCCCGAAACTGTTGGTATAATACCTCAATGTCGTCTATCGAAAGATCACTGAGATCCGCTTCTGAGAACTCATATTTGTTGCAGTTGCGTCGTTCTACATAGAAGTACGGATACCAAATCCTAACAAAGGTACGCATCTCCACTTTCAAGATCCTAACAATACCATGTTTTGAATATGAGAAGAACTTACCACGTCGATTGCATTTGATGAACATGAAGTACTCATACTGAAACCAATCCTTTTCTTTCTCGACTCCCAGAATAGCAAAGATATTCACTCTTCTCCTTTTCCTGACAAAGAAGTTTCGTTCAGAATCTTCAAGAAAAGCAGATCTCATTCTGGTAATCCGATGTCTTTCTTCAAGCAATTGAAGACGTTGCGGTCTGTTTAGCCCGGGACCTGGTCGAAGAATACTAGGAGGAACACCAGTAAAATCAGGAGACTCCTGGTTAGCTCTAGACGACTCACCCTGTTCAAACGTACTTTGAGGAGCCGTGGCGGTCGGAGCTTGGGTAGATGAAACAACTGGAGGAACTTGTTGCACTGGAACTTCAGGAATAGAACTATCTGGAATAGATGACTCAGGAACTGGAGATCGAGGTCTAGCAGTGTCGAGAAGATCTCCGTATAACATATCAACTTCCTCTAAGTCTTTCTCATCAATTTCTACTTCAAATTCTGAATCTGAAATGACAATAATATCATCTTGGTCTTCTTCTTTTATCTTCCAGACTTTGTCAAACTTCGTCTGTTCGTCATCTTCAGAATCAATCTCTATAAAGTTGGTGAAGTAGTTTCTCATGTCTTCATAAGCTTCAGACTCATGTACATTTGAAGATTCTGGAACTTCCATGGAAATCGGTGCAGATTCTGGATTCACATACACTACTAGCTGAAGGTTGTTGACAATCTCCGACTCTACATAGTTTATCTCTGACGCCATAGCCGAGAGATCAACTTCATCAATTAGTTCGTCTACTATCAACTCAGGATGTGCTTCTTTCAATCTTTCAACTTCAGCATTAGCAACAGAATCCATCACTGAGTCAATAAGTAAATCTATCACATCTCCAACTACAGAAATAACCTATTCATCTCTTACTTCTTCATTACTCTCAACCATCACTGTGACTTCATCAGCATTTTCAGCTCTTTCGGTCTGTATGACTTCTTCAACCCTTCGTCTCTTAGAATTCTCCCCCTCATGGCCTTGATGATCCGGATCATCTTGGTCATGTCTTCGCTTGAGAGACGAGGACGCCGCAGTTTGACAGGTCTCTTCGTGTTTTGCTACACGATCAGCTAGAGTCGATAACGCGTCTGTCATCAAAGAAATTCCCTTTTCGATGCTAGAAAGACTGTTCTGAATAGTAGTCGTGAAAGTATGAAATTCAGCTGTAAGAGAGTTAACTCTATCCTCAAGCCTAGAAGTGCTTGTTTCAGAAGGATGCGGAACCGGAGGCGGTGTTGGACGTGGCTGAAAATTTCTCAACAGAGACATAAGATCTAAATCCTGTTGCTCTGGCGGAGAAATAGATAATAATCTGGCATAAAACGCATCTGAAAGCTCTGTAAGAGAAGAGTCTTCAAGAAACATACCCTAAGAACCTTGAGAAGGCGGATGATCTCTGAGAGAAGGACGAACTGACATAGAAGGTGGAGGTTGAATTACTGGAGGTGAAGTGCGGATAACAGGACGAGCCGACGGCTGATCAGATGATTCACGTATAACAACCCCTGTCGGACGTCTGAAAGGAGGCGCAACTGGAATGTTTGGAGTCTCAGATAGCTTACCTTTACCTTTCAAGAAGGCTCGTGCCTTAGCTAACTGGTCTTGCTTATCCTTTTCCATACGTTCTTCCATCTGTCTAACAATATCTGCCCCATACATCATATCAGTACCTTCGATAGAATCAATCACTTTCTGTATATCATCCCTTGGTGAAGCCACTGAAGTAGTAACATGTGCAGAAGCAATACCCGTTTCCTGAGCTGCCCGAATATCAAGCTCATCCACCTCTAAATGACCAACATGAGTATCTATGGGTACCGACTCGGAAGTCTCAGCAGTATGAGCTACTGAACTCCCTTCGACAATAGGTTCTCTAAATGAAGATTCTCCAGTATCCATAATATTTCCCCCATGTCCATCATCATCATCACCATTAACATCATCACCATTATCATCATCATCACCATTATCATCATCATCATCTGTTGTGTCTTCTTCATTTGCATGTTCTGACTCAGAGCTACTGGACACAGTATGTTCTTCTTCAGCTGGATTCTCTTGTTCTGTTTCTTCATTCACATCTTGAGCAATTCTAGACGGAATCATAATCCCGTGCTCTTCACAGTAAGAGGCAACAGCTTCATCATATGGATCAGCGTAATTCTGAATGAGTGCAGGAGGAATAGGCATACAAACATCAAAAGACCGCTTCAGCTTTTGAATATAAGCCATTCTATAGTCTGGTGCAGAGATCCAGTTATTCCTGCGAGGAATCTCTCTGTTGCTCCTAAGCATACTCCACACAATCAGAGATAAGAATCTGATGTTCGGTAAGAATTTCCTGGACTTGTTAGTCTCCTTCCAATGAACTATCTCACTAAGCTCTGTCCAAAAGATGATGGCATAGTCTACATGGAGATCGTATATGACAGCGTGAAATAGCCGAAGAAAATGCGTACTTGCATTATCTGTACCCGTAGCCTTGGCTGTCAAACATCTGATGATCACGGAGAATAGCGTGTACCACGGAAGTGGAAGTTTGTTCTTCCTGAATTGACTTACCATCGTTAACTCTCCGGCGTACCCTAATGCTCTAATCCCAGCTAGTACTTCTTCCTCATGTGGATACTCTTGAAATCCCGTCATTCCTGCTCTGGAATTTGCTTCTGGAAGATGAAGTATCAGACGAAGACGAGCGTAATCCAGATAAGTCGTGAACTGATCGATCTCAATGCTAAATCTAGGAGGCGTGACATTCACAATCTTCGTAATCGAATCCCATGCCTGCTGAACGTAAACTTCTGGTACGTTGCATCGAGCCGATAAAGCATATGAGAGAGGATGCCCTTGAAGAATCGAACGAATGATCGGATGAATATCTATCTGATCAAGTTCCACATAATGGTTGTTCGGAAGATAATTGATATAACTGGCTCTTGGAAATACATCATTTTGAGTACTTCTTCTTGTAGAGAGATCAGCTCCAGACGATCTTTGTGAAGGAAGGGGTCTCTCCCTCGATATTTGTTCTAAAGGATCATGTTCTCCTTCCTGGACGTCGTGTTCATGTTCTTGTACATAATCAGAAGCCATGAAATCTGTGAATGATATACATTTAAGACAAGAAGATATTAGTAAAAAAAAATAAAACCAAAATGGAAAAAAAAAATATTTAGAAAGAAAAAAAATCTGAAAACTTGAAAAAAAATCCTAAGTTTTGGTTTTCGCAATGCTTAGTGGCGAAAAGTGAAGTTTTCGCAAGTAACTGTTGCGAAAAGTAGGGAATTCGTAACCAACAGTTGCGAAAAGAGAGGTTTGCGTAATGCACAGATGCGAAAACTAAGACTTAGAAAAATTTCAACACACAAAACAAAGGAACTCGCAAAAGACCATTGCGAAAAGTGAGATTTTCGCAACAAGCAATTGCGAAAAGTGAAGTTTTCGCAATAAGCCATTGCGAGTTCTTCACTTGAATCTTACGAAAACCAAAACTCAGATCCAAAAACATCAAAATTAACCTAAAATTATTGATTTAACCTAATCGAAATCTATACTAAACTTGTTTAAAGTCAAAAACGAACACTAAAATACATATAAAACCAACTAATTTGAGATAAACCCTAAAAAAACGAAGTCTGATAGAAATGAACAGAGTCGAAATCGAGATTCTTGATGGATGAAATCGAACTCAAAATTAAACACGACAAATTATGATATCAAAGATTTAGTATTCGAAATCTTACCTGATTTGAAGCACACACGGAATCACACTGAAGAAAAGAAGATCAGATGAAAAAAAATCGTGAATAGTGACTTTTAGAGAGAAAACCGGGAAGATGAAAGGTCAACAAGGTCAACAACCCCTTTTAAAACCCTTATTTTATTTGAAAACAAATTTATTTTTAAACAAAATACAAAATGTTTTTGAAAAAATCAAAAACACAAATATATTTATAATTTTTGAAATTTTCAAATAATATAAATTTTCTTAATTAAAGAAAATTTATAAATTTTCAATATTTCAAAAATTAGTAATATATTTGATTTTAGAACTTTTTCAAGGACAATGAGTATTTTGTATGAAAATAACATTTTTCTCTTTCTCCCCCCCTACACAAATGCATTAAAAAACAAATTTCCTTTTAAAATAGCATTTGGAAATCATACCTGTGTAGATATCTCAGGGAGTCATACCTGAACAAATATTCTGAATTGAAGTACAGTCAGCTATTAATCAGATATCTGAATATTCTCCCCCTCAAAATATGAATCTATAAACTTCTTCATTTTGATAAGACACCATGAAGTCTCTCCCCCTCAAAATCAGCTTGGATATTTTACAATTCTCCCCCTTGAATAAAGCACAGACTCCACACATGACAGATAAATACAACACGTAAAAGAATCAAACATGATCAAGGAAATACAATGATTTATATAACATATCTACTGATTTAAAACAAAAAAATTGTTTGAACACCTAACAAATAGAATTCAACTCCGTGAAATTAATCATGTTTTCCATCACAGATGAAATCAAATGCATGTTTCCAGATTTAAAAACAAGTCATGCTTGCATACCAAGTTAGTACATGTTCACTTTCAGACCCCTTTAGAAAATCTATTTGATGCGTTAGCATGTGAAATAAGATTAGCAACAAGTAAATGCATCTCATAGATCTAAAAGAATACTTTGCTCATACTCACACTATATATTTGAAATTTGAATTTCCACAAATTTATAAGTTTATCGCGACATTGTGATTTTCCTAAAGCTTATAGAGATGTGTGCTCATTGGCATTTTTTATTTTGTGCACTTTGGCATCTTTTTATCACAAGGTTTATTAAGACCTAGATATACCGTAAACGTAACTTTCTAACTGGTCCTATAGCAGAATTTGGGTCAGCCGATCCCAGACCAGTTGGCCTTAGGGGCTAGGTGACGAGCACCCCTTGGGACTTACTCTCCCGAACCAGAAAGGCTACATCGATATACCTAAATCTCATCTGTACCAGTAGAACATGGCTTTCTACCTGGTTCTATAGCAGGATTTGGGTCAGCCAATCCCAGACCAGTTGATCTTAGGGGCTAGGTATCAAGTACCCCTTGGGACTTAATTTCCCAAACCAGATAGGCCACAGGTACAGACTATCAAACCAAATGAATTTTTCTTTATTGCATCTCATTCGCTTGGTTCAAAAACTTTGTGCTTCGCTTATATTTTCATTTCCATTCATCAAAGAAACACATAGGCTTTGTGAGCATCGTAATCTTAAAACGTCTAGATTTACATTAATTCGTGCTTATATCTATGTTTCAAGCATGTGTCACTGATCTTTCGATTTGTCTTAGAAGCGACAAATGAAACAAATATAACTCAAAATATCGCAAGACTACTTGAAAGAAAATCCTTGACACACAATTTATTCACTGAAATGAAAATAGAAATATTTTCACTTCATTGAATTAAATTTGTAAAGGTTCAAACTTTCAAATTCAACATACCGATCTTTGATAATAGAAAACTAAATCTCTTTTCATCCAAAGCTTTTGTGAAAATATCGGCAAGTTGGTAATCAGTAGGTATGAAATATAATTCAATTGTACCTTTCTCCACGTGACTCTTTATGAAGTGGTATCTCATGTCAATGTGCTTCGTCTTCGTGTGCTGGACCGGGTTGACTGAGATGGCAATCGCGGACTTGCTATCACAGTATATAGGAATGGTCTTGTATAGCAATCCGTAATCCTGTAACTGCGTCTTCATCCATAAGACTTGAGAACAGCAACTAGCCGCGGCAACATACTCCGCTTCGGCCGTTGAGATAGATACGCAGTTTTGCTTCTTTGAAGCCCAGCTGATAAGCCGATCTCCTAGAAACTGGATATGTCCTGAAGTGCTTTTTCGGTCCAGTTGACTGCCACCATAATCTGCATCAGAATAAGCAGTAAGTTGATAGTCAGAACTCTTAGGATACCATAAGCCTAAGTACGGAGTTCCTTTTAAGTATCTAAAAATCCTAGTTACTGCCGCCTTATGAGATTCCTTTGGTTTAGCCTGAAATCGAGCACACAGACATGTAGCAAACATTATGTCTGGCCTACTAGCGGTAAGATACATTAGTGATCCGATCATTCCTCTATATGTGCGAACATCAACAGCTTTTCCGTCTGAATCTAAGCCAATCTTTGACCCATGTGCCATTGGTGTTCTTATTGTAGAACACTTGTCCATCTTGAATTTCTTCAGGATATCAAAGACGTATTTGGACTGATTGATGAAGATTCCATCCGGAAGCTGTTTCACTTGTAGTCCGAGGAAAAATTTATTTCTCCCATCATGCTCATTTTAAATCTAGAGGCCATTAGATCTGAAAACCAATTAGATAAAGATTTATTAGTAGCGCCAAATATAATATCGTCTACATAAATCTGTACTAAACAAATATCAAGATCTTTGCGAAAAATAAACAAAGTAGTATCAATTGCTCCCTTGCAAAACCCGTTTGTCAACAAGAAAGTTGACAGCTCGTCATACCACGCCCGTGGTGCTTGTTTCAAACCATATAAAGCCTTGTCTAATACATAGACATATTCAGACTTGTTCGGATCGACAAACCCCTCAGGTTGAGACACATAGACCTCTTCCTTGAGTGCTCCATAAAGAAACGCGGTTTTGACATCCATCTGATAAACCGTGAAATTCCGGTAGGCCGCGAAGGCAAGAAACATCCGAATGGCTTCTAGTCGAGCCACTGGCGCGTAAGTCTCATCGTAATCAATTCCTTCTTGTTGTCGGTAGCCTTTTGCCACTAGTCGAGCCTTGTTCCGAACAACGATACCATCTTTATCCTTTTTGTTCTTGAATATCCATTTAGTGCCTATGATGCTCTTTCCTTTCGGTTTGGGCACTAATCTCCACACCTTTAACGCTTCGAACTGATTTAGTTCCTCTTGCATTGCGATTATCCAATCCGGATCCTTTAGTGCTTCTGAAAATGTAGATGGTTCAATGTTGCTCAGAAAGCATGCAAAAAGACATTCATTCGGAGTCGCAGATTTTGATCTAGTAGACATGCTAGAAGAAGGATCTCCAATAATCTGATGAAGTGGATGCGCTTTCGTCCATTTAGCGGTGTGTGGGAGAGGTTCAACAGTTTCTTGAATGCTTTGCAAAATTTGAGGTGAAGGATCAGGTATGTCACCTTCAGAGGAAGTAATAGACACAACTTCAGGTATCGGATGAGATACTTCAACAACACTATCTGAAATTGAAGCCTCGATTGATGGTTGATCAACAGATATGGTTGGAAAGACTTCTTTGTTTGGTTGAACAACTTCAGTTTCTTCTTCGTGAATTTGTGGTGACGGGATGTCATCGTTTGTCACTGTTGTTTCAACCTCAGGTACTCCTTGTGGTGCATCAGTAAACACAACTTCTGCCTCAGAATTAGGTGCCTCTTGTTCAGGAATAATAGGAACAACATCATCATTTGTGTGAGTTGAAGCGGAAGTAGAATTTGATGTGTTCACATTTTCCTGGTTTGACATATTAGAAACAACACTCGTGTTAGTTGTAGGCACATCATCATAGAATTTTTCAAATAATAAATCAAGATCAGAGAAATTATTAGAGTTAGAAATTTGATCCTGATTTAGCCTTTGAGGAACAACTTCTAAGTTGTTAAGTTCAGAAGCTAAAATCCCTGTCAGATCGGGTTCTGGTCCTGTTTGGCCGGAAACCATTGCTTCAGATTCGTCGAATTTGACGTTAACGCTTTCGATCACCTTTCTTGGAGTGGACAGAAACACACGATATGCCGCAGAATTAGAAGAATATCCCAGAAAAATTCCCTCATCAGCCTTTGGACTAAACTTGTTAAGATTGTCCCGGTCGTTCAAAACATAACACTTGCAACCAAAAGCCCTAAAATATTTCACGTTCGGCTTTATCCCATTCATGATCTCGTATGGTGTCTTATTGAAGCGCCTATGAATGATTGACCGGTTCTGTGTATGACAAGCTGTGGAAACCGCTTCAGCCCAGTGAGAAAGAGGAAGTCCCGAATAAGCAAGCATCGATCTGGCCGATTCTACAAGTGTTCTATTTCTTCTCTCCACGATTCCATTTTGCTGAGGAGTTCTCGCGGCAGAGAATTGCTGAGTAATTCCGTTTTCTTCATAAAACGCTTGTAGAATACTGTTCTTGAACTCAGTTCCGTTATCTGATCGGACAGTCTTAACCGGTTTTTGCTTATTGGTATGAATCGTCTTGATGAGATTGATGAGAATCGCCGGGGTTTCATCTTTTGACTTTAGAAATTTAACCCACGTATATCTGGAATAGTCATCAACCACCACCAATACATAGCGTTTCTTCCCATTGCTCCTAGTCTTCATCGGTCCGCACAAATCAACATGTAAAATATCAAGAATGTCTTTGGTGCAAAAGTCGGGATTAGGTTTGTGGGAAGCTTTCTTCATTTTTCCTTTCTCACAGTCTTGGCATAAGTGATCCTTTTGGAATTGTAAGGACGGAAGACCTCGTACCAAATTGCCTTTTGCTAATCTATCCATATATCTGAAGTTGAGATGTGCCAGACGTCGGTGCCAAAGCCAACTCTGATAAACTGAAGCTTTCGATAAAAGACATACATCGGATGGAGAATTCACCGATGAGAGATCTATGGTGTATAGATTCGATTTCCTCTTTCCAACGAGAAGTTCCTTGCCATCGTTGTTCTTTACAGCCACCCGCTTGGTCTTGAAACTTACCTCTAAATCCTTGTCGCAGAATTGACCAATGCTAAAAAGGTTGTACTTTAGCCCTTCGACGTAATTCACTCTCTTGACAGTTACGTTCCCTTGTACGACATCTCCGTATCCAAGAATTGATGAAGTTTCACAGTTGCCAAACTTTACTTTACCGCATGCCTTTTCCTTAAAATTAGTTAACAAAGATCTATTGCCAGTCATGTGTTTGGTGCATCCAGAATCCAGATACCACAAACAACTTGGATGCAAGTTAGCATATTAAACAGATTTAGGTACCCATATAGATTTGGGTCCCTTCTTGTTAGTCCTCTTCTTTTTGTTACCTTTGTTAAAATTATAATAGGCATCGGTATTAAGAAAATCTTTCATTTTAAAATTAATGTCGTTTTCAGAACAAATACCATTAGAATGACAACACTCCGAGCAACACCAACCAACATTTGCAATATGAATCATTTGCTTTATTGAATATCTAAAAAGACTATTACAATCTTTATTCGAACAAGCAAATGAATTCATTTTACAAACGTCAAAATCAATGTCACTACTAGAAGAAGTTGCCGACTCCGTTGGTATGCATTTTGGAATCCACACATGTTTTCCTTTCTTACTCAAAGGCCTATCTGAAAAAGAAGAAGTAGAAGGATCAGAATTATTTTCAGAATTAAGAACTTGAGTCTTTGACTTCTTCTTTGACCGCCTTCTTTTACGACGTTTGGTTTTATTAATTTTAGAGTTTATCGTAAAAGAATCGTCTAAAATTTCCGATTTAATTTCCGATTTTGAAGAAAAAGTATTATTAATAAAATCAAACATAGAAACCGGTTTCTTAATACATTCCTCGGAATTATCATCTTTTTCATTTTCAGAAAAATCGGATTCTAAATGAGTTTTAGAATTAGAAGAAGAAGGAGATTCTTGATTTTTACAATCTTCCGTTTTTGCGTTTTCAAAATTCTCTTGTACACTACTATTAATAAAATCGTCATCGTTTTTAACATCTTCATTTTCCAAATTTTCTAACCTAGATTCCAAATCCGCGATTTTCTTCTCAAGACTCACAATTTTGGTCTCTAATACTAAAGGAGGGATATACCTTTTAGTATCTTGCAATACTTCAGGTTTATCCTCAGATTTAGCATTTTTAGCATAACCATCAAAGTAATCATCGGATAAGAATTCTTTGTTAGATCCATTGGATTTTGAAGTGTATTTCGCGTTTTCTCTAGTGTACACAAAAGGAAGTTGCATTTTGTTCGTTTGAGCCCTTTTCTCCTTTTCTAATTCTGAAACTTCATCTTCATTTGTCCAATTTTTCTTAAATTGAGGGGCATACCTTCCTAGATGTAAGAAATCAAATTCATAAAGTATTGGAACTTTCTCCTAGCGTCATCTAGAACATGTGGATTTTCAAAACCTAAACCCCATTTTTCTTTTATGGATGTATAACTCCTTGGTTTATTAAGATAAACTGTTTGCTCTGTTTGACCTCGAACATAAAGTTTTTCTTCAAGTTCAGAAATTTTATCTGAAAAATTATCTTTTTGTTCGGTCATAAGTCTCAGAGATTCATCGTTAATTTTTATAATGTTTTCTAATTCTTCTATTTTCTTATTAGACAAATTATTCATGTTAATCAAAATTATTTTCTCATCTTCAATATGAATTTTAAGCGATTTAATTAATTTTGATTGATCATGAATAATTGTTTTTTCAGATAGTCTTTTCGTTCTAAGAGATCGGATAGCAGTGACGACATTATTCATTTGTGAAATTAAAAAGTCATAATCAAATTGAGAAGGTACCTCAGATTCATCAGTAGTGCTTTCATCATCCTCCTTCTCATCATCACTTCCGTCGTCTCCTATAAAGCACATGGCGGCAGTTTCCTCGTTGGTGGACTCATCATCCGAGTAGTCAAGGAAGTATTCTTCTTCGACAAGAAGGATATTTCCATTCTCCCTTTTCCCCGCAAGCTCTAACTTCTTCTTGTAATAAGAAGAATCTCGGACAACCTTCACCCGGCAATCTTTTTCCATATGTCCCACCTTTCCGCATTTGAAGCATGTGATAACCGCCTTCTTTTCATCATCTTTCTTTGTCTCATACTGCTTTGGAGAATCAACTTTCGGCACATACGTAGAAGTCTCACTAGGCACTTTCCTTGAACCCGATGTGAAACGAAGATTATTGTTGCCCGACCGGTACTTTTTCTGAAAATGTTGGGTCAACAATATCATTGCTTTCTCAAGTTCCTCTCCGTCATCTTCTACATTTCCATCAAACGCATTCTCTAACAATGACTTTTCTGCAAGTTGCTTTGCTAACAAAGCATTCGGATCTTCAGTCTTACCCTTGGCCTTTCTATTCATCTTTTCCTTCTTGGCCTTTACCAAATCCTCATCAACCATAAGTAACTCATATAATTCCTGAATCTGCATTGTGGATATACCAACATCATTCCTCAGCCTGTGACAAGTCTTGCTCCATTCAGACTGGAGTGAATTCAGAAACTTCAGATTTACTTCCAACTCGGTCTTAACAATCTTGATCTTGTACAAATCATTAATAACTCCCCAAAATCTGTCAAAAACACTTTTCAATGACTCATTTTCCATTGCTTTGAATTCTTCAAAATTGTTCATGTATCGAGTATGGCGTAACTGAGTAGAAACCGCTGAACCCAACATAATTTTCTCTAACTGAGCCCACATCAATGTGATATTGTTCCGGTAACAATCAATCCTATTGTAGATGTAGTTAGGTAGAGAAAGAATCAAATACGACTTAGCATCTTTATCTCCTTGAAGTCGACAAATTTCGTCCACAGTATAATCATCTGGTTTTTTTAGTTCACGAGTAGCCGGTGGCAGTCGCCGGGACCTCGATATATGGCTTGACAAATGGTCCTTCCATTAGGGACTTCATTATGTTAGCCCCGTTGCTTTGGGATTCAATGAAATTGATAAAACGATCACGCCATTGTGGAAATTCACGTTCATTAAGAAGCACCGGTGGTCTTGTATTCGAGCCCAAAGTCATCATGATGTCGTTTTTGAACAACATATCTTGATTAGCCATGGTAAACAGTATGTTTTGGGTAGAAAAAGACAGATTCGAAAAAATCAGAAAATGGCAGAAAGTTGGGTCAGATGAACAATAAACAAAATCGACTAAGTGTCAGTTTTCGCAAGCAACGGTTGCGAAAACTACCAGTATTCGTAAGCTGAATAAATGAAAAGTCAAGGTTTTCGCAAGCAACGGTTGCAAAAAGTTAGATGGTTGTGAAAAGTTGCCTTGGAAAATCTTGAAGAGAGGTTTGCGTGACTTTGGATTGCGAAAAGTTCATGTTCACGTGAAGGAAGCTTGCGAAAAGTTCCCGTTCTCGTGTCTTTGGGATGCGAAAACTCCACTTGGATTCTGAGAATCTTCAAAAGATGATGAACTTGCGAAAAGTTCTATGAGTCTTGCGAAAACCACGATGAGTCTTGCGAAAACCACAGATCTTGCGAAAAGTTCACAAAAATCCTCAAAAACGTCTTAAATCTGAATATCTCTGCACGAAATTTCACAGAAATGCTCGAAAAATCAGTCTGATAGTACTTTCTTCACACAACAAACACTGAATACGTCTGAAAAGCTATCCTTGTAGATCGAACAGTATCTCGTGTTCAAAACCCAAAAAATTCACAAATCTTCAAAATTGAACCTCAAATCGATGAAATTGGCCTTCGAACCCTTCTTTAATCACGTTCCAAATCAGATCACGAATCTATTGATACCAAATTTGAAGCAATTCGATCACAAACAAAAATTTTTGAAAAAAATCTCAAGAAAACGAGATTTCTTAAAAAAATTCAAGAAATCAATCAAATTTTCTTGAAGATCTTCACAAAAATTTGTGTATGATCACAAAAACACTCTCTGAATCTAAGATCCTGCTCTGATACCAATTGTAAATGTATGGATCAATCAAAGACAGAAAGTATTTCACACAGAGAGAAATGAGAACTCTGATATCTCTCAATTAGGCAAAAGGTTGTAAAACAAGGAGTTCTAAGGGTATTTATACCCAAGACATAAAGTCAAAGTCAAACTAATAACTAGCTACATGCTTAAATAAATAAGACATTGATTACAATATAATTTGCATTAACACACATGTTCCTCCCCATATATATATATATATATATATATATATAGTCATAGGTGCATTTGTGAGGTGCTGAA
Source organism: Saussurea involucrata (assembly GCA_033807775.1). Lineage (NCBI taxonomy): Eukaryota > Viridiplantae > Streptophyta > Magnoliopsida > Asterales > Asteraceae > Saussurea > Saussurea involucrata. Next base: position 55,631,864 of record CM066316.1, read on the forward strand.
AACCCCCAACTCTTTCCAAGCATTCCAATCCGCTACTGTGACACACCAACGATGCCACAATTCCTACAATTCTTTCACTCTTTTGATTTGTATCCAACAGTGCTTGTTCTTGAAACTTTTTAATCTCATTGAGGAGATTAGACGACACTTCAGCTCGAAATCTACCACCTTGGTTGATTATCACATCTCCTTTCGGCTTAAGGCATCGACCACCACATTTGGCTTTCCTGGATGATAAAGAATCTCACAGTCCTAGTCGTTCAAAAGTTCCATCCATCTTCTTTGTCTCGTGTTCAACTCTTTCTGATCAAACAAATGCTTGAGACTCTTGTGATCGGTGTAAATATGACATTTCACGCCATATAGGTAGTGTCTTCATACCTTTAATGCAAAAACTACCTCCACCAACTCCATATCTTGAGTAGGGTAGATTCTTTCATGATCTGTTAATTGTCGAAAGGCATAAGAAATAACCTTTCCATGTTGCATTGATACACAGTAATAATCGGGTTCATTCTTGAAATATTTAATAAAATGAAGTGTAATTTGTGAGGGTTGAAAAGTTTGGTGGCCTTGGTGTAAATATGGAAATAGGGTTAAAACCCCAAAACACTCATTTCTATTCCTCATTTTTGGAAGAGCGGCTGAGAGTTTTGTCTATGAAGAACATTGTAATTGGAAGGAAAAGCTTAGGATTGGGAGCTTAAGGGTGTGAATCGTCGTCATCAAGGTAATTTCCTTCTCCTCAATCCCTTAAGTTTTGTGTGATATATGGAAGCTTATTTGCTGTTGAGATTTTGATGGTGAGACTACTTTGATCAGTATCTCTCAAGAAGAAGTGAAATGTGGTCTGTATGTGATAACCTAATTTATTCAGTATGGAAATTGTTGGGGGTCGATTGGCTTAATCACGTATAGATGCAATCCATCTCTATTGGTCAATAAAAAGGATTAGAGGGGTTTATGGGTTATACGCGGTTGCACGTATTCGGGGAGTCGCCATAAGGGTTTTACGAATCAGAGGAACTCCGTAAGTTATCAGAATTCGGCTAGTTGTCTGGGTGACTTGGGAATCAGCTTACCAAAAGTCAATACCGGATGATCCATCCGGAAACCTTTGGGAATCTAGAAGTTGGAATCTGGAATTCAGTACCGGAAACCGGTACCGGAGAAAAGTGAGAATTCGGGTGAGTCCGGATCCTTTATGTCCGGAAAAGGGGGGCGGATCCGGAAGGCAGTGTCTGGAATCCGGATTGTCGGTGTCCGAGACTCTGTGTTGTCAGAGTGTTTTAGGAGGTGTTTCGTGAGTTTTGGCTCTGAGTGAATTATGGAGTGGCTCATTCACTCTTGCGTGTCGGGTGATTATGTAGGTGTGCGGTTAGAGGGAAGTATCCTCAAGTGAGGACGTTTTAGCGTGGACGCCAGGTGAGTCTTTCTAAACCGAAGCTTTGGCGATACTTAACTTTATAACTTGTTCGTTTATATATTGAATTACATGTCTTTACGTGGCCTAAACGCATGTTAAAGAGGTAATATTATGATTTATATGTGGAGTGTGTCCCATGCGGAATAAATGAATAGGTTCCATATAATTATTAAGGGCGGGTGTGTGCCCTAACACGATGTCACAAGTGTGTTCGTGATCTAAGCGAGAATCATTAGCATACATGTGTTTGTCTAAACTGATAAGGGTGTAATTGTTCATTGTTTCATTTAAACTATTTTTAAATTGATATGTATGGTGCATGTTGTTATCTCGAGGGATCTCACTAGACCTCATGGTCTAACCCTCGTTTCTTAAAAATGTAAAACCCTTTTCAGGTAAATAGGTGATAGAGGGCTCGTGTAAGGGCAAGGGCAGGATGTGAGTTGGAGCTTGCGTCTAGAAGGATCTAGAGGACCTTCCATTTTTATAGTTATAGATACAAATTCTCAGTTGTAATAGGGTTATTTACGCAAACCCAAATCTTATTTTGAGATTTTGAATGTGTGTGACAAATGTGGGGCCGTTTTGGCATTTATTTTATCTATCTATTGGATTTATGGCTTGTTAGTTGATACGGGTTGTTACAGTTGGTATCAGAGCGCTTGTTTAAGAGATTTAGGTGACTGGACGGGCCTAAACTTAAACTGTGGGATTAGAAGTACAACTGAGAAATTAGGAAAGCCTAGGAAGCCCTCAACAAGGACATGAATAATAGGGTACTGAGAACTGTCATGTAAGGTACGTTCGAAGTTACACCTGGCCAGTGTAACCATGGATTTACAGGTACATGTATGTGCTTATTCTACCTTGTTATTTTGGGACCGTTGCCTTAAGTTGTTTAATTGTGTGAGGTTTCAGTAACCAAGAATGTCATAAATAACTTTGAGAAATAGATATGTGCCAGTAGTGGGTACAGTACCGGTTGAGGGAGCGATTCACGTGGAAAAGGTTCTAGAAGATGGACCAGTGGACCCTCCAAGGCAGGCGGCCACCCATGGGAGAGGGTGGAGGCTGTGGGAGAGGGCGGGGAATAGCACCCCGACGAGCTGTTACCTAGGCAGATGAAACTGGCGTGGTGACTCTAGGTAAGAAGAAGGCGTCGGCTACCCGTCGGGCTAAGAGTGTAGGAGCACCTGAGGTGCATGATCTGTCCCAACATGAAAGTACCGCCTGTGTGGGAGGAGAAAGTCAGTCAAAAATCCCGAGGCAAAATCGTAACCAAGCATTCGTAACTAAAGAGAAGTTTACTGCTGAGATGGGAAAACTGCAAGAGACGATGCAAGCATTGTTGAATCATCGGATTGGGTTTGCATCGGATGGGTGGACTAAATGAGACGAGGACTGAAGCGTCTAGCTTACCTCCAACTGCAGTGGGAGATCATTCGCAGCTGACCCCGTTCGTGGCTGGTGAATCCAATGCAGTAAAAGGGTGTACTTTTAAAACTTCGCATCGTGCAAGCCTCCATCTTACAACGGAGAGCGTGACCCGGTCTTGGCTCTGAGATGGATTCATGAGATGGAACTGGCTTTCGACACAAGTAAGTGTGCTGAGGGAGATAAGGTATTGTTTGCTATGTCTATGCTGAAGGCAGATGCCATCTTCTTGTGGGACGCCGAGACTGGTGGTAAGGGTTCAAAGGTAGCAAAAACGACTACTTGGGAGTCGTCCACTAAGAGGTTCAAGGCCCTGTTTTGTCCGTTGGTGGCAATGAAGAAGTTGGAAGAGGAGTTTCTGGGGCTTGAACAAGGGTCGATGACAGTGCAGGAGTACACCTCTAAGTTAATCGAGAAGGCACGTTTTGCAGAGGTATATGTGCCTACTGAGGAAAGGTGTATTGAGAGGTATATCTGGGGGCTGAAGAGCAGTATGAGGGAGCTTGTGCAAAACCGAGTCCCCGTGACCTTTCAGGCGGCGGTCGACGTGGCGGAGTTAACTAAGAAGGAAAAGAATCGGTAACTGTTGGAAAGGAGTGTGGATAAGAGAAAATGGGAAGGACATGTTCGAGATGTAAAAAGGTACAAGGTCTCTAAACTCGAGCTGCGGGTGGGACCGAGGTTCGGTGAGAACCCGTGTGGGAAATGCAATAGAATGCATCGCGAAGAGTGTTCTTTTGAACCTGGTGGTTGCTTCAAGTGTGGAAAACTGGGACACATAGCGCGAGAGTGTCCTAATCCGAGGGCTTGTTACTTGTGTGGTTCTCCAGATCATATTAAGCCTGATTGCCCGCAATTGAGAAAGGGGTCTTCGGGTGGTTTTGGTGGAAGTCAAGGAGGAAGGGGTGGAGAAAGGAAGGTGGAGCCAGCGCGAGCAAAAGCAAGGGCTTTTCATATGTCGGCGGAGGAGGCGGTTGATGTACCGGATGTGGTGACAGGTACCTTTCTTGTTAATTCAAAATTTGATAAAGTGTTATTTGACTCGGGTGCAAACCATTTGTCTGTATCTCCGATCTTTGCTCGGTGTCTGCATGTTAAACCCGAGTGGTTAGAGTGTGGGTTCGAAGTAAAGATTGCGGATGATAGTCGGGTGTTGGTGGGGGAGGTGTACGAGGGGTGTAGTATTAAAGTAGAGGGTCACTCTTTTCCCTTGCGGTTGTACCCAATGGGTATGGGAGAGTTTGACATCGTTATGGGGATGGATTGTTTGGCTGGTAATTGTAACACCCTCAAATTTGGAAAGAGCAACTAATTAAAAAAAAATATAATTACATCCGAAACAATAGGTGAAATACCTCAACATACAAACTATAATTGTCTCCAAACAAAATATAGTAAAACAAGTCTTATAACCAAGACTAAACTCACTTCGGACGTCACTAAACCCGAACACAAGTGCTATTCCCAAGGGTTGATGCGGAAAATATCACTACGACAATCCACCTCTCGAGCACACTTGTAGCACACAATATTTCACACGTGTCACTAGAACTACTCCCAACCTGAGACCTGTTGCACATGCCGACAAATAAAAAGGGTTAGGCTAATGCCTAGTGAGTTCAAGAGTTTATAGCATTAATTAAACAATTCTTTGAAAGAAAGTTTGTAATAAAGGTTTTGATTTCCAAAGGAGTTTACAAAGGATATAAATGACTCATTTTCAACGCACCCCAAAATCCATGAGTAATATTCCCCAAAAGGTATAAAGCGTTTTCCCAAAAATGAATACAATCCAAAACTCATTCAATACGTGAATAAACCTTTAATAGGCAAAACTTTCAAATACGGTTGACAACAAATTACTCAACCCATAAATCATGAAAAACCATCCATTTAATTATAACCCTCCAATGAAAACATAATACGAAGCAATACTCACGCAACCGTAAAATGTAAAGGAGTTCCAAATACCGTAAATACGGAAGTGACCTGCTTTATTTAAACCCCAACATACATGTGGGAAATTCAATATTGAAATCATCCAAAAGCAGTCAAAGTATAAGACCAACAATAATAATAAAACAGGGACAACATAAGGTCCCAAATAGGTTGGTCATTGACGGGGGAGACCCGCAGCATTAATAGTTCTAACCAAGGAGTCGAGGTCCTTAGTGTCTTTAGCATAAATGCGACACCCTGGGATACCGTAGTGCCTTCAGCATAAATGCGACACTTTGAGATACCTTAGTGCCTTCAGCATAAATGCGACACTTTGAGATACCTTAGTGCCTTCAGCATAAATGCGACACCTTGTGATACGTTGGTGCCTTCAGCATAAATGCGACACCTAGCAGACCATCAAATAAAGCCTGACTCACGTGCCTATGGATTCCATGCAACACAGTCTATAACAACATGCTAATCCCGGAATGACTCACTCACCCAAGCATGTAAATATCCAAACGTGCAATAAATACAAAATGGTGCAATAAAAGCAACCCATAACAAGACTCCACATTGAATCCTTCAAACCGGACAATTGTCCCAAGACTATCTCAAGTCAAAACCGAGCAAAATGCTCAAACATATTAGTCCCATAAATAACGGTCATCAAATAACATAGAAATGCATTTAAACATCCATCGGGTAAACAAGTACCATAAGATTATTATCAATCCCGAACTCAACACGGTTTAAACAAAAAGGGTTTTCCCAAAAGGACTCACACCCTTATAATTCTCAATATGGTTATTGACACTAAGACGTGCATTCTCCCAAATGGTTTATAAAATCATTTATACACCTATGATTAAACCATCAAATAGACTCCATTTTGAGTAATAAATCTTTTAAGGATATAATTATGATTTCTAAACATCAAATATCCCAAAATCCCAAATATGGGTGTTTTACACATTTATGAAGATAAATACTACAAAGAGGTTAAATTACCCAAACAACTCAACAATTGATATTTTCAAGTAAAACACACACTCATTTGGAAAATACTATTTTTGGCATGTACAAAGTTTTCACAAATCAACTTGAACTCACCTTTGCTAGATTAAGCTAAATCTAGGGTTTCTCCAACGTAAGCTCCCTTGATGAAGATTGCATCCTCAAGCCAAAAGTTCCAAAACCTAGGTTTATGAGTTTCCATCCATCAATACCGAAGTCTAACCATAAGAAATCATTCCTTAAACAATTTCATCCAAAAACCCCAAATATTCTAAACCCTAATCTTCAATAATGAAGAAGGTGAAGATTATCTCAACCAATCACCAACAAAATCATCTAACAATAACCTCAAGGTAGAAGAAAGAGGAAATCCACAATAACCTAGCATTTGGGTTAAGAAATGTTACCTTAATCGTATGAACCTCCAACTAAAAGCTTCCAACCACCCACATGAGCTCCAAGCTCTCCTATCTTCATCAATGGTGGGAAATGGGTTGAATTTGGTGAAGAAATGAGGGAGGAGAGGGGAGGCTTAGGGTTTCTTGAGAGAGAGACGACTTTTTAGAGAGTGAGTTGAGAGAGTTGAGAGGGATGAGTGAAATGGGGAAAAAGAAAGAAGAAAAGGGGTTTTAAAACCTTCTGGAGTCCGACGGCGAGAGTGACACGGCGAGAGTGACCATGTCACTCTCGCGAGTGTCATATTCGCTGAACCTCAAAAACCCTCGGTACAAAACCAGCGAGAGTGACACGGCGAGAGTGACACAAGTGTCACTTTCGCTGGTCACTTTAGCCGAGATTGTACCGAAAGTTGTTTTGGCCATAACTTCTTCGTTTTAGCTCCGATTTCGCTCCGGAAAGAACCGTTGGACTCGTATTCGAATTATCCATCCAACAATACCATAAAATCTAGGATTTAATCCAAAATCATATTTTTCATATTTTTCTTAAAGATCGGTTCCACACCGATTCGAAGTTGTACTATCCGGAAATTACGGGTGTTACAATCCTCCCAACCTTAGGATGATTTCGTCCTCGAAATCTACATCCTTTACAATCCAAAACCAACCGACTTACTGTCGACCATAATTAATCAATTCCTAACCGGAATCTAAATTCCCCCACACAGTCTTATAAAGGCAATTCCTCGAATAATTTCTTACCAACAAAACTCCTTCAAGTACACCGTACTTATGTCCGGAAGAACATTCCAACCACTGGTAACACTCCTAGTTAAACGACTCTTGTTGTCTCCCAACCTTAAAGTGTTCCATCTTCCTCAATTTTAGTTTTCAACTCTAAATCATTTCACGATTTAATCACTAACGAACCCAACAGAATTATCAATTCCGATCATCCCTACCATTAATTGTCAAATAACTCCACGAGTTCTAATAACTCCAAAAATCCATTCCAAAAAGAACAATCATAAGACCGACAAGTCCTTTAACCGTACACTAAGACTATTCCACCAAAACTACTCATCACAATGAGCATCTTACGGTTACCGCTACCATTGTCGTCATCCTTCAAACTTGGCTACAAACCCCCGTTTACACTAACGGTTTCCGATTTCAAGACCACAAAGGTTGACACCTAGTTTTACCACCAAACTCGGAACTCTAATAGGACCCCACACACGAGTTCCATTTACCTAGGTTTCCATACAACTAAGGTTGCTAACAAAACGGCTGTATCAACCTCGAAATACGTTACCGCAAGTCTAACTCTACAATTACCACAAACACAATTACTTCGCTACCGCTATCCTCCGGCCCATAATACCAACACGCGTGGAATACCCACCCTTCCACCGTCGAAGTGCTACACACACTTACCCTTAATTGAGGTACATACCCTTTTTCAAGGTCCTAATGAGTTCAAGGTTTTCGAGTGTGTTATTCAGTAAATATGTCAATAAATCAAAACCATTCACAAAGTATTTTCAATACTAAGATTTTCATATCGAATACACCGTACGCATAAAACTACTACTTATCAATCGGTAGTTACGTAAAACTGGACACGCTCGTCCCATATATGAAAATCATATTGAAAATCATTTCATTGCAGTTCAGTTTACCCACAAAACGCAAAAGCGTAATAAACAATTTCTTTAAAAACGAACCGCCACGGTTCTAGTATGGATTGACTCATGACATGCATGTAAAGTGACAGCTCGACCTAAAACGGGTGCAACACAAGGTGTGCACGTATTTCAAAAGCGATCCAAATGACATTTGACTCCAACATTTCCTTGCCAACCATAAAACGACATGAGGCAAGGTTTACCAACAAAATTTTGCGTGCGCCAGTTTATTACACAAAACGATGGAGCGGTTTACCAACATTCTTAGTCAAAACACAAAATGGCTTGTGCAAATTCCCTAGTTAATACAAAAACTCATACGTCTCCATCACTTGAAAATATCGACTAAAACATCATACAACTTCACATTGGGGTAGGCATGCAAGCTTGTAACACTTCTAATTGAAATTTTCTTGTAACTAAATAACGTGCATCAAATGGTTCGTGACCAAATTTAGACAAATGAAACTCTTTAAATCAATTTCTCAAAATCTCTCATCCGGTCCTATAATGCCATTTGAGTAAAACGTTTCTGGTAAAACTTGCACACAACAATGCGTTATTCCAAAATACATGAGGAAATAGGTGTTAATAATTATTTGACATCGAAAGGGTTCAACTTATTTTCAAATCCCAAATTGTACTAACGGTGCGTATCAATGTTCAAAACATAAGAAATCCCGCGTACTATAATTTTATACAAAAAATTTCTAAAATCTTCCTCATGAAGCATTTTCTCAAGGTTTCGTACTTGGGACACAAAACGTCAAAACGTAATTGCTAAAAATGCATTTGTCCAAATACTCCCAACACACATTTCTCCAAAACCAAAAAGGTTTTCAATTCTTCCAAAATAATCGGCAATTCAAAGTTAACCAAATGTCAACAACTAACACATTTTCATTTTCAAAATGCAAAGCATTGCGAACTGTGCATGATTTCTACAACACCAAAACACCCTTTGACCGAATGGTCATCATTTAAACAAGAGTCTATAAAACATTTTCACTCACAATTCGTTCAACAAAGTGACGAGAAACAATGGTTACCAAGCTATGCATACCCCTAAGTCGATATAATACGTTTCACATAAAAACGGTAATAAACATTTAACTGACCAAAAGTGCACCAAGCAATTTATTATAAAATGCCACCAAAATGTTCTTTCATGCATCACTTAAGCCACGTATAAATCAATCCATACACCGAACCATTTGCAATGAAATACTTAGTAACACACATCTTTTGAAAGAAAAGTTACGCGACACTAGAGTTCCAAACTCATCTCTTTTTAGTCGCCTTATGGCATAAAATTAACTTTTCTCAACAAAACTCGAGTGGGACCAAATGCCCAACATAACTTATAAACCTTTCACATAAGTAATTAAAGTTTGCACCTTGTGAAATTATACTCACACGACTCAACATGTCGTAAAATAAAGCTCCATGAACCTCCATGGACTCAATGACTCCAAGTCAATAAAACGGCGCTAAACACCATGCTTCCAAAGGCAAATTGCTATAAGCAAAATTATAAATGAGACGCCAAAATCTTAAAAATCCCCCTTCTAGGGTAATACCACATAATCCACATTATTTAACAACTCTCATTAAACAAAACCCCCAAAATAACTTCACATAAACAAAATGGAAAATAACTTTCCGTCCAAACTCTAACATATGTGGAGGAGATCCAATGTTAAAGTCACAAGCCGTAGTTATTTGTCTACCATCCTAGACAACATAAAACACGGATATCACTATACCCGAAAGAAACGTTGGACAACAACAACATGAAATAAATTATGACGGAGTTTGCAACCCCCGACATAAGATGGTTCATGTACGTCCAAAACCAAAATCCAAAATATTGTGTTTGCTAAACATTTTCCAAAATTCGTAACACAATTCTCATAAGGATTTGAACACACAAAATATTTGATACAATTTATTTCCAAAACAAACTTGATGCAAAACCTAGTCGGCAGTTAACATTTCAGCTCATACTCCTCCAAAATCCTCTGGTCCACTATTGTCACCCGGATATTCAAACCTCTTAAGGTAAGTTGGGAAATACATCACTTAACTTTACGGATTTTCCTCAAATCAAAGTCGGCTCAATAAGCCTATGGTTCTAGTCCAACCATCAATCTTGACTCGAAATGGTCTACTTAAAGCAAACATCATGCTTATCGTCACTCCAAGTGACCAATACTAGAATCGTCCATCTATTCCAACGACTACTAGCTTAGAACCTCCTTCACTACCCCAACGATCATCACATGAAAGCAATTCAAGTATGCAGATGTACTAGTAGGTTCACCATGACACTGGCCAGGTGTCACTATGAACGCACCGTACATGATTATCATTGCTACTCTCGACGTGATTCTCGTTTCTAACAGTTCCATCAACTTCAAAACATCCTATCTTAAGGTGCCTAGTGGTGAATTTCACTCTCATTTACTTAAACAAGCACTAGTTTGAGTCTAGGTATCCAAAATCAACACCTAAATCTCTCAAACTTATGCTCTGATACCAACTTGTAACACCCTCAAATTTGGAAAGAGCAACTAATTAAAAAAAATTATAATTACATCCGAAACAATAGGTGAAATACCTCAACATACAAACTATAATTGTCTCCAAACAAAATATAGTAAAACAAGTCTTATAACCAAGACTAAACTCACTTCGGACGTCACTAAACCCGAACACAAGTGCTATTCCCAAGGGTTGATGCGGAAAATATCACTACGACAATCCACCTCTCGAGCACACTTGTAGCACACAATATTTCACACGTGTCACTAGAACTACTCCCAACCTGAGACCTGTTGCACATGCCGACAAATAAAAAGGGTTAGGCTAATGCCTAGTGAGTTCAAGAGTTTATAGCATTAATTAAACAATTCTTTGAAAGAAAGTTTGTAATAAAGGTTTTGATTTCCAAAGGAGTTTACAAAGGATATAAATGACTCATTTTCAACGCACCCCAAAATCCATGAGTAATATTCCCCAAAAGGTATAAAGCGTTTTCCCAAAAATGAATACAATCCAAAACTCATTCAATACGTGAATAAACCTTTAATAGGCAAAACTTTCAAATACGGTTGACAACAAATTACTCAACCCATAAATCATGAAAAACCATCCATTTAATTATAACCCTCCAATGAAAACATAATACGAAGCAATACTCACGCAACCGTAAAATGTAAAGGAGTTCCAAATACCGTAAATACGGAAGTGACCTGCTTTATTTAAACCCCAACATACATGTGGGAAATTCAATATTGAAATCATCCAAAAGCAGTCAAAGTATAAGACCAACAATAATAATAAAACAGGGACAACATAAGGTCCCAAATAGGTTGGTCATTGACGGGGGAGACCCGCAGCATTAATAGTTCTAACCAAGGAGTCGAGGTCCTTAGTGTCTTTAGCATAAATGCGACACCCTGGGATACCGTAGTGCCTTCAGCATAAATGCGACACTTTGAGATACCTTAGTGCCTTCAGCATAAATGCGACACTTTGAGATACCTTAGTGCCTTCAGCATAAATGCGACACCTTGTGATACGTTGGTGCCTTCAGCATAAATGCGACACCTAGCAGACCATCAAATAAAGCCTGACTCACGTGCCTATGGATTCCATGCAACACAGTCTATAACAACATGCTAATCCCGGAATGACTTACTCACCCAAGCATGTAAATATCCAAACGTGCAATAAATACAAAATGGTGCAATAAAAGCAACCCATAACAAGACTCCACATTGAATCCTTCAAACCGGACAATTGTCCCAAGACTATCTCAAGTCAAAACCGAGCAAAATGCTCAAACATATTAGTCCCATAAATAACGGTCATCAAATAACATAGAAATGCATTTAAACATCCATCGGGTAAACAAGTACCATAAGATTATTATCAATCCCGAACTCAACACGGTTTAAACAAAAAGGGTTTTCCCAAAAGGACTCACACCCTTATAATTCTCAATATGGTTATTGACACTAAGACGTGCATTCTCCCAAATGGTTTATAAAATCATTTATACACCTATGATTAAACCATCAAATAGACTCTATTTTGAGTAATAAATCTTTTAAGGATATAATTATGATTTCTAAACATCAAATATCCCAAAATCCCAAATATGGGTGTTTTACACATTTATGAAGATAAATACTACAAAGAGGTTAAATTACCCAAACAACTCAACAATTGATATTTTCAAGTAAAACACACACTCATTTGGAAAATACTATTTTTGGCATGTACAAAGTTTTCACAAATCAACTTGAACTCACATTTGCTAGATTAAGCTAAATCTAGGGTTTCTCCAACGTAAGCTCCCTTGATGAAGATTACATCCTCAAGCCAAAAGTTCCAAAACCTAGGTTTATGAGTTTCCATCCATCAATACCGAAGTCTAACCATAAGAAATCATTCCTTAAACAATTTCATCCAAAAACCCCAAATATTCTAAACCCTAATCTTCAATAATGAAGAAGGTGAAGATTATCTCAACCAATCACCAACAAAATCATCTAACAATAACCTCAAGGTAGAAGAAAGAGGAAATCCACAATAACCTAGCATTTGGGTTAAGAAATGTTACCTTAATCGTATGAACCTCCAACTAAAAGCTTCCAACCACCCACATGAGCTCCAAGCTCTCCTATCTTCATCAATGGTGGGAAATGGGTTGAATTTGGTGAAGAAATGAGGGAGGAGAGGGGAGGCTTAGGGTTTCTTGAGAGAGAGACGACTTTTTAGAGAGAGAGTTGAGAGAGTTGAGAGGGACGAGTGAAATGGGGAAAAAGAAAGAAGAAAAGGGGTTTTAAAACCTTCTGGAGTCCGACGGCGAGAGTGACACGGCGAGAGTGACCATGTCACTCTCGCGAGTGTCATATTCGCTGAACCTCAAAAACCCTCGGTACAAAACCAGCGAGAGTGACACAAGTGTCACTTTCGCTGGTCACTTTAGCCGAGATTGTACCGAAAGTTGTTTTGGCCATAACTTCTTCGTTTTAGCTCCGATTTCGCTCCGGAAAGAACCGTTGGACTCGTATTTGAATTACCCATCCAACAATACCATAAAATCTAGGATTTAATCCAAAATCCTATTTTTCATATTTTTCTTAAAGATCGGTTCCACACCGATTCGAAGTTGTACTATCCGGAAATTATGGGTGTTACAGTAATAGTGCTAACATCGTGTGCAATAAGAAGATGATTCGTATCACGTTGCCTGATAAGTCTGAGGTGGTAATCAATGGAGATAGTTGTGTGCGTAAGTCCTGTCTTATCTCGGTGATGAAGGCGATGCATTGTCAGGGGTTTCTAGCGTATGTGTTAGACGCTAAGAAAGAAAAGAGAGGAATAGAGGATGTTCCTGTGGTGAGTGAGTTTCCGGAGGTATTTCCGGATGACTTGACGGGTTTACCCCTGGATATTCAAATCGAGTTTAGGATCGATTTGATGCCTGAAGCAGCACCAATAGCGCGTGAACCGTACCGGTTGGCACCGGCGGAAATGAAAGAGATGATGATGCAACTGCAGGAGTTGCTAGATAAGGGATGTATACCCCCTAGTTCATCACCCTTGGGAGTGCCGATACATTTTGTCAAGAAGAAAGATGGTTCTATGCGGATGTGCATAGATTACCGCAAGCTTTATATGTGACCGTCAAGAATAAGTATCCGCTTCCGAGGATCAACGGCTTGTTTGATCAATTGCAAGGGGCGAGCTTCTTTTCGAAGATAGATTTGAGGTCCGGGTATCACCAGTTGAAGGTGTGGGAAGAAGATGTGCCTAAGACCGCTTTTCGCACGAGATACGGACATTACGAGTTTCTAGTCATGCCCTTTGAACTGAGTAATGCGCCGGTGGTATTCATGGACTTGATGAATCGGGTGTGTAGTGCGCTGTTAGACAAGTGTGTGATTGTGTTCATAGATGGCATCCTCATCTATTCTCGATCTTAGGGTAAGCACGAAGCATCTTCGTTTAGTGTTGGATCTGCTGCGGTAAGAGAATTTGTTTGCTAAATTCTCCAAGTGTGAGTTATGTCTTAGAGAAGTCCAATTTTTGGGGCATGTGGTGTCGGGAGAAGGTATCAAGGTGGACCCGGTCAAGGTGGAGGACATCAGAGGATGGGAGCCACCGAGATCACCATCGGAGGTGAGGAGTTTGCTTGGCTTAGCGGGCTACTATCAGAAGTTCATTCAGTACTTTTCTCGAATAGCTACGCCTTTGGCTGCTTTAACCAAGAAGGGTGCTAAGTTCGAGTGGACGGAGGCTCAAGAAGCAGCATTCAGTAAGTTGAAGGACAAACTGAGTAGCGCACCGATTTTATCTTTTCCTAGTGGGACAAAAGGATTTGTAATCTACAACGATGCATCCAAGTTGGGGTTAGGGTGCGTAGTGATGCATGGTGGGAAGGTGATTGCTTATTCATTTCGTCAGTTGAAGGAGCATGAGAAGAACTACCCTACTCATGATATGGAATTAGCGGCGGTGGTTTTCGCACAAAAGATATGAAGACACTATCTTTATGGAGTTAAGTGTCAGATCTACTCTGATCATAAGAGCCTCAAGCACTTATTCGATCAGAAGGAGCTAAATAAGAGGCAGCGACGTTGGGTGGGATTGTTAAGTGATTATGATTGTGGATCCTTTACCATCCGGGTAAAGCGAACGTCGTGGCTGACGCTTTGAGTCGGAAGGAAAGAAGAGAGCCAACTAAAGTGGTAGCATTTCAAATTGATGTAACTTCTAACCTCCTAGAAGAAATTAAGAAGTTCCAAGATGAAGCTCTCGCAGAAGAAAGATTGAAAAGTGAGAGGATCGTCGGTTATGTGTCATCCTTGGAGTGTAATGATAGTGGTGTGAAATGTTTGGGGAATCGAGTCCCTAAATTGGGAGATTTGCGAGAACGCATTTTGGAGGAGGCGCATAAGTCGCGATATTCGGTACATCCAGGAACCAATAAGATGTACCAAGACCTGAGGCAAATGTACTGGTGGCCGGGATTGAAGAGGGACGTTGCTTACTTCGTAGAGCGGTGTATGACCTGTTTGAAAGTCAAGGCGGAGCATGAAAGACCCTATGGGGAAATGCAACCCTTAGAGATACCGGTGTTCACGATGGACTTTGTCATGAAGCTACCAAGGACCCCAAAGGGGTATGATGCCATATGGGTGATAATAGACCGTCTCACCAAGTCGGCTCACTTTCTACCTATTCGGGAGAATGATTCGCTAGAGAAACTGGCGAGGCTGTACGTCAATGAAATAGTGACAAGGCATGGAGTGACGTCGTCCATAGTCTCTGACCGAGACATTCGTTTTACGTCGGCATTCTGGAGGAGCCTTTAAAGGGAGTTAGGTACGCAACTTTTGATGAGTACCGCCTACCATCCTCAGACGGATGGGCAGAGTGAGAGAACTATACAGACATTAGAAGATATGTTGCGTGCTTGTGTGAAAGACTTCAAAGGCTCTTGGGAGTCCCATCTGTCGTTGATCGAATTCTCGTACAACAACAGTTATCATGTCAGTCTTCAAGAACCACCTTATGAGGCGTTGTATGGGCGTAAGTGTATAACGCCGTTGTGTTGGAATGAAGTGGGGGGGGAAGCAGTTGGTAGGACCAGAAATCGTGCAGTTGACCGCTGATAAGATTAGTGTGATTAGGGAGAAGTTGAGGGTGGCTCAGGATGGCCAAAATATGTATGCAAACAAAAGAAGGAAACCAATTGAATTCATGGTGTGGGATAAAGTGATGCTTAAGGTATCGTCGTGGAAAGGCGGCGTGCGTTTTGGAAAGAAATGGAAGATAAGGCCTAGGTATGTCGGGTCGTTCGTCATCACCGAACGTGTGGGTGAAGTGGCGTATAAACTGGAGTTGCTCGAGGAACTTCGGGGAGTTCATTCGACCTTTCACGTGTCGAATCTAAGGAAGTGCTTGGCCAAGAAAAGCATGGTTGTACCGTTAGAAGTTATTCGCGTGGACGAAAAGTTGAAATATGTTGAGGAGCCGATGGCGACCATGGATCGAAAGATCAGAAAGTTGAGAACTAAAGAAATATCTCTGGTGAAGGTTCAGTGGCTCTTCCATAAGGTTCAGGAGGCAACTTGGGAAGTGGAGTCGGACATGAGGTCCCGATACCCTCATTTGTTCGAAGATGGAATTTCGGGGACAAAATTATTTTGAGGGGAGGATGTTGTAATAACCGGGTTCAATCTTGAAATATTTAATAAAATGGAGTGTAAGTTGTGAGGGTTGAAAAGTTTGGTGGCCTTGGTGTAAATATGGAAATAGGGTTAAAAACCCCAAAAACCCTCATTTCTATTCCTCATTTTTAGAAGAGCGGCTGAGAGTTTTGTGTATGAAGAACATTGCAATTGGAAGGAAAAGCTTGGGATTGGGAGCTTAAGGGTGTGAATCGTCGTCATCAAGGTAATTTCCTTCTCCTCAATCCCTTAAGTTTTGTGTGATATATGGAAGCCTATTTCTTATTGAGATTTTGATGGTGAGATTACTTTGATCGGTATCTCTCAAGAATATGTGAAATGTGGTCTGTATGTGATAACCTAATTTATTCAGTATGGATATTGTTGGGGGTCGATTGTCTTAATCACGTATAGATGCAATCCCATCTCTATTCGTTAATAAAAAAGGATTAGAGGGGTTTTTGGGTTATAGGTGGATGCGCGTATTCGGGGAATCGCCATAACGCTTTTCCGAATCAGAGGAACTCCGGAAGTTATCGGAATTTGGCTAGTTGTCCGGGTGACTTGGGAATCAGATTACCGGAAGTCATTACCGGATGATCCATCCGAATACCTTTGGGAATCCAGAAGTCGGAATCCAGAAGTTAGTACCGGAAACCGGTACCGGAGAAAAGTGAGAATCCGGGAGAGTCCGGATCCTTTATGTCCGGAAAAGGGGGGCGGATCCGGAAGGCAGTGTCCGGAATCCGGACTGTCGGTGTCCGGGACTCTGTGTTGTCAAAGTATTTTAGGAGGTGTTTCATGAGTTTTGGCTTTGAGTGAATTATGGAGTGGCTCATTCACTCTTGCGTGTCGGGTGATTATGTAGGTGTGCGGTTAGAGGGAAGTATTCTCAAGTGAGGACGTTTTAGCTTGGACGCCAGATGAGTATTTCTAAACCGAAGCTTTGGCAATACTTAACTTTATTACTTGTTCGTTTATATATTGTACTACATGTCTTTACGTGGCTTAATTACGTATGTTAAAGAGGTAATATTATGATTTATATGGGGAGTGTGTCCCATACGGAATAAATGAATAGGTTCCGTATAATTATTAAGGGAGGGTGTGTGCCCTAACACGATGTCACAAGTGTGTTCGTGACCTAAGCGTGAATCATCAGCATACGTGTGTTTGTCTAAGCTGATAAGGGCGTAATTGTTCATTGTTTCATTTAAACTCGTTTTAAATTGATATGTGTGGTGCGATGTTGTTATCTCGAGGGATCTCACTAGACCTCATGGTCTAACCCTCGCTTTTCGAAAATGTAAAACCCTTTTCAGGTAAACAGGTGGTAGAGGGCTCGAGTAAGGGCAAGGGCAGGATGTGAGCTGGAGCTTGCGTCTAGAAGGATCTAGAGGACCTTCCCTTTTTATAGTTATAGATACAAATTCTCAGCTGTAATAGGGTTATTTCCGCGAACCCAAATCTTATTTTGAGATTTTGAATGTGTGTGACAAATGTGGGGCCATTTTGGCATTTATTATATCTAATTATTGGATTTATGGCTTGTTAGTTGGTATGGGTTGTACACATCATAACTCCATCTGGAAGGCATCGTAATAGATCATGAACCCTTCCAGTCCGTTTGGTAGAGATAAGATCGACGTACTACTCAACTTTTCATTCAAAGTACAGAACACGACTTTTTGAACATCGACCCACTCAAACTTGGCATTCTTCTTAGTTAGAGCGGTTAGAGGTATTGTTATATAAGAGGCATCTTGAATGAACTTCCGATAGTAACCCGCTAAACCTAAAAAGTTTTTCATTTCCGGCGGTGATCTTGGCGGTTGCTACCCCTCAATGGCTTCAATCTTATCCTGTTCCACCTTCATCCCATCTTTGGAACCCCAAGAACTGACCTATCTTAACCATAAATCACACTTCAAGAACTTTATATACAGTCTCTCGCGTTTCAAAATATCCAACACCAAGCGAAGATCTTCATTATGCTCACTTTCGATCTAGAGTAGATCAAAATATCATATATACATTTATCCAGAAATGGATTGCACGCATGGTTCGTTAGATCCGTGAATGACGTTGGGGCATTCGTTAGGCAAATGGCAAAACAATGAACTCATAGTGCCCATATCTCATACGAAAATTCGTTTTAGGCACATCTTCTCGTCTCACCTTCAACTGATGATACCCCAAACACAAATATATATTTTAAAAGTAATTATCTCCTTGCAACTGATCGAACAAATCATCGATCCTTGGAAGCGGATATTTGTTCTTGATAGTAACTTTGTTGAGCTCACGGTAGTCTATGCACATCCTCATAGACGCGTATTTTTTCTTAACAAAAAGTACCAGTGCTCCCTACGATGAGGTGATGGGACGAATAAAGTCCTTATCAAGAAAATATTGCAACTGGTACTTCATTTCCACCGGGGATAACCGATAAGGTTCATGCACTATCAGAGCGGCTCCAGGCACCAAGTCGATTCTAAATTCAACTTGATGCTCTCGGGGTGGAACAGTCAAATCTGTAGGAAAGACTTTAGGATAATCCCTCACTACTGGCACATCTTCAACTCCCCGCTTCTCCTTCTTGGTATCGATTACATAAGCCAAATATTCTTGACACCCTTTCACTAAATAGTGTCTTGCCTTCAACATGGAAATTAGATAAGACTTCCTATCATGTTGGTCACCTTAGAATTACATTTCCCATTTGTCAGGTAGCTTGATTTGATTCATTTTCTTATTGCATACAATGTTGCCGTCATCTCTATCCAACCAATCCATTCCTACAATGACATCAAACTCCCCCATCGACACCGGGTACAAATGTTTGCAGTCTCAACCTTACAAACATGGTCTAAATGTTTGGGTTTCACATACAACCGTCTAAAAAATAGGTGATGCAAATGAATGACTCTCATCTGAATAAAATAACACTATGGCAAGAGTGGTATCGACAGGAAAGGTACCTACCACGAGATCAGGTGACTCTACTCAAGCTTCCCTATGTTCCTTTCTTCAACTGCGGACAATTCAGCCTAATATGGTATAATGAGTGGCGACCCATACTGGTAATAATCCCTCTGGTTTGAGTAATATCTAGAAACATGTCCGATATTCCCACATTTGTAACGCATCCTCGAATCCACCACACAGTCTCCCCGACGAACACGATTACACTTCCTATAAGGGATCTCACTAAGTTTCTGACTCGGACCAAAGTCAGATCTCAAAATATTTTCTCTTTTGGGGTAACTTACCATTCCATCCCACTTCCTCTTGTCTTCGCTTCTTTTAGAAAGTTGACGATTCTTCACTTTTTCGATAATTTCAGCGGCATCAACTGCCGACTGAAATGTCATTGGATTCATAACCATCACAAACTCCTGAATGAAATCCTTCAACCACCAAATGTACCTTTCCACTTTCTTTCCCCCTTCGACACATAAATTTCCACAAAACCGTCTTTTTCCAAGAACCTTTTTGTGTAGCCTTGACCGTCAATCCGTCATGGTCTCTTGCTTTCAAAGTAGAAACTCCTCTTCAAGTTGATTCACCGTAGCCTGTGGGTATAATTTCTTTTTAAACAACCCGAAGTATTGTGGTCCGTCCTCGTTGCCAAAGTACCCACTCCCCACGTCCTACAAAACAGTATGTATGACTTAAACATGGTCACTGCGAATACCACCTTATCCATTTTTACACATTTGCTAGTATCAAAAATTGCTTCCATTTCTCGCACCCAACATATAGGTAGCACCAGATCACACTCGCCCGTATAAGCAGGTGGTTTTCAATATAGGAACATTTTATAGTTACATCCCTTATCTTCCACAGTAGGGCCAACCGACAAAGAAGGGGTTGTTCTAGATTGACTTCCCAATTCCATGGAAGGAGGTTGACTTTCCTTGGGTCCTCCGTCTGCCTCTTCTTCATCGGGTCTTGTCATTTCTATCATGATCGGTTTCCAAACATAGCTTGTAGAGTAGCCTACAACTTCCCAAACTCTTCCGCCAAGTCATCTCTAGTCACAAAGGTTTGATTTTGCGCTCGATCTCGGCCCATAGCACGACCTTTACCACAACCACTGACAGAAGTTCCTTGATTTGATTCAACAAGTTTAACTTGTGGTGCGGACATCATGCTACATCAATGCCCATGGTTCCTTCCTCATCATTGAGTTTTAGTTTCAAGTGCTCCAACTGACACAACTGCCTCACGGAGTCCACGACCCTATCCCCTTCCACGCCCACGATTGTTAACAACACCCACAAACTCTGTTGGTTTAGTCAGTGTAGCCAAAGATCCTCTCCATCGGGTGTCACTGAAGCGGTCTTCCCCGATCGATGAGACATTTTTCCAAATTCTTAAGTTATATCATAACATAATTAATAACCAAATAAATCACAACATGGTATGAATGTACATGTACATTTACAATGCACTGGCCAGGTGTGATTCTGAATTTACCTTACATGCTAGTCCTTCCTACCCTATTATAACTTTCACTAATTATACATCATTCCACTCCTTACTTCTTACATCTCAGCCCACTCCCTAATCAAGTTTAAGTCTAGACGGTCACATAACACATAGATCCCTTAAATTTGGCTTTAATACCACTTGTAACAACCATAAGCTCAAAACAGACAATAATAAAGCGTAACTGCTCAACCAACAATCTAGCCGTGAGTAAAAATCTACAATCCTCAAAATTCTCGAAGTTGCAGCGGAAAGATAAAGTATATTGTTTAGATTATTACAAATTTTGAAAAGAAAGTGTAATGTAGTCATCTATCTAGAAGATAAGGCCATGTTTCCTAACTCAAGCTCACATCTTCCCTTTGCCCTTGCTAGAGCTCTCAACATGGTACTTCCCTGAAATTGGTTTTCAGTTTATAAATGTGAAGGTTAGGCCAAAGATTTAGTGAATTTACTCCATACCATAGTTCATATGGAAAAATATAATTTTAAATAATGATAAAAGTAATCATACACACACTTGCATGGTAAAGCATATTGATACATGTTGCAACATTGTACACACTTAGGGTCACGCACACTTGTGATCATTCATCGGGCTACACATTTGCCCTTAATAAAGAGCTACATCACCAAAGGGTCTTTGTCCTAGCGGTATGGGAGCCTTTGTCCTCGTAAGAGGTCAGGGGTTCAAACCTCACCAAAGGTAAGGAGGGTGTGTGAGTTTAATTGTTGCATTTTCCGTATATAAATATTATATACTTCAAAAAAAATAAAGAGCTACATAAAACAAATTCATGTGGTATATACGGATAAACACTTCTCGTTGTACAATCCATCACTACACACCAATTACAAGAAGACGTCTTACTTAAAGAACTTCAATTCTTGAATAATGCAAGGGAACTCAAATGAAGTCCAAGCCTAGACACACACCTTATGCTAGGATTTCACCAAGCAAACACCTGAATTTGGGTTACCAAAAGACAAGTTCAAAATCTCCAAAGGACCTCCAATTAAACCACCACTAAACCCCTTAGATAAGGACCCAAGATGTGACCCCAAATTACTCTTGAAACAAAAACTAAAAACAGTAAAGTAGTGGTGAATGCGGCTTTTATGGGACTAAACTCGCATTCTCCACAATAAGACTTTCATACAACCAAACTCGCATTAAACTTTCATCCTTCACTATATCACCTGCACAGTTCTGCTCGATAATCAAATCCCCAAAACCATACCAACCATATCTACAATGTTGTAGAGGTTAAAACTCACACCAAATAATTATAAAACCACCCCTAAACAACGTCTAATCCAATTTAATCCTTATGATTCAATCCATTATTCCAACATTTAGATATGATAGACCCAAAACTTTAGAAACTTGAATCAAACCTATCCAATCCATCATAATCGAATTATAACACGAATTTAGATGCAAACCCATCAACAATTTCGATTCCCACACATCCTTCACAATATTGAGCCCCTTTACTTCAATCAAAACAACCCAACACTCAAGAACCCTAATCCTTAATTAGAATATCACCACTAGTGAGGAAAGGCATAGAGAAATGAGATTCATAACTGAAATGGAAATCCAACTCCTTCTCTTCTTCAATATTCTAGGGTTTCTTCTTTACGTCAACAACTCCCTTCAAGAGGAGCGCGCGCGCACGCGCACACACACACACCTTACTTGATTGGTCAAATGATAGGAGAAGTTGGAGCTTCTCCCATTTAACCCTAATTTACACTAACAACCCTTGTAGAAACATCATTTTGCAACTTTACCCTTCTAATTCACCTTTGTAAATAAAAGTAGAACTTGGGTTATTAAAGTTGATATTTTACTCACACACAATTGTTTTCCACGATTTTATCATATGCAATTGGTGTTTAAAGCTTTTAAAGAAGTTTGACAAGTTTTCCTTATTGATTAATATTCGATATTTTTACCGTTATTATTTGTTTATTAGGCTATAATAAATAAATTGAGATTTATTTGCATTAATCTTGAGATTGTATACACATCACAACAAGATATCAAATAAAATATTATAAAATTCTTGTTTTTCATAATTTATATAATCAAAAGTTTATTTTGCACAAAATGTGTAAAATAAAGTGATAATGAAGTAAAATCATTTATTATTATTATCTATACTATATTATAAATCATTTATACAAAACTCTTAAAAACAATCCATAAAACCTTATGTACTGCTATTTAATATTGATTGCTTAAAATCTCTTAAAAACATCTAACGAAACTTTATGTACCACTGTTAAGTGTTAATGCTAATTACTTAATTAGTCATTATCTCTAACTTCTTCCTTTTAGTCCTTATCTCTAACTTTCTATAAATTCTCAAATGGTAAACCCCTAACAAAGCATCATTCTTTAATCCTCATTAGTTACCTAATTAATTCTTATCTCTTAACCCCTTTCAAATGCTCAAATCATGAACCCCTCAAAAAGTAAAACAAAAATTAAAATCAAGATATATCGCGCTAGGGATGAGCAAATCGGACAGATTTCCCGAACCGAACCGGTACCGTACCGGTACCATGTATTCGGTCCGGTTTTCGGTTCCATATAATCTTCAAATTCGGGATTCGGTATTTCGGTATTCGGTACCGGGAATTTCCCGAAAATACCGAAACCGAACCGAGAATATTAAAGGATAGTGTCTTTTAAAAATTTTTGATTTGCGATTGGTTGTGATACATATTTGATGTTCTTAATAAGTCAATATCATATATAATTATATATATATATATATATATATATATATATATATATATATATATGTGTGTGTGTGTGTGTGTGTGTGTGTGTGTTTGGTTGGTGGGAAAAAAATTATACAGACCCGAGTTAAATGAGAGGTTGATTTTGGCTTAAACCATTTTACTTTCTACGTATATATGATATGCACTGTGGCGAGCTTTTGAATTTTTGATTCTCTGTATGTGGGTAACTTCCTATTCAAAAATTGAATTTGGTTAATTGACCTCCTTTTCTAGATGATAGGTTGAAGAAGCATTTCTAGGAGGCACAGTAATAGTGACGGTCACTTGAATTCAGTGTGAAAATATCAATATCTCTCTATGTTGCTTTTTATTTACCTAAAAATCATATTATATATATATGATTGGTTTAGTTGGCGAATGTATCACACAAGAAAAAGGAGAAGGGAATCATTTAAAAAAATTCGGTCCTGAATGGTGCTAGTACTGAATTTCCCGTCCCAAAACCGAAACCGAACCGGTACATACGGTTCGGTTTTCGGTACCGGTTTTTACTCCCAAAAAATTTCGGTACCAACCGGTTCGGTACCGGTCCGGTACCGATCCCATCCCTATATCGCGCTGCATTGCGCGAGTACCCTTCTAGTATAATTAGAGCATCTCCAACAGCATTGCTAAAATAGAAAAAAATGGGTTTTTGTTTGTTATTCTTCTCCAACAGCATTGCTATCTTGTTTGCTAAAATAGATATTTATGGAAAATCTCTAAATATAGAGAACTCTGTATAATTCTCTAAATAAGAAAGAAAATAATTATTTTATTCAACCCACCAATAACATAAATCTGTTATGATTTTATATTAAGTTTTTCTTTTAAAGTGTATTGTGTTATATAAATTAGAGAATATTATATTAATATAATTTGTGTTAAAATCTCTAAAATAGCAAAGTTGTTGAAGATTAATGTAACTCTTTTTAGAGATTTTAACATTTGATTCTCTATTTTAGAAAATTTATAGCAAATCTGTTTGAGATGCTCTTAAACGTGTATATCAAATTATTGTTAGATTGTTTCATTAAATTGAAAGAACTCTAAAAAATTTGTGGATATAATAATAATTGAAAATTTAAAACTTAATTGCGAAAATTATTATTTCATATTTATAAATTTCTTTGTATCATAATTAAGATCATCAGTGTATTGACACGTGTAAAATTGTAATTGCCAAGACGTGGAGAGGTATTTAACCATTAACACACATTTTAATCAGTCTACGATCAAATGAATGCGTTACTCATCAGGTCCGTTTTCTGGACGCCACAATAATAATGACATGTTTTTTAAATATTGGTTTTTCTGTCAAACAAAATAATGAAACAGAAATATAAAAATGACTGAAAAAACGGTTATTGTTGTAAATATTATTAAACAAAAAACTGAAAAATGTTAAAAGAAAAACGAAACAGAACAACAATATAATAGAGAGAGTGAATCTGTAATTCTAGTTAATCATAAGCCCTTTAAATAGGCATGAGCTACAAGTAAATAACTACGAGAGATATAAGATATAACATATCTCTAATATGTTTATTTCTATCTCTATCGTCATATTTTTTAAAGGATGACACATTTATCCTACAACAGAATATTAATATATTTTAAATGATTAAGTTATTTATATGATTTTTTCTGAACAAAAAAATTATATACTTATTGAAATTATATATAATGGTTCTTTTCACTGTGAAGACGGATAATCGTGGTAAATTTAATTATAACTTGGTTTTTAAAGTTAAAGAAAAAAATTATATGGTAACACCCGGTCAGCCGGTCCCCTCTCACAACAACTGTCACTATGAGCAACTTAGGGGCCACGCTAGTTAGGCCATCCGTACCCGGGCTCGGGATGGTGCGGGGATCATGCGGGGATGGTGCGGGGTGGGCTACGGAGGTTGCGGGGATGGCGGTAAGGGATGGAATCCGGGGATGGGATCCCGATCCATCCCGAAGGGTTTTTAAAAAAAAAATTAATTAAATTTTTTAAAATTCATGCCGTTGAACGGCTCTATTACTAAAAAAATTATTTTTCTCAATTTAATCTCACTATATATTTAACCCTCAACCTCTTATTTCTCACACCTCTCAACCTCTTATTTCTCACATCTCTCAAATTCTCTCAACCTCTTATTTCTCACACCTCTCAAACTCTCTCAAATTCTCTCAACCTCTTATTTTTCACACCTCTCAAACTCTCTCAAATTCTCTCAACCTCTTATTTCTCACACCTCTCAATGTTCTCAACCTTTGGTGTTGCCAGTTCCAACAACGACATCAATGTTCTCAATCAGTCGCTCATCTTCAATGATGTATATGATGGAAAAGCACCCGAGTGCCCTTTTGAGGTGAATGGAGCCACCTACAAGCACGGATATTATCTAACGGATGGGATATATCCGGAATGGGCTACTTTCGTAAAATCATTTACGTGCCCACAAGACCTTAAACGACAAAAGTTCAAGTCCGCGCAAGAATCCGCACGTAAAGATGTTGAACAAGCTTTTGGCGTGCTTAAACAACGTTGGCATATACTTCATATACTTAAACAACGTTGGCGTATCCAAGTTCCCAACAATGACGACGAGTAGATTTTTAAATTTATTTTGTAATTTTTATTTTTAATGAATGATATGAATTTTAATTTTTATTATTTATCTTATTTTTATTTATTAAAAAATATATAAATATTTTTATTTTGTTAAATAATTAAATGTATAAATAAAAGAATTAAAATAAATGAGGTGGCAAAAGGGTTTGAGGGAATGGGGTACGGGTGTTTAGGGATTGTTAGGGATTGAGTGAGGGATGGGAGAAAAGCTGATGTGGCGCTGATGTGGACATGGAATATTTGAAAGATTCCTTCATGGGGTACTGATGGCCTTAATGTTATGCCTTGGAATGACTAACAAAGCTGGTATATTTGAATAAACCAGCTTTGGTTTTCAATGTTAATGTTATGCCTTGGAATGACTAACACTTTAAAAAACAAAAATGATAAATCTTAAAATTGAGGGACTAAAAATGTAATTGAAAAAAGTGATGTAAAAACTAGTCTAAATGAATAGTGTTACGTAAAATCTAGTGTAATGCTATTTATTACACCAAATTTAGTGTGAAAAAATACAAACGCCATTGGAGATGTGAATAATGTCATTTACATCTAATTTAGTTTTTAGTGTAAGATTTACTGGCCTCATTGGAGATGGTCTAACTGTAACAACCCAAACAAAAATTAAAGCATAGCATTTCATAGAATATAAAACATCCCAAAATCGGTCTCCAAAATTTCAATAAGTACAACTGTCTCAACTAGGTTGGTGGAAACAACTTATTCACAACTGAGAATGAATTAAAGTCTAAATAGTAAAAATGAAACACTATCGCTAGAAGCGTCCGTTCTCTAATCCTTCTATTTGCTCTTACCGGAGCTTCCTAATACCAGCTTCCCTGAAAAGGTTTAGTTTTGGAAAAAGTGAGGGTTAGACCATGAGGTCTAGTGAGTTCCCTCAAGAAACAATAATCCAATAATACACATTCCAAACAGTTCATAATGTTCATAAATAATAACTTTAAACAAAGCTTTCAAATAACATCACACCCGTAAATGGCACACTGAAATCACTCGGAACTGACAACGTATCAGACTCACACTACCTTACTGGGTCACACCTCACATGGCATAAACGGGACACACCCCCGGTATGAACACTCGCGGGCCACACCCCCCGACTTAGCCAATTTACGTCTATCAACAATGTATGTATACATCTCAATTAAACTTTCAAACATGCTTTTTCATGAACATACCATTTCTATTCATTTACTTACTTCAGAAAACGTGTTTAAAACACGCATTTAGTTAGAAAAACTCACATGTCTTCTTAGCAAATTACTTCTCACGAAAGCTTCAGATTTTTAGGGGAAACACCTACGATATTAAGAGAATAAGAATAGTAAGTCTTAAGTTAGCCCTTATCCCATTCTGAACAGATTCCTATATAAACTTGACTCCAAACGAACCCCGGAATCCGAAACCAGTGTTCCGGACTCCACCCCCTTCTTTTCGGATTCAAACCCGGATCCAACTTAACTCTGGATCTAACACGGATTCCGGATCCATTGAGGATTCCGGATCCATTACGGATTCCGGCCTCACTCCGGATCCGCTTGCGGATTCCAGATCACCTCTCTACTCCGGACTAGAATCCAGACTTCTCTTCCGGACCGAATCCTGACTCACCAAATTCCGGAACTTCATCCAATCTCCGATGTTGAACGATCGCGACCCAGAACAACAATAGGGTCAAAGGATTAGCCCTTTCCTATCCGATATCTAGTCCCTTACTCACCAAGATGGTTATTCCAACTTCCTTAGCCCTCTTTCAAGGTTATAAAACATTAACATTAGACCAATGAAACTCTCCTCCACAATCTAGCCACTACAACAAACAACTAATAGGAGATGGTAGGGTTTACCTTCAAATCGCAGGTTGCAAAAATTGATTCTTCTCTTCTCAGCTCACACACAGCCGCCAAGTAGAAATGTCACTTCTAGGGTTTTGTGCCCAATTTGAGGTTTTTATACCTTCCAACCAATTTACATTATGGTCCCTCAAATTACAAAGTTACACATTACCTCCACATTTCTTGTGTTTTCTTTAAAATTGAGACTTGGCTATTACAATACCTCCCCCTCAAAATAATTATGTCCCCGGAATTCCATTGCCGAAAAGCTAAGGGTACTTGGATCTCATGCCCGCTTCTACCTCCCAAGTTGCCTCTTGTCCTTTATGATACCGCCACTGAACCTTTACTAATCTGATCTCCTTGTTCCTCAATTTTCGAACCTTACTGTCCACAATCTCTAGTGGTTCTTCTACGTAGTTCAACCTCTCATCAATGATGATATCCTCTAACGGGATGGCCACTACTGCTTCGGCCAAACACTTCTTCAAGTTTGAAACATGAAATGTTGGATGAACCCCTTTTAATTCTTCCGGTAAGTCTAACTTGTAGGCTACTGTCCCGACTTGTTCAGATATGACGAAAGGCCCCACATACCTCGGTCTCAACTTCTTTTCTTCCCAAAACGTACTACTCCCTTCCAAGGCGAGACTTTCAGCATTACTTTGTCACCCACTTGGAACTCGATAGGCTTCCTTCTTTTGTTTGCATACTTTCTTTGCCGATCTTGCGCGATCCTCATTTTCTCACGGATTAGATCTATCTTATCCGCAGTCATTTGCACGATTTCTGGACCGGCTAACTGCCTTTCCCCCACTTCGTTCCAACACAACGGTGTTCGACACTTCCGTCCGTACAAAGCTTCGAATGGTGCTGCTTGGATACTTGCGTGGTAACTGTTGTTATACGAGAACTCTATCAAAGGTATGTGCACTTCCCAAGAACCCTTGAAATCAATCACACAGGCGCGGAGCATATCTTTTAACGCTTGAATAGTCCTTTCACTCTGACCATCCGTCTGGGGATGATATGATGTGCTCAGCTACACTTGCGAACCCAACTCTCGCTGTAGACTTCTCCAAAATGACGACGTAAACTGACTGTCACGATCGGACCCAATCGATCGCGACACCCCGTGCCTTGATACGATCTCATTAATGTACAATCGGGCTAGCTTCTCTAATGGATCCGACTCCCCGATTGGTAGAAAATGCGCGGACTTGGTGAGACTATCCACAATCACCCATATTGCATCGTTACCCTTCGGAGTCCTTGGTAACTTCGTAACAAAATCCATGGTTATGTTATCCCATTTCCACACTGGTATCTCCGTAGACTGAAGTTCCCCATAAGGGCGTTGATGCTCTGCTTTAACCTTCAGACACGTCACACATCGTTCCACAAAGTGAGCGATGTCCTTCTTCATTACCGGCCACCAGTAAAACTGTCTTAAGTCCCGGTACATCTTATTTGTCCCCGGGTGCATAGAATATCACGACTTATGCGCTTCTTCCAAAATGCTTACTCTCAAGTCCCCTAACTTAGGAACCCACACCCGATCTTTCATACATTTCAACCCACCACTCTTGGCACTAAGCAATGATGTAATCCCAACGATCCTTTCACTCTTTACATTCTATTCTAACAACGCCTCCTCTTGAGACTTCTTGACCTCGTCTAGAAGACTCAAAGTCGTCTCGAGCCTGAAGGCCACCACTTTGGTCGATTCTCCTCGCTCTTTCCGACTCAACGCGTCAGCTACCACATTCGCTTTACCCGGGTGGTAAAGGATTTCGCAGTCGTAGTCGTTCAACAGTTCCGTCCATCTCCTCTGTCTCATGTTCAATTCCTTCTGATCGAAAAAATGCTTAAGACTCTTGTGATCGGTGTAGATTTGACACTTCACTCCGTACAAGTAGTGTCGCCATATCTTTAAAGCGAACACCACTGCCGCTAGTTCCATGTCGTGAGTAGGGTAGTTCTTCTCATGATCCTTCAACTGTCGAGATGCGTAGGCAATCACCTTCCCATTCTGCATCAATACACACCCTAATCCAAGCTTAGAAGCATCGTTTTAAATTACAAAACCTTCTGATCCCTCAGGCAATGACAAAATTGGAGCGCTACTCAGACTTTTTTTCAACCTCTCAAATGCGGCCTCTTGAGCTTCGGTCCAAACGAACTTGACGTTCTTCCTCGTCAATGCGGTCAACGGTGTGGCTATCAGAGATAAGTCCCGAAAGAACTTCCGATAGTAACCCGCCAGTCCAAGAAAACTTCTTACTTCAGATGGCGACTTTGGCGGCTCCCAATCTTTAATAGCTTCGATTTTAATGGGGTCCACTTTGATACCATCCGCCGATACCACGTGGCCCAGAAGTTGAACTTCCCTCAACTAGAACTGGCACTTTGAGAACTTAGCGTACAACTTCTCGCGTTTCAACAAATCCAAAACCGCTCGGAGATGCTCCTCGTGATCACTACGACATCGGTAGTAGATCAAAATATCGTCGATGAAGACGATTACACACTTGTCCAGCAACGAACCACAAACCTTGTTCATCAAGTCCATGAACACCGTTGGGGCATTAGTCAAGCCAAAGGGCATGACTAGGAACTCGTAGTGTCCGTATCTTGTACGAAAGGCTGTCTTGGGCACATCTTCCTTTCTCACCTTCAGCTGATGGTAGCCCGATCTTAAGTCTATCTCCGAGAAATGGCTTGCACCCTGCAACTGGTCGAAGAGGTCATCAATCCTTGGAAGCGGGTACTTATTCTTCATTGTTACCTTGTTGAGCTCACGGTAATCTATGCACATCCGCATAGATCTGTCCTTCTTCTTAACAAATAGTACTGGCGCTCCCCAAGGCGATGAGCTTGGACAAATGAAACCCTTTTCGAGTAGCTCTTGCAGCTACGTCATCATCTCCTTCATTTCTGCTGGTGCGAGACGATAGGGCGCACGTGCAATCGGTGCCGCCCCAGGCATCAAATCTATTCTAAACTCTACTTGACGGTCTGGTGTAGGGGTGAGCATCGATCGGGTTTCGGGTGGACAAAACAGGCCCCGAAACCCGTCCAAAGTATTGTTTGGGTTTCGGATTTCGGGTCTAATCGAGTTTCGGGTATTTCGGTCGGGTTCAGCGGGTTGAAAGCATACAAAATTACCATTTACCAAATCAGAAACAAATTAAGAAATAAGAACCCTAGAGTTTGAGATGGTGAAAATTTCTAAATACTTGAATTTAGAAACTTACACAAATCAGAAACTTACATAAAAGTCAAAAGGTGAGAAACTTACGAATCACTGAATGTCTGAATCAGAAACCTTAAGAGTTTGAGATGGTGAAAAATATGAAGTCGTCCCTTCCTTGATTCCTTCGATGGTTTGACCGTTTGAGTTCGTCCCCTTCCCTCCCAGTTCGGCACTGAAGCTTCGATAATCGATGGTGAACTGAAAATCTGAAATCGTGAAGCTTGTGTTCGATGGACACGATGATGGATTGGTGGGAATGGGATTTACCGATTTAGGGTTTGGTTTGCGATTTAGTCGAAGTGGTCTGTGGAGGAATGCAGATTCTAAATTAGAAATATAGAAATAATATATATATATATATATGTGATTTATTATATAAAAAATATTTTTTTTTAAAACAAATTCGGGTTTCGGACGGGTTCGGGTATGGAAAAACTCAACCCAAACCGAATCGAAGTATCCGATATATAATATCGGGTTCGGACCATTTCGGGTTTCGGGTGGCCACACTTCGGGTTAATCGGGTTTCGGACCGGTCGGGTATTTCGGGTTAATCGGGTTATGCTCACCCCTACAAGTATGTTAATATTAAGTTAGTTTATAAGATAAATTATGTCCATTCAAACGTGTACTCAAAAAATAAGCTAGCATATTTATGGCAAAATATCGAGGAATTTTTAAGTTATTTTTTATCGATTTCGAGGAATTTTTTGGTTGATTTCAAAAGTTTTTTTTTTCGGTTGTTTGGTTTATTGAAAGAGGGTATTTTTTTTGGTTTTTTAGTTGATTACGAGGTACGATTGCACTTTCTTAAAGTTTCCAAAATAATACGGTAGGGCATTTCACGAACCTAAGAAAATTTACCCTTCGCCGGAGAAATAATACGTTGGCACGTGCCACCGTAGCCACCATACTAGGTCCGTCCCTGTCAAGAACTGGAAATCTTACATGGTAAGAGGCATAGGAAAGATCGAAAATCTTACCATGGTTAGTGAAGGAAAAGACTCTTAGAGCATCTCCAACAGTTTTGCTATAATTTTTTCAAAATAGAGAATCAAAAGTTAAAATCTCTAAAAAAATGTTACATTCATCTCCAACAGCTTTGCTATTTTAGAGATTTTAACACAAATTATATTAATATAATATTCTTTAATTTATATTCCCAATGCACTTTAAAAGAAAAACTTAATATAAAATGATAAAAAAATTATGTCATTGATGGATTGAATTAAATAATTATTTATCTCTCCTATTTAGAGAATTATAGAGAATTCTCTATATTTAGAAATTTCTCCAAGAATCTCTATTTTAGCAATCAAGATAACAATGTTGTTGGAGAAGAATAGCAAACAAAAACCCATTTTTTCTATTTTAGCAATGCTGTTGGAGGTGCTCTTATCGCAATAAATGCTTACAACGTAAAAGACACTTAACAATAATCTATTTTAATTAGGGGTGAGCATCGGTTGGGTCGGGCCCAAAAACCCACAACCCGATCGGGTTTTGGGTGGGGTTTAGGGAACCCGAAACCCGTCCAATCAATAATTCGGGGTTCGGGGTTCGGGTGAAATTGGGTGGCGGGTAATTCGGGTCGGGTGGATCGGGTTGGGCCTGTTATCCAGCCCAGTTTCCAGATTCAACTATTGCAGGTAATTGCAGGTAAGTAAGTTGTTGTTTGTTTTCTGATTAATTTGTATCCAATTATATATTCCTTTTGACATCTCTTTCTTCTTTCTGCAATGATTTGGCTAAAAAAGAGTAGAGAAACGCACACTTGATTGGATTAATTTAATTAATCGATGCTACTAATCGAATCTCAAGTAGCTGTAGAGTTTGTAGTTTCATAAATGGAGGTTTGTTTATGATTTGTAGTTTCATAAATGTAGTATCATACCAGTCATCGCTTTTGGGTTAAGTAATTAGAGAAATTAAACGAAATGCCCCAAGTTGACATTGCTTTCATCCATTTGCCTTATCTCCCTCCCAATTTGCCAAAATACCCTGAAAATCCGTGGGCTAACCCGTGGCCCACGTATTTGGTTCAAAAAATCTCGCCCACGGAAGTTTTGTGAAGACCCACGGATTTTAGGTCCGTGGCCCACGGATTTTTTTCATTCCCACGGATTTTTTTGCTGGTCCACGGATTTTTAGGGTATTTTGGTAAATTAGGAGAGAGAGGGGGCAAATGGATGAAAGGGTTGGTGAACTTGGGGCATTTTAATGAATCACTCAAGTAATTAACATAGAGTCTAACATAATATGATATATTTATATTTTATATTTATTAAAAAATATAATTGTTTTAAAAAGTTCGGGTTTCGGACGGGTTCGGGTTTGGAAAAACCCAACCCAACCCGATCCGTATTACCCGTGAAAAACAATCGGGTTCGGCCTATTCGGGTTGCGGGTCATCGGGTTCGGGCCTATTCGGGTCGGTCGGGTTTTGTTCACCCCTAGTCTGGTGGCAGACTCGTCAAGTCATCCGGAAACACTTCCAGGTACTCATTTACTATAGGCACATCCCCGACTCCCTTCTTTTTTTTCTTAGCATCTAGCACGTAAGCTAAATACCCCAGACATCTATTCCCCAAACATCGCCTAGCTTTCAATATAGATATCATGCACGACTTCCTATCTCGACGATCCCCATAGATTACTATTTCCTTCTTATCAGGCAAGGCAATACGAATTAACTTCTTATTGCACACTATGTTAGCATCATTATCCGCTAACCAATCCATCCCTAAAACCACATCAAACTCCCCCATTCCCATAGGGTACAAACGCAAAGGGAACAAATGACCATCTATGTCAATGCTATACCCCTCATAGACCTCTTTCACCCAGACTCGACTATCATCTGCTACTTCTACTTCAAAACCAAAGTTCAACCTCTTGGGTTTCACTTGCAATTTCTGAATAAAATTAGGTGACACAAACGAGCGATTGGCGCCCGAATCAAACAACACTTTAGCAAAAATTGAGTCAATAGGGAAAGTACCTGTCACCACATCAGGCGTATTCACCGCCTCCTCTGCCGACATGTGGAAAGCCCTCGCCTTCGCGCGAGCAGGCTCCATCTTTCTATCTCCGTCTCTTCATCCATTACTGTTGCCATAACCCCCAACAAATCCCCTCTTCAACTGTGGACAGTCCATCTTGACATGGTATGGCGAACCGCATTGATAACACGACCTCGAACTGCGAAAATCCTGTGCCATGTGTCCTGTCTTCCCGCACTTGAAACACCCTTCTTTATCAGCCAAACATTCCCTTTAATGCATCCGGTTACACTTACCACAAGGTTTTTCTCTTGCCCTGGGTCCCACCCGCAGCTCGGTCCTAGGAGCACTCGGCCTCTTAACATCGCGGTTCGGTCCTTCCCATTTCCGCTTGTCCCCAACTCTCTCTGTCATCTGCTTGTTCTTCTCTTTCTCTGTGAGTTCTGCAGTATCTACTGCAGCTTGAAAAGTAACCGGATATTTCACTTGTACCAACTCCCTCACATTGCTCTTTAGTCCCCAAATGTATCTCTCTATGCACCTCTCCTCAGTAGGCACATATAATTCAGCAAACCGAGCTTTCTCAATGAACTTTGACGTATACTCTTGGACTGACATCGTCCCTTGCTCCAATCCCATAAATTCCTCCTCGAGCTTCTTAACGGCCGTCACTGGGCAAAACTGAGCTTTGAATCTTTTAGTGAACAGTTCCCAGGTAGTTGTTTTTGCGATCCTCGAAACCTTACTTACCGTCTCGACATCCCACCAGAAAATGGCATATGCCTTCAGCATAGACATGGCAAACAACACTTTGTCTTCCTCGGCACACTTGCTCGTGTCGAATGCTAACTCTATTTCGCGTATCCACCTCAGAGCTAAAACTGGATTGTGTTCCCCGTTGAAAGATGGAGGTTTGCACAACACAAAAGTCTTCAAGGTACACCCTTTCGTTGTCTTCGGTTCGTTAGCCACAAACGGAGTTGATAATGAATGATCTCCCACCACAGTTGGAGGTAGTCCAGACGCCTCAGTCCTCATCTCGTTCTCACTTCTCGTTCGTCCCTCCGACGTAGTCTTGATTTTATTTTCCAACAATGCTTGCAAGGTCTCCTGTAATTTACCCATCTCAGCCGTAAACTTTTCCTCAGTCATAAAAGCTTGGTTTTGGTTTCTCCTCGGGCTGTCCGACTGACTCCCTCCGCCTACCGAAGCGGTACTTTCTTGATGCAAGGGCTCACGCACCTCAGGCGCTCCCACACTCTTAGCTCGACGGGTGGTCGGCATCTTTTTCCCTCCTCGGGTTGCCACGCCCGTCCCTACCGCCTGAGAGGTAGCCCGCAACGGCGGTCGTCCCTGCCCTCTTCCTCAGCCTCCGCCCCTTCCATGGGTGGCCGCTCGTCTCGGAGGATTCACCGGTTCCTCCTCTAGGATTTCCTCCACTTGGATCTCTCCCACAACCGGATTTGTACCCACCATCGGTACGGATCTACTCCTCAAGGTTCTTTCAGACATACTGGATTACTGAAACATACCAAAATAAATTAGTTAAGACTATTGCTCAAGAGTAATAAGGCAATTTATGCACAAACATGTACCTGTAAATTGGCAATTACACTGGCCAGGTGTAATCCCGAATCTACCTTACATGACTGTCCTCTCTACCCTATTAGTCTTATCCCTATTATAGTGTCCTCCTAACGCAATCCTGATTCTCAGTTGTGATTTCTACTCCCACAGTTTAAGTCTAGTTTCGTCCGGTCACCTAAATCCTTTAAACTATGGCTCTGATACCAATTGTAACAACCCAAACAAAAATTAAAGCATAGCATTTCATAGAATATAAAACATCCCAAAATCGGTCTCCAAAATTTCAATAAATACAACTGTCTCAACTAGATTGGCGGAAACAACCTATTCACAACTGAGAATGAAATAAAGTCTATATTGTAAAAATAAAACACTATCGCTAGAAGCGTCCGTTCTCTAATCCTTCTCTTTGCTCTTACCGGTGCTTCCTACTATCAGCTTCCCTGAAAAGGTTTAGTTTTGGAAAAAGCGAGGGTTAGACCATGAGGTCTAGTGAGTTCCCTCAAAAACCATAATCCAATAATACACATTCCAGTTCATAACGTTCATAAATAATAACTTTAAACAAAGCTTTCAAATAACATCACACCCGTAAATGGCACACTGAAGTCACTCGGAAGTGACAACGTGTCAGTCTCACAGTGCCTTATTGGGTCACACCTCCCATGGTATAAACGAGACACACCCCCCGGTATGAGCACTGGCGGGCCACACCCCCCAACTTAGCCAATTTACGTCTATCAACAATGTATGCATACATCTCAATTAAACTTTCAAACATGCTTTTTCATGTAATAAAACATAGCATTTCTATTCATTTACTTACTTCAGAAAACATGTTTAAAACACGCATTTAGTTAGAAAAACTCGCCTGTCTTTTTAGCAAATTACTTCTCACGAAAGCATCAGATTTTTAGGGGAAACACCTATGATATTAAGAGAATAAGAATAGTAAGTCTTAAGTTAACCCTTATCCCATTCTGAACAGATTCCTATATAAACTTGACTCCAAACGAACCCCAGAATCCGAAACCAGTGTTCCGGACTCCACCACCTTCTTTCTGGATTCAAACCGGATCCAACTCAACTACGGATCTAACACGGATTCCGGATCCATTACGGAAGGATTTCGGCCTCACTCCGGATTCGCTTGCGGATTTCGGATCACCTCTCTACTCCGGACTAGAATCCGGACTTCTCTTCCGGACCGGATCCGGACTCACCAAATTCCGGAACTTCGTCCAGACTCCGATGTTGGAGGATCGCGACCCAGAACAACAATAGGGTCAAGGGATTAGCCCTTTCCTATCCGATATCTAGTCCCTTACTCACCAAGATGGTTATTCCAACTTCCTCAGCCCTCTTTCAAGGTTATAAAACATTAACAGGCTTGTTCTTATGAGTAAATCAATTAATTAGACCAATGAAACTCTCCTCCACAATCTAGCCACTACAACAAACAACTAATACGAGATGGTAGGGTTTACCTTGAATTTCTTGATGGAGAAACCTTCCTTTTCCTTCAAATCGCAGGTTGCAAAAATTGATTCTTCTCTTCTCACCTCACACACAGCCGCTAAGTAAAAATGGTCACTTCTAGGGTTTTTGTGCCCAATTTGAGGTTTTCTACCTCTTACTGTGTAAAATTCTTAATCGTTGTCATATTCATCCAATAAATTAATGTGACTTGACAAACGTTTACCTAGATAAACGTTTGGTAAACGATCCCTTGATTTTTTTAGATAAATAAAAAGGCAATATTATGGATTATATAACATATCAAAATAATTTTGAGTCCAATACGAGCTGATTCGTTATTTATTTATTTTTTTCACTTTTATATATAGTTAATATATTAATTATAATTAGAAGTAGTTCTTATTGAAATAGTAATCTTTTTAATAAATAAGTTAAGATATTGATGTTTTCATGTTATTTTAATTGATTTATTTTAGTTATACCAATTTGTTCCTAGCATATAAGTGTAAGGTTTTGAGTAAACATACAACCACATGATATAGGCAACGGAAGCATATTTTAATTTTTATCATCAATGGTTATACAAACTATCAACCTATATGAATACATGCGTTCTAGATAATTAACTACAAAAGATTGAATCAAGAACACTTACTTGTTTATTGCGATTGTCGAAAACCACAATGATGAATCAAACCTTTGATCTCGCTTCTTGGATGTCAAGGACCAATAGTATGAATCCCTCTAGTGGCTCACACTTAAGAACACCAAAATACCAACAACAAGAAGATGCTTAATCACTAAACCCTAAATTAGGGTTTACGATTTTGGGAGAGGGAGAAGGAAGATCGACGGCTCCAAGAGAGATTGAAAAAAACTCTTTTGGGTTTAACCCCTAGCAGTTTATTTATAACCCTCTATTTTACACTTAGCCCCCTTGAACCGATAAGCTTGTTAAAACTATTTTAACCAATCAGTCCCTACACTTTATATAATTAATCTAATTAATTATATTGCAGCTTATCATCAATTGAACTTGTTGGTCCCGAAGGCCTATACAAGTTTGTAGAAGGGGGGGTTGAATACAAACACACAGATTTTACTTTTCTAAATTGTTTATTGATAAATCATTAACAATTTACAGCTTGTTGCGGAAACAAGATTAAGGATAAACCTAAATCTAAACAAGTTGGAACACTAAGATTTCTTGCACTAAGAAAGATATGGAGATTACTAATAAAATCCTATCTTGAGAGAGATTTGAACTTGTCCAGAGTTAGCAAGTTACTTCAAAAGAAGTGAGTTCATCTCTTTATATACTGCATGCATTTAATGCAAGTCAATATACACTTTACACGTGTCATCAGCTGGTTGGTTGCATGTCATTGACCTTGGTTGACAACCTTAGTAGCCGTAAAGATGAACAGTGTAGTATCAGAGTGGTTGTACGATTTCAGATATTCGGAGGTTCTTTTCTGACATTTCGTACGGTGACGTGCAAGGGTGGTTAAGACAAAAGTACTTTGTACGGAGGACTTCATGATCAGCTTTCGTTGATTCAGCGATTATCATTTACTATTCAGCAGATGATAAAGTTCAGCGATAGCTGAAGTCTTGTACTTGATACTTCACGTTGAGTGGACAAATCTGAGTCTTCGATGATCCGCATCAGTTCATTAGGAGACTTGTCGCTGGTTCTTGAGCTTGATCTTCGACTTCAGCGTAGAACCTTTGTTGACGTGAAACTTGTCTTCAGGGATCATAAGTAAACAACTAACTTATCAGCGATCATCATAATGACTGAACAGACTCAGAGCATTTATGATGAACAGTGTTCGCTGAATGTTTAATCTAAAAAAGCGAGAGTTCCTATCAGCGGTACTGGAAGATCTTAGTACTTATCAGCGATAGTGAAACTCTGATACATATTGTTTACTTACGATTTTCACTAAGTATAAGAGAGGGTCATTATCAAATCACTGAGGGTTTGGATCAACAATCTCCCCCTATTTGATTATGACATAGCAACAAAGAAAATTGCTATTTAATGAAAACATAAAGATAAAAAGAACTCATAAAATATTTGTCCCTTTTACTGTTTTCTGGGATCTTTTCAGTACTGATGGAGTAAAGTACATTCGCTGAAATCTTTCTTTAAATCTTTGAATCAGGTTACAATGAAGAACAGAAAGATTACAAGTACAAGCGAAATAAATTACAAGTACAGAAGGATAACTGATACAATAGAGAAAAAAGGAGATTATATCAGTTTTCAAAAGGTTCTTCCTTAATGAGAAGTTCATCAAGGGTCGTCTTTTCAGTGGGGATCATCCAGTCAGGAACCGTTACACCTCGTTTTCTTTTGTTCAGCGCTTCTTGAAAGATCAAGGGTTTTAGGTGACGTGCCTGAATGTCCTTTCTGAAGTCACACCAGTAGATGAGATCTCTGAGCTGTTCGATTGGAGTGATTGGAAGCTCGGCGATCCATTGAAAGCATTTACGTCCATCGTAGTCAAGAAAGAATATTCCATAAGGATTACTGATGACTTTACCAGGGACGAAAAGTTCACATGGTGGCAAAGAGATGTCAAGGGCAGATAGATCAGGATCAGGACCAAGCACTTCAGCGCGAGAGAAACCAATTCCAGTTTCATTTCGTATGATAGGTCCTGAGTTTGAATCTTGACGTTTCTTCCTTGGAGAGCCCCTTTTTCTTTTCAGCTTTAGATCAGGAACAGGAGGAATATCCACACAAGAAGATATCAAGTCGATCTGTCTGTTTATCAGCTTTTCGAAATGATCCTTGTACTTAGATTGTGACGATTGGATAGCTAACCTCATTTCCAGCCATTCAGAGAGACCATACCTTTTTACAGTGTCAGCGCGAAAGGTTTCAGATTTGCCATCTTCTCTGAACAGTTTGATGTCAACAATAGGTACTCCGATAGAGGTTCTTCCAGAGATGAATACCTTGTTGATCTTCGCTGGACGATATCTGAAGTGAATTTTCTCTTTACACCAGATCAGGGTGGTCTGAGAAACTTCAGTTTTCTTTTCCACGATCTTCTGGGCTTCTTCCCACAGCTTTCGTTGGATTTGAATGGGAACACGCTTCAGCTTGGGGTCTTTGACAGATTCTTGAGTGAGCTTGATGGCGTATTCTCTGTCTTTCTCTTCAGCTTCCTTCCTTTCAGCAATGAGGCGTTCAGCTCTGAGGTGTTCCTGATATTCCGCTTTTGAAATTCTGAACTTAGGAGGAACTGAAGGCAGTTGATCACGCCTTAGAATGATTCGTTGATCTTCGAATCGCTTTATCATTTCTTCTCTTCTCTTTTGATCCTCTTCACTCAGCTTTTGAGGAGCTGAGGAAGGTCTGTTTCTGTGCGAGAGAGGTTGTTCTTCTGGTTCATCAGTCTCAGAGTTTAAATCCAAGACTGGGATTATTTCTTCAGCGGCAGCTGGAATTATTGGTGAAGTCGCAATTGTGGAGCCTTCAGCGATATCCTCAAACAGGGGAGAGGACTGACAAACCGGCTTTTCAAGCAAGATCGCCAGGTTTTCAAATGCAGCGAGGCCTTTGCCTTTGCTTTTCTCAGCACCAGAGGCTGAGGGCTTTGTTTTTGTCTTCTCCCCTGATGGTTCTTTTATTAAGATTCCCTTAAGAGCTTTGATCCTTGGGGCAGGTTTGACGATAAAGAAATCATCGTCATCTTCATCATCATCATCATCATCCTTTCTTGGAGAGAAGGATGGTTCATTTTCAGGGATGTCGATGTCTTCATCTTCTTCTGCTTCGGATTCCTCAGCATCTTCTTCGAGTTGCTCCCCCTCAGATACAGAGGCGAGCTTCTCGGTTCCCTCAGGGTTTTCATCTCCCTGAGGTCCAGCTGTTAGATCTTCATTCCTCTCTCCCCTGATGGATTCATCATGGGAAAGGTCTTCAGCGCTTTTGTTTAGATCTTCAGCGCTCTTCTCCCCCTCTTTCTCATGATTGGGGGAGGAATGAGTAGACTCAGCATTGGTGTTATCTCTGTCTTCTGGGCCAGAGATTTTCACACAACCTTCAAGCTTTGCTATTCTGTCTTCTAGGCCAGAAATAGCAGGCGTGATTTTCTTCAGCTCTGTGCGATCTGCCGCTGTGAAAGATTCCAAAATAGGGGCAGGGGCAGGAGCAGGAGCTGGATTATTTGCCTTGATGACCAGCGTCTCGATCATCGTCTTCATAGAACTAACGTCGGTCTTTACAGAGCCTAAGTCAGTCTTGGCCGCTGACATATCACCCTCGAGTTTTCCAACCGATGTCTTCAGCGTTGTTACTTCGCTGGACATGGTCGAAACTGAGCTTTTGAGGCTGGTGTAGTCAGTGTAGATGTCAGAGAGCACCTTGGCAAAATCGGCGAGAGTCTTATCAAGTCCCTTG
Source organism: Saussurea involucrata (assembly GCA_033807775.1). Lineage (NCBI taxonomy): Eukaryota > Viridiplantae > Streptophyta > Magnoliopsida > Asterales > Asteraceae > Saussurea > Saussurea involucrata. The sequence continues at coordinate 55,673,530 of CM066316.1, forward strand.
ATGTCTTCAGTGGAAGCTTTCTTCTCCACCACCGTTGTCAGCTTTGTCAGATTCTCTCCAGCGTTTGTTACAGCTGTTGAGTTGTTGGAGAGTGTGGTGGTGAGACTGGTCAGCTTTGTTTCCACGGACTTCAGAGAAGCGTTGATATCTCCCAAATTAGGACCTGTAACATATAAGTACTTGTGAACAAAGGAAAGCTCAGAAGTTTCAGGTTTAGTTACAGTGTTTAAGGTGGGATTTGTACCTGCAGGAGGATTGATGAACTCGTCAAAGTTGCAAGTTCCTGAATAGTGTTCCATATCCTCTTCGAAAGTACGGTGAGGTATGGTGATCTCTGCAGGTCCTTTCTTCATCATTTGTTGAGAAGCATCAGCGGTAGCTTCTGGAATGATGGCATCTCCAGTGTTAGCTGGAGGAGTGTCCAAAGAAGTGGAGGGAGGAGCGAAGGTTAAGATTGGGGTTCGGGTTCTGAGTTCAGCGTTGGAATCGCTGACAATCACTTCATCAGTCTTTTGAGAGACTGATGGAGGTTGGGTAGTTTCCAAGTTTCTAACCTCAGCGTTTAGAGACGCTGAAGTCTGGATTGGAGGGATGGCTTGCACGGGTGTGGCAGAGCGTACCACGGAACTTTCCTTCAGCTCTTCAGAATGAGCTGAGGAGTCTTCAGCATGGAATTGTTGGGGTTGCTCCTTGGTTTTCTTGATCCTTTTGGAGTCAAGTTGGGTGTGAGAGGGTTTCCTTTTCTTAGAAGGAGAGGATTTTGTGGCCGGGGTATCAGCGATGGGTATTGTCGCTGAAGGAGCCACAGAAAGCGGAGAATTTAGAAGAGTGAGAAGAGTAGAGAGACGTACCTCATTGGCGACAGGCTTGAAGTCGAGAACTTTAGAGCCAATCTGAGAAAGTTTCAGATCACCCTCTTCAGGATAGCTGTCCTTTAGGCCATATTGAAAGATGGCGCTGATGAATCGTGGGTAAGGAACCCATGCTGGTCTGTCAGCGGCAGAGTCGACACGTTGAATCAGGTCATCATAAATAATGGAGGCCCAGTCAATGTTTAGACCTTTCAGCAGTGCGTATCCCATGGACTGCTGAGGTTGGGCGGCTTGATCAGAAGAGCCGGACTTCGCTGTCATGCAGCTGATCAGATGTGCGAAGATGAAGTTCATCTCGCTGGGCATCTTGGATTTCTTTATCAGCGTCAGCTTCTTCTCAGGCTTCTTGTCCCTTCCGGTTTCCCAGATGTAACCCATTGCATCGAGAAAAGCAATTATTTCTTCTCTGTCAGCATGCTTCTTATGGTCAGGGAATGGAACGAAAGGTTTTTCTTTGGTGGCATTTGGGAAGTTCAGGGCTTTTCGGATTATGGCGGGTGTGATCTTGATGGTGCCATACTCAGTATCGCTGAGTATGCAGTCGATGGTTTTGGATGGTTCTTTGGCGGAGGGTAGCTGAGTGTGTCTGGTAGAGTACCAGAACTGGGATAAAAGCCGCTGACTGGCAGGAGGTGTTATGGTCAGGGCTGTGTAGATGGGGCTGTTCTTCAGAAAACTCACAGCATCGTCCAGATGTGATACTTGCTTCCGAGGAGGAAACTCAAGAAGAGCTGAGAGATTGTTGGCCTTGGTCCAATCTAGTTGATCCGGCTCGAACTTAACCTGAGGGGCTTTGACGATGTCCACTTCCTCAGAGTCAGTGGAGATGGACTCAGCGGTGACATTGATTTTTGAAGATGCCATTTCTCTGTATTATCAGTTCAACCAAAGATGTTAACAAATAAGAATTATCTTAATGTGGAAATAATTTTCCATTAAGATTTTTCGAATTTTGTCCATTTCATTCAGACAAAAATGTCTTAATGAAGATTAGGGTTTTTCTTGATTTTTGAAAAGAAAAGAAATGTAAAACCCATAAAGTCTTGTATTCCAGTTTCTAAAAGAAAACTGGATACGAATGAAGAACAAGTTTAAGATTTAGATTTAAAACTTGAAGAACAACCATGAAATGGTTGTGTTCATAAAACCATGAAAGAAATGATTTTATTTTACAAAGTTCTTTTGTTTGATCTTGTTACAACAAGGAGAAGATCGAAAACAAGTTATACGCATTTGATAAAAGATAAGAACATATTAACCTTGAAGTTTTGATGAAGAAGATGATGAACAGTTCTTGAGGTTTTTGAGAGCACAAATGCAACAGAGGATTCTTTTCTTGCGGAGAAAGATTATTCGCGTAAAAGACAAATATAAACCAAGAGTTGTTTATATAGGGATTTTTAGAGAGAGAAAACCTTGAGCGGGAAAAGGTTTTCATCATGACACGGACACGTGTTTGCATTTGATTGGAAGTTTGAACAAAACGTGCAAACGTGTGTCAGAAAGAAATCGTGCATGGTGTTATCCGTTGCAATGACGTCACAACTGTCCTTTCACATTCTTTTAGGATGTCTCTGAGGTTTTGAAAGCTCAGGGACTCTTTTTAAAGAAAACATGAAGCACTGAATAGAAAATATCAGTGAAGGTTTAAAGAACTTTCAAAATATCGCTGTTAAGGAAGAGATATTCAGCGATGCAATTTATTTTGAAATCTTGCATTTACATGCGATTGTCAGAGAGAGAAAACATACCTGGATATCAGTTTAACCAAGTTTATTCAGAGAGAAGATGATGAAATGGATTATACAAGTTGATTTTATCCAGAAGGTTATACATGAAAGTATAAACGTATCGCTGATCGAATGTGAACCGCTGAAGATTTTACCCTTCAAAGTACAGCATTCCAAGCTCGCTGATGAGAAAGTTGAATCTTGTCTCATCATGAGGTTTGGTAAACAAATCAGCTAACTGATAATCAGTTGGGATAAAATGAAGTTCTATATCACCATTCATCACATGATCTCTGATAAAATGATATCTGATTTCTATGTGTTTTGTCTTTGAGTGTAGCACTGGATTGTTTGCTATAGCGATGGCACTTGTGCTGTCGCAATAGATTGGAATTTTGGAGAGCTGAAGATCATAGTCTAGTAGCTGATTTCTCATCCACAAGACCTGAGAACAACAGCTTCCAGCGGCTACATATTCAGCTTCAGCTATGGAAGTGGACACTGAGTTTTGCTTCTTACTTGTCCAACTTACCAGCTTTCCACCCAGGAGCTGACATCCTCCTGTGGTGCTTTTCCTATCCATTTTGCAACCTGCAAAATCACTGTCTGAATAGGCGGTTAGATCGAATCCTGAGTCTTTGGGATACCAAAGACCTAGATTCGTTGTACCCTTAAGATATCGAAAGATTCGCTTTACAGCTTTCATATGGGATATCTTAGGTTCAGCTTGATATCGTGCGCACAGACATGTTGCAAACATAATATCGGGTCGGCTAGCTGTAAGATATAATAGTGAGCCGATCATCCCACGGTACAGCGTGACATTTACAGGAACACCCTTTGTGTCCTTGTCAAGTGTCAGCAGTGGTGCCATAGGGGTTTTCATAGCAGAACTTTCAGTTAAGTCGAATTTCTTCAGCATATCTTTAACATATTTTCCCTGATTTATAAAAGTTCCTTTTTCAGTTTGCTTAATCTGAAGACCAATGAAATATGTTAGTTCACCCGTCATGCTCATTTTATACTCATCTTTCATTCTATCAGCGAAACGAGTACAAAGCTCAGGGTTAGTAGAACCAAATATAATGTCATCAACATATATTTGAACTAAAATGATATGACCTTTCACTTTTCTAAAAAATAAAGTTTTGTCAATTTTTCCTCTCTCAAATTTTTCAATATGGAGATAAGTAGAGAGAGTATCATACCATGCACGAGGAGCTTGCTTTAAGCCATAAAGTGCCTTGTCCAGTTTATAAACGTAACCTGGACGCTTAGGATCTGAGAATCCTGGAGGTTGTTCCACATACACTTCTTCATTCAGCTTTCCATTTAGAAATGCTGACTTAACATCCATCTGATGTACAGTGAAGTTTTTGTGTACAGCATATGCTAAGAAAAGATGAATAGATTCAAGTCTTGCTACTGGAGCAAAAGTTTCGTCATAATCTATGCCTTCCTCTTGTCTGTATCCCTGAGCAACAAGACGAGCTTTGTTGCGAGTTACAGTACCATGTTCGTCCAACTTGTTTCGATAGACCCATTTAGTGCCTATCACCGTTTTGTCAGTTGGTCTCCGAACAAGTTTCCAAACTTTGTTTCTTTCGAATTCAGTCAGCTCTTCTTGCATAGCGCTGACCCAGTTTGGATCTCTGAGGGCATCATCTATTTTCTTTGGTTCAGTTAGAGAAATAAAGTTAACAAATAAACAAATATTACCTGCACTTCTACGAGTCTGAATACCAGCGTTGGGATCACCAAGAATTTGATCGATTGGGTGATTTACAGTCCATCGCTGAGCCGGAGCATTCGTCGCTGACTCAGTCTGAACTGGAGAAACTGAAGATGAGGCTTCAGCTACTTCTAGATTATCAGCTAAAAGACGAATGTTTGCATTTGTCACTTCATTCACTGATTGCTGAGAAATAGACGGAATTTCTGAGGCATTTGGATCAACTGCAGGTATAGTGTTTATAGGAACAGCTGAGACCCAAGATGTTTCAGCTTCACTATTCTGCATATCTGGAATGATAGTAGGACTATCATCTTCTACTGGATGAGCATGAGGAGTGGGAACTTCTTCTGAACCACCAAGATGAGAAAACATCCATTGATTCAGTTCTTCAGTATCAGCGTTCGGTTTAGAGTTCGCTGAACGGGATTCGTCAAACGTGACATGAATAGTTTCTTCCACAGTTTGTCTTCTACGGTTGAAGACTCTGAAGGCTTTGGAGACTGAGGAGTATCCAAGAAAGATTCCATCATCAGCCTTAGGATCAAACTTTCCAAGAGCATCTCTGTTGTTCAGTATGAAACACTGACATCCAAAGATGTGAAGAAAGCTGATTGAAGGCTTTCTCCCATGAAAAAGTTCATAGGCTGTCTTTTTGAATCTTTTAACTATCAGCGACCTGTTTTGCGTAAAACAAGCGGTGTTGACAGCTTCTGCCCAAAACTGAGTAGGCAGGTGAGAATCGTTGAGCATTGATCGTGCAGCTTCAATAATTGTTCTATTTCTTCTTTCAGCGACTCCATTTTGTTGCGGTGTTCTCACTGACGAAAAGTTGTGAGAAATACCCTTACTCTCAAGGAAGGAATCAAGAGAACTATTTTTGAATTCAGTTCCATGATCACTCCTTATTGAGCGAACAGTCATATTGTTCAGAGTTTCCATCTTCCGAACAAAGGTGATGAGTTCTTCAGGGGTGTCACTCTTAGAACGGAGAAACATTACCCAGGTGTAACGAGAGAATTCATCAACTATGACCAGCGTATATTTCTTTCCAGCGATGGATTGTTTGTTAACGGGACCAAACAAATCCATATGAAGTAGTTGTAGAGGAGATGACACTGAGGAGACTTGCTTTGACTTGAAGCTTGCCTTGGTCTGCTTCCCTTTTTCACACGCTGAACATAAAGACTCTTTGGCGTATGAATGTTGAGGTAGACCAGTGACTAACTCTTTGGAGGAAAGAGTATTCGGTGTCTTGAAATTTAGATGTGAGAGCCTTTTGTGCCATAGCCAGTTGCCATCAGAAGATGCCTTTGAGAAGAAACAGGAGTTCTCAGTGGTTGTTGAGTCCATGTTTATTACATAAACATTTTCCAAACGATAACCGTTGAGAGCTATCTTCTCCTTTTTGTCAGAGACAAAGCAGGATTCCTTAGTGAAAATCACTTTGTTATCCATGTCGCAAAGCTGACTGATGCTCAGAAGATTATGCTTCAGTCCTTCAACATATGCGACTCTTCTGAAGGAGGTTGTACCATTTGAAAGTACACCATACCCTCGGGTGTGTCCTTTTCCATTTCCACCGAAAGTCACAGAGGGACCCTTCTCTTCCTTGTATTCAGCGAGCAGGCTTTTCTTTCCAGTCATGTGTCTAGAGCATCCGCTATCGAGATATCAGATACCCTTCTTAACCTGCATTTACAAAGGAAGATTAGTTTTGCTTGGGTACCCACTTAACCATGTATACACGTTTTTCAGTGGAAGTAGTTGGAATGGAAGGTTCAGCGGTCTTCGCAGCATTTGAAGATTCAGCTTTGTCTTTCTTCACTTTGGTTAATTTCTTAACCTCAGTGGTAGGAGTCACCTTGACCTGATTTGCACCAGGGTTGGTCTTCTTTGCCTTGGGGGCAATCTTCACCTTAGCTATCTTTTCAGCTTTGGTGGTTGTGGGGCACTTACTAGCAATATGATCGGTAAGTCCACAGTGATAACATTTCCTATAACTAAAAGTAGTTCTAGGACCACTTGTATACTGAGCTTTTAATTTTGAATTAGAAGTGCCAGCACCAAGTAAACTATTGGCTTTGGAAATGGGATGAACATTCAGTTCTTCAGATTTCTTACCAAGGATATCCACTCTGAGTCTAGGAGTAGATCGCTGAATAGATCCAGAGATCAGCTTTCTAGATCCAGAGGGGTAGGTCACTGAGGCTTTAGAAGCATTCAGCTTTGGTACTAAGGTACCCTTCTGAGGATTTTGATAAATAACAATTCCTTTACCTTTGTCTTTAGAGACAGAGGTAGGTTTTGAATAAACCATTTTCTCCTTACCTTTTGAGGAGGTAGGAGTTTCCTCAGGGATTGGTGTAATGGACGAGGAGCACTGAGATGATGAAGTGTCAGCGACTGAGGATACGAACGTTCCAAATTTAAGCATTGAACGTTCAGTGGTTGGTTTTGGAGTATCATATTTATAACCCAGACCACGTTTATCACTCAGAGGAATCTGAGCCTTAATTATCTCAGTGATCTTTGTTGAAGAATTACACCATCCTTCAACAGTAGCTTGTTCAGCTTTTAATGCAGCGATAGCTTCTGCTCGTTCGATTTTGACTAGCTGATTTAAATAGACTTGATCTTTAAAATCATCTTCAATTTTAGAAAGCTTTTCTATTTGAAGATGGCAGTTTTTAAGCTTTTCAGCGAGATCAAGATTTTGGTTTTCAACCACAGCTTTGCCGTTCATGGCTTCGTATAAACTTCTAGTCAATAGATCGATTTTACGGAGACTATCAGCTTCATCAATATTTGCAATATTGGTAAAGAAGGAAGGTGATACCTGAATGGCAGATGTTGAAGTGGAGGGAATGTCTGAACTTTCTTCCTCTTCTTCAATCTTGGCCATGAGACATTGATTTGCTTCATCATCTTCAGAATCAGATGATGAGGCTTCTTCATCAGAAGCAGCCCAATCATAGTCAGCCATCAGGCCTTTTCCTTTCTTTTTAAAGCTTTTCAGCTTTGCATACTTCTCCTTCAGCTTTGAGTATTTGTCATCTTTATTCCTTGGAACAAAGGATTTCTTTGTAAAAGCTGAAGGTCTCATGATTTTCTTTGACCTGCACTCGTTAGCGAAATGACCTGTCTTTTCGCAGTTGAAACAAGTAGCAGTAGCCTTATCAACAAAAGCTGATGACTTAGGCTTGTCAGCTATGGAAAGAGTTTTGTTCTTTCTAAACATTTTCTTCTTGGCGAATCTCCTGAACTTTTTAGTTAGGAGAGCCAAGGATTCATCATCATCTGAAGAATCAGAGTCTGATGATCTTTCAGAGTTACTTTCTAACTCAGTGATAGTGACCGAGGGTCGCTGAGTAGAAGGTTCCTCTGAGATTAAAGCAACAGGGGTGCTTTTGGAGTCTTTTACAAGATTCTTTTTAAGATGGCTAGATTGCTCATGATTCAGCAATGTGCCATATAAGGTAGCAAGGGTCATTGATCTTAGATTTCGACAGCTTGAGACACATGGAATAATTGTCCCAGCTTTCAGGTAAACATTCTAGAAACTTTGTCAGTACTTCAAAGTTAGAATATTCCTTACCAACAGTTTTCAGATCTATAATTAAGCAATTAAAACGTTGGTGAACTTCAGAGAGAGTTTCATTCTTACCAAAAATGAAGCTTTCGTATTGTCTTACCAGGTTGATCTTTCTTGAGTCCTGGACTTCAGACGTTCCTTCATACTGAACACATATTGTGTCCCACATGGCTTTTGATGATTTCAGGTTCTTGACGGAATGGTAGACTTCGTCAGGAAGGGCCATGGATAGTATGGATCTGGCTTTTGTATCTATAGCCACTTTCTTCTTATCTTCGTCGGTCCACTGATGGATTTCTTTAGGAATCAGCCTTTCTGGAATAGCAGCTCTAGTTGCAGTGGCTGGAACTAAAGGATCAATTGTTACAGGGATGTGTGGGCCGTTCTCAAGATAGTAAGGTATAGTAGGGTCTACACCTTCTAAGAAGAGTGTCATCCTATTTTTCCACAAGTTGAAGTTGTCTCTGGAAAATCTAGGGGGTTTTGCAAGAGAACCATTGTCTATATAATTTGTGTTTGTGTGGGAGGCCATTTTCAGATAATAGCAAGGAAGAGAAATATCTTAGATTAGATCTTGTTTATGAGATTAAACAAATCTGCTCTGATACCACTTGTTGGTCCCGAAGGCCTATACAAGTTTGTAGAAGGGGGGGTTGAATACAAACACACAGATTTTACTTTTCTAAATTGTTTATTGATAAATCATTAACAATTTACAGCTTGTTGCGGAAACAAGATTAAGGATAAACCTAAATCTAAACAAGTTGGAACACTAAGATTTCTTGCACTAAGAAAGATATGGAGATTACTAATAAAATCCTATCTTGAGAGAGATTTGAACTTGTCAAGAGTTAGCAAGTTACTTCAAAAGAAGTGAGTTCATCTCTTTATATACTGCATGCATTTAATGCAAGTCAGTATACACTTTACACGTGTCATCAGCTGGTTGGTTGCATGTCATTGACCTTGGTTGACAACCTTAGTAGCCGTAAAGATGAACAGTGTAGTATCAGAGTGGTTGTACGATTTCAGATATTCGGAGGTTCTTTTCTGACATTTCGTACGGTGGCGTGCAAGGGTGGTTAAGACAAAAGTACTTTGTACGGAGGACTTCATGATCAGCTTTCGTTGATTCAGCGATTATCATTTACTATTCAGCAGATGATAAAGTTCAGCGATAGCTGAAGTCTTGTACTTGATACTTCACGTTGAGTGGACAAATCTGAGTCTTCGCTGATCCGCATCAGTTCATTAGGAGACTTGTCGCTGGTTCTTGAGCTTGATCTTCGACTTCAGCGTAGAACCTTTGTTGACGTGAAACTTGTCTTTAGGGATCATAAGTAAACAACTAACTTATCAGCGATCATCATAATGACTGAACAGACTCAGAGCATTTATGATGAATAGTGTTCGCTGAATGTTTAATCTAAAAAAGCGAGAGTTCCTATCAGCGGTACTGGAAGATCTTAGTACTTATCAGCGATAGTGAAACTCTGATACATATTGTTTACTTACGATTTTCACTAAGTATAAGAGAGGGTCATTATCAAATCACTAAGGGTTTGGATCAATAGAACTAATTGCTTTAACTTCCTTTAATTCTTTTGATTGTTTATTTTGGGTCTTAAGGGCAACCCAAAAGGACCCTGTTATTATTAGAAATATTACCAATAGTAATGACTCTGGACACTATATCCAACAATAAGAGCATCTCCAACAGCTTCTCCAAAATGGGAAAAATGGAAAAAATAGGGATTTTGGGCTAATATTTTGCTTCAACGGCTTTCCCAAAACTATCCCCAAAATGGAGAAAGTTGGAGAGAGAATGTTTTTTTCTCCAAATATGGAGATCACTCCAAAAATGATTACCATGTGAGAGGACCAATAGAAAATTTTGAAAATAAATATGTAGAGAGAAATATAATATTTTAATAGATGAATGAAATATTTTTATATTTTAATTAAGGTTGAATTCTCCAAAATGAGGAAGTTGTTGAAAATGAATGTATTTTTTTAGGGATTTTGGCTTTTGGTTCTCCATTTTTGAGAAATTATGGGATAGCTGTTGAAGATGCTATAATATAAATCGACATATTTCTAAGTAAATAGGTCGATTTTCATTCATCCAATACCCAATTATTCAACTAACAAATTAACACTTAAATGACCTTGAATTCACCTTATTCCAAATTACCAAATTCTCGATGCTTGACGTCTTTTTCAAGATGGAACTTCGGGCTTTAATTTGATATCGTTGGATTTGTTTGACTATCGGTATGATTAATGGTGGATCCAGATTTTTTGCCAAGCAGGTTCATTTTTAAGATGGATCAAATATTTGTAAAGTCATTCAAAATTGTTTTAGCCGTATTCCATTGTTCTGAGGATTTTTTTTTAATATTGATTGATTTTGAAAAAAATTTAAGTCTTTTTAGTAGATTTCAAGGATTTTTTGGTTGATATTTGTTGTATTTTTGTAATATCTGAGGCACCCTTCAAAATTTTAATATTGTAAAAACGTTTTACTTAAATAAGTGGAATAGATACATAGACCCTTGGTATTGTAATAATGTCACAAACCAATTCATTATTCATTATTTGTAAAATTGAATTTTCTTTTCATAAAAGTCTTATTGCATTTAAGTTTTTGATCTTAAAAACTCTTTAACTTTTGAAAAACACAAACTTTTAATTTTTTTTTAATTAAATACTTTCACTACATTCACATATTTGTTTGATAATAAATCAATCGATAACTTATATTTGACTTCGAACAAATTGTTCATCTTTTTTCTTTTTTTTTACCGTCAAACTTTTTATTTAAAATTTTCAAAGTCCTTAGATATTCCATACAATTAGGTTATGTTTGGCAAACCAGCTGATAAGCTAGCTGTTGGCTGATAAGCTAGTTCTTGGCTGATAAGCTAGCTGATGAAAAAGTCATGTTTGGCAAAACTAGTTTATAAGCGTGTAAAATGACTAAAAATGACATATTCAAAAAATTATCAATTGCAATATATAATTATATAATTAAAATAAGTTTATAGCAATATAATATGTTAATTAATATAACCAATGTAGTATGAAAAAATAAATAAATAATAACTTATAATATGAAATATATATAGGGTTAGATTTAAGGGAAAACCTCAAAAAAACGAAAAACTGAAAAAAACCCTGGTAGCCCTTCATCTGGACGGTATGCACTTGTGCATACAAGTAATTTGTAACATGCACAAGTGCATAATGCACTTGTGCATAAAAACCAAAAAAAACATAATTTACCTGTATGCACAATTGCATACCGTCCAGATGGAGGGCCACCAGGGTGTTCTTCAGTTTTCCATTTTTTTGAGGTTTTCCATTGAACCTCTCTCTCTCTCTCTCTCTCTCTCTATATATATATATATATATATATATATATATATATATGGTTGGGTTCACGTGAGACCAGCCTGTTTTCGTGAGACCACGAAATTAACACTAAATCTTCACAGTAATTCATTGTGAAAGTAAGAAAAGCAACAAACCTTCACAGCAAAAACACTGTGAAGGTTTTACCTTCATAGTCTTTTGCTGTGAAGGTTTAGTGTTAATTTTTTTATCTCATTGTCTCACGGAAATAGTCTGGTCTCACATGATCTCAAGTCTATATATATTAACTTATGGTTTTAAATAACCGTTACATATAATTTGAAAAAATAATTAAAAAGATAATAATAATTGATAATTAAAATATACTGATTAATATTAAAAAATATATAAAAACAATTTATATGATTAACAATAACTCTAAATAATTTAAAATTAATATCAATGTATAATTAAAATTTAATTTAATAACTTTAAGTTAATACTAATTGATATTTATTAAATAATAATAATTAAATTTAAAAAATTAATATCGATTTATAATAATAGTTAACAAATAATAATTGATATCAATGAGGGCATAATTGGAATATTCATAAACAAAAGCTACTTAAATGCTACTCGAAGTAGCTTATAAAAAAGTTAGCTTATAAGAGCATCTCCACCAACTTCCCCATAATTTCTCCAAAATGAGGAACCAAAAGCCAAAATCCCCAAAAAAATATACATTCATCTCCAACAGCTTCCCCATTTTGGAGAATCCAACATTAATTAAAGGGAAATCAACCAAAATACCCTAAGTTTGAAAGTGACTTACCAAAATACCCCAAAAAATAAAAAGTTTACCAAAATGCCATTTTTTTCCCGCGTTATGGAGCCTGTGATCGCGGTCAGGGACCAATTGTGAAAATTTTTGCAAGATATATTTACAATTTCAGTCCCTGACGGCCCGCGGTGGGGACTGGAAGTGTAAATAATCTTGCAAAAATTTTCACTTTCAGTCCCTGCCCGCTATAGAGGGCTCTCACCGCGGAAATTTATGGCATTTTGGTAAACTTTTCAAATTTTGGGGTATTTTGGTAAGTCACTTTCAAACTTAAGGTATTTTGGTTAATTTCCCTTAATTAAAATATTAAAATATTCCATTTATCTATTAAAATATTATTTCTCTCTACATATTTATTTTCAAAGCTTCATATTAGTCATCTCACTTGGTAATCATTTTTGGAGTGATCTCCATATTTAGAGAAAAAAATCTTCTCTCTCCAACTTTCTCCATTTTGGGGAAGCTGTTGGAGCACAATATTACCCTAAAATCCCCATTTTCTTCATTTTCCCTATTTTGGAGAAGCTGTTGAAGATGCTCTAATCTAGCTTATGATAATCCAAATATATACCCAAAAAATAAGTTAGTTTTTTTTTGCCCAAATGATACATTAATCTATCATTTTGGTAATTACAAAAACACATATCAATGAAATTAATTAAAATGCCACAAATTTGAAGTGAACTTACCAAAATACCCCAAATTTTGAAAAGTTTACCAACAAAATGCCATAAATTCCCGCGGTGGAGTCCCACGATCGCGGGCAGAGACCATTTTTGAAATTTTATGTGCTTCATATTTACACTTTCAGTCCCTGCCCGCGGTGGTCCCGCGGTGGGGACTGAAAGTGTAAATAATCTTGCAAAATTTTACACATTTGGTCTCTGCCCGCTATAGAGGGCTCCCACCGCGAAAATTTATGGCATTTTGATAAACTTGTCAAAATTTGGGGTATTTTGGTAAGTCCACTTCAAACTTGTGGCATTTTAATTAATTTCCCTTTTTTTAATTCTAAAATTCTATTAGGTAATCAAAAAGAATTACAGAAGAATCATTAAAAGGACCTTAAATAATTAAAATCAATAAATCCAAATTTATACGTAGAATTTTGAAAAGGAAAAGGTCAAAAGTAAACGTTACATGTTGACGACAATGGTGACTTAATGATGAAAAACAAAATAAACTAAAAATTAAAAATTAATACTTTAAGTTTCGTTTAACAATTAATTATATAAAGAGCTTATTAAAAATAATTGGATTATTAGATTAATTAAAAAATTAGGAAACAGAATTTAAAACCTTCTCACCAAACAAGTGTAAGTGGTTATTAAGAAATAAACTTGAAAAAACAAACTAAGGCCTAAATATAAATTATTAATACATACAAAAAATTTCAATTCAAATTCCAATCAGGCGTTTAGTTTACCTATGGAATGGAATTAAATTTCACACATTTCACCATTCATAGATTTGGTTATTCCATCACAATTGAGAACGAATTCAATTTCATTCCATCTCATTTTCTAAAAAAGACAAAATTACCATCATCCTTCCAACTTGATTCACATAGACCCATATGAAGTTATGAACCTCTGTTGACCACCCCCAATCTGCACCACCACCGATCTGAACCACCGTCGACCACTACTGTAACACCCTCAAAATTGAAAAGAGCAACTAAATAAAAGTTTTGATAAAATAACCATTAAAGGATAGAATCCCTTCTACAAACCATCCTTGAAATTACCTGAACATTTAAAACATAATAACTTCAACATTCAAAACCTAAGTCACACGCCAAGGCTACAAAAAGTCGGGTGTTACTAAACCCAATATCGAGTTGCTATTCCCCAAATGCGGAAGACTTCAACAAGCCACTTACTTCTTGAGCACACAACTAGCTCTCCACTCTTCACAGTGTCACTAGAACTATAACCCAATCGGAAACTGTTGCACATGCCGATAAATAAAAAGATTAGGCTAACACCTAGTGAGTTCAAGAGTTTTTATCATGGTTATATAATTCGCAAGACGAGAAAGATGCAATTTAAATCATGAGTTCCAAAAAGGATTTCTTTAAATGCAAACCATCCGTTTTCCAACACACACAAATCCCGTGACGAAAGCTTCAATATAAAACGATTCTCAAAAATGGACTCAACCCAAACTCACTTGAAAGTGAACCAGTATTTGATTTCCAAAATCATAAAAAAAACATGAATAAATCTCTATTATTCAAAACATCTCAAATACGAATGAGGCATAATACACATCCCATAAATTATGGAAAGCAACCCATATAAACATAATACGTCACCGAAAACATGGATAAAATAAATACCCAAACAACACCTTTCGGTGATGGGGAGACCCGATTCCATGGTATATGGCGGAACACAAAGTTAAGCCGCATAACCATGTAATTGAACTACACCTCAGATCGTGACTCTATTGTCTGCTTTAATAAGCTCCAACTCAAATCGGACTTCTTGCCTTGATAGGCGGGTTTACACCCTCCTAATCTAACTGCAAATGTACGGGTCGAATCAAGTAATATGTACTTGGGAGTACGTGTATCGAACCAAGGGAACTAGGAACTGAGTATCACAATGACTATAATCACTATTAACTGGACGATCCGATTGGAAGAGTTGTTGATAATATAATCAATTAATAACTAAATTAAATGAATAAACTTTAGAGTAAAGGCAAAGAACAAATTTGGATTTTCGGGAGAAATGTAGTTGAGGGTTGGAATCCCAATGGTTTCACAAAGAACACTCCACTTATGATAATTATCATCCTAATCCAATCAAGTGAATACACAATCACGTAAATAATTGTTATTCTCTCTCGAGCAACAACAAAGTTATTTCTAGAAAGCACATGTTTTATCAATCGATCTCAACCTAGGAATTCATAAATTCATTAAGAACAAGATTGTAAAACAAGTACTAAGGTTTACTTGGTATATCTCTATCCAATTTCTCACCCTAGGCATACAAATTCAAGCCAGGTTATGGAATCGTTCTCTCGAATCGGATTCCTAACAATTAAATCAATTTGCAATGTAATCAAACTCACAAAAGCATTAAAACCAAATTCATATGCTTCATTGATTAGAAAAACTGATAAGAATCACAAGGTTTCGTGTTCATATGCTTACAAACCAAAGTTCATCCAACCCCCAACAATCTAAGATTAGTTCATGTTGGGGGTGTTAAAACACAAAGCAAAACGGGAAGAAAGTAGAGTAGACATGGTTCTTGAACAAGAAATCAATGTATGAACAAACTCCCTTTTGTTGAATCGCAATACCCACGAACAAGGTATTGATCTTCGCTAATCTGGCGTTCCCCGATGATTTCGTAGCGTAGCGTTAATCGGCGTTAAAATCTATGGAAAATTGTCCCAAGTTGCCCCAAAATCGTCCCTTGCCTCTCTCTCGTCGATATGGTGAAGAATCTCCCAAACCCTAGGTGAAAACGGTTAAAAACGTATCAGCCCGTCATCGATACTTACACCGGGAGTTAAAGTACCGACAGGAGTACCGATGGCCACTATTTTCCAGAATTTTGGACTTTCGGGAGTTACATCGAGACTTAAGTGCCGGTACAAGTACCGGTAGGCACTGTTTTGCAAAAAATGAGATTTTTCATTTGCTTGATGACCCAACTTGACAAGTCTTGGTGGCACCTTTTTGAGTTTCTTTAACGCATTTCTCCGAACTTTGACCCACGAATTGACTCGTACATACTCAATTTTCTATCAACTTGTCGAATACTTTATTCTCGTCTATAATTAGCTTCTTTCGAACCAAATTCTTCGTTTATTCTCGAACCATGGATTCCTGAAAAACTCATGAATAAATCGTGAAATACGTTTCGTTTTTTTGGAATTCAAGCAATTTAATCACGGAAAGTGGTGCTAAAATAACGCCAAAAATGACGTTATCAGCCTGCTATAAATATAGCTACACCTCAAGTTCAACACCCAGCAACGGGTGGCACCACCATATCCTCCATTGCCTGTTGTGCCCAGCTATACCTCAATGATACATGATCTCATTGTCTGTTCATTCTCTAGTAAGTTACACCTCAAGGTTTTCATTGAACCTTCATTGCCTACTTGATAACTCAAGATGTTCAACCCTCGTGCACAAGTGTTAGAACATCAACTATAAACCCAAACTTCGGAGTACAACCCAATACGGTTTCTCTCCACAACGTCGGGACATAAAATGTCAAACGACATATTTCACAAAGTGAAAAATACCAAGACTCTTCACTATATAAATATGACCGACTCATATGCCTATGGATCCAATGCATTACGGTCTAAAAGTACATGATTCCACTTGAACGACACACACACTCAAAACATATATTCTTCAAATAAAATGCAATAAATGCAAGTGACGACCAAAGCTCCACATTCTATTATTAAAATGTGGACAAATGTTCTCAAGACTCAATAAAGTCATAAACTGAGCCATAAGCTCAACCAAAACCAATTAACCACTCATAAAAACCAAATAATGCATTAAAGCGTATATAACCTACATTTATGCGAAATATGCTCCATAGACACGAATTACTCAACACACTCTTAAATTTAGACACATTATTTCCAAAGTACGCCTCAAAGTGCATTTATACCAAAAGATTTAGAATCGTAAGATAAATCATTTAAAATATCAATACT
The DNA here is from genome assembly GCA_033807775.1 of Saussurea involucrata. Lineage (NCBI taxonomy): Eukaryota > Viridiplantae > Streptophyta > Magnoliopsida > Asterales > Asteraceae > Saussurea > Saussurea involucrata. Next base: position 55,690,361 of record CM066316.1, read on the forward strand.
TAAGATTCACCCATCAAAATACCTAAATTACATCTTTTCTCAAAACGAAGGGTTTACAACTTCTAAAATTTTCACAAGGTCGGAAAGACCCAAAACCCAATGACTCACATGTTCGTGTTTTAAAAACGTACCACCACATAAAATTATGCATTTTCCAACAAAACGCTAAAATGTATTTTTACTAAATAACCTTCAATTATGCAGTAATTATCAAAACACTTCCATTAATACTCATTTTGTTAAGTTACCTAAAATCCCAAAAGTAGGTGTTTTGTGAGATTTATAAAGTCAAATACCCCAAGTAATCAAAACCATCCAAATAATTCAACAATGAATATTTTCATGTAAAACACTTAAAACACTTTAAAATGAACATTTTGGCATGTACAATGTTTTCACAAATCAACTTGAACTCACCTTAATAGATTTAGGCTAAATCTAGATTTTTCCTCAATTTGAGCTCCTTTGAATAAACTTGAATCTTCAAGCCAAATCTTCCAAAACCTAAATCCACAAGTTTCCAACCATAAATATTCATCTCCAAACACTTAGAATCGTTTCCCCCAACATAAAACATCAAAATCACCAATAATACCAAAACCCTAATTTCTTAGATGAAGGAAATAGGAGTTTACCTCCACAACCACTTGAATCCACCAACAAAACACCTCTAGGGTTACCAAAATACACTTCAATCTTCATTTCTTCAAAAGGAAGGAAAGATTTTAAGAGAGGGTTTGGTTAACTCTAAAGCTTAGAACCAACAAAAGAGATGAGGAAGAAGAACCCATACCTTAGCTTCCAAATCCTCTTCAAGATATGAGGAATCACTTAGAAACTCCAAAATCAGAGCCTTGAAGGCTCCAAAAACCGAAATGGGGGAAAGGGGTTCGTCTTGGGAGAGTTTAGGGAGGGAGAGATGAGATAAAATGAGAAAAGGGGTGAAAAATTGGGGTTTTAAGCTGATAGGGCTGACTGCGACTATGCCCGGCGAGAGTGACACCCTGTCACCATCGCGGGCATAGTCGCCCGCTTCTCCCTGCTCTCGGTACATGTCCCGCGAGATTTCCCGACGAAAGTGACACCCTGTCACAATCGCGAGCATACTCGCACAGAGTGTACCGAACCCAATTTCTGGTTTTCTTTTTCGAGTTGAGACACATGCGATGCAAAAACCCTGATTCCAATCGAAAGGTCTCCAAGTAAGGGTTACCAAAAATACGGGTGTTACAACCATCGATCTGAACCACTATCGACCACCACTGATCCATCGGCGACCACCACCGACCTGAACCACCATCGACCACTGTTTTGAACCACCGTCGACCACCACCGATCTGAACCACTTTTTACCACCACTTTCTGAATCACCGTCGACCACCACCGTTCTGAACCACCACCAGCCACCACCGATCTGAACCACAATAGTTGGATTTTGTATTCAAATTTTTTAAAAAGGGTATTTTGGTCATTTTCTAATATTTCATTCTAATTCCAAAGCTACATTAAGTGAACCAAACTGATAGAGATTCCAACTTCTTTAACCAATTCCATTACAATATCTGTCAACCAAACAAGTGGTCAAATCTGATAACATTTCATTTTAATTTTTTCAAAGTCAAATTAATTTGACAGATTTCATCCCATCCAAAATGATCCTGAAAACCAAACTCCCCCTAAGGATGATTAACTAGCGAAGAGAGAGTTAGCCTTGGTTTTGCAATTTCCTCCCTCAATCTCATATCAATGAGTCATCTTACTATTGTTTCTAGGGACATTTTTCGATTTTTTTGATTAATACTTCTTACATTTTTTTAATATCCTTAAAACACTCTTCAAAATTTATCCGATGCACCTTTCATACTTAAAAAAAATTCTTACTAAAAAATCAAAGACCCACTCTGGGCTTCACATATCCACCCATCCCTACTTAACATAATTTTTGGAACGTTTATTTTAAAAAAACAAATAATCATTAAAAATTAAATTACAAATAAATTAAAGGATTATTAACGAAAATCGGCGAATCGACATGTCGTCATTTTCCCATTCTCCCGCAAAAAGTTGGAAAAAAAAACAACTGCTTTCGTGTTCATATTCATGACAGAGACTGCAGAAAAGATATACATACCACCTTTTTTCTCCCTTTACCTTATACTTTTAGCAACTGAATCTTCTCTCTCTTCTCTCTACATATAATATATACATACATAATACACAACAATATAGATCTATTCTTTTCCAGTGTTTCTTACTTCAAATATAAACAGAATTATTTCCATTTGGGTGTTCTTTTTTTTTTTTTGTAATTCTTGATTATTGATTGATATGGGTTTTGGGTGTAATTTGATTTTGGTATTGATTTTTGTGGGTTCAAGATTGATTGATGGTTTTGGGACTTTTGGATTCGATATACATCATAGATACTCTGATCCAGTGAAGGGGATTTTGGATATTGATGATCATCAATTGCCGCTGATGGGTTCAGTTGATTATTACTCTGCTATGGCTCATCGTGACCGTATCTTTCATGGCCGCCGTCTCGCCGGCGCCGGAGAATCATCTTTAGCGTTTATTGATGGCAATGATACTCACCAACTTCCTTCTCTCGGATTGTAAGGATTTAATTTAATCGTTTCTTATTGAATTTGTGTTTACACCATAAATTGGAATTGGGGATTTTGTTTAATTTGTTAAATCAAATTGAATCAAAGAATCTAATTTATTATTTATTTAGTTAAATATTTGAGTATGAATTGGGAATTTCTGGTCATGTGTGATGTGATTCAAATTGGGTATTTATTAAATTAAAGAAAAAAACAGAAGAAGCAAATTCCTTATTGTTCATATGAAATTTTGATGTTTTCTTTAATTTTGTATGCATAATTCTTGAAGTTTTTGTGGGAAATCTGCAGCTTGCATTATGCAAATGTCTCAGTTGGTAACCCGAGTTTATGGTTTCTGGTGGCACTTGACACCGGGAGCGACTTGTTTTGGATACCCTGCGATTGTCGCAGCTGCGTAAAGGGCTTGGTTACAAGAACCGGAAGAGTATGTGTTTCATTGCCAAATCTTTCACTTCAAGAAAGTTTACTTACTTATGAATCGATCCTTGAATGTTTAAATTCTTGTAAAGAAAGTAAGGGGTTGTTCGGCAGAGTGGTTTGGTGCTGAATGATTAAGTGGTCAGAATTGTTAAGGGGCTCTTATGATATAGTGCAAAATTAAAAATGGTTGTTTGGTAATTTTTCATAATGAAATTAGGGCGCTGAATGGTTAAGGGAGGCCCAAGATACAAAATCATTCAGAGGGTTTTAGAACCATTAAGAGGCAGAGTTTTTTTTTGCCAAACTAAGATTTCACCTCTTAGCGATCCAGAGGTTGCCTCTTAATGGAACTATGAAGAGGTAAACAAACAGCCCCTAAGATTATGTTTGGCAGATGCTGAATGGTTTGGTGTAGGATGAATAAGTGGTCTGAATGATTAAGAGCTCGTATATTATGATATAGTACAAAATGAAATATGGTTGTTTGGTAATTATTCAGAGTGAAATTAGGGCGCTGAATGGTTAAGGTATGTCCAAAATACAAAATCATTCGGAGGGTTTTAGAACCATTAAGAGGCAGACTTTTTTTTGCCAAACAAGATTCGCCTCTTATCGATTCAGAGGTTGCCTCTTAATTGTAAACAAACAGAATCTTTATAGTTTTTCCAGTGGGTATCATTTAATCTTTTGGATTATTTCTGGGTATTTCTGGTATTAATTTGTTTGGGGTGGCTTAATGTGTACAAGTAGAGATGGTTGGATTATTTCTGGATATTTTCTGGTATTAATTTTTTTGGGTTGGCTTAGACAAGTGAGGGGTCCTGGCCATGTTAGCTTAATGGCTTAACGATTAAGTCGTAAAGAAATACTCATGTAGATTCAAACTGATGATCGTTTTTCTATCTGCAGCAACTTGATTTCAATATATACAGCCCAAACACGTCCTCCACGAGCCAGAGAGTTCCATGCGATAGTAGCTCGTGTAGAATACGGAGACAATGCTCTGCTAGACCCGATATTTGTCCGTATCAAGTCAATTATCTTTCGAGCAATACGTCATCCACCGGAATCTTGGTAGAAGATACTTTACATTTGACAACCGAAGATCGTTCAATGAAAGCCGTAGATGCAAAGATCAAGTTCGGGTATGTTTCTATGCCTTATAGGATCGTTGACTTTTGATGTCAAATTTACCGTATCTAATATTCGAATCTTTTACTATTTTCTACGAATTTGATACCACGGGTTCTTCATTTGTCGTGCTTCGTTATCGATTCATCATAGTTACAATAGTCATTAAAAAGTTTGAAGTGTTCGTATAGCGAATGAAGTTCAAAGTGTACCGTTTCAGCAGATTTTTGGGTAGTTTTTTCAATATATTCAACGATCCAAACTGGGTTATTTGGATCATTCAAGAAAGAGATATGGACATTGGCTTTTTGGGTCAAATTCGATACCGTAACCTTTAAAATGTGTCGCCTTTGACCTCGAAAGTCAAACACTCAAACTGTATTAATATTATATGCTCATCGTAATTCATTGCAGCTGTGGAATGATCCAAACTGGCTCGTTTTTAGATGGTGCAGCCCCTAATGGTCTGTTTGGGCTCGGGATGGAGAACTTATCGGTTCCTAGCATTCTAGCCAGCAGCGGGCTTACGGCTAACTCGTTCTCCATGTGCTTCAGCTCCGATGGTGCAGGAAGAATCAATTTCGGAGATAAAGGCACCCCTGATCAAGGAGAAACGCCGTTGAATCTTGATACACCTCAGTAAGTTGATTTAAATCGATTTTGAAGTTGGGAAAAATTCGTACGATTACTAAAAGTATTCTATTTTTTACGATTCTTGAAATTTTGTGGCAGTCGAACTTATAACATCAGCATGACACAAACGGTTGTGGGAGACAACGTTACTAATATTGATTTCAACGCTATTTTCGACACGGGTACCTCGTTCACGTATTTGAACGATCCCGCGTACACGATTATTAGCGAAAGCGTAAGTAATTGCTCGTGTTGTGTAGCGTAATAATATTCTTCTCGTTTTTTGATTTTTCAGCATAGTAGAGTTTTGTGTGTTTGCAGTTTGCTTCGCAGACGGAAGAGACGCGGAGTCAGCCTAGTTCTAACCTCCCCTTTGAGTATTGCTATGATATCAGGTCAGTAATATAGCTTAATCCATACAGATGGCTTATTCCATACAGACAGCTTCATGCATACAGACAGCTTGATCCATACAGACAGCTTAATCCATACGGACAGCTTAATGCATACAGACAGCTTAATGAAGAAAAAAACCATGTGTGGTGTGGTTTTGGGGTTAGAAAGGAAAGTTTAATATGAGTTTTTTTGTGCAGCCCAAACCAGCAGATGATAGAAGCACCGTTGCTGAATTTGACGATGAAAGGAGGAGACCAGTTTTCCGTTACCAATCCGCTCGTTCTTGTTCCTCTTGAAGTAAGAAAGAACAAGATTTGTTGGTGTTTTCTTCACTGGTATCTAAGTTTAAGTCGTTTGAAATTCTAATTTCGTTACTGTCGTGGTTATGTAGGGCAGCGGAACGGTGTTCTGTTTAGGTATCGTCAAAAGTGAGGACGTAAATATCATCGGGCGTAAGTAACGATCGTTGATCACTCTTTCATGAACTTTTCCTTGCTACACACTTTAATTTACTCCCTCTGTACTAAAATAAGTTTCTAATTTCTATTTTAGTTTGTCTCAGATATAAGTGTCAACTTTCAAAAGCAAAAGCATAATTTCCATTCTACCCTTGATATTATTAAGGGTACAATCGTCATGTAGTTAATTAAAAGTGTAATTACACATTTCTGGAATGGTGTAACCGTGGACATTTATTTTGGGATAGAGGGAGTAACATTGTTCTGGGAGCATGCTATCATCTCGATAGTTTTTTGTATCTGAAAATCTAACAAATATTACGTTTTTTTTCCTTCAGAAAACTTTATGACGGGATATCGAGTAGTGTTTGATCGTGAAAAGAACATTTTGGGTTGGAAAGCTTCTAATTGTGAGTAAATCTCGACACTTTTCTTCATCTTCCATTGTGTTTTTTTAGATGACTAACGATGATTGTGAATCTATGTTCAGGTTACGATGCTATAGAATCGAACACGCTACCAATAAGCCCACGAGTGTCCCCTAGCGGTTCACCGGCTATGTCTGTGGGACCTGAAGCGACATCGAGGAATGGATCGCCAAACTCGAGTCAGGCTCAGCCAAGAAGCATAGCATCGGGGCTGAAGACGTTATCATACACGCATTTCATAGTCGTGGCCTCTATTCTAACGAATTTTTTCATGTGATTTTTGGAGTTACGTTCATATTGCGATGATACAGGGTGTAGTATATAGTGTAGAGTATAGAATCATGATACATAGAGAGCTACTTTACGATTCTTATTTAGTTTTGATGTAAATATGATAGTTTTGTTTGTCGAGACGAGTTACGGTTTACGTTTAATAAAACATCATCGGTTTACGTTTACGTTTAATAAAACTTTGTTTTTCTAGTTCAATTTGTTTTTGTAAGCATGAACCCTTCATAGGATTGGGCCGGTTCGGTGCCTAGGAAAGGACCTAAACTTAGAAATTAGAATCCAAGGGTCGTTTACTCAAACTACGTTGTTTATCTGTTGACATCCAATAGATATGAGGGGAACCAAACCGATCCAGTATGTTGGATTTTTCCAATCCAATGGATGGTTGTATCGGTTTGGTTCCATCCATTGGATTGCATTGAATCCAACTAATATTAATCGGATTGGATTCATCCGACATCCAATGAAAGATTAATTGTTTTATTATATATTATATATAAATAATATTAAATTAATTATTAATTGTCCTTTAAAAAACTATTAATCGAATGGGTAGTTGGATGATGACTGAATGGTAATTGGATGTGTAGTTGGATGGATAATTGGATCGGTTCGGTCGGTTTTGGTCGGTTCTTGACTGTCATCCAAGAACCGAGATCCAAATTGGATGTTGAAATTTTCAATTCGGTCCGATCCAATTACAATTGAATTCCAATCATCATCCGTTGGTTTTAATTTGATAGGTTAAATTTTCGCACACGCCTAACTCAAACACTTACTCGATAAGCGTTTACCCGTAAAATTCAACATTATCACTTATCTTGCTGGATAAAACTTTTACTCCATCAAAACGGCATCGAATGCAACAACGTACCCGGTCGACACTATTAGGTAAGACTTTTGGTCCTTGCCATCGCTCTTACCGGATAAGAATGAATGAGTGCTTCAGTGAATTTATGGTACTAGTTGCAAGAAGCTTGTCGTAGGCCATACCGAAAAACATCATTATCCCTATGCTTATGTTATACCTCTTCCTTCAAGTCTCCTGAAGCAAAGCATTGTTGACGTCTAATTGATGCACAATCAAATTACATTTTGCATCAACAACTAACTCCTAACTAAGCTCTTCAATTGCCATTGTCGTACGTCGGGTTGAGGTTTTAGGAGTTGAAATTCTAGGTTGAGTTCTCTTTGCTCTTCTGACGCTCACCCTTCCGGTCCATCGATTGTTAGTTCACTTGACATGTCAGTTTGAGGGGTGTGGATAGTGGACACACCTACGCGACAACAGGTTGGTAACACCCGAGTGGTTTTATTCTATTATTGTAACAAAAAATTTAGAAAGAGCCAAAAGGATTTGACTTGTAACCTATACATGAAATGAAACAACCAATAGACTAAATGAAGGTTCCGATGAGAAGTGTCAAATTTGGTGAGAAGCATGAGAAGTGGTTATCACCCATTCAATGAGAAATGGATGAACATTAGGATGATGCAGCTTTTAAGCCGCAATTCATGGGAGGGTATTTGATTAAAAGTGATCCAACGGTTTAAAAATACTTCTCACAGACCTAGATTCAGCAAAGCCTGATCAGACAAACTTTTTTTAAGACCCGGTTAAACCAGATTCAAAAAGGTATGGCCATAAAAAGCCCAACCTAATCAAACCATCTTTCAACCATAGCACGATAAAAGCGCTACTATTTTTTGTTTACCAGACTTAAAAGGGCCGGCCTTGTGCATATCTACTCGTTAAACCACACTTCATATGGGATTCACTAGGTTCATTTGATTTGATTACATGACGATTATTTTCTTCAAGTATATATACCTTAAATACTCACATACACTCCTTGTATTCGATGAAACCTCCAAAAAAGTTGGAACAGCCAAATACCCTTTTTGCTGTATATGATAGTTTTTGTAAACTTGGGTTTCAGAAACACTATGGGCCAGTTTACCTAATCACTTACCCGGGTAGGTGCTTACCGGTAAAATTCAACACTATTACCTACTTCCCGGGTAAGATTTTAGTCACCAAAATGGCATTGTATGCTACAATTTAACCGGTAAGCGCTAACCGTGGTAAGAGTCGTCGCATTCACCTACCGGTAAGACTCTCGGTCCTTGCTTCCGCTCTTACCGGGTAAGATTTTTGGTCTTTGCCATATTCATCCGGTAAGCTAATATGACTTGGCAAGCACTTACCCGGGTAAGTGTTTTGTAAACGGCCCCTAACAAATGAAAACTTCAATTCCCATATACCAAATGTTGTGCCTCGAGAACACATGAATACGAAACATATTTGACGAATACAAAACTTTAAAACCGTAAAACAAATGAAAATTAAACAAAACTGACGTTACAAAAACAACATTTCTCTCTAGAATATTTTGTGCAATTATTTCCCTTTCTTCCTAGATTTCTTACCATCGGAAGGCAACGACACTTGTTTCGATTTCATTTTAATCGACTTCAGTAACATCGACATCTCATGCTTATCTTTCTTTGAATCCGTTTTATCTGCCTCAACTCCAATGTCACCTTCTCTTCCCTTCTCGTCAAGTTCACCCTTATGCTGCTTATGAACAACCTGGCGTGCATATGCCGCACTCCTGTACCACCGCACAAAATATTTATATCAAATGACGTATTCACAAAAAAGAAAGATTTTCTTTAAAATGTCATGGGTCATTTCTACGACATGCAAAAACAATTATCTAACAAAAAGAGCCTTAATCAGCTATAAACTACATAAAAAACGCAAGAAAAAAGAACGTACCTTTTGAATTGAGGGTCGGTTGGGTCCAAAGCAAAGTCTGGTCTGGTAAAGAGAGACGAAAACCGAGGATCGTCATAATCAACGGTTGGGATCTTCTCTTCATCTATGGCTTCATGTTTTCCCTTCTTCCCTTTAGACTTTTTACGTTTCATATTGTATCCTTTCACGTTAGCATCTCCGCCATCATCATCAGCGAGTAATAATTCAAGTTCCGCTCTACTTGCTGCACCTTCTTCGCCTGCGGACCCCGTTTTGGTATCTTGACCTTTTTGACCTTTTTTATCACCCGACGCCTTTTTCTTTGTAACGGAATCTTCCGTAAAGAAGTCACCAGCTTCTTCAATCGGTTCACCATCAGAACCACCACTTTCATCGTCTGAAGAATTCTTGGATCTATTCTTTCTAGCTTTCTTTTTCTCTTTCTTCTTGCGGAGATATGCGTCCCAAACTGTTTCTGATTTTGTATCTTTCTTTTCTAATATTTTTTTGCTTAAATCCTCTAAACCCGTGTTAAAAGTCACCTCCATATCCATCCCATCGTCATCTTCGTCTTCGTCTGAACCATCCCCTGACTGAAGAAGAGCACGGTATGCATCGGTTTTTTGTCTTTTCCCAGGCTTATTGACACCGTCAATGTCATTCTCATCTTCATCGGTCTCACTCTCGCTTGAAGCAATGAATTCCTTTAATTCTAGTTCATCCTTAACATACTCGGATTCCTTCATAAAAAATGAAATGGTATTTATTAAGGGTAAAATAGTTAATTAAAAAGTGTAATGATGATACATTTCTAAACCTACGTGCCTTTTTCATTGTAGACATTTGTTTTGGGAGAGAAGTACATTTTGCCACAAAAAAAGAAAAGAAGATAATATTAAACACCTTTCACGTACCTGGTCGACATTAATTTTCCTTTTAAGTTTCTTGGAACGCTGAGGTTCATTCTCATCCCAAGTAAGATCAATTTTGCTGAGTTGCAATGCTCTAGTCTGAAAATCTATACCTTCATAATTCGCTGGAGCCTGAGACAAAAATATTATATACTTCAAAAAAGGAATTATGAGTATTTATATGAAAAAAAGCAAAATACATTAAATAACATTACCTCAGTAGCAACATCACGTGCAGGATGTGTAAACTCCATGGAATCTGGGATAAACCTCAAATCGAGCCTATTTGACGACCTTTCGAACTCAATGCCATCACAGCTTTTGTAAAGGTAATCAGCGGTAGCAATTGAATCACATACCACCACTGCAAAATAGTACCTGGTACAAGAGAACATCAAGATTCATAGAATAAATCAAACTACTAATATCAGATGAAAACAAAACATTAAAAAAACAGTAAGCATGTCATAAACCTTTTTCTAATCAAGATTCAATTACCTTAATCTGCTTAGCTCATAAGCCCGCAACTTCTCAGTGTCTATCTCACTGTCATCATCACTGCTCTCGTTTTCATCATTTTTCTTATCCTCATCATCAAATAGACCAACTGGACCACGCACTGCCTCCTCTTCCATTCGCTTGAGTCCAAACTCAGATGGATATACAGACACAGACAAAATCTGCCCTGATTTTGGCAGAAACGAGCTTAACACCACGAACAAGTCAACTGCCTACAGATGAAACACAAGTACCATATTTAGGGGTAATATACACTATACTAGACCAACTATGTTGCAAGGACAAGGATGCACAAATATGTCATACATGTACACAAGAATTCGGTGATTCGAAAAGACATAGGATAAAGGGTTCCTTTGATAAAGAACTTTATATATATATATATATATATATATATAATATTTTATAAGTCCAAAACCAAACAAGATAAAAGAGAAACTATCTTCATACATTATAGATTTGAAAATCATAATGAAACCTAAATCTTGGATGAAGGTAGTATATAACATGAAAACAAAAGATAGTGAGCATCAATAAGCTGACTGGAGTAACATTTACTATATACAAAACTGTACACATAGAGCATACCACATACAGAATAAGAGCATGTAAGCCTTATCATGCTTTAAATTTAGTTTCATACACCCATAATTGTCTAAACTATCAAGAACAATAATTAATTTTATCTTCTTGCCTCCCTTCTTCCTTGCAGACACAAGACTTGCATTCTACTTAAAAGAATATTAACCCTGATTTCTAAATTATAATCTCTGACTTGTCATCAATACATCTTTTCTAGAAAGACCAAACTGCCTCTCTGTAATAACCCAAAATCTATAACATTCTAATAACATAAAATCCATCCAAGATCGTCTAAAAACTCGCAGCGGAAAGCAAAGTTTAACAAATGCTGAGATTATTACAGAGGTATTGTATCTTTGTAACACCCTAGTGGCTCTGCATAACAATTCAACAGCTCTTGATTCTGCTTAAAGTGAGAATGTAAGTAGACAAATAATCCTACTCACCTGAACTTGATTCCAATCCAAATTAACAACAGCAAGCCTGTGAGTTTCTTTGTCAATTTCAGGTACATTCTCCTCCACCTATCTCCATTGAAATTCCAAATATTTCATATCAAACCACAACAGTAAATCAGTATAATTATTTGTCTGAACCAATAATATCACGAAGATTGTAATTAGAATTTACCTGCAAAACATCATTTTCCTCCTCTAGATAAGCTTCATCATCTTCATCCGTATCTGTTGAAGTCCAATCATCCTTCAAATCTTCTTCAAATTCATCTTCTTCTCCCAACGATTCCGAATCTGATTCCGTTTCCGTCTCCGATTCAGATTTGGATTTGGATTTGGACAACTTCTCCCTAACTTTCTTCAACTTTTCATCTTCCTGATTCTTGTTCTCTTCGTCGTTTTCCACGTCGTCGTCATCATCCGACTCCTCAGGCTGTTGTTTCTGTTTCTTCTCTTCATCGTCGATTCGGTAGTAGTGTTTAAGAGCATTTTGAGATGAATCTTCATCTTGTTTAGCTCTACCTCGTTTATCTACACGAGCCGATGAAGTAGAGAAGTTTTTATCAGTGAACATACGACTAAAACGCGAATCAATCGCTACCTTATTTTTATGCTTCGGAACATCCTGAAACCTAGGGTCTTTTTGCGATGCTGCAAATCTCTCGTCCGTAATCACTTTGTTACCGCTGCCAAACACGCGGTTGCCGGAAACCTCCGCCGCAGTGTTCGCATTAGGAGTTTCCTTTTTATTCTTCTTGTTTTTGGAACCCATTGGGATCCTTCACGCCGGCGGAAATCTAAGTCTCCGATTAGTAGAAAATGAAAGAAGAATGGGAGAAGGGTTTAGGATCAGGAACATAAACATAAACCCTAGATGTTAACAATTCGGGTTCGGGTTACAAGTCGGTTGTTTTTTGCTCCGAAAATAAAACCTCGATGCCATTTTCAATAATTTTTTACTAAACTACATTTTTTGTCCTTATGGTTTGGTGTTTTTACATATTGCGTCTCTATTAGAAAATTTAACAAATTGTGTTTTTGCTGGTTTATTTTTCTAACAACGTAGGTCTCAAATGCAACCACACGAACTCAGCTCATAAAAAATGCAACTACAAGAACATAATTTGTCAAAAAGTACAACCAGAAAGGCACATTCTATTAATTTTTCAGCATAGAAATGGGATCCGTTAAAAACATCAAACCATATTGTTAAAGCAGCCAGTTACCGTATATCTCAAAGATGTCGTATTTCTTTGGGTTAGTAGTGATGGAATGTTTTTGTTATCTAAAATGAAGAGCATTTCCCACCTAAAGATTAGTCCAATAATACCATTCACTAGTAGGAAGCGGGGTGAACAACTTCAGTTGGTGTTTTTTTATACCAATAGGTAACTTATTTACCATTTAAATAGAGCATCACAATATTATTTCGCTTAGGTGATAAATTTAGTTCACGTGGTTACCCATGTGTAATAACTTTTATGTTTAATTATATAATAATAATAATAATAATAATAATAGTTACAAAAACTAAGACGAGAAAGGAGAAATTGTGAGAATGTTTGATGTGTGCACTCAAAATAGAAACCCCTATTTATAGTACAATACAAATAAACAAACTAAGAAAGTGAAAAATACAAAATAAAATACATAAAAGTCTATATTGCCCTTTATCAGTAATACTCCCCCTCAAGATGGACTTGGTGACACTACTACAAATATGACTTTTATAAACGGTTGTTTTTGGCTTTATACGCGGTTTTAGAACCGCGTATATGGCCAGTGTTTGTAAAAGTATCGCCATTTATACGCGGTTCCAAAACCGCGTATAAAACTCAACTTTTATACACGGTTTCAAAACCGTTTAGAAAAGTAATATTAACCGTGTATAAAATTACAATCTTACACGGTTTTTTTATATCAAACCGTTTAAAAAAGTTCTGCTAACCGTTTATAAAAGTGTCTATCTTATATGGTTTTTAGATGAAACCGTTTAAAAAAATTCTACTAACCGTTTATAAAAGTATCTATCTTACACGTTTTTTTGCTAAAACCGTTTACAATTGTATAAATTTTTCACGGTTTTTATAACAAAATCATGTATAAATGTAACCATTAACCATTACACTTTAAATACAAAAATCGTGTATAATGAAACATTTCAAACACAATTCCAAATACAAAAATCAACTAGACACGTAAGTGTAGCATCTCAAAATAACCATTAACCATTAAACTTTAAAGATCGTCAACTCAAATGTAACATCTCAAAATAACCAAATATTCTAATACATTTTATCATATAATCAACTCTAATAATTCTTAAAACAATCCCCCCATTCATTACTACATTTTACCATCTTTCATGCGCTTCAAACTAAACGATCTCGCGATATTGCAAGCCATCTCCTCTACTTCTGTATTACAAAGGGAGTCGTGGTCGACCATATGTCTTATATATAAATTTGAAAGTAGGTGTTATTATAAATAAAATGAAGTGTTTTGTACAATATATAAATAAAATGAACGAAATATAAGCACATACCTTGAGGAGGAAGCATATTGTTCATGCATCACAAATTGAAATATTTCATCACAAATTGATTAAACTAAAGTGTAAAAAAAGTAGTGATTAAACATATTAATGTACGAAATAAATTGTTGGGATATATAAATTATACCTTGTTTAATCTCCATGTATCAGGAGTGTTGACTTGAGAAGCCCCTATGGCATGATTGTATTTTGTAATGGCCCTAAGTAAAAAATAACAAAACATTAGAATGCAACGGTTTGACCGACCATAGGGATGGTCCTGAACCGGCTAGTGCCCATTTGTTGCTCAACACACACGATACCAACACTTCAACACAAAAAGGTGCATAAAGAAGGCCTGGATCAAGAGTAAACCAAACCAAACTAAACAACCCAATATACCCTGTATGGAATGTCAATACATCATTTCCCTATTTGGTACATTTTCTATTCAAAACAACCTCTTTGCCCAATGTGAAGTGGCAAGCAAAGTAGAACTTAATAGTCAAACTATAAATTGAGATGATACCTTATCAACATAAAGGTGATTAGATAACAGCAGTTCCTCGATCATGTGAGAGTCCTATTGACTTTTATTAATCACTGCAAATGACAACATGAATGGGAGGTGAACAAAGAGAAAAGTGTATAATGTTTGCTAGTAAGAAAAACACGACATGAACCCAAAATTATAGTTGATCACTAAATTATAAATCAACAAATAACTGAGCACTAATGAGACATTCCGATTTCACTCAAATTCACCCAAATCATATGTTAAAACTAATCACATTCATACACTTAGACAAGAAGAAAAAATACAACAAAACTAGTGAAATCGACCCTCTTCACCACCGTTTTTGATCGAAATACAACAAAAACCACAAGGGTGAAGCAGGTTTCGAGAATCAAGTTACCATTTTACGGTTGTGTTTGATTGAACGAAATCGAATAAAAAACCAAATCGAACATAAAATAGATGGAGAGAAAACAAACCTTGAAGAGAGGAGGGACGAACGATGGTGAACAGGTTTCAAAAGACGAGCGATGGTGATGACGATGAATGGATGTTCGTTTGGAGAAGAGGAGAGGTACAGAATCGAGGAGAGTCGATTAGATAGGTTTAGGGTTAAAAATAAGAAAAACTAAATCAAGATAGGAGATGGAGAAACCTACTAATAGAGTAATTCAAGAGAAATCCTTAATATTTTTTTAAGAAATCATTTAATATTAAATGGGGGGGGGGAATGGGGGCGAGAAGGGCGGGAGGGGAAAAAAGGGGGAATTATATTTATTTAAAAAAACTGATTTTGTAATAATATATTTTTAAATAGTAAATGTTGTATTTAAAATAACAAGTTTTATTATTAAATCTTATTAAAATTTAAACTTAATATATAATTAGTTAATTACTATTAAAATTAAAATTAATTTAAACTTATATATTATATGTATATACATATATAGGGTTGGGTTTTGGTGAGAAATAGAGTTATTGTGAGAAAAGGTAAGAAAAAATCTCTACTTTTTGATGCACATTAAGATGAGATGTACTAAGATAAGATGTAACGAGATGAACCGGATCAATTTCCTATCAAACACAATTTGTGGGATGCGTTTGAGATGAAAATTGACCATACTTTACTCTTGTTGAAGAATAATACAAAAAAGGCCAAAAATCGTCAAAAAATGTGTTTTTTTTAGAATGAACCGCATTTGGTAAAAAACGACACTTTCCTTCTATTTATAGTGAAACCCTAGGTAAGACCTTTTATACGTGGTTGTGTGTAAAAAACTGTGTACAAAGGTTATCTTTTATATGCGGTTGAGTGTAAAAAACCACGTACAAATGTTACCTTTTATACGTGGTTTTTTACACACAACCGCGTACAAAGGAGTTACTTTTATACGCGGTTTCTTGCTAAAAACCGTATGTAAATGTGTGTTTTACACACGGTTTTTTACATACAACCGCATATAAAAGTAACCATTTTGTACGCGGTTTTTAAAACATGAGTATAGACTAAGAATGTGGCACGTGAAGTTCTTTAGCAAGTGTTTGATCCAAACTAATTCATATGTTTTCCCATCCATGAAACATGCTTGTAATTTATAATTGTGGTTTAACTTGTGTATTCGCCACATTCAATGAAATCGGGTCTCCTCCGTCACCGAAGGATGTTGTTTTGGGTATTTCGTTTATCCATGTTGTTGGCGACGTATTATATTTATATGGATTGTTTTCCATGATTTATGGGCAGTATATTATGCTTCATCCTTGTTTGGATGTTTCGATTATTGGAGCTTTATTCGCGTTGATTTTATTTGGAAATTTAATATTTATCTACATCTTGAGTGAGTTTTGGAATTGAGTCCATTGTTGAGAAATGAATTTCATTGAAGCTTTCGTCACGGAATTTGTGTGCGTTTGGAAAATGGGTTGTTGGTATATTTAATACAAATATCTTTTTGGAAATCATGATTTAAGTCGCATCCTTTTTATCTAACGTATTTAATCATGATGTAAACTATTGAACTCACTAGGCGTTAGCCTAACCTATTTATTTGTCGGGATATGCACATGTTCAGGTTGGGAATAGTTCTAGTGACACTGTGAAGAGATGAGTGCTAGCAGTGTGCTCGAGAGGTGAATTGCTTAGTGAAGTCTTTTGCATTTATTTTGGGAATAGCAACTTGTATTTGGGTTAAGTAACACCCGACTTTATTTGATCATGTTGTATAACTTGAGTTATTAATTGTGGAAGTTGTTACATTTTAAATTTTGAGGTGTTTCCAAGGATGGTTTGTAGAAAAGAATTTGTATCCTCATTTGGTTATTTTATCGAAGTTTTAGTAGTTGCTCTTTCAAAATTTGAGGGTGTTTGTAAAAGAGAGAACTATAAAATTTCATTTCTTACATTTCAACAATTCTATTATAGCGGCAGACTTGCAACGAAAAAAAATCTAACAACTAGTTCATCCCATACCGAACAAGTTAATACAACATAAGATTTATAAAATGTTCTTCGATGATTTAATACAAGCCCTTGCACATTGAAATAAACAATTTAATAATATTGAATAAAACTAATAACTTGAACAATATACTGCAACTGCTTCAACATAAAACGGTGTTATGCGTTCTGAGCGGCTTAGTACATCTTGATGTACTACTCAACTGAAGACTCAGACTGAATCCCGTCTATTGGGAAATTAGTCTTGACAAGATACTGCTATCGTTGAACTTTCAATTCTTTAACAAGCACACCCTAATTTAACTAGCACTGAAACAAAAATGTACTAATTGTGGTCCTCTTACAGGAACGTTGTCCAACCATAATAAATGATAAGGCTAATCATCTAAGTGATAACTTGATTATCACCAACTAATAAGATACTATTAACCGCTTTGCAACTAATGCATAATGATGCACATGCTATACTGATAACAGATAACTAAATCCCGGTGAAGAGGGAATCTGACTTTGATAAGTAATAAATAAAATCGACATCTTGTGCATTTCCATGCACATATTATACTACACTTATGAACTCTATAGTTTTCTACATCATAACATGTGACTATATCTTATCTAAGATGTGTATTCAAACATACACATATCAACGGAAACTATTGACATAAAGTGGATAATATAACACAACTTATAATCCACAATGCAAGTTACTCAATTAAATAATCTAAAGCATGTAACGTAAAACACATAATGGAAATATAATATTATGTATAATCCACAATATATGCTATCCAAATAAATAATATAAAGCATGCCATGTAAACAAATAACAAAAACATGCATAATTGGAATCACGTAATATATTGTATAACTAAAACATGTATACACATATTCCATAACTGCAACATACTAGTCGTATATCCTCCCCTTGGGGAAACGGGTCATGAAAACTCACCTGGATTGCCGAAAGACTGAGCTAAGACCGGCAACTATGACCTTGATGTAAACCGAACACCTAAAAAAACACTACTAAACAAATGACCTAATCCGACGGACGTTTCCGACGGATTTCCGACGGATTTTCCGTCGGAACCAAGAAAAGTCAACAAAAATGTTAAGCAGTCGGAAATCCGTCACTCTTGTTTTAAAAAAAAGAAAATTATATATTCTCGAAAATGTTTGTGACGGATTTGTGACGGAATTCCAATCCGCCACAAATCCGTCACAAATCCGTCACAAATCCGTCACAAATATTTGTTAAATTACAATTAAGTTACTTAATTAACGTAATTAGCAATTAAATAATAAATTACAATTAAATAATTAAACTAAATAGCCATTAAAAAATAAAATCTTGTTGATTTCCGACTGAATTTTAAAAAAAATAATTTTTTATATTTCCGTCGGAAATCTATAAGATTTTATTTTTAAATTTTTTAAAAATCAACGTTTTTTAAAAAATCTTATTATTGTCCGACGGATTTCCGACGGAAATTTAAAAAAATAATATTTTTAAAATTCCGTCGGAAATTTCTTGAAATATATATTTTTTTAACTTTTTAAAAATTAATGTTTTTTAAAAATCTTATAAATTTCCGACAGAAAATTAAAAAATTTAATTTTTTAAAATTCCGTCGGAAATTTATAAGATTTTATTTTTTATATTTTTAAAAATCAATGTTTTTTAAAAATCGTATTATTTTCCGACGGAAATTTAAAAAAAATATTATTTTTAAAATTCCGTCGGAAATCCGTCGGAAAGTTCTTGAAATATATATTTTTTTAATTTTTTTTCATGAACTTTGTGACGGATTTGTGACGGATTTTTTTTAAAAATTACGTTTTGTGTTTTTTTTCCACAATTCATGTCCATATATACTTATTCATGTCAAATTGGTCTTTGTATGGTTTATCGTGGCTTAGTGGTTGGTATTAGACTATAGTGTGTCTTAATTGTCTTATCGAACCAACTACACTCCACATACCCCGATATGAACCACTAAACCACCATTATAGTCAGATATGACATTTTATGATTTATTAAAGCCTAATAACACAAGTAGTGACTTATTACGTGCTTGTGTACACTTTCGGGTTGCATAGATGCATGAGTTGTGTATTAGGGTCTATTAGACAACTAACCACCATTAGACCACTATATGAACCACTAGACCACCATTATATCCAATTATGACATTTTATGACTTATTAAGACACAATAACACAAGTGGTTACAATTGCATGCTTGTGTACACATATCGACTACATACATCATGCATGTGTTGTCTATTAGGGTAAACTAGACAACTAACCACCATTATACCCCCACATGAACCACTAAACCACTGTTATAGACCAATATAATATTTTACGACTCATTAAGGCCCAATATAATACCACATGTGATTTATTACGTGTATGTGTGTAAATATGTATTACAAATATGCATGTGGAGTGTAGTTGGTTCGATAAGACAATTAAGACATACTATAGTCTAATACCAACCACTAAGCCACAATAAACCCTACAAAGACCAATTTGACATGAATAAGTATTTATGGACATGAATTGTGGAAAAAAACACAAAAACGTAATTTTTTAAAAAAATCTGTCACAAATCCGTCACAAAGTTCATAAAAAATTAAAAAATATATATTTCAAGAAATTTCCGACGGAAATTTAAAAATATTTTTTTTTTAAATTCCGTCGGAAATCCGTCGGAAAATAATAAGATTTTAAAAAAAACATTGACTTTTAAAAAAAATTTTAAATATATATTTCAAGAGATTTCCGACGGAAATTTAAAAAAAAAATATATTTTTAAATTTCCGTCGGAAATCCGCCGGATTTTTTTTTTGAAATATATATTTTTTAATTTTTTATGAACTTTGTGACGAATTTGTGGCGAATTTGTGACGGATTTTTAAAAAAAAAATTACGTTTTTGTGTTTTTTTCCACAATTCATGTCCATAAATACTTATTCATGTCAAATTGGTCTTTGTAGGGTTTATTGTGGCTTAGTGGTTGGTATTAGACTATAGTATGTCTTAATTGTCTTATCGAACCAACTACACTCTACATGAATATTTGTAATACATAATTACACACATACACGTAATAAATCACATATGGTATTATATTGGGCCTTAATGAGTCGTAAAATATTATATTGGTCTATAACAGTGGTTTAGTGGTTCATGTGGGGGTATAATGGTGGTTAGTTGTCTAGTTTACCCTAATAGACAACACATGCATGATGTATGTAGTCGATATGTGTACACAAGCATGCAATTGTAACCACTTGTGTTATTGTGTCTTAATAAGTCATAAAATGTCATAATTGGATATAATGGTGGTCTAGTGGTTCATATAGTGGTCTAATGGTGGTTAGTTGTCTAATAGACCCTAATACACAACTCATGCATCTATGCAACCCGAAAGTGTACACAAGCACGTAATAAGTCACTACTTGTGTTATTAGGCTTTAATAAATCATAAAATGTCATATCTGACTATAATGGTGGTTTAGTGGTTCATATCTGTAACGTCCCAAAAATTACAAGCAAATTTAAATTTTTAAATAAACAATTCATTTATAACAACTCATTAAATGATCCCAACGTTTCGTTTGCAAACTCATAATTAATATCTTTATAATAAAAACCAGCGGAATAAACGTTTAATTAATAAAACCATAAAACAACCAGCTCTCCTCGCGCGCCCGTGTGTACTTGTCACGCCTTGGAGCCGTTCGGACCTGAAACCACAGTTTATTGGGAAAGGGTAAGTACGAAGCTTAGTGAATTCCAACACATGCGCAGATAGGAATTATATACACATCACCCCTATCCGCACATAAGCAACAACATCACAGTTACATAAAACGAGTAAACATCTACAAGTAATTATGTATCCAACACCTCAGTACCATCGAGGTCTCGGTCCCACCGAATTGTAACGTATCCAACACCTCAGTACCATCGAGGCCTCGGTCCCACCGAATTGTAATGTATCCAACACCTCAGTACCATCGAGGCCTCGGTCCCACCGAATTGTAATGTAACCAACACCTCAGTACCATCGAGGCCTCGGTCCCACCGAATTGTAATGTAACCAACACCTCAGTACCATCGAGGCCTCGGTCCCACCGAATTGTAATGTAACCAACACCTCAGTACCATCGAGGCCTCGGTCCCACCGAATTGTAATGTAACACATTTACACCAAGCATTCAAACCAATCAAATATTACACACCACAAACAACTAGTTCACACCACAAAGACAGTAGTACATACAAACTACTATGACATGCATACAACCCCTAACTACACAGTGAGAGAACTCACCTCGAATGCGCGCCCAGCTTAATAACACAATTCAAGCTTCACAATTACGGTCACTTCCCAGCACCTAAACGCATGTTAAAACGTGTCAATACGATACCCGGACCCTATGACACGACACACGCTTAAACCGTCACTAAAACTATTTTCCGTTCACCCAAAACAGGTCTGTTCGGGACCTGTTTCGACCCCTTTAAACCCAGAAAATTCCCAATATTATTTCATGACCAGAAAGTACTCTGAGTTAGGGTTCCAAGGACATATTATACGCCTCCTAACGATTTTTCTACAATTTACTACGGATTTTACAAAAACAGTTTCCGGAACAGCGAAATTCAGCACCTTTCAGTATAAAACGACAAATCGACCCATGTTACGTCCCGAACTGGGTTTTGCACAAAACACAGAAAAGTTTCTAGACTCAAAAAGGGAACTTTTGACACCGGTTTCACCCCAAACCGAGTTACGAGCAGAAAGTTATGATTTTCGCAAGATCAAGGCAGATTCCAGAAATTTTCACATGAAATGACGAAACACCGAACTTGCGACCACTTTTTCGTCCAGCTAGAGACTGAACCAGTTTTCCGCTAAGACACGGAAAACGTGCCCGACCCCGAACTTGAACCGTGGGCGCCAGTTTCGGCTCAAACGGAGTTACGACAGAAAAGTTATGACTACACGAAAACTAGGCAGCACACTAGAATTTTCATAAAAATCACGACTTATACAAACGGTTCAAAGCTTAACGATTCGGGTTTTACGCTAAGAGTGTTACCCACTGCCACCGCCCTCCACCCACAGCCACCGTAGCGACGGCGTGCGGCGGTGGTGGTCTCGCCGGAAAACGAAAAGGAAAAAGGAAAGAACGGGACGAACGAGAGAGTTACATACCTCACGACGACGTCTCACCACCACAACCAAACTCCTCCCTCTCGATCACCGATGACCCAGCAGTGGCGACTTCCGGCGATGGCAGCAGCGGCGGCGAGGGGTGGCTGCCGCTGGTCCTTTCTTCTCGTCCCTCTCCTTCTCGCGATCACTCTCTCTCTCTCGGTTCTTCTCTATCTCTCTCTTCTCGCCTTCTTTCCTTCCGGCCGACGAGCACAAGACGACCAAGTGGGTGTCGTAGGGTTTGCTTTGTGTTAGACAACCTAGGGGCGGTAAGGTTGTATTTAAATCTTTTACTTTCAAAAAATTCTTTTTAAAAATAAATACGGTATAAAATACAGTACAAATACAACAGAGTATAAAAGAATAAATATACAACAATTATATAAACAGATATAATTAAATGCACAGCGGAAAAATAAAGAGATAAAGGAAAGAGAATACTTGACACCGATATTTTAAAGTGGTTCACCAATCCCGTGGTTGGCTAGTCCACCTCGAGAAAAACACTTCTCGGAGATCCAATAAGAACGTGTTCTTTACGGTAGAACACAAACCTTAATACAAAAAATAATCACGGATATCTCTACTTCAGTTGATGAGATTTCTATGGATCACTCACTCTATTCAAACACTTACAAGAGGTGTATAATTTTAATATGATAATCACTCTTGTATAATGTTAATCACTTGGATATTTTTAGAGAGATTGATCACTTGAGTTGTGTTGCTGATTCAACTAATCGAGAGATTTTAATCTGCTATCAACTCAAGATTTCTTGCTCAAAAATATTTTTTATAAATTTAATAAGTGATTTAAGTGAGAAAAGAGGCAACAGAGTATTGATCAAATGCTGGGATAAATTGGTGAAATTGGTGAGTTTCTTCTCCAGCAAACACTTGTATATATAGTAAACCAAGGAAGAGATCCGTTGCATATGAACTAAATTCAGCGTGCAAAAACTTCCTTGCCATCCATGTTGCAGCTTTTCTTGGCTTCTTTTCACATAGGTATTGTAGCATGCAGACTTTGTAAACAACCACAAGCAATCCATCACCATCACCATAGCTTTCTTTCTTGGAATTGAAAATAGTATATATATAATATATAATAAAGGTAATGATGAGTTCCTAGAATATAATATATATATATATATTTGGATGATAAAGAAATATATAATATATATGTATCATACGTTTATATATATATATATATATATATATTAAAAAAAACTTTTGAATTTAATATTAAAAGATTAATTATATCAAAAACAGTATTGGGTTGGGTTTTCGAAATATCCAAGTGGTATATTATTTTAGGGTGTTTATCATTAAAAAAATGATGACGTAAAACACCAGTCTTGGACTCTTCAGATAAAATCTTCGTGTTACCCAATTGACTGAGATATTGCTCTTTATTCTTTAGGAGCTACACACTTGAATAAAATATTAGATAACAAATAATGCGTTGTGTTTTGTAATCATCAAAATAAATATGGATATGTGATTTTATGTGTACCAAAAATATATCACAATATTAAAAGCTGGGTACACTTGCACCAACAATCTCCCCCTTTTTGATGATGACAAACACAACGCTAAACAGGAGAGCATACTCGGTTTCTCTCCCCCTTTTGTCAAAGCAAAAAGGGTTAGGAAAGACGCTATGCTCCCCCTTGAAAGATGCTCCCCCTCAAAATATGAAATATTTGAGAGTTAGCATTTTCTCAAGGGTTATACTCAAGCATGCCTAAACCAAGTCTTAATTTAAAGAAAGCCTTTTTGTTAAGAGCTTTAGTAAAAATATCGGCCAAATTATCTTCAGAATCAACCTTTTCAAGCACGATTTGGCCTTTTTGAACATTATCTCGTAAAAAGTGATGTCTCAATTCAATATGTTTGGTACGAGAATGTAACACGGGATTTTTGCTTAAGTTAATGGCACTTGAGTTATCACACATAATTGGAATTTTGGTTAGGTGTACCTCAAAATCGGTAAGTGTGTGTTTCATCCAAAGGACTTGAGCACATGCTCTTGCGGCGGCTACATATTCCGCTTCGGTGGTAGACAAAGCTACGGATTGTTGTTTCTTAGAGAACCAAGATACAAGTGAGAGACCTATAAAGGCACATACCCCACTAGTACTTTTTCGGTCAACAATAGATCCACCAAGATCGGAATCGGTGAAACACGTTACTTCTAACTCGGGTTTCTTTGCATACCATAAGCCAAGATTAGTAGTACCTCGTAAATATCGAAAAATACGCTTGACAGCTTCATAGTGAGTTTGTTTAGGTGAAGATTGAAAACTAGCACATAAACATACACTAAACATAATATCAGGTCTACTAGCAGTTAAATATAATAAACTACCAATCATACCACGATAAATCTTTTCATTAAAATCGTTTCCCTCCTCGTCACGAGATAATTGTAAGTTTGTGGTCATTGGAGTTTCAACGGGTTTGACATTTTCAAAGTTAAACTTTTTCAACATATCTTTACAATATTTAGATTGACTAATAAAAATACCAGTTTCACATTGTTTGATTTGCAATCCTAAGAAGTATTTTAACTCTCCCATCATGCTCATTTCAAACTCGCTTGTCATTTTCGCAGAAAATTCATTACACAGTTTTTTATTAGTGGAACCAAAAATAATATCATCAACATATTCTTGCACAACTACAATATCATTTTGATCATATTTCACAAATAAAGTATTATCTATTTTACCCATAATATAACCACTTACAATTAAAAAGGTTTTTAATCTATCATACCACGCACGCGGAGCTTGCTTTAAACCATAAAGCGTCTTTTTCAATTTATAAACATGTGTCGGATTTTCAAAATTTTCAAAACCGGGAGGTTGAGAAACGTATACCTCCTCATTTATAATACCATTTAAGAAAGCACTTTTAACATCCATTTGAAATAATTTAAAATCTTTAGCATTTGCAAAAGCGAGAAGCATTCGAATAGACTCCAACCTTGCAACCGGTGCAAAGGTTTCATCATAATCTATACCTTCTTGTTGATTGTACCCCTTGGCAACTAAACGTGCCTTGTTTCGTGTGACTCCACCGTTCTCGTCTACCTTGTTACGGAAGACCCATCTTGTGCCAATAATGGTTTGACTACTAGGGCAAGGAACTAAGTCCCACACATCATTTCTAGAAAATTGGTTTAACTCTTCTTGCATGGCCATTATCCAATCCTCATCTCCTAAAGCTTCATCTATGGTTTTAGGTTCTATGGTTGAGATAAAGGCATGGAAAGCACAATGGGTATGGATTTGTGATCTAGTTGTCCTTTGGTTTAGGTCACCTATAATTTGATCTACGGGATGGCCTCGAGCGGTTCTAAGGTTAGGATCATCTACACCTTGCGGAATAAAACACGGAGGGGCATCACTAGATTCAATATTATTTGTGGAAGGTTGGGTACCTAAATCCAAGGTACTAAGTTGTTGGGCTAAGACTTCTCCCTCACGGATATTGTCATTTGCTAAGGGTGCACTCGGTTTGGGAGGACTCTCGTCAAAGCTAACATTTAGGGATTCTTCTACAACCATGGTCTCCTTATTTAGGATTCTATAGGCTTTGCTATTCCAAGAATAACCTAGGAACACTCCCTCATAGGCTTTGGCATCGAATTTGGTTAGATAGGATTTGGTGTTTAAAATGAAACATTTACATCCAAAAACTTTTAGGTGGGCTAAGGAAGGTTTTCTACCACGGTAAAGCTCATAGGGTGTCTTATTTAGGATACTTCTAATTAGGACACGGTTAAGCACATAGGTCGCGGTAGCAACGGCATCACACCAAAACTTTTGGGGAACTTGATGTTCGTTTAGCATGGTTCTACTCATTTCTTGTAACGTTCTATTTTTCCTTTCAACAACCCCGTTAGATTGAGGTGTTCGAGGAGCCGAAAAATTATGAGTTATACCATGTTTATCACAAAAGGCACCAAATTGGACATCATTATCGAATTCACGTCCATGGCCCGTACGTATGGAAACAATCGTACAACCTTGTTGGTTTTGAATTCGTTTTCCCAAAATTTTAAACTTTTCAAAAGCCTCATTTTTATGTCTCAAAAATAAAGTCCAAGTATAACGGGAATAATCATCCACAATAACCAAAGTGTAAAAATTTCCTCCAAAACTTTGAATCGCCATAGGGCCAAAAAGATCCATATGTAAAAGTTCTAAAACTCTTTGAGTTGAAATCACATTTTTTGATTTATGAGAAACGTGATGTTGTTTGCCGACACGACAAGCATCACAAAAATGATTATCAAACTTTAATTTTGGAAGGTCACTCACAAGCTCCTTATTTTTTAAACTTTGAATTAATCTAAGATTAGCGTGACCCAAACGTCTATGCCATAAAGTAGAATTATCATAAAGGGACGATAAACAAACATTTTTATTTACAAGAGTTTTACAAATGTATAAATTTCCTTTTACAAGACCCGTTAAAAGAACTTTGCCATTTCTCAAGATTTTACAAGAATCTTCTTCGAAGATAACGATTATACCATTTTTACAAAGTTGACGAACACTTAGCAAGTTAAATTTTAAATTATCAACATGATTAACATCAAGAAATTTAACATTATTGCAAGAAACTGTACCTCTCCCAATTATCTTTCCTTTGGAATTTCCTCCAAAAATTACTTGTCCACCATCACATGACTCATATGATGAAAAGAGATTGTTATTTCCGGTCATGTGACGTGTGCAACCACTATCGAGAATCCAGTCCATATCAAGGTTTATCTACAATAATAAGGATGTAACTTTTATGGTCCTCATTTCTCGTGGGTCCTTCTTAATTAGTTTCAAGGTGACAACAACAAAAATATATAAAGGACTTAGAGTCTTTTATATATATAAGTAAGACAAAAGAATTGAATAGAATATATATAAATATATGTATGATATACGTATATATGAGGTATATATATATATAAGTAAATAGAAAGTCAAACCTAATATATAAACAATAAAAAATTTAAACAAAACAAATATATATATATATATATGTAGTACGTATGTATGTATATATAAACAAAAAGTACATACAAAAGTATATTATTTATATATAATACATATAAGAAAATATATTATATATAGAATTAAAAAGAACTGCATATATATGTAACATATTTAAAACCATAAACGCATACCATCGGGATTATCATTATTAAACATTCCTTTTGGAATCCATTTATTTACCATTTTAATTTTGCGATTGTATTTATCATACACATAAAAAGAAGCATTTATATTCGCATTATTTTTCGGTCTAGAATATTTATCATGGTACATGCGAGCATACGGTTTTCTCGGTATATATTTTACATTATTTATTTTAGGTACATACGGAGGTTTTTGCACATATCGATTTCTTGTATTTACTTTAGGCGATTCAAAATATCTTTTAATTGGCATACAAGAACATTTTTCTTTGCAAGCATCGGAACCAATACCTTTTCTACATTTTATACGGTTAGACATATTTAGCATGTTAAGAACTTTTTCATTACTACTTTGAAATGCTTTAGCTAATAGATTGTCCTTTTCATATGAATCGCATTTAGCTTTTAAACATGCATTTTCATTTTTAAGAATATCACATTTTGTACATATAATATCTTCATGTGTCTTTTTATTTAAACATGCACTTTTTTTATTTAGAATATCACAAGATTTACAAAAATCCTTTTCACCTAATTTAGTTTCTAATTTAGCAATTATATCCATATCATTTGCAGATTTTTGTTTACCGTCATTAATTTTCTTTTCACATGCAGATACGGTTTCTTTTAATTTTGAGATTTCATCTTGATACCTATTTGCAAGAGCGGCCATGTCATGGAATGATTCATATAATTCGTCAAGATTATTTTCATCTTCATTTTCATAATCACTAGCGTAATCTGAGTAACAAGATTTTACCTCGTCGTCGCTTTCGGCCATAAGACAAATAGCTTGATATTCGTCTTCTTCTTCGCTTCCACTCCACGAGCCTCCAACGAAGGCTTTATCCTTTTTATTTTGAAATTTGTTCTTTTTAGGACATTCGTTGGCATAGTGGTCTTTATCACCACATGAGTAACAATAACCTCTCTTTGGTTTGGCTTTTTCGTCGTCACTCGAGTCGTCATTTTTCTTCACTTTATCTTCTCTTTTATGGAAGTTGCGACTCCGGTTTTCACCGCCACGACGGTAGTTACCGTTTCTTTGAAATCTGCTATTTTTAGAAAATTTATTGTTAGTAAAAAATTTAGAGAAGTTTCTTACCAACATAGTGACTTCGTCGAGTTTATCGGATTGATCTTTTGAAGTGCTAGCTTCCTCCTTTTTCTTCTTGTCATTTGGAGTTGAGACTTTAAGAGCTATCGACTTCTTTTTTACTTGCTCCCGATCTTTGTTTCTTTTAAGTGCAATTTCGTGCACTTTAAGATTGCCGACGAGATCGTCGAGCTTCATTAGGGAGAGATCACGGGAGTCTTCCAACGATGTAATCTTTGCCATCCACTCCGAAGGAAGTGCTCGGAGGATTTTCCTTACGTAATCTTCATTAGGATAAGTGCGACCTAATCCTTTCAAAGTAGTCATAATGAGGTTAAAACGTTTAAACATTGAGTCGATTGACTCATCTTTTGACATTTCAAACAATTCATAATCATGAACTAAAATGTTTATTTTAGAACTTTTAACTTGTGTGTTTCCACGATGAGTGTTGTTTAAACTTTCCCAGATTTGATTTGCAGTTTTATATGTATATACTCTTTCAATTTCATCAGTAGTTAAAGCAGCATATAATATATTCTTAGCTTCAAAATTTAAACAGACATGAGATTCTTCAGCGGGAGTCCATTCTTTTAAAGGTTTATCAACAATAAGATCATCTTTTACAATAGTAGGATTAAAATTCCCATTTTCTATAATGTCCCAAATTTTTTGATTTTTGCCACGAACGTGACATTCAAATAGTTCGGCCCAAATGCCAAACTTTTCAGTATCTATCATAGGAGGTTTTGAAAACATAATATTAGTTTGTTGAGCCATTTAAAAAATATTTAAGCAGAATTTTTTTGAAAGCCCTGCTCTGATACCAATTGTTAGACAACCTAGGGGGGGTAAGGTTGTATTTAAATCTTTTACTTTCAAAAAATTCTTTTTAAAAATAAATACGGTATAAAATACAGTACAAATACAACAGAGTATAAAAGAATAAATATACAACAATTATATAAACAGATATAATTAAATGCACAGCGGAAAAATAAAGAGATAAAGGAAAGAGAATACTTGACACCGATATTTTAAAGTGGTTCACCAATCACGTGGTTGGCTAGTCCACCTCGAGAAAAACACTTCTCGGAGATCCAATAAGAACGTGTTCTTTACGATAGAACACAAACCTTAATACAAAAAATAATCACGGATATCTCTACTTCAGTTGATGAGATTTCTATGGATCACTCACTCTATTCAAACACTTACAAGAGGTGTATAATTTTAATATGATAATCACTCTTGTATAATGTTAATCACTTGGATATTTTTAGAGAGATTGATCACTTGAGTTGTGTTGCTGATTCAACTAATCGAGAGATTTTAATCTGCTATCAACTCAAGATTTCTTGCTCAAAAATATTTTTTTATAAATTTAATAAGTGATTTAAGTGAGAAAAGAGGCAGCAGAGTATTGATCAAATGCTGGGATAAATTGGTGAAATTGGTGAGTTTCTTCTCCAGCAAACACTTGTATATATAGTAAACCAAGGAAGAGATCCGTTGCATATGAACTAAATTCAGCGTGCAAAAACTTCCTTGCCATCCATGTTGCAGCTTTTCTTGGCTTCTTTTCACATAGGTATTGTAGCATGCAGACTTTGTAAACAACCACAAGCAATCCATCACCATCACCATAGCTTTCTTTCTTGGAATTGAAAATAGTATATATATAATATATAATAAAGGTAATGATGAGTTCCTAGAATATAATATATATATATATTTGGATGATAAAGAAATATATAATATATATATGTATCATACGTTTATATATATATATATATATATATATATATATATATATATTAAAAAAAACTTTTGAATTTAATATTAAAAGATTAATTATATCAAAAACAGTATTGGGTTGGGTTTTCGAAATATCCAAGTGGTATATTATTTTAGGGTGTTTATCATTAAAAAAATGATGACGTAAAACACCAGTCTTGGACTCTTCAGATAAAATCTTCGTGTTACCCAATTGACTGAGATGTTGCTCTTTATTCTTTAGGAGCTACACACTTGAATAAAATATTAGATAACAAATAATGCGGTGTGTTTTGTAATCATCAAAATAAATATGGAGATGTGATTTTATGTGTACCAAAAATATATCACAATATTAAAAGCTGGGTACACTTGCACCAACACTTTGGTTTTCTTTTTCTTGTTTCCTACACCCTTTTTTTTTCTTCTTGCGAAATACGTATCCACAACAAACCACAATTTAAATTGGGTTTTGGTTTTAACTTGCATGGGCCGAAACCAAAGAAGTGTTTTGGCCCTTTAACCCTTTTAGCCCCTCAACTACATCCTTCTCGCAAATGACCAAAATTCCGACATTTTTAACAAATCGACCCAACTCGACTAACCCCGTTAACGGAATCCACGATAAAACAAACTTAAAAAGAAAGGAATTAATAAAAGAAATTACATACCGGAATACGGGCTTTACAACTCTCCCCCACTTGGATTAGACTTCGTCCTCGAAGTCTCTGCCTACGAATAGCTCCGGATAGATCTCCCTCATCTCAACCTCAGGTTCCTAAGTCCACTTGAAACCCCTACTAAACTTCTCGAATACTATTCTTACTAAAGTACTCTTTCTAAGACACTGGGATTATGATCGGCAGAACACCCCAACAATTGAAATCATTCCTAGCCAAGCGACTTCGGTTGTCCCCAACCTTAGATATTCTATACATCCCGAGTCAAATCTCCAGCTCTACCCATTCTAAAGCTGCTCACCAGTATTCTCCTCCACAGGATACTCGATTACGATCCCTCCTATCATTAATTGACGATTAACTTCTACGAATTCTAATAGACTCCAAAGATTTTCAATAACTTATATTAACAAAACATTGACCCCCTGCCGAACATCAGTCCAACCGATTACAATAACAAACATCGGCCACCCGCCGAACATCGGTCCAACCGATTACAATAACAAACATCGGCCACCCGCCGAACATCGGTCCAACCGATTACAATAACAAACATAAGCGTGGTATTATCTTAGACACTAACACAAATAGATATCCCCTACAATCAAGTCAGTTAACACACACGTAGGTCATTCCCTTAACTGATACTACCCGGCCTACATTACCAACACGCGTGGAATACCCAACCTCCTACCGTCGACGTATCCCCCACACACGCTTTACAAAGCTAAAATTTTCTGAACCGAGGATACACCCCGACGCCTACCTCTCAGGTAACGCCTCAGGGCCCCGCACATCGGAATTACCTCTCAAGTAGGTGCCCACAACTATATCCTCCTAGCACCTACTAGAAAGCTTGGGCTATAACGCCTGAACACCGGGGCCTCACCCCGAGATACCCAACCGACCACTACCAGCGACTGACTAACGTGCCTAAGGATCCAGAGCAAAACAGCCTACCCACAAGTGCCTATTCCGGATTGTCTCACTCACCCAAACATGTAAACACTCAATGTGCAAAGAATGCCAAACGGTGCGACAAAAACAACTCATCAACTAGACTCCACATCAAGCCATTAAAACCGGGCAATTGGCCCATGACTAACTCCAAGTCAAAAAAAAAATCGAGCAAAATGCTCCACGCTTGCTAGACCCATAGGTCGGAAAATGCGTTTAAACAAAGTTTAAGCAAGCAATACTCTGAAATCAACCTTAGTCCCAAACTCAACACGGGTTAAACAAAAGAGTTTTCCCAAAGGACTCACACCCTTAAAATTCTCAAAATGACACATAACACCTAAAAGCACATTTCCCCAAATGGTTTACAAAATCATTTACAAAAATATTTTCAACATCAGGATTTTCATCTCAAAGAGATCGTATGTAATAAAACTACTATTACCTGATCGATAGTTACGCAAAACTGGACACGCCCGTCCCACATAGGAAAATCATGTTGAAAATCGTTCCATTGCAGTTCAGTTTACTCACACAAAAGCAAAGCGTAATAAATAATTTCTTTAAAATGAACCGCCTCGATTCCAGTATGGATTGACTCATGACGTGCACTTAAAGTAACCGCTTGACCTTAAACGGGGTGCGACAAAGGTGTGCACATAATTCAAAATAAGTTTCACGACATTTGATTCAAAAATTCTTCTTTTTAATCATAAAAAGGACGTGGCACAGGGTTCGCCACAAATTTTCCGCGCGTCAGCTAATCACCCAAAACGATGACACGGTTTACAAATATATTTTTGTTAAAATACAACTGTCTCGTGTAAGTTTCAAACTTGAAGACAGAAACCAGTCCGCTTCTAATAATTGGAAATATCGACTAAAACCTCATAAAATCTCAAACTGGGGGCACGCATGCAAGCTTGTAACACTTCCTCAAGTTTCGTACTCGGGACATATAACGTCAAAACATTATAGTTTAAAAAATGTTTTTATCGAAAATGCTCAAAATACTCGTCTCCTCCAAAGCAAAAGTTTTTAATTTCCCAAAAAAAAAATGATCGGTAATTCTAAATTAACCGAATGTCAAAAATCTACGCATTTATATTTCCAAAATATAACACATTTTAATCGTAAGCATGATGTTCACAACATTAAAACACTCCTTGGATCAAATGGTCTTTCATTTCGACAAAAAAGAACTACAACATTTTCATGCACGACTCGTTCATCAAAATGTCGAGAACAAAGGTTACTCCAGTATGCATACCCCTAAGTCGATAAATCGCATTTTTATGGAAATGTCAATAAAACCTTTAGCTGACTAAAAAGCGCTCTAAACAACTCCTTATGAAATGTTACCAAAATTCCCCCATGCACCACTTATGTCACGCATGAATCAATCCACACACTGAACTATTTGCAATAAAAGTACTTAGTAACACGAACTCTCGAAAGGAAAGTTAAGCGACACTAGAATTCCAAACTCATTTTAAACAAATCATCAACAAAGTTTGCAACTCTCGTTATAAAAAGGTTTCATGCACTTTCAAAACCATAATTTAACATCTTGTGCGTGTGCTAAACATTTCCCAAAATTCCAAAACACAATCCATATAAGGATTGGAAACACAAAAATTAGTTATTGCAATCCTATTTTCAAAATAACTTCGTGCATGACTCATTCGGCATTCAACGTATCGACCCATACTTCTTCAAAACTCTCCGGTCTACTATTGTCATCCAGACATTTAAATCTCTTAAGGCAAGTTGGGAAATCACATCAAATCATCTTACGGGTTTTCCTCAAATCAAAGTCGGCTCAAAAGCCTATGACCCAAAATGGTCTACTCAAAACAAACCACATCCTTATCGTCACTCCAAGTGATTGATACTAGACACGTCCTTCTATCCCAACGACTACTAGTTTAGAACCTTCATCACTACCCCAACGATCATCACCTCAAGCAAATCAAGTACACACTTGTACTAGCAGGTTTACTATAGTTGTTCCTCCTTGTGATGGCTATTCTGGGTAGACAATACAACGCGTTATTAGCACATAATAACTCATACTAACAGCACTCACGCTCAACTCCTTGGATTCCTCGTGACTTCCCCGACTCGAGCATTGATCCTGTGCTTCCGGTAGTAGGAGCTCTACTACTACCATCCACACCTATCATCACCCGTTCCGAGTCCCCTCCCAAGGGTCCAAGTAGTTTATCGTCGAAACTATACACATAATACAATTAATCCACACATGCCAGTCCAAGAACATACCCTAAACAGGCAAACTCATACAACTACTGTATATTTAAAACCATCGGTCTCCCCGATCAGACCACAACAATTATATATAATAAACCATATGCCCGTACCAGCATATATATACCCCCACTCTTCCTAGCTCCCTAGGAATTTCACCCTATTCCACTACCCTTGCTATGACGAAGTTCCCACTAGTCCTGACGAGTCGCCTCGCGAATGCACAGTCGCATACAGTGTAAAACCAGATAGACTTTTGAATATAAGATTCTATCCTACAACGGTTGGACTCAAACAAGAGCTGCGCAATAGGACTAAATCCGACATTCTAAGGCTATTCGGTTCCTACCGCATACGGCCTATAGTGCATTCACTCAACAACCTATCGAGGCTAGCATAAACTCTGTTTTAGCAAGCAACAAACCTGCAATACAGTGTAATAAGCACCCAACAATCTGACATACATTCTCCTATGTTCTAGAAAGCAATCTAGCACACGTACTCATACATAGACACCCTTCCCAGCTCTCTAGGAACTTCCTCTTATCCCACTACCCTCGCTACTACCGAATCCCTACTAATTATAACGGGTGACCTCGCGAATACCCGATTATATGCAGTGCGAAATAAATAGACAGTCGAATACAAGACTCTATCCTAGAACGGTTGGACTCAAACAAGAGCTGCGCAATAGAACTAAATCGAATATTCTAAGGCTATAAATCTCTTACTGCATACAACCTAGAGGGCATCCACTTAGTAACCTATCATAATTAGCATAAATTCCTAATAGCAAGTAGTTCAACATACAGCATAGTGTCCACAACAGGCAATCTAGCATGCATACTCTATGATCTAGAAAGCAATAAAACACTAAGCATTGTACCTTTCCCTTCGGCTCCGGCTGACTGTACACACTGCGCCCTCGATCACCGTTCCTCGAACGGGTTTTTACTTTTTCTTTTATTTCCAAAAAGATTTAATAAAGAATTTGAAAATTCCCCAGCCGCAACTTGAGACCAAACACACCGAGGTGCGTTTGATTCACTCAAGCTGTGCTCTGATACCAAGTTGTAACGTCCCAAAAATTACAAGCAAATTTAAATTTTTAAATAAACAATTCATTTATAACAACTCATTAAATGATCCCAACGTTTCGTTTGCAAACTCATAATTAATATCTTTATAATAAAAACCAGCGGAATAAACGTTTAATTAATAAAACCATAAAACAACCAGCTCTCCTCGCGCGCCCGTGTGTACTTGTCACGCCTTGGAGCCGTTCGGACCTGAAACCACAGTTCATTGGGAAAGGGTAAGCACGAAGCTTAGTGAATTCCAACACATGCGCAGATAGGAATTATATACACATCACCCCTATCCGCACATAAGCAACAACATCACAGTTACATAAAACGAGTAAACATCTACAAGTAATTATGTATCCAACACCTCAGTACCATCAAGGCCTCGGTCCCACCGAATTGTAATGTATCCAACACCTCAGTACCATCGAGGCCTCGGTCCCACCGAATTGTAATGTATCCAACACCTCAGTACCATCGAGGCCTCGGTCCCACCGAATTGTAATGTAACCAACACCTCAGTACCATCGAGGCCTCGGTCCCACCGAATTGTAATGTAACCAACACCTCAGTACCATCGAGGCATCGGTCCCACCGAATTGTAATGTAACCAACACCTCAGTACCATCGAGGCCTCGGTCCCACCGAATTGTAATGTAACACATTTACACCAAGCATTCAAACCAATCAAATATTACACACCACAAACAACTAGTTCACACCACAAAGACAGTAGTACATACAAACTACTATGACATGCATACAACCCCTAACTACACAGTGAGAGAACTCACCTCGAATGCGCGCCCAGCTTAATAACACAATTCAAGCTTCACAATTACGGTCACTTCCCAGAACCTAAACGCATGTTAAAACGTGTCAATACGATACCCGGACCCTATGACACGACACACGCTTAAACCGTCACTAAAACTATTTTCCGTTCACCCAAAACAGGTCTGTTCG
Source organism: Saussurea involucrata (assembly GCA_033807775.1). Lineage (NCBI taxonomy): Eukaryota > Viridiplantae > Streptophyta > Magnoliopsida > Asterales > Asteraceae > Saussurea > Saussurea involucrata. Next base: position 55,726,754 of record CM066316.1, read on the forward strand.
GGACCTGTTTCGACCCTTTTAAACCCAGAAAATTCCCAATATTATTTCATGACCAGAAAGTACTCTGAGTTAGGGTTCCAAGGACATATTATACGCCTCCTAACGATTTTTCTACAATTTACTACGGATTTTACAAAAACAGTTTCCGGAACAGCGAAATTCAGCACCTTTCAGTATAAAACGACAAATCGACCCATGTTACGTCCCGAACTGGGTTTTGCACAAAACACAGAAAAGTTTCTAGACTCAAAAAGGGAACTTTTGACACCGGTTTCACCCCAAACCGAGTTACGAGCAGAAAGTTATGATTTTCGCAAGATCAAGGCAGATTCCAGAAATTTTTACATGAAATGACGAAACACCGAACTTGCGACCACTTTTTCGTCCAGCTAGAGACTGAACCAGTTTTCCGTTAAGACACGGAAAACGTGTCCGACCCGAACTTGAACCGTGGGCGCCAGTTTCGGCTCAAACGGAGTTACGACAGAAAAGTTATGACTACACGAAAACTAGGCAGCACACTAGAATTTTCATAAAAATCACGACTTATACAAACGGTTCAAAGCTTAACGATTCGGGTTTTACGCTAAGAGTGTTACCCACTGCCACCGCCCTCCACCCACAGCCACCGTAGCGACGGCGTGCGGCGGTGGTGGTCTCGCCGGAAAACGAAAAGGAAAAAGGAAAGAACGGGACGAACGAGAGAGTTACATACCTCACGACGACGTCTCACCACCACAACCAAACTCCTCCCTCTCGATCACCGATGACCCAGCAGTGGCGACTTCCGGCGATGGCAGCAGCGGTGGCGAGGGGTGGCTGCCGCTGGTCCTTTTTTCTCGTCCCTCTGCTTCTCGCGATCACTCTCTCTCTCTCTCTCTCGGTTCTTCTCTATCTCTCTCTTCTCGCCTTCTTTCCTTCCGGCCGACGAGCACAAGACGACCAAGTGGGTGTCGTAGGGTTTGCTTTGGTTTTCTTTTTCTTGTTTCCTACACCCTTTTTTTTTCTTCTTGCGAAATACGTATCCACAACAAACCACAATTTAAATTGGGTTTTGGTTTTAACTTGCATGGGCCGAAACCAAAGAAGTGTTTTGGCCCTTTAACCCTTTTAGCCCCTCAACTACATCCTTCTCGCAAATGACCAAAATTCCGACATTTTTAACAAATCGACCCAACTCGACTAACCCCGTTAACGGAATCCACGATAAAACAAACTTAAAAAGAAAGGAATTAATAAAAGAAATTACATACCGGAATACGGGCTTTACAATATCGGGGTATAGTGATGGTTAGTTGTTTAATTGACCATAATACACAACACATACATATATGTAGTTGATACGTGTATCAAAGCATGTAATAAGTCACCGTTTGTATTATTGGGCCTTAATAAGCCATAAAATAGCATAGTGGCTTATAATGGTTTGTTTAGTGGTTCATATCGGAGGCTAGTGGTTCTTAGTTGTTTAATTGACCCTAATACACCACACATGCATTTATGCACTCGATACGTGTACCCATACATAATAAGTCATGACTAGTGTTATTGTGCCTTAATAAGTCACCAACGATCATAATGGGTTCTACTAGGCTTAATGAGTTCTACTGGACTATGATAAGTTCTATTGAGCCTATATGTTCAATTGAGTTTTGATCGGTTCAATTTCGTTTAGTGGATCTATTGGGTTGTTCGATTAAATTAGGTTTTAAATAAGTTTTATTCGATTATAGCATTTGAAGATGGTTTTTATTCGGTTTTGTTCGACTTTAACGGGTTTAATTCAATTTTTTTGTTTTAACCTGTAATAATAATATTATCAGTATTATTTAATAATAATAATAATAATATAGTAAATAATGCTAAGAATAAAATTAAAATTCCAAAAATAATAATAATTAAATTAATAATAAAAATATTAACAATAATCATGTGAAGAAAAAAAAATCAAATTTATTAAACCTGAATTTTTTTGTAATAAACCTGAAAATTTTCAAAATACTTAAAATTAAAACACCTAAATCAAAATCACGCTTCCCTCTTCTCTCACTTCTCACACTCAGCCTAAACTCTCAAGAAACCCTAAGGCCTAAACTCCCAGCCTCTTCTTTCTTCTTCATCGACAACCGAAGATTGCCCAAATCGATTCATCTCTGCTGCAGCCTGCAGGTCGAGCTCCGACGACCGACTGTCCGATTTGCTACTCCCTACACAGCCTCTTCTTTCTTCTTCATCGACAACCGGAGATTACCCAAAGTCGATTCATCGCAGCAAGCAAGCAAGCAAACACATCTCCCACTCAGTCTCAACTCTCACCCACGTTCGATTTGCTACTCCCTACACAGTACACACGATTGTTCATCTGAACCTGAAACAATGAAATCGATAGCACTTCTGTCATCGGCGTCGGCGGTGGTGAAGAGGGTTTTCGGCGGCGACGGAGGTGGTGAAGAGGGTTCGATTTGCTACTCCCTACACATTACACACAATTGTTCATCTAAACCTGAAACAATTACGTTTTCAAGTTATCAGTTTTGATTATTTACTCTGCTTACCAGGTGTTTGTTGAAAGTCCCAAAGGAAATAAAAAATGGTCATAATGTTTTTGCTTTAGGTTGAATGACACCTTAATCCTAATTGGAATCAGTAATTTGAATTCTCTTTGCATTTTCTATGATTGGATATTAGAATAACATCTTTGCTCTGTTTAGCTACAGGTTCTATCGCCAAGAAAAAGTTTCAAACTGAAGTACCAGTTTTGCCAATGATGGAGCAAGGTAACCTTGGAAGTATCAATGTTTCTGTCTAACCTAGGTTATTTTATTTCTTATATTTCAGGTAAGTAGGTGGTGCAACTTTGCCCTCAAATGTATTAAAATTGAATCATCTGTTCGAGCTTATGGGATACATGTTCAAGTATCATGTTTTGCAACTTTGGCCTCAAATGTATTAAAAGTGATTTTTTCTTTGAAAATTTTACATTTCGATCATTTGTAGGTAATGCATACACAAGTAGTTTATGCAATTAAGGAGTGTAATGGAACACTTTTGACCAAAATGGATCTCATGCTTGCATGTTTTACTGAACAATTTTCCAACTTATCATTTCGCTTTGCAGTGGATAATGGATTAGTTGAGAAGAGATCTAGAGTTTGAGTTTGCTTTGGGATTCAATCTTGCATTTAAGGTATTCTCCTTATGTTTCTCCTTTGCACTTAAGGTACTCTCCAAATGTTGTTTGTATATATTGTTGGTTGTTTACCAATGAGATTGTGAAAGCCTATGCTTAAGATCACTTTTTTTATGTTGTCACCATTGGCGCCTAATAGTTGTATCGATTGCTAATTATATTAGCAACTAAATCCTTTTGGAGCTATAATTGTAAGTTCTTTATAATTGGAACTATAATTGTTATCTACCATTGTTTACTAATACTCGTGGGAAAACTTTCATGTAATTCCTTATTTCCACCTAACTATGGATTTTAACATTTGTGATTTATCAAATGGAGTTCATGGACATTTTATATTTGAAATATCAATGGTATGCTTCTTGCTACAATTGTCAATTGATGAAAGCACAATCGCCCCTCAACCAAATTCGACGATCTTGGTGCTAATTCTCTTGAGACCGTAAGTTTTGCTTCAGTCTTGATCATCTTGAAATGAATTATAAGTCAAGCCTATTAGTAATTAATATATATATAAAAGTATAAAACTCATTGGATATGATTTAATAGGTTGAGATTATGATGGTGTTGGAAGAAAAGTTTGGAGTATTGATAGGCGAAAGCGGAGCTGAGAACATTTCGGACTGATGAAGATGCGACTGATTTATTAATTATGTTCAGTTGGATTAATGTTTGCTCAGCTTAAAGGTGTGTAGCCACCGACAATACCCATTCTCATATTCAAACCAACAACACTGCCGAAGAGTTGTTCAATGGTAATTATTTGATTCAGGTGTATGTTTAACAACTGTGATTATGTAACTCTGATCTTGTTGCTTTCTTTTTGCACGATAGATACCTACTTCTAATAGTAATATCTTTTATGTTATGTTTAATATTGTTTAAAGTTCTTTGGACGAGTGTTTATCTGTTGTAATCGGTATTGTCGCTTGCATTTATTCAAGATTTACACCCCGCCGCATTGCGCGGGTACACAACTAGGGGATTACGTGACTCCGAGGGATGGTCGGATTGCGGTAAGTGTAGAATACCTATAACTTTATAATTGTTTACCTTTAATTACAAATCTTTATATAGTTTGTTCGGGAGACATTACGATTGTTTAACTTAAAATGTTAATATATATATATATATATATACACGTCTAGTTTGGGTTGCCATTTGTTGGGCAAAATTATAATTGTTTTAGTTTAAATGTTGGTATATATATCTCCGTTTTAGTCTGGGTTGCCATTTGTTGGGCAAACGTTAGGATTGTTTTATTTGGAAACAGTGGCGGACCCAGGATTTTAGGTGAGCGGGTGCACAAACGAAAAGTCTAAGAAATTGTTGTCGATGTGTTTTAGCCGTAGGGGATTTTTTAAGTTTTTAGTTGATTTTGAGATATTTTTTCCAATCTTTTGGTTGATTTCGAGGGATTTTTTAAGTTTTTTTTGTCGATTTCAATTAATTTTTTTTGGTTTTTTTGTGTCGATTCGAGATAATTTTTTGGGGTTTTTTTATTGATTTCAAAATAAAATTTTGATTCTTTGGTTGATTTCGAGAATAAATTTTTGGATATTTTGCAAATCAAAATTAACTATGCATATAGACTTTTATGTAATCATAATCAAATCAATAACTAAAAAATGAAAATTTTAAAATTCTGGAGATAGTTAATGATCAAATTAAATTATATTAATAGAGTATTTAATGTGTATTAAATGTAATTTATGGAGAGAAGTTATGAGCTTTCTCTAGTTTTAATAAAAATTAAAAACATAAGCGTCAAGAGTAGGAATAGAACCCCAAACCTCTTGAAACTAGAAACTCTAATTAAGTTGACACAAACCATCTCACTGGAAGCTCATTTTGGTTAGGTATCCAGTTTAAAAATACTTAAGAGCACTCTAAAAATTAAGCGGGTGCACTGTCAAACGATCTACATTTTTTCCCTTACGGCAAACAAGTGAGCGGGTGCACGGGACCCCCCGGAGGAAGGGTAGGTCTGCCCCTGTTTGGAAACGTCCCATTTACAAATGTTATGTTGTCGAAATTGACTTGTGTTTTATACCATAGGGTACGTATAAAAGCGATGTCAACCAAAAATACGGCGAGGATGCCACTTCCCATCCCATAATAGATGAAGCATTGTGGAAACAGGCGTCCGAGGTGTCCGGGGGAAGCAAGAAAGGTCGAATATACGGTTTTGGGAACACCAGTGATCCGAATTTGGTCTTGACGGGGGTACCCTCAGGTGGATATGCGAGTGGTGCATCACCTTTTGGTACGCGGGTGTGTACTTCCTTTTCTTTTTGTATAATGTTTATCTAATCGTATATAATTCATTTTAATATTTTTTGTGTTTTTAGATTCAAGCATTAGAGGCCCGACTGCAACAATTAGAATACGCCCGCGAGAAGGACTTGGAAGAGATGCGCCGACAACAAGAGGTCCGCATGAAGGAGATGGAGGAGATGCGCCAAATAGAAGAGACGTGATGGATTTGGTGAAAAGGTTAAGCCAAAGTCAGTTTACTCCATCTCAGTTTCCGCCTCCCCCGCCATAGTGTTGATGTTTGGTTGTTAAACTCTTGTTACTTGAATTAACGTATTTAAATTCTGTTTATCGAACAATTAGAAGAATTTGTATTTATTATGCACAAGAACTCGTTGGAGGGCTTTAATTAATCTATGGTATTTGCATTCAGTTTTTAGCAGTTTTTAAGCATTTACAGGAATTTAAAATTTAAAATTTTAATTTTTAATTATTTTTATAATTATTAAAAAAATAAAAATAATAATAATTTCCGGCGGAATATTCCGTCGGAAATGTTTTTCGATTTTTCCCAATAAAAAATAAATTATTTTTATAATTATTAAAAAAATAAAAAATAATAATAATTTCCGACGGAATATTCCGTCGGAAATCCGTTTAATTTTTTTCGTATATATTTTAATTATCAAATTATATTAAAAATATATTAAAAATCCGTCGAAAATCCGTCGGAAAGTTAATTTTTTAGATTAAGAAAATCTGATTAAGCGTGTGGAGTTTAAAAATTAGGAAAATTGGATCGACGGATTTCCGACGGATATATCCGTCGGAAAATCCTCATCCGTCAGAAATCCGTCGAAAATGGCGTTTTCCGACGGATTTGGTCGTCGGAAAAGCCAATCTGTTTTGTAGTGAAATAATTTAGGAGTTGTAAGGTTTAACTTAAATAATTATAAACTACCCTGCTAACAATTTCATGGACTAATACCATTTTACTAGATGTTAAGCTTCACTTATTTAATTAATCTCATAATTAAATAACATTAATATTAAGAATGACAACATTAATTACTAATGTTAATAAACCATTAAAAGCAATTGATGTTTCAGTGGACCATTTCAAAATCACCATGCATGGCGTCCAAAGAAACAACAAGGCTATGGCCTTGTCTCTTTTACCTACTCTATCCAGCACGTACCCTACCATGGTGACCGGCGTACCTACGGGTTCCTTCCTGCCTCTCGCAATGCTCGACACGCAGCACCACCCGCCGACAACCTTGGCCGACTATTCGGCGGTCGCTGCCATGTTTTAGCGACCGTAAACCGTTCTAAACCCAAGTTTCACATACAGTAAAAATGCTCACGACGTAATTATCATAGCCTCGATTCTACATGATGCTGAAACAACATAGGGTCAAAACCCGTAATCTAAAAACGGATTAAAAGAAATATTTACATACCAACCAACGACTTTCTTTTCTGAAGTTACTGCACCATATATGGGTTTCGAGAGCATCGAAACCTTCTTCTTCTTCCTGCTAAACCATGGAATTTTTTCTCTTGATTTGCTTCTTATTTTGTGAGCCGCAGTGAAAAAGGGATAAATCTCCCTTTTTATTTCCTGATAAAACCCAAGTAGGAGAGTGCTCCTCAAACTTCTCCGTGTTAGGTGGGTTATGCATAGGCATGGGAATGGGGCAGGATGATCCCAATCTTCATCCCCGTCCCCATCCCCATTGGGGAATACGACGGGGATCCCCAACGGAGAATCGGGGATTTTTCCCCGTTAATATAAGATATTTGAAATCAAATATGTTAAATACCACACTCGATCGATAATGATTCAAGTTTAAATCTCACGTTTTTTAAATTGTTTTTATAGAGTATCAAATATTCACATGTGAATGAAGTCACAACATTATACGTAACCGTCTAATCAAACGTGTTTGGCTTTCAACGTTATGTTATCTAAAAAAAAGTAAAACAATTCAAAAAAATGTATATAGATTAAAAGAAATGTCAAACTTATATTTCTAAATGTAAAAGATATTGGATCTAATTATGTATAAATAATATAATTAATATTAATTATATAGAATATATTTAATATTCGGGGACGGGGCGGGACGGGGCCGGGCGGGGACCACGTTTCACCGAACACCTAAAAAAATGTATATAGATTAAAAGAAATGTCAAACTTATATTTCTATATTTGTTTTTTTTTGACAAATATAGAAATTACATATCTTTTATATTTTTTAAGAGAAAATAAATAAAAGGATCAAAATACTCTCGATTTTAGGGACCAAGGTTAGGACATTTATGACAATGGACTTATTCAATAACAAAAAAGAAATCTGGATGATTTAATTATTTATTTGAATGAATTAATCTAAATTTTCATCTAATCACATGGACAAAATTTGTAATTTCTTTTTTTAGAATTAATAAAATCCGAAAGTGTATAAGATGAAAGATGGTTGGTTTAAGTGATTCAATCGGATTAAATCGATATTTTAGACACTAATTATATGGAATAATATGCAATTAGAAAAAGCTAATATAATATAATTAAAGTTTAAAAGTTTAATATAATTAAAGTTTAAACTTTAAACTTTGATATAATTAAAGCAAAATATATTAAATAATAATAACTTGAAAAGATTGGAAATAATTGATTAAAAAGTTTGAAATGCCTAAAGATGCATTATTGAGAATTTGACACGGTTTGGTTTAATTTCTTTTCATGCTATATTTCTGGATTTACATATTTTTTTTAATTAAATATTTCAAGATATATTAAGGAGAGGCCTCCATGACCTTTTATCTTTTTTGTTATAATTTTGATTTATTTTTAATTGATTTCAACACATGCTTAAACTTTTCATTTTCTTTTTTAATTTAAATTAAAAACCATTAACCAATATATATTTATTATTATATAAAATATTATTTACCTTGCATTTTAATTATACAATGAATCCAACATTTTTTATTTAAATTTATAAACTTATTATTATTTTTATTTTTAATCAATAAGGTATATATACTTTTATTAAATGAATTTATTTTTATTTAACTTTTTATATTTCTTTATAAGCTAACAATGCTTATAAATCAAAAAGTTTTATTTAATCAATATATCTTTATATATATATAAACAAAAATCAATAAAAATGACATGACACAATGTGGATTGAGAATTCTAAAATATTGAATTGTGGTTAATTTTGACTATCCCACATTGATAGAAAGATGAATGTTGGAACATGAAGTTGATTATAAAAGGAGAATTATGCCAACTTTTTCTACATGATTTATGATTTATTTTAATCCCTTTTGGATTAAAAAGCTAATTTTAGTTACAATCTTTATATATACAAAAGCAAAAACCAAGAAACTTATGACATGGTACAATGTGGATTGAGGACTAAAATATTGAATTATGGTTAACATTGGCTATCTTATATGGATAGAAAGATATAAAACCAAAAACCAAAAAAAATAAAATGGTACAATGTGGATTGAGGACTAAAATATTGAATTGTGGTTAACATTGACTATCCTATATTGATAGAAAGATATAAAAGCAAAAACCAAGAAAAATGAAATGACACAATGTGGATTGAGAATTCTAAAATATTGAATTGTGGTTAACTTTGACTATCCCATATTGATAGAAAGATGAATATTGGAACATGAAGTTGATTATGAAAGGAGAATTATGCCAACTTTTTCTACATGATTTATGATTTATTTTAATCTCTTTTGTATTAAAAAGCTAATTTTAGTTACAATCTTTATACATACAAAAGCAAAAACCAAGAAACTTATGACATGGTACAATGTGGATTGGGGACTAAAATCTTTATATATATAAAAACAAAAACCAATAAAAATGACATGGCACAATGTGGATTGAGAATTCTAAAATATTGAATCGTGGTTAACTTTGACTATCCCACATTGATAGAAAGATGAATGTTGGAACATGAAGTTGATTATAAAAGGAGAATTATGCCAACTTTTTCTACATGATTTATGATTTATTTTAATCCCTTTTGGATTAAAAAGCTAATTTTAGTTACAATCTTTATATATACAAAAGCAAAAACCAAGAAACTTATGACATGGTACAATGTGGATTGAGGACTAAAATATTGAATTGTGGTTAACATTGGATATCCTATATTGATAGAAAGATATAAAAGCAAAAACCAAGAAAAATGACATGGTACAATGTGTATTGAGGACTAAAATATTGAATTGTGGTTAACATTGGCTATCCTATATTGATAGAAAGATATAAAAGCAAAAACCAAGAAAAATGAAATGACACAATGTGGATTGAGAATTCTAAAATAGTGAATTGTGGTTAACTTTGACTATCCCACATTGATAGAAAGATGAATGTTGAAACATGAAGTTGATTATAAAAAGAGAATTATGCCAACTTTTTCTACATGATTTATGATTTATTTTAATCCTTTTTGGATTAAAAAGCTAATTTTAGTTACAGTATTTATATATACAAAAGCAAAACCAAGAAACTTATGACATGGTACAATGTGGATTGGAGACTAAAATCTCTATATATATAAAAACAAAAACCAAGAAAAATGACATGGCACAATGTGGATTGAGAATTCTAAAATATTGAATTGTGGTTAACTTTGACTATCCCACATTGATAGAAAGATGAATGTTGGAACATGAAGTTGATTATAAAAGGAGAATTATGTCAACTTTTTCTACATGATTTATGATTTATTTTAATCCCTTTTGGATTAAAAAGCTAATTTTAGTTACAATCTTTATATATACAAAAGCAAAAACCAAGAGGGAATTTAATTAAAATACCCAATGTTTGACTTCGACTTACCAAAATACCCATTTTCTCTCTGATTTTACCAAAATACCCATTTTTTGCCGCGATGGGGGTTCGCGATCGTGGACAGGGACCAAATTTAACATTAGATCGCGGACAGGGACCAAAATGAATATGATTTTAGCATTAGAAGCCAATTCAATGTTTTAATATCTTAATAGTATTTTAAAAGATTTGTCATTAGACAAATAAAAATTAGTTTTGACATAAAGTCAAATTCAAATTTTATCATCTTATTGTATATTTGGAGTGTAACAACCCAGATTCGTGCAAGTGAAGGTTTAGTGTCAATTGTGAAAAAGAATGAAAGTTAGATAAGGGATTTGCTTACAAATGGTAACAACCCTAATTTTATAAGAAAGAGAAAGAGTTGGGGCAAAATTATAAGAAAGGAAAGTTTGTGGTGAGGGACTATTTTGTAAATCAAGAAGCACGTTTAAAGGGCCAAATCCCTAGGGTAGCCCTCATTTCTTATCAAAATCAGTATTATACTTCTTGTTGTGGGTATTGGCGGCTGTGAGAGGGCAAAGAAGAATGAAAGAGGCGCTGGAAAGAATTTCGTGTGCAGGGAAGGTTGCAATTCAGGTAATCTTCCATACCTTCATAGTAATGTTCAATTCAAGCTTCCTCTTTCCTGTTATCTCTGTTTTTAGGATCAAAATGGGAGGAATCAGATAAAGTTTTCACCTAAGCTTGCCTGTATCGAGCATTTTAAGTTCTTGGGTTAATGTGTCGATCTTTGAACAAGAATGTGATGTTATTGAACTCGAAAATCGTTGTAAGAAGAATTTTAAATGCAAAGTGTTCTTGAGATTTTGGGAAATTAATGGCAAAGCAGTGGTATTAAGGAAATCAATCAGTTCCCCAGTTTTAGAATGAAATTTATGTTTAGTAGTTGTAGAGTAGTAATCTATCTGATCAAGTGGTTAATGGAGATGAAATTATGACTTCTGGGTGAGTTTTGGTCGCTGTCCAGAGGAAGAAGACGATGAACAGGAGTGGCGCAAAGTCCAAATTTTGCCAGCCTTGGTGGCGCAATGTTCAAATTGCGCTAGCCTTGGTGGCGCAAAGTCAATTATTGCGTCATGCGCTGTGGCGCAAAGCTGGTGATGGCGCAATCCCTTTCTGGCTTAAACTGTGTGACGTTTGGGTCGAACTTGTCCTAGTCCTTAAGGGGTCCAACGAGATGAGTAAGAGTTCTATCCACGTTGATGTAGTAAGGCGATGTTAGAAAGATGAAGGATTAGAGGGAAGTCCTTTTAGGATTTCGGGTAGAGAGTACGTTTTACACCCTAATGTAACTAGCACTGAAACAAAAATGTACTAATTGTGGTCCTCTTACAGGAACGTTGTCCAACCATAATAAATGATAAGGCTAATCATCTAAGTGATAACTTGATTATCACCAACTAATAAGATACTATTAACCGCTTTGCAACTAATGCATAATGATGCACATGCTATACTGATAACAAATAACTAAATCCCGGTGAAGAGGGAATTTGACTTTGACAAGTAATAAATAAAATCGACATCTTGTGCATTTCCATGCACATATTATACTACACTTATGAACTCTATAGTTTTCTACATCATAACATGTGACTATATCTTATCTAAGATGTGTATTCAAACATACACATATCAACGGAAACTATTGACATAAAGTGGATAATATAACACAACTTATAATCCACAATGCAAGTTACTCAATTAAATAATCTAAAGCATGTAACGTAAAACACATAATGGAAATATAATATTATGTATAATCCACAATATATGCTATCCAAATAAATAATATAAAGCATGTCATGTAAACAAATAACAAAAACATGCATAATTGGAATCACGTAATATACTGTATAACTAAAACATGTATACACATATTCCATAACTGCAACATACTAGTCGTATATCCTCCCCTTGGGGAAACGGGTCATGAAAACTCACCTGGATTGCCGAAAGACTGAGCTAAGACCGGCAACTATGACCTTGATGTAAACCGAACACCTAAAAAAACACTACTAAACAAATGACCTAATCCGACGGACGTTTCCGACGGATTTCCGACGGAAATCCGTCGGAACCAAGAAAAGTCAACAAAAATGTTAAGCCGTCGGAAATCCGTCGAAAATCCGTCACTCTTGTTTTAAAAAAAAGAAAATTAAATATTCTCGAAAATGTTTGTGACGGATTTGTGACGGAATTCCAATCCGCCACAAATCCGTCACAAATCCGTCACAAATATTTGTTAAATTACAATTAAGTTACTTAATTAACGTAATTAGCAATTAAATAATAAATTACAATTAAATAATTAAACTAAATAGCCATTAAAAAATAAAATCTTGTTGATTTCCGACGGAATTTTAAATTTTTTTTTTATATTTCCGTCGGAAATCTATAAGATTTTATTTTTAAATTTTTTAAAAATCAACGTTTTTTAAAAAATCTTATTATTGTCCGACGGATTTCCGACGGAAATTTAAAAAAATAATATTTTTAAAATTCCGTCGGAAATTTCTTGAAATATATATTTTTTTAATTTTTTAAAAATTAATGTTTTTTAAAAATCTTATAAATTTCCGACAGAAATTTAAAAAATTTAATTTTTTAAAATTCCGTCGGAAATTTATAAGATTTTATTTTTTAATTTTTTAATTTTTTAAAAATCAATTTTTTTTAAAAATCGTATTTTTTTAATTTTTTAAAAATCAATGTTTTTTAAAAATCGTATTATTTTTCGACGGAAATTTAAAAAAATTATTATTTTTAAAATTCCGTCGGAAAGTTCTTGAAATATATATTTTTTTAATTTTTTTTCATGAACCTTGTGACGGATTTGTGACGGATTTTTTTTTAAAATTACGTTTTTGTGTTTTTTTTCCACAATTCATGTCCATATATACTTATTCATGTCAAATTGGTCTTTGTATGGTTTATCGTGGCTTAGTGGTTGGTATTAGACTATAGTGTGTCTTAATTGTCTTATCGAACCAACTACACTCCACATACCCCGATATGAACCACTAAACCACCATTATAGTCAGATATGACATTTTATGATTTATTAAAGCCTAATAACACAAGTAGTGACTTATTACGTGCTTGTGTACACTTTCGGGTTGCATAGATGCATGAGTTGTGTATTAGGGTCTATTAGACAACTAACCACCATTAGACCACTATATGAACCACTAGACCACCATTATATCCAATTATGACATTTTATGACTTATTAAGACACAATAACACAAGTGGTTACAATTGCATGCTTGTGTACACATATCGACTACATACATCATGCATGTGTTGTCTATTAGGGTAAACTAGACAACTAACCACCATTATACCCCCACATGAACCACTAAACCACTGTTATAGACCAATATAATATTTTACGACTCATTAAGGCCCAATATAATACCACATGTGATTTATTACGTGTATGTGTGTAAATATGTATTACAAATATGCATGTGGAGTGTAGTTGGTTCGATAAGACAATTAAGACATACTATAGTCTAATACCAACCACTAAGCCACAATAAACCCTACAAAGACCAATTTGACATGAATAAGTATTTATGAACATGAATTGTGGAAAAAAACACAAAAACGTAATTTTTTAAAAAAATCCGTCACAAATCCGTCACAAAGTTCATAAAAAATTAAAAAATATATATTTCAAGAAATTTCCGACGGAAATTTAAAAATATTTTTTTTAAAATTCCGTCGGAAATCCGTCGGAAAATAATAAGATTTTTAAAAAAACATTGACTTTTAAAAAAAATTATAAATATATATTTCAAGAGATTTCCGACGGAAATTTTAAAAAAAATAATATTTTTAAATTTCCGTCGGAAATCCGCCGGATTTGTTTTTGAAATATATATTTTTTAATTTTTTTATGAACTTTGTGACGGATTTGTGGCGAATTTGTGACGGATTTTTAAAAAAAAATTACGTTTTTGTGTTTTTTTCCACAATTCATGTCCATAAATACTTATTCATGTCAAATTGGTCTTTGTAGGGTTTATTGTGGCTTAGTGGTTGGTATTAGACTATAGTATGTCTTAATTGTCTTATCGAACCAACTACACTCTACATGAATATTTGTAATACATATTTACACACATACACGTAATAAATCACATGTGGTATTATATTGGGCCTTAATGAGTCGTAAAATATTATATTGGTCTATAACAGTGGTTTAGTGGTTCATGTGGGGGTATAATGGTGGTTAGTTGTCTAGTTTACCCTAATAGACAACACATGCATGATGTATGTAGTCGATATGTGTACACAAGCATGCAATTGTAACCACTTGTGTTATTGTGTCTTAATAAGTCATAAAATGTCATAATTGGATATAATGGTGGTCTAGTGGTTCATATAGTGGTCTAATGGTGGTTAGTTGTCTAATAGACCCTAATACACAACTCATGCATCTATGCAACCCGAAAGTGTACACAAGCACGTAATAAGTCACTACTTGTGTTATTAGGCTTTAATAAATCATAAAATGTCATATCTGACTATAATGGTGGTTTAGTGGTTCATATCGGGGTATAGTGATGGTTAGTTGTTTAATTGACCATAATACACAACACATACATATATGTAGTTGATACGTGTATCAAAGCATGTAATAAGTCACCGTTTGTATTATTGGGCCTTAATAAGCCATAAAATAGCATAGTGGCTTATAATGGTTTGTTTAGTGGTTCATATCGGAGGCTAGTGGTTCTTAGTTGTTTAATTGACCCTAATACACCACACATGCATTTATGCACTCGATACGTGTACCCACACATAATAAGTCATGACTAGTGTTATTGTGCCTTAATAAGTCACCAACGATCATAATGGGTTCTACTAGGCTTAATGAGTTCTACTGGACTATGATAAGTTCTATTGAGCTTATATGTTCAATTGAGTTTTGATCGGTTCAATTTCGTTTAGTGGATCTATTGGGTTGTTCGATTAAATTAGGTTTTAAATAAGTTTTATTCGATTATAGCATTTGAAGATGGTTTTTATTCGGTTTTGTTCGACTTTAACGGGTTTAATTCAATTTTTTTGTTTTAACCTGTAATAATAATATTATCAGTATTATTTAATAATAATAATAATATAGTAAATAATGCTAAGAATAAAATTAAAATTCCAAAAATAATAATAATTAAATTAATAATAAAAATATTAACAATAATCATGTGAAGAAAAAAAATCAAATTTATTAAACCTGAATTTTTTTGTAATAAACCTGAAAATTTTCAAAATACTTAAAATTAAAACACCTAAATCAAAATCACGCTTCCCTCTTCTCTCACTTCTCACACTCAGCCTAAACTCTCAAGAAACCCTAAGGCCTAAACTCTCAGCCTCTTCTTTCTTCTTCATCGACAACCGAAGATTGCCCAAATCGATTCATCTCTGCTGCAGCCTGCAGGTCGAGCTCCGACGACCGACTGTCCGATTTGCTACTCCCTACACAGCCTCTTCTTTCTTCTTCATCGACAACCGGAGATTACCCAAAGTCGATTCATCGCAGCAAGCAAGCAAGCAAACACATCTCCCACTCAGTCTCAACTCTCACCCACGTTCGATTTGCTACTCCCTACACAGTACACACGATTGTTCATCTGAACCTGAAACAATGAAATCAATAGCACTTCTGTCATCGGCGTCGGCGGTGGTGAAGAGGGTTTTCGGCGGCGACGGAGGTGGTGAAGAGGGTTCGATTTGCTACTCCCTACACAGTACACACGATTGTTCATCTAAACCTGAAACAATTACGTTTTCAAGTTATCAGTTTTGATTATTTACTCTGCTTACCAGGTGTTTGTTGAAAGTCCCAAAGGAAATAAAAAATGGTCATAATGTTTTTGCTTTAGGTTGAATGACACCTTAATCCTAATTGGAATCAGTAATTTGAATTCTCTTTGCATTTTCTATGATTGGATATTAGAATAACATCTTTGCTCTGTTTAGCTACAGGTTCTATCGCCAAGAAAAAGTTTCAACCTGAAGTACCAGTTTTGCCAATGATGGAGCAAGGTAACCTTGGAAGTATCAATGTTTCTGTCTAACCTAGGTTATTTTATTTCTTATATTTCAGGTAAGTAGGTGGTGCAACTTTGCCCTCAAATGTATTAAAATTGAATCATCTGTTCGAGCTTATGGGATACATGTTCAAGTATCATGTTTTGCAACTTTGGCCTCAAATGTATTAAAAGTGATTTTTTCTTTGAAAATTTTACATTTCGATCATTTGTAGGTAATGCATACACAAGTAGTTTATGCAATTAAGGAGTGTAATGGAACACTTTTGACCAAAATGGATCTCATGCTTGCATGTTTTACTGAACAATTTTCCAACTTATCATTTCGCTTTGCAGTGGATAATGGATTAGTTGAGAAGAGATCTAGAGTTTTAGTTTGCTTTGGGATTCAATCTTGCATTTAAGGTATTCTCCTTATGTTTCTCCTTTGCACTTAAGGTACTCTCCAAATGTTGTTTGTATATATTGTTGGTTGTTTACCAATGAGATTGTGAAAGCCTATGCTTAAGATCACTTTTTTTATGTTGTCACCATTGGCGCCTAATAGTTGTATCGATTGCTAATTATATTAGCAACTAAATCCTTTTGGAGCTATAATTGTAAGTTCTTTATAATTGGAACTATAATTGTTATCTACCATTGTTTACTAATACTCGTGGGAAAACTTTCATGTAATTCCTTATTTCCACCTAACTATGGATTTTAACATTTGTGATTTATCAAATGGAGTTCATGGACATTTTATATTTGAAATATCAATGGTATGCTTCTTGCTACAATTGTCAATTGATGAAAGCACAATCGCCCCTCAACCAAATTCGACGATCTTGGTGCTAATTCTCTTGAGACCGTAAGTTTTGCTTCAGTCTTGATCATCTTGAAATGAATTATAAGTCAAGCCTATTAGTAATTAATATATATATATATATATATATATATATAAAAGTATAAAACTCATTGGATATGATTTAATAGGTTGAGATTATGATGGTGTTGGAAGAAAAGTTTGGAGTATTGATAGGCGAAAGCGGAGCTGAGAACATTTCGGACTGATGAAGATGCGACTGATTTATTAATTATGTTCAGTTGGATTAATGTTTGCTCAGCTTAAAGGTGTGTAGCCACCGACAATACCCATTCTCATATTCAAACCAACAACGCTGCCGAAGAGTTGTTCAATGGTAATTATTTGATTCAGGTGTATGTTTAACAACTGTGATTATGTAACTCTGATCTTGTTGCTTTCTTTTTGCACGATAGATACCTACTTCTAATAGTAATATCTTTTATGTTATGTTTAATATTGTTTAAAGTTCTTTGGACGAGTGTTTATTTGTTGTAATCGGTATTGTCGCTTGCATTTATTCAAGATTTACACCCCGCCGCATTGCGCGGGTACACAACTAGGGGATTACGTGACTCCGAGGGATGGTCGGATTGCGGTAAGTGTAGAATACCTATAACTTTATAATTGTTTACCTTTAATTACAAATCTTTATATAGTTTGTTCGGGAAACATTACGATTGTTTAACTTAAAATGTTAATATATATATATATATACACGTCTAGTTTTGGTTGCCATTTGTTGGGCAAAATTATAATTGTTTTAGTTTAAATGTTGGTATATATATCTCCGTTTTAGTCCGGGTTGCCATTTGTTGGGCAAACGTTAGGATTGTTTTATTTGGAAACAGTGGCGGACCCAGGATTTTAGGTGAGCGGGTGCACAAACGAAAAGTCTAAGAAATTGTTGTCGATGTGTTTTAGCCGTAGGGGATTTTTTAAGTTTTTAGTTGATTTTGAGATATTTTTTCCAATCTTTTGGTTGATTTCGAGGGATTTTTTAAGTTTTTTTTGTCGATTTCAATTAATTTTTTTTGGTTTTTTTGTGTCGATTCGAGATAATTTTTTGGGGTTTTTTTATTGATTTCAAAATAAAATTTTGATTCTTTGGTTGATTTCGAGAATAAATTTTTGGATATTTTGCAAATCAAAATTAACTATGCATATAGACTTTTATGTAATCATAATCAAATCAATAACTAAAAAATGAAAATTTTAAAATTCTGGAGATAGTTAATGATCAAATTAAATTATATTAATAGAGTATTTAATGTGTATTAAATGTAATTTATGGAGAGAAGTTATGAGCTTTCTCTAGTTTTAATAAAAATTAAAAACATAAGTGTCAAGAGTAGGAATAGAACCCCAAACCTCTTGAAACTAGAAACTCTAATTAAGTTGACACAAACCATCTCACTGGAAGCTCATTTTGGTTAGGTATCCAGTTTAAAAATACTTAAGAGCACTCTAAAAATTAAGCGGGTGCACTGTCAAACGATCTACATTTTTTCCCTTACGGCAAACAAGTGAGCGGGTGCACGGGACCCCCCGGAGGAAGGGTAGGTCCGCCCCTGTTTGGAAACGTCCCATTTACAAATGTTATGCTGTCGAAATTGACTTGTGTTTTATACCATAGGGTACGTATAAAAGCGATGTCAACCAAAAATACGGCGAGGATGCCACTTCCCATCCCATAATAGATGAAGCATTGTGGAAACAGGCGTCCGAGGTGTCCGGGGGAAGCAAGAAAGGTCGAATATACGGTTTTGGGAACACCAGTGATCCGAATTTGGTCTTGACGGGGGTACCCTCAGGTGGATATGCGAGTGGTGCATCACCTTTTGGTATGCGGGTGTGTACTTCCTTTTCTTTTTGTATAATGTTTATCTAATCATATATAATTCATTTTAATATTTTTTGTGTTTTTAGATTCAAGCATTAGAGGCCCGACTGCAACAATTAGAATACGCCCGCGAGAAGGACTTGGAAGAGATGCGCCGACAACAAGAGGTCCGCATGAAGGAGATGGAGGAGATGCGCCAAATAGAAGAGACGTGATGGATTTGGTGAAAAGGTTAAGCCAAAGTCAGTTTACTCCATCTCAGTTTCCGCCTCCCCCGCCATAGTGTTGATGTTTGGTTGTTAAACTCTTGTTACTTGAATTAACGTATTTAAATTCTGTTTATCGAACAATTAGAAGAATTTGTATTTATTATGCACAAGAACTCGTTGGAGGGCTTTAATTAATCTATGGTATTTGCATTCAGTTTTTAGCAGTTTTTAAGCATTTACAGGAATTTAAAATTTAAAATTTTAATTTTTAATTATTTTTATAATTATTAAAAAAATAAAAATAATAATAATTTCCGGCGGAATATTCCGTCGGAAATGTTTTTCGATTTTTCCCAATAAAAAATAAATTATTTTTATAATTATTAAAAAAATAAAAAATAATAATAATTTCCGACGGAATATTCCGTCGGAAATCCGTTTAATTTTTTTCGTATATATTTTAATTATCAAATTATATTAAAAATATATTAAAAATCCGTCGAAAATCCGTCGGAAAGTTAATTTTTTAGATTAAGAAAATCTGATTAAGCGTGTGGAGTTTAAAAATTAGGAAAATTGGATCGACGGATTTCCGACGGATATATCCGTCGGAAAATCCTCATCCGTCAGAAATCCGTCGAAAATGGCGTTTTCCGACGGATTTGGTCGTCGGAAAAGCCAATCTGTTTTGTAGTGAAATAATTTAGGAGTTGTAAGGTTTAACTTAAATAATTATAAACTACCCTGCTAACAATTTCATGGACTAATACCATTTTACTAGATGTTAAGCTTCACTTATTTAATTAATCTCATAATTAAATAACATTAATATTAAGAATGACAACATTAATTACTAATGTTAATAAACCATTAAAAGCAATTGATGTTTCAGTGGACCATTTCAAAATCACCATGCATGGCGTCCAAAGAAACAACAAGGCTATGGCCTTGTCTCTTTTACCTACTCTATCCAGCACGTACCCTACCATGGTGACCGGCGTACCTACGGGTTCCTTCCTGCCTCTCGCAATGCTCGACACGCAGCACCACCCGCCGACAACCTTGGCCGACTATTCGGCGGTCGCTGCCATGTTTTAGCGACCGTAAACCGTTCTAAACCCAAGTTTCACATACAGTAAAAATGCTCACGACGTAATTATCATAGCCTCGATTCTACATGATGCTGAAACAACATAGGGTCAAAACCCGTAATCTAAAAACGGATTAAAAGAAATATTTACATACCAACCAACGACTTTCTTTTCTGAAGTTACTGCACCATATATGGGTTTCGAGAGCATCGAAACCTTCTTCTTCTTCCTGCTAAACCATGGAATTTTTTCTCTTGATTTGCTTCTTATTTTGTGAGCCGCAGTGAAAAAGGGATAAATCTCCCTTTTTATTTCCTGATAAAACCCAAGTAGGAGAGTGCTCCTCAAACTTCTCCGTGTTAGGTGGGTTATGCATAGGCATGGGAATGGGGCAGGATGATCCCAATCTTCATCCCCGTCCCCATCCCCATTGGGGAATACGACGGGGATCCCCAACGGAGAATCGGGGATTTTTCCCCGTTAATATAAGATATTTGAAATCAAATATGTTAAATACCACACTCGATCGATAATGATTCAAGTTTAAATCTCACGTTTTTTAAATTGTTTTTATAGAGTATCAAATATTCACATGTGAATGAAGTCACAACATTATACGTAACCGTCTAATCAAACGTGTTTGGCTTTCAACGTTATGTTATCTAAAAAAAGTAAAACAATTCAAAAAAATGTATATAGATTAAAAGAAATGTCAAACTTATATTTCTAAATGTAAAAGATATTGGATCTAATTATGTATAAATAATATAATTAATATTAATTATATAGAATATATTTAATATTCGGGGACGGGGCGGGGCGGGGACCACGTTTCACCGAACACCTAAAAAAATGTATATAGATTAAAAGAAATGTCAAACTTATATTTCTATATTTGTTTTTTTTTTTGACAAATATAGAAATTACATATCTTTTATATTTTTTAAGAGAAAATAAATAAAAGGATCAAAATACTCTCGATTTTAGGGACCAAGGTTAGGACATTTATGACAATGGACTTATTCAATAACAAAAAAGAAATCTGGATGATTTAATTATTTATTTGAATGAATTAATCTAAATTTTCATCTAATCACATGGACAAAATTTGTAATTTCTTTTTTAGAATTAATAAAATCCGAAAGTGTATAAGATGAAAGATGGTTGGTTTAAGTGATTCAATCGGATTAAATCGATATTTTAGACACTAATTATATGGAATAATATGCAAATAGAAAAAGCTAATATCTATATCTATACTATATTATAAAGCATTTAACCACTCAACTCTTAAAAACAAGTTTTAAAGCTACATGTACCACTCTTTTATACATAAAAGTCTTAAAACTCTTAAAAGACAACAACTTAATGTACAACTTACATATGCTATGACAAACACACTCCTGATAAATCATCCTCCCAAGTCCCAACTCCCAAGACACAAGTTATGGCTCCTACACGCTCTCAAAGTGACGATTCCCAAAGTGACGATTCCCAAAATGGCGATTGACGTTCCTTTTGAATTCAAATACGATTACAAATAATGTTAGGATTCTTATTGATATCGCTCCTATACTGATTCAAGATCATCGCTCCTTATTCCACTATCGATCCATTGCTTCTCTACAATTCCAATCAAGGTAATTTCTTCTGTGGTTTAGGGTTTACTGGTTGTATTTCTCTATCTTTTGGATTTCTTCTCTACAATTCCATTGTTCTTGTGTTTTATTGTGTGGTAGGGTTCGATTTCACTTTTGTGTGTTAGGGTTCGGTGTGATGAAAAACTCGGTCATTTCAATGGTAATACCTTGTTTTCATTCCAACTTAATGTTTGTTAATCTCCATAGTTTCAAGGGAGAAGAGTGATAAACACATCATGACGAGATATGCAGGGTTGTTATGCTCTGCAAATCCATTCATTCTCTTTTCACGGTTACTTTGAATCACCAAAGGCTCTCAGGTATGATTTCTCAACATCGATCCTGTTGGTGCAAGTGTACCACATCTCTATATATTTATATATATTTATTTTGATGATTACAAACACACCGCATTATTGTTTATCTAACAATTTAATCCAAGTGTGCAGTTGTTGAAGAACACGAAGATTTAATCTGAAGGGTTCAAGACGGAAGTGTTTACGTCGTCATCATTGTTTATAACTAATAATGATAAACACCCTAAAATAATATACCACTTGGATATTTCTAAAAACCTTTTAAATAAATAAGAAATTTTGGTTCTAGAAGTATCTGCCATGCGTACTGTTTCTGCAACCACTTTCTGACGCAGGTATACCGCGAAGGTAGAGCCGGTATTCCGCGGTGGTACGGCCGGTATACCGCGGGTGTTCAGCCGGTATACCGCGGCAGGCGTGGTGTTTGTTTCTGATTGGTTGGAAGTACCTTTTTCTGACGGCGGTATACCGCGAGTCCTAGCCGGTATACCGCGGGTACGTATTCCAGAAGTCAACTTTGCATGAGAGCCGTTGAAGTGTCAGCGTACTTTGTACTGCACGGTATACCGCGTGCATTTGGCGGTATACCGCGGATGCTTGTTTCCGTTGGAAGTGTTGCTATATAATGCATGCGATGGTGGAGAAGTAAAGACAATACAGATACAACCAACACCATCACTGCTCATCTGATCTCTCTCATTTTTTAATATATATATTTTATAAAACTTTTTTTATAAAATATCCAAGTGTGAGATATTATACAAGAGTGATTACCCATTGTGAGTTATACTCCTCTTGTAAGTATTTGAATAACGGGTGTGTGATCCTGTACATCTCAATAAGCTGAGGCTTAGAGAACCGTTTACTTTGCTCTGTATTTGGTTTGTGTTCTACCGTAAAGAATACATTTATTGGATCGTGTCGAGAAGTGTCTCGGCTGCTGGTTTATCACAGTTGGTGGTAAATCAGTAAATCTCCGTGTCAAGTATCTCTTACCTTTATCCCTTTATTCCGCTGTGCTTTATTATATTTGTTTATATAAACTGCTTTGCATTTATATTTATTTATATAATCTCTGTGTATTTGTTTATATTTACACTCTTCTTTATTATTTGTATACTCTGATTTATTTTTACTGTTTCAGTACTGTATTTATTTATAAAAGAATTTTTGAAAGTAAAAGATTTAATATACAACCTTACCCCCCCCTAGGTTGTCTAACATTTGGTATCAGAGCAGGGCTTTCAAAAATCGTCTATTTAATTTTTTAAAATCCGTTTTTGTTATGGCTCAACAAAATGCTTGGTTTTCTAAATCTCTTCTTATTGATTTCGAAAATTTTGATCTTTGGGCAAATTCTTTTGAACGTTATGTTCGTGGGATAAATCAAAAAATTTGGGATATTATTATTAAAGGAAATTTCAAACCCACAAAATTTCAAAACAACAAAGTTGTTGAAAAACCTAGCTCGGAATGGTCCGACGAAGATGAGGCTAATTATTGTTTAAATTATGAAGCCAAAAATTTTCTCTTTTCGGTTCTTACTAACGATGATATTGAGCGTGTTTATCTCTTTGAAACTGCTCGTGATATTTGGGAGAACTTGAACATCACCTATGGTGAAAACTCAAAAGAAAAGAGAGACGAAACCCGAGATCAAAGAAATGAAGAAACGTGTCTCATGGCCGACCATGATAATGAGGTATCTTCATCATATTCTTCTAAAAATAATTGTGATAGTAATTATAGTGATAATTATTATAGTGACAATGAAAATAATCTTGACGAATTATATAAATCATTTCATGATATGGCTGCTCTCGCAAATAAATATAAAGATGAAATTTCTAATTTAAAAGAAACCGTATCTATATATAAAAAGGAAATAGATGACGGTAAACAAAAATCTGCTCATGATTTAGATGTTATCACTAAATTAGAAAATAAATTAAGTGAAAAAGATATTTGTAAATCTTGTGTTATTTTAAATGATAAAATTGCATGTTTAGAGAAAAGAACATGTGAAAATATTTTATGTACAAAATGCGATATACTTGAAAATGATAATGCATGTTTAAAAGCTAAATGCGATTTATATAAAAAAGATAATCTGTTAGCTAATGCATTTCAAAATAGCAATGATAAAGTGTTAAAAATGCTAAATATGTCTAATCGCATTAATTGTAGAAAAGGCATTGGTTCTAATACATGTATTGATACGTGCTCGTGTATTCAAATTAAAAGGTGTTTTGAACCACCTAAAGTTAAAACGAGAAAACCTTATGTGCAAAAACCTCCGTATGTATCCAAAATGAATAATGTGAATTATGTTGGACAACCTAAGGGGGGGGGGGGGTAAGGTTGTATTTAAAATCTTTTACTTTCAAAAATTCTTTTTACAAATAAATACAGAATAAATAAAGCAGAGTATAAATAAATAAGTATACAACAATTATATAAACATATATAATTTAAATGCACAGCGGAAATGTAAATAGATAAGGGAAAGAGAATACTTGACAACGGAATTTTTAAAGTGGTTCACCAAACACAAAGTTGGCTAGTCCACCTCGAGAAAATAACACTTCTCGGAGATCCAATACGAAACGTGTTCTTTACGGTAGAAACACAAACCTTAATACAACAAACGCGAATCACTCTACTTTGAGAGATTAATGTGGATCACTCACTCTTATTCAAACACTTACAAGAGGGTATAATTTTAATATGAATAATCACTCTTGAATAAGGTTTATCACTTGGATATTTTTAGAGAGTTTGATCACTTGAGTTGTGTTGCTGATTCAACTAATCGAGAGATTTTAATCTGCTATCAACTCAAGATTTCTTACTCAAAAATTAATTTTATCAGTTTAAGTGATTTAGTGTGAGTAAGAAGGCAGCAGAATAATAATCAAATGCTGAGGGAGAATATATTGCTGAAGTTGGTGTAGCATTGAAGGCTGGTGGTTGCATGATATTTATACTGGATGAGCAACAGGGCAGAAGCTTTCGCGGTATACCGGCTTTCCATCGCGGTATACCTGCGTCAGAAAAAAGGTACACTGCAGAGGAGAAGGTCAACCCTGCAAAAACAAACGGTATATGGTACCCGCGGTATACCGCGTTGCACACGGCGGTATACCGCCTGAAAAGGTTCCTGACAAGAGAAGCTTTATATGCAGAAGAACTGATGGGTGAATAGTATCGCGGTATACCGCGTGGACCTTGGCGGTATACCGCCTGACAGTCGTACAAAAGGGCAGTTGCGCTGGAAGACTTCTTTCGGCTGAACACTCTTTGCATTTAATGATGAACAGTAGCAGAGATTTGATTTTAATAAAATAACATATATATATATATATATATCATGCGATTTATATATATATTTAAAAAAATATATATATATATTATATATATATTTGATTCAAATATATTTATATAGATACGAAATATCCAAGTGATAAAATATTTTAGGGTGTTTATCATTTTAAAATAAAATGACGAAACTCTTCAGACTTGGATTCTTCAGATAAAAAATTTATCGAGATCATTTAAATATCTGCACACTCAGATAAAATATTAGATAACAAATAATGCGGTGTGTTTTGTAATCATCAAAATAAATATGGAGATGTGATTTTATGTGTACCAAAAATATATCACAATATTTAAAGCTGGGTACACTTGCACCAACAATCTCCCCCTTTTTGATGATGACAAACACAACGCTAAACACGAGAGCATACTCGGTTTCTCTCCCCCTTTTGTCGAAGCAAAAAGGGTTTAAGAAAGTCGCTTATGCTCCCCCTCAAAAGATGCTCCCCCTCAAAATATGAAATATTTGAGAGTTAGTATTTATCAAGGGTTATACTCAAGCATGCCTAAACCAAGTCTTAATTTAAAGAACGCCTTTTTGTTTAGAGCTTTAGTGAAAATATCGGCCAAATTATCTTCCGAATCAACCTTTTCAAGCACGATTTTGCCTTTTTGAACATTATCTCGTAAAAAGTGATGTCTCAATTCAATATGTTTGGTACGAGAATGTAAAACAGGATTTTTACTTAGATTTATAGCGCTTGAGTTATCACACATAATTGGAATTTTGGTTAGATGTACCTCAAAATCGGTAAGTGTGTGTTTCATCCAAAGGACTTGAGCACACGCTCTTGCGGCGGCTACATATTCCGCTTCGGTTGTAGACAAAGCTACGGATTGTTGTTTCTTAGAGAACCAAGACACAAGTGAGAGACCTATAAAGGCACATACCCCACTAGTACTCTTTCGGTCAACAATAGATCCACCAAGATCGGAATCGGCGAAACACGTTACTTCTAACTCGGGTTTCTTTGCGTACCATAAGCCAAGATTAGTAGTACCTCGTAAATATCGAAAAATACGCTTGACAGCTTCATAGTGAGATTGTTTAGGTGAAGATTGAAAACGAGCACATAAACATACACTAAACATAATATCAGGTCTACTAGCAGTTAAATATAATAAACTACCAATCATACCACGATAAATCTTTTCATTAAAATCGTTTCCCTCCTCGTCACGAGATAATTGTAAGTTTATGGTCATTGGAGTTTCAACGGGTTTGACATTTTCAAAGTTAAACTTTTTCAACATATCTTTACAATATTTAGATTGACTAATAAAAATACCAGTTTCACATTGTTTTATTTGCAATCCTAAGAAGTATTTTAACTCTCCCATCATGCTCATTTCAAACTCGCTTGTCATTTTCGCAGAAAATTCATTACACAGTTTTTCATTAGTGGAACCAAAAATAATATCATCAACATATACTTGCACAACCACAATATCATTTTGAACATATTTCACAAATAAAGTATTATCTATTTTACCCATAATATAACCACTAACAATTAAAAAGGTTTTTAATCTATCATACCACGCACGCGGAGCCTGCTTTAAACCATAAAGCGCCTTTTTCAATTTATAAACATGTGTCGGGTTTTCAAAACTTTCAAAACCGGGAGGTTGAGAAACGTATACCTCCTCATTTATAATACCATTTAAGAAAGCACTTTTAACATCCATTTGAAATAATTTAAAATCTTTAGCATTTGCAAAAGCGAGAAGCATTCGAATAGACTCCAACCTTGCAACCGGTGCAAAGGTTTCGTCATAATCTATACCTTCTTGTTGACTGTACCCCTTGGCAACTAAACGTGCCTTGTTTCGTGTGACTCCACCGTTCTCGTCTACCTTATTTCGGAAGACCCATCTTGTGCCAATAATGGTTTGACTACTAGGGCTAGGCACTAAGTCCCACACATCATTCCTAGTAAATTGGTTTAACTCTTCTTGCATGGCCAATATCCAATCCTCATCACCTAAAGCTTCATCTATGGTTTTAGGTTCTATGGTTGAGATAAAGGCATGGAAAGCACAATGGGTATGGATTTGTGATCTAGTTGTCCTTTGGTTTAGGTCACCTATAATTTGATCTACGGGATGGCCTCGAGCGGTTCTAAGATTAGGATCATCTACACCTTGTGGAATAAAACAAGGAGGGGCATCACTAGTTTCAATATTATTTGTGGAAGATTGGGTACCTAAATCCAAGGTACTAAGTTGTTGGGCTAAGACATCTCCTTCACAAACATTGTCATTTGCTAAGGGTGCACTCGGTTTGGGAGGACTCTCGTCAAAACTAACATTAAGGGATTCTTCCACTACCATGGTTTCCTTATTTAGGATTCTATAGGCTTTGCTATTCCAAGAGTAACCTAGGAACACTCCCTCATAGGCTTTGGGGTCAAATTTGGTTAGGTAGGATTTGGTGTTTAAAATGAAACATTTACAACCAAAAACTTTTAGGTGAGCTAAGGAAGGTTTTCTACCTCGGTAAAGTTCATAGGGTGTCTTATTTAGGATACCTCTAATTAGGACACGGTTAAGCACATAGGTCGCGGTAGCAACGGCATCACACCAAAACTTTTGGGGAACTTGATGTTCGTTTAGCATGGTTCTACTCATTTCTTGCAACGTTCGATTTTTCCTTTCAACAACCCCGTTTGACTGAGGAGTTCGAGGAGCCGAAAAGTTATGAGTTATACCATGTTTATCACAAAAGGCACCAAATTGTACATCATTATCGAATTCTCGTCCATGGTCCGTACGTATGGAAACAATCGTACAACCTTGTTGGTTTTGAATTCTTTTTCCTAAAATTTTAAACTTTTCGAAAGCCTCATTTTTATGTCTTAAAAATAAAGTCCAAGTATAACGGGAATAATCATCCACAATAACCAAAGTATAAAAATTTCCTCCAAAACTTTGAATAGCCATCGGGCCAAAAAGATCCATATGTAAAAGTTCTAAAACTCTTTGAGTAGAAATAACATTTTTTGATTTATGAGAAACGTGATGTTGTTTGCCGACACGACAAGCATCACAAAAATGATTATCAAACTTTAATTTTGGCAGGTCACTCACAAGCTCCTTATTTTTTAAGTTTTGCATTAGTCTTAGATTAGCGTGACCTAAACGCCTATGCCATAAAGTAGAAACATCATTAATAGAAGATAAGCATACATTTTCAGATACAACAGTTTTACAAATATATAAATTTCCTTTTACAAAACCATTTAAAAGAACTTTACCATTTTTTATGATTTTACAAGAATCTTCTTCGAAGACAACAGTTATACCATTTTTACACAATTGGCGAACACTTAACAAATTAAAATGTAGATTGTCAACATGATTAACATTAAGAAATTGAACATTATTGCAAGAAACTGTACCTCTACCAATTATATTTCCTTTGGAGTTTCCTCCAAAAATTACCTGTCCACCATCACATGACTTATATGATGAAAAGAGATTATTGTTTCCGGTCATGTGACGTGTGCAACCACTATCGAGTATCCAGTCCATATCAAGGTCAATCTACAATAATGAAGATGTAACTTTTATGGTCCCCATTTCTCGTGGGTCCTTGACAATTAGTTTCAATGTCAACCAACATGCATATATATAAAGTCAAACAGAATATATATATATATAATACATTACACAATATTAATATATATATATAATACATCAAACCATATTAATATATATATATATAACACATATCAAGTAAGACAAAATATATACAATATATTAAACAACTTTAATATATAATACATCAAACACAAATATATATATATAACATATTAAACAAACACCATATATATATATATATGTAATACGTATATATATATAAACAAACAGTACATAGTAATATATATTACTTATATATATAATATATACAACAAATTATATTTAAACTATATATATATATACCATATATACATAACACATTTAAAACCATAAACGCATACCACCGGGATTATCATTACTAAACATTCCTTTTGGAATCCATTTATTTACCATTTTAATTTTGCGATTATATTTATCATACACATAAAAACAAGCATTTACATTCGCATTATTATTAGGTTTAGAATATTTATCATGGTACATGCGAGCATACGGTTTTCTCGTATTATAATTTACATTATTTATTTTACGCACATACGGAGGTTTTTGCACATATTGATTTCTTGTATTTACTTTAGGTGATTCATAAAATCTTTTGATGGGTTTACATGAACATTTATCAACACAAGTATTGGAACCAATGCCTTTTCTACATTTTATACGGTTAGGCATATTTAGCATGTTAAGGACTTTCTCATTACTACTTTGAAAAGCTTTTGCTAATAAATCATCCTTTTCATACGCATCACATTTTGCTTTTAAACATGCAATCTCATTCTCAAGAATATCACATTTTGTACAAATAATATTTTCATGTGATTTTTTATTTAAGCATGCAATTTCTTTATTTAAAGTATCACAAGATTTACAAAAATCTTTTTCTCCTAATTTAGTTTCTAATTTAGCAATTATATCCATATCATTTTCAGATTTTTGTTTAACATTATTTATTTCCTTTTTACATGCATTTACAGTTTCTTTTAACATAGCATTCTCATCTTGGTAACGATTTGCAAGAGCGGCCATTTTATGAAAAGATTCATATAATTCTTCAAGATTATTTTCATTATCACTTTCATAATCACTATCGTAATCCGAGTAAGAAGATTTTACCTCGTCGTCGCTTTCGGCCATAAGACAAATGGCTTGATAGTCATCTTCTTCTTCACTCTCGCTCCACGCGCCTCCAATGAAGGCTTTCTCCTTCTTCTTTTGGAACTTGTTCTTTTTCAGACATTCATTGGCGTAGTGGTCTTTGTCACCACATGAGTAGCAAAAGCCTCTCTTTGGCTTAGCTTTATCGTCTTCACTCGAGTCGCCATTTTTCTTAACTTTTTCGTTTCGTTTATGGAACTTACGACTTCGATTTTCACCACCACGACGGTAGTTACCGTTTCTTTGAAATCTGCCATTGTTAGAAAATTTATTATTATTTTTAAGAAATTTGGAAAAGTTTCTTACCAACATGGCGACTTCATCGAGAGTTTCGGATGGATCTTTCGAGGAGCTAGCTTTCTCCTTTTTCTTCTCAACTTTTGGTGTTGAGACATTGAGAGCGATTGACTTCTTTTTAACTTGCTCCCGATCTTTGTTTCTTTTAAGTGCAATTTCATGCACTTTAAGATTACCGATCAAGTCATCTATCTTCATTATGGAAAGGTCACGGGAGTCTTCTAAAGATGTTATCTTTTGCATCCACTCCGAAGGAAGGGCTCGTAGGATTTTCCTTATATAGTCCTCGTTAGGATAAGTGCGATCCAAACCTTTCAAAGTAGTCACAATAAGGTTAAATCTTTTAAACATTGAGTCAATTGACTCATCTTGTTTCATTTCGAATAGTTCATAATCGTGAACTAAAATATTCACTTTACTAGATTTAACCTCCGTGTTTCCACGATGAGTATTATTTAAACTTTCCCATATTTGATTTGCAGTTTTATATGTATATACTCTTTCAATTTCATCAGTTGTTAAAGCAGCATATAATATATTCTTAGCTTCAAAGTTTAAACAAAAATGAGTTTCATCAGAAGTAGTCCATTCATCTATAGGTTTATCAATATAAACATCATCTTTCACAATGGTGGGTTTAAAATTCCCTTTTTCTATAATATTCCAAATCTTTTGATTTTTGCCACGCACGTGACATTCAAATAGCTCGGCCCAAATGCCAAACTTTTCAGTATCTATCAAAGGAGGTTTTGAAAACACGATATTAGTTTGTTGAGCCATTTAGAAGAATAAGAGAAATTTATGCAGAATATTTTTGAAAGACCCGCTCTGATACCAAATGTTGGACAACCTAAGGGGGGGGGGGTAAGGTTGTATTTAAAATCTTTTACTTTCAAAAATTCTTTTTACAAATAAATACAGAATAAATAAAGCAGAGTATAAATAAATAAGTATACAACAATTATATAAACAGATATAATTTAAATGCACAGCGGAAATGTAAATAGATAAGGGAAAGAGAATACTTGACAACGGAATTTTTAAAGTGGTTCACCAAACACAAAGTTGGCTAGTCCACCTCGAGAAAATAACACTTCTCGGAGATCCAATACGAAACGTGTTCTTTACGGTAGAAACACAAACCTTAATACAACAAACGCGAATCACTCTACTTTGAGAGATTAATGTGGATCACTCACTCTTATTCAAACACTTACAAGAGGGTATAATTTTAATATGAATAATCACTCTTGAATAAGGTTTATCACTTGGATATTTTTAGAGAGTTTGATCACTTGAGTTGTGTTGCTGATTCAACTAATCGAGAGATTTTAATCTGCTATCAACTCAAGATTTCTTACTCAAAAATTAATTTTATCAGTTTAAGTGATTTAGTGTGAGTAAGAAGGCAGCAGAATAATAATCAAATGCTGAGGGAGAATATATTGCTGAAGTTGGTGTAGCATTGAAGGCTGGTGGTTGCATGATATTTATACTGGATGAGCAACAGGGCAGAAGCTTTCGCGGTATACCGGCTTTCCATCGCGGTATACCTGCGTCAGAAAAAAGGTACACTGCAGAGGAGAAGGTCAACCCTGCAAAAACAAACGGTATATGGTACCCGCGGTATACCGCGTTGCACACGGCGGTATACCGCCTGAAAAGGTTCCTGACAAGAGAAGCTTTATATGCAGAAGAACTGATGGGTGAATAGTATCGCGGTATACCGCGTGGACCTTGGCGGTATACCGCCTGACAGTCGTACAAAAGGGCAGTTGCGCTGGAAGACTTCTTTCGGCTGAACACTCTTTGCATTTAATGATGAACAGTAGCAGAGATTTGATTTTAATAAAATAACATATATATATATATATATCATGCGATTTATATATATATTTAAAAAAATATATATATATTATATATATATTTGATTCAAATATATTTATATAGATACGAAATATCCAAGTGATAAAATATTTTAGGGTGTTTATCATTTTAAAATAAAATGACGAAACTCTTCAGACTTGGATTCTTCAGATAAAAAATTTATCGAGATCATTTAAATATCTGCACACTCAGATAAAATATTAGATAACAAATAATGCGGTGTGTTTTGTAATCATCAAAATAAATATGGAGATGTGATTTTATGTGTACCAAAAATATATCACAATATTTAAAGCTGGGTACACTTGCACCAACAAATTATATGCCGAGGAAACCGTATGCTTGCATGTATAATAGCAAATTTTCTAGACCAAAGAATAATGTAAATTTGCATGCTTCATTTTACGTCTATGATAAATACGATCGTAAAATAAAAATGGTTAGAAAATGGATTCCGAAAGGAATGTTTAATGTTGACAATCCCGGTGGGATGCGTTTGTGGTTTTAAACCATTTTTATGGTTTTATATGTTGTCGTATTTTGTTTTATGTCGACAACATATTTTTTGCAGTTTATGTTTTATACTAACTGTTAAAAGGACCCATAAGAAAAGGGTACCACGAAATATTTTCTTTGCCTTTTGTAGGTGTTTCCTGACGAGGATATAATACGTGTTTCCTGGCGAGGATATAATACGTGTTACCTGCCGAGGTTATAATACGTGGTTTCCTGACGAGGTTATAATACGTGGTTACCTGCCGAGGTTATAATACGTGGTTACCTGCCGAGGTTATAATACGTGGTTACCTGCCGAGGTTATAATACGTGGTTACCTGCCGAGGTTATAATACGTGGTTACCTGACGAGGTCATAATACGTGGTGTTTTTTTTTAAATCACATAAAATTAACCGAAAATCGAAGCCTTAAGATCCGTTTTGGTGCAAGTGTTTCTTTTTGGTTATTTTGTTTCATGTCATTTATTATGCTTATTTTATCCCTCAAATTTTATAAAATCAAATTGATATCGCTATTAATTTGAGGGGGAGCGTTTTAGCTCTTTACCCATGAGTTTATGCTACCTCAATTATATGCATATTTTGAGGGGGAGCATCTCTCGAGGGGAAGCATACCGTCTTTCTTGACCCTTTTTGTTTCGACAAACGGGGGAGAGAAACCGCATATGCTCATGCTTAGCGGTTGTGTTTGTCATCATCAAAAAGGGGGAGATTGTTGGTGCAAGTGTACCACATCTCTATATATTTATATATATTTATTTTGATGATTACAAACACACCGCATTATTGTTTATCTAACAATTTAATCCAAGTGTGCAGTTGTTGAAGAACACGAAGATTTAATCTGAAGGGTTCAAGACGGAAGTGTTTACGTCGTCATCATTGTTTATAACTAATAATGATAAACACCCTAAAATAATATACCACTTGGATATTTCTAAAAACCTTTTAAATAAATAAGAAATTTTGGTTCTAGAAGTATCTGCCATGCGTACTGTTTCTGCAACCACTTTCTGACGCAGGTATACCGCGAAGGTAGAGCCGGTATTCCGCGGTGGTACGGCCGGTATACCGCGGGTGTTCAGCCGGTATACCGCGGCAGGCGTGGTGTTTGTTTCTGATTGGTTGGAAGTACCTTTTTCTGACGGCGGTATACCGCGAGTCCTAGCCGGTATACCGCGGGTACGTATTCCAGAAGTCAACTTTGCATGAGAGCCGTTGAAGTGTCAGCGTACTTTGTACTGCACGGTATACCGCGTGCATTTGGCGGTATACCGCGGATGCTTGTTTCCGTTGGAAGTGTTGCTATATAATGCATGCGATGGTGGAGAAGTAAAGACAATACAGATACAACCAACACCATCACTGCTCATCTGATCTCTCTCATTTTTTAATATATATATTTTATAAAACTTTTTTTATAAAATATCCAAGTGTGAGATATTATACAAGAGTGATTACCCATTGTGAGTTATACTCCTCTTGTAAGTATTTGAATAACGGGTGTGTGATCCTGTACATCTCAATAAGCTGAGGCTTAGAGAACCGTTTACTTTGCTCTGTATTTGGTTTGTGTTCTACCGTAAAGAATACATTTATTGGATCGTGTCGAGAAGTGTCTCGGCTGCTGGTTTATCACAGTTGGTGGTAAATCAGTAAATCTCCGTGTCAAGTATCTCTTACCTTTATCCCTTTATTCCGCTGTGCTTTATTATATTTGTTTATATAAACTGCTTTGCATTTATATTTATTTATATAATCTCTGTGTATTTGTTTATATTTACACTCTTCTTTATTATTTGTATACTCTGATTTATTTTTACTGTTTCAGTACTGTATTTATTTATAAAAGAATTTTTGAAAGTAAAAGATTTAATATACAACCTTACCCCCCCCTAGGTTGTCTAACAGATCCAATTCGTTCCAGGCCTCTCCTCTCTATTCCTCAAGGTGTGTCTAAACCTAATTCTCTCACTTTTTTCCATGTTCTGGTTTGTTTCATTCAGGTAATATCTATTTGTTTGCCATCGATTTATGTTTTTCCCATTAATTTATGTTTCTGCCATCGTTTTCTTGAAACCCTTCATCATCATCTAGGGTTTGGGTTTTCGTCCGCAAGTGAAAGATTTTTAGGGCTTTTCTTCATCATCTGCAAAACGTAAGTACTTTTCTGTTCACGGTATCTCTTCTTTCTTACATTATTTCTTTTTCCATTGAATTGAACCCTTGTTGTTGATTGCACCCACTGCTTTCAGTTTCACTTGTTTTATTTAGGTTTTAATTGAAGGAATCGTTTTTCAATCTGGTTTAATTACTCATACAAGGCTTTATTTCCTTTTCCATTGAATTGAACCCTTGTTGTTTATTTCTGTTCACGCCTCAAGTGCCTTCTGAATAGAAAAATAGAGTGTATTCTCTAAACATTTAAAAAATGGGAACAAAAAGCCTTGGTATAAATTCACGGAGCAGAGCATAAAAATCGATTTTGTGTTTGAGGTTGAAGAAAGTTAAATTTGTTTTAATTCCAATTTGGATCTGTTTATATTATGGTAGATTGAATCGATACAGTATAAGAGATATAGAGGGATGGAATCATAGAAAGAAATAAGCAGATATTGTGCTTTTTAGGTTAAAAATATCAAATGAGTATTTTCAAAATCAAAGAATCATCCAGATTCTACTTTTCTGTTCACAATATTTTGATTTCTAATCATCTTACATATTTCGATTTCTTGCTGTCATACGATACGTATTCTTGCTGTATTTTTGTCGAAATTGTTTAATATAAAAGCATCCGATTTGTGTACTTGATATTTATTAGATTTGAGGCTTTTGAACTAATTTGTTTTTGCCTTCAATATACGATTCATCTCCATTGTCGAGCAGCTCGAGAAGCAAGCGTCGGTAGTGTTCTTGGCAATACTGTAAGTTTCTTTGATATGCACTCTATTTGCTTTTGCTTCCATTACTTTTTTTATGCAATCTGTTTGCATAAAAACAGTAAGTTCGTTTGTTTGCCGACTTTGTTACGAGAAATTCAGTTTCATGTATTGTGATTCGGTTGCACTGCATGTTAGTTTTGCAGATCCTTCATATGTCTTTTGTTTGTTGAAGATATGCTAATAATGATGATCTGTAGCGTTTAATTATGTTTCTAGCTGGTTTTGTTGTTGTCTAAAACTTGAAAGGAAAGAAAGTTGCAATATGATTTTTGAGATTGAATGGGCAAGTTAGCAAATGAAATCGATTATTTAAATATTTGAAGAAATTTGGTAACTATATGGAGCTGTATGTCAAGTAAAGCTTTAATTTTTTTAAAGAAAATGTTGGTGTTGAAAGGGGAAGAACGAGGGTATTTTTGGCAAAAAAGTTGTCTCAGTGGATTAAGCCAACATGAATTGACTGATTGAATTAAGCCATAAGCCATGTGTAATCAAACACCTCCTGACTTGTATCCATAAAAAAAAGAGGAGAGTAGAATAGGGATGTGTAATCAAACATGCGTTAATTCTTTAAGCTGCAAACAGACCCTAATTTAACTGTAACCCTAATTGCACCCACTGCTTTCAATTTCACTTGTTTTAATTCAGTGTACTTAATCTGAATAAAAGTTTTATTTTAATGAAAGCTTTTTATAGTTTTAGTTTATTTTTTAAAGAGTTTTTATTTTCTGTAGATGCATCCAAAGGTGGAGATTGGTAAGTGTTTTATGGAATCTCTGAATACCGAGCCTCATTTTGAAAACTTACATGTGGATGGTAGGGAAACAAAGCTCCCCTTAGTCAAGGACAACTCAGAACTTGATGAAATCACACTTTTTGCAGGTTTTACACATAAGAATTTTGCCTTCTTATTGTGATGATTCTAAGTCTTGCCATGTTCACACGATACAGTAAATGACATATTTTAAGTGCTTACCTGGTTTGTATTTGGTAAAAGATCTCTTAGTGTAAATTAGGTTTTTGTTAGTAAAATGAATTTTTAATACTGGGAGTTGTCAGTAGGTTGTTGCCAATCTCAAATCCACAACTTATCTATACCCCATGAAACTGGTCCCTTTATTTAAACTTGTATCTTCATTTACCACTTGTACCTTCATATAAGCTTATATAATAAAGTTTACATAATGTTTAGGATGCTAGCATTTAAAGGATGAGATCCCAGTTGTTGATAAAAGATACATAAATGCTTCTTCCTAATTCTAATCAGGCATCAAAAGATGGCAGTAAAGATTTATCTTATCTGAAAAAACTTTTACCTTTATTATTTTTCCAAGATTTTAGGAAGTTTAAAATCCCTCTATTCTTTCTTGAGCAGAAAGGTGAGGAGGGTTCATCTTTCTATTTTCTAATGTAAAGTCTCATTCCATTGGTTTAATGCATTTTGTTATCTGGTATCAGGTTCAGTGGATCTGACTTCGGAGAGCTTTTTATTCATCCGAGCAGCACCAGTGCCCGATTGTGCTCTACTGAAGTGTTGTTCTCAGTGGTTTCTTTATGTTACCGGGCTTACTCCTTTACGGTTGGAGTGGTTTCAAAGGTTTCAATGTTGCTGTTGGGCAGATATTAGTTATTAGTCAAACCACAAGCAATTGAATTCATCAACATTGTAGACCAACTTTTCTCTATTGCTTTGAACATCACACCACCTGGCACTAACGGAATTTTTTTATCTTCGATGTTATACTTATATTTAGTTTGTTGTTTGATCACAATTTTCACCGTTAGTGTGAAATATTAGAAGATCGAGTTTTAATTATTGATTATTTTTCTATTTAAGGGGTTGTTTACCGGTAATACTCAACACTTTCACTTAACTTACCGGGTAAGATTTTTACACTTTCACTTAACTTACCGGGTAAGATTTTTACTTCATTAAAACGGCATTGTATGCAACATTTGACTGAATGTTTGCTTGAGACTATATCTCTTTATTTGGTGGATGTTTCCTAAGAGCACCTCCAACCATAACACCAAAAACATTAAAAATGGTAGGTCCTCAAACACCAAAAAATCACCCAATTCCAACCGTAAACTTAAAACTGATGGGATTGAAAATTTGCCCTCGAGTTACCTTTCACACTGCAAGTATGCAGTATGAAAATCTAGACCGGCAAAAAAAAAATCTCTGCCGTGTGATTGGAAAGAAGAAAACTGCAAATTTAAGAAATGAAGGTTTTACTTTTGCATCTTAATTTAATATATGGAAGTTAAAATGAAGGTCTCGAAATGATTTAGGGTCGTTGGAGTTGGATTTCTGAAGACAATCTACTTCAAACTAGAAAATTGATCTGCTTCAATCTCGAATTTTGATCTGCTCCAACCTCTTGAAATCGATAAGCTTTGTAATCTTAGAGGGTGTTTGGATGTGTGTTTTAAAAGCGCTTATTGACTTATTGGCTTTTCAAGAAGCCAATAAGTTAAAAATAGTGTTTGGTAAAATGAAAAGCACTTTTCAAAGTGCTTTTTGGTTAACTACAAAAAGTCATTTTGGAAAAGTTACAACCTCCTGACTTTTTGATCCCAAAATTGCTTTTTGATACAAAAAGCCATTTTGGTTAACTACAAAAAGCCAAACACTTTTAAAAAAATAACTTATTGACTTATTGGCTTTTCCTACCACAAAAGCTAATCCAAACACTTTTTTAAAAACTTCTTTTCCCACCACCATAAGTCAATAAGCACTTTTGGGACTCAAAAAGCACTCCCAAACACCCCCTTAAAGTAGATCTGCTATAGAATCTCGAAATTTTCAAGGGCTTATATATCGCCAAACATTGTAAAAACACGTGAAATAATGCGACAAGCCCGAGGACTTTTCATTTTTTGTTTAAAATAAAAATTTTCGCCTTACTCACCCGGTGCATTGCACGGGCACCCTGCTAATAATATAATTAAAGTTTAAAAGTTTAATATAATTAAAGTTTAAACTTTAAACTTTGATATAATTAAAGCAAAATATATTAAATAATAATAACTTGAAAAGATTGGAAATAATTGATTAAAAAGTTTGAAATGCCTAAAGATGCATTATTGAGAATTTGACACGGTTTGGTTTAATTTCTTTTCATGCTATATTTCTGGATTTACATATTTTTTTTAATTAAATATTTCAAGATATATTAAGGAGAGGCCTCCATGACCTTTTATCTTTTTTGTTATAATTTTGATTTATTTTTAATTGATTTCAACACATGCTTAAACTTTTCATTTTCTTTTTTAATTTAAATTAAAAACCATTAACCAATATATATTTATTATTATATAAAATATTATTTACCTTGCATTTTAATTATACAATGAATCCAACATTTTTTATTTAAATTTATAAACTTATTATTATTTTTATTTTTAATCAATAAGGTATATATACTTTTATTAAATGAATTTATTTTTATTTAACTTTTTATATTTCTTTATAAGCTAACAATGCTTATAAATCAAAAAGTTTTATTTAATCAATATATCTTTATATATATATAAACAAAAACCAATAAAAATGACATGACACAATGTGGATTGAGAATTCTAAAATATTGAATTGTGGTTAATTTTGACTATCCCACATTGATAGAAAGATGAATGTTGGAACATGAAGTTGATTATAAAAGGAGAATTATGCCAACTTTTTCTACATGATTTATGATTTATTTTAATCCCTTTTGGATTAAAAAGCTAATTTTAGTTACAATCTTTATATATACAAAAGCAAAAACCAAGAAACTTATGACATGGTACAATGTGGATTGAGGACTAAAATATTGAATTATGGTTAACATTGGCTATCTTATATGGATAGAAAGATATAAAACCAAAAACCAAAAAAAATAAAATGGTACAATGTGGATTGAGGACTAAAATATTGAATTGTGGTTAACATTGACTATCCTATATTGATAGAAAGATATAAAAGCAAAAACCAAGAAAAATGAAATGACACAATGTGGATTGAGAATTCTAAAATATTGAATTGTGGTTAACTTTGACTATCCCATATTGATAGAAAGATGAATATTGGAACATGAAGTTGATTATGAAAGGAGAATTATGCCAACTTTTTCTACATGATTTATGATTTATTTTAATCCCTTTTGGATTAAAAAGCTAATTTTAGTTACAATCTTTATACATACAAAAGCAAAAACCAAGAAACTTATGACATGGTACAATGTGGATTGGGGACTAAAATCTTTATATATATAAAAACAAAAACCAATAAAAATGACATGGCACAATGTGGATTGAGAATTCTAAAATATTGAATCGTGGTTAACTTTGACTATCCCACATTGATAGAAAGATGAATGTTGGAACATGAAGTTGATTATAAAAGGAGAATTATGCCAACTTTTTCTACATGATTTATGATTTATTTTAATCCCTTTTGGATTAAAAAGCTAATTTTAGTTACAATCTTTATATATACAAAAGCAAAAACCAAGAAACTTATGACATGGTACAATGTGGATTGAGGACTAAAATATTGAATTGTGGTTAACATTGGATATCCTATATTGATAGAAAGATATAAAAGCAAAAACCAAGAAAAATGACATGGTACAATGTGTATTGAGGACTAAAATATTGAATTGTGGTTAACATTGGCTATCCTATATTGATAGAAAGATATAAAAGCAAAAACCAAGAAAAATGAAATGACACAATGTGGATTGAGAATTCTAAAATAGTGAATTGTGGTTAACTTTGACTATCCCACATTGATAGAAAGATGAATGTTGAAACATGAAGTTGATTATAAAAAGAGAATTATGCCAACTTTTTCTACATGATTTATGATTTATTTTAATCCTTTTTGGATTAAAAAGCTAATTTTAGTTACAGTATTTATATATACAAAAGCAAAACCAAGAAACTTATGACATGGTACAATGTGGATTGGAGACTAAAATCTCTATATATATAAAAACAAAAACCAAGAAAAATGACATGGCACAATGTGGATTGAGAATTCTAAAATATTGAATTGTGGTTAACTTTGACTATCCCACATTGATAGAAAGATGAATGTTGGAACATGAAGTTGATTATAAAAGGAGAATTATGTCAACTTTTTCTACATGATTTATGATTTATTTTAATCCCTTTTGGATTAAAAAGCTAATTTTAGTTACAATCTTTATATATACAAAAGCAAAAACCAAGAGGGAATTTAATTAAAATACCCAATGTTTGACTTCGACTTACCAAAATACCCATTTTCTCTCTGATTTTACCAAAATACCCATTTTTTGCCGCGATGGGGGTTCGCGATCGTGGACAGGGACCAAATTTAACATTAGATCGCGGACAGGGACCAAAATGAATATGATTTTAGCATTAGAAGCCAATTCAATGTTTTAATATCTTAATAGTATTTTAAAAGATTTGTCATTAGACAAATAAAAATTAGTTTTGACATAAAGTCAAATTCAAATTTTATCATCTTATTGTATATTTGGAGTGTAACAACCCAGATTCGTGCAAGTGAAGGTTTAGTGTCAATTGTGAAAAAGAATGAAAGTTAGATAAGGGATTTGCTTACAAATGGTAACAACCCTAATTTTATAAGAAAGAGAAAGAGTTGGGGCAAAATTATAAGAAAGGAAAGTTTGTGGTGAGGGACTATTTTGTAAATCAAGAAGCACGTTTAAAGGGCCAAATCCCTAGGGTAGCCCTCATTTCTTATCAAAATCAGTATTATACTTCTTGTTGTGGGTATTGGCGGCTGTGAGAGGGCAAAGAAGAATGAAAGAGGCGCTGGAAAGAATTTCGTGTGCAGGGAAGGTTGCAATTCAGGTAATCTTCCATACCTTCATAGTAATGTTCAATTCAAGCTTCCTCTTTCCTGTTATCTCTGTTTTTAGGATCAAAATGGGAGGAATCAGATAAAGTTTTCACCTAAGCTTGCCTGTATCGAGCATTTTAAGTTCTTGGGTTAATGTGTCGATCTTTGAACAAGAATGTGATGTTATTGAACTCGAAAATCGTTGTAAGAAGAATTTTAAATGCAAAGTGTTCTTGAGATTTTGGGAAATTAATGGCAAAGCAGTGGTATTAAGGAAATCAATCAGTTCCTCAGTTTTAGAATGAAATTTATGTTTAGTAGTTGTAGAGTAGTAATCTATCTGATCAAGTGGTTAATGGAGATGAAATTATGACTTCTGGGTGAGTTTTGGTCGCTGTCCAGAGGAAGAAGACGATGAACAGGAGTGGCGCAAAGTCCAAATTTTGCCAGCCTTGGTGGCGCAATGTTCAAATTGCGCTAGCCTTGGTGGCGCAAAGTCAATTATTGCGTCATGCGCTGTGGCGCAAAGCTGGTGATGGCGCAATCCCTTTCTGGCTTAAACTGTGTGACGTTTGGGTCGAACTTGTCCTAGTCCTTAAGGGGTCCAATGAGATGAGTAAGAGTTCTATCCACGTTGATGTAGTAAGGCGATGTTAGAAAGATGAAGGATTAGAGGGAAGTCCTTTTGGGATTTCGGGTAGAGAGTACGTTTTGCATTCCCAGTTGTTGAAGTACGGGGTTTGTAAGTTGGTGCTTATTTTGACTGTTATCGGAATGGAATGTCGGGGCAGAATTGGGTGATTGCCCAGCTGTGAGACCAAGCCTTGTGGTTATGTATGTTGTTAAGTATATTCTTGAAGGCAGAGTAAGTTAAAGAAGATGATGAATAGATTAGTCGAGTTGTAGTATAGTAGATGAGAAATAGTTAAAGAATGAAAAATTTTCCTTATGCGTGAGGGAATGATCCTAGAAGGAAATAGTTGGAAATTTTGGTTATGTTTAAGGAATGACATGATGATGATTGTGGGTCAGAGTGGTAGTATGATCATTAGTTGATTTGAAATGTCATGATAGAGGTATAAGCCTTTGGTTGGTTGATTAAAATTTTATAGATTTGTTAAGTAATGGCGTTCATTTGTTATTACAGGATGTGTTACAATTCTTGGGGAAGTGTTATTGAGATTGACACACTGACTGTTAAAGAATTATTTAAGGTAAATCTAAGTAAGAAAGCCGGGATGACGGTATATATATATCTGTCTGATTTTATGATCATGGTGGTTAATCGAAAGAATTGTGGAACCCGAGTTTTGGGGTGTTCCTGAGTTAATAGATCCGTTTGTAATAGGGAATCCAAGGGGGGTGGATTATTAGAGTGAATAGGGGACGTTACTAAGAAACACACTTTGGGGTCATTGGAAGTTTAAAGGGGATGAGGGTTGTGTTAGTCAAAATGTGGTGGGATAGATGTGAAATCCTTAAAGAATGTGAATTGTTGCTTATGTGTGAAAGACATGTCTGAGAAGGTAAAAGTTGGAGATTAAAGAATGTGTAGTGACATCGAACACGGGTCTTGTTTCAAGACGGCTTG
This sequence comes from Saussurea involucrata, assembly GCA_033807775.1. Classification (NCBI taxonomy): domain Eukaryota; kingdom Viridiplantae; phylum Streptophyta; class Magnoliopsida; order Asterales; family Asteraceae; genus Saussurea; species Saussurea involucrata. Next base: position 55,770,359 of record CM066316.1, read on the forward strand.
GTTCAATGCCTTAAGATAAGATCTAGGTGCAACTGTTTGGTTATGTGAGTAATGAGAAAGCGATACCAGCATGAGGAAAGGTCGGGAGAGAGGGGCAACTAATGTTCGGTGGGCAATGCTCCACGCTAACGTGGGGAGGTGAAGATAACATGTCGGAATAAGTGAGTAAATTGGAAGTAGTAAACTTGACAGTAATGTCGAAAGGTGAAGGGTTGTGCAGATGGTTATTGATAAGTGTGCGAACCGTTAGAAAGGATATTGAGGAAGGAAATTGTGTATGATTTTGTGCAGGAAGGGAGTGGATAAGACAGTTGAATGGGTTAAGTTAGTGACTTTGTGAGAAATGTTTAAACGATTTGGTCGTGCAGTGTTTAAGCTAGTGAGATTAGTATGGCGTGACCATGGTTACTCCTCCCAGTGGAGTGAGGATAACCGAAGTTATGCTTCTTGTGACTGAACGAACGTGGCAATCAGCGAGGAATTGATGTGTTTCAGGATAAGTTTAATTTGAGTAAGCAAACACTTCAACGATGGGTTTGGAGGTTCCTACTCTTAGTTACATATAAGGATGGAGTGGCGAAGTAGTGAGAATGTGAGAGAAGTTTGACGAACTGTGGTCTAGGTAGTCCGAGAGAAGGGAAATGTTATTTGCATAGATGTTTGATGAAGGAACTCCGGGTTGTGAGTTGTCGGGATGTACAGGGTTGGCCTTGTGCCAAGCTGTCAAGTGTGTGACTGGTTCTTAGTAAATGAATCTCGTGTTGTAACGGGGGATTCTGCCAAGTTCCTCCTTATAGGAAGTAAATGTGCTTGAGAAGTTGTACTAAATCTTCTATCGTTAAGACCGAGCGATTAGTGACAGTAGCCTACGAGTCAGAGGACCATAAGAAATGAAGGGAGTCCACCCAATGCTCCATGTTTCGAATTTATCGAGTGGTTGACTAGGTCAGGAGTGGCATTACCTTGGAGAGGCGTCAGTTTTGGGTGAAAGCTAGATACCCGCACCCTTTCCAATAAGGAATTCTGGGGACAGAATTCTTTTAAGGGGGGGAGTGTTGTAACAACCCATATTCGTGCAAGTGAAGGTTTAGTGTCAATTGTGAAAAGAATGAAAGTTAGATAACGGATTTGCTTACAAATGGTAACAACCCTAATTTTATAAGAAAGAGAAAGAGAAAGAGTTGGGGCAAAATTATAAGAAAGGAAAGTTTGTGGTGAGGGACTATTTTGTAAATCAAGAAGCACGTTTAAAGGGCCAAATCCCTAGGGCAGCCCACATTTCTTATCAAAATCAGTATTATACTTCATGTTGTGGGTATTGGCGGCTGTGAGAGGGCAAAGAAGAAAGAAAGAGGCGCTGGAAAGAATTTCGTGTGCAGGGAAGGTTGCAATTCAGGTAATCTTCCATACCTTCATAGTAATGTTCAATTCAAGCTTCCTCTTTCATGTTATCTCTGTTTTTAGGATCAAAATAGGAGGAATCAGATAAAGTTTTCACCTAAGCTTGCTTGTATCGAGTATTTTAAGTTTTTGGGTTAATGTGTCGATCTTTGAACAAGAATGTGATGTTATTGAACTCGAAAATCGTTGTAAGAAGAATTTTAAATGCAAAGTGTTCTTGAGATTTTGGGAAATTAATGGCAAAGCAGTGGTATTGTTGGGAACTGAAGATATGCTAAGTATGGTTAGTACTGCCAGAACAACATTACTACTGCCAGATCAAGTTAGTACTGCTAGTTCAAGAGTTAGTGCTGCCAGAACAAAGATACTACTGCTAGTTAGTACTGCTAGTTCAAGAGTTAGTGCTGCCAGAACAAAGATACTACTGCTAGTTCAAGGTTAGTACTGCTGAGATATTAATACTGCTGGAACATTATTAATACTGCTGGTATATTACTACTGCTGGAATATCATTAATGCTGCTGAACAAAGTTAATACTGCTGGTATATTACTACTGCTGAAAGATTATTAGTACTGCTTGAGAAGAATGAAGTTACTACTGCTTATGATCAGAACATGGAATGCGAGATTGAAGGAGATAAAGATGGATTGATTGAAGATATACTTAAAAGAATATTCTGAAGATCAATCTTATCTTGATAGTTATCTTGTAATTATTTTTGTATAAATAGACTTCAATAGATAGCTATTAGAACATACATGAGATACACGAGATAGACGAGTCGATATACGTGTGAAAAAGAATTCGATATCGTTTTCAGAGAGATTTAACCTCAAGGTGTAAGAACCCTATTTCTAGAGAAGTAGAAGTCGTATTGTTGAGCCTGTTCAACAAGATTGAGGTTTGGTTGTAATCTTGTGAGTCGATTTAGTGAATACACAAAGTGGTGAATTTTCTGTTACATTGTTCTTGATTGTGAGAATTAAAGCTCTTTTCCGCAGATTCTTTAATTCTGAATTCTAAGTGTTTATTGTCTTGTTAAGATTCGATCCTGACAAGTGGTATCAGAGCTTGTGTTTCTTAGAATTCTACAAACATTATGGAAAATTCTATTGAATCAAACAGTACTTTTGATTGGAGTGATCAAGCAGAAGAGGCAATCCAGAATCATGCACTCATGGCAGAAGTCTCAGATATTCCTACGGAGGTAAAATCTAATCTCTGTTCTCAAGCTTGTATAGACACTGTTAAAAGGTATAGAGATCACAATCAGGGAATGTGTGATGACCTTAAGAGATTAGAAAAGGACATAAGAGATTATGTATTGATTGTTGAGAGGTTTGAAGAACAAATTAAGGCTTTTCAAGCCAATGAACTTCAACACTCATATGATACAAACTACTGGAAGTGGGAAAAGGGTGGTCTGGAGTTCCAACTGAAAGAGTCTAGGGAAGAGTGTGAGAAACTAAAAGGAGAGCTTGAGAAAGTTAAACTTGATGTAGAAAAGTTTACTTGTGCCTCCAAAGTCATGGACAACATAATCAACTCTCAAATCCATAGTAAGTTGAAACCAGGAATAGGGTACAATGCCACACCCCCACCCTATAACAACAACTACATCCCTCCTAAGTCAGACCTATTAGAAACCAAGGATAGGAAGGACTTACCTAAAGGAGCCACTGAAGTAGATCCGTTAGATAAAGTAGTTGTTGAGGATGAGCCTGACAAAGTAGGATCTGATGAGGAATGTGAAAGTCCATGTGTTAAGAACAATGAGATGAAAAGGACTGACAAGGGAAAGGGAGTTCATTATACACAGACCACTGTTGTGAATTCTAAAACTTGTGAACATTGTTCTTGCAAGAAATCTCAAGAGAATAAGCCCCAAAAACATGATAAAAGGAGGGGAAATCAAAGAAATTGGAATAACCAGTGGGCACAAAAGCAAGGAGTTGATCTGCAAAGGATTAACAGACAAAAACCTTGTTTCATCTGTGGCAGATTGAATCATCTTGCCAAACACTGTTATTTCAATCCTATTAACCAAAGGATGAATTTTCAAAGACCTTTTTATAAATCCAATGGTTATAGGAAGCCTGCAAGGAACCATGTGGCTAAGAAACAAGCTAAATCCAAAAGCCACATGAAGAAAAAGCCTGAAAAGGAATGTGTTACAATGTGGGTTACAAAAGGCACTAAAAATAATACTGCTGCTAGCAGTGTTAGTACTGCTAACACTGTTAGTACTTCTTCAAGAGTTAGTGCTGCTAGCAGTGTTAATACTGCTAGTAATTCTTCAAAAGTTAGTGCTGTTAGCAGTATTAGTGCTGCTAACACTATTAGTACTTCCTATTCAGATAATACTGCTGCTAGCAGTGTTAACTCTGTTAATACTGCTTCTAGCAGTGTTAACTCTGTTAATACTGCTTCTAGCAGTGTTAACTCTGTTAATACTGCTAACTCTGTTAGTACTGCTGATACTGCTGCTCCCAGTGTTAGTACTGCTAGCACTGTTAGTACTTCTGAGGTTAATACTGCTTCTAGTGCTGCTAAACCAATCATATTGACAAAGTACTCCAGTATTGCAGTACCTAAGGTTGAAAATCTCATCAAAACCAAGTGCAAGTACTTTGATGAGCAAGGGAGACCCAAGACCACTTCGGCTTGGGTTCCCAATAAAAACTAATTGATTTATCAGATGTGCAGTGCAACCAACAGCTCAAGGGAAAGAGCATCTGGCATGTTGATAGTGGTTGCTCCTGGCACATGACAGGTAACATGTCCTGCCTCAAGAATTTCAAAAGAATTGATGGAGGACATGTTGCTTTTGGGAATAATCTTGCAGGAGGTAAGATAAGTGGTAAAGGTGATGTGTCAGAAGGTAAGATGACATTTGAGGATTTGACAAATGCTGCATAGTGCAGAGTTACTACTGCCAGTGCAGAGTTACTACTGCTAGTGCAGAGTTACTACTGCTAGTGCAGAGTTACTACTGCTAATGCAGAGTTACTACTGCTAGTGCAGAGTTACTACTGCTAGTGCAGAGTTACTACTGCCAGTGCAGAGTTTCTACTGCTAGTGCACAGTTAATACTGCCAATGAGTAGTTAATACTGCTTAACAGTTAATACTGCTTGTGTAGTTAATACTGCTCAGTAGTTAATACTGCTTTGCAGTTAATACTGCTCAGTAGTTAATACTGCTTTGCAGTTAATACTGCTCAGTAGTTAATACTGCTCAGTAGTTAATACTGCTTTGCAGTTAATACTGCTCAGTAGTTAATACTGCTTAGCAGTTAATACTGCTTGTGTAGTTAATACTGCTCAGTCGTTAATACTGCTGGTATATTACTACTGCTGGAATATCATTAATGCTGCTGAACAAAGTTAATACTACTGGTATATTACTACTGCTGAAAGATTATTAGTACTGCTTGAGAAGAATGAAGTTACTACTGCTTGTGATCAGAACATGGAATGCGAGATTGAAGGAGATAAAGATGGATTGATTGAAGATATACTTAAAAGAATATTCTGAAGATCAATCTTATCTTGATAGTTATCTTGTAATTATTTTTGTATAAATAGACTTCAATAGATAGCTATTAGAACATACATGAGATACACGAGATAGACGAGTCGATATACGTGTGAAAAAGAATTCGATATCGTTTTCAGAGAGATTTAACCTCAAGGTGTAAGAACCCTATTTCTAGAGAAGTAGAAGTCGTCTTGTTGAGCCTGTTCAACAAGATTGAGGTTTGGTTGTAATCTTGTGAGTCGATTTAGTGAATACACAAAGTGGTGAATTTTCTGTTACATTGTTCTTGATTGTGAGAATTAAAGTTCTTTTCCGCAGCACTAATAATCTTTCAGCAGTAGTAATATACCAGCAATATTAATAATGTTCCAGCAGTATTAATATCTCAGCAGTACTAACCTTGAACTAGCAGTAGTATCTTTGTTCTGGCAGCACTAACTCTTGAACTAGCAGTACTAACCTTGAACTAGCAGTAGTATCTTTGTTCTGGCAGCACTAACTCTTGAACTAGCAGTACTAACTTGATCTGGCAGTAGTAATGTTGTTCTGGCAGTACTAACCATACTTAGCATATCTTCAGTTCCCAACAATCTCCCCCTAACTTGACTTTTCAGGATGAGAAGTTAAGTTCTTCAGATGATGCTTCCAAAACCTAATCATCAACGCATAAATTTGGATCCAATCCCAGACTTTGATTGAGAATCCTTTTTACAAGGTATCTTGCCATCTTAGAGTCTTTGTCACTCACCAACTTAGCATGCAGCATTCCATTCAACTTTTTCATGCTGTGCTTGTATACAACATCCACCAAATAATATTCATGAAATGTATTGTTAAGAGAGATGACATACACTCCACAATTCTCAATGAGCATCCAGTTGGTAATGACTTGAAAATTCCTTGCCATCAAATACTGAACTGCTTCTGGTTTGAACATTAAGCACAAGTATTCAAGAACCATCTTAGTGATAGACATACCTTGCTCTGTCAGCATGTTTCCATATAGCCTCATTCCCACCTTGAACATCTCTTCCAAGTCAGATCTAGAGCATGTTCTGATAAGTTTTCCCCAAGTAGGACAAACTTCAAACTTTCCATCTGCCCTTTTGATTCTGATGAACTCCTTTCTTCCATCTTTCAATGTGTCCCAGAAGATGATTTCAGGAGCCATAGAAGATATTGGTTCAGCTTGGATTGGATTAGTATTAACCACAGTAATATACAAATCACTTTGAGCATTTGGCAGTGATTGTACATTGCTTGGTTGGCCTGATGAAGTTGCCACTTCTTCTTCAGCAACTTTTGGATCAGATTTCTCTTTCACTGCTTCCTCCTGGGCTTCTTCTACAGTTGGATCCACCCTTGGCTTCTTTACATCTTTCTTCTTTGAGGCTATTGTCATTGTTCTTGGCCTCTTTGTTCTTTTGAAAGATTTAACAGCTTCAGGAGTGGTTTCAGCTGTTTCTTCTTTGTGGCTTTTAGCAGCACTAACAGTTTCTGCTGCCTTTTGTTTTTCAGCAGCATTATCTGTTTCTACTTCTTTTGCAACCTCAGCAGCAGTAACCGTTTCTGCTGCTGGTTTTGTTTCTGTTTCCTTTGTAAGATCAGCAGCAGTAACGGTTTCTGCTGCTGTTTCTGTTTCTGCTTCCTTTGTAATATCTGCAGCCTCCTCAGTCTCCCCCTCAACCTTATACTCATACTCCCCCTCAATGTTTGCATCCTCCATGTTTAGATCAGAGTCTAACTCCCCCTTTTTGGAAGCATCATTGGTAGGGTTTCTTCTCCTTTTATCATGTTTTTGGGGCTTATTCTCTTGAGATTTCTTGCAAGAACAATGTTCACAAGTTTTAGAATTCACAACAGTGGTCTGTGTATAATGAACTCCCTTTCCCTTGTCAGTCCTTTTCATCTCATTGTTCTTAACACATGGACTTTCACATTCCTCATCAGATCCTACTTTGTCAGTCTCATCCTCAACAACTACTTTATCTAACGGATCTACTTCAGTGGCTCCTTTAGGTAAGTCCTTCCTATCCTTGGTTTCTAATAGGTCTGACTTAGGAGGGATGTAGTTGTTGTTATAGGGTGGGGGTGTGGCATTGTACCCTATTCCTGGTTTCAACTTACTATGGATTTGAGAGTTGATTATGTTGTCCATGACTTTGGAGGCACAAGTAAACTTTTCTACATCAAGTTTAACTTTCTCAAGCTCTCCTTTTAGTTTCTCACACTCTTCCCTAGACTCTTTCAGTTGGAACTCCAGACCACCCTTTTCCCACTTCCAGTAGTTTGTATCATATGAGTGTTGAAGTTCATTGGCTTGAAAAGCCTTAATTTGTTCTTCAAACCTCTCAACAATCAATACATAATCTCTTATGTCCTTTTCTAATCTCTTAAGGTCATCACACATTCCCTGATTGTGATCTCTATACCTTTTAACAGTGTCTATACAAGCTTGAGAACAGAGATTAGATTTTACCTCCGTAGGAATATCTGAGACTTCTGCCATGAGTGCATGATTCTGGATTGCCTCTTCTGCTTGATCACTCCAATCAAAAGTACTGTTTGATTCAATAGAATTTTCCATAATGTTTGTAGAATTCTAAGAAACACAAGCTCTGATACCACTTGTCAGGATCGAATCTTAACAAGACAATAAACACTTAAAATTCAGAATTAAAGAATCTGCGGAAAAGAACTTTAATTCTCACAATCAAGAACAATGTAACAGAAAATTCACCACTTTGTGTATTCACTAAATCGACTCATAAGATTACAACCAAACCTCAATCTTGTTGAACAGGCTAAATTAAATTGATCTATCTTATCTCAATTAAAATAAATTACAATATAAAGCCCAAAACTATTGATTTTAACCCAAATAGATAAATATCATTAACACACCTAATATCATTAAAATAAATTAATCTAATTTATTGTTATCATAAATATTTAAATGCTAAATAAATGAATCATTAAGTAGTAAAAAATAACTTGATTTGGTTTAGATGGAATAAAATATATAAGATGGAAGAAAGGGGAGGAAGATATAATCTCAAAAATTTCAAGAGTCAGCTTATTCTTGAGTAATCAAAATTAATGTATGAATAACTTGATAATATTTTATTTTAAAATCAAAGTCATATAAAAGTGAATTGGGTTGTAGTTTTAATGTTTTCCAGATTTCTAATTCATGCTAAAGAAAACAATAATAGCTTCTTATAAAAAAATATACATATTCAATTATCGATTTTTAATCTGACATGAATTTAATATAAATCAACATGTTCAATAGGATATAAGAAATAAAAGAATTCGTGTACCTAATACCGTAAAAAACTTAGCTTCACGTCTTGACTAAATTCTCTTTTAGCGGAGCAACGTGCTGATAACGTGTTAAAGGGAAATCTAAATAGAACATAATAGAATGGAGAGAATAAATCGTAATTCTTATTAATCATAAGCCCTTTATATAGGGATGAGTTACAAGTAGATAACTACAAGATATTTCAATTCTAATCTATCTCTATCCCTATCTCTATCGTCATATCCTTTAGACGATGACACATTTATCCTACAACACAATTTTAATTATATAATTTTATCTATTTATTTGCTTATATATTTTTGCTTATTTAAAAAATTAAACTTACTAAAACAAAATACACAGACAAAAAGTGAAACAAAATTAATAAATATAATTTATAACTATGAATTAACACTTTTATATAATTTATAAGAATCTTAAGAAAAACCTCAAAAATAATCATGGTGGATTCTCTAGTTTACCATATCTTCACTAAATTACAATAAAGGGAAATTAATTAAAATACCCTAAGTCAAACCAACTGTTACCAAAATACCCTAAATCTCTCCCACTTTGCAAAAATACCCTTTTTCCGCGATGGGAGCCCGCGATCGCGGGCCAGGGACCATTTCTGACACTTTTTTAAACTTGCAGGGACCATTTTTGAAAAATGGAATCCTGCGATGGGATTATTTTTGTGACTTTTCAATTGCAAGGGACCATTTTTGAAAAATTGTTAAGGGTGTGTTTTTATAAAAAATTGTTAAGGGTGTGTTTTTATATAAAAAAAACACATTTTTAACAATTTTTTTATAAAAACACACTTTTAACAATTTTTTTATAAAAAAACACTCTTAACAATTTTTATATGAAAAAACACACTATAACAACATACACATTATAACATACAAATATCACATTCAAACATAAAACCATAAAACTATAACAATTTTTTTATAAAAACACACTCTTAACAATTTTTTATAAAAAAACTGTTTTTATAAAAAAATTGTTAAGAATGTGTTTTTTATAAAAAAATGTTAAGAATGACAACTTAGGTCCCTACGGTTTTAAGAATGACAACTTAGGTCCCTAAACTTTTAAGAATGCCAATTAGGTCCTAAACTTTTAAGAATGACAACTAGGGTCCCTAAACCGCACTTTATCTATATATAACAATATGATACGTTGAAATAAAATAAACCGCACTTTATCTATATATAACACTATTATACGTTGAAATAAAATAAACCGCACTTTATCTATATATAACACTATTATACGTTGAAATAAAATACCACCGCACTTTATCTATATATAACAATATGATACGTTGAAATAAAATAAACCGCACTTTATCTATATATAACAATATGATACGTTGAAATAAAATAAACCGCACTTTATCTCTATATAACAATATGATACGTTGAAATAAAATAAACCGCACTTTATCTATATATAACACTATAATACGTTGAAATAAAATAAACCGCACTTTATCTATATATAACACTATTATACCTTGAAATAAAATAAACCACACTTTATCTATATATAACACTATTATACGTTGAAATAAAATAAACCGCACTTTATCTATATATAACAATATGATACGCTGAAATAAAATAAACCGCACTTTATCTCTATATAACAATATGATACGTTGAAATAAAATAAACCGCACTTTATCTATATATAACACTATTATACGTTGAAATAAAATAAACCGCACTTTATCTATATATAACACTATTATACGTTGAAATAAAATAAACCACACTTTATCTATATATAACACTATTATACGTTGAAATAAAATACCACCGCACTTTATCTATATATAACAATATGATACGTTGAAATAAAATAAACCGCACTTTATCTCTATATAACAATATGATACGTTGAAATAAAATAAACCGCACTTTATCTATATATAACACTATTATACGTTGAAATGAAATAAACCGCACTTTATCTATATATAACACTATCATACGTTGAAATAAAATACCACCGCACTTTATCTATATATAACAATATGATACGTTGAAATAAAATAAACCGCAACATCTATATAAAATAAAATAAACTGCAGCATCTATATATAACACTAACTATAACATCTGTGAATGACTATGTAGAAGGATTTCTTTAACATCAACTTGACGGTAAGGTGCAAAGTTTCCTACATTGAGGAATTAGGAGCGCTCTTTAGGGGATTAGGTGATCGCGCGGATACCCTTGAGACCATCTATAGAGGGACACCGTTCGGGCCATGGATGGATGTGTCTTACTCTGGTGGCGACCCTACGCTAGTACACATGTTTCTACAGTTGGAGGTCGAGGACGCCAACGCTGAGCCGGAGGAGATGCATTTTGATTTCTTCGGCTCTCAATTGCATTTTGGGCGTCGTGAGTTCTGTCTAATTACAGGACTACGTTTTGGAGAGGCTCCCCCCCCCCCCCCCCCCTTCCTCCCTTAGAAGACTGCTCCTTCGTTCCTAGGGTTTTCGGCATTTCAGCATCTCGTTTGAAGCTGAAGGCAGCCCGGGACAAGATGAAAGAGGGCCTTAGTGCCCTAACCGACGACGATGCTGTCCGTGTATGCTTGGTGGTGATCGTGGATATGGGCTTCCTGGGCCGTGAGTATAGCCAGTATGCTTCATCGACGGTCCTTAGGGCCGTCGAGGACCTTGAGCTGTTTAACAGCTACCCGTGGGGTAGCCATATCTGGACACATTGCTACTCTATTCTGCACCGAGCCATAGCCAGACGCGTTGATCGACATGCAAAGATGAATCTTTGTGGTTTTACATACGCCTTCAAGGTTAGATACGTAGTATAACAATTGTTAATAATACATACAAACTGTTTGGCTTTTCTTTTTACGTACTTGCTCTTCTTGTCTAATTCCAGATATGGATCTTAGAGGTGTTTCCCGCATCAATCCGATATTTCGTCAAGCGCGACGATCGAGTACTTAGGGGAACCCGTTGGGACAAGCGTGTTACCCTAAGTAGATCGCTTTGGATTGAGTTCTTCAATGCGTCTAGAAATGTAAGTTCTTTTACTATGTTTACAATTTGCATACGTTAGTCCCGCTTATTAATTTCTTTTATGTTTTATCATATATTTAGCAGCCACTCTTGCCTTTCGATCGCCTTGTGCCTACTGTCGACGAGATGGGCACAGATTGGTACAGAGACAGCGTGGCCTTTATTGACGCAGAGGCGGAAAGGGCTCGACGTCCCCCTACTTCCACATCTGACGAAGATGAGGAAGACGACGACAGGCCCCCTTCCGGTGGATATCAGCCGCCCCCTTCCTCCTCCTACCAGCCGGCCCGTTTTTCCTCCTACCATCCCCCTTCCTCCTCCTACCAGCCGACCCGTTCCTCCTCCTACCAGCCGCACCCTTCCTCCTCCTACAATCCATATGAGGCGGCCCCTTCCTACGAGCCACAACGTGGCTCACATGATGTCCTGTGGGACTACGTCCACGGGCCGCTAGAGAAACGTGTACAGTATCTGGAGGGAGTCTACAGACAGTTTAGCGCTGTCAATGTTAGTGTTTAACTTAATTTGTTGGCCACGTTTATTTAGTTTGTATATTAATATTACGTTCTAAATTTGTTTTAGCTGTCGAGTACGACACCGATCCACGCTCCGTTCGGACAGGGGACACAGGCGACGTTTGCCACCACATCCTATCCGTCATTCCCTGAAAATGTAAGTGACACTGAGTAACCATTATAGTTATATATCGATAATCCTAATTTTGTAACTATTTTAATGTTCAATGTCACGCAGGCCGGGATGTCGGGGGCATACACCTCGCAGATGCCGCCGCCGTTCGCCACCACATCATATTCTACTATCCCGGAGAGTGTTAGTGACACTGAGTAACCATTATAGTTATATATCGATAATCCTAATTTTGTAACTATTTTAATGTTCAATGTCACGCAGGCCGGGATGTCGGGGGCATACACCTAGCAGATGCCGCCGCCGTTCGCCACCACATCATATTCTACTATCCCGAAGAGTGTTAGTGACACTGAGTAACCATTATAGTTATATATCGATAATCCTAATTTTGTAACTATTTTAATGATCAATGTCACGCAGGCCGGGATGTCGGGGGCATAGCACATGCCTTCGTTCGCCACCACAGCAATCACAAACATCTTTGGCGGTTCGGCCGATGACTATTACAGGCCGGAAATGCATACTGTAAGTTATTTTGGTAGTTTTGGTTTAATTGTGAACATTTCCTAAATTGTACTTAAAACATTGAGTAACGTAATTTTCAGACGGGGTCTCCTATTATCCAGGATCACTTCTCGGAGCACTTCTCGGAGCCTGACGATGACTCGATGGATGTTGTAGATCCACCACAGGTGACCCCGCTCCCTCAAAAGCGGTCGCATAAAATTTCACAATGGTTTCGTCACCCGTTTGGCCAACAAGGATCTACGACACCACCGCCCGCTAAAAAACAAGCAAAGAAAGCGGGGGGAAAGAAGGGAGGAAAGAAAAAGGGAAAGGTGCCTTCACCGGAGCCTCAACCGGCATTAGAAATATTGAGGATGTGCCGGACTGGTCGCCTCCCCAACTTGACATTCACCCCTTACGGGGGCTTAGAAATCAACCCCTCGTTTTTTGGAACATTGCTTGCGGATGACCCTGTGAACTCTGACTTAGACGATACGGTTAGTATGAAGTTAAATTATAGTCATATATAATCAAATATATTTATATTACATGTCTAACCATCTATTTTTTATGCATAGCACGTCGATTCTTGGGTTAGCCTGTTGCAAAAACATCGTGGCGTAGACACGAGGTGGACCATCATGCACACTATGTTCTTTCAGTGTATACTGATGGACCATCAAGGTCCCGCCTCCGTGATCGAAATATGCAATGGCTCGGAAGGGACCTCTTGGACTCTCCTCGATAGGGTATGCAAATCGTTTTACTGTTATTTTATTTAATAACATATATGACATATATTGTAATATTTCAGGTGTACATCCCCATATGCTTGCATCCCAGACATTGGCTGCTTGGAGTGTTTGAACTAGACACTATGGTCATGACCCTATATGACAGTGAAAAGGACGGTCTCTGCAAACAACAATTGACAGAGCAGATGCAATCATTTAAAACAAAACTATATACGTTCTTTTCATTGATAGGGGATCATAGACGTCGCGAAGTGTCAAGTATCTTTCGCACAAAGATGGCCGGCCAAGTACCCCAGCAGACCGGGTTATATGCGGATTGCGGTGTATGGGTATGTCGTAATGTCCAAAAGTTGATAAATAATGAGGAGATATGGGTACCCCCTAACGAAACCGACGATGAGGCAATGAATTTCCGCCGACATATGGCGGAGTCAATTTATGCGCATTGTCTAATAGGGCCACGTTAGGTTGTTTATGTAACATTAAATAATTGTTATTTTTAGTATTAACTTATTTTGTTAAAGTATTGTGATTGACTTACTGTTTACTTCATTTGGTTTTTGCTAATTTCATCCATTTACTCAACTTTGAGTATCGATATCTCTTTCACACATACTCTATTTTGGACGCATTATATATCATTTCGAAGATCTCATATAGAAGAACATAAACCTACTAAAAGTTAGTTATATATAACACATATATATAAATTTAAATGCGTCCAAAGTTTAGTAAAACCCATATTTCCAACACCTAGTAAGTAGGTTTATGAAACTTGCGATAATCCTAATACAGAGATTATTGGATGAACAAGCATTTATTTCTTGATTATTGGGGTATTGGTTCTTGTTGTCTGGAAGTGATTCATATGATGCAAAAATTGGTATCATGTAATGTAGAACAATATCTATATTATAGAAACTTGCATTTGATAGTACCATATAAATCTGATCTAAATTCTCATTAATTAGCTATGTTTGACTACTTAAAGACTAATTTTCTGCCTAATGAAAGACCTTTATTCAAGAGCAGACGAATATTGCAGTTACTTTTTCAGTGGAATCATGCAGGCAACTTTTTCAGACGAAATCTTTGACCATATCTGATGAAGAACATACATTTTCACGGCTATAAGTAGATGGCATGATGAAGTAGTAATTCACAACTTCCTATCTATCTTTTATACAAACACACTCTCGTTTTTTTAACACAATGGATGGAGGTTCAAGATCAAGGGGGAACAGGTCGGCGAATGTGGCTGGAACTTCACGTTCGGGAGCCTACCAACCACTGAACGACGGAGCTCGCCGGAGTACCTGGAAGGTACCGGAAACAGACGAGGAGTGGACAAACTGTGGGCGAACTGCAGCCGATTTTCCATTCACGCCTGAGGAGGAAGCAGACTGGGAGATGGCATCCGACAATTACTACTTCGATAATGGCATGAGAACCCCACCAATGTATGATTTTATGCCGACGGGTCTTCGACAAAGTCAACGAATTACTCCCGCAGTGCAAAAAGCCATTGATGAGGCGAACGCCGGTTTCGAAAAGGTAAAGGGTATGTGGAACCATAACAGGGGGATTCAACAGGGGAAAATGGAGTATCTAGCGGAGAAGAAACGAGAACTGGCCATGACTAGGGCTCACGTTCGGCACCTGCAACGAGAGATTAAGGAAGCTGAAGAGGAACTAGAAGAACTTGAATCGGACTACATGGGAATGGAGGACGTGATCAAGGAAAAGGTTAACTTGATCACAGGACTCCAGGACGCCTTCCAGTAATAGATTTCTTTGTTTACATGCACTGTATCCGTTTCGGTTGGGAAAATGATTTGCAATACTCTGTAACTGCAAATACTTCAGCTCCAAACACACATGAATCATCATTCGCCAAATACCCATTTTCACAATTCTTAAATGAGTCCAGTGATACCAACTTGTCAAAACCCCATTTAATATTCTTCTCGTGAAACCTTCTCCTATTGTCATTCACGATATCTATAAACACATTCAAATAATAATAATTTAAAACGATTTAATGAATTAGTTAATATATGATTATTATGTTAATGCGATAGGAGTGTAAAACAAAATTGAAAAAAAAATAAGAGATGTACCATAAATTAAATAATTAACTATAAGAGTATGAATTTTAAATATAAAAAATATTTTTTTATGTAGAGTATAACTGTATATGATATATATTAAAATATATAAATCCAAAAAAATTCAAGATTGGGCTCATTTCGAACGTATCGAAGAGACGATTATAATGGTGTAATTTGTTAAAATTAAAACGTATTTTTTTAACGTATTTTAGTTAATAAACGATTATATGTGTTAAATGTAAAATTAAAATAATGAAAGTAAAAGGTATAAAGTAAATTTAGTAAATAAGTATAGGGGTTGAAAGTGTAACATTTCATTTTAAATTCGTAAAAATGGACGAAATGGGGTGAACAGTGTCAAAAATATCAAATTTTTCATAAATGGTCCCTGAAATTTTTCAAAAATGGTCCTTTGCAATTGAAAAGTCACAAAAATAACCCCATCGCGGGATGAGCCCGCGATCGCGGGATTCCATTTTTCAAAAATGGTCCCTGCAAGTTTAAAAAAGTGTCAGAAAGGTCCCTGGCCCGCGATCGCGGGCTCCCATCGCGGATTTTTAGGGTATTTTTGCAAAGTGGGAGAGATTTTGGGTATTTCAGTAAAACATGGTCAAACTTAGGGCATTTTAATTAATTTCCCTATATTAAAATATATAAATTCAAAAAAATTCAAAATTGGGCTCATTTCGAACGTATCGAAGAGACGATTACAATGGTGTAACTTGTTAAAATTAAAACGTATTTTTTTAACGTATTTTAGTTGATAAACGATTATATGTGTTAAATGTAAATTTAAATTATGAAAGTAAAAGGTATAAAGTAAAATAAGTAAATAAGTATAGGGGGTGAAATTGTAAATTTCAATTCGAAATTGTGATTTGGAATTGAAATTTACACTTTCAACCCCTATACTTATTTACTAACTTTACTTTATACCTTTTACTTTCATAATTTTAATTTTACATTTAACACATATAATCGTTTATTAACTAAAATACGTTAAAAAAATACGTTTTAATTTTAACAAGTTACACCATTGTAATCGTCTCTTCGATACGTTCGAAATGGGCCCAATCTTGAATTTTTTTGATTTATATATTTTAATATGTATCATATACACTACATCAAAATATTTTTAATATTTACAGTTTATATCTTTATAGTTAATTATTTAATTTACGGTACTCTTAGGTAGCGTTTGGTACGCATACTAGATGGGACGGGACGAGACTGAACTGAAGGAGATAATTTTAATCTAAGTTACGTTGGAAATACATCGATCATTTTGTGCATACTCTGTAACTGCAAATACTTCAGCTCCAAACACACATGAATCATCATTCGCCAAATACCCATTTTCACAATTCTTAAATGAGTCCAGTGATACCAACTTGTCAAAACCCCATTTAATATTCTTCTCGTGAAACCTTCTCCTATTGCCATTCACGATATCTATAAACACATTCAAATAATAATAATTTAAAACGATTTAATGAATTAGTTAATATATAATTATTATGTTAATGCGATAGGAGTGTAAAAAAAATTGAAAAAAAAATAAGAGATGTACCATAAATTAAATAATTAACTATAAGGTTACGAATTTTAAATATAAAAAATATTTTTTATGTAGTGTATAACTGTATATGATATATATTAAAATATATAAATCCAAAAAAATTCAAGATTAGGCTCATTTCGAACGTATCGAAGAGACGATTATAATGGTGTAATTTGTTAAAATTAAAACGTATTTTAGTTAATAAACGATTATATGTGTTAAATGTAAAATTAAAATAATGAAAGTAAAAGGTATAAAGTAAATTTAGTAAATAAGTATAGGGGTTGAAAGTGTAACATTTCATTTTAAATTCATAAAATTGAAGGAAAGCAGGGGTGAACAGTGGGATTCCAACGCGATCGCGGTTCAAATTTTCAAAAATGGTCCCTGGAATTTTTCAAAAATGGTCCCTTGCAATTGAAAAGTCACAAAAATAATCCCATCGCGGGATGAGCCCGCGATCGCGGGATTCCATTTTTCAAAAATGGTCCCTGCAAGTTTAAAAAAGTGTCAGAAATGGTCCCTGGCCCGCGATCGTGGGCTCCCATCGCGGAAAAAAGGGTATTTTTGCAAAGTGGGGGAGATTTAGGGTATTTTGGTAACAGTTGGTCAAACTTAGGGTATTTTAATTAATTTCCCTACAATAAAACTCTTTTATAAATACAACTCCATATCTATATATAACTATGATATAAAATGCAACGAATGTCCATTAAAATTTCATAATTGAAAAACTCTTTATTTTTGTTACTACTTATAATTTTTATTAGTTTTTTTTTAAAAAATGCTATTTTTTGTCATTTTACTAATTTTGTCAAATGTGATCAGTTTATTAGCTAGTTTTTCAGCCAACAACTAGCTTATAAGTTAGTTTATCAAACATACCCTAAGGGCCTCTTTGTTAGCATCTTAACGAGACTTGCAACTTATTCGATCAACTATAAATGAGTCTTTGGCATTGGCTTGATGGTATAGAAAGTGGTAAGCTTCTAGGGGAGCTTTATGCGGAAAGCTAAAACAAATCAAACTTGACCCTTCCAATTAAAAAACACACTCTTTCTGTCAATGAAAAAACCATCTCAAACAAAAACATTTTCATTCTTATACACAGGCGGCGGATTAATCTATATGTACAACTTTATTCATACAAGACTTAATGGAAAAACAGCCGAACAATCCCTAAGTTTAGAACCAGACGAAAAATGTTTAAGATAAATTATTTGAGCATTTATATGCTTCTATACTATATTCACCTTCATTTGTGCATTTTATCTTAAGATGTGTGCAATGAGGACAATGCTTCAATTGATTATTTGAGTGGAAAAACTAACTTTCACTAAATGGATGCTTTGAATAAAAGTTCTAGCTTAACTACAACATGACTAATTGGTCGATTTCCTTGGATATAATGATTGGAATTGTTTGTTAATTAATGAATCACTGAACTTGATACTTATTTTTTCTTCATGAAAGCACTTGATACTTATTTTTTCTTCATGAAAGCTTGTACATTCAAATCTTGCTAATACAACCTCTAATTAATTGGCCATCAGCAAATCCATAATTTCCTTATGTAATTGTAACACCCTAAAATTAGGGCTAATTTAAACCTCAATTTATAACCAGATTTAAACATAAACTTTCTAAACTTTATATATAAGCAGAGATTTAACCTTGAGGATCAAATTTACATATATAGAATTCTTCAAATAACCTATTAATCTAATCATGTCACTATAATCAGATTAACTAGTGTAACAACCAGGTTTTTTTTATGGAAAATGTGAAAGTTTGGTGGCCGAAGTCTAAGCATTGAAAGTTGGACTTGAGGGACCTATTGACAATTTTTGAGAAGTATAAAATGGGCCCAAATCCCTAGGGCACCATTTATTAGAAAATCGGTATTATTTTGGTCTTGTGTGTTTGGCGGCTAAGGAGAGAAAGGAAGAAGAAGAAACTAAAGTGGGAAATTCTTGTCTAAGGAAGGGATTGTTGAGGTAATCATCTAGAACCTTTTTCTTCTGTTTATTACAAGCTTTCTTTTTCTCTTTTGTCTAAGAATTTGGGAATGAAATCGTGAGGGATTGCTGAGTTTTTCACCTAAACACCCTTTTTGGGTATTTTGGGTTTTTGTGGATAATGTATCGATTTGATAGTTTACAGATGGGGGGTTTAAGAGTTTAAAGGTTGGGGTTTGAATCAAGTTGATTGCCTAATCAAACCCACAGCAGAAAAACCAGTTTTAATCGCTTTTAGAAAAATAAGTTTCGTCCAGTTTGATGTTTCCGGACGTCGCCCCGTCCGGACAGTAGTGTCCGGACAGTGGGGGTGTCCGAGTGTTTTTCATAGTGTCCGGATGTAAGGAGTTTCCGGATAGGTTTTAGTGTCTGGGTAGTTGTGTCCGGAAAGGACTAGCGTCCGGATAATGGTGTCCGGAAAGTTCCTGCATCCGGAAAGTGTTGGTCTCCGGAAAGTGTTAACTGGACAGTAGGGCCGAACCGTTTGATCTGATACGAATCTAATGCCCTTAGGTGTTCGGTCTGATTAGCGTGGAGATATTTAAGGTGTGCGTTCAGCGTTAACCAAAGGTGACTTCCCTAAACTCTTTTATGACGTACTATGGTTTACTGATTATGGTTTCATTTACGAGCATGAAATGTTTTATAAATGTCACGCATGCTTTCCATAAACTGCATGTTTTATTTAAATAAGTTTATTCAGCAAATGAATGATGTTTGGAGTTTTCATGAACATGATTTCGATACGTTATGTGCATGCTATGTGGGGTCGGTCTGCACAGTGGGATCAGGGCAGCTTGTAGGATGGAATTCATTTCCTTCCTATTCGGATATATGGGCAGCTTGTAGGAGGGAATTCATTTCCTTCCTACTCGGATATGTGGGCAGCTTGTAGGAGGGAATTCGTTTCCTTCCTACTCGGTTATGTGACTAGTTATGTGATCCTTAACACTGTGCAGTTGCATAGTTGAATGATTATATGAAGTATGTGAACTGTTTTGAATGAAATGCTTTTATACTGTAATAAATGTTTAATAGAGGGAATTCACTAGACCTTTTGGTCTAACCCTCGCTTTTCAAAAACTAAACCATTTTCAGGTAAGCGTGTCACGGGTTCTTCTAGTAAGAACTAAGAGATGGCAAGAAGGATTTGGAGCTTAGAGCGACTCCAAGATTTTGATTTTGATGGCTATAGATAGAGCTCTCGGCCGTGGATTAGAGACTTCCGCTGTCAAGTTTTGTTTAGTATAGGTTGATGATGTTTTAAGGACAAGTTACTTATGTAATTCGAATGCTTATACTATATTAATGCATGTTATGTTTTTGGGACGTTACAACTAGATTATCTAAGCAATCTATTCAAAACCTCAGTATTCAAAAACTTCGCTGCTAATCCAAAAGCTCTCGTCCCACATCCCTTTAATTTTTCCCAAGCTAGTACCTGGTAAGAAAACATCGTTTGAAACGATTAGGCTAATGCCTAGTGAGAACATTCGGTTTCACAATAATATTTGTACAAATCAATGTAAACAAGGCATAACAAACCTGGTTTACCCTTTTCTTACCATAAGCGTAACCATCTTTCAATAACTGGGTTAAACCCGATTCTATGATTACGACCTGACACTAAGTCAGTCATTTCTCATGTTCTGATTCCATGACTACGACCTGACACTAGGTCAGTCATTTCTCATGTTCCTGAGCCGCACTACAATTAATGCTCATATCCAAGAAATCGCAATATACACATGCCCATTTCTTGGAAAGGAAATAGAGATTACAATTACACATGTCAATCCCTTCTTTTCCTTAGAAATAGGAAATTACGTTTATTCCACGATTTCTCACACACATCAGAATAACGAATAATCCTCATCTATTCCACGTGTTCATAACCACTAGTGCCTATGGATCCATATCACCTATTTGTACACGTACATGTTATTGCTATAAATCATTTTCCAATTTAAAGAACATACTCAGATTGTTCCTCAAATTCCAGCTAAATAAATATGTCTTTCTTCCTCTTCTTTTTTCTTTCTTTTCTTCTATGGCTCTTCTCTCTTTCTCTCTTTCTCTCTTTCTCTCTTCACCGTGAAGACACACACACACACACACACAACAAGATATCAAAATGCTAGTAATTGGACACCTCATCCCCTTTATGCAAATGGGGCGGTGTATGTGATTAGATTTAATCACATTAACCAAACAGCCCCTCCAACTATCAACACTTGACAAGTTTAATCCCTCCTCTTATAAATTAAAATTAAAGTTTACCCCTTAACTTATTACTCCACAAAACAATTAATTTAACTTAATCGGGGATAAACTCTAAAATTAATCTATCACATAATAAATCACACCTTATCAAATAATTATACTCAAATTATTTAATAAACCCAAACGTTATCTTTTATAAAAATCGAGATGTTACAATACTCCCCAACTTGAAAATGATTTCGTCCTCGAAATCAAAGCTAGGTAAACAAGTGAGGATATCTAATCTTCATATCCTCTTCCGACTCTAAAGTCACATTAGCACCTCGATGGTGTTTCCATTGTACCTTTAACATAACCACATCTTTATGTCTTAACTTTCTATCTAATCTTTCTAAATCGTCTTTGGTTCCATCACACAACGACTATTCTCACCTACTCTTATTTCAGTAACTGAAATCACATCATACCATCATAAAATATATCATGTACCTTTTTAATTTCTAATCTTATATACTTAATCACAGATAAAAGTCCAGAAAGAACAAGGACTCGGTTTTCCACATCTTCTGGATCTTACATCCTTCAACATTACCCGCTCCCCAACTTGAAAACAACCTAAAATTTTATCAGTCTCCTTCGGTTATTAATCCAAATCCCACTACCGGACAAAGTTATCCGCAAATGAATTAAGACACGGTTATTAGGAGACAAATAAATCTTGAATCGGATTAGGTCACTATCACCATTGAAATTAAGTTTATGACTTAAATCAATAATGGGATTTGACTACCTATAATATATTCCATTTGATACCGGTTTATTGCCATGAACATATCATAATACTAGTAAATTTCGTCCGAGGATTTCAACTTACTAACCAAATGCCACGAATTCGTCGTGCAATACTTAAAATTCTTTTATGTGCATAACATCGTCATCTACCGGTTTGGCTATTTTGAATATCACCACTCCCGTGCCCCAAGTATTAAGCCTATTCAAAGTTAATTCAATAACTCAAACTCAAATAGTCAAATCAATAAGTGACCATTTAAAACAAGACTAATAAAATCTTTGAGGATTTCAATTCATAAAATCGGCCACAAGTCTTAAAACATACCGGTAATGGTTCAAATTTCTTAAATTCACCAATTGTTAAACCAAACATCACATAAAATATAAAAGAACTTCGTATGGCTACATTCTTAGGTCTGATCTTTCTATCATTGCTTCCCCACGTTAGCGTGGAGCACCACCCTCCAAACATTTCTTGCCTCATTCTCCCAACCTTTCCACATGCTGATAACATTTTCTCATTACTATACATAACCAAACAGTTGAACCAAAAATCTAACTTAAGGCATTCAACCAAGTCATCTTGAAACGACACCACCGTTCGAAGTTACTACATATTCTTTGATCTTCAACTAATACTTTCTCGGACAATTCTTTCACACATAAGAAGCAACTCACATTCCTTAAGGATTTTGCATCTATTACACCACATTTTGACTAACACACCCTTCATCTTCTTTAAACTTCCAATGATTTCAAAATATACATACTTAGCGACTCACACCACCAAAAAAAACACTTTGGATATACACCCACTACCCCTCCGACATTATATTCCGATATTAGCCATATCACCACTCCATCTTACAAACCATATGCTCCAACAACTTTATTGACAAATAGTACACTTCATCCGAAATCCCCGAAAAGACTTCCATCTGATGCTTCCTCTTTCTAACATCCCATTACATACTGGTTGACACATTTATTTTGGCAATTGATGCCACTACTCGTCCGTACATTCTTTACCCATAACATCTCACAAAAGACCAGGTCTCTCATGGTCATTCGTACACACTTCAAACTTACCTTCAAGTTCTCCTGCATAATTAACCGGGTCTATTTCGCTACTTTATCCCTCCCCAACTTTAGTTGAACCACAACTCACGAGTTTCTAATTAACTCAAACTTACTCGTTTCTTGCAAGCTCTTTGTGATTCCAAACTATTACATAGACAGGGCACATTCCCTCACAGATCGACATAGTCTATACACTAACTTCGTTCATGCCTAATACTTCATTCCTTACAAACCATCCACCTCGTAAGTAAAACGCTTATCTAAAACAACAGTCTTTCACTATCCTAATACCCCTATAAGGTGGTCCTTCAACTTTTAACCTTCTGATTCAAGACTTCGGCCTCATACACCTTTCACAGCTGCCGACTTCAACGTCAATAGTCGACCTGTCGATACTTCCTTAACCTATTCTTCAACAAGGGTCCCTAACTGAACTTAATCCTTCCAACATATCATAATCCAATTCACATCCCATCGTCTTCATCTGAAACTTACTCGTGCAACGTTAATATCACAAGATCACCTTAAAACTCTTATTTGACGTCGAGGGTATTTCATTCCTACTTCACCACACTACTCATAACGAGTTGCTGATACCAACGCATTGATGACTTCTCGTCTTTCCTCCGGATACAACCATCCTTTGACAACCGTATTTCCATCATCGAACAAAGGTACCGACCCTCGTACAACCGGCATGAAAGTCCACGTCTGATTCTTTCATTACCCACCTCTCTTATTGAGCACAAATACCCGAATATTACTTTTGTAACAAATCCATAGACTAGAATTGGAATAAAAATTACCTGATAAATTTAATGTAAAATCATATTATAATCTCACTTCCCTTTCCAAATAACGATCAAAATAGTCTTACCAATTTGTACATGTTCAACTAACTAAACGGAATAAGTAGATAATGTTTAATTTATCCTACTTTTACTCAGAATTCTTCAAAGGTTGTAAACTTCCATTTGTTAGATCGATTTACAAAGTATCTTCCAAAATAGTAACTGGTATATCTAACTTTTAACAAAAGATTGAAGTACAAAAGACAACTTAGTACTACCATTACATAACATACACACTTATATATTATTAACCAGGAATGTATCATAAACTACATCCACTCATTCCTTAACATTCTCAACCGTTCTACAAAACGTTTATCCTGTTTATCTTGAAATATTGGATTTCTTCTTTTGATTTCCGCTATTTTTCAACTTTGGACAATCCCTCCGATAATGACCAGGTTTCTTGCATTCATAGCAAGTTGACCCTTGAATATGGCAGTTTTCAATCTTGTGACCAACTTCTCCGCACTTAAAGCATTTCACATACAATTTGGTTTCTTGACGGGATTCAATACAATGACTCTTAGCAAAAGTTTCCGACTTCTGGCAAGGTTCTGATCTATTCTTCCACTTTCTTTTCTCTCCCACTTGAGTTATTCCAACTCTATTTCCAGTATACACTTCTTCTATTTTATCATCAGTATTCGACACTGGATTAACAGGTGGAATTACAACACCGGTACTCACCTCTGGTCTTTGTAACTCATCGATACGATCATTCAACATTTTTGTAAACATCTCCTGTTGTTGAGTCAATGCAACATTCATGACTCGCATCACGTTTTCCATTATACGGGACTCCATATTAGTTTTTGTTGTCACCGAATCAGAAATACCGACATTAAGTCGATAAATTTGACTTCCTTCTCCTCCCTTGATAAGAAACCTTGATGGATTTTCATTAACTTTATCTCTTTCAGGTTGACCTTCCACAATTTCATTTGCCACACAACCCTCCAAAGAAGTAGAAGGCTCAATTGGTGTATTAATCATCGTATTCTGATAAGCACAAAAATAACCATAAGAACTGGTTATTCACAATCTAAACACAAAGAACGTAACTCAACGTTTGTTAATTACTATAACCCTTATAAACAAGTATACTTACGTAACAATATATTCATAATGCCAGTAGCTAATTGGAATTATGAACATATTATACATGAAAATCCTTGTTACCATTGTTATAGTACTAATTTCACATAACCTCATCGACTCTAAGACTATCCCGTCTTAGTGTTTCTACCCGTATCTCACGAATCATAACTTAATTCATCTCAACTTAAGTCTAAGTATCTCACTTAGCATACCTAGTTCACTTAAACTAAAGCTCTGATACCATATTGTAACACCCTAAAATCAGGGCTAATTTAAACCTCAATTTATAACCAGATTTAAACATAAACTTTCTAAAGTTTATATATAAGCAGAGATTTAACCTTGAGGATCAAATTTACATATATAGAATTCTTCAAATAACCTATTAATCTAATCATGTCACTATAATCAGATTAACTAGATTATCTAAGCAATCTATTCAAAACCTCAGTATTCAAAAACTTCTCTGCTAATCCAAAAGCTCTCGTCCCACATCCCTTTAATTTTTCCCAAGCTAGTACCTGGTAAGAAAACATCGTTTGAAACGATTAGGCTAATGCCTAGTGAGAACATTCAGTTTCACAATAATATTTGTACAAATCAATGTAAACAAGGCATAACAAACCTGGTTTACCCTTTTCTTACCATAAGCGTAACCATCTTTCAATAACTGGGTTAAACCCGATTCCATGACTACGACCTGACACTAAGTCAGTCATTTCTCATGTTCTGATTCCATGACTACGACCTGACACTAGGTCAGTCATTTCTCATGTTCCTGAGCCGCACTACGAATCTCCACGGATTCTAGATTAATGCTCATATCCAAGAAATCGCAATATACACATGCCCATTTCTTGGAAAGGAAATAGAGATTACAATTACACATGCCAATCCCTTCTTTTCCTTAGAAATCGGAAATTACGTTTATTCCACGATTTCTCACACACATCAGAATAACGAATAATCCTCATCTATTCCACGTGTTCATAACCACTAGTGTCTATGGATCCATATCACCTATTTGTACACGTACATGTTATTGCTATAAATCATTTTCCAATTTAAAGAACTTATGCAAAACCATCAATTTAAGATTACAGATTTTACTTTATAAAATCATTCTTCCAAGATTCATCCAAAACAGTTCATTTATAAAATACACCTTACCATACTTAAAACATTATAAAAAGGTAAGGTAAGAATGAACTCACCTGATAGTAGTCGAGTTACTCTTACTTCACTTTCTTAAAGTCGTAGGAATTTCTGTCACCAACTTCACAGAGATCTGAAATACTCATATACATATTGTATTGGTATTAATCTACTGTACAGGAATTTTAAATACTAAGGATCTCAAATATCCCAAAATTCTTGACTCTTATCGCAACCAACTAGCTGCGATAACCTTTGTCGCAACACACAGTACTTGTCGCAATCAACTACTGCGACATAGTATTTTATCGCAACCCACTGTTGCGATATCCCTTCTTATCGCAACCAACTGTTGCGATACACTTCTTGTCGCAACTAACTGTTGCGATACCATTGAGCTTGTCACCACCCAAGGTTGCGACATTCATAACTATCGCAAACAACATAACTCTCGCAACTCATTGCTGCGATAATCATAACTGTCTCAACTAACTAAATTCATACTTAACCCAGAATTTTATAGATTTAAGCCATGGATGATGCTGTAATTATGCAGATACACTTAAGACCATTATCAGAACATAATCATAAGCCCAAATTTCTCATAATTATCAAAAATATCCAAAACCTATTTCTAAACCCATAGAAAACTTTATCTACAAAGATGAAGAATTTCAAGTAATAATAAATCACACCTTATCAAATAATTATACTCAAATTATTTAATAAACCCAAACGTCATCTTTTATAAAAATCGAGATGTTACAGTAATGCAGAATCTAAAGACTAGAAGAACATGGTAAAACTAACAAAACAAACAACAACACTTTTAACCACCCATTTCTTGAGACTAGTGTACACTATCAAGTATTTAAGCAAAATTATGTAAAAGTAATCTCACATAAACATAAAATGAATTGGAGGTACTAGCATTCAACTCTATATTTTTTTTAGATTATCAAATTTTCTCCGCTAGAACATCACTATACCGCCACACGAATAAGCCATGTTATTTTTTCATGCTTTGTACAATTAGTCATAGTTGTGATGAAAATAGTGATTCACGTGAGGGCATCTCCAATACGTAACACCAAATCTTATTCGTTTTTTAATCCAATCTCATTGGTGTAAATAAGTAATGTTACACCAAATTTGGCGTGTTACTATCATTACACCAAATCCGGTGTAAGAATTGTTGTCCCTTTGGTCCCAAATTTGGTATTTTGTGTAATATTTATTGTGCCCGTTGGAGATGGAGGACCATTTTAGGTCCGTTTGATTCACCACTTGCTTGGTTGCTTAAGGAACTATGATTTCCCCTAAAATCATTACTATCGTGCGAGCTACATGTGATCATTTTTTACTTCAATTTATTTTGAATTTTATATTAGAAAACGAGGAATAAAAGAAGAAAGTTCATAGTGAGTCAAAAACCTCAATGACAGAGTTGTTTGGAACGCCGAAGTAGTGATGATAATCGGTGTTGCTATTTTGCTAGCCAGATTTTTCGATGGGTTCCACCGCCTTCGTTGCCGTTAACTTCGATACATGAGACGCAATAAGTTACCTGACCAACAGTTACCTTCTTAATTATCTTCCAGATTTGGAAATGACAATGAAAATTTCCAAATAACCCTTGAAGTTGCACTAATATCCAAACAAGTCCCTTGACATATGAAATTACATTAGGATCATGTAAGGGTAAATTACTATCCACGATGGAAATGACAAACGGTTTTATTCATACATAGTTAGAGGGAATTTCAATTATAAACCATTCAAGTGTTAAAAACCCTACAAACTAAATATGTGCCATTGATTTGTTTATTTTAAAATATAAATGTCTAGCTCAGTTGACAAAAGGGTGGAGTGACTCTGCCTAAATACAAGACATACTCTGGTTCGATCCAGCCCCCCCCCCCCCCCTCCCCACACCAGCCGGCTAGCCTCCTTTGTGGCGGGTCTCATGGGACCAATTGGGATTGCCGATTGTCAAATTTTTACCCAAATAAATACGGTTATTAATATAGTTTAAGATGAGGTTGAGAGTAACTTTAGGAACCAATTTAATTTACAATGTTGATCATCTACATGAACAAGTGAGATTGGTTTATAACAATTACATTGTTTGTATTTGAAACCCTCTATACAAAAATATTACATTTTTTAGTTACCAAATGGTAACTATACTCTTAATGAATTTCTCTCTTTTCACATCTCTTTAATATTTGTATGTTAATGAAGGGTAAATTACAAAATATAGCTATCCATTTTTAAAATTGGACACTATTTCAGAACAAACATAAATAAAAAATAAACACTTATTTTGGGATAAA
Organism: Saussurea involucrata; assembly: GCA_033807775.1. Classification (NCBI taxonomy): domain Eukaryota; kingdom Viridiplantae; phylum Streptophyta; class Magnoliopsida; order Asterales; family Asteraceae; genus Saussurea; species Saussurea involucrata. The sequence goes on from CM066316.1 coordinate 55,798,814, forward strand.
TGAAGTATTTTGTTGCGGTTCCCATTTTCAAACTTGCTTTCAAAAGCTCTATTTTGGAGTTTACAACAACATATTTTAAACAAAATCGTTTAATATGTAACAACTCAAATTCCAAAATAGAGCACAACATATAATTATAAAGCAACCAGCCAAAACAACCTCAAAATTTAACCGAATACAGTCATTACAAAATTAGGTTTGCCGAACAACCTATACACAGCTGAGAATTTTTAAACAAGTCTCGAAATATTGGTAAGGTAAAAGTAACTAACATCTAGTCCTCACTTATCACTTAGGCCTTCTCCTTGCCCTTGCCCGAGCCTCCTACTAGGTGCTTCCCTGAAAATGGGTTAAAATTTGAAAATGCGAGGGTTAGACCATGAGGTCTAGTGAGGTCCCTCAGAAAGCTTTCGCGCCACAACAATATAAAAATAGTTCATAAACAATTAGTGTATTAAAACATTTAACTTTCATTAACGGGAAAACATTCAAGACATGGCACATTGAAGTCCCATACACTAGTGACAACGTGTCAGTCGCATACTGCCTTATTTGGAACACACCCTCCATGGCATATACGGACACCCCCCGGTATGAGTACTAGCGGGACACCCCCCCCCCCCCCCCCGACTTAGCCGTATCATGCTCACCGACCAGTGTATATATACATATCAACGCACTTGTCAAACATAATAACATGAAGTTTTACATATGTAAGATAAAAACATGTCATTCCATAACATCTCATGTGCTTAAAATAGCATACAAGTCATTTCATTTTCAGTTAGAAAAACTCACCTGTCGTCCTTGCTCAAATCTTCTCACTTATGCTTTGGATCTCTAAACTGGGCAGCTACGACAACAAACGAGAGTGATAAGTCTCTCAATCTTCCTTAGAGGTATACCCTCCCTTTCAGGCTTCTCTAACTCACCTCACCCAACTCAAATACTCATAAACGTTTAAGCCAATAAAGTTTGAAAGACAAGCCCGGTTACTAAATCCGGATTCCCGGTTTCCGGTATCGCATCTGGAATCCTATCCGGACTCCGCTTCCGGAATCGCACTGGGCGAACTTCTGGATACAGGGTTTTGCCGAACGAAGCACAGATACAAAGGGTTTAATTAAAATCAACCCCCATCTAAATAGATTACCAAAACACAAGGTGAGCGTAAACTAACATCATGAGAGATTAATCCAACATAACTCATCATCACCCACACCTAAACCCTTGACTTGATTACTCTATACCAAAACTCAGCAGTGACTTCAAAAACTCAAGCATAAATTCTCAATCCAACGAAACTACAAGAAATATAGTTAGAGATTACCTAGAATTGCTTGATGATTCTCCCTCTTCCAGATGACTCCTCTTCTCCAAAAATGCAAGTAGTAGCTTGATTTTTCTTCTCTCTCTACTTTCACACACACAGTCGCTCAAAAGAAAATGGCAAAACCTAGGGTTTTGTGCAATCATTGAGGGTTTTATACACTCCTTCCATTATTTTCGAAATAGCCCCCTAAAGTTCATTAACTTCACTTTTCTCCGCAAAACTCTTATTCATTAGATTAAACCTTGGTTATTACAATACTCCCCTCTCAAAAGAATTTTGTCCTCGGAACTTTGTTGCTGAAAAGGTGAGGGTACTTGGACTTCATGTCCACTTTTACTTCCCAAGTTGCCTCTTGTCCCTTATGTGTAACATCTCGAATTTCCGTTGTATTAATTTTGTGACTTATAATTATAAACTGTTGGTGATTTTAGTGAAATCATCGGTCATTTTTGTGTAATTGGATTCACAAAGGTAATAATGGGGTTGTTAGCTAAGCTATAACATGAGTTAGGAGGTGGAGTGAACACTCGTGTAAGCTAACTAGAACCCAGGATTGTTGGACGGATAAAATTGGCGTGTTAAAAAGTGGTTTTCAGAGTTAGGCGTTGGGGCCAGTACCCGCGCTACTTAAGTAGCGCCAGAAGTGGCGCCAAGCACTGGATTGTGCTTTGGCGCTCATTTTCGCGCTAGTTGGGTCACGCCAAAAGTGGCGCCGAGCTCTGGACAGAATGTGGCGCGCATTTCGGCGCCAGTTAAGTGGCGCGGCATGTAGCGCCGGCGTCAGGGAATCTTTCACACTTTGTAACTCTCAATTTTTGTAACCGACGTCATTAAGTCCACAATCGAATCTCTTACGGAAATCGAGCTCTCACGCGATCTCTGCGTTTTATCCAAGTTCTTACGATCACATCTTCCTCATCTCTTTCTCGAATTCCCCAACATAAACTTTGGGGTTAAGTTTGTAATTTGTTTAAAAGTACAAAGTTAAATGTGAAAATTAACTTGAGGGGGTTAATTGTATTTATGGAAAAGTTGATTACCTCTTAAAGAGGTAATCTCAAATTGGAGTCGGTAACTTTTGCAATTAGACAGAGAGAAATCGAGAGAGAGCCGTGAAGGAGAAAGAAGCAGGAGAAAGGAAAAATCTGATTTGAGAAATTTTGGTAAGGATTTTATGATTAGTATGATGATTCCTTCTATTGATTAGTATCTAAACCTAATCATCTGTTTAGAACTGTTCTGGGAAGCTTAATTTGGAGTTTTGAAGAATTGCAAAGTGTTCAGAAATTGACAGGTGAGTTTATTCAACTCTCTTTAAAATTCAGCAATTAAAGTTGAAATAGATGTGTAATATGTGTGTCTGAACAAGTTGGTATGACTTAATTGATAAATAGTTGGGTTATTTAGAAGTATTTGTGAACGGGATAAATGAAGAAGACGAATGAACAGTGGTAGCGTAATGTCCACTTTGCGCAAGCCATTGTAGCGCAAAGTGAGTATTGCGCTAGCCACTATGGTGCAAAGTGAGTATCTCGCTACAGTTGGTTGCGAGAAGTAGAGTATTTCGCTACTGTGGGTTGCGAAATTCTTACACTGTTACAAAACTGATTTTTACCATGAGTTGTCGATAGTTGTAAGGACTTGTCTTAATCAGTAATGAGTCCAAATAGATGACTAAGAGTTATGCTATACTGATCCCCGTGCTAAAATAGCAAAGAGGGGATAGTTGAGAAGTCGAGATGTCGAGAGATTAATATTCTTTATAAATGTATATATAGAATATGTTTTGAGATGTAAATTATTGTATGTTATGCACATACCATAGTAAGAGTTATAATACTTATGTATTATGTCGTGGTTGCTAAAAATAGGCATCCGGTCATCGGGGGCACCTTAGTACGGTATAATGGGAATCGATTACTAGCCATTGACCAAAGGGGTGAAATTTCTAGTGATTGAGAGTACCTTGAATCATCGGGGGCCCCGGTTGTGTATCGCGATATAATAGTCCCATTGGGGCCATTGATTCTGAGGTAGGGAGGACGTGAAATGTGGAATAGGCAGATTTTGATTTGTAATTCCCATTTCGAATGGAAGATCGGAGATTTCCATTTTATAGGGAAGATCGGAGATTTCCCAATTGTGAAAGGAAGATTAGAGATAGGCATAAAGTAATTTGTAATCTCTACTTCTGGATTAAGAAATCGGCAGGTTTTGACTTGTAATTTCTTGAATAAGAGTATTAACCTTGAATAAGGGATTATTCGTGGTAAACTCTTGGTAGTAATATTATGGCTAGATGAATTAGTCATAAGTTTGGGAGTGGGGTAGATTCCCAGTAGTGAAAGGAGTTGTTGTACGGTAAGATGGGCGAAAACTGGTTTGACTTATCTGTTGATACTTTAATTGTTAATTTTAACTTGATTTGAATATCCTCACTAGGCGAAAGCCTAATTGTTCAAGTTGAATTTTCTTACCAGGTACAGGCTCCGGGAAGTAAGCGGGGATGTGTGATGAGGACTTTTGAAAAGATTCAAACTTGGAGATGACAGAGGATCTAGATATTCTTTTGATATTTGGGGATAGATGTTTAGATAACTTAGTTAATCTGATTGTGATGTTATGATTAGATTAATAAGTTATTTGAGTAGATGTTTTATGTACATAAAAACCTTACAGTTGATCCTCTTGTTATATAAGTTGAAGTTGTATGACCATAACTTGTGAAAATTTTAAGGTTTTATTTAGCCCTGTTTTTAGGGTGTTACATTATGATATCTCCACTGAACCTTTACCAACCTGATCTCCTTATTTCTCAGTTTTCGGACCTTACTATCCACAATCTCTACTAGTTCTTCTACATAAGTCAACCTTTCATCTACACAGATATCCTCTAATGGCATTGCCACATCCGTCTCAGGCTCTCAGCTAAACATTTCTTCAGGTTCGAAATATGAAATGTTGGATGGACTCCCCTCAGTCGAAACATGAAATGTTGTAGGCTACCTCTCCAACTCGTTTGATAATGACGAAAGGCCCCACATATCTCGGCCTCAGCTTCCCTTTCTTTCCGAAACGAACTACGCCCTTCCAAGGTGAGACCTTCAACATTACCTTGTCACCGACCTGAAACTCGATAGGCTTCCTCCTCTTGTTTGCATACATCTTCTGTCGATTCTATGCCACTCTCATCTTTTCCCGAATTAGGTCAACCTTATCGGCAGTCAATTGTACAAGCTCTGGACCTGCCAGTTGTCTCTCTCCCACTTCGTTCCAACATAACGGCGTTCGACACTTACGCCCGTATAATGCTTCAAATGGTGCCACCTGGATACTCGAGTGATAACTGTTGTTGTACGAGAATTCTATCAATGACAGATGTACTTCCCAAGAACTTTTGAAATCAATTACGCACGCTCAGAGCATGTCTTCCAATGTCTGTATAGTCCTCTCACTTTGACCATCAGTCTGAGGATGGTAAGCGGTACCCAACTTCAGTTGCGATCCCAGCTCTCGCTGAAGACTCCTCCAAAACGACGATGTGAATCGACTATCACGGTTTGACACTATAGATCGCGACACTCTGTGCCTCGTAGGGGTGTACGCGGGTTGGGTTGGGCGGTTTTTGTCAATTTTACAACCCAACCCAATTATGGCGGTTTAGAAATTTTCAACCCAACCCAACCCATTCAAAAGTATAACCCAACCCAACCCTTGCGGGTTGTGGCGGGTTGGGCGGGTTGGTTGTATACATAAAATTCACGATTAAAATACGACAAATAAAACTAAAATATTCCCAACAAAAATATTAGTTATTACAATCATCCAAATATATTAAATCCTTAAGTCTTAACATCAAAAGTGTAAAGTGTAGCATCGAATTCAAATCCTCAATCAAGCACCACCGTAAGCAGTAATCAAGCTTATACATAGGAAAAACATATAAAATTATTGACTATGACTAAAACAGTAATCATAACTACAAAAATATTGTAAACAGAATACAAACATACTAAAATAGTAAGCACTATAACAGTAAACAAAACTAGTTACTACATCAGTACCTATTTGATTCGTTTGCTAAACAATCACTAATTACAGTCGGCACTCGGAAACACAACGTGGTCGACCTCACGTAATGTCAAGTAGTTTCGGTCTTAGATGTTAGAACTTAGAACTAGTTGCTAAATCAGTACCTATTTGATCGGTTTGCAAAAAATCGCTAGAGAGTCGGCACTCGGCAACAGCAGCGTGGTCGGCCTCACGTAATGTCAAGTAGTTTGGGCCTTAGATGTTAGAACTTAGAACTAGTTAACTCAAGTAGTTTGGGCTATGATTTATATAAAAACATTTGTGACTTTCTTAATATTAGATTATTAGTATTAGTTATTTAGTTATATTAATTTGTATTTTGGGTTGCACATATCATATATAATTATATATTATATTTATAATATATATAAATATAATTTATCAAAATAATAATATTAGTGGCGGGTTGGGTTGGGTTGAGTTTTCCCAACCCAATTCCAACCCTTATAATTAGCGGTTTGGCGGTTCGGCTATGTGGCGGTTCGGCGGTCCAGCGGGTTGGGTTGTTAGCGGGTTGAGTTGGTCGGGTTTCGTGGGTTGACGGTTTCTGTACACCCCTAGTGCCTTGACACGATCTCGTCTATATATAATCACGCTAACTTCTCCAATGGATCAATTTCTCTAATTGGTAGGAAATGTGCCGACTTGGTGAGACAATCCATGATCACTCATATCGTATCGTGACCCTTCGGAGTCCTTGGCAATTTCGTCACAAAGTCCATGGTGATGTTGTCCCAATTCCACACTGGTATATCCAAGGACTGGAGCTCCCTGTATGGCCGTTGGTGCTCTGCCTTGACCTTCAGACAGGTCACACATCGTTCCACAAAGTGAGCGATGTCCTTCTTCATTTCTGGCCACCGATAATATTGCCTCAGATCTCGATACATCTTATTCGTCCTTGGATGCACTGAATATCGTGACCTATGCGCTTCCTCCAAAATGCTTACCCTCGAATTCCCCAATTTAGGTACCCACACTTGGTTCCCTAAGCATTTCAAGCTGTTACTGTTGACACTTAGCGAGGATTCGACCCTAACTATTCGTTCGCCCTTCACATTTTCCCTCAACACCGCTGCCTCTTGAAACTTCTTAATCTCGTCCAGAAGATTTGAAGTTGCTTCTACTCAAAATGCCACCACTTTGGTCGGCTCACCTCTCTCCTTTCGACTCAACGTGTCGGCCACCACATTTGTCTTACCCGGGTGGTAAAGGATTTCACAATCATAATCGTTTAGTAACTCTATCCATCTTCTCTGTCTCATATTTAACTTCTTCTGATCAAAGAGATGTGTAAGACTCTTGTGATCAGTGTAGATCTGACACTTAGCTCCATATAAGTAGTGCCGCCAAATCTTTAAAGCAAACACCACTGCCGCCAGTTCCATGTCGTGTGTAGGGTAATTCTTCTCGTGATCTTTCAGTTGAAGTGACGCATAAGCGATCACCTTTTCATCTTGCATCAATACGCATCCTAATCCTAGCTTGGATGCATCACTGTAGATTACAAACCCCTCGATTCGATTGGGTAGAGACAAAATCAGAGCACTACTCAAACTTTCTTTCAACTTGCCAAAAGCGGCTTCTTGAGCCTCAGTCCAAATGAACTTAACGGTTTTTCTTGTCAATGCGGTCAAAGGTGTGGCTATTCGGGAAAAGTCATGAATAAACTTCCGGTAGTAGTCTGCCAATCCAAAGAAACTTCTCACTTCTGATGGCGACTTCGGCGATTCCCAATCCTTAATTACTTCAATCTTAGCTGGGTCTACCTTGATACCGTCCGCTGACACCACGTGTCCTAGAAATTGAACTTCTCTCAACTAGAACTCGCATTTCAAAAACTTAGCGTACAACTTCTCGCGTGTTAACAGTTCCAAGACCGCCCGGAGGTGCTCCTCGTTAGGGGTGTTCATCGGTTGACATCCAATGGATATAAGGGGAACCGAACCGATCCAATCATCCGTTGGATCTCTGATTTTTCCAACCGAACCGATCCAATCATCAATTGGATGTTGGATTTTTTCAATCCAATGGATGATTGGATCGGTTCGGTTCCATCCATTGGATGTCCGTTGTATCGGATCGGATCCATCCAATGTTTTTGTTGATACAAACCAACAGTGATTTGATAATGACCCTCTCTTAAATACTTAGTGAAAATTATAAGTAAACAATATGTATTAGAGTTTCACTATCGTTGATAAATACTAAGACTCTATAGTACAGCTGATAGGAACTCTCACTCATTAAATTAGACATTCAGTGAACACTGTTCACCATAAAGCTCTGAGCCTGTTCAGTTCTTTTGGTGATCGGTGATAAGTTAGTTGTTTACTTATGATCCCTGAAGACAAGTTTCACGTCAACATAGGTTCTACGTTGAAGTCAAAGATCAAGCTCAAGAACCAGTGACAAGTCTACTAATGAACTGATGCGGATATCAGCGAAGTCACAGAATTGTCCATTCAACGTGAAGTATCAAATAGAAGACTTCCGCAATCGCTGAGCTTTATCATTCGCTGATAAAGTACTGATTCAACGAAAGCTGATCATGAAGTCTCCCTACAAAGTACTATTGTCTTACCTCCCTTGCACGTCTCCGTACGAAATGTCAGAACGGACATCCCTTCTGTCTAGAATCGTACAACAAACTCTGATTCTACATTGTGCACCATGCGGCTACTAAGGTTGTCTACAAAGGTCAAAACATGCAACCACTCAGCTGCTGCCACGTATAAAGCAATACTGCCATGCATTAAATGCATGCAGTATATAAGAAGAACCCTACTTCAGAAATGAAGTGCTCGGGCCATCTTATTCTTTCTATCTGTGTGTTAGGTTATTACTCGTAATTTCCTTATCTCCTTTCTGTCTTTAGTCTAGTGCAAGAAAACTTTGTGTTCTTAACTTGTTTAGATTAGGTTAATCCTTAATCTTGTTCCGCAACAAGTTGTAAATTGTTTTGATTTATCAATAAACAATTTAGAAAGTAAAAATCGTGTGTTTGTATTCAACCCCCCCTTCTACAAACTTGTATAACCCTTCGGGACCAACAAGTGGTATCAGAGCAGATTTGTTTAATCTCATAAACAAGATCTTATCTATACTAATCTTTTCTCTTCCTTGCTATTTCTTAAAATGGCTACCAACACAAACACTAACTATATTGACAATGGTTCTCTTGCAAAACCCCCTAGATTCTCCCGAGATAACTTTAATCTATGGAAAAATAGGATGATTTTCTTCTTAGAAGGTGTAGACCCTACTATGCCTTACTATCTTGAAAACGGCCCATATGTTCCTGTAAGAATTGATCCTGAAGTTCCAGCCGCTGAGAATAGAGCTGCTATTCTAGAAAGGTTGGTTCCCAAGGAAATTCATATGTGGACTGATGAAGATAAGAAGAAAATGGCTATCGACACCAAAGCCAGATCCATACTTTCCATGGCTCTTCCTGACGAAGTCTACCATTCCGTCATGAACCTGAAAACCTCAAAAGCCATGTGGGACACAATCTGTGTTCAGTATGAAGGTACTTCTGAAGTCCAGGACTCACGTAAGATCAACCTGGTAAGACAGTACGAAAGCTTCATTTGTGGTAAGAATGAAACTCTCTCTGAAGTACACCAACGTTTTAACTGCTTAATAATAGATCTGAAAACTGTTGGTAAGGAATATTCTAACTTTGAAGTACTTACAAAGTTCTTAGAATGTTTACCTGCAAGCTTGGACAGTTATTCAATGTGTCTCAAGTTGTCAAAAGATCTTAGATCTATGACTCTTTCTACCTTATATGGCACGATGCTTAATCATGAGCAATCTAGTCATCTTAAGAAGAATCTTGTAAAAGATTCCAAAAGCACCCCTGTTGCTTTACTCTCAGAGTTACCTTCCACTCAGCGATCTACTATCACTGTCACTGAGTTGCAAACTAACTCTGAACGTTCATCAGATTCTGACGCTTCAGATAATGATGAAACTCTGGCATTCCTGGCTAATAAGTTCAGGAGATTTGCTAGAAAGAGTAATTTCAGAAAGAACAAACCTCTTGCTATTACTGACAAGCCAAGATCATCAACCCATGTTGATAAGGCTACTGCTACTTGCTATAACTGTGAAAAGATAGGACATTTTGCTAGCGAGTGCAGGTCAAAGAAAGTCTCTAGATCCTCAGTTTTTCCCAAGAAAAACTTTACTCCCAGGACTAGAGATGACAAATACGCCAAGCTGAAAGAAAGGTATGCGAAGCTGAAAAGCTTTAAGAAGAAAGGCAAAGGCCTGATGGCTGACTATGATTGGGCTGACTCTGATGAGGAAGAAACATCTGACTCTGAAGATGATGAAGCCAATCTCTGTCTTATGGCCAAACTTGAAGATGAGGAAGACAATTCTGACATTCCATCTACTTCAACCTCTGCAACTCAGGTATCACCTTCTTTCTTTACCAATATTGCAAATATTGATGAAGATGATAGTCTTCGAAAGATCGATCTCTTGACTAGAAGTTTATATGAAGCCATGAATGGCAAAATTGTCATTGAAAATCAAAACCTTGATCTCGCTGAACAGCTTAAAAACTGTCACCTTCAAATAGAAAAGCTTTCTAAAATTGAAGAAGATTTTAAGGATCAAGTTCATTTAAATCAGCTAGTCAAAATCGAGCGCGAAGAAGCTATCGCTGCATTAAAAGCTGAAAAAGCTACTGTTGATGGATGGTATAAATCCTCAACAACGATAACTGAGATAATTAAGTCTCAGATTCTCTTGAGTGATAAACGTGGTCTTGGTTACAAAGCTGATACTCTAGAACCAACCACTGACCGTTCCATGCTTAAGTTTGGAATGTTCGTATCCTCTATCCCTGACACTTTCTCATCTCAGTGTTCCTCTTCAAAACCTCCTATCCCTGAGGAAATCTCTACCTTAACTTCTAAAGGTAAAAAGAAATTTGTTTATCCAAAACCTACCTCAGCCTTTAAAAATAAAGGTAAACGAATTGCTTTTAACCAAAATCCTCAGAAGGGTACCTTTGTACCTAAGTTGAATGCTTCTAAAGCTTCAGTGACTTATCCCTCTGGTTCAAAGAATAAGATTCCTGGATTTATTCAGCGTGGATCTATTCAGCGATCTACTCCTAGAATCAAAGTGGATACCATTGGTAAGAAATCCGAAGAACTGAATGTTCCTCCTATTTCAAATACCAAAAGTTTACTTGGTGTTGGTCCTTCTAATTCAAATCAAAAGCTCAGCATGCAAATGGTCCTAGAACTACTTTTAGTTATAGGAAATGTTATCACTGTGGACTTACCAATCATATTGCTAGTAAGTGCCCCACAGCCACCCAAGCTGAAAAGATAGCTAAGGTGAAGATCATTGCCCCCAAGGCAAAGAAGACCACCGAGGTTAAGAAATTAACCAAAGTGAAGACTAACAAAGCTGAATCTTCAAATGCTGCGAAGACTGCTGAACCTGCCACCTCCTCTTCTAAACCCACTGACAAGTGTGTACACATGGTTAAGTGGGTACCCAAGACAAACTAATCTTCCTTTATAATGCAGGTTAAGAAGGGTATCTGGTATCTTGATAGCGGATGCTCTAGACACATGACTGGTAAGAAGAACCTGCTCACTGAGTACAAGGAAGAGAAGGGTCCCTCTGTAACTTTCGGTGGAAACGGAAAAGGACATACCCGAGGGTTTGGTGTACTCTCTAATGGTACAACAACCTTCAGAAGAGTCGCATATGTTGAAGGACTGAAGCATAATCTTCTAAGCATCAATCAACTTTGCGACAAGGATAACAAAGTGATTTTTACAGTGGTGTCACTAAGATTAAACCCTGTTAGATGTAAACTGGCAAGAAGAGATCAATTCAATAGTATCCTTAGGATTTAAACCTTGAATTTTGTGATCTCTTCGGCTTATTTACACACATCACCCTTTGTCTTTGCATTTTCACTGAGCGCGTATATGGCCATGCGCTAAATCCTGTTTCATGACTATCTAGGAGAGAAACCACTATTCTCCATTTGAGGCGGCACCACCTATAAGTCATATAGGCAAAGTTATATATCATCTTCGTTGCTAAGATGCCTTCAAACTTTGTTAAGAGATCAACTCATCCTCGTTCTCGGCAACGACGTACTATCAAATACCTTACATGAGTCTATCTTTATCGATAGTACCTTCTGTCGGTTGAGTGACTTGTTATTACCCATTAAACTTAGGAGATAGGAGCACTAAATCTAAGTTGGGTTTCCATCACTAACCGATTTTGCGTGGTTTCAGAACCATGTCTCTGGTAGTCGATCCTACTAAGTCTCTCGTCAGAGGCTTAGTTAATGGATCTGCCAAGTTTCCACACGACTTGACATACACAATGCTTATGGTACCATTATCTATAAGTTGTCTCACATAATTATGTCGGAGACCTATGTGTCGCGACTTCCCGTTATACACGGCGTTGTATACTTTTGACAGTGTGGCCTCACTGTCACAATACATGGGAATCGAAGGAGTTGGTCGGGGCCATAAATGGATATCTGACAGCAGATCTCTAATCCATTCGGCCTCTTTGCCCGCAGCAGCTAGGGCAATAAATTCGGCTTCCATAGTTGAATGAGCGATACATGTTTGTTTCTTGCTCGCCCAGGAAATTGCCCCACCACCAAGTGTAAAAATCCACCCACTTGTGGATTTAGAGTCACTTAAGTGATCTATCCAACTAGCATCAGAATATCCTTCCATGATTCCTGGATGCGTCGTGTACGTCAACTCTAGATCACTGGTTCTTTTCAAGTATCCAAATACTCTACTGATTGCCTTCCAGTGATCTGGACCCGGATTGCTTGTATATTGTCTTAGTCTACTCACAGCAAAAGCAATATCAGGTCTAGTGCAATGCATTGCATACATCATGCAACCTATTGCACTAGCGTACTCTAATTGAGCCACTGCTCTACCATAGTTCTTGTCAAGTTTCACACTCGAATCAAATGGAGTATTAAACTCCTTTATATTCAAATGTTGAAACTTAGTCAGTATCTTCTCTATGTAGTGGGATTGGCTAAGAGAAATTTGAGATCCTGACCTTCTGATTTTAATCCCAAGATTGTATCTACTTCTCCAAGATCTTTCATCTTAAAGTTCGAGGATAAGTAGTTTTTTTGTCTCATTGATGCCTTCTAGATTGGTTCCGATGATCAACATATCATCGACATAAAGACAGATTATTACAGTGGATTCTTTTGTACATTTTGAGTAAATGCACCGATCAGCTCCATTATGTCGGAACCCGAAAGAGGTGATAGTAGTATCAAATCTTTCGTGCCACTGTTTAGGGGCTTGCTTTAAACCGTACAGAGATTTGATAAGTCTACAAACTTTGTTCTCTTGTCCGGTTACCACAAACCCTTCGGGTTGCTCCATATAAACCTCCTCGTTTAAATAACCATTCAAAAAGGCTGTTTTCACATCCATTTGATGAATGTACAGCCCTTTTATGGCCGAGATTGCTATAAGAGTTCGGATAGAACTAATTCTAGCAACCAGAGCGTAAGTGTCGAAGTAATCAACACCTTCTCTCTGTCTATATCCTTTAGCTACCAATCTAGCTTTAAAAGCCGAGATTGAACCATCCGGATGCAACTTTCTTTTGAATACCCATTTAGAGCCTATGGGTTTTGCTCCCTTGGGTAAGTCAGCTAATTCCCAAGTTCCATTACCCATGATGGAGTCCATTTCATCATTTATTGCTTCTTTTCATAAAGGAGCATCCCTTGAAGACATGGCCTCTTTATAAGTCTTAGGATCATCTTCGATGTTAATCGAGAAAATGACCTCTCTTGTCACTTTCTTTTGTGTCCCTTCGACCAAGTATGAGAAGAAATCACCCCCTAGATTTTTCTCTTTTCTTGCTCTAGTACTTCTACATGGTTCGTCAACCTTGTTTGAGGCTTTCGAACTATCACGAGATGTACCAGGAAGATTTGAAGCCAATGTTATTTCCGAATTTTCAGCATCTTCTGAAAATTTGTCTTCAAAGAATTCCGCATCTCTGGATTCCACTATTACTCCTGATTCTTTATCTAGTAACCTATAAGCCTTGTTATTTCTAGCATATCCTACGAATATGCTTTTAATAGATCGAGCTCCTAGTTTAGATCTTTTTGGATCAGGAGTACGATAGTAAGCAATACAACCCCAGACTCTAAAATAGTTTAAGTTAGGTTTTCTTCCTTTCCAAAGCTCGTATGGGCTTGTTGGAATCACACGACTAGTGATTCGATTGTGAATATGGCAAGCGGTCAATAGAGCTTCTCCCCACAGATTGTTTGGTAGCCCCGATTGGTTCAACATACAGTTGACCATATCAACAAGGGTCCGATTCTTTCTTTCCGCCAAACCATTTAGTTGAGGTGTGAATGGAGAGGTGCATTCATGTTTGATACCGTTCTCTTCGCAGAACGTATCAAATTCTCTATTAAAATATTCGCCACCTCTATCTGATCAAAGTATTTTAATCCGTTTCTCAAGTTGATTTTCCACTTCAGCTTTGAAAAGTTTAAAAGCATCAAAAGCTTCGTCTTTTGAATGTAATAAATAAACGTGTAAAAACCGGCTGAAGTCATCACAGAAAGTAATGAAATACCTTTTACCACCACGTGTAAGTATTCCATTTAATTCACAGATATCGGAATGAATCAACTCTAAAATAGTAGTATCCCTTTTGACTGATGGAAATGGTTTCTTAGTAAATTTTGATTTTACACAAGTTTCACATTTTCCAAAATCTTTATTATCAATTTTAATTAATCCTTTATTTTGCATTTTTTCAATATTTTTCACATTGGTGTGTGCTAAACGTTTATGCCATAAAGAAATTGAACAAACAAAATAATCGGATGAATTAATTTTATTGATACCAAAGGGAACTACATCAGAAACGGAATTGTCAAAAACTACATCATCAGAAATTGCATTCACAATACTACCCATGGGTTCACTCGGCCCGACCCCATAAGCATCGTCGCTCAGATTCAAACGGTACATCCCCAACTGATGATATCCCTTTCCAATGAAAGTCTTTTGTTTGTAGATCACAAGATTCAATGCCTCGATGTTGAGGCCAAAACCATTTTTGTCAAGTCTGGCCGCATACACAAGGCACTTGTTGATGGAGGGAACATGTAAGACATCCCTAAGAGTGACAGTTTTGCCGGAGGTGAAAGTGAGTAGTACGGTCCCTATGCCCGCCACATCGGCTGTGCCATTGTTGGCCACTATCACCTGTCTTCCTTCTCAAACAGGTCCATACTCCATAAACTTGGACCTGGAGTCACAAACATGAACAGTGGCTCCAGTGTCCAAGTACCAACCTCCTCTACTAGCAGTGATTCTGGTAGCTGCTTCAGAGATCATATCAATCTCATCCATTTGCAAGCTTGCAACAAGGTGCTGGATGTCTTCAACTGTGTTTGCCACTGGTGGTCCGGACTTTCTTTGCTTGCATTCCCTCGCATAGTGCCCTGCCTCTCCGCAGACATGGCACCTACCTGATCTCTTTGGTCCTTGACTAGAGGACTGCCCAGACTTCTTGAAGTTTTTCTTTTGAGGACCCAAGTTCCACTTTTTAGTGGGTCCATTAGATTTAAACTTCCCTTTACCACCAGCCTGCACACTGTTGGCACTCAAGATAGTCTTGCCCCTCTTGTCCCTATTTCGAGCTTCTTCCTCAATCCTGATATGTTTTATCAAATCATCCAAAGAATAATCTTCGGATTTGTGCATCATACGTTTTTGGAAATCTTACCAAGATGGGGGCAATTTATCAACAACTGCCCCTACTTGGAAAATATCAGGAAGAGAAATGTTGAGAACTTTCATCTTGTTAACCAATACTTGAAGTTCATGAAGTTGTTCAAGTATCGGTTTGTCATCAACCATATTGAATCTCAAGTAGCGAGACACAAGGTACCTATTGGTACCTTCCTCTTGTGCCTTGTACTTGAATTCCAATGCGGTCCAAAGTTCTCGAGGACACTTAATAGGGGCATATAAGTCATAGAGTCGGTCGGACATTGCATTCTTTATATGCCCGCACGCCAAGGTTTCACATTCCTTACGGAATAGCCGCTCCTTCTCGAGTTCGGCTATCTTAGCTCTGTCCGGTTCTTTCCCTGCAGCGGGAATCGGGTTATCAGGTATAGGTTGCAATTGTACATTTGGGTCCACCACAAACCAGAGTTTGAGGACCATCAGCATGAACTTGACTTTTTCAGCCCATCGAGTGAAATTGGACCCATCGAAACTGTCCAATTTCACGAGTTCTTGCGGCATCAAACGGTAGTTACCAGTTTCCATTTGTTGACCTTTACAAAACCTTTAAGAATGTTGATTATTTTTAAATAATCAGTAAAATATTCCACAAGTTATAATTAAACAAAACTTATAAGGTATTAATTTAATTATAAACTTTTCTGATTAAGAATGATTCAAATACTATATATATTTATATAAGAATCTTAAATATAAATATATATAAGTATACGTAAATCAACAGCAGCAGTAAACAAACTTTGATTTGTTTTGAAGACTTAATAAGCAATATATATATATATATATGACAAATGTATGGAAACCAACAGTAAGTAGCAAAAGGAATTAATATGACTATTAGTTTTTTTAATAAAACACAATTCAAACAGTGGATTCGATATTAACTTGTTTAAAACAATCAATCCAAATAATCCTAAAACGATTATATCCTTCGTGATAGATTCGTTAAGAAAGGGGTAGAAAAAGAGTGTTCACTCTAGTGAACGAAAGTGAATAACATATGCAGAAAATTAACACCAACCTGAAAACAAAGTAATGATCGTGAACGTACTGCACGGAAAGATCTTCCTGTCCTTAAAGGTTTTGGCGATACTCTCTTGTAGGCTGTGAGTCTTCAATCGCTTAGCCCCAGGATTTGATGCAGATTAAGATAAATACTAACAGCAATAGTATTCTCTTATAATGCAAATCTTGAGACAGAAAAGGAGTAGAAAACAATAGCAATATGCAGAGATCGTTTCAGAGAAAAGGAGCAGAAAATTGATTTGTTTGCTGCGTGTTTTTCAAATGGAGGAGAAGGCTTCTTTAAATAATGGGAAAACCATGAAGTGGATTAACCCACATTCCTACATTCTCTCCCATAAATTCGGCCAGTGAGATGGAGTAGGAGACTAAGTCTCCAACTAATTGTTTAATGATATTAAAACATTTTTAAAATCAACTTTAAACATATCTGCTCCTTTTTTCTTTTAAACTGATTAATTAACTCTTTTTAATTAATCAATAATCTCTTTTATTATTTCTACCAATGTGAGATGGAAACTTCCAACCTCGCCTCTAATTTCCAACAATCCCCCACCAGGTTGGAAAGTTTCCTGACATTCAAGAAAGATGACCTCATATGATGTCAACTGGCTATGGCATAAGAGGCTCTCTCATCTCAACTTCAAGACACTGAACACTCTTTCTTCTAAAGAGTTAGTCACTGGTCTACCTCAACACTCATACGCTAAAGAATCCTTATGTTCAGCGTGTAAGAAAGGGAAGCAGACCAAAGAAAGCTTTAAGTCTAAGCAAGTTTCCTCAGTGTCATCTCCTCTACAACTTCTCCATATGGATTTGTTTGGCCCTGTTAACAAACAATCCATCGCTGGAAAGCAATATACGCTGGTCATAGTTTTTTGGAAAGGGTATTCCAGGCACAGCCCGGACAAATCCCTGGCAATTTTGAAACTTAAAGATGTCTTATCAATGTTGAGGATGCCTGGAATCGAACCCTGGGTAGATGGGATATTCCACCACATCACTCAAGGCGATCAACCACTGCGCTACAACCTGATTGACTACGCTGGTCATAGTTGATGAATTCTCTCGCTATACATGGGTAATGTTTCTCCGTTCTAAGAGTGACACCCCTGAAGAACTTGACCGTTCGCTCAATAAGGAGTGATCATGGGACTGAATTCAAAAACAGTTCTCTTGATTCCTTCTTTGAGAGTAAGGGTATTTCTCACAACTTTTCTTCAGTGAGAACACCACAACAAAATGGAGTCGCTGAAAGAAGAAATCAAACTATTATTGAAGCTGCACATTCAACGCTCAGCTATTCTCACCTGCCTACTCAGTTTTGGGCAGAAACTGTCAACACTGCTTGTTTTACGCAAAACAGGTCGCTGATAGTCAAAATATTCAAAAAGACAGCCTATGAACTTTTTCATGGGAGAAAGCCTTCAATTAGCTTTCTTCACATCTTTGGATGTTAGTGTTTCATACTGAACAACAGAGATGCCCTTGGAAAGTTTGATCCTAAGGCTGATGATGGAATCTTTCTTGGATATTCTTCTATCTCCAAATCTTTCAGAGTCTTCAATCGTAGAAGACAGACTGTAGAAGAAACGATTCACGTCACCTTTGACGAATCCCATTCAGCGAATTCTAGACCTTCTGCTGATACTGAAGAACTGAATCAATGGATGTTTTCTCATCTTGGTGATTCAGAAGATATTCCCACTCCTCATACTCATACCGTTGAAGATGATGGTCCCACTATCATCCCAAACATGCAGACTAGTGAAGCTGAAACTTCATGGGTCTCAGCTATTCCTTTAAACACTATGCCTGCCTCTGAACCTTCTACCTCAGACACTTCATCTACTTCTCAGCAATCAGTGAATGTGATGACATCTGCACCTACTCCTCTCTTGGCTAATATTCCAGAAGTTGCTGAAGCCTCATCTTCAGCCCCTCCAGTTCAGAATGAGTCATCGATTCATGCTCCGGCTCAGCGATGGACTATCAATCACCCTATTGATCAAATTCTTGGTGATCCAAACGCTGGTGTTCAGACTCGACGAAGTGCAGGTAATATTTGTTTATTTGTTAACTTTATTTCTCTGATTGAACCAAAGAAAATAGATGATGCCCTCAGAGATCTAAATTGGATCAGCGCTATGCAAGAAGAGCTGACAGAATTTGAAAGAAACAAAGTTTGGAATCTTGTTCGAAGACCAACTGACAAGACAGTGATAGGCACTAAATGGGTCTATCGAAACAAGTTGGACGAACATGGAACTGTAACCCGCAACAAGGCTCATCTTGTTGCTCAGGGATACAGACAAGAGGAAGGTATAGACTACGATGAAACATTTTCTCCAGTAGAAAGACTAGAATCTATTCGTCTATTCTTAGCCTACGCTGTACACAAAGACTTCAAAGTGTATCAAATGGATGTTAAGTCAGCATTTCTCAATGGAAAGCTGAATGAAGAAGTCTACGTGGAACAACCTCCAGGATTCTCAGATCTAAAGCATCCAGGTTATGTTTATAAACTGGATAAGGCACTTTATGGCTTAAAGCAAGCTCCTCGTGCATGGTATGACACTCTCTCTACTTATCTCCATATTGAACAATTTGAGCGTGGTAAAATCGATAAGACTCTATTCTTCAGGAAAGTAAAAGGTCATATTATTCTTGTTCAGATATATGTTGATGACATTATATTTGGTTCTACTAACCCTGACCTTTGTACTCGTTTCGCTGATAGAATGAAAGCAGAGTATAAAATGAGTATGATGGGTGAGCTAACATATTTCCTTGGTCTTCAGATAAAGCAAAATGAAAAAGGAACTTTCATTAATCAAGGAAAGTATGTTAAAGATATGCTGAAGAAATTTGATTTATATCAAAGTTCAGCTATGAAAACCCCTATGGCACCGTCGCTGACACTAAACAAGGATTCTTCTGGAATACCTGTTAATGTCACTACGTACCGTGGGATGATCGGCTCTCTTTTGTATCTTACAGCTAGCCGACCTGATATTATGTACGCAACCTGTTTGTGTGCTCGATATCAAGCTGAACCTAAGGAATCTCATATGATCGCTGTAAAGTGAATCTTTCGTTACCTTAAGTTACTCCTAACCTAGGTCTTTGGTATCCCAAAGACTCGGGGTTTGATCTAATCGCCTATTCAGATAGTGATTTTGCAGGTTGCAAATTGGATAGGAAAAGCACCACAGGAGGCTGTCAGCTCCTGGGTGGAAAGCTGGTGAGTTGGACAAGTAAAAAGCAAAACTCAGTGTCCACCTCTACAGCTGAAGCTGAGTATGTAGCTGCTGGAAGCTGTTGTTCTCAAGTCTTGTGGATGAGAAATCAACTACTAGACTATGACCTTCAGCTCTCGAAAATTCAAATCTATTGCGACAGCACAAGTGCCATCGCTATAGCCAACAATCCAGTACTACAATCAAAGACCAAACATATCGAAATCAGATATCATTTTATCAGAGATCATGTGATAAATGGTGATATAGAACTTCACTTCATCCCAACTGATTTTCAGTTAGCTGATCTATTTACCAAACCTCTTGATGAGACAAGATTCAACTTTCTCATCAGCGAGCTTGGAATGCTGAACTTTGAAGAGTAAGATCTTCAGTGGTTCACATTTGATCAGCGATAGGATAAAACAAAATTATATAACCCATTCTATCATCTTCTCTCTAAACAAAATTGATTCGTTGATATCAAGGTATGTCTCTCTTTACTCGCTGACGTTCGCAAATGAATGCAAGATTTCAAAACAAATTGCATCGCTGAATATCTCTTCCTTAACAGCGATACTTTGAAATTTCTAAAACTAACACTGATATTTCTATTCAGTGCTTCATGTTTTCAAAATGTGCCTGAGCTTTCAAAACCTCAGAGACATCCTAAAATATGAAAGGACGTTTGTGACATCATCACAACGGATAAACCCTGGCACGTTCTTTTTCTGACACATGTTTGCGCGTTTCGTTTACCATCCAATCAAATGCAAACACGTGTCCGTGTCATGATGAAAAACTTTCCCGCTCTAGTTTTTCTCTCTCTCTAATCTCACTATATAAACACATTCAGGTTTATATTTTTCCTTTACGCGAACATCTTCTTCTCCAAGCAAGAAAAACTACTGTTGCATTTTGAACTCGAGTTTTCCAGAAAAATGTTCATCTTCTTCTTCGACTACCAGGTTAATATTCTTATTATTTACCTGTTTTTAACTTGTTTTTGATCTTCTCATTGTTTCTACAAGATCAAACAAAAGGACTTTTAAAAATGAAATCATTTCTTTCATGGTTTTATAAACACAACCTTTTCATGGTTGTTCTTCAAGTTTAAAACAAAATCTTAAACTTGTTATTCATATATTTTCCCAGAATCCTTATCTCTAAAGGAAACTGGAAAATAAGACATTCACTAGTTCTTGTCTCTTTTTGTCAAAACTAGAAAACCCTAATCTTCATTAAGACATTTTTGGTCTGAATGAAATGGACAAAAACAAATACCATCTTATTTTGGAATGTCTTTCCACATTAAGACTGTATTCTTTATCTATATTCTTTGGTTGACATGTTAAACAGAAATGGCATCCTATTCTGCTGCTCCTACCACTGAGAAATCTCCTGCTACGGTGAAACTGACTCTACCCAAGGCTCCTCAGGTCAAGTTCACGCTTGAGGAAGTAAATTTTTCAAAATCAAACAACCTCTATGCGCTTTTCGATTTTCCTCCTCGAAAGCAAGTCACGCATCTGGATGATGCTGTGAATTTTCTCCAAACCTGCTGCTTATTCAAAGCCTTAACCTTTGTACCCCCTGCCCATAAATTCCTTCTATCTCAGTTCTGATATTCTGCCAGACGCACTCAGGTACCCACTGCCAAAGACCCAACGAAGTTCGTTGACACCATTCTCTGTGACACCAAATTTGGCACCACCAAAATCAATCCTGCCATCATCCGACGTGCACTGAGCCTCCCCGTCGCTACCAAAGAAAAACGCTTTGTCCCTCTCCCAAATCACAAAAACCATGCTGATAGGGAAGCCATCACTGCATTCTTTGATGCAATGGGTTACGCATGGGACACAGGGAGGGACAAGAAGATTGAGAAGAAACTAACCCTGATCAAGAAGTCCAAGATGTCCAACGAAATGAACTTCATCTTCGCTCACTTGATAAGCTGTATGACAGCGAAATCCGGCTCCTCTGATCAAGCTGCTCAACCTTAGCAAGCAATAGGCTATGCATTGCTGAAAGGTCTCCATGTTGACTGGGCCTCAGTCATCTATGACGACCTTGCGTTCAGAGTTGATATGGCTGATAGACCGTCATGGGTTCCATATCCCCGATTCATCAGTGCCATCTTTCAACTTGGCCTTGGGGACAAATACCCAAAAGAGGGTGATCTGAGACTCTCTCAGGTTGGCCCTAAGGTGCTCGACTTCAAGCCTCTGCCAAACGAGGTACGTCTTACTACTCTCTTATCTCTTCTTAATCCTCATTCTTCTACTTCTGCGGCTACTTCAGCGGAAATCCCCACCGCTGATACCCAAGCTTCACCCTCCACTCCTTCTCGAAAAAGGAAACATTCTTCTACCCAACTTGATTCTCAAAGGATCAAGAAAACCAAGGAGCAACCCCCCAAGCATTCACATGCTGAAGACTCCACAACTCACTTTGAAGAGCTGATGGATAGTTTCGTGGTACGCTCTGCCACAGCTGCTCAAGCCACCCCTTCCATCCCGATCTCAGCGTCTTTAGACACTGAGGTTATAAACTTGGAACAGAACCCACCTCATTCAGCCACTCTAGAGACTGAAGTGATTTTCAGAAAATCCAACGTTGAACCTCGCACCCAACCAATCTTCTTATCCTTCATTCCTCTCACCTCTCCTTTGGTCACTCAAACTCTTCCCCTATTCTCTTCAACAAACATCATCCTCAGTGACACTACTGCTGAACATCTTCAGAGGATGATAGGACAAAACACAGGACCTGCAGTTACTTCCAGTCGTCAGGGAACTATTGAAGACGACTATGAAACTTTCTCAGGGTTACGAGGCTTCGACAACTTTGCCAAACCGCCTGCAGGTATACACCTAACTCAACCTACTCCTCTCTCAAAATCCCAAACTTCTGAGCTTTCCTCTGTTCATAAGTTAATAACTATTTCAGGTCCTAATTTGGGGGATATCAACACCTCCCTGAAGGCCCTGGAAACAAAGGTGGAATCTTACAACACCACTCTCTCCATAAACTCTTCAGCGGTTACAGACGCTGGAGAGAACCTCAAAAAGCTGACCGAGGTTGTTGAAACGAAAGCCTCCAAAGCTGATATGGAAAAGGTGGATGGCAGCATAGGAACTTTTGCTACCATCCTCGTTGAAACCTCCTCAAACGTCAACAATCTCAACCTTACCAACACCACCCTCGCAACAAACTTCACCACTCTGTCCAATGAAGTCACATCATTGAAGACAGAGGTTGGTACTCTTAAGGGTGAGGTCACCACAGTCAAAGAACTCCTTCAGCAGATACTCAATCGCCTGGACGCCCTAAAGTCTCACTTTACTCAGGCCGATAGAGAGGATCTTTGAAAACTCGCCCCTGCTATATCTGGCCTCGACGACAGATTAGCAGTGGTTGAACTATGTATGGGACTCACTGGCCAAGAAGACAGTGATTCTCATACTACTGATGTTGATGCTGTTAACTCCCCACCTCATCATGAGGATGAGGGGGAGAATGTTGAAGAAGGTCATCCTCATGCTGATGAAGGGGAGACAAATAACACTGAAGCTGCTGCTGCTTCTTCTGATAAACCTCAAGGAGTTGAAAACCCTGAGGGAACCGAGAAAACTCCTTCTGTATCTGAGGGGGAGCAACTCGAAGAGCAACACAAAGAAGTTGTTGCTGACGTGACCGAACCTTACGCTGCTGAGGTCGAGTCTGAAGAAGAAGCTAAAGATGAAGAACCTATCGACATCGATGATGAAGAACCATCATCATCCCCCAAACATGATGATGATGATGACAATGATGACGATTTCTTCTACGTCCAGCCTATCGCAAAAACCACAGCTCAAAAAGGGATTTCAATAAACGAACCATCAGGGGAGAAGACAAAGCCTGCAGCGTCTGAAGCTGACAAAGGCAAAAACAAAGGCCTCGTTGCAGAAGGTAATCTGGCTATCCTTCAGATTAAGCCAGCTTGTCAGGTACAATATCTTCTCTTCCCTTATACTGCATCCCTCCTCTATCCCTTCTCAATCTCAATCCTTCTATCCATAAAACCTCTATACACTTAAACCCCATTCTTTTCTCTATCTCTTTCTTCTCATGTTCTTACTTAAACAATCGCTGTGTTTCAGCTAGTCCTCTCCCCTGTTTGAGGATCCCGCTGAAGCTCCTACAACTACACCAACAA
The DNA here is from genome assembly GCA_033807775.1 of Saussurea involucrata. Taxonomy (NCBI): domain Eukaryota; kingdom Viridiplantae; phylum Streptophyta; class Magnoliopsida; order Asterales; family Asteraceae; genus Saussurea; species Saussurea involucrata. The sequence goes on from CM066316.1 coordinate 55,822,541, forward strand.
TAATCCCAGCCACAAGAGCTGAAGAAATAATCCCAGTCTTGGATTTAACCTCTAAGACTGATGAACCTGAAGAACAACTGCTCTCTTAAAAAAACAGACCTTCCTTGGCTCCTCAAAAGCTAAGTGAAGAGGATCAAGAAAAGAGAGGTGCAATGATCAAACAGCTTGAAGATCAGCGAATCATTCTTCCTCGTGACAAAATTCCTGCTCCTACAAAGTTCAGACTTTCGAAGAAAGAATTCACTGATCACCTCAAAGCTGTAAGATTACTCGCCGAAAAGAAGGAAGCTGAAGAAAAAGGTAAGGCTCATGCCATCCAGCTTGCCCAACAGTCGGTGAAAGACCCAGCTGTAACAACCCGCTAACAAAATATACATATAACATATAATCCATAACATGTTTACAACAAGGTACTTTATATTTCACATTTTGGTCCCATCTAAAGTCTGAACATAAAAAAATTCAGTACAACTTGATCCACTTTAAGTTACATAGTAATAACAAAAATTATAAATACAAAAGCATCCATAGCATCATGATGATCATCTTCTCAAAAGCTAGCCAACAAGTACTCTATTTACTTGTTCTTACTGGAACCATCACCTGGAATACATAATTTTTAAAAACAGAAAATGAGGGTTAGACCTAAGGGTCTAGTGAGTAAATCCCTGACATTTGTAAATCATTAAAAATTCATTTTATATAAAACACTTTTTATATAACTACACATACATCACACGTAACTTAATACCAACTAAGATTTATGCATCATACCTGTCTCATTCCACCTTATCCCTCCACCAATGGCCAATATCAATTGGTTGCGAGCCAATTTAACACACCGGTCCAAAGCCCGTCCACGTATTATATTTTCATATAATACTCACGTAATTATAATATCTCAATATATTATAATCACCCACGTATGACATATTCATACCCTTTATCAAACATTCGTTATTCACATAATGCATTCCAGTAAAATACTTTTTAAAGTAAGACTCACCTGATCTTTTTAGCAAAGGTCCTTCAAACTTTCCTCAAAACAGATTAACTTTTAACCCCGATCCTTAGTATCTGAAACAAATTAAAGTATACATACTCTTTAACACGTAAACATGTAATTCACACTTTTCGCAACCCACTATTACGAAAACCTCACTTCTCGCAACCCACAGTTGCGAGTTCCTTACTTTTCGCAACCAACAGTTACGAAAATCTCACTTCTCGCAACCCACAGTTGCGAGATCCTAACTTTGCGTTTTAGATACTTGCGCAAAGTGGACTTTTCGCAACCAAGGCTTGCGAATTCCTACTTTTCGCAAAAACACTGTTCATCGTCACTTTTCAGAAAAGTTCAGTTTAATACAGGAATCCATCTTATACCCAGATTTTGAACAGAAGTGTTCTAAACTCCTTTTAACACCCTAAATTGTAACTAAAATTCACAAATTCTTCTAAAATTACCTAAACCCACTTCAAAGTCCAAATGAAACCTAATTCTCATAAAAGAGAGTTTGAATAAGAAATTACCTCTTTGATTTACTGTACCAAATACAAAATCCCAGCTGAAGTATCTTTAATCTTCTTCTTCTTCTTCTACGGTTCTTCTTCTCTCTCTCTCTCTGCCGTGAACAATTTCACACACACACACACTATTTGGGTTTTGCTTTTTATGTCTCAAATGAGATATTTCCTCTACTTTAGAGTACTGAGTCGGTTGTGGCTAAAGAGGTTTGGGTAAAATACCAAACAAACCCTAAACTTGTTTCACTTGACAAAACACACCCTTAAGCTTCTATTATTACAATAAAAACTTATCCCTTAATTTCTTAACTCCATAAAATACTAAAATAAAGACTTATAAAATTCCAATTTAAATTAGATAAAATACCTGGTTATTACAACATCTACCCCTTAAAAGAATTCCGTCCCGGAATTCAGTTAAGAGAACAGATGAGGGTATTTGGCTCTTATTTCCGACTCTGATTCCCACGTCGTATCCTGACCTCTATGATGTTTCCACTGAACCTTTACTTGTCTGATCTCTTTGTTCCTCAATACTTTGACTTTGTGATCAACTATAGCTTCCGGTTCCTCCACATAGTTCAGCTTTTCATCAACTTGGATATCTGGTAGAGAGACTGCCTGGTCTGGTGTAATCAAACACTTTCGAAAATTGGATACATGAAAGGCGTTGTGAATCCTGCTTAATTCCGGCGGAAGATCCAATCTGTAAGCTACTTCACCAATTCTTTCCGTAATTTCAAATGGCCCAATATACCGCGGACTGAGTTTACCTTGCTTCCCAAAACGTATGACTCCTTTCCAAGGTGACACTTTCAACATTACAAAATCCCCAACCTGAAACTCTAACGGTTTCCGACGTCGATCAGCATAGCTTTTCTGTTTGTCTTGAGCTGTTTTCAATCTATCCCGAATCTGAGTAATCTTATCCGCTGTTAACTGTACTATTTCTGGCCCCGCTAATTGTTTCTCCCCCACTTCATTCCAACACAGAGGCGTTCGACATTTTCTACCATACAGTACTTCAAACGGTGCCGCTTGAATGCTGGAATGATAACTGTTGTTGTAGGCAAATTCTATCAAAGGCAGATGTTTATCCCACGATCCCCCAAAATCAACTATACAAGCCCGAAGCATATCTTCTAAAGTCTGGATTGTTCTTTCACTCTGCCCGTCAGTCTGAGGATGATATGCTGTACTCAACTTTATCTGCGTTCCCATCTCTTTTTGAAAGCTTCTCCAGAATCTGGAAGTAAAACGACTATCTCGATCAGAAATAATCGAGATTGGAACTCCATGTCGAGTTACTATTTCATTAATGTACAATTTGGCCAAACGTTCCAAGGAATCAGTTTCTTTTATCGGCAAGAAATGAGCAGACTTTGTCAATCTATCCACAATCACCCAAATAGAATCGAACCCCTTTGAAGTTCTAGGCAACTTGGTAATAAAATCAGTAGTAATCTGATCCCATTTCCACATTGGTATATCTGGTCGTTGTAACTGACCAAACGGCTTCTGATGTTCAATCTTTACTTTCTTGCAGGTAGTACAATCTTCCACATACTTAGCAACACTTCTTTTCATTCTCGGCCACCAATAGAATTGTTTCAGATCTCTATACATTTTATTTGTACCTGGATGAATAGAAAATCGAGATTGATGAGCTTCTTGTAATACACGATCACGTAATCCACCCAAACGAGGCACCCAAATTCTATTTCCCAAACACAATAACCCACGGTCATCTTTCCCAAGCAATGCTGATATTCCCACTAACCGTTCTGATTTCAAACTTTCTTCCTGATAAGCATCTATTTGGCACTTCAGTAATTCGTCAAATATATTTGGGAGGAGTTCAGCTCGTAGCGATACTACTTTTATCGTTCCACTTCTTTCTTGACGACTTAGTGCATCTGCTACCACGTTCGCCTTCCCAGGGTGATAAAGAATTTCACAATCGTAATCATTTACTAATTCCAACCATCTTCTTTGCCTCATATTCAGTTCCTTCTGATCGAAAAGATGTTGGAGACTCTTATGGTCAGTGAAAATTTGGCATTTAGAACCATAAAGATAATGTCTCCAAATCTTCAATGCGAAGACAACTGCTGCAAGCTCCATATCATGAGTAGGGTATTGTCTTTCGTGATCCTTTAATTGACGAGAAGCATAGGCAATCACCTTTCCACGTTGCATAAGTACACATCCCAATCCCAGCTTAGAAGCATCACTGTAGACCACAAAATCATCGGAACCTTCTGGCAATGCTAATATCGGCGCGCTGCAGAGTTTCTCCTTCAATATTCTGAATGCCTCATCTTGTTCTGCTTTCCATTCAAACTTTAAATTCTTCCGAGTTAGCTTAGTCAATGGCGTCGCGATTCGAGAAAAGTCTTTTATAAATTTCCGATAGTATCCAGCTAGACCCAGAAAACTACGTACTTCGGTTTCCGTCTTCGGTGGTTCCCATCTTTCAATTGCTTCCACTTTCGTTGGATCAACTTGTATACCCTTCTCTGAAACTACATGACCCAAAAACTGAACTTCCCGCAACCAGAATTCACATTTAGAGAACTTAGCGTATAACTTTTATTTCTTCAATAACTCCAAAATTAAACGAAGATGTTGCGCATGATCCTCTTTGGATCGGGAATAAATAAGTATATCATCGATAAACACAATGACAAATTTATCGAGATAAGGCTTACATACCCGATTCATTAGATCCATAAAAGCGGCTGGAGCGTTCGTCAATCCGAAAGGCATTACCAAAAATTCGTAGTGGTCGTATCTTGTGCGAAATGCAGTCTTTAAAACATCCTCTTCCTTAACCTTCAACTGATGGTAGCCAGATCTGAGATCAATCTTGGAGAAGTAACAAGCTCCAACTAATTGATCAAAAAGGTCATCAATTCTTGGAAGTGGATACTTGTTCTTGATCGTGCGCTTGTTCAGCTCCCGGTAATCGATACACATTCTCATTGAACCGTCTTTCTTCTTCACAAATAAAACTGGTGCACCCCACGGCGAAGAGCTAGGTCTGATGAAACCCTTGTCAGATAAATCTTGAAGCTGTGCCATCATTTCTTTCATTTCTTGTGGTGCTAGTCTATAAGGTGCACGAGCAATAGGAGCGGCTCCTGGGATTAAGTCAATACCAAATTCTACTTGTCTAACAGGAGGAAGACTATTCAAGTCTTCAGGAAAAACCTCAGGATATTCACTAACGATAGAAATATCTTCCAGCTTACTCTTTTCAGGCCTACTATCTATCACATAGGCTAAATAACTCGAGCAGCCCTTGCTAACACATTTACGGGCTTTTATCATCGATATAAGATTGGATTGATGATTCTTACGATCACCATAAATTACTACTGCCCTCTTATCAGGTAAAACAACGTTGATTATTTTCTTATCGCAAACTATGTTAGCCCGATTTTCAGCTAACCAATCCATCCCTACGACCACATCAAACTCGATCAACTCTATAGGAAATAGTTGTATCGGTACTCCACACCCCTCTATGTTTATCATACAACAATCAAAAACCTCTTTAACTGCCACTTGTTTATCATTTGCAGTATCTACTAATAAAGCATGTTTTAACATTTTAGGCTCTAAATGCATGTGAGCAGCAAAGGAGGGAGATACAAAAGATCGGTTTGCTCCAGAATCAAATAACACTTTAGCACGCGTGGAGTTTATGAAAAATGTACCTGTGACCACATCCGGAGTTTCCTCCGCCTCTTTAGCTGTCATTTGGAATGTACGACCCCTCGTTTTTGGCGGTTCTATTCATGGCTGGCTTCCCGGATGTACCCCCCTGTTGTATTCTACCTCTTGGACAATCTGATTGGAGGTGATCCGGAGAATTACACAAAAAGCAAAACCGTATTAATCGACAATCTTTAACAACATGACCGGTTTTCCCACATTTAAAACAAACTCGTGATTCCACTTGACAGTTTCCCTGATGATAGCGATTACATCTTGGACATGGTCTTTCCACTGGTCGAAACGACGAACGGTTATCGAACCTCTGAAATCTTGGCTTCCTTGAATCCTGGGGTGGTCCTTCCCATTTCCTTTTTCCCAAGCTCTTATCACCAGCATCTCTTTTATTATCTCGTTCCACATTTTCTGCAGCATCCACGGCAGCTGTAAAGGTATTTGGCCCTGTGGCAGTCACTAGTCTTCGAACCTCTGAATTTAACCCATAGATAAATCTCTCCATTTTCATCTTTTCCGTAGCCACATAATATCCTGCAAAACGAGATTTTTCTAAAAATCGTGCAGTATAGTCTCTGACTGATAAATTCCCTTGCTGTAGATTCATAAATTCTTCTTCCAATTGTCTGACAGCAGCTTGTGGACAGAAGTGTGTTGTGAAAGCTAACATGAATTCCTCCCATGAAATAGTAGAATATACATCCGCTCTTCTCGATTCTATATGAGCCTCCCACCAATACAGAGCATCACCTTTTAGCATTGCAGTTCCATAAAGTACTTTATCTTGTTCAGCGCATTTACACGTTTTGAAGATAGCCTCGATTTCCTTCAGCCATCTCATAGCTTTTACCGGATCCCGATCTCCTGAGTATGTAGGGGGCTTACAACTAAGAAACATTTTATAATCACACCTTTTCATTACCGGTAAAACAGTAGAGGTAAGTTGCATCCCCATTTCATGTTCCGGATCTGGTCTTTCAGTTTCATTATGACGAGTATGTTCGAACATGGCTTGAATGCTATCATGTAATCTCCCCATTTCAGCGGTCAGATCATCCCGTGTAACAAACTCTGTACCATGCGGTTGTGTTCTACCTCCAGTCCGGCCCCCAGTTCCCCTTCCGGTTCTGCCTCTACCACGATCTCCTACTCTTCCCCCTGTTCCTATTGGTGGATTCTCTCCACCCGAATTCCTTCCTCCTCTTTGGTTCCTTTGTCTAGTGCCACTTGCCATTCTGTTGATTCAAACAAAGTTAATATACACATAAGTACATACCCTATATAACAAGGTATTCTAGTTCAAACATGCACCTGTAAGATCATAATTACACTGTCCAGGTGTAATCTGAAATTACCTTACATGATGTTCCTTCTACCTTTTATACTTAGCATCCCCAGGTTCTAAGATAATAGGGACATCCTACTTCACATGCAGTTTAAGTCTAGGTACAGATACTAATACTTAAATCCCTTAAACTAGGGCTCTGATACCATCTTTAACAACCCGCTAACAAAATATACATATAACATATAATCCATAACATGTTTACAACAAGGTACTTTATATTTCACATTTTGGTCCCATCTAAAGTCTGAACACAAAAAAATTCAGTACAACTTGATCCACTTTAAGTTACATAGTAATAACAAAAATTATAAATACAAAAGCATCCATAGCATCATGATGATCATCTTCTCAAAAGCTAGCCAACAAGTACTATATTTACTTGTTCTTACTGGAACCATCACCTGGAATACATAATTTTTAAAAACAGAAAATGAGGGTTAGACCTAAGGGTCTAGTGAGTAAATCCCTGACATTTGTAAATCATTAAAAATTCATTTATATAAAACACTCTTTATATAACTACACATACATCACACGTAACTTAATACCAACTAAGATTTATGCATCATACCTGTCTCATTCCACCTTATCCCTCCACCAATGGCCAATATCAATTGGTTGCGAGCCAATTTAACACACCGGTCCAAAGCCCGGCCACGTATTATATTTTCATATAATACTCACGTAATTATAATATCTCAATATATTATAATCACCCACGTATGACATATTCATACCCTTTATCAAACATTCGTTATTCACATAATGCATTCCAGTAAAATACTTTTTAAAGTAAGACTCAACTGATCTTTTTAGCAAAGGTCCTTCAAACTTTCCTCAAAACAGATTAACTTTTAACCCGGATCCTTAGTATCTGAAACAAATTAAAGTATACATACTCTTTAACACGTAAACAGGTAATTCACACTTTTCGCAACCCACTATTACGAAAACCTCACTTCTCGCAACCCACAGTTGCGAGTTCCTTACTTTTCGCAACCAACAGTTACGAAAATCTCACTTCTCGCAACCCACAGTTGCGAGATCCTAACTTTGCGTTTTAGATACTTGCGCAAAGTGGACTTTTCGCAACCAAGGCTTGCGAATTCCTACTTTTCGCAAAAACACTATTCATCGTCACTTTTCAGAAAAGTTCAGTTTAATACAGGAATCCATCTTATACCCAGATTTTGAACAGAAGTGTTCTAAACTCCTTTTAACACCCTAAATTGTAACTAAAATTCACAAATTCTTCTAAAATTACCTAAACCCACTTCAAAGTCCAAATGAAACCTAATTCTCATAAAAGAGAGTTTGAATAAGAAATTACCTCTTTGATTTACTGTACCAAATACAAAATCCCAGCTGAAGTATCTTTAATCTTCTTCTTCTTCTACGGTTCTTCTTCTCTCTCTCTGCCGTGAACAATTTCACACACACACACACACTATTTGGGTTTTGCTTTTTATGTCTCAAATGAGATATTTCCTCTACTTTAGAGTACTGAGTCGGTTGTGGCTAAAGAGGTTTGGGTAAAATACCAAACAAACCCTAAACTTGCTTCACTTGACAAAACACACCCTTAAGCTTCTATTATTACAATAAAAACTTATCCCTTAATTTCTTAACTCCATAAAATACTAAAATAAAGACTTATAAAATTCCAATTTAAATTAGATAAAATACCTGGTTATTACACCAGCGCTGAAAAGAACTCCCATCGAAGTCCAACGTCAGTTATGGGAAGACGCCCAGAGGATCGTTGAAGAAAAGACCAAGGTATCTGATTCTACTTTGGAATGGTGCAACGAAAGACTGAACTATCGATCTCGACCATCCAGAATCAACAAGGTAAATATCAGAGGAAAAACGTTCGTAAACGTTCCTGTCGTTGAAGTTGACGTATTCAGAGAAGACGAAACCAATAAAAACCTTCTATGCTACTTCATTAAAGAAATTTGGTTTCTCTGAATGGTTGGAGATACGAATAGCCATTCAGCGATCTCGCTCAAAATTCAAGAGCCATGTTGAGAAGATTATAAATTCTCAGATCGACTTGGTTTCTTCTGCTGTGGATATTCCTCCTCCCTCTCCTCTTCCAACTCAACAAAGAAGGGTGTAACAACCCAAATCCCATAACATACATCATATAACATAACATGCATTCATATCATTGATTTACAACAAAAGTTACGTAACAAACCAAGTACGGTCTCATTAGTCTTGAAACTACAAAATATAAAAGCTTCTTAAACATCGTCGATCAACGGAGGCAGTCTACACCTTATTCTTTCCTTTGCCGCTATCAATTCCTCGACCTGGAAAACATATTTTTTGAAAACAAAATGCGGGTTAGACCAAACGGGTCTAGTGAGTTAATCCCGGTCCTTTCCAAAATCATTATAAAACCTTTTATGTAAATCCTTTGTATCGAAATAGTTTAGATAAACCTTTGGTAACCCTTTCATAAAATATAAACATACTACACGTATTTAAATACCAATCCAGACTCGTGCATCGTGTACATCTCATCCACCTTATTCCTCCTCAAATGGTCATATTAGTTGGTAGCAAGACAACTAATAAATCAACAACCGGTCCACACACCGAAACCCGGCTACCCGTCGGTCCGCTCACCGGAACCCGACTACTCACGCGGTCCGCACACCGGAACCCGGCTACCCGTCGGTCCGCTCACCGGAACCCGACTACTGTGCACTTGTATAGTGTAATGCACCAGTAAATATAATATTTTACTATATTATAAACACAAAATATTCACACCTTGATCGTATATCCATTCCACGCATATCCATCTCATATATATATAAACATATATATATATATATTCCAGTTGAAAACGTTTTAAAGTAAAACTCATTTGATTTGCTTATCAAGCTTCTTTCAATTTGATTCTATCTTTCACCTCGACTCCACAGTATCTGAAACAATTTAAGATACATATATCGCATTACTAGTCAAACACATAAAGCCTACTAAAATCTTATCCTCAACAGTTCTCCCTTCAGCGACTTATTACGGGGGTTCCGCTACCCGGATAGCGGATGGGGTCAAGGGGCAACGCCCTTGCGGGGTTTGGGGGCCACCCCCAGGAAGTTTTCGGAACAACTTAACTCAAAATACATTTGGAAACTATATCCGGACACTCAAAAGTATCCGAAATCACAAAATTGGTCAAACAGCTAAAGTATCCGGACAACACTACTTTTCCGGACAGCATGACTTTTCCGGACAACATGACTAATCCGGACAGAACAACTTCCCGGACAGCATAAGGAATCCGGACACCAAAGTAATCCGGACGCCATCCGGTATCCTATTCCATCCGGAAAACATATAAAAGAGCACCTTACTCGGATAAAACCCTGTCCGGACACCTTCAGAACGTCATCCGGACACCTTCAACAAAACTACCCGGATATATTCATCTTATCCGGACACCTCTGTCGGTTTACCCCATTTTTACCCAGATTCGACAGATTTTAACCTCAGACACGAATTTAATGATTCTACTCCGATAGCAACCATCCATAAACACTTACAAACATAAAATACAAAGAAAACATACCTTAATCTCTTCCAAGTACACCAAATGATGTCCTATTGCTTTCTTTTCTTCCTTTTCTTCTTTTCTCTTAATACACACACACTAACACACACTTGAAATCTGATCTTTAGCTGATATGAAAATATCAGAAAACTAAAAGGGTAATATCTACATATATTTACCATTTCCACCCCTAAACTCCTCACTAATAACTAATACACCTTTAATTTATCATTTGGTCAAACTTTTACCCTTTAAACTTATAAACCCTCCTAAACTTACCCTAACATCAATTATAAAGAAAATAAACTTAACGGAACTAGAATTTAATTAACGGATTTACCCGGGGTATTACAAAGGGCCTCTACAAAGAAAAATCTGAAACCTTCAGGCCCAGGTCCTCCTATACGAAACGAAACAGGTATTGGTTTCTCTCGTGCTGAAGTACTTGGTCCTGACCCTGACCTCTCAGCGCTTGACACCTCTCTGCCTCCTGGTGAAACCTTCATACCTGGAAAAGTCTTAAGCGAGCCCTATGGTATCTTCTTTTTAGACTATGATGGAAGACAACACTTTCAACGCATCTCCGAGCTTCCCATCACTACCATCGAACAACTTAGAGACCTCATCTACTGGTGTGAATTCAGACGCGACCTTCATGCTCGATACCTTAAGCCCTTAATTTTTGAAGAAGTAAAGAACAAAAAGGATCAAGGAGTAACTGTCCCTGACTGGATGATTCCCACATCAAAGACCCTTGATGAACTTCTCATTAAGGAAGAACCCATTGACGGATAGGATCTCTTTTGTAATCCTTCTATCCTTATCTGTCTATATCTTCTGTACTTGTAATTTTATTTGTTGTACTTGTAATTTTTCTACTTCCCTGACTGGATGATTCCCACATCAAAGACCCTTGATGAACTTCTCATTAAGGAAGAACCCATTGACGGATAGGATCTCTTTTGTAATCCTTCTATCCTTATCTGTCTATATCTTCTGTACTTGTAATTTTATTTGTTGTACTTGTAATTTTTCTACTTCCCTCTGTAATCTTTACGAAGTTCAAAGAAAATTTTCAGCGAATGTACTTTACTCCATCAGTACTTAAAAGATCCCAGAAAACAGTAAAAGGGACAAATATTTTATGAGTTCTTTTTATCCTTATGTTTTCATACTTAGCAATTTTCTTTGTTGCTATGTCATAATCAAATAGGGAGAGATTGTTGATCCAAACCAACAGTGATTTGATAATGACCCTCTCTTAAATAGTTAGTGAAAATTATAAGTAAACAATATGTATTAGAGTTTCACTATCGCTGATAAATACTAAGACTCTACGGTAAAGCTGATAGGAACTCTCGCTCATTAAATTAGACATTCAGCGAACACTGTTCACCATAAAGCTCTGAGCCTGTTCAGTTCTTTTGGTGATCGCTGATAAGTTAGTTGTTTACTTATGATCCCTAAAGACAAGTTTCACGTCAACATAGGTTCTACGCTGAAGTCAAAGATCAAGCTCAAGAACCAGCGACAAGTCTACTAATGAACTGATGCGGATATCAGCGAAGTCACAGAATTGTCCATTCAACGTGAAGTATCAAATAGAAGACTTCAGCAATCGCTGATAAATTACCGATTCAACGAAAGTTGATCATGAAGTCTCCCTACAAAGTACTATTGTCTTACCTCCTTGCACGTCTTCGCACGAAATGTCAGAACGGACATCCCTTCTGTCTAAAATCGTACAACAAACTCTGATTCTACACTGTGCACCATGCGGCTACTAAGGTTGTCTACAAAGGTCAAAACATGCAACCACTCAGCTGCTGCCACGTGTAAAGCAATACTGCCATGCATTAAATGCATGCAGTATATAAGAAGAACCCTACTTCAGAAATGAAGTGCTCGGGCCATCTTCTTCTTTCTATCTGTGTGTTAGGTTATTACTCGTAATTTCCTTATCTCCTTTCTGTCTTTATTCTAGTGCAAGAAACTTAGTGTTCTTAACTTGTTTAGATTAGGTTAATCCTTAATCTTGTTCCGCAACAAGTTGTAAATTGTTTTGATTTATCAATAAACAATTTAGAAAGTAAAAATCGTGTGTTTGTATTCAACCCCCCCCCCCTTCTACAAACTTGTATAACCCTTCGGGATATCCAATCAAGGTCGGTCGGTTCTAATTGGATCGGTCGGTTCTGATTGGATCGGTTGACATTCTGCACACCCCTACTCCTCGTGATCACTCCGGGATCGGGAGTAAACCAAAATATCATCTATGAAGACGATTACGCACTTGTCCAACAATGAACTACACATTCTGTTCATTAAGTCCATGAATACCACTGGGGCATTAGTGAGACCAAAAGACATGACTAGAAACTCGTAGTGTCCATATCTTGTGCGAAACGCCGTCTTATGTATATCTTCCTCTCTCACCTTCAGCTGGTGATAGCCCGACCTCAAATCTATCTTCGAGAAATAACTCGCACCTTGCAACTGGTCGAAGAGATCATCGATTCTAGGAAGCGGGTACTTGTTCTTAATCGATTCTAGGAAGCGGGTTTCGTTCCGGAATCCTATCCGGACTCCACTTCCGGAATCGCACTGGGCGAACTTCTGGATACAGGGGTTTGCCGAACGAAGCACAAATACAAAGGGTTTAATTAAAATCAACCCCCATCGAAAGAGATTACCAAAACACAAGGTGAGCATAAACTAACATCATGAGCGAATCCAACAGAACTCATCATCACCCACACCTAAACCCTTGACATGATTACTCTATACCAAAAACTCAGCAATGACTTCAAAAACTCAAGCATAAATTCTCAATCCAATGAAACTACAATAAATATAGTTAGAGATTACCTAGAATTGTTTGATGATGAATCTCCCTCTTCCAGATTACTCCTCTTCTCTAAAATTGCAGGTAGTAGCTTAATTTTTCTTCTGTCTCTGCTTTCACACACACAATCGCTCAAAAGAAAACGGAAAAACCTAGGGATTTGTGCAATCATTGAGGGTTTTATACCCTCCTTCCATTATTTTTGAAACAACCCCCTGAAGTTCATTAACTTCACTTTTCTCCGCAAAACTCTTATTCGTTAGATTAAACCTTGGTTATTACATAATAGTTTTGTTCAAGTTATAATATGTTCTCTTATATAAAAACTTAATATATTCCCATAATTGCATTAAAACATAGTATATTCTCCAAAATTGAGCTTTTGAAAGTAATTTCTCCAAAATAAAATCAAATAAAGTATGCTTGTTGCGATTTATCCTTATATAATTTACCACTTGTTCTCTCCCTAATGGTGATTGTTCTTGTCTTTTCTTCTGTTTTGATGACTTTAGTTTTCTGTTGAGGTCTATCATGTAGAGGTATTACACACCAAAAGGTTGATAATTTGAACAAAGTATTATAATACCAAATGACTCGTTTGCAAAAATCTAAACATCATATGATGTTATTAAGTGCATTTCATAAATTAGAATCTTCAAGAATGTATAATGAAAAATATTGTCAAATTTTTTTTCTTTTATAATCTGCTTGGTGAGTAATGTATATAAAAAAGTAATATGGTCCAAGACATCTTGGGTTTTAGAGTTGTTCTCAACACGTAACAAACCTCAAGTGTAAAGATCAATCTAAGACGACCACATTGTTTTTATAGGGAATGTTAACGTAACAAAAAAAATACTTGAACTCAATTATAAACTCCTAAAACAAAAATATTTCAAAATAATAGATAGAAAAGGTGACGATTGAAGTGATAAGTTTAATTTAATGGACATAACATCCACACTCATAAATGATGTTTGATGCCAAGAATTTCTTATTGTGAATTTGTAAATACAGATGTATCAACAATCGTTTTTATTTGTTATATTATTAAGAGTGAATTGCATTTTTGGTCCTTGTTGTTATATGTTTTCTTTGAAAGAGGGACCTGTACTTCAATATCTCAAGTTGTGGTCCCTCGGGTTTGAACTTTGCTTTGAAAGTGGGACCTGACCACTAACTTCGTTAAAAAACTCCGTTAGAGTCAGGGGTATTTTCATCAAACCATTTTCCATCCCTATTTGCAACTTTTTTTGTTTTTCCTTGTATTTGTAAAATCCATCAAAGTTACGGGACCAAATATGTAAAAAACTATAATTATGTATATACATACATATACATATCCATGGTTTATCACAGGGACCAAACCCCAGTTCATCTCCGGCCAAATGCTCATTCACAGTTCATCACCGACCGACGGCCACGTACAAACCTTTTTCAAATGCAAACCGCATCGCATTCCTTTTCTCTCCGTCTAGTTCTCCGACCAATCCAACATCTCCGCCCCCTCTCTGATAATGTCGGTTTTCAACATTATTTTGGATCTCAAATTGGGTGGCTTACGCGTGTCTTCAAGTAAAATAGTAGTTTAACGGGTTTTTGGCAAGAAAGTACAGGTTCAGTTACAATGAAGTAGATTCGAGTTCCGGAGCTAAATAAACGAGAAGTTGGTGAATTTTGGCCAAACAGTGGCTGGCGCTAGTCTCCGCGCCAGTTGACCCGCGCCGTGATCCACTCCAAATTCAAGCAGCAGTGCTGGCCCCGACGCCCAGTTTGTTAAAACATTTCTTGCTGCTAGGTTAGACTTTACTTTTCACTTTTTGACGAAGACGGATGGCCAAGGGGCGATTTTGGAGAGCAAAACAGAGATTTTTGAGAGGATTAACACGAAGGGAACGGATCGAAGCTAGAGATCGAAGACGAACGAGTACGTGAGAGTGGAGGAATTCTTCTCAGGGAGTGTTTTGTTATCTTTCTTATATTTTTCTTGAACTATGGTGGTTTTCCCATCCTTTATAGCTTTTCTATTCTTTTCTAGTACCCCCAACATGAGCTAAACCACATGTTGGGGGGTTGGATGATGGTTGGGTCATAGACCATGGATTTTGCGTAACTTATGTTTTGGTTTTTGATAGATAAATGAAGCATTTGGATTTAAGCTTAATGCGTTTGATAACTTGATCAATTGTTAAACGATTTCACTAATTTTGGGTTCGTTTGAGAAAAATTCCAGATTTAGGTCGGATTCATTTGCCACCGGTAGGAATTGGATAGAGATATATCAATTCCTTCGGTGTTGTTGGATTAATCTCATTTTCTTAACTTAAATCAATTGTAAGATCGAGAGATAAACAGTTCTTATTAAGTTAATTTCATTGTAGCTCGAAAAAGTACAATGATGTCGAGTTATGCAATTCATTGATCATTGAAGCCATTTATAAGTCACTTAGATTTCTTGATGGTTGATCCATTATAATTCCAACCCTCCATCTTCTCTCTTTTTCAAATCCATTTAACCAAACTTGTCTTACGTTTTCGTATGTTTTAATATTCTAGTTTTTCAAAATTCAAACCAAACCAATTTCGATCGTTCAATTAATAATTAATACAGTCATTGTGGTACTTAACACCTTGTTCCTTTGGTTCGATACTCGTACTTCCATACGTATTACTTGAGACGATACCGTACACTTGCGGTCAGTCGAAGGGGGTGTAAACCCGCCTATCACTCCCATGCACGTAACCCCCTCCTAACACATGAGATAGCTGCTTGGTGTTTATTGCATAATTGATTCAAATTCTTGTGGATTTTTGTTTCTGTCATGAAACGGGAAATAGAGGACTAAGCAGAACCCCCTCCGACTTCCTGGTTCCAAGAGGGACGATATCACACACAGGGACTTGCAATCACACCAACTCCGGCATACCTTTGAGCAAACCTCCCCATCAACTTAGACTTCATCGTCCTGACTCCTCCATAACTTCCACCATTATCACCCACCTCCCACGTTGCCATCACCACCTCTCATCTGGGATTTCACCATCGATCAAAGCCCATCGAATATTATAAAAGAACCAAATCACAGGAAAGAAGGGGGACGATGGTTTATGTTTTCAATTTTGCATTCTGTTTTCTAGCAGCGGTGAGATCTTGGTAACGAAAGTCCTATTTTGCAGGAGGAGATTGTGAAGGCTGGATTGGAGTTGCTTGAGGCTTCTGAAAGGGAAGAAATGGAGGAGAAGTGGAAGAAACAGAAGAAGCAGGAACTTAAGGTTTACATGATGCGAATGGAGTTGCTTAAGGAGCAATCAACGTTAGTTTACGAGGCTATCAATTCATCAGGAAAGTAAGGTAATCTGTGGTTCTTTCTTGATGAATGATGATGATGATGATGCTTCATGCTGGGCAAAAGTAGCTTATTTTATGTTTTTTGTGCTTTCTTTTAGGTTTATGCATCAATATGGTTTATTTATAAAAACTTGTAGTGTTATCATAGGAACATTTGGTTGTTAATCTTTTTTTTCTTGAAGTTATTGTAACACCCTCAAATTTGGAAAGAGCAACTAACTAAAATTTCGATAAAATATCCAAATAGAGATAAAATCCATTCTACAAAACCACCATTGGAATTACCTCAAATTTAAAACATAACAACTACCATGATTAATGACTATAATCATACTAAGTGACCAATTAAAGTCAGGCGTTACTTAATACGAGTACAAGTTGCTAATCCCAAAATAAGTGTGGAAGACTTCACTGAGCAATTCACTCCTCATGCACACTACTAGCACTCATCACTTCACAGTGTAGCTAAAGCTATTCCCAACCTGAACCTGTTGCACATGCCGACAAATAAAAAGGTTAGGCTAACGCCTAGTGAGTTCAAAAGTTTACATCAAGATTAAATAATTCGTTAGACGAAAGGATTCAACTCGAATCGTGATTTCTAAAAAGGGGTTTGTATTAAACATTCCGACAACCCATTTCCCAAACGCACACAAATGTCGTGACGTAAGCTTCCAACGAAAATCGTTTCTCAACAATGGACTCCAATCCAAAACTCACTCAAGATGTAAATCAATAAAGAATTTCCCAAATAAATTCAGTACAAATAAAACTCCAATAGACAAAACATCCAAACAAGGATGGGGCATGAATACCGCCCATAAATCATGGAAAAACAATCCATACACATATAATACGACGCCGACAACATGGATAAACAAAATACCCGAAAACAACATCCTTCGGTGACGAGGGAGACCCGATTCCATCGAATGTGAAAAAAATCATAAGTTAGACCACAATTAATAAATACTAGCTTGTTTCATGGATGGGAAAACATATGACTTCAACCATATCCAGGTCTTTAGTCAATTGTAGACATCAATCCAAACCGGATGTTTAGTCAAGTGAGGCATCAACCCAAACCGGATCTCTAGCCTAGTGAGACATCAATCCAAACCGGATCTTTAGTCCACGAAGACATCAACCCAAACCGGGTCTCTAGTCTAATGTGACATCAATCCAAACCAGATCTCTAGTTTATTGTGACATCAATCCAAACCGGATCTTTAGTCAAGTGAGGCATCAACCCAAACCGGATCTCTAGCCTAGTGAGACATCAATCCAAACTGGATCTCTAGTCTATCACCACCAAGTTCAACCCGACCGGATCTTTACCTTGGGATTCCACCATCCAAAACAAGCTTACTTAATCTAGCAATTTATACATGACCTCAAAAGAATAACCAATGCATTCAAATCATGTAATTCTCAAATACGATGCAATTCATGCAAATCATAACCCAAGCCCACGTCAAGCTTATCAAAACCTGGCAAATGCCCTCAAGACCCAACAAAGTCCAAAACCGAGCCATAAGCTCAAAAGATCAAATGATCGTTCATCAAAAGTCAACTAATGCAAATGAAGTGTATCTAACCTACATGATGCAAACACATGCTCCGAGGCATGATTATCTCAAAGCCCCTTCATTGCCATTTTCCCAATGAAGTCAAACCGTGCATGCATATACATATATATATATATGTATATGTACGTGTACTCAAATCCTTTATAACCATCAATGGTCTTCACATATAAGACAAAACATTCAAAGAGGCACATACTTGAATAAAACGCAAATAAGCTCATAACACATCCACGACTCCACCTCGAGCTACTAAAACCGGAAAACACTTAAAAGACCCATTTGAGTATAAATCAAGCCCTTAAAGGCAAAATAAAGGTTTGGCTAAATACGTTTTTCTCACACGGTTACGTAAACCAAAATACATCGTTACCCAAAATCTTTGCCTTTTGATTCTCAATTGGCCTTCGCCTAAAATAAAAGGTTTACAACTCTCAAAACATTCATAAGGTCGAGATTGACCAAAATCCCCAACTCACACGTTCACATTTTCAAAACGTAACATATCATATTTATTGCATAATCTCAACAAACACTAAAAGTGTAATTTGACCAAACAACCTCCACCTATGCAATAAACTAACAAAACCACTTTCACTCGTGATTTATTTATCAATCACTCAAAATCCCCAAATGTGGGTGTTTTTACAAGATTTGTAAAGCTCAACACTTTGATTAAATCACAACCCACTAATTAACTCAACTAGTGATAATTTTATATAAAGCACACAAATACTTTAAAATAAACATTTTGACATGTACAACGTTTTCACAAATCAACTTGAACTCACCTTGCTAGATTTAGGCTAAATCTAGATTTTTCCCAAACGTAAGCTTCTTTGAGAAACATGAATCCTCCAACCAAATCTTCCGAAAACCTAGATCCATAATGTAACAACCCGGTTTCCAAATAGATAACAAATAACATACATTGTCTAACATCGTTACATAACAAAGATACATCATATATCAAATAAGGTCCTTTAGTCTTTACAACCAAAATATGGTATTTCGTTACAAACTTTTCGCTAATTACATACACGATATTTAGTAATGAAACTATAACTACAAAACACATCTTAGTCTTCAAATCATAAGTCTTCACAAAAGCTATCCACTGATTATTTCTCTTACTTGCTCTTATCCGATCCACGCCCTGGAATACATATTTAAAACAAAATGAGGGTTAGACCTAATGGTCTAAGTGAGAAAATCTCTGTTTCTTTGAAAACCCTTTGCACACCATCATTCACATAATAAAAATACAATTATCAGTTATGACTCAATCATCATGTATTTTCCCATCTCATTCTCTTGGCCATATTAGTTGGTTGCAAGCCAACTAATAAATTAACTTCGCTGTACGACAATTACAGCCAACAACGCTGTACGAATATTACAACCAACACACCGGTCCTAAGCCCGGCCAACATATTCTCGTATAGTAGAATACTCATGTAAATACAATATCTCAATATATTATATTTCAGACATAAACACATAATCACACCATCTATTAGATTCCCAATCTACACATAAATGTATTCCAGTTTAAAAACGTTTTAAAGTAAAACTCACCTGTTTTGCTTATCACCAAAATCCTTTCCAAGCCTTTTCAACAGATTCAGTCTTTCACTTCAAATTCATAGTATCTGAAACAATTCAAATACAATACCTCTTTACCATATAGAATACAGAAGACTCTCTAGCAGGCTGAGAATCCTATTTAACCTATCACACTCTTATCCTTAATTGTTTCCCTACGGCGACTTAACACGGGGAAAATGACAAAATAGCTCAAAGTTTCCGGACAACCCAAACTATCCGGACAACACATCTTTCCGGATAGCATAACTTTCCGAACAACATGAATAATCCGGACAGCCCAACTACCCGGACATCATATCAATCCGGATACTATCCGGTAACTCATTTCATCCGGAAAACTAGAGAAATTAGAACTTACCCGGATAAAGAACCCGTCCGGACACCTTAAGAACATTATCCGGACACCACCAACAAAACTACCCGGACACATTCATCTTGTCCGGTAACCTTTGACTGTTTACCCAAATTTAACCCAGAAACCGACTGATTCATTACCAAACATGAATTTGACTATTCTACTCCGATAGAAACTACCTAATAGCAATTACACACATAAATTGTAAAGGAAACATACCTGAAATCACTTCCAAGTGTACCAATTTGGATCCCTAGCCACAAAACTTTCTTTCTTCTTCTTTTCTTCTCCAAACACACACACACCCAATACTAATCTGGATATTTTGCTGAATGAAATATCTGAATTCTCAAAGGGGTAATATCAACCTAATTTACCCATTTAGCCCTTGAACTTCTCACTAAAGACCAAAACACCCTTAAACTTATAATTTACTCTAAATTTACTCTAAACTTCTATTAAAGAGTTAAATAAATTTAACGGAACTAACATTTAACTAACGAACATACCCGGGGTATTACACATAAGTTTCCAACCATTAATATCCAGATCCAACCATGTAGAATCATTCCCCAACATTTTACATCTAAAACCCCAACTTATACCAAAACCCTAGTTCTCATAGATGAAGAAAATAAGGTTTCCTTAACCAATCATCACCAAAATCACACCAATAAAGCCCACAATGGAATAGAAGGTGAAAACAACAAAACCTAGCTTTTGGGTAGAGAGGGATTACCTTTACCACTTGAATCCTCCAAATAAAAGCTCCTAGTCTCCACAAAAGCTTCAAGCTTCCATATCTTCAACAATGGTGGAAGTGGGTTTGATTTGGGTGGAGAAGATGAAGAAGAGAAGGAAGGGTTTGAGGTTTTTCTTGGGAGAAATCGGGTTTAGAGAGAGAGAGAAAAGTCTGAGTTGGGGTTTGGGAAATGAAATGAGGGATGGGAGAGGGAAAGGCCATAAAAGCAAACAAAAATATCATCAGACTTATCGCGGACGTCCGGCTGATGCATCTCGCGGACGTCCGGCCTCAACCTGACCGACACTCCCCAAATCCGTTGTTACTTCCACGGACGACCTGCGGACTTCCGTGCTACACGGACGTCCGGCCTTGCGCCCATGCGGACGTCTGCAACTCCAAAATTCGAATTTCCAATTTTCGGGGTGTTACAGTTATGAACTTGATATTAGTCATTTGAAATTCAAAAATAACATGTTTCATGTATTTGGTGATGGTCTTATTTTATTACTTACTTTGATGAGTTTTTGGTTGATCTTGTTACTTTGATGAGTCTTTGGTTGATCTTATATTTGTATGCAAATATTCATGTGATGTTGAATGATAAAATTGAACAACGTTCTCTGAGCTTAAACAAAAGTATTCTGTATCAGCAACCTTTATCAACACGATTATTATACCAAAGAACGTTGGAAGAATTGCAAACGATAGCTGCTAATTACAGGTGCAGATGATAGATGAATTTCTTTCGTTTTAAAGTTGTTAAACTTCTGAGAATTTTTCGTATGAAATTCCAAAGCAGAGTGGTTTTTCAATAACCTTTTTGTGTGCCTCATAAACAACAATATAGATAGCAAGGGCGTCGTTGCCATCTACGGTCATGTATTTGGTGATGGTGAAAAAGGAAGGTCAGACTGGTTTTGGCCGGAGATGGAGATCTCATCCCTGTGAGAGATATATATATATAGAGAGAGAGGCTGTTTCATGTGAAAACCTCTGTTATTTTGAATGAAGCCCACTTTTATACCATAGATCATTCTAATCTACGGTCCATATCAATTTGATCTATTTTTGTTAATAATGAAATTTTTTCAATTTTTTTTAATTCACCGAAAATTGAAATTGAGGGTATTTGGGTCATTTCATTCGATTTTTTGAATAAGGAAACTGCATCAATCCCTTATTCTTCAGCTTCATCACTCGATATTCGGAAGAAACTGATTCAGAGAATCGTCAACCCGATTTCATCGATATGATTCGTCTTCCCGGAGGTATGATTTATTCGTTTTTTACATATGCTTCTTATAATAAACCCTAAATCGATCGATTCATCTATTTTCGAACAGGTAGGAAACAAAGCGAGAGAATAATGAAGAACACAACAATTCTCAAACTTCACCAACACTCTAGACAATCCTCTTGACGAAGACGGAAACGAAATCGATCAATCACTGAAACAAAACCCTAAATCGAAGCGCAAGATGGTGAATCGAACTCAAGATATCCCAAAGCCTGACCCTGATGTTGGTAATGAATCTATGTTTATGAAATTTTTCGATTTAAAAATACAATATTGTTTGTGTGTTCTACTGCATTTCACAACTCCTCACGGTTAGGGTTTTTTTACATTAAAAAGGGGGTTTCAGCAAATCGAGGTTTTTAATGTCACTAATAAACTAATCCCTATTAGTTTATACGTAAATCGATGTATCGCTTTCGAGAAATAACTAAAACCGCACATGCATTCTGGGAATCTGATTATGCTATATTATTGTTTGATTTGTTTATGGGTCAGTACGTTTCATTAACTGGTTTATGATAATAAATATAAAACCATGAAAAATTTATTGAGAATCCCAAAAAAATCGATTAAGTACAATCTTAAATATTCGGATGAAGTTGATGAAATTGATCCCCTAAAATGGGTCATATTGAATCAGTGGGTGTAAAAAATACTAACTACTCATACACCATTATGTGTGTATTAACATGGTCTGATTCACACATGTATCAGCCAAGAGTTGTTTTGAACTATTTCATCGAATACCTACATGGTGAACTAGTTCATTGATACAGTAATACCTATGCGGTGAACTAGTTCACTACCATTCAAGTTATTTGGTGAACTATTTCATTGTTGGTTGAATTACGTGATGAACTAGTTCATTACAACTGGAAAATTGGGTGAACATATTTCATTGCTAGTTAAAAAAATGTGGTGAACTAGTTCATTACAACTGGGAAGTTGGGTGAAACCTGTGTTTCATTCCTAGGTAAAAATATGCGGTGAACCTGTTCAGTGCTAGGTAAAACATGCTGAACTGGTTCATTAGAGTTAAAAAATTAGATGAAATAGAGCATTGCTAGTTAAAATACGGGCGGAACTATTTCACTACAATTGAAAATACTATAAAATGTGGTTAACGAATTCTTTTCTGACATAATTACAAATTCTTTATTAACATAATTATATTATCAAATTTGACACCAATGAACAGTCATGGCAGATGCAATTACAAAGGATACTGTTATGATGGATGCTTCACATCCACGTAATGAAGACAAAAAAGTTTCTGAAATGGAAGTAATTGAAGTTGGTTCTTCAACATCCCGCTGTGGTAGGAAAAGTAAGCATTGCAGCTATTATATTTACTATCTTGTCATCAGAATCTTTGTAATGAGGCCTTCTTTATTTTACAAGGAAAGAAACAAAAGAAGAACCAATATCATCAACCCGCATCGCACGAAAAGTGATTGATGAAATAAATGTTGTTAGTATGGACGAAGGTAATAATTGTAGTCATCAGACACATCGGTTGTTTCATCGACGTGCGGTGAAACAACAGAGGATAGAAACAGGTCATCGTTCTCGATAACATCTTGAACATGAATTTCATTAAGAGAAAGTGGTTCGTCGTCCGTATTCACCATAACTAATTGAGAGTTATCGAATTCTGTGTTTTTTACTTGAATGATTGTTTTACAAGTCGTATTAGATATCATGGTTTGTAATTAAGAAAACCGTTTATTTTGATTAGAGATAACCGTGATCTCCATGAAACGGTTGTGGATTTCATCAATTCAAATTAAAGAGATTCCGGTTTCCCTAAATAATCGGTATAAAATCGAACATATTTCAAAAATCATAATTATCATTATTTCCATAATTAACGACAGGACCAGAAATGGACGAAACTACCCTTTAATATATAATTAACAATAATTGATTAAGAAAAATTCTGATTGGTCGAAACAGGTTTTCAAAGTTTTCAAAGTTAGTGTAGTTTTCATAATATCACCCCCTATATATATATAGAGAGAGAGAGAGAGAAAGAGAGAGGAAAGTTCAAATAAAAATTCATTTTCAATTGTGAACATGAGGACGGATCTTAGCCCTTCCATCTATATTGATCCAATGACCCATATTAAATAGAGTTTTTTTTATTGAAATTATTAATTAAGGTGATTAGGGGTAAAATGAGAAGATAATTTAAACACATGTCTATCTTGTTTGAATTTTTATTTTCTTTTTTAATTAAATTTTTTTACCCTCTTAAAGTTTAAAATAAATTATCTTAAAAATTACTTATATTTTAATCAAACAAATTACATCAAAAAAACGAGAATTTCGTGCTCTTCGATATGACATCCATCTCGATATAGTTTTTTCTTCATTTTAACTATTTTTACGTGAACTGCTATGTATGTGTTATATTCAATATGAATATGTATGCATGTTTCCTGGTGTCCATATTCAGTATGAATAACAAAGGGGAACGCTCATTCACTATTCATGACTAATAACACAGTATGCAAAATTAATAATACAACATTCAAGATGAATAATACACGAATTCCTGATTCATGTATTATTAAACAATGAATCGTGTATTATTCACCTTGAATGTTGTATTATTCAAGATGAATAATATATGATGTCCACATTCAGTATGAATAATACATCATTCAGGGTGAATAATACACGATTTATGAATTCGTTTATTATTCATCATGAATACTGTATTATTCATCCTGAATATTGTATTATTCATCATGAATAGTGAATGAACGTTCACCTTTGTTATTCATACTGAATATTGTATTATTCATCATGAATAGTGAATGAACGTTCACCTTTGTTATTCATACTAAATGTGGACACTTGGAGATGTGCATACATATTCATAAAGAATAGAACTAAGTTTCGATTGTGAATAGAAAAACAAAAGAGAGTGCGTCATGTGTTCACACCTTCACAGATCATTCATATATTATTCATCAAGAATATGTATCATTCAGAATGAATAATACAACATTCAAGGTGAATAATACACGATTCATGTTTAATAATACACGAATCAGGAATTCGTGTATTATTCATCCTGAATGTTGTATTATTCATTTTGAATACTGTGTTATTCGTCATGAATAGTGAATGAACGTTCCCCTTTGTTATTCATACTGAATATGGACACCGAGAAACGTGCATACATATTCATACTGAATATAACACATACATAGCATTTCACGTAAAAACAGTTAAAATGAAGAAACAACTATATCGAGATGAATGTCATATCGAAGAGCACGAAATTTTTGTTTTTTGATGTATTTTGTTTGATTAAAATATTAGTAATTTTTAATATAATTTATTTTAAACTTTAAGGGGGTAAAAAAATTTAATCAAAAAAGAAAATAAAAAGTCAAAGATGGTAGACGCTAATTTAAATTTCCAGATTCGTCCCTAATCACTTCTCAATTGGTTTCATTAAGTTTTAACCATTGATTAACTTTCCAAATCTTGATCAATGGTTGTGACTTGTCCTCATGTTCACAATTGAAAATGAGTTTTCATGTTCACAATTAAGTTAATTACGTGTTTGGTCCCTGTAATTTTAATGGTTAAAACAAAAGTATAGAAAGACAAAACGAAATGCAAAAAGGATTCAAAATATGGTGGGACGAAAATACCCCTGACTCTAACTGAGTTTTTTTAACGAAGTTAGTGGTCAGGTCCCACTTTCAAAGCAAAATTCAAACCTGACGGGCACAACTTGAGATATTGAAATACAAGTCCCTCTTTCAAAGAAAACATATAACCACAGGACCAAAAAAGCAATTCACTCTATTATTAATGATGATTGTTTTGGGATATTTGATTTATGGTCAAACAGTTTTATTATAAAACAATGCATTTATAATGAAACTGGTGAAAGAATATTTATATTTATTCAAATCCAAACACCTAAATATGGGTTTAGATGTTTATGTAGGGTGTTCATCGGTTGACATTCAATGGATGTGAGGGGAATCGAATCGATCTAATCATCCATTGGATGTCCGATTTTTTCAACCGAACCGATCCAATCATCTATTATATGTTGGATTTTTCCAATCTAATGGATGATTGGATCGGTTCGGTTCCATCCATTGGATCGATTCAGATCCATCCAACATCCAATGGATGATCGGATCGGATCCATCCAATGTTTTTATGTTTCTTTCTAAAAAACTTGGTTTTTTTACAAATGTTTTTAAATTATAATATTTGAAAAAAAACTTTTTACTTTTGAAACTTTGAATTATAATATACTGGATGATAGTTGGATGATAATCGGATGGGTGGTTGCATGATAACCGGATGAGTGGTTGGATGATAATTGGATGGATGGTTGGATGGTGAATCGGTACGTTTCGGTTCGGTTTTGGTCTCCTGACTGTCATCTAAGAACCGACCAATCCAAATTGAATGTTGAATTTTTTTATCCGATAGGATTCAATTACACATGAATATCCAATCAAGGTCGATTGATTCTGATTGGATAGGTTGACTTTTTGCACACCCTTAGGCCATCCGTATCCCATTCGGGTTCGGGCTCGGGTTAGGGCGCGGGTAGGGCGGGCTCGAGCGGGCTCCGGTAAGGGGGGGGGGGGGGGGGCTCGAGGCTCGAGCTTGGCATGCGGGTTTGAAAACCCGAGAAACCTGATGCTTTTCCTTTTTTAAAATTTTTTTTTTGAAAATATTAAAAACTAACGGCTCTTTGTTTATATATATATCTTTTAATTTAATCACACTATATATATTAACCCAAACCTCTTATTTTTTCACACCAAAATCTCTCAAATTCTCTCAAATTTCATCATGAATCCAAACAAAACTCCTACATCCCGTCGTAACCGACCGGATACACCACAACCGCAAGAAGACCCGGAGCTTGGTTTCCAAGCGTTTACACAACAAGGTTATCATCCGCAATTTTCGCAACAATATCCGCCACAATTTTCGCAACAATTTCCGCCACAATTTTCGCAACAATTTCACCAACAATTTTCGCAACAATTTCCTTACCAATTTACACGTCCCGGTTTGATTGAACAAGGTTTTACTCCGGCCAATTACAATCTTCCTTCACCCGCAATCAATCTCGACGACGACATTGTTCCGGAAACCCAACATTCTAGCCCGCACACACCACAATCCATCTACACACAACAATCTATCCCGAAACCATCAAACCCGACACCAACGAGAAAAGGAAAAAACAAACAATATGAAAATAGAGCCGCCAAACAGATGTGGAGTAAAGACGAGGAACTCGCGTTAGTGTCGGCGTGGGTTGACGTTTCGGAGGACCCCGTTGTTGGTAACGCACAAACCGATGGTAATATTTTTATACTTGAATTTACATATATTTTTATTATTATTGTTATTATTATTGTTATTATTATTATTATTAATATTATTATTTTTCTTGTTAATATTCTTATACTTGAATTTACATAAATGTAGAAAGTTTTTGGACCCGAATCGGGCAAGTGTTCTTTAGTTTGATGGGCCGCGGAAATTATAGAACAACTCATCAACTCAACACCAAGTTCAACGACCTCAATAAAAGAATAAATTCTTTTGGCGACTTCTACAACAACTTGGTCACTAATAGATCAAGCGGAATGAGTGAGACCGACATTTCACGAATGACACACGAACGGTACCGAGCACAACTTGGGTTGGCTTTCACTCACGAACAAGCTTGGGAAGTCCTAAAAAAATGTCCAAAATGGGGAGCCGTTCCAACGATGACGACAACTTCATCGCGGGGTTCAAAACGTACCAAACCTTCCGATGATGACGATGACGACAACTTCATCGAGCAACTTCAACGACCCATCGGGAGAAATAAGGCAAAAAAAACATCAATGAGTAATACGAGCGGGTCGAATACGAATGAAAGTGTTACTCAGTTGTTGACGACGTTCAACGAGAAGATTGATGATACAATGGAGTACAAAATGAAAAAACTCGAACTCGAACGAGATAGGTTGGAACACGAACGAGAAATCGAACGAGAAAAACGATTTGATAAAGACTTCGAGTTTTTCATAACCCCGCATGATCACCTTACGGGAGACGTTTTGAGGGCTACTTTGGCGAAGAAAGAGAGAATTAAAAAAATTACATAATTTTGGGTAATTTTGTATTTTGTAATTTTTATTTTTTTAGTGTTTTGTATTTTGTAATTTTTATTTTTAATGAATGATATGAATTTTTATTTTTATTTATTAAAAAATATATAAATATTTTTATTTTGTTAAATAATTAAATGTATACATAAAAGAATTAAAAAAAATGAGGTGGCAAGAGGGCTTGAGGGTTCCCGCTACGCCACTTTAGGGCTTGAGGGTTTGAGGAGAGGGTTAGGAGAAAAGCTGATGTGGCGCTTAAGAGTTGCGCTACGGATGACCTTATGTTTATGTAACTTAAACTTGGATAAAGATAAATTATTTCCAAATTTTATAAAAAGTAAATCGAATTAAATAAAGTAACAGCATGCCTTATTTTGATTAGTGGCACACTGGCACACGAAGGACGGAAGGATGCATAAAATTCGAATACAAATAATTTATATTCCTTGAATTCGTTAAACTTTTATTTATGTTGGGGCTTGATTCAAGTTTTCTGAAGTTTGGGTCTAAAAGTTTAAGAAAACATAAATTCAGGGGTCCACCAAGTAAATTGATCGCCAAAAAGAATTTCGAATTCAAAGTTCAAAACTCTTCCCGTTCCTCTCTCTCTCTCTGTCACACACACACACACACAGACACACTCACACTGTCACACACACTATATCGCGAAGTATCGAACAATGGAGGAAAGCTCAACTTTGAAGCTGATAATCGAGAAAGGGCCAAGAAAAGGGGAAACTCTAGAATATCCCTCACGGACTGTAGTCAAAATCGGCCGTGTAGTTCGTGGCAATACCGTCGGAATCAAAGACGCCGGCATCTCTTCCAAACACATTTCCATCCAATTCGATCATCAATTGTGCACATGGACTCTATCTGATCTCGATTCTTCCAACGGTACCATTTTGAACGCCCAAAATCTTAAACCTAATGTTCCTACCGCTCTCAACGACGGTGACCGCATTAAAATCGGCGAGTTAACCTCGATTCTTGTGAAAATTGGAGTTGAAGCAACTATTCGATCGGAAAGGAACCCTAGGCGGCAAGCAAAATCAGGATCTGGAGCTTCTGCCGTTGTTAAGAGTGAATGGAGTGGGTTAGGGTTTGATGCAGATTTGGGGCAAAATGCACCAGTGGAGAAGCGGAATTTGCGCAGTAGAGCTAAGAAAACCGTGGATTTGAAGAATGAGGTGGAAAGCTCGAGTTCTAAGAGGACACTGAGAAGTTCCAGGAAGGAAGAAAAGGTGAGTTTCATTCCTACATTAAATGAAATTCCTGAAGATTTGAATGTAGACGAAAGAAAAGCAACAGATCTTATTGTTTCCATAGAAGGTAAAAAGACACAAGCATGGGGGAAAGGACGGAGGAAGAGGAATCTATCAGCTCAACTTCCTCAGGATACTGAAACTGTTGTTCCAACAGATGGTAAAAGGACTCGAAGAGGGAGAAAGGGTTTGCCATTGGAAAATGTACAAAACAGTGGTTTGGAGGAGAATTTAAACAAGGCCAAGGAATCTGTTCGAGATGATGAAGCAAAGGAGGCGGCATGTGATGAACATCCAGTTGATCCATTGGAGAATGTAGAAAAGAGTGGTTTGGAAGGGAATTTGGACACTGCCAAAGAATCTGGTCAAGATCTCGTGGCAGAGAAATTGGTGTTGATGCAAGAAGGTTGCAAAGGAAAGGAAGCCATTGTTGATAAAAGTTCATCAAAGCGGATTGGCTCTGATAGTAGTCATCGTCTAGATTTGGAGAATATGACATTAGGGGAGGTTTTTGATTGCTTGATTGTGCAGCTGCCGAAAGAGATACATGAGGAGTCAGAAAAAATCCTTTCACAACTTAAAGAGAACGCCCGCACTTGCCATGAGTTTAGGCTTAAAAAAATAAAAACGGTGAAGGTAAACGAGCTATGGGCTAGATTATTGCAAAGAGAATCAAGCTTCTTTGGTGTAGCCCACAACAAAGGATGTTAGGCTGTTAGCACCTGGGGCTTAAGATGTAAAGCTGGAACAGGTTAGGCGTTTGACAAATTAGTTTTGATTGGCTATATGTTGTTATAAATGCATTAAAACCTATAGCTTACTTTGACTTCTCACTGTATGATACTCAAAATTTCTAGCTGATTACTAAAAGTGGTGGGAAGTAATTGTGAGATTTCCTGATGAGTACTTCAGGTTCTGCTTATGTTATATGTTATTCAACATGATAAATGGTATAAGTTCATTTAGCTCTTTTTTTATGGTAAGTAGCTTAATTACCAACTCTGTTTCTGTACTGTTGAAAATCTTAGAAGAACCCAATATCGAAAATGAATTGTTAGAGAAGATGGTGTTTCTCACTGTTATTTGTTCGTTTGTTTTCTTGGCCTTTTGGTTGTTTTTTCATGGAAACCCAAATGGACCAATTGCGCTTTTCATAATTGACATTGTCTCATTGTCGAATTTCATCCATTGAAATCTCAACTGCCTGCCTGCCTCCGGTTCTCCAGTTATGCCTATCAAAGTTGCTTCTTAGGATCTGTCTTCAATCTCTAGCCGTTCCTACATTGGCCGAGTTCAGGCCTTGTTTGATATCCTCTGAATGGGGAACCCATTCAGAGGCTCTGACTGCATTTCCCTTTCAGTGTGTTTGATAATGCAAAATAACACCTCTGCATAGGTTCCCATTGCTGACCGAACTCCATCCCCCCTCTCATCATTGAGCGAGTTACTTTTCCCATTTTATTTTGTTTTTTATGTGTTTTATGAAAATCTATGTTATTTTATGTAAACCTGTTTTGTAAGTTTTGACTTGGTATTTCTGCTCAACATGATTGTTTGTAAATTGTTGGGTTGAGGAGCAAATCAATATTTTATCAGCTCTTATGTTGCTGCCATTATTAGGTAGCAAATATTTAGAAGATTGGATGTTTGGTTTATAGCAATTAGTTGAGCTCATTTTTGGTATGCTTAGTGATTGGTATTTAAAGTTCCTCTAAATTGACTCAGGATCACTTTCTCTAGCGTCAATAACTGCTAATAGTAGTTGATTTCTCATAGTTCTTCTATAAACATATATATGGCACAAACCCAAAGGCAATGTTCAACATTCCTTTAGAAGTATTTACTTAGAGTAGGATTTAATAAAGCCATCGAAAAAGATGTTGATTATTGATTACAATTTTAATTCTTCTGTATGCACAAGGATGGATTGAGTTGAAGTTAGTAAAGTGTATGTTGTTGATTTCTATTAGATAAGATGTTTTGGTGGTTAGAATTAGAAGGGCATAAGAGAATATGAGTAATTGACTTTATATTTATATTCCAAGGGTTAGAATCATTCATCATGACGTATGGGTATATATATATATGGGGAAGGGTTCAAACAAGAACACCTTCATTTTACGAGAACGTGAGAACACCTTTTTACTATAGCAATCACATGTGATACTATAGTTTATCACATATGATAAACATGTGATACTAAATCGGAGGGGCCACCTTGGTGTCGTATTGATTGAATTGGACTGAAATTACAGAGAAATAGGAGTCGTATGATTGAATTGGAACTGAAATTACAGAGGATATACTAATCCAGTGGCTTTCGAGAGGCCATGGTCTCTCCCAGAGCCTAAGCTCAAATTCAATTACTCAAAAACTGGATGCCCTTACAGAATACACCCCCTCCAACAAATAGTAGATCCCACTCCTTATTCAAAAAGGAAAACCTAAAAATACCCTTGGGCCCTTATTCTCACCAACTACTAAACAACATAAAGGTATTAGCCGATCATATATATGGATAGTATATATATTTAGGAGATGCATATCAATTAGGATTTGATTGTATTCCTTCCTATTTTATCTCCACAATATGTGGCTGTATTGGTTTGTATCTCTCCCTATATATAGGGCATTGTTAATCAATAGAAAGCATCGAATCATTATACCATAACCTCTGTTATGGTATCAGAGCCATAAAACCCTAAAACCGAAGCCTATCACCTTCAATCAAAGCTACGGCTTTGTCACACACCCTTCACAGTTTTCTTTAACCCTTTCTTCCTCTTCAACGATCAAAGAGTCATCATGGGTAACAATGATCCCAGTTCAAGCGAGGCGAAGGCCACGGCCTTGCACCCAGCATACACTGTGACAAACATTCAAACCAAAATATGAACCCTAGATGGCACCAAGGTTACCTATTCCTCATGGACAAAACTGTTCCGTCTTCATGCCAAAGCCTACAAGGTACTCGATCATATTGACGGCACCCCTGCTCCACCTGAAACCGATTCCGGTTATCACCAATGGGTGGAGATCGATGCCCTAGTTTTACAATGGATTTACAGTACGCTATCTGATGAACTCATGGTTCGAATCTTAGAAAACGATACCACGGCTCAAGCTGCATGGAACAAACTCAAAACAAACTTTCTCAATAACAAAGGCTCGCGCGCTGCAGCCCTCGAACAAGAATTTTCTAATCTTACATTGGGTGCATGTTCATCAATGGAAGCTTACTGTCAGAAACTTAAAGATTTAGCGGATCAGCTTGGAGACGTTGACAATCCAGTAACAGAAGCAAGACTCGTCTTGCAGATGGTTCGCGGATTACCACCAGAGTTTGATGTAGTCGGGGCATACATCAATCAAAGTTCTCCATCATGGGAGACAGCTCGTATCATGTTACAGTTGGAACAACACAGGTAGACCGCAAGACAAAATCAAACTCACACGGTACTCGCTGCAGCAAGTTAATCTCAACTCCACTGATCCTTCCTGGTATATGGACTCAGGCGCCTCGACTCATCTCACATCGGACCCGGGTAAGATTTCTAGTCCCATGACTACTTCTCCTGTGACCTCAATTTTTGTCGGAAATGGTTCTAGTCTTCCAATTTATGGGTCTGGTCATACCTCATACACAACCCCATCTCGTTCCTATGCCTTGAAAAGTATTTTATTTACTCCCACCATTATCAAAAATCTATTGTCGGTTCGCAAGTTTACTATAGATAATCAAACTTCGGTTGAATTTGACCCATCTGGTTTTTCTATAAAGGATCTCAAGACTTGAACTCTACTTTCTCGTCATAATAGCACAAACGATCTTTACCCCTTCACAACACCAACCAGTTCATCTGCTCTCCTAGCCACCTCTCAAGATCGCTGGCATGCTCGCTTGGGTCATCCGGGCGCTCCAGTTTTAGATTTACTTCGTTCTAATTTTTCAATTGCTTGTAATAAACCTATGACTTCTTCTTTATGCAATGCTTGCCAATTATCTAAACATACACGGTTGCCTTTTTCTGATTCGCATTCAGTAACTTATGCACCGTTTGATATTATACATTGTGATCTTTGGACGTCTCCAGTCTTAAGCAAAACAGGTTACAAATACTATATGGTCTTCATTGATAATTTCACTCATTATGTATGGGTCTACCCTCTCAAGTATAAATCCGACACTTTCCTCAATTTTAAAAAATTCCATAAATTAATCCATACCCAATTTAACCGAACCATTAAGTCTTTTCAATGTGATCTCGGTGGTGAATTTGACAATAATGAGTTTAAATCGTTTGCCCAAACTCACGGTCTCGTCTTCCGATTCTCATGCCCACAAACATCTCAACAAAACGGACGAGCCGAACGCATGATCCGTCGCCTTAATGACATCATTCGCACCCTTCTCACTCACGCCTCGCTTCCTCACTCATTTTGGGTTGAAGCTCTTCACACCGCAGCATATCTCCATAATATCCTTCCAACCAAACGCCTCAACTTTTCCACACCGGCTTCATCCCTATACGGTCGCCACCCATCTTATGACCATCTTCGCACCTTCGGCTGCACTTGTTATCCCAACATATCTGCCACTCAGTCTCACAAACTTCAACCTCGATCCGTCAAATGTGTCTTCCTTGGTTATCCGGAAAACTTCCGGGGCTATCGGTGCTACGATCCATCCACCGGCAAAGTTCATCTGTCCCGTCATGTTACATTTGACGAGACCTCATTTCCCTTTGCCAACACCCCTCCCCCCTCCACCTCCTACGACTTTCTAGATGACCCACCCGTCTACGTTTTTCCCTACTCAACACCTCCCCCTACTACCACCGCTCCCCAGCCTTCAACCCCAACACCCACCAACTCGTCAACCCCACAACCACCTATCTTGACCTATTCGCGCCGCTCAAAGGCTCCACCTACCACCACCGCCCCACCCGAACCAACTGACCAACCCCACACTACCACCACCCAACCGTCTACTCAGCCCTCCACCACCACCTCTACGCCTACCACAAACCAACCTCATTCACCCTCATCACAAAACCCATTCCTTCTACCCATCCCATGACTACCCGTGCACGGGCAGGAGTCACCAAACCTGTAACCCGTCTTAACCTTCATACCACCTCAACCCACCCATCTCCCCAATCCCATTTCCATCTCTGCAGCCAGGTCTGACCCAAATTGGTTACTAGCCATGGAAGACGAATTTCGAGCTTTACAGGTGAATCAAACATGGGAACTCGTTCCCCGACCAACCGACAGTCCAGTTATTCGGTGTATGTGGCTATTTCGCCACAAGTTTAAAGCAGATGGATCACTTGACCGCTATAAAGCTCGACTTGTAGTCAACGGGAAATCGCAGACAATGGGTGTTGACTGCCACGAAACCTTTAGTCCGGTTGTGAAACCAGCTACTATCCAGACCGTTCTTAGTCTCGCAGTCTCGCGAGCATGGCCGATACATCAGTTAGACGTCAAAAACGCATTTCTCCATGGCGATCTCCATGAGACTGTCTTTATGCACCAGCCTCCAGGCTTTGTTGATGCCCGGTTTCCGTCTCATGTCTGCCGTCTACGGAAATCTCTTTATGGGCTTAAACAGGCCCCGCGTGCATGGTATACTCGTTTCGCTTCGTTCATCACGTCTCGGGGTTTCCGGAGTAGCATTTGCGATTCTTCATTATTTGTTTATCAGCACGGTCGTCATCGTGCTTATCTATTACTATATGTCGATGATATAATCTTGACTGCTTCTGACCCTGGTCTTCTCCGCAACATTATTGCTTCTTTGTCTCAGGAATTTGCTATGACTGATCTCGGTGCTCTTCACCATTTTCTGGGTATCACGGCCACTCGTGATGAACATGGTTTATTTTTGTCGCAGGCTTCTTATACCCGTGATATTCTTCAGAGAGCTTCTATGGCCTCCTGTAAGCCTTGCACTACACCTGTGGATACGTCCACTAAACTTAGTGCCACTGCCGGAGAACCCCTTGCTGATGGCACTCTCTATCGAACACTTGCCGGAGCTCTCCAGTATCTGACTTTTACTTCAGCAAGTCTGTCTATTCATGCATGCCCCGCATGAGCCTCATTTTCACTTCATGAAGAAGATTTTCCGATATTTACGAGGCACCATAGACTACGGTCTACAACTTGTTGCATCTCCGTCACACACGTTAACTGCGTACTCTGATGCTGACTGGGGCGGATGCCCAGACTCATGCCGATCCACTTCAGGCTACTGCATATTTCTAGGCAATAATCTCGTTTCCTGGTCTTCAAAGCGTCAGCCCACTATCTCTCGCTCAAGTGCAGAGGCTGAATACCGTGGTGTTGCTAATGCCGTTTCAGAGACCACTTGGCTAAGAAATCTCCTGCTTTAGCTTCATGTTCCGCTTCGCAAAGCAATGATTGTTTATTGTGACAATGTGTCTGCAGTTTATCTGTCGCACAACCCAGTCCAGCACCAGCGCACTAAGCATGTAGAGATTGACATACACTTTGTGCGTGAAAAGGTTCGTCTTGGTCAAGTTCGAGTTTTACACATTCCTTCCTCCATGCAATATGCAGACATCTTCACCAAACGGTTGCCACGCTACTTGTATAAGCAGTTTCGATCCAGTTTGAGCGTACGTCCTCCCCCCAGCTCAAACTGCGGGGGAATATTATAGCCGATCATATATATGGATAGTATATATATTTAGGAGATGTATATCAATTAGGATTTGATTGTATTCCTTCCTATTTTATCTCCACAATATGTGGCTGTATTGGTTTGTATCTCTCCCTATATATAGGGCATTGTTAATCAATAGAAAGCATCGAATCATTATACCATAACCTCTGTTAAAAGGATCTCCCTAATTAACCCTTCTCTTATGTGTGAATCGAATCGGAGGTTTACCAATACCCCCCCCCCCCCCCAATTTTTTTTTCCACCATGTCCTCAAAGTAATCATTAGGAAACTGTTGTATCAGAGATTCTAACTGTTCCCATGAGGACTCGAAATCGGACAATCCTTTCCATTTGACCAACACCTCTAACTGGCCAGGATCACCGTGAGCCAATTGGTGAACATCCAACATGCACTCTGGCACTGGCACTGCTTGCAACACTATATCCTCCGAAAGCTGAGTAGGAACATCTTGAGCCGAAAGGCAACTACCCAAAGCTTGTCTCAATTGTGAGACATGAAACACGGGATGTATTTTGACCCACTCTGGCAGCTCAAGCTTATAAGCAACCTTACCAATTTTTTTCCAAAATCTTGTAGGGACCATAAAATTGAGCTAACAACTTGGGACTATTTCCTTTGACCAACGCTTTCTGCCGATAAGGACGTAACTTCAGGAATACCCAATCTCCCGGTGTAAAATTCACCTCCTTCCGTTTCAAATCAGCTTATTGTTTCATCCGGCATTGGGCCTTCAATAAATGCATCCGAACCTCATCCCAAATTTCATCTCTATTGAGTAGCTCTTGCTCCATCGATTGTAAATTGGAAGAGGTTGGTCTGTATCGCAATAATGGAGATAGATCTCGACCGTACAACACCCGAAAGGGAGTGCATTTGATCGAAGTGTGATATGAAGTGTTGTAAGCCAATTCTGCCCAAGATAGCCATTTACTCCACTATGGTATGTCCGACACCCAACACCTCAAATACTGCTCTAAGCATTTGTTGACCACCTCAGTCTGACCATCTGTTTGTGGATGGTAGGCTGTACTATACTTCAATTTAGAGCCCTGCAACTTTAAAAGTTCCTTCCAAAACACGCTGAGGAAAATCTTATCTCGGTCAGAAACTATTGATTAAGGTACCCCATGTAACCGAATAATCTCTCTTACAAACATTTCAGCAACGGATTGAGCATCGAAAGGATGTTTTAATCCCACAAAGTGGGCGTATTTTCTAAATTGATCCACTACAACCAAAATAGAACTCATTCCATTCGATCGCGGTAAGCCTTCTGTAAAATTCATCGAAATTTCCTCCCAAACAGTGGAAGGCAAGGCCAACGGTTGTAATAAGCTCGCTGGAGACCCACTTAAACTCTTATTTTGTTGGCACACTTCATATTTTTTCACCAAATCACTTATGTCCTTCCTCATTCCCACCCAAAAAACCTCGGAAGCTATATGTTGGTATGTACGATCCTCCCCGACGTGACCTCCGATCGGAGAACTATGAAACTCTTCGAACAATAAGGGAATAAACTGTGATCTTCTAGGCAAAACCAACCAACCTTTGTGGACTTCGAATCCCCTATGAATATTGGGATCTAACAACAAACCTGCAACTGAGTATGCAAAACGTGCATGCTCATGCGCTTCCAAACACAAAACTTATATAGAATAGCGAAAGGAGAAGGATGAAACAACATTGTGCACAATTGTGTCAAAATCTAGGCCATACGCACATACGATT
Organism: Saussurea involucrata; assembly: GCA_033807775.1. Taxonomy (NCBI): domain Eukaryota; kingdom Viridiplantae; phylum Streptophyta; class Magnoliopsida; order Asterales; family Asteraceae; genus Saussurea; species Saussurea involucrata. Next base: position 55,860,383 of record CM066316.1, read on the forward strand.
AGACATTTTCGGTGTGAATGCAGATGGTGCATAGGTGCTAGATAGCAAACAACAGATGAAAAGGATGTGTTGGCTTCAATTTTTTGATATGGAGAAACTGGTAGAAAGACAAAAAAGCAAAACCAAGGTTCAATCACATCTTATATGGTTCAGATAAGATCATCTCCATCTCTTCTAAAAGGCGTTCCTTTTCATCTCTCATCTCCTCTTGCTGCTTTTGGAGCTCTTCAATCTACTTAGTTTGTCCAGAATCCTTCCTCAAATGTATTTCACAGTTGCTTTTTAAGAAATGCCACTCGTAATAAATTTAATTTCTTCTGCTCGTTACTTCTTCCCGACCGATTTTGATACTACAACAAAATCCACTTTATCAGACTCCCAATATATGTCTAAATGTCGTGATAGACTCTTTTATAGGACTCAAGTTTATTGGACCAACGAACTGTGTGTTGTATGTGAACATGTTACAATAAGTTTATGTGACACTTTTGGGCATCCTAACAAGTTTCGCATGACATTTTTGAAATAAGGTGTCATATTAGTCTTTTATTATGACATTATTTGAAAAAAATGTCTTTTTAAAAACAAATGTCCCATATTAAGATGTGTTCATAGGACAATTCTCAAAAGTGTCACATAAAAAAACTAATAGGACACTTAGGGGCCGTTTACCTAATCATTACTCGGGCAAGTGCTTACCGGTAAATTCAAGACTATCACTTACTTTCCAGGTAAGATTTTAATCCATCAAAATAGCATCGTATGCAACAATTTAGCCGCAAAGCGCTTACCGTGGTAAGAGTCGTCGCACTCACTTACCGGGTAAGACTCTCGGTCCTTGCTTTCGACCCTCGGTCCTTGCTTCCGCTCTTACCGGGTAAGATTCTTGGTCCTTGCCATATTCATGCGGTAAGCTAATGTGACTTGGTAAGCACTTACCCGGGTAAGCGTTTTGTAAACGGCCCCTTAGTTTCAAAAGTGTCATAAAAAACTTGTTAGGACGTTTGACGTCCTATCAACTTATTGTACACTTTTACATAGGACATGCAATTGTTAGTCCTATAAAACAATGTATTTGAACATTTCTAGACATATTTGACGTCTTATAAAGTCTATATTTTTGTAGTGTGAACTAATATCCAACCATATTGCATTCACCCGGGAGGTCATGAAGTGTTAACAAGTATTAATATACGATGTAGATTAATGCGTACCTATTCATAAAAGCAAAGTTAAGTTTAAGTGAGCACATTTCCTTCTCAAGATTTTCCAGTACTTTTCAGAAGTGACTGCATGTTGGTTGAAGTTGCAGGTGTTTGAGTTCTTCCCTTAGTGTCTGCCATTTTACATCATCAAGACCATATCATATGAGTGAAACTGCTTACTATTGTAACCATGCTCCACCAAAAATATCTTCCCGTACAGAAGTTTTAAAACTAATTGCTACTTCTCGGAGGAATTTTATTGAAGGAAAAGCGAATACGACAACTTAGCTACGACTTCTTTAGATACTATCATACTATAAGCTGACCACCATGATGACATAAATTATCTAGCTTTGTGAGGTCAACACTTTCGCGTACTTTAAAGTACATAAGTTTATTTCGATTAAGCTCTTGCCTCTTTGATAGTTTCTTAGAGAGTAGAGACTTTTATGTTTGCATATAATAGTCATACATTGAAACGCCAACTTCATATGTTAGCATCCCCTCTTTCTTATTTGCTAACTAGTTCCTGTTATGCATCTGCTCATGTGTTGAAATATATATATATATATATATATATATATATATATATAGGGTGCGTTTCTTTTGCAAACCAAGCAATTCGTACAAACTATACAAACCAATCTTAGCCGTTCATCAAGTCTAATAAATATCTGATTTTATTATGTTTCCTAATCTAAAGTCATGATCATAATTAATGAACTTAATCGTCTTCCATATATATCACAATCATTATTAATGAATGATAATAATTACCATACATATATCTGTTGTTGCCTAATATAGAGTTTGCAAAGTTTGTACAAATTGTTTGGTTTGCAAAAGAAACGCACCCTATATATATTATCTATTACTACATAATCTACATTAATATGCATTTTGATCAAAAGTCTTAATTACAACCTTTCATGCATAAGGTACTGCTCTTTAATGCATATGTTTTAAAAAACTCATAATTACAACTTATCAATGAATGATGTACAAGTTGAAACTAAAAGCCCCCTTCTACCCTTTCATGTTTCGGACCATACCAAGACCCCTTCATGTCTCGGACCATACTGAGACCCTTCACATCTCAGATCATATCGAGACTACCACACGCTTTCTTCTTCTACCTTTTCACTCAGACCATACCGAGAGTACGATTCATCTTGCCAATACTCAGACACGCTCCCAAAGTCACGATTCACGCTCTCATGTTGCATCAGCTATTATGAATCGTATTTTTTAAATGCTTGAAATTTGAATTTTGACTACCACACGTTCCATCCATTTCTGCTCTCCTACTTCAAATCGATCTGGTATTACGAATCTTATTTTAGGGTTTATTATGAACACGGTTTAAGGAATACTAGAAGTGTACTCGCGCAATGCAGCGCGATACATCTCGATTTTAATGTTTCATTTTCTTCTTTGTCGATTTTATAATACGGTTTTGTGTGGTTTTCAGAAAACGATAATTATCTTTATAAATTTGTTTAATTTAATTTAATTTTGGTTTAATAATGATGTATTTTATTTTATATTTAATAATACAATATTTAAAAAAAATAATTAAGTATTATGTTAGATTTCAATGATTATCCTAATTATCTTTTAGAGTTTTTATATTTAAAATTAGATGTTTATCTTATATTTGATTATGTTTATCGGTTAGTTACGAATTAAACATGCAACTTTAAAAAGTTGTACTCATGCATTATTACTTGTAATCTTAAATTTTAAGTAATGTGAATACAAGTTTATCACGAATTTGGAAATGGTTTAGGGTTTTTGAAGGGTGTTGTGATTTGATTCATGCTCTCTGTGTTAACTATCCGTGGTAAACCTGTAATTGTATTCGGTGTTAGGGCTTTTGTTGAAAATATGTTTGAGTAAAACTGAAGTTAATTTCTGGGTGTTTGACGAGATCTTATTCACCAGAGAACTTGGTTGAAATTGAAAAGCAGATGAAGATCTTGAAGCAGAAAAAGGAAACAACAGTGTTGGCTTTTTATTTCCTTCTGGCCATGTATCTTTTAATGTCAAACAAGTACATGTTTTTTCTTTCTGTTATGATTCTATGACAGGTTTGATTGTTTGGGCTATGGATCTGGGATCAAACACGATTTTTAAAGTCGAATAGTTATCTTTGAAATACCTGTAAGTTATTCACAGGTATGAACAATTGATGATATGGTTGCTTATGCTTTTAAGAGAGATGGAGGTTATGCACAAGGTATGTGTTAAAGGCTTTTCGTAAACTCAAAACATTATGGTTGACGACTTTACTGCTCGATCTCCTATTCATATCAATAATTTGTCAAAGATGCAAGTACCTTTAATTGGTCATGTTTTCATGATTAGGATAGAGGTCTAAAACTGTTTTTGCATGTTGTCTCTTAGGATGGTTGTCTAAGATTTGTTTTTGCAAGTTTAAAATTGGTTTTACCATGAGAAGTAAACTATGGTTTTTTTCTTCTTCTGTCAACTGCTTTTAGTTTTGCAGGTACTTGCTGTTGATCAATTTATTTGTGATGTTGTCATGAGCCTGCTGTTGGTTTTGATATGGATCATTAACAGTGACAAATTTTTTGAGAATTTTCCGGTTAAGAAGGATTTTATGAGAGTTTTCTAGTTAACTCTAACATTGTTTTGTGCAGGTATTTTCTGTGGTTACTGTTTCTATTTGGTTTGGGGTGGATTTGTAAACTCCTGTCTCTGATTTGGAGGCTGCTGTCTGCTTGGTGCTATTCCCCATCTGTTTGTATTGATCATATTTCCTAGGCTTGTTCAATTGGTTTACTATTCCTGTTTGCTGTGGGATCATAGTTTTAGAGGTAATTTTTGATGGATTTTGTTCAAGGATATATGTTGGTTCCATAACAGATTTCAGAGAAGGAGAGGTAGATGTAGATGTAGATGTTTGGAATTTGTCTGTGTAATTAGTTTCAGTTTAGATCAGACATTCGTGCTTAGTGCGCAACTATGCATTGTCTCATTGATCATTGGTTTATGGTCTGTCAATTTGTGGCTGATAGGCCTGTTTTTTTTAGTATTGTAATGGTCGTAGGCCAGATTTCAATTTCAGCTTTAAGTTGTTTTTCTTGCTATGATGCTTTAGAATTTGGTTCCAGATTTGGTCTGTTGTGCGTAGCGCTATCCATCAACTGCTCAAATGTGTTTTGTTCATGTTCGATTATGTTCGTTTGTTAAGATGCTAAATGAATGTAAACGAACGAACACAAATGAACAGAAAACAACTACCTCATTTCGTTTTCTTGAATTTATAGCTGGAGAACACTGGCCCTATGATCCAGAAAGGAAAGAGATGAGGACACAAATGTGACATGATATCGGCAGAGAAACACAGCTGAGTTGATGAAGAAAATGCCTTGAGTGTTGGCAGATTACCGAAAGAAAAAGTGGGAGAAGAAGATGAACGAAGAGACACTATGGCAACTCTCTCTAATTCACCCATGTCCTCTACAATTTGCCTGATAGACGAGTGTGATCAGGGGGAGGGATGCAAGTGCACCCAACAAATGAGTTGAGTTTTCTTTCTGTTGTATACCAATTTGTACTTGTTTATATCTCTCTACTCATCTATGAATGTATGTATCTTTTAATGTATTTTACTTTATATATGATTATTTATGTTAATACGAAGAGGATGTTGCCGTTTTGGGTATATATTTTACAAATCTTTCATAGATTTCGGACTCCACCATGAAGAGAAATCTATACTGTATTAAAAACAAGTTTTTTTATGCATCAAGTACTGAAGCATGTTACTTAAAATTCAAGATTACAAATAATGATGTACGAGTACAAGTGTTTTAAGTTGCATGTTTGAATTCATAGCTATTTGATATACTTAATCAAATTCAGGATAAACATATCATTATTCATATAAAAAATCTAAAATATAATCAGGATAATTATTGAGTTCTAACAGAACACTTAATTATTTTTTTTTATAAAAAAATTATTTTCTTAAACCTAAACAAATTAAATCATTATTAAATCTATTTTAAATTAAAATAAAAAATTAAACTAAACAAATTTAAAAAAAACATTATTGCTTTCCTAAAACCATATTGTAAAATAGACAAAGATAAAAAAAATGAAACATTAAAGTCGAGATATATTGCACTGCATTGCGAGAGTATACTTGTAATGACCAAGGGGGTGTTTGGGATTGCTTATTCAAAGTGTATATTAACTTACTAGGTTTGAACCGTGTATTACACGGGGTAATTTAAAAAAATTAAATCATGCCAGAAAACTTGTCAACTATTATGAGAGATTAATTTAAAGTGAATTGACCGGAAACATAACAATTTGACTTTGAAAATATCATTAACTAACCATCCGTTGATAACTGATATTATGTAGTTCAATTAAAATTAGAGGAAATAATATAATCATGATTAAGAAAGTATAAATAATTAAATAAATTATACTAAAATATTTGCATATTTATATTTTTGAAAAAAGTTCGAACTCATAATCTAAAAGTCAGTTGATAAGTGATATTTTTTTTCCAAGTAATTAAATCTCTTATGATAATTCTAAGGGTGTAAAAATTGATATGAAATTGCAAAAAGAAAATCACGACAATTTAGTGATTATTTGTATCAAATCCCATACTAATTTCAACAAATCTCATACTAATCACGACACATTAATTCATATATATTTATAATATTTAATAATATAATTAAATCCAAAAATATTCAATATTGAGCTTATTTCGACGGTATTGACGAAGCGATTACAATGGTATAATTTGTAAAAAACTGAAATGTTTTTTAATGCATTTTAGTTTATATACATTATTTATGTTAATATGATAAGAGTCTAAAATGAAAAATAAAAAAGTAAATGATTAAAAGTAAACTACATACCTAATTATAAGGATAATAAATGTAATGTATAAATTAAAAAAATTGAATTAATGAGAGATTTAAGAAGGAGTGAATGCGGGTGTGTTAATTGAACTTATAATGTAAACTGCGTCCAGATACATGTTTATGCAAAAAAATACTGAAGTCGGCTCACCATAAGACGACACGTGGCATGCTAGTTATTATAAGTATAAATTCCAGTTTGGTACCGGTAATAAAAAGTTTTTAGTGTTTGGATGGAAAAAATAAATAAATGTTTATACCGGTTTGGCACCTGTAATAAAGAGTTTTTGATAAGTCACCATCTTCCATCTTCCAACTTATTAACTTATTTGAAATAACTTATCAGGTTTTTTGGTCATTTTACACGTATAAGCAATTCCAAACACCCCCTAAAAAACAAATTATTTGCTTATTTCGTTTTCGTACCACCATAAGTTAATCCAATTTTTTTTATAAAACTCTGGTTGAACACCACATAAGTTGAAAATCAATTTTACAAAAAAGAAAAAAATTGGGCTGGCCGTGGTCGACGGGGATTAGTCGGGTGGCACCCTTAAGTGGGAGTCCGGATACCCCAGGAACGTGTGTGTGTTAGCTTGCCGTTCAAAAAAAGAAAAGAAAAAAAACATAAGTTGTTTTAAAATAAAGCAATCCCAAACACCCCTTAACATAAGTTGGGGCTAATTTTGTAGACTTTCGGGTTAGCTTGTTAATGTCTTTAATTTATTTTCTTGATGGTTTGAAGATGGAAAGATGTTTCAAAAGAAAAAAAATCAGGTGTTGCATCCAGATATGGTAGCATATATAGAACCGTCAAGTGGATATCCCCCAACAGTCGATTTAAATGATCTTTCTTGGGATCCATCGGAAAAACCAATTTTTTTGACTTATCATCATAATCAAAGAGATGAAATAAGACGTTTATATCTGCTTAGAGGGTCTTGTCAACCACGTGGTCACGAGTTTCCAATAACTTTGATAGGAGACAAGTTAAGGCATACTCAACCGCTTCAAAAAGATGAAGTCTCATAAGGAACAGTTGTAGGCGATAATTTGCATTTTTTCCTTTTCTTTTTTGATAAAACTATACTCTTTGCTAAATTTTTATTTTTGCATATACTAATATGAAAATTATTGTTTGACACCATACCAAAAAATTTCTGGATCCACTGCTGTTAATGTGCACCAAGCGGTTGATAATCAGTTCTCACGTTAACTCAATTTCTCACCGGAACCCAACTCTATATATATATATATATGTGTGTGTGTGTGTGAGTAAATTACAAATTGCGTCCAATGTGGTTTCATGTTGGTTGCGAAGAAGGTCCTTAACCTAATTTATTTTTGATTAAGGTACTCAATATTTCATTTTTATTATAGATCAAGTCCCTTGTCCTAATTGTGTTAGAAGCATTTGTTAACTCGAGGGATTTTGGACATTTTGCTCATTTCATTAAATATAAATTTTAGTGTACCACTTTAGATGCATCTTGTACAAGTTTACAAAGCATTTCATGATAAAAGAAACTGTTATATAGTGTAAATCAAAATCCCTAAATCTAAAACAAAAAACGAATTGATGATTCAGATCGGGGGTTCCAAGCCAAGGACAAAAACAACATTTGGTGAACATGATATGGTGAATAAAATCGGTAATTTTGTAGATCTCGTTTTTTGTTGAATTGAGAAACGGGACTGAGAACAAGAGATATGTGTAGTAACCATTGTGTGTGGGAATTGAGAAATGGAGAGAGATCTGTGGATTCGTCGCAGGGGCTCCGATCAGGGGGAGCATCAAATGCACAAAAATAGAAAAAAAAAACTAAAAAGACAAACAAATATTAATTTTCTTAATATGGCGACCTCTGCGTTATGGTATTGATGAAAAGATATATTAAAAAATACGAGTAACTACTTGACTATTTTATAAGAATGAAACACCGAGTTTTTATATTCAATAATGAGCTCGACGAGTTTTCATCTTCTGAAATTTATATACGATGCCTTCATTTTTTATGTCATTGTTTTCAACTGAAAAACTCCATGATTAACCATTTTTAGAACAAGAACCAAACTATATGGTAAAAATCTCTGCTAGAAGTGTTAATCAATGTTCTTCGAGTCAAACATCTCATCCTTCGATGGTTTTGTTTTTGAGGTGGACGATGGAGTTGCAGAAAAGAATGGGGAGAGGTGGACGATCGATGTTGAACATGTGATAGGAGATGGAGAGTTGCAAGTATGGGGTTTTGCCGGAAAATGAGATCGTCGAAGGAGGGTGTTTGTCGTAGATGAGAGGGGCATGTGGGTTGTCTTCTTCATCTTTGTATTGTGCTTATATATATATATATATATATATTAAAAAGTATAAAAAACATGTTTTTTTTACCGATGCACAAAGAAATATTTTGTTGCGAATGAACAAGATATTTAGGAATTGTCCATATATAAAATCATAATTATTGATACATGATTTATTTATTAATGGAAATTGAGAAAATTGTAAATAGACCAAAATACTTTAATGTAGTTAAGATTAACACAGTTAAGGAAAGGGACATGATCCGTAGCGAAAATGAAACCCTAACGACCATAGTCATGCATTTTAGAATGTAGGGACCAAGATGAAACCACAAGGAAGAAATTTGTAATTTACTGTATAAATTATTATACCCACCATAGATCAACATAAACATAGTCTAGGGAATGTGAATCATTATTGGTGCATGGTTGGGATATTAGGAGATATGAACGAGAACGAGAACGAGAATGAGAATGAGAATGAGAATGAGAATTATTCATAGTCGTTGGTTAACGTTATGATATCAATTATTAGTGGTAAGGGATAGTGGACCATTCTTCACTATATTAGAGGAGGGAATAAAGTCTTATTCCTTAGTTTTACCTTCACACCTCTCAACATACCGATCATCATGCCTCCTTCATCCCTAGCCATCCATTGTCAAGAGATTATCGACATGATAGATCGTTGTCATGAACCCTAACCATCCTCACATACTCTAACTCACTAGAACCTGGCCTAAACGAAGCCATCGTTGTTGCAAAGATACAACAATCACAATTCACAAAACTCTACCTTTGTGAAATCTATCAAGTTTCTGAATTTTTGGTAAGATTTTTGCCCTTTTGCGCAAAATCCTTGTCGATTCGAAAAAAATCTTCTAGAGTTTATACAACTTGTAATACAAACTCGATCATTCCCCCAAGTTTGCTTCACATTTGGATTTGGTGATTTTGATTTGGTATTTCTTCATTATTCCCCATGTCAACCAAGCATCAACAATGCAAATGGGAAATGCCCATTCCCATTTTATTTGAGGTGGTTGTTATCATCTTCCCTTGTAGATAAATATGACAATGAACAATTCTCTATATGATCATATATAGGCATGGTTGTCTTTTTATGGGCTAGTATTGGGTTGTGTGCTGTAATAACTAAAAAAAAAGATAATATAATATATATGTATATTAACCAATTTAGAAGGGGCTTGTTGGGTAACAACAAAGAAACTAAAAGGGGTGGAATGTAAGTTGCAATTCATTTCCATACCACCAAATCGTTGGTGAACTTCCCACCATTTAACACACTAATTAATACACCATTTAACACTTAGCCTTATCATTTGCTTTGGAACGGTCAGTAACATAGTATAAAAAGGATGAGGAGTTTGTGCTCTGAGGTAAAAGTGTTAATAAAGAGAACTAGTGCGAGCAAGGGAGACGGTGAACGGTCGAAAAGAAAGTCGACTACTAGTTCGGCACCAATCGGTAAGCGTTTCGTACCTCTCCCTCGGAATGTTGTTTTATCGTTTCGTTCGGGTAGGTTCCAATAGGGTAACGATGGCCAACGGTCATCGCTAGCACCCTATCGTTTGTCACAACGGTAATCACTGTGATGCCAGGATTGCCAAACGGTGACCCTCATTTTGATACCAAGTGTTAGAACTTACTGAAAGGTTGAGAACTTGTTCGGTTTCGAGGCTTCTTAGACAAATAATTGTCATTATATATTACGTTCGTTGATCACTGTTTTAGGAGAGGAAACAAAATGAAAAGGAAACAATAGAGACTTCTTGATGGAATCGAAACAGAAGATGAAATACGAATTATGATAAAATGTTGAATAAGTATTTATATATGTTCTTGCATGCAGAGGATAGTTGGAGATATAGTTAACATATATATACCTACATATATATGTTTACATTGTATGCATGCATAGCAGGTAGCACACACATATATATATATATATGCATGTAAATATGTATATATACTTATGTGTGCAAATAAATATGTATAAATATGTACATGTAAATATATATATATATATATATATAGACATGTATGTATATATATATATATAGAAAGAGATATAGAAGTATATGGAGGAATAAGTTGAAGCAACGTCGAAACGAAGAATGTCGGTTATGGGTCGTTAAAAATTAGATAGTGTCAAAGACCATTCTATCACTTCTAGGGGTGTCGAATTTTATTATTAGAGTTAAAAATGTGATCGTAAATTTGTAGGGAAGACGTGAGGAATTTCAAGAACAGTTCGGGCTACCACGAGTACGGTGAGTTAACGTGATTTTTAAACGGTTGCATACTTTTATAAAATTGCTAAATGTTCTCAAGAATTTTATTATGTCGTTTATGCAATAAATCATGACATGTTTTATGATATATATGTGAAAATTTGTTTGGCAATGGAGGTGTACTATGGTAAGACGAGCATGCTGTGTGAGTTTGTCTAAAGCCGTAAGCGCGGACATGCTGTGTGAGTCCGCCAGGCAAAGCTGTGTGAGCCAGGCACCTTCCATGATGCCGATAGCTTTGTGAATTATATTGTTTTACCGTATGCATGTTAAACTATGATGCTTTGTGAAAATTGTTATTGATATTATTATCATGCATAAAACCGTGAATTCACTGGGCCTTAGGCTCACCCAACTCCTTTTCAAAATAACAATGCAACCAGGTCGTCACTCAATCGGGAATAGTAGCAAGGGGAAAGAGAAGATATAGAACCGGGTTGGCGTTGGAATAAAGGCGTGATGAAGGATGATTCAAGACTTAGACAAGTTTTATTTTGTTATCTATTAACTGAAAACCTTTCGTTGCGTTGAACAATTAGACTTGCGGTTTGTTTATATGGATGTTTTATATATTAATATGTTTTAAGAAAAAAAAATTGGGACGTTACAAGTGGTATCAGAGCCATAGTTTAAGGGATTTAGGTGACCGGACGGGCCTAAACTTAAACTTGGAAGTAGAAATCTCAACTGAGAATCAAGACATGCGTTAAGAGGGCACTATTGTAGATACAGGAAATGCGTTAAGAGGATACTATTATAGAGATAGGACTAATAGGGTACTGAGGACTGTCATGTAAGGTAAGTTTGAGATTTCACCTGGCCAGTGTAATTGCGAACTTACAGGTACATGTATGTGCTTAACCTGCCTTATTACTCCGAAGTGGTAGTCAGAAGCTAGTGTTTATGTCGTGTTCCCGTACTATAGAATGTCAGCAAGATCCCTGAGGGGTAGACTAAGACCCCTTGTTGGGGAAGTTTCATGAGGAGTCATGGTGATGTGATGTACGTATACATTGTAGAAAATAAATGTTGTATAGAGTATTACAAGTCGTCTAGAAGTAGCTCTTTGTGGATTCGGAGAGGAAGAATGCTTGAGTTTGAGTAAAACTCCTGTTTCAGGAGAGTCCCAGTTCTAGAAATCATGGGATAGATCAGTTAGGATGGTAAGGAAAGACAATGTCAAACCTTGAAGGTATCAATGGAGCCCTGGGTTCTTGGTCGAGCTTTCCATTAGCAGGATAAATGAAATAAGATACCTATAGTGAAATGAAACCACGTAGAAGTGGAAAGTGAGATAGTTGATCAAAATGAAATAGTATGAAATGGTTGAGTAAGTGGACCGTTGAATGTATATATATCAAGTCGTTTCAAGACCGAGAGGGCGACCACTCGTCGAAAGTAGAGTGTCCATGATAAGTTGCGTGAGTAAAGCGATTGACCTTGTTTGAGTGAGTAGCCTTCAATTGCAAGTAGAGTGTCATGCATTGAGTTCGTATATGTGTACATGAGATTTTTTTTCATAAGAAAAGTAAACGTGTAAATATCAAATTCGATCGGGTATGAGTCGGCGTGTGCAAGCGTATGTTTAAAGAAAGATACAAATCCATTTACATCGTACATTGAAGTCTTGAGGTTTACAATTTGCAAAATATTCCACTCTTTTCATGATAAACCAAGAAAACGTTTGAATGCACAACTTTTATAACCAAAATGAGTATTGACATGTTGAAGTTATATAAATGAGTGTGAGGACCGACTGGTTTACTTCGTGTCGGTAATTGCTTTCAAAATTTTGTCGTATGGAAAGATTTTTCATCTAATATTTATTTCTGTCGTAACAATACATTTTTGGGTGGAGTAAGATTAAGTTTTACGGAAAGATTGCATGCAAACGACCCTCAAGATCATTTTGCAAGGCATTGGAGTTATGAGAATGTTGGGGTCGTGTGTACCCAAGTCGTTTTCAAGTGTTGTTTCTTTAAAATGATCAAAAGTGTGAAATGATTCATTTATCGCATTGTCAGGCATGAAGGCTATGAACCCACTTGGTCGTAGAGTATTACATTTTAAGCTAAGGAAGAACTCCTAAGTGGAGAGGTGTTGAACAAATCAGGGGAGGACGTTTGTAGCTTTGATATTTGTGTTCTAGAGGAAAGGTGAGTAGTAGAAGTGTCGGAAGTGGACTTTAGTCGTATGAGGGTATGTACCCTTGTGCGGTGACTGGAAATACAGTTGTCGAGGGACGGTTGTGTTCAGGAGAAGGACTAGAAGTCATCAGGGTGTTGGTATTAGCAACTCGGTATGAGTAGGGTGGTGAAGTAGGAATGAAACATCCTCGACGTCGAGTAAGGGTTGTAAAGAGATCTTGTGATACTGACGATGCACGAGTGAGTTTGAAATGAGGACGGCGGGATGTGAATTTGATTATGATATGTTAGAAGGATTAGGTTCAGTAAAGGACCCTTGTTGAAGAATAAGTTAAGGAAGTATCAACAGGTCAGCTATAGGCGTTAAAGTCGGCAGTTGTGTAAGGTGTACGAGGCCAAAGTTTCAAATCAGAAGGTTGAAAGTTGAAGGACCATCTTGTAGGAGTGTTAAGATAGTGAAAGACTACTGTTTTAGATAAGCGTTTTACTTATGAGATGAATGGTTCATAAAGAATGAAGTATTTAGCACAAACTAAGTGAGGGTATAAATTATGTCGATCTGTGAGAAACTGTGCCCTGCCAATGTAATGGTTTGGAATTACATATAGCTAGCAAGAAATGAGTATGTTGGAGTTAATCAGTAACTCGTGTGTTGTGGTTCAGCTAGAGTTGGGGAGAGGCAAGCAGCGAGATAGACTCGGTTATTTATGCGGGAGAACACAAAGGTAAGTTTGAATTGTGTACGAATGACCATGAGGGAACTGGTCTGCAATAAGATGTTATGAGGGAGGAATGTACAGTTATGTAGTGGCAATAATTGCCAAGTTAAATGTGTCAGTCAGTGTTGTAGTAATGTGATGTTATAAAGGGGAAGCCTTGTCAAAGATTTCGGTGGAAGTGTTCGATTTGTTAATCAAACTGTTAGAGTACGTGGTTTGTAAGTGCACGTGTAGAATGTCAGAGCGATAGTAGGTGGTTACCCAAATGAGAAACCAAGTATTTTTTTAGTTGTGGGAGTCACTAAGTAAGTATATTTTTGGGATCATTGGAAGTTTAAAGAAGATGATGGACGTATTAGTCAAATGTGGTGAATAGATGTGAAATCCTTAAAGAATGTGAGCTGTTGCTTATGTGTGAACGAATTGTCTGAGAAAGTAAAGGTTGGAGTTTAAAGAATGTATAGTGACGTCGAGCTCTGGTGTCAGTTCGAGGTGTTTTTAGTCGAAAGCCTTAAGTTAGAATTTTAGTGCAACCGTTTGGTTATGTATAGTAACGAGACAACATTTGTAGCTTGAGAATTGTCGGAATAGAGGGGCGAGTAATGTTGGTGGACAGTGCTCCACGCTAACGTGGGGAGGTGAAGGCAGTATGTCGGAATAAGTAAGTAAATCGAAAGTAGTAAACTTGACAGTAATGCCGATATGCGCAGTGTTGTGTAGATTGTCCTTGCTAAGTGTGCGAACTTTTGGAAAGAGTATTGAGGAAGGAAGTTGTGTATGATTTTGTGTAGGAAAGAAGTGGATAAGACAACTGAATGAGAGAAATTAGTGACCTTGTGAGAAACGTTTAAATGAATTGATCGTTTAGTGTAAGCTATTGAGAATAGTAGGATGTGTTCGTGGTTACCCCTCCTAGTTGAGTGGGAGTAACCGAAGTTATGTTATATGACTGGACGCTTGTGGCAAGCAACGAGAAATTGATGAGCCTGCAGGATAAGTGCAATTCGGATAGGTGAGTACTCAAATAAGGACTTATAGAGGTTTCCTACTATTAGACACGTTAAGTGTGAAATGATGAAGTGGTGAGAACGTACGAATTAGTTGTCGAGTTGTAGCCGATGTGATTCGGGAAAGGAGTATGATCTGCATAGACGAATGTTGGTTGGAAGAAATAACCTAGAAATTTCAGGTATACCGAGGAGGGAACTCCTGGGTGCGAACTTGTCGGGATGTACAAAGTTGGCCTTGTGCCAAGTTGTCAGTGAGTGAGTTTTTCTGGTGGAAGATTCTCGTTGTTGTGGCGGGAATTTCCGCCAAGTTCTTTCTCTTAAGGAAGTATAAATGTACGAGAGACCTTGTTTAGACGTGTTTAAAACCGTGAGTTCCCTAAACCCTTTTGACGCAACTGAAATGTTTTTCTAAAGTTTTCGTATCTGAATTTGGTTTGAGCATGCTGACATGATTAAACGTTTTAGTAAAGGTTTCTTAACTGATTATGGTTATGAGTATGATGACATGTTTAAACGTTTTGAAAGGTTTTATTGTACATGATATGGAAATGTTTACAAATGCATGCAAGTTGTTTATACGTTCATTCATACGTAAATGTTGATTTCATATGCTTGTGATGAGGTTGTAATGTGGGGAGTCGGGTTGCACAGTGGGGGCGACATGGAAGAGGCGAGCAAATGGAGGCACGGTTGGCCTTGGTTTTATCAGGTAGTTTTAAGCGTGTATAGTGATCAAAGAGGGTACAAGTAAGTAGTGCAAGAGGGCACGATACAACAAGTGGTGTCTCGCCGAGGGTGGTTTCAAAGTATGGGGTGCGGTTATGTTTCCCATCTGAACGGTCTGAGGCAACCGAGTAGAAGTGAGTGGTTGGATTGAAAAACATAAGACTTTGAGCCTTGAAGTTTGAGAAGAAATTCATAGTGTGATGCACGTCTCTTTTGTGGAGAGCCGAGGTGGGAAGTGAGATGATGGCGACCTTCCAAGAGATGCAGACGATAAGAAGTTGACTTTTGTCATTAGTGAGCGAGTTAGAGCAACGGCATACAAGTAAGACTGGTCAGAGGAATTAAAGAATGTTTCTCCGACACTTCATGTCTCGGAAAAAAAAGAGGGTGTTTGTCAGATGCCGAGGTGGCTGGTCCTTTGGGGGACATCAGTATAGATGAGAGGTCGACTTACGTAGGAGAACCGATTGAAATCGGGAGCAGTAAGATCCGTAGAACAAGGTTATGCTCAAGATCTCACCATGGAAAGGTGTGGTTCATTTTGGAAAGAGAGGAAAGCTAAGTCCTCGTTATATTGGCCCTTACAAGATAACTAGAAGAGTAGGTGAGGTTGCCTATAAGTTGGAGCTTCCTGGAGAACTTCAAGGCATACATAACACGTTCCACATGTCAAATCTAAGGAATTGTTTGGCCGATGAAAGTGTTGAGGTACCTCTTAAGGATGTTAAGGTGGACAAAACTTTGAGTTACGTTGAGGAAACCGTAAGCAACCTGGGCACCCGAGAAGGAGATGAGATTGAAATACTCTAATTTATTTGTGTAGAGCAAATTTCGAGGACGAAATTTTGTTAAGGGGGGAAGTTTGTAATAACTAAAAAAAAAGATAATATAATATATATGTATATTAACCAATTTAGAAGGGGCTTGTTGGGTAACAACAAAGAAACTAAAAGGGGTGGAATGTAAGTTGCAATTCATTTCCATACCACCAAATCGTTGGTGAACTTCCCACCATTTAACACACTAATTAATACACCATTTAACACTTAGCCTTATCATTTGCTTTGGAACGGTCAGTAACATAGTATAAAAAGGATGAGGAGTTTGTGCTCTGAGGTAAAAGTGTTAATAAAGAGAACTAGTGCGAGCAAGGGAGACGGTGAACGGTCGAAAAGAAAGTCGACTACTAGTTCGACACCAATCGGTAAGCGTTTCGTACCTCTCCCTCGGAATGTTGTTTTATCGTTTCGTTCGGGTAGGTTCCAATAGGGTAACGATGGCCAACGGTCATCGCTAGCACCCTATCGTTTGTCACAACGGTAATCACTGTGATGCCAGGATTGCCAAACGGTGACCCTCATTTTGATACCAAGTGTTAGAACTTACTGAAAGGTTGAGAACTTGTTCGGTTTCGAGGCTTCTTAGACAAATAATTGTCATTATATATTACGTTCGTTGATCACTGTTTTAGGAGAGGAAACAAAATGAAAAGGAAACAATAGAGACTTCTTGATGGAATCGAAACAGAAGATGAAATACGAATTATGATAAAATGTTGAATAAGTATTTATATATGTTCTTGCATGCAGAGGATAGTTGGAGATATAGTTAACATATATATACCTACATATATATGTTTACATTGTATGCATGCATAGCAGGTAGCACACACATATATATATATATGCATGTAAATATGTATATATACTTATGTGTGCAAATAAATATGTATAAATATGTACATGTAAATATATATATATATATATAGACATGTATGTATATATATATATATAGAAAGAGATATAGAAGTATATGGAGGAATAAGTTGAAGCAACGTCGAAACGAAGAATGTCGGTTATGGGTCGTTAAAAATTAGATAGTGTCAAAGACCATTCTATCACTTCTAGGGGTGTCGAATTTTATTATTAGAGTTAAAAATGTGATCGTAAATTTGTAGGGAAGACGTGAGGAATTTCAAGAACAGTTCGGGCTACCACGAGTACGGTGAGTTAACGTGATTTTTAAACGGTTGCATACTTTTATAAAATTGCTAAATGTTCTCAAGAATTTTATTATGTCGTTTATGCAATAAATCATGACATGTTTTATGATATATATGTGAAAATTTGTTTGGCAATGGAGGTGTACTATGGTAAGACGAGCATGCTGTGTGAGTTTGTCTAAAGCCGTAAGCGCGGACATGCTGTGTGAGTCCGCCAGGCAAAGCTGTGTGAGCCAGGCACCTTCCATGATGCCGATAGCTTTGTGAATTATATTGTTTTACCGTATGCATGTTAAACTATGATGCTTTGTGAAAATTGTTATTGATATTATTATCATGCATAAAACCGTGAATTCACTGGGCCTTAGGCTCACCCAACTCCTTTTCAAAATAACAATGCAACCAGGTCGTCACTCAATCGGGAATAGTAGCAAGGGGAAAGAGAAGATATAGAACCGGGTTGGCGTTGGAATAAAGGCGTGATGAAGGATGATTCAAGACTTAGACAAGTTTTATTTTGTTATCTATTAACTGAAAACCTTTCGTTGCGTTGAACAATTAGACTTGCGGTTTGTTTATATGGATGTTTTATATATTAATATGTTTTAAGAAAAAAAAATTGGGACGTTACATGTGCCCTTAGATATTTCCACCATGTGAAGGATCCTTTTTATGTGAAAGAGGAATTAAACATAAAATTAACTAAGGGGCAGTTTACAAACGCTTACTTGGGTAAGTGCTTACTGGATAAATATGGCAAGGATCAAGAATCTTACCCGGTGAGAGTGGAAGCAAGGACCGAGAGTCGAAAGCAAGGGCCGAGAGTCTTACCCGGTAAGTGAGTGCGACGACTCTTATCACGGTTAGCGTTTACCGGCTAAATTGTAGCATACGATGCCATTTTGGTGGATTAAATCTTACCCGGAAAGTAGGTGAGAGTGTTAAATTTTAACGGTAAACACTTACCGGGTAAGTGATTAGGTAAACGGCCCCAACATAAAGTATTTTATACATTATTCGTATGCAAGGTACATGTCAGTGTTAACGGGTTTGGTTTGATGTATCCATCGTTTTAGACACTGATTATTGGTTAATCAATCTCTCTTTAAAAGTTTAGACATATAATCCAAATAATTAAATATAAAAGCTGATATGTGGACTAGAAATGAAATTAAATGCGAACACATTGGTGCCACAACTCAGCATTTTGATTGGTTCATTCTAACTAACAAAGTTTTGGAATAAAATTATATATATATATATATATATATATATATATATATGGTGGGTTCAAATGAAAACTCATCTTCAATAGTGAACGTGAGGACAAACGACAGCCATTGATTAAAAAAACACTGAATAGATCAATGTCTGAAAAAATGCGGTGGCAATTTTGTAAATAATGTCAAAAGTATGTCCATGGCTTAATGAATAGGGAAAATTGCATCAAAATGGAACTAACTTTCACCTTATTCCTATTTTAAGGAACCAACTTTTAAAATTGTTATTTTAGGGCTTGAACCAAACTTAATATATATTTAGGGGTCTGGTTTACCTAATAACCTAATAATGCTGACATGGCACAGGTTAATATCAATTAATATGACATGTGATATTTAAATTTGGGAAATTAATTAAAATGCCAAAAGTCCAACTTCGAGTTACCAAAATGCCACAAATCTCTCCCATCTTACAAAAATATCCCAAAAATCCGCGATGGAGCCCGCGATCGCGGCCCCCAGGCCACGTGTCACCAAACTTTGCCCACTTTGCCCGCGTTGGTCCCTCAAGAATGCCCGCAGTCTAGCTTTCCCCCCTCAAGAATGCCCGTGTTGGCAGTTTTGGTCCCTGCCCGCGTTTGACTTCCTTTGACCCCCGCGATCGCGGGCTAAAGTGCCACGTGTCGGCACAGGGTTAACCCTAAAATGACTTTGAGGACAAAACCCTAATTCTTTTCTTCGGCCGCACTATAAATGGGGAGGGGGGGGGGGACCAATTCGGCTCCATCTCATTTTTTTATAACACTCTCATTTTTTTACTCCCACTCTCTCTCAAATTTCTCCCACTCTCTCAATTGTGTCGTGTGGAACACGTTCGCGTTTTGTGAAGATGTCTCGTATTACCTCTATGGTATGTTTCTTTTATGTTTTTTGTTATTTTTTGTATGTTATTTTAAGTTAAGATATATGATTTGTAGGTTGTTAGAGTGTTTATAACTTATGTTTGAATATGTTGTATGTTTAACATGATATGTATGGTTTTATGTTTGAATGTGATATTTGTATGTTATAATGTGTATGTTGTTATAGTGTGTTTTTCATAAAAAATTGTTAAGAGTGTTTTTTTATAAAAAAATTGTTAAGAGTGTGTTTTTATAAAAAATTGTTAACAATGTGTTTTTATAAAAAAAAAATTAAAAACGTGTTTTTTATAAAAAAATTGTTAAGAGTGTGTTTTTATAAAAAAATTGTTATAGTTTTATGGTTTTTATAATGTGTTTTTTTATAAAAAAATTGTTAATTTTTTTTATAAAAATAGTTTTTATAAAAAATTGTTATAGTTTTATGGTTTTATGTTTGAATGTGATATTTGTATGTTATAATGTGTATGTTGTTATAGTGTGTTTTTTCATAAAAAAATTGTTAAGAGTGTTCTTTTATAAAAAAATTGTTAAGAGTGTGTTTTTATAAAAAAATTGTTAACAATGTGTTTTTATAAAAAAAAATTAAAAACATGTTTTTTATAAAAAAATTGTTAAAAATGTGTTTTTTTTATAAAAACACACTCTTAACAATTTTTTTTATAAAAACACACCCTTAACAATTTTTTATAAAAACAGTTTTTTTATAAAAAATTGTTAAGAGTGTGTTTTTATAAAAAATTGTTAAAAATGTGTTTTTTTATAAAAAATTGTTAAGGGTGTGTTTTTATAAAAAAAATTGTTAAGAATGTATTTTTTATAAAAAATTGTTAAGAATGTGTTTTTATAAAAAATTGTTAAAAATGTGTTTTTAAAAAAAAAATTGTTAAGAGTGTTTTTATAAAAATAATTCTTAAAAGTGTGTTTTTATAAAAAAATTGATACGTTGTATTTTTATAAAAAAAACATTGTTAAGAATGTTTTTTATAAAAAAATTGTTAAGAGATTGTTTTTATAAAAATAATTCTAAAGAGTGTTTTTATAAAAAATGTTAAGAATGTGTTTTTTTATAAAAATATTTGTTAAGAGTGTGTTTTTATAAAAATAATTCTTAAAAGTGTGTATATATAACAATATGATACGTTGAAATAAAATAAACCGCAACATGCATATATAACAATATGATACGTTGAAATAAAATAAACCGCAACACGTATATATAACAATATGATACGTTAAAATTAAAATAAACCGCAACATCTATATATAACAATATGATACATTGAAATAAAATAAACCACAACATCTATATATAACAATATGATACGTTGAAATAAAATAAACCGTGATAAATCCCAAATCTAGCACAAAGTAATGAACAAGTGTAGAGAGAATCTAGAGAGCAATCTTGTCATCCATATATTGATTTCAAAGTGTAAAATGACAAATGCTTCAAGTTGTTTCTAAAGGGATCTAGATTCTTTTCTAACAAAGAACTAGACATGCCTATTTATACCCATAACATACAAGGTATAAAGGCACAGCTAACTAATACAGTACATTGACTTTTACAGTAAATCTTGAATACAACAATGCTCTAACAATCTCCCCCTTTGGATTCAAGATTTAAAAAAAATGACAGCAGTCTTCAGCTCTTTGTAAAGTCAATCTTCTCAAACAGACACTCTATCAAACCATCTTCAAATAGCTTTATCTCCACTAGTTCACGGCGAACTATATGCTTTGACACTCTTTAAGAAATCAGCTTTGAAGAATCTTCAGACAAACATGAAAAGTCATTGTCTTTTTCTTTGAAAAGTCAACCTTCTTCAATACAATCTTCAACAAATTGTCTTCAAGTCTTGAACATGGAACAAGATGAATCAGAAACGATTAGAGTTTGGATCAGAAAGATGTGAAACCATCCACATTGTTGAACTTTTAGGTGTAAGCGCATTCCGAGAATCACTCAGAACTAAGATAACCAAATTCGGCAACATTTGGACTTCACATGATCCTTCTCCCCCTAATCTTCAGTCTTTGTTCACGAATCTTGGACTTGAAATATCTTTGATTTGAAAGCTCTTTGACATGAAATTGAAATTAAACTTTTCTCCCCCTTTTTCGATGATGGTGAGCATCATAATCATCGAAAACCATCTTCAATTTCAGTCGAGTCTTTGAGTATTGCTAACAATCTCCTCCTTAGAGAATAACCTTGCTCCCCCTCAAAATAAGAATTCTGGAGCAATTTGTTTTCTCCCCCTGAAAATGTGCATATATTTCAATAACGTACAGTATTTGAAAATGTAGCACAAATTTTAAAACAAATTTACACAAGGAAAATAAAATTCATTGAATTTCATTTTATAACTGCAAACATTTGATCATTTGAAAACTTTACAAAAGAAATTCAACTTAATGAAATTTAACAGATTTTTCAATCAAATGAAATCAAATGCATGTGTTTGGATTCAAGAACAAATCATCATTGTATATCAAGTTAAAAATGTTCAGTTTCAACCCCTTTATTAAATCTATTTGGTGTGCTAGCATGGGAAATATGATTAGCTTCGAGCAGATGCAATTCTAAAACATATAAGAATACTTTGCTCTACTCACACTATTTGTCCAAAATCAGAATTTTCACAAATTTACGGGTTTATCGCGACTTTGTATTTTCCCAAGTTTCAAGAGATGTGTGCTCTTTGGCATCTTTTAATATTGTGCACATTTGAATCTTTTGATTTTGTGCTCATTGGCATCTTTTGATTTTGTGCGCATTGGCATCTTTTGATTTTGTGCTCATTGGCATCTTTTGATCAAGAAGTTTAGTAAGAATAAGATACACCGTTAAACATGACTTTCTATCTGGTTCTATAGCAGGATTTGGGTTAGCAGATCCCAGACCAGTTGGCCTTAGGTGCTAGGTGTCAAGCACCCCTTAGAACTTAATTTCCCAAACCAGAAAGGCCACATCGATATATCTTAAACCCATTTTTACCAGTAGAACATGGCTTTCTATCTGGTTCTATTGCAGGATTTGGGTCAGCCGATCCCAGACCAGTTGATCTTAGGGACTAGGTGTCGAGCACCCCTTAGGACTTACTCTCCCAAACCAGAAAGGCCACAGGCACAAACTTTCAAACTAAATGATAGTGCAACTATTTTATCTCAATCACTTGGTTCTAAAACATAGTGCTTTGCCCATATTTTCATTTCCATCCATCATTCTGACATATAGGCTTTTTGAGCATTATATTCTATATATATCCAGATTCACATAACTTTGAGCATTCAGCATAATTTCATTCATGTTTTGCTGACCTTTCGATTTATTTTAGAGGTGAAAATTGAAGCAAATCTAACTCAGATAGTACAAAGTTTCTTGTAAAATCATCTTTTAGCACACATTTAATTCATTGAATGAAAATTGAAAATTTCATCTTATTGAATTAAATTTGTAAAGTTTCAAGTTTTCAAATCAGTAGAAACAAATATAATCCAATGTTACCTTTTGCCACTTGTTCCTTGAAACAAAAATATATAGCAGTTAAGGATATTACCTGAGAAGTGTGAGTTCTAAACTGATTTGTTTAGAAGTCTTAGTCTTTAAAGTACGGGTCCTGAACTGAGTTGTTCAGAAGCCATAGTCTTTGAAGAACGGGTTTTGAACTGATTTGTCCAAAAGCCAAAAACATTGAAGCACGGGTCCTGAATTGATGTATTCAGAAACCAAAATCTCTTTTAAGTGCGGGTCCTAAACTGATATGTTTAGAAACCATTGTCGTTGAAGCACGGGTTCTAAACTGAGATGTTTAGAAGCCATTTTCTCTTTACTCCCCCTTAATGGTACAAGTAATCTTCTTCCGAGAGTTCAACACTTTGCTTCTAAATCTGCAAAAACAGATTAAGTAGATTTTGGTACCCAATGGCACTTGGGTCCTAGTGGGTTAGGTGTAGATCTCTTTGAAGGAATACTATAAGTACCGTACCAAAAAGAAGTATAATTTTTTTGCACAAAATCATTTGTTCCACAGTAAGAACAACAAAATTTCTTTTGAGCTAACCTGATTAATTGATTTACAGAATAAACCAAATCAGGTTTGACAAAAGATTTACCTTGAAATGTATTGCTCTTCTTAGCATTTGGAGTGGGAACCTTTGATTTTGGAATATCTTTCTTCGGAACTGTTGTGCCTTTGACTCTCCATTCCATCTTCACCCTCTTGAAGATTGGAACTTCTTCAGATTTGGAAGTATTAGCTTTAGGCACATTTGTTTTGTTATCTGATTTATCAAGTAGAGGATCATAGAAGAGATTTGTTGAACGAATCTGATCTTTTGAGAAACGAGTTGATCTATTAATATGTTTAGAAGGAATGTTTTTAAAACTCGAACTTGATGCAGTTTTAAAAGAGCATTCAGAATCATTTGAATTAACAAATGGAGTCTGAAAGATACTTTCAGGACTTACCTGCTTTGAGACATCAAATTTAAAAATGATGTCTTCAAGTTTCTTAACTTTGTTTATCAAAACATTTTTCTCTTTAGAAATTAGATCAAATTTCTTTTGGAGATCAAATTTTAACAATTGATCCTTCATAATATCCGCTGATAAACCAGATAATCTTTTGGTAAGATTAAGAATCACATCTTCAAAATATATGCGTTCCGATTCAAAATCTTTTTCCAAAAACTTTCTTTTATCAGTAATCTCTTTGAAAATTTCCATATTTTTCTTTTTAAGGGTTTTACATTCCTTTTCAAAGAGATTTTTCTTTTCCGTGAAATCTTTTCTTTCCTTTTCCAAAAGATTTTCTAATTCAGAGATTTTCACGGAAAGTTCAGAACTTTTAATCTCAAAAGATTTTCGTTCAGTTTCAAATTTAGCTCTTTCTTTTTCGAGCTTGTCTTTTTCTAAAAATAAAACTTTCTCAAAGTCTGAAACTTGTTTTGAAAGTTTTATACATTTCAGCTCAGTCTCTTTCTTTTCTTCAAAAACATTCTTGTCTTCAAAAGAAAAATTAGACAGTTTTCTCTTTAGATCGACTTTTTCACTGTCCAAACTTTTTTCTTTAATTTCTTTTAATTGAGCATGTAACTTTAAGTTCCACTTCACTCTCTTTTCTTCTCTTCTCTTTAAATCGGCATTTTCTTTTTGAAGAGTTGTTACTTTCTCTTGAAGTTTCTCGATTTAATCGTGCAAACTTGAGTTGTCTTTGTCTTTCTTTGTTTCAAGACCTGCAATATATACTTCAAGATCAGTAATTCTTTTAGTAAGTTCAGCATTTTGTTCTTTCAAAATAGAATTTTCATTTGAAGAAGAAATGTCAAAAATTTGTCTCTTCAGATCAGCATTTTCTTCTTCCAATGCCTTTTTACTCCCTTGAAGCTCTTTCATATTTTCTTGAGGAGTTGAGATATCAAGTGTTTTGTTCTTCTCTTCAAGAACTACAATCTTGCGAATCAAATATTTCAGCTCGGATTCAAGAGAAGAGACTTTGTCTTCTAATGAAGCTTTTTCAGACTTGAGCTTTATGTTTTTCATTCCCTCCTCATCAGAATATCTCATGTATTTAGAAACCAAACAATCAAGGCGCTTGATCTCATCCTTAGCTTCAAGAAGAGTCCATTTTCTCTCTTTCTCTATATGATACATTTTGAAGAATGCTAGAAGATTGATCGTTCAGAAGATCAAGCAGTTAGTGTAAGAAAAATTACACTTATGAGAATTTAACCAACATTCCTAAGAATTCGGATGCTCAATTCGGATGCTCAATTCGGATAATCAATTCGGATGCTCAATTCGGATAATCAATTCGGACTTGATAGATTTCGAAATCCTCCAATTCGAACTTAACAGCGTTCGAATTCACTCAATTCGGATGTACTAAGGTTCGAATTCACTCAATTCGAATGTACTTAGGTTCGAATTCACTCAATTCGAACTCAACAGGGTTCGAATTCTATACAATTCGAATCTAATAGGGTTCGAATTCTATGAATTCGAATTCTTCTTGAGTCGAATTCTACACTTATGATGCCAAGAACAATCCGAATTCTCTATGAATGTTCCGAATTCTCTTTGAATGATCCGAATTCACCAAGAATGATCCGAATTCTGCACTTCGAACTTCAAAATCACTTAATCTGCCATAACTTCTTCAATTCTTGATCAATTGTGATGAATCTTATATCAAGTTGTTCGTAATTGAAATCCGCACACTTTTTCTGTTGATTGCAATTCACAATTCGATCAATTTGAACAGATTAAGATCAAAACAGTGATCTTGAAGTTTTTGAAAAAAAATTCAAGAATCGATCAGATCTGTCAATTCTGTGCAGATTTTGATGTTAATCCAAGAATTAAAAGTGTTCAGGAAGCAAATCCGAATGCAATGATGCAAAGAATTGATTCAAAAACTCAAAATCTGGAAAAACTTCATGTCTGAATGATAAGACTTCAGATGAACAGTAAAAGCCACTTGGTCCGAATTCTTGAAGAACAGTGTAAAAATTCTTCAATTTGGTCTTCGATCTGCTTGAATCTTCTGTTTAGCTCTGATACCAATTGATAAATCCCAAATCTAGCACAAAGTAATGAACAAGTGTAGAGAGAATCTAGAGAGCAATATTGTCATCCATATATTGATTTCAAAGTGTAAAATGACAAATGCTTCAAGTTGTTTCTAAAGGGATCTAGATTCTTTTCTAACAAAGAACTAGACATGCCTATTTATACCCATAACATACAAGGTATAAAGGCACATCTAACTAATACAGTACATTGACTTTTACAGTAAATCTTGAATTCAACAATGCTCTAACAAACCGCAACATGTATTTATAACACTATGATACGTTGAAATAAAATAAACCGCACTTTATCTATTTATAACACTATAATACGTTCAAATAAAATAAACCGCACTTTATCTATTTATAACACTATGATACGTTCAAATAAAATAAACCGCACTTTATCTATTTATAACACTATGATACGTTGAAATAAAATAAACTGCACTTTATCTATTTATAACACTATTATGTGTTGAAATAAAATAAACCGCAACATATCTATTTATAACACTATTATGTGTTGAAATAAAATAAACCACAACATATCTATTTGGATTTTGTCAAACGGGTGTAAATAGCCCTAAGGTATGTCGGGATTTAAGCAATCCTTGTGATTCCCCTGCTACCTGGAAGTCCAATAGATTGAGTGGTTTCTTTTCAAAAACTAAAACAAACGAATAATTATCAACACAATAAACCAAACAAGCAAAATCATCTATATATAATACTAACTATAACATCTGTGAATGACTATGTAGAGGGATTTCTTTAACATCGACTTGACGTTAAAGTGCAAAGTTGCCTACATCGAGGAGTTAGGAGGGCGCTTTAGGGGATTAGGTGATCGCGCGGATACCCTTGAGGCCATCTTTAGACGGACACCGTTCGGGCCATGGATGGATGTGTCATACTCTGCTGGCGACCCTACGCTAGTACACATGTTTCTACAGTTGGAGGTCGAGGACGCCAACGCTGAGCCGGAGGAGATGCATTTTGATTTCTTCGGCTCTCAATTGCATTTTGGGCATCGTGAGTTCTGTCTAATTACAGGACTACGTTTTGGAGAGGCTCCCCCTTCCTCCCTTAGCAGACTGCTCCTTCGTTCCTAGGGTTTGGGGCATTTCAGCATCTCGTTTGAAGCTGAAGGCAGCCCGAGACATGATGAAAGAGGGCCTTAGTGCCCTAACCGATGACGATGCTGTCTGTGTATGCTTGGTGGTGATCGTGGATATGGGCTTCATGGGCCGTGAGTATAGCCAGTATGCTTCATCGACGGTCCTTAGGGCTGTCGAGGACCTTGAGCTGTTTAACAACTACCCGTGGGGTAGCCATATCTGGACACATTGCTACTCTATTCTGCACCGAGCCATAGCCAGACGCGCCGATCGACATGCAAAGATGAATCTTGGTGGTTTTACATACGCCTTCAAGGTTAGATACATAGTATAACAATTGTTAATAATACACACAAACTGTTTGGCTTTTCTTTTTATGTACTTGCTCTTCTTGTCTAATTCCAGATATGGATCTTGGAGATGTTTCCCGCATCAATCCGATATTTCGTCAAGCGCGACGACCGAGTACTTAGGGGAACCCGTTGGGACAAGCGTGTTACCCTAAGTAGGTCGCTTTGGGTTAAGTTCTTCAATGAATCTAGAAATGTAAGTTCTTTTACTATGTTTACAATTTGCATACGTTAGTCCCTCTTATTAATTTTTTTTTTATGTTTTATCATATATATAGCGGCCACTCTTGCCTTTCGATCGCCTTCTGCCTACTACCGACGAGATGGACACGGATTGGTACAGAGACAGCGTGGCCTTTATTGACGCAGAGGCGGAAAGGGCTCGACGTCCCTCTCCTTCCACATCTGACGAAGATGAGGAAGACGACGACAGGCCACCTTCCGGTGGATATCAGCCGCCCCCTTCCTCCTCCTACCAGCCGCCCCCTTCCTCCGGTAGATACTAGGCGCCCCCTTCCTCCTCCTACCAGACGCCCCCTTACGATCCATATCAGGCGGCCCCTTCCTACGAGCCACATCGTGGCTGTCATGAGTACCTGTGGAACTACGTCCACGGGCCGCTAGAGTCACGTGTACAGTTTCTGGAGGGAGTCTACAGACAGTTTAGCGCTGTCCATGTTAGTGTTTAACTTAATTTGTTGGCCACGTTTATTTAGTTTGTATATTAATATTACGTTCTAAATTTGTTTTAGATGTCGAGTACGACACCGATCCCCGCTCCGTTCGGACAGGGGGCACAGGCGACGTTTGCCACCACATCCTATCCGTCATTCCCTGAAAATGTAAGTGACACTGAGTAACCATTATAGTTATATGTTTGTTCCTAAGTTTGTAACTCTTATAATGATCAATGTCACGCAGGTCGGGATGTCGGGGGCCGGGATGTCCCAAACGACGTTCGCCACCACATCCTATTCTACTATCCCGGAGAGTGTAAGTGACACTGAGGAACCATTATAGTTATATGTTTGTTCCTAATTTTGTAACTATTTTAATGATCAATGTCACGCAGGTCGGGATGTCGGGGGCCGGGATGTCCCAAACGACGTTCGCCACCACATCCTATTCTACTATCCTGGAGAGTGTAAGTGACACTGAGAAACCATTATAGTTATATGTTTGTTCCTAATTTTGTAACTATTTTAATGATCAATGTCACGCAGGCCGGGATGTCGGGGGCCGGGATGTCCCAAACGACGTTCGCCACCACAGCAATCACAGACATCTTTGGCGGTTCGGCCGAAGACTATTACAGGCCGGAAATGCACACTGTAAGTTATTTTGGTAGTTTTGGTTTAATTGTGAACATTTCCTAAATTGTACTTAAAACATCTAATAACTTAATTTTCAAACGGGGTCTCCTATTATCCAGGATCAATTCTCGGAGCACTTCTCGGAGCCGGAAGATGACCCGATGGAGGTTGTAGATCCACCACCACAGGTGACCCCGCTCCCTCAAAAGCGGTCGCATAAAATTTCACAATGGTTTCGTCACCCGTTTGGCCAACAAGGATCCACGACACCACCGGCCGCTAAAAAACAAGCAAAGAAAGCGGGGGGAAAGAAGGGAGGAAAGAAAAAGGGAAAGGTCCCTTCACCGGAGCCTCAACCGGCATCGGAAATATTGAGGATGTGTCGGACTGGTCACCTCTCCCCCATGATATTCGTCCCTTACTTGAGCCTAGAAATCACCCCCCGCTTTTTCCAAGTATTGCTGGCGGATGACCCTTTGGAGTTTGAGTTACAGGATGTGGTTAGTATGAAGTTTAACTATAGTCATATAATCAAATATATTTATATTACATGTCTAACCATCTATTTTTTATGTATAGCACATCGATTGTTGGGTCTCGCTGTTGCAAAGACATCGTGGAACAGACACCAGGTGGACCATAATGTATAGTATTTTCTTTGCCTACCTGGTGCTCCCCCATCAAGGTCCCGCCTCCGTAGCCAACTCATGCAACGGCGTGGAAGGGATTTCTTGGGCTCTCCTCGATGTGGTATGTAAATCGTTTTACTCTTATTTTATTTAAGTTGTTTTGTTGCTAACTAAGTTGTCTAATATTGTAATATTTCAGGTGTACATCCCAATATGCATTCATCACAAACATTGGCTGCTTGGAGTGTTTGAGCTTGACGCTATGACCATGACCATATATGACAGCGATAGTGCCAATCTCTTCAGAGACCAATTGGAAGACCAGATGAGAAGGTTTAAAGATGTGCTATTTAACTTGTTTTGTCGGGTCAAGGACACGAGGCGTCGCGATAGGTCAGAGCTCTTTCGCCATAAGTTCGCCAAGAATACACCCCAGCAGGCCGGGATGAATGCGGATTGCGGTGTCTGGGTATGTCGTAATGCCAGCATCTTGATAAATAACGATGTGGTATTTGTACACCCTGACCAGACCGAGGCCGAGGCCAAGACATTTCGCATACATATGGCGGAGTCCATTTATGCGCATTGTCAAATAAATCAAAGTTAGGTTGTTTATGTAACATTAAATAATTGTTATTTTTAGTATTAAATTATTTTGTTAAATTATTGTGATTGACTTAGTGTTTACTTCATTTGGTTTTTGTTATTTCATCCAATTACTCAACTTTGAGTATTGATATCTCTTTCACACATACTCCATTTTGGACGCATTATATATCGTTTCGAAGCTCTCATATAGGAGAACATAAACAAACATGGGGTTTTGTTTGTTAATGATGCTAGATTTTGGTAGCCATACGTGGTTGCAAAAGCAGAAGCCGTTGAAGAAGGGTCAGAAAGATTGAAGATGAAGAGCATGTTGGATGGAATACAAACTAGCTGGGTTATCAATGTTCATTTAGAAGCATATGTATGTGTGTATATATAATATGAATATATATATCATTTACAAACTAGCTGTGTTATCAATGTTCATTTAGAAGCATATGTATGTGTGTATATATATAATATGAATATATATATATATATATATATATATATATTACAAATCAACGTTTAGATCAACAGTATCCTATGTGTTTGTTCCATATGGTTCAAGCTGTGACGGGCCCGGGGTGTGACTGACTGAATGTCTCCTTGGCACGGTTGAAGGGGCGGGATTTGGACACTCTCCACGAGTGTGTCCTACGCATTGGCACCGAGTACATCTTCGTTGTATCGAACTTTCACCACGTGATGGACGTCGGTCGTTCTTTCTCGGTCTCCCGACCCTGTTCTTATCCATTAAAGGTGGATAGCATGGTGGAAGCGGGTCGGGTGGATACACCCATGCTGCAAGGGGTCCAGCTGGGTTTATTACCTCCACGTATGTTTTCCGGTAATATTCGGACGTGAAGAAAGGTACAGCCAAGTCGCTGCAATCTGTACGACCCATATATGTTGCTGCAGCGATGGCATGGCCGCACGGTAACCCAGACTTATCCCATTCGCGGCACGAACAAAGGTGGTCTTCCATATTCACAATCGCGTGAATATAGTCATCATGCACCTCGTACTTCCCATACCCGATTGCTCTTACCGGCCATGTCGCCACACGACGCACCCTGTACTGAACGATATTCTCCGCCGTTGGTGTAAGTGCATTTTGTATCTCAGCTCCTTTTAGGCGTCGAATTTGGTACCACTCTTGTTGAAAGGCCCGAAAGTAGTCCATAAGATTAACAATCGGACATCTACGCGCAAAACGGGAGAGTGCATTCACAGACTCTGTACTATTCGAGGTCAGAATGTCATACCGTTGTCCAGGAAAATGAGCCGCGGACCACCTCTCCGGTCCAGCTTTGTCAAAGACTTTGGCTGCTTCGTTGGCACTATATCGTAGCATATTCATGTACTTGTTAAACTCCCGATCTGTATATGCTCTGCATGCCGCCCAATAGACATCCTTGTAGGTGGTAATACGTTTGTCCTTGGATTTGGCGTTCATCTCCAAATGTCGACAACATATGGCGTGAGGGGCGTTTGGGTAGATGGCAGAGATTGCGGCGCTTATGGAAGGAGCCCTGTCAGACATAAACACCAACCCTTGCGGGTCTTCGATAGCTTGTCTCAACATGGACATAAACCAAGTCCACTCGTCCCCGGTTTCAGACTTGCCTACGCCGAAAGCTACTGGAACGATGGAGTTATCCCCGTCCATGGCAACCGCCAGGAACATCATACCCAAGTAACGACCCTTTAAATGGACTGCGTCTATTATCAGGACACAACGTAGATTTGCCAGAAATGTGCGGATCTGCAAAAACATAGGTGGTTTTCATTTGTAAATGTTATAGTTTATAATGTGTAAACATATGACGTGTTAAAATACGTACCGCGGGTCCAAGGGCCACGAAGCACATCTCAACCGTCGACGTGAATCGGTCCGTAGCTGCGTGACAGTACCAGTGTTCTGCAGCTGCAAATTATATAAATATGTCGGGAGTCGTTCATACGACTCCTTGAACGTGCCTCTCACCATAAACAGTGCATGGCATCGCGCATGCCAAGCTTGGTGGTAATCAATCGTGACGCCGAACTGCCGGTGAACATCGTGGACGATGTCCTTTGGACGCAATGACCTGCTAACATCAAGAAATTTGTTTTTCAGCATCGCACCCAAAGTCTTTTTGCCGGCTTGTTTGTGGTGGGGATTAAGTTGCGTCCTCGTACAAGTGTGTACGTCGTGCAACTTTCTAATCATTATCGCCCCTCCTTTGGGACCCGTGTGAATCGCGTACAACCTCCACTCACACTTTTCTCTGGCACATTCAACTACGTATCTGCTTTTGTCAGATTTCCGCGCGTGACTTTGGAAACCCTCTTCCAAGAACTTGAGTCCGATCTGACTTGCCAAGAGATCCTTCGAATCGAATATCTGACCTGCTTTTAACCTTTCACTGCGAATATAAGGTGTAGGTTCGTAGGTTTGTGTCTGGGTATGGGAGTCTGGAAGAATAGGGGGCATATCAAAAAAGTCATTTATCTGACTACATGATTTTCTAATAGGGGTATATTCTTCGTGATCATCATTATCGGTGTCTGATCTGTCTATTTCAGAATTACCCGTTCTGAAAACGTGGGTTTCTTCATCAGCAACTCCAGCAGTACGCCCTTCGTGTGGTTGTGGTGGTTGTTGTTGTTGAGAATCAGGCTGCTCTATTTGGAGGTCTTCGTCGTCGTCACCGTCGTCGTCACCGTCGTCGTCACCGTCGTTGTCACCGTCGGATACACAAAAAGTAATGGGGGCCTTTCTGAATCGACTGCAAAGTGCAGAAAAGTAGAGATATCCCCATCGTTGGATAAATCCACAAATGACCCATCGCCATTTTTAAACACTAACTTGCAAACAGCAGAAGAGTTGATTCCACATTTTTGCATGGCGTATGCAAGAAATTTCTGATAAGTATAGTTTACTGGCAATTTTACACCATGCTTAGATTTATAAGCAAAATTCCACTCATTGTTATCTTGCTCCCATTCACCATCAAAACAGAAATATAGCTTAGCTTTTGCAACAGATGAACTCATTTTTTCAGTAGTATCTCAAACACAAAATATTGCAGAAAGAAATCAAGAAAGAAGTATGAAATCGGTGTGTGGATTATGGCTTGCATTTTACATCTATTTATCAATGAAACAACCAACATTGATGACAACCAATCTCTCATTTCATCCACAAACTGGTATTCCAAAAACACTGATTTAACATTGATTCAAACATGCAAATGAATTTCAACCACAAATCGGTCTTCAAAGTACAATAATTGTGGAAAAAACAGTAAAAGCATGCAAAATTCGTTTTAGTACAGGGGCTGAAAGTGTGAATTTTCAGGGACCAAAAGTGTAAATTTCCAGGGACCAAAACTGTAAAATTTGGTCCATCGCGGGCCATCGCGGGCTGCGATCGCGGGCAGGGGCCAAATGTGCACCGCGGCCAAAGTTGAGTGGCTCCACGGGGCACTTTTGGCCAAAGTTCGTGCCACGTCAGCCCGCGATCGCGGGGGTCAAACGAAGTCAAACGCGGGCAGGGACCAAAACTGCCAACACGGGCATTCTTGAGGGGGGAAATCTGGACCGCAGGCATTCTTGAGGGACCAACGTGGGCAAAGTGGGCAAAGTTTGGTGACACGTGGCCTGGGGCCCACGATCGCGGGCTCCATCGTGGATTTTTGGGGCATTTTTGTAAGATGAGAGAGATTTGTGGCATTTTGGTAAGTGATGGTCAAACTTAGGGTATTTTAATTAATTTCCCTTTAAATTTTAAATAACAAAATTGAAATTATGATGTGGCTCCAAATAACACAAAAACAAATGTCATCTATCCCATCCAGAAAAACAAAACAAAAAACCCTAGGAAGTGCTTCCCTCACAAGTGAAAACCGCCGCTTGCAACTCCGGTGGTCGTTCCTTCTTCCTTCCCTCCTGCTCCATTTCTTCTCCTCTCATCGTTCTAAAAGTTCAACCTAGACCAAAATTCATAATTTTTTTCTTCTTCTAAAAGTACATGTTTCACTCTATAAACTCAATATTGAAGTGGTCTAACCATGCTTCTAATTTTATGACTTAAAATCGCAAGAACAAAAATGGGTGCTTGTTATTGTGGTCTTTGAATTTGGGAAGTTTATGAGAGGTCCAAGTTAGGGTCAGAGAGGCTGGTGTTTGGGGAAGAAGAAAGGTAGGCATGTATTAATTTATTATTTGATTTGTTTTTTAAATTCAATCTTGGATGACATGGTATTTTTATATTCCATGTAATCTTCTCTTTTTTAAATAATAAAATTGCCACATCATTAGAGGTAACCGGTTACCTGTTCAACCGGTCAAGGAAACCCTTAAATAAATGAAAAGTTTGTTTCAATTCCTTAAATGATAATTTTTAAAGTTGATTCCCCAATATAGGAATTATGTTAAACTTTGTTCCATTTTGATGCAATTTTTCCTAATTAATATTTAGCGCGTAGGGCTAAAGTTGGAAAAATTCAAAGACGGTTCAAAAATCATATATAGCCATAATCATAATGGAGACAGGCTACAGTACCCCTTTATTCATCATTTCCCGCCGATTTTTTTCTCTCACTAAAAACTTCCACTGTTGAATACTAAGAAGACGAAGAAGACGATCATCGAAAAAACTGTAGAACATCAATTAAAATGACAGAAACATCTGAAGATACTAGAGATAACGTTCCGATAGGTCTTCTTATGAAAAGAGGTAAGTTTAAATGTTTGAAATTTGTCGATACTGAATACCTAGGGTTTTTATTTAACTTTTATAGATTAAGAAGCAAAAAATTAGGGTTTCTATTCAACTTTTTAATAGATATAGTTGCAAGAAAAAATTAGGGATGTCCGTTCTGACATTTCGTATGGAGACGTGCAAGGGGAAAGGCAAAAGTAACTTGTAGAGTAGACCTCATGATCAACGTTCGTTGATCAGTACTTTATCAGCGATTGATAAAGCTCAGCGATCGCTGAAGTCTTCTACTTGAAACCTCACGTTGAGTGGACAGGTCTTGCTTTGCTGATATCCGCATCTGTTCATTAGTAGACTTGTCGCTGGTTCTTGGGCTTGATCTTCGACTTTAGCGTAGAACCTTTGTTGACGTGAAACTTGTCTTCAGGGATCATAAGTAAACAACTAAACTATCAGCGATCACCAAAAGTACTGAACAGGCTCAGAGCTTTATGGTGAACAATGTTCGCTGGATATTTAAACTTTAAAGAGCGAGAGTTTCTATCAGCGGTACTGTAGAGTTATAGTACTTATCAGCGATAGTGAAACTCTAATACATATTGTTTACTTACAATTTTCACTTAGTGTTTCTTAAGGGTCATTATCAAATCAGTGAGGGTTTGGATCAACAATCTCCCCCTATTTGATTATGACATAGCAATGAAGGAAAATTGCTAAATATGAAAACATAAGGATAAAAAGAACTGATAAAATATTTGTCCCTTTTACTATTTTCTGGGATCTTTTGAGTACTGATGGAGTAAAGTACATTCGCTGAAATTTTTCTTTGAACTTCGTAAAGGTTACAAAGGGAAGTGGAAAAATTACAAGTACAACAAATAAATTTACAAGTACAAAAGATATTAGCTGATAAAGATAGAAGAAATACAAGGAAATCCTATCAGCCTTCAAAAGGTTCTTCCTTAACGAGAAGTTCATCAAGGGTCTTTGTTGTAGGGATCATCCAGTCAGGGACAATTTATCCCTGATTTCTTCTTTCTTGTGCTTCTTTGAAGATCAGGTGCTTGAGATATCGTGCCTGAAGATCGCGTCTGAATTCACACCAATAGATGAGATCCCTGAGTTGTTCGATGGGAGTGATGGGAAGCTCAGAGACACGTTGAAAACGTTGACCTTCATCATAGTCGTGAAAGAAGATACCATAAGGTTTGCTTATGACTTTTCCAGGAATGAATCTTTCACCAGGAGGCAGAGAGGTGTCAAACGCTGAGAGGTCAGGTTCAGGACCAAGTACTTCAGCACGTGAAAAACCAATACCTGTTTCGTTCCAGATAGGAGGACCTGAATCTGAAGGTTTTGACTTTTTCTTTGCAGAGGCCCTTCTTTGTTGAGTTGCAAGAGGAGTGGGAGGAGGAATATCCACAGTAGAAGAAACCAAGTCAATCTGTCGATTTATAAGTTTTTCGACATGATCCTTGTATTTAGAACCTGAGCGCTGAATGGCTATTCTGATCTCCAACCATTCAGAGAGACCGTACTTCGTGATAGCATCAGCATAGAAGGTTTCCGTTGTACCGTTTTCTCTGAATATCTCGACCTCAATAATTGGAACTTTGATGGTCGATCTTCCAGTGATATGTACCTTGTTAATTCTGGCAGCCCGATATCGAAAGTGTACTTTCTCTTTGCACCATTTCAAGGTTCTATTGAGATACCTTGGTCTTTTCTTCGATAATCTTCTAGGCGTCTTCCCACAACTGACGTTGAACTTCGATGGGAGTTCTTTTCAGTGCGGGATCTTTCACCGATTGTTGGGCAAGCTGAATGGCGAAAGCCTTATCTTTATCTTCAGCTTCCTTTCTTTCGGCGAGTAACCTTTCAGCTCTGAGGTGATCAGCGAATTTTTTCTTTGATAATCTGAACTTTTGAGGAATAGGAACTTTGGAGCGAGGTAGGATGATTCGCCGATCCTCGAACTTCTTGATTATATCTTCTCTCCTTTTCTGATCCTCTTCACTTAGCTTTTGAGGAGCTAAGGAAGGTCTGTTTTTGTGAGAGAGCAATTGTTCTTCAGGTTCATCGGTCTGAGTGATTAAATCCAAGACCGGGATTATTTCTTCAGCTCTTGTGGCTGGGATTATTGTTGGTGCAGCAGTGGGGACTTCAGATGGATCCTCAAGCAGGACTAGCTAAAACACAGCGATCGTTTAAGTAAGATCATGGGAAGAAAGAGATAGAGAAAGGAATATGGTTAAGTGTATAGAGGTTTTATGGAGAGGAGAACTGAGATAGAGAAGGGATAGAGGAGGGATGCAGAGTAAGGAAAGAGGAGATATTATACCTGACAAACTGGCTTTATCTGAAGGATGGACAAATTGCCTTCGGCAGCGAGGCCTTTGTTTTTGCCTTTATCAGCCTCAGATGCTGCAGGATTTGTCTTAGTCGTCTCCCCTGATGGTTCATTTATCGAAATCCCTTTCACATGGACCTTCTTGGGCTCAACAAAGAAGTCATCATCATCATCATCATCGTCATCATCATCATCATTTTTATGAGTTGATGATGGTTCGTCGTCAGAGATGTCGACAGCTTCATCGTCTTCAGCTTCTTCTTCAGACTCGTCCTCATCAGCGTAAGGTTCGGTCACATCAGCAACAACTTCCTTATGTTGCTCTTCGAGTTGCTCCCCCTCAGATACAGAGGGAGGTTTCTCGGTTCCCTCAGGGTTTTCAACTCCCTGAGGTTTATCAGAATAAGCAGCAACAACTTCAGTTTCATTTGTCTCCCCTTCTTCAGCATGGGGAAGACCTTCTTGAACCTTGTCCCCCTCTTCCTCATGATGAGGTGGGGAGGAAACAGCAACATCAGCATCAGTATGAGAATCACTGTCTTCTTGGCCAATGAGTCCCATGCATAATTCAACCACTGCTAATCTATCATCTAGGCCAGATATAGCAGGAGCGAGTCTTTGAAAATCCTCTCGATCTACCTGAGTAAAATGTGAAGGAGCACAAGTAGCAGCATTCAGGCGATCGAGGATTTGCTGTAGTAGATTGGTGGCGGCGCTGACATTTGTCCTTAAGAAAGACACTTCTGTCTTCAGCGATGTGACTTCGCTGGACAGAGTAGTATGGGAGAGATTTAGATTGTTGATGGCAGTAGAGTTTTCAGCAAGAGTAGAAGCAAAACTTGCAATGTTGCCATCCAGCTTCTCCAGATCAGCACTGGAGGCTTTCATATCAACAACCTCGGTCAGCTTTTTCAGATTCTCTCCAGCGCCTGTAACCGCTGAAGAGTTGGTGGAGAGAGTGGTGTTGTAAGATTCCACCTTTGTGACCAGATCTTTCAGGGAGTTGTTGATATCTCCCAAATTAGGACCTGAAAAAGTTATTAACTTATGAACAGAGGAAAGCTCAGAAGTTTGGGGTTGTGAGAGAGGAGTATGTGGAGTTATGTGTATACCTGCGGGATGGTTGACGAAGTCCTCGAAGTTTCGATGACCTGTAAACGTTTCATAGTCGTCTTCCAGAGAGCCTTTACGCTGGGAAGTTTCCGCAGGTCCTGTAGATTGACCTATCATCCTCTGATGATGTTCAGCATTAGTATCGCTGAGGATGACGTTTGTTGAAGAGAATGGGGGGAATATTGGTGGAGTGTCCAAAGAAAGAGTGGGAGGAGTGAAGGATGAGAAGATTGGTTGGGTGCGGAGTTCAGCGTTGGATCCGCTGATGAATACTTCTTCAGTCCTTAGAAGGTCTGAAGTAGAGGGGTTCTATTCCAAGTTTATAACCTCAGCGTTTAGAGACACTGAAGTTGGGATGGAAGGGGTGGCTTGAGCAGCTGTGGCAGAGCGCACCACGAAACTATCCATCGACTCTTGTACAAGATGAGTCGTGGAGTCTTCAGCCGTTGATGGCTTGGAGGGTTGCTCCTTGGTTTTCTTGATCCTTTCGGAATCAAGTTGGGAAGTAGAGTGTTTCCTTTTATGAGAAGGAGTGGAGGGTACAACCTGGGTATCAGCGGTGGGGATTTCCGCTGAGGTAGCTGCAGAAGTAGAAGAAGGAGGATTGAGAAGAGATAAGAGATCAGAGAGACGTACCTCGTTTGGCATGGGGCTGTAGTCGAGTACCTTAGGGCCAACCTGAGAGAGTCTGTGATCACCCTCTTTTGGATATTTGTCCCCAAGTCCTTTTAGAAAGACGACGCTGATGAATCGGGGATATGGAACGCATGTAGGTCTGTCAGCCATATCCACCCTGAATGCAAGATCGTCGTAAATGATCGAGGCCCAGTCAACATGGAGACCTTTCAGCAATGCATAGCCCATGGCTTGCTGAGGTTGAGTGGCTTGATCAGAGGAGCCGGGTTTTGCTGTCATACAGCTTATCAGGTGGTCGAAGATGAAGTTCATCTCGCTTGGCATCTTGGATTTCTTTATCAGGGTCAGCTTCTTCTCAGGCTTTTTATCCCTCCCTATGTCCCATGTGTAATCCAT
Organism: Saussurea involucrata; assembly: GCA_033807775.1. NCBI lineage: Eukaryota > Viridiplantae > Streptophyta > Magnoliopsida > Asterales > Asteraceae > Saussurea > Saussurea involucrata. Next base: position 55,899,644 of record CM066316.1, read on the forward strand.
TGCATCAAAGAAGGCAGTGATTGCTTCCCTATCAGCATGGTTTTTGTGGTTTGGCAGAGGGATAAAGCGTTTTTCTTTGGTAGCTGTAGGTAGGCTGAGTGCAGGCCTGATAATGGCGGGGTTGATTCTGGTGGTGCCAAATTTGGTGTCACAGAGAATGACATCAAGGAGTTTGGTTGGGTCTTTGGGTGAAGGGACTTGAGCTCGTCTGGCAGTATACCAGAACTGAGATAAAAGAAATTTATGAGCAGGGGTACAATGGTTAGGGCTGTAGATAAGCAACATGTTTTGAGAAAATTCACAGCATCATCCAGATGTGTGACTTGCTTTTTCGGAGGAAAATCGACAAGCGCATAGTGGTTGTTGTGTTGGAATGTAACCTTATCAAGTTTGAACTTGACCTGAGGAGGCTTGGTGAGAGTCAGTTTCTCAGCAGTAGTAGACTTGGGGGTAGGAGCGTCAGTAGTAGATGCCATTGCTGTGTAACACATAAAACCACGAAGAAGATGAACAAAAATGTCTTAATGTGGAAAGATTTTCCAATAAGATGTTGTTGAGTTTTGTCCATTTCATTCAGACCAAAGATGTCTTAATGAAGATTAGGGTTTTCTAGTTTTGACAAAAAGAGACAAAAACCAGTGCGAGTCTTGTTTTCCAGTTTCCTCTTTTATAAAAAATAGGATTCTGGAAAAACATATTAAGAACAAGTTTAAGATTTTGTTTTAAACTTGAAGAATAACCATGAAGGTTGTGTTCATAAAATCATGAAAAGAGAATGATTTCATTTTAACAAAAAAAGTTCTTGTTTGATCTTTTGAAAACAAAGACAAGATCAGAAACAAGTTAAAACAGGTAAATAATAAGAATATTAACCTTGTTGTCGAAGAAGAAGATGAACAGTTTCTGGAAACTTGAGTTCAAAATGAAACAGTAATCCTTTTCTTGAAGAAAAAGTTGTTCGCGTAAAGGAAAAATATAAACTCGAATGGGTTTATATAGTGAGAGTAGAGCGAGAAAAACTATGAGTGGGAAAAGTTTTTCATGATGACACGGACACGTGTTTGCATTTGATTTGATGGAAAAACGAAACGTGCAAACGTGTGTCAGAAAAAGAACGTGCCAGGGTTTATCCGTTAGGATGACGTCATAAACGTCCTTTCATATTTTAGGATGTCTCTGAGGTTTTTGAAAGCTCAGGGACACTTGAAAATATGAAGCACTGAATAGAGATATCAGTGTTAAGTTTAGTAATTTCAATGTATCACTGAAAGGAAGAGATATTCAGCGATGCAATTTGTTTTGAAATCTTTCAGTTCTAGGCGAACGTCAGCGAGCAAGAGAGAACATACCTTGATTTCAGAGAATCAATTTTGTTCAGAGAGAAGATGATAGAAAGGGTAATATAAGTTCTTATTACCCCTGATCAAATGCGAATTGCTGAAGATTTTACTCTTCAAAGTTCAGCATTCCAAGCTCGCTGATGAGAAAGTTAAACCTTGTCTCATCAAGAGGTTTGGTAAAAAGATCAGCTAACTGAAAATCAGTTGGGATAAAATGAAGTTCTATATCACCATTCATCACATGATCTCTGATAAAATGATACCTGATTTCGATGTGTTTGGTCTTTGAGTGTAGTACTGGATTGTTGGCAATAGCGATGGCACTAGTGATGTCGCAATAGATTGGAATTTTCGAGAGCTGAAGGTCATAGTCCAGTAGTTGATTTCTCATTCACAAGACCTGAGAACAACAGCTTCCAGCAGCTACATACTCAGCTTCAGCGGTTGAGGTGGACACTGAGTTTTGCTTCTTACTTGTCCAACTCACCAACTTTCCACCCAGGAGCTGACAGCCTCCTGTGGTGCTTTTCCTATCTATTTTGCAACCTGCAAAATCACTATCTGAATAGGCGATTAGATCAAACCCTGAGTCTTTGGAATACCAAAGACCTATGTTAGGAGTACCCTTAAGGTATCGAAAAATTCGCTTTACAGCGATCATATGAGATTCCTTAGGTTCAGCTTGATATCGTGCACACAAACAGGTTGCGTACATAATATCAGGTCGGCTAGATGTGAGATACAGAAGAGAGCCGATCATCCCACGGTACGTCGTGACATTAATAGGTATTCCAGAAGAATCCTTGTTTAGTGTCAGCGGCGGTGCTATAGGGGTTTTCATAGCTGAACTCTGAGTTAAATAAAATTTCTTCAGCATATCTTTAACATACTTTCCCTGATTAATGAAAGTTCCCTTTTCATTTTGCTTTATCTGAAGACCAAGGAAATAGGTTAGCTCACCCATCATACTCATTTTATACTCTGCTTTCATCCTTTCAGAGAAATGAGTACAAAGGTCAGGGTTAGTAGAACCAAATATAATATCATCGACATATATTTGTACGAGAATAATATGACCTTTTACCTTCCTGTAAAATAGAGTTTTGTCAATCTGACCACGCTCAAAATTTTCAATATGGTGATAAGTAGAGAGAGTGTCATACCATGCACGAGGAGCTTGCTTTAAGCCATAAAGTGCCTTATCCAGTTTATAAACATAACCTGGATGGTTAGGATCTGAGAATCCTGGAGGTTGTTCCACGTAGACTTCTTCATTCAGCTTTCCATTTAGGAACGCTGACTTAACATCCATCTGATAAACTTTGAAGTCTTTGTGTACATCGTATGCTAAGAAAAGAAGAATAGCTTCTAGTCTTGCCACCGGAGCAAAGGTTTCGTCGTAATCTATACCTTCCTCTTGTCTGTATCCTTAAGCAACAAGACGAGCCTTGTTGCGGGTTACAGTTCCATGTTCATCCAACTTGTTTCGATAGACCCATTTAGTGCCTATCACTGACTTGTCAAATGGTCTTGAATGAGATTTCAAACTTTGTTTCTTTCAAATTCTGTCAGCTCTTCTTGCATAGCACTGACCCAGTTTGGATCTCTGAGGGCATCATCTATTTTCTTTGGTTCAATCAGAGAAATAAAGTTAACAAATAAACAAATGTTACCTGCACTTCGTCGAGTCTGAACACCAGCGTTTGGATCACCAAGAATCTGATCAATAGGGTGATTAATAGTCCATCGCTGAGCCGAAGTATGAGTCTCTGACTCAACCTGAACTGAAGGGGCTGAAGATGAGGCTTCAGCAAGTTCTGGTATATCAGCTAAGAGAGGAATATGTGCAGATGTCATTTCATTCACTGTTTGCTGAGAAGTAGATGGTATGTCTGAGACATTTGGTTCAGAAGCAGACATAGTGTTTAGAGGAATAGCTGAGACCCATGATGTTTCAACATCACTAGTCTGCATGTTTGGGATGATAGTAGGACCATCATCTTCAACCGTACGAGTATGAGGAATGGGAACATTGTCTGAATCACCAAGATGAGAAAACATCCATTGATTTAGTTCTTCAGTATCAGCAGAAGGTTCAGAGTTCGCTGAACGGGATTCGTCAAAGATGACGTGAATAGTTTCTTCGACAGTCTGTCTTCTTCGATTGAAGACTCTGAAGGCTTTGGAGATAGAAGAATATCCAAGAAAGATTCCATCATCAACCTTAGGATCAAACTTTCCAAGGGCATCTCTGTTGTTCAGTATGAAACAATGACATCCAAAGATGTGAAGGAAGCTGATTGAAGGCTTTCTCCCATGAAAAAGTTCATAGGCTGTCTTCTTGAATCTTTTAACTATCAGCGACCTGTTTTTAGGAAAACAAGCAGTGTTGACAGCTTCTGCCCAAAACTGAGTAGGTAGATGAGAATCGCTGAGCATTGAACGTGCAACTTCTATAATAGTTCGATTTCTTCTTTCAGCGAATCCATTTTGTTGCGGTGTTAAGAAAAGTTGTGAGAAATACCCTTACTTTCAAAGAAGGAATCAAGAGAACTGTTTTTGAATTCAGTTCCATGATCACTCCTTATTGAGCGAACGGTCATGTTGTTCAGGACTTCCATTTTTCTGACAAAGGTGATGAGTTCTTCAGGGGTATCACTCTTAGAACGGAGAAACATTACCCATGTATAGCGAGAGAATTCATCAACTATGACCAATGTATATTTCTTTCCAGCGATGGATTGTTTGTTAATAGGGCCAAACAAATCCATATGCAGAACTTGTAGAGGAGATGACACTGAGGAAACTTGCTTAGTCTTGAAGCTTGCTTTGGTCTGTTTTCCTTTCACACACGCTGAATGATAACGCCACTTTTTGGCGTTATTTTCGGTCCTCAATCCAATGAGATTGGCTTGTGTTCTAGCAAAAAGGCGAGATTTTACGCTTTATTTAGTGAAATGTGCAGGTTATTTAAAAGGCAGTAATCATCGAGAAAAGAAGCTAAAAAGAGCCCAAAAAGAGCCAAAACAAAGCCCAACGGAAGCCTGAGATCCAAGCCCAAGACCCACGCCCGAACCAGGACCAGAATCTGACCCGGAGGACATCAGAAACACGCGCGGTTTACCCTGCGGTTTGCAAACCGCGGGCAAAACCGCAGAACTCTCTGTTCCAGCCTTTAACTTTGGCATTTTTCCGGATTTTAGGTCATTCTTCGCACACCTCGTACACGACGAACGATAGCGACTTGGGGGCGATTTTCAGAGGTTTTTCGGAGCTTTTGGAGCCACGATAGAGGATCGATTGGAGACACGTTCAACACGTAAAGTAGATACGAGCACGAGAGAAGGGAGTCCGCCATTACATTCATTGCTTTCATTATCATTATGTTTACATACACGTTTTCATCTTCTTTCTTTGTGTTTGAATCCACCACCAACATGAACTAATTTCTAGATGTTGGGGGTTGGAATGAATTTGGTTTATAGCATATGAACATGTGATTTGAGACCTTTATCAGTTTTCCTATTTTAATGAAGCATGTGATTTAGTTTTTAATGCTTTTGTGAGTCTGGCTAGCTTTCAATTGTTTTGTTGTTTTTAATTAAGTTCGAGAGAATTAATTGATAACTAGAACTAGAAATTGCATGCCTAAGGTGAGAAATTGGTGATAGAGATATACCAAGTAAGCCTTAGTCCCGTTAAATCTTGATTTTAATGTGTTTTGAATTCCATAGGTTGAGATCGAGAGATAAGACTTGTGCTTTTCAAGATAAAACCTGTTGTTGCTTGAGAAAGAACAACGGTGACTTTTAAAGATTGGGTATTCATTGAAAGGAATAATTGGTAATTGTTTTGAGTCAGATGTTTAAATGTAAAAACCTTAGGATTTCCAACTCTCAACTGTTTTCTCTATCTGAAGTTTCTTAAGTTGTTTCTGCCTCGTTTGCGATTTATTTTGTTTGCAATTAATTAGTTTAAAACCAACAACTCAAATTGCGACCGTTCAGTTAATAGTTTTTATAGTCATTGTGATACTTAGTTCCTAGTTCCCTGTGTTCGATACTCGTACTTTCTAGTACTATTACTTGATTTTGACCCGTACACTTGCGGTAAGATTTAGGGGGGGGGGGTGATACCCGCCTATCAAGTTTTTGGCGCCGTTGCCGGGGAATTAGTTGCAACTGATAGCACTACCAGCTATAAGCGCTATTAGATTGAACATTTTTTTATTGCTTTGTTCCATCACTTTCAGTTTTTGCGTTGCTAATTTTGTTTGTTTCTCGTTTCAGGTACTAATTGGGTTATGCCAAGGAAAACCCGAGGGGAGAAACTCGAACCGATCGATCCGGAAATCGAAAGAACCGCCCGTCGATTACTCAAGGAATCTAAAGCCAAAAGGCAACTGAAGATGGGTGACGAATTACCTCCGGAAAGACGTCCTATGCGGTCGTTTGCCAATCCTAATGTGGCAGCTGTTTGGGCAAAAAATCACGTCGTACGACTACGACCAAAACAGGTAAGACGCACGTTATAATCCAAATCTTGTATTAAGATAAGGTCTCGACAAGAACCTAGGAAACATCCGTCGTCTCACGTAAAAGGTAAGTCGTATGTCCCTCACGACGCTCGACCACAGCGTCGCCCGTCCCGCACGACCATCGCGTAAGATCATTGTACATTTGATCAAAGCTAACGTTAACCTTGACTGTTACATTTGTTAAGTGTTTACTGCAGGAGTCAAAGTCATTAAAGAGCAACGGATATAACCGACGCAACCATCAACGATCAATAGCCGTAACGGACGAAGATCATCATAGATATTCATTCCGACAACCGTTACAGACCGTTGCAGACGTTATAGCTGTTAAATGAAGCAATCAATGAGCTAATTAAAGCTCCCGAAGACTATAAAGACGGAGCTAAATCATCCTTCCAGATCATCTAAGGACACACCGGCGAATACCATCGAACATCAGAGAAAAACATTCAAGCTCATAGCTAAGAATCCTCAAATTTTGGAAATCGAGTATTGAAAGCCAGAACCCTACAGTGAACTCAAGAACACACAAAGAAAAGCTCAAGACATCGCTCTCGACGCACGACAACAGCCTTCGACCAACAGTTCACACTTTGTATTCACACACGACAAACACTTGTTTTACATTTCAAACACTTGTACTTTACATTTCGAAGCATTTCCTTCATTTGTATTGTAACCATCGTACGACCGACATCAGTACCGAAGGACATCGCCCCTGATTGGCGACCATAGTGCAGCGATGACACCCCCTGTCGTCCGCAGGTTTTTTCCTCGATTGAGGTTTTTCCTGCGTCATCAAATCCTTTGTCTTATTTATTTTTCCCCCGTCGCACGTCTCGGCGAAAGATCTTTTCTTTAGTTATTTAAGTCCACATCGACTTTAAGTCGTTCCTTTGGTGCGATTTTTGGCATTAACAGTTTGGCGCCATCCGTGGGACTACATCTAGAGAAAATCCTCGACGAACGTGCATTCTACTAATAGTTTCTTGGAGTTTCTTCTGTTTTCTGTCACAGGAAAATGGCGGATAACGGGAATCCAGAACCAGTCGCAAGCTTAGAAAATACACAAAACTCCCCAGCAGCTATCGATGAGTATCGTTTGGAGGAAATCATTCTAGATCGAAGTAAACCCGATCAAAAGATTCTTGTAGGTTCATCCCTCGATCCCCACATTAAAGAAAAACTCATATCCTTTTTGCAGGAGCATGCTGATTGCTTCGCCTGGTCACATGAAGATATGGTCGGTATTGACCCCAATGTCATTGCTCATAAGCTTAACGTCGATCCATCGTTTAAACCTATCAAGCAAAAACATCGCAAGTTCGCTCCTGAAAGAAATAAAGTAATAAATGATGAGGTCGACAATCTCCTCAAGACAGGAAAGATTCGGGAGGTAAAGTATCCTTACTGGCTCGCTAACATCGTGGTCGTAGCCAAGAAGAATGGAAAATGGAGGGTCTGCATCGACTTCACCGACCTCAATAAAGTCTGTCCAAAGGATCCATTCCCATTACCTCATATTGATGCCATGGTCGATGCAACCGCGGGGCATGAGTTATTAACGTTCATGGACGCCTTTTCTGGATACAACCAAATTTTAATGCACGTTGACGACCAAGAGAAAACCGCTTTCATGACGGACCGAGGTATTTATTGTTACAAAGTTATGCCTTTCGGACTAAAAAATGCAGGTTCAACCTACCAACGACTGGTAAACAAGATGTTCAAAGACCATCTTGGAGACACGATGGAAGTATATATCGACGACATGTTAGTGAAGTCGAAGCAAGCGATTGATCATATCGATCACCTCAGGCAATCGTTCGACATCCTCCGGAAATATAACATGAAGCTCAATCCGACGAAATGTTCCTTTGGTGTTAGTGCCGGGAAGTTCCTGGGTTATATGGTCACTCGTCGAGGCATTGAGGCTAACCCCGACCAAATCAAGGCCATCATTGAGATCAAATCTCCTCGAAATTTCAAAGAAGTCCAGAAACTCACCGGTCGAGTAGCAGCTCTAAACAGGTTTATCTCCCGATCTTCAGATAAATGTCATCTATTTTATAATGTCCTCAGGAAAATAGGGGCTTCGACTGGACCAGTGATCATGAACAAGCTTTACAAAAACTCAAGGAATACATGGCGTCGCCTCCTCTGTTGTCAAAACCTCACGATCATGAGATCTTACAGTTGTATTTAGCTGTCAGCCCAAATACAGTAAGTGCTGTTCTGACACGAGAAGATGAAAAACAACAATTGCCGATCTATTATGTAAGTAAATCACTTTTAGACGCAGAAACCAGGTATTCCTCTATGGAAAATTACTCTTATCACTAGTCACTGCTGCTAAAAAACTACGTCATTACTTTGAATCGCATCCTATTACTGTCGTGACTAATTTCCCTCTTAAGTCTGTCTTAAGAAAACCTAAGTTGACAGGTCGATTGGCAAAGTGGAGCATATACCTCAGTAGTTACGACATCGACTTCAAACCCAGAACTGCAATCAAATTGCAAGCATTAGCAGACTTTATCGCCGATTTCAGTCCAGAGCGGAAAAAAGAAGCAGAATCCGAGATATTGACTGTGGCGACTCACGACGACGCACCTTGGATCTTACACGTCGATGGGTCATCCAACACCAGAGGCTCGGGGCTAGGCGTCGTCTTAAAATCGCCACAAGGGGGTAAGATGGTGTATTCAGTCCGATGCGACTTCAAGACCACCAATAACGAAGCTGAGTACGAAGCCCTGATCGTGGGGATGAATATGGCCTACGACTCGGGGGCAACCACGATATATGTCAAGAGCGATTCTCTATTGGTAGTAAATCAGATTAATGGAGAATTCGCAGCCAAAGATTCAAAGATGATTGCATATCTAAGCTTGGCAAAAGAAATTTCCAAAAAATTTAAAACTTTTTCCATTGAGCAGATCCCGCGAGACCAGAACACACAGGCCGGCGCATTGGCGAACCTTGGGTCCGCTTTAGTTGAACCAATATTCGACGTGATTCCCATGATTCACTTGACGGCGTCATCCCTTGGAAGCATAGACGTCGCCCAGATCGAAGTCGAAGAAGACTGGTCATGCGCTATTCGGAACTTCCTTATGCACGACCAACTTCCAGAAGACAAGATGGAAGCCCGAAAGATCAGATTCAGAGCCTCTAAATACACCATGGTTGGGGATAAGCTTTATCGACGATCGTCGACAGGGCTAAACCTGAGATGCATTATTAGCAAAAGGGAGGTCCAAAAAATCCTACAAGAGATGCACGACGGTGAATGTGGCAATCATTCAGGAGGTCGTAGTCTAGCTAACCGTATCTCCCGACAGGGATATTTTTGGCCAACACTGCGACAAGATGCCGTCAAATACGTCCAGAGCTGTGACCCCTGTCAGCGACACTCAGGTATGTCTCATAAGCCCTCAGAACCTTTGCACTCGACACTTATTCCATGGCCCTTCATGAGATGGGGGATGGATATCGTCGGTAAGCTATCACCCGCACCAGGGCAAAAGGTATTCCTCCTCGTACTTACGGATTATTTTTCTAAATGGGTTGAAGAAGCTGCCTTCTCGCAGATTAGGGATAAAGAGGTTATCTCTTTTATCCAAACTAACATCATATGCAGGTTTGGGATTCCATCCAAAATTGTTTGCGACAATGGATCCCAATTCATAAATGACAGGACCCAACAATTCTGTGAAGACAGAAGCATCAAACTGACAACCTCGACTCCCAAATATCCCCAAGCCAATGGACTTGCTGAGTCGAGTAATAAGACTATTGTAGCTTCGATCAAGAAACGATTAAAAGATGCAAAGGGAAGATGGGTTGAAGAACTCCCTTCAGTCCTATGGGCAAATCGCACGACGCCCCGCACGTACACAGGACAAACCCCCTTCTCTCTCGTCTACAGTTGTGAAGCCGTCCTACCAATCGAAGTTCATCTCCCGACCTCGAGGCATACTTTCGTCGACCATAACTTGGTTGATTTAAGTTATGACCTCGACGCCCTCGAAGAGCTCAGAGAATCCGCCTTGATCAGGATGGCGTCGCAGAAGTAGGCGGTCGAACGACATTTCAATAAGCACGTCAAAGTTAAAGTCTTTCAAGAAGGCGATTACGTACTCCGTCGAGTATTCCCAAATACCCAGGAGCTCAACGCAGGTAAGCTTTCTACTAAGTGGGAGGGTCCTTACCGCATCTCCGAATTCGTTGGTAAAGGAGCCTATCGACTTCAGACCCTTGACAATCAAGAACTCCCGCGAAGTTGGAACGCGACGCATCTGAAAAAATATTTCTTTTAGAGTCACCTTCCTCTCATACAAAGTTTTTTCGACATGACAGTAAACGTCGTAAGGTCGTTGGTGGTCCGACGACCGACCTCTAACAAACTTTATCGCAGGTACGCACGACATGAGTACCCGAGTGTGTGACTTAATTGTTTTACCACAGGGGCATATATTCTAGAATTTCGTCATACGATACAGTTACATATAAGGTCTGAACGATCCCTCGATCTAAGTTTCTGGAACTCAGAAAAACTTTGTATGATCTAACACATCAATGATGTATATTTGTGCTTATTAATACAGTCCAAATATATGATTTATGTTTCAACCGTTACATTGCAATGAACGCCTAAGTCGCACGATCCTCCATTTGTTTCATACTTAACGAATTTTATGATCGATATTACATTTATCCACGACATATGTAATTGAAAACATAAGTTCAGCAACTTCATATGAACGACCGATAGTCGGACGAGTAAAGATAAAGTCAAAAGTCGTTACATACCAACAACCCGACCACCGATGGTCGAGCATGAAAAGCCTAGTTCGTAAACCCAAAAATCTACCCTAGAACTAAAGAAGCACATCGATCGCAAGCTCTGCCCGACAGTCTCAACCTTCGAAGCCCTGCCAATCCCGAAGAACTGATGCAAGGATCAAACGAGTATATTAGGAGTTTTCTTCCAACTCCTTATGCCTTGACATTCTGAGAATGTGGTTCTTAAGATTAATGTTAAGGTTGGAGGAAGGAATATATTCCTCTCGACGATCGACCTCCGCTCCAACATTTCATCTGCCTTCACATATTTTATGAGAGGAAACCGAAACATCTGCAAATTACAAAAGAAACATATTAAATGCTCAGCGAAACACAGCCCTATCTCTTCAATAGAGATCCTTTGAAAACACTCCTCTGAAACTAAGGGCTGATATTTCCCCAGATGCGGAAGTGACTTCATCCTGACGAGGACGCAGTCAAATGAGAGGGATGGCGACAGCGCAAAGCTGATCACCGTAAGTTCCTCCTCGTTCTCTCCCGTCTTTACACCCTCGCCCCTGTCGGCTGACGAAAGGGTTGACGTGGCAGAAGACATCGTCGCCAGATGCGCAGAATACACATACATCGTGTTCATCGTAACCAACATCGTCAACGATTCGGGTATCGCAACCCTTGATAGATCTCCGACCACCCAAGATTTGAACAAAGTCGAGATTCTAGAGAAGGGCCTCATCAGAAACAGAAAAAATAATATCTAAAAAAACAACCCATTGTGATCTCTATTTATGCAGGAAATCGCAACAAGTCGAGTCTGCTGATGATCAACACGCGTCCATACCTATCCGAATCTTCGACACCTGTCTTCGACAGCGGGTAAGCATCATCGTGCATCAGTATGACGTCACAACTTTTCAACTTCTCGTTCAGTTAAAGGCGAACCGGTCTAGTTCCACGACAACCAGGTAAGTCCCTCAACCCAGGTCACGAGTCTAAGCGTTCGACAAGCAAAATTTAAAACTTAAATTTGACATTCAATTTTCAAATTTTGGGGGCAAACTGTTTGGGCAAAAAATCACGTCGTACGACTACGACCAAAACAGGTAAGACGCACGTTATAATCCAAATCTTGTATTAAGATAAGGTCTCGACAAGAACCTAGAAAACATCCGTTGTCTCCCGTAAAAGGTAAGTCGTATGTCCCTCACGACGCTCGACCACAGCGTCGCCCGTCCCGCACGACCATCGGGTAAGATCATTGTACCTTTGATCAAAGCTAACGTTAACCTTGACTGTTACGTTTGTTAAGTGTTTACTGCAGGAGTCAAAGTTATTAAGGAGCAATGGATATAACCGATGCAACCATCAACGATCGATAGCCGTAACGGACGAAGATCATCATAGATATTCATTCCGACAACCGTTACAGACCGTTGCAGACGTTATAGCTGTTAAATGAAGCAATCAATGAGCTAATTAAAGCTCCCGAAGACAATAAAGACTGAGCTAAATCATCATTCCAGATCATCTAAGGACACACCGGCGAATACCATCGAACAGCAGAGAAAAACATTCAAGCTCATAGCTAAGAATCCTCAAATTTTGGAAATCGAGTATTGAAATCCAGAACCCTACAGTGAACTCAAGAACACTCGAAGAAAAGCTCAAGGCATCGCTCTCGACGCACGACAACAGCCTTCGACCAACAGTTCACACTTTGTATTCACACACGACAAACACTTGTACTTTACATTTCGAAGCATTTCCTTCATTTGTATTGTAACCATCATACGACCGACATCAGTACCAAAGGACATCGCCCCTGATTAGCGACCATAGTGCAGCGACGACACCCCCTATCGTCCGCAGGTTTTTTCCTCGATTGAGGTTTTTCCTGCGTCATCAAATCCTTTGTCTTATTTATTTTTCCCCCGTCGCACGTCTCGTCGAAAGATCATTTCTTTAGTTGTTTAAGTCTACATCAACCTTAAGTTGTTCCTTTGGTGCGATTTTTGGCATTAACAGCAGCCGCACGGATAGGCGTCCAACCGCCCACTACTGGGGCGAACTCTTTCGAGATCAAACCGAGTACCATTGTGATGGTACAACAGAATCAGTTCGGGGGAGCGCCAACTGAAGATCCCTATGCACATCTTCGCGCATTTGAGCGTATTTGTAATACATTCAAGATTAATGGGATGGAGGAAAATGCAATCAAACTGAGGTTATTCAGTTTCTCCCTAAAGGGTAGAGCTGAAATTTGGATAGAGGGTTTGCCAGCGGATCTGATCACTACATGGGCAGCCCTGAAAGCCGCATTCCTCCAGAAATTCTTCCCACCGGGAAGAACCGCTCAATTAATGGCTGACATTACTCATTTCGCGCAATGGGATCAAGAGACCTTGTATGAAGCGTGGGAGAGATACAAAGACATGATCAAGAAGTGCCCTCATCATGGATTGCAAGGTTGGGTCATCATTCAAACGTTCTTAAGTGGACTTCACCCGCAGTTCAAAAATGACATCACAGCTGCAGCGGGTGGATCCCTAATGGAGAAGTCTTATGAGGAAGCATGCGAGCTGATCGAGAACCTAGCCGAACATAGTTTTTCTACTCCACGATCAGCTGTTAGAAGAGTTGCAAGTGTGCAAGAATCGGATGAGCTGAAAGAAATAAAAGCTCAATTAGCTGCGATCACGAAGCACCTGAAAGGAGGAAGTCCATAAGAACCTGAGCAAGTTCAGTTCTTACAGAACCGGAACAACCAACCGAGGAATGATCCCTTCTCGAATACCTATAATGAGGGGTGGAAGAAGCACCCGAACTTCTCTTGGAGTCAACCCGGCCAACAACAGCAAGGTAATTTTTCTAACTTTTCTAATTCTTCCAATACTAACAATGTTTATCGTCCTCCAGGTTTTAACCAAAGGAATTTCAATGAGGGACCATCTATGGAGAAGAAACCGAGGCTGGAGGATATGATGATGAAGTTCATGACCAAGATGGACAGCACGGTTGGAGAGTTAGCGAGCACTGTTAATACGGTAAAAGCTGCAACCGATCAGAACACCGCATCCATCAGAATTCTAGAGAGACAAGTGGGGCAGATTTCGGAAGCCCTACAAAACCGACCCCCCGGAACCTTGCCGAGTCAAACCGAGAGGAAAAACCGGGAAGAATGTAATGCCATTTATCTAAGAAGTGGCAAGGAGCTGAATGGAGACCCTACAAGAGAGCCGTCATCAAAGGAAACCGACCCCAAAGAGAAAGAGGTTGAGACCATAGAGGTGGACGAGTTGGAAGCCGAGAAAGAGTTTGAGATGGAGGAAAACCCGGAGGATGAAGAGAAAAAGAAGGAGCAATCAAGGGTCCCAAAGCAACTACCGGTCAAGCCGGTAGTCAAACCGTTCGTGCCACCGCTACCATTTCCAAATCGAGTGAAGGCACGCAAGGATGAGGAACAGTTCAAGAAATTCCTCGACATATTCAAGAAGCTTCACATCAACATCCCATTTGCGGAGGCACTTGCTCAAATGCCGACGTACCTCAAGTTTATGAAAGAGATCCTATCCAAGAAAAGTGCAATCGAGCACCAGTCCACCATCACACTTACTGAAGAGTGTAGTGCGATCATTCAAAACAAGCTTCCCCCGAAGCTCAAAGATCCAGGGAGTTTTTCTATCCCTATTCAAATTGGGAATCTTTGTTTTGATAAAGTATTGTGTGATTTAGGAGCGAGTATTAACTTAATGCCTCTATCTATTTTCAGGAAACCCGGATTGGGGGAAGTGAAGCCGACATACATGACGCTCAAGCTCGCGGATAGATCGATAGTGTACCCATATGGAGTGATAGAGGATTCCCTGATCAGAGTCGGTAAGTTTTTCCTTCCAGTTGACTTCGTGGTCATAGATATAGATGAAGATGAAGAGGTCCCGTTGATATTGGGACGACCATTTCTGGCCACGAGCAAAGCTCTTATCGACATGGAAGAAGGTGAGATGACACTAAGGGTCGGTGGCGAGAAAGCGGTATTCAAGATGTTCGAGAGTAGAGGTAAAGTTGAAGAGGAGCCAGGCAATCATGAAAAGCTTAAGGAGTGATCGGAAGGAAGGTCGAGCCACGACCGAAACCAAGGTGCTGGGTGGGAGGCAACCCACCGAGGTTTGTTTCCTTTTATTTTCTGTTTCTGAGTGACTTTATTTACAAAAAATATCGAAAAAATGAAACAGTGACATACGCGGTATTTCCCGCGGCTTACAAACCACGCGGAAAACCGCTGGGGTCTCTGAATGGTTTTCCAAACAGAGACTTACGCGGTTTGTGCCGCGGTTTCCAAACCGCACGACTCCCCTGTTTCTGTTTTCGTACTGTGTTTTCTTTCCCTGCTTTGTGTGTTTCGTTGCTTTGTTTTCTTCGCCTTTTGTTTTGTTTTTCTTGTGTCTACCCTCTCTCGCGCCATTTTCGCCGATGTCTCTCAATCGTGGTCGCTCAACCTTTTCAAGAGAATCTCCTCCATCCGGGCAAACAGGTATGTTCTAACTCTGTGTGTTAACGAGTGGTGTATGATGTTATGTCCCTTATTAGTTAACGAGATACAACAAACCTAAGTTTCACTTAGGTTTGGGGTGCCTCACTTTTAACATCTACACACTCAATTTTACCCCTGTGCAAACCTCGGTTTCACCGAGGTTTGGGGTTGGCTTTGTTTGACAAACCTAGGCCACGACCTAGGTTTGGGGTGGCCACATTTTAATGAAATCGCTCTTTGATGTTTGTGCTTTAATGTTATGCCTTGCCTGTATGAGACTTGTAATAACCGCACAACGATACTTGTTTTTGTATCGCCTATGCCAACACTTGCACATTGGGGACAATGTGTGGGTAAGGTTTAGGGTTGCCCAATCAGGCCCACGTTTATGCACGTAGATTTCCCGCACCTCTGCATGCTTAGATCGCATTAGCTAAATTTTTTGTTTTGAATGATTGAGACCGACCATTGTGGGAAAAATCTTGTGATAGTGACGTGACCATTAGGGAAGGACCGGGAAAGGACTTGACTAGAGACATTAGTGGAGACCACCCATTAGTGAGATTTGAGCCTAAAAGACGTCTTTTCATTTCGAGGGATTTAAACACTTAATTCATATACACTTTTTCGAGTTCCTTGTCGTGAATATAGAATGATCTCGCTATATTATTGCATTGAGTAGCAAAGACAACCATCGGGATATTGGGTAAGGGTGTAGTAGACCATATCGTGTGGACCTTAAGAGATGATTCCAGGCATTGTGTGTATGTTTAACCCTGTTTTTAGCTATCGTACCTTTTTACCCATTTGTGTGTACGCATAACCCTTTTTGTAGCCAAACACTCACCTTGTTCATTTCAGACCCACCATTAAACCCTAGCCAAAAGCCTTAGCCAACCCTTATCCGAAAGTGTGTCAAACAGAGGCGGTAATGGACTACAAAAGATAGAGCAGAAAAGAAAGAATACAGGCCAGTCATGAAAATAAATAGAAAAGAGGGCCAATGCAGCCCCAATCAAATAAAGAGGACCAATGAAGTCCCATCTAAAAAAACAAAAAAAAAACAAATCCAGTTATTTAGATAGCTTTACAACAGCTCAATAAGAGAGTCAAAGCGACTCCAGTAGTGATAAAGAAGGCCAACGGATCGAATGTGAAGCAAGGAAGTTCAGAATTGCTAAAGTTGACACACCAAGGATCTTTGAACCATTTTACCCTTCATTTCTTAGCCATAACCCTAGCCCCATTACAACCCTTGTAAAGACTTGGATGATCTTCTGGAAAATGCGATTAGGGTATACGACCACCTTTGCCATTATTCCCTGTCTTGCTACTTGATTCCTTTCTGAGATCGACTTTTGGACACCTGCGCGTCTTTCATTAGAGTTGTCATGTTATTTTCGAGTGTTCTTGTACATAACTTTCTTATACATGACAACATGTGCGACAACCTAGGTTTGAGCGAAATAAGAGAATCCCGTGAGGTAGGGTCGAGGCAAAATATTTTCCCTAGTAGGTTTGGACCTAGTACGACCTTAATGGAAACGGAGCAGTCACGAGTTCAACTTGCAATGGAAGGCCATAGATCAAACAGAATAAGGATGAGGCGAGAGTGAGATAGGCATTCACGGGTATGGGAAATCACCAGTGCATTACGTGGTACCGATTGAGAGTTGTGCAGTTATTATATTTCACTGATGTGTGCTTTTATTCTATTTTATCGCTAATTTGCTTGGGGACAAGCAACGCTCGGTTTGGGGTTGTTGATAACGCCACTTTTTGGCGTTATTTTTGGTCCTCAATCTAATGAGATTGGCTTGTGTTCTAGCAAAAAGGCGAGATTTTACGCTTTATTTAGTGAAATGTGCAGGTTATTTAAAAGACAGTAATCATCGAGAAAAGAAGCTAAAAAGTGCCCAAAAAGAGCCAAAACGAAGCCCAACGGAAGCCCGAGATCCAAGCCCAAGACCCGCGCCCGAACCAGGACCAGAATCTGACCCGGAGGACATCAGAAACACGCGTGGTTTACCCCACGGTTTGCAAACCGCGGGCAAAACCGTGGAACTCTCTGTTCCAGCCTTTAACTTTGACGTTTTTCCGGATTTTAGGCCATTCTTCGCACACCTCGCACACGACGAACGTCAGTGACTTGGGGGCGATTTTCAGAGGTTTTTCGGAGCTTTTGGAGCCACGATAGAGGATCGATTGGAGACACGTTCAACACGTAAAGTAGATACGAGCACGAGAGAAGGGAGTCCTCCATTACATTCATCGTTTTCATTATCATTATGTTTACATACACGTTTTCATCTTCTTTCTTTGTGTTTGAATCCACCACCAACATGAACTAATTTCTAGATGTTGGGGGTTGGAATGAATTTGGTTTATAGCATATGAACATGTGATTTGAGACCTTTATCAGTTTTCCTATTTTAATGAAGCATGTGATTTAGTTTTTAATGCTTTTGTGAGTCTGGCTAGCTTTCAATTGTTTTGTTGTTTTCAATTAAGTTCGAGAGAATTAATTGATAACTAGAACTAGAAATTGCATGCCTAAGGTGAGAAATTGGTGATAGAGATATACCAAGTAAGCCTTAGTCCCGTTAAATATTGATTTTAATGTGTTTTGAATTCCATAGGTTGAGATCGAGAGATAAGACTTGTGCTTTTCAAGATAAAACATGTTGTTGCTTGAGAAAGAACAACGGTGACTTTTAAAGATTGGGTATTCAGTGAAAGGAATAATTGGTAATTGTTTTGAGTCAGATGTTTATATGTGAAAACCTTAGGATTTCCAACTCTCAACTGTTTTCTCTATCTGAAGTTTCTTAAGTTGTTTCTGTCTCGTTTGTGATTTATTTTGTTTGCAATTAATTAGTTTAAAACCAACAACTCAAATTGAGACCGTTCAGTTAATAGTTTTTATAGTCATTGTGATACTTAGTTCCTAGTTCCCTGTGTTCGATACTCGTACTTTCTAGTACTATTACTTGATTTCGACCCGTACACTTGCGGTAAGATTTAGGGGGTGATACCCGCCTATCACTGAACATAAGGAATCTTTAGCGTATGAGTGCTGAGGTAGACCAGTGACTAACTCTTTAAAAGAAAGAGTGTTCAGTGTCTTGAAGTTGAGATGGGAGAGCCTCTTATGCCATAGCCAGTTGACATCAGATGAGGCTTTTGAGAAGAAACAGGAGTTCTCAGTGGTTGCAGAGTCCATGTTTATAACGTAAACATTTTCTAAACGATAACCGCTGAGAGCTATCTTCTCCTTTTTGTCAGTGACAAAGCAGGATTCCTTAGTGAAAATCACTTTGTTATCCTAGTCACATAGCTGACTTATGCTTAGAAGATTATGCTTCAGCCCTTCAACATATGCAACTCTTCCAAAGGTTGTTGTACCATTAGAGAGTACACCGAAACCTCGGGTATAGCCTTTTCCATTTCCACTGAAAGTCACAGAGGGACCTTTCTCTTCCTTATACTCAGTGAACAGGTTCTTCTTTCCAGTCATGTGTCTAGAGCATCCACTATCGAGATACCAGATACCTTTCTTAACCTGCAAACAAAGGAAGATTAGTTTG
Source organism: Saussurea involucrata (assembly GCA_033807775.1). Lineage (NCBI taxonomy): Eukaryota > Viridiplantae > Streptophyta > Magnoliopsida > Asterales > Asteraceae > Saussurea > Saussurea involucrata. Next base: position 55,918,445 of record CM066316.1, read on the forward strand.
ACTTGGGTACCCATTTCATCATGTGTACACACTTGTCAGTGGGAGTAGAGGAGGTGGAAGGTTCAGCATTCTTCGCAGCATTTGAAGATTCAGCTTTGTCAGTTTTCACTTTGGTTAATTTCTTAACCTCAGTGGTCTTCTTTGCTTTGGGAGCATTTCTCTTCACCTTAGCTATCTTTTCAGCTTTGGTGGCTGTGGGGCACTTACTAGCAATATGATTGGTAAGTCCACAGTGATAACATTTCCTATAGCTAAAAGTAGCTTTAGGACCATTTGCATGCTTAGCCGTTAATTTCAAATGAACAGGGACAGCACCAAGTATACCTTTGGTATTGGAAATGGGAGGAACGATAAGTTCTCCGGATTTCTTACCGATAATATCCATTTTAATTCTAGGAGTAGACTGCTGAATAAATCCAGGGATCTTATTCTTAGAAGTAGAGGGATAATTCACTAAATCTTTAGAAGCATTCAACTTAGGTACAAAGGTACCCTTATGAGGTTTTGGATAGATAATTTTCTCTTTACCTTTAGAAATCAAGGTAGAGATTTCCTCAGGGATAGGAGTTTTTGAAGAGGAACACTGAGAGGATGAAGTGTCAGGGATAGAAGAGACAAACATTCCAAACTTAAGCATGGAATTATCAGTGGTAGGTTTTTCAATGTCAGCTTTATAACCAAGACCACGTTTGTCATTCAGAGGAATCTGAGACTTAATGATCTCAGTGATCGTTGTTGAGGATTTACACCATCCTTCAATAGTAGCTTTTTCAGCTTTCAATGCAGCGATAGCTTCTTCGCGTTCGATTTTGACTAGCTGATTTATATGAACTTGATCTCTTAAATCTTCTTCAATTTTAGAAAGTTTTTCTATTTGAAGGTGACAGTTTTTAAGTTGTTCAGCGAAATCAAGGTTTTGATTTTCAACAACAGTTTTGCCATTCATAGCTTCATATAAACTCATAGTCAGGAGATCGATCTTTCAAAGACTATCAGCTTCATCAATATCTGAAATATTGGTAAAGAAAGAAGGTGATACCTTGGTAGCAGAGACTGAAGTAGAGGGAATGTCAGACTTTTCTTCCTCATCTTCGATTTTGGCCATGAGACAGAGATTGGCCTCATCATCATCTTCAGAGTCAGATGATTCTTCTTCATCAGAAGCAGCCCAATCATAGTCAGCCATCAGGCCTTTGTCTTTCTTCTTAAAGCCTTTAAGCTTTGCATACCTTTCTTTCAGCTTGGTGTACTTTTCATCTCTAGACCTGGGGTTAGAGGATTTCTTGGAGAAAGCTGAGTTTCTAAAAATTTTCTTTGACCTGCACTCGCTAGCAAAATGTCCTATCTTTTCACAGTTATAGCAAGTAGCAGTAGCCTTATCAACAGGAGTTGATGATCTTGGCTTGTCAGTGATAGCAAGAGGTTTGTTCTTTTTGAAAATTTTCTTTTTGGCGAATCTCCTGAACTTATTAGAAAGGAGAGCCATAGATTCATCAAGATCTGAAGAGTCAGGATCTGATGAGCATTCAGAGTTAGTCTCCAACTCAGTGATAGTGATAGTAGACCGCATAGTGGAAAGTGACTCTGAGATCAAAGCAACAGGGGTGCTTTTGAAATCTTTTACAAGATTTTTCTTAAGATGACTCGATTGCTCATGATTAAGCATCGTGCCGTATAAGGTAGAAAGAGTCATAGATTTAAGATCCTTTGACAGCTTGAGACACATTGAATAACTGTCCCAGCTTTCAGGTAGACATTCTAAGAACTTTGTCAGAAGTTCAAAGATAGAATATTCCTTACCAACGGTTTTCAGATCTATTATTAAACAGTTAAAGCGTTGATGTACTTCAAAGAGAGATTCATTCTTACCACAAATGAAGCTTTCGTACTGTCTTACCAGGTTGATCTTTCGTGAGTCCTGGACTTCAGAAGTACCTTCATATTGAACACATTGTGTCCCACATGGCTTTGGAGGTTTTCAGATTCATGACGGAATGGTAGACTTCGTCAGGAAGAGCCATGGAAAGAATGGATCTGGCTTTGGTGTCGATAGCCACTTTCTTCTTGTCTTCATCAATCCACATATGAATTGCCTTAGGAATCAACCTTTCAGGAATGGCAACTCTATCAGCAGTACCTGGGACTTCAGGGTCAATTCTCACCGGAATATATGGGTTGTTTTCGATGTAGTAAGGCATAGTAGGGTCTATACCTTCTAAGAAGAGTATCATCATATTTTTCCATAGATTGAAGTTATCTCTGGAAAATCTGGGAGATTTTGCAAGAGAACCATTATCAATATAATTAGTGATTGTGTTGGTAGATATTTTAAAAAATAGCAAGGAAGAGAAAAGATTAGCATAGACAAGATCTTGTTTATGAGATTAAACAAATCTGCTCTGATACCACTTGTTGGTCCCGAAGGGTTATACAAGTTTGTAGAAGGGGGGGTTGAATACAAACACACAAATTTTTACTTTCTAAATTGTTTATTGATATAATCAAACAATTTACAACTTGTTGCGGAACAAGATTAAGGATTAACCTAATATAAACAAGTTAAGAACACTAAGTTTCTTGCACTAGAATTAAGACAGAAAGGAGATAAGAATATTACGAATAATATTCTAACACTAAGAGAGAAAGAAGAAGATGGCCGAGCACTTCATTTCTGAAGTAGGGTTCTTCTTATATACTGCATGCATTTAATGAATGGCAGTATTACTTTACACGTGGCAACAGCTGATTGGTTGCATGGGTTGACCTTTGTAGACAACCTTAGTAGCCGCATGGTGTACAGTGTAGAATCAGAGTTGGTTGTACGATTCTGGACAGAAGGGATGTCCGTTCTGACATTTCGTACGGAGACGTGCAAGGGGAAAGACAAAAGTAACTTGTAGAGTAGACCTCATGATCAGCGTTCGTTGATCAGTACTTTATCAGCGATTGATAAAGTTCAGCGATCGCTGAAGTCTTCTACTTGAAACTTCACGTTGAGTGGACAGGTCTTGCTTTGCTGATATCCGCATCAGTTCATTAGTAGACTTGTCGCTGGTTCTTGGGCTTGATCTTCGACTTCAGCGTAGAACCTTTGTTGATGTGAAACTTGTCTTCAGGGATCATAAGTAAACAACTAAACTATCAGCGATCACCAAAACTACTGAACAGGCTAAGAGCTTTATGGTGAACAGTGTTCGCTGAATATTTAAACTTTAAAGAGCGAGAGTTCCTATCAACGGTACTGTAGAGTTATAGTACTTATCAGCGATAGTGAAACTCTAATACATATCGTTTACTTACAATTTTCACTAAGTGTTTCTTAAGGGTCATTATCAAATCACTGAGGGTTTGGATCAACAGAAAACATGAATAAGGAAAGAAAGAGAAGAAGAATATAGAACACAGATCTATATAAATACGGACAACTCCTAAGAACTTACTGTTGGTGACTAGAAAGAAGAGAATGCCCCAAATCAACTGCATAAAGCAAATGGGGTTTGAAAGCATTCTAGATATGAACATCGACTCCATACCATCTAAGCTAGCACACTACATTGTCGAAAACTTTGATCCTGTTGATATGGTTATAAGAACACGAAAAGGACCTATTCAAGTTACAACTCAGACAGTTAGTGATATGATAGGATTAAAAGATGAAGGGATTGATATTAATGAAATTCAGACGGATGTGGAATGGGATGGGATCATTGAAGACTGGAGAGCACAGTTTGATAAAACCTTGATTAGACCAAAAGATGTTGTGAAGATGTTAAAGAATTCAAATAGTACAGATTGGAATTTCAAGATAGGTTTCATTGTTTTATTTGTGAATACAATGGTTGTTTCAATGAAGATGGGTACATGCAATTTGTCAATTCTTTCACATTTGGGAAAGAATTTAGATTTCAAAAATGTGAACTGGTGTAAATATATAATAGATTGTGTGAAGGAAAGCAAGAGAGGATGGAACAAGGTATGTAATCAACTTTAATATCTCTTTTTATTCAAGACTAATATGCTAGTTAGAATAGTCTTAAGTAAGCAACACATTCATAATTCAGCATGAATAACTATGATATGCATGCTCATTAATAGATAATGAATTGGCTTAAGAAAGAAATGCATATCATTATTCAGTATGAATAACTATAATATGAATTAGATTAAGCATGAATATCTACATTATTCAGAATAAATAAGTTTCATATGCATTCATTATTCAGTATAAATAACTATTATATGAATGCTAATTGTTCGAATATGGATTAGGTTAACTATGATATGAATGCTAATTTATTATTCGGTATGAATAAATATAACATGAATGCTAAATGATAAAATATGGATTGGGTTACGTAACAATTTATTCCTTATTTAGTATGAATAAACTTTGACATGCCTATATGAATAAATGTTAATCTATTGAATATGGAATAGTTTAAAAATGAATTACCAAATTACTCAATTATGCATTCACAAATCATAATATAAGTTTTATGTATTTAACATATTTGCATTATACACAATGTAGCTTCTTTATCTGGATTCAACAAAATGCGATGGATTGGAACACAAGAAGACAAGGCCTGCTATAAAGGGATGGAATACAGAGAAGATGAAAACAAGGGAGAAAATGGAGTAAAAGATTGGAGGCTTTGGCAGAGGAGAATTCAGTGAAAAATATGTTGAACTAGAACAAACCGAAAAAGGTTCAACAAAGAAAAAGACAGCGAAGGTACAAAAATATATTTACATTTGCATTATAGTACTTAGTTTGATAACTAAAATCTCTATATCAAATAAAAAAACAGGAATACATGAAGATGCTTTATGATAGTTTGGAAGAACTATATGCAAACAAAGCAGAAATTGAATACAACTTGAATAAAGCAATCATGTTGTATCTAGAAGATAGTTCTTTCACTGAATGGAAAGCAAGTTACGAGAATCGTTTTTTATCAAATCAGAACTTATTGTTGAGGAAGAGCAGAGAATTGAAAAGAATGTGGTATTGATGGAAGAAGGGACAAAAGAAGCAACTGTTTCTGAAGATAAAGAGAAAGAAGATAAGAAGATTTGTGAAGAAGGAGAGAAACAAGATGAGAGAGAAAGAGAGAAGAAGGATGATGATGTTTCAAAGAAAATATCAATAAATGATAATAAAGAAATGAAGCAAATAATATGGCCTGCTGGTACACAGTATTGGGATGGCTTGACAGATTCAGAAGATATTAATTATGCATTTAGGGTTGCTAATGAAAAATGCCAAGAAGCAATTGAAGAACAATTGCAGGTTGAAACTACAGTAATGATAGAGGATATTATTGCAGATATTAATATTCAAATGAAGGATAAGGAGATAGAGAAGAAAGAAGAGGAAGAGAAGAAGGAAATGAAGAAAAATGAAGATAAGAATGATGAAGAGAATGAAGGAGAGAAGAATGATGAAGAGAGGGAAGGAGAGAAGAATGAAGATGAGAAACAGGGAGGAGATGAGAAGAAGGAAGAGAAAAAAAGAAGATAAAACAGAGGCAGTAGTTGAGAAGAGCAAAGAGGAGAAAAATGAAGAAGGCAAGAGTGAAGAGTAGAAGAATGAAAAAGAAAAGGAAGCAGAGAAGCAGAAGGAAGAGAAGAACGAGGAAGAAGAGAAGAAAGCAAAAGAGAAGAAGGAGAGGAGGAGAATAAAGAAAAGAATGAGACCCAAATTTCAAATCCAACCTTTGATATGGGGATATCACAGGTAGATACCAAAAAAAACAAAAATAAAAAGTTGTTGGGGATGAAGAGGTTGTCAGCAAGAAAGGGTCATTTGTGATTAGAACAAAAAGAAGCGAATGACCCTGAGAAGAAGTTAAAAAGAATAGAAAAATAGGTAAACAACTAAAATCACCTTATCTTCAAAGGAGAGTCGATCCAACAAAGAATACAACAACATAGAACAACGTTGGCAGTTGGATATTCGCTTTACAGGGAGATAAACTGTAAGTTCTAAAATTAATACATATTGTGCATTATTAACTTTTATTCATTTAGCATTATCACTTTATATTCACTTTGAAGATAACTTCTATTCAGTCTGAATTACACTAAAATATTCAAAGTGAATAAATAGTAAATATTCAAAGTGAAAATCACTTTATATTCACTTTGAATATAACGTCTATATAGTCTGAATAACACTAAATATTCAAAGTGAATAAATAGTAAAATATATCAAAGTGAAAATCACTTTATATTCACTTTGAATATAACGGTATATTCACTTTGAATATAACTTCTATTCAGTATGAATAAATAGTAAATATTCAATCGGAAATTCATATCATATGAATTCATGATCTACTTATATCATATCATATTCAACAAAACATTTAAATATTTAATTAAATTTTAAACATGGATGTTGTCTTTGCTACAAGTGATGGGCAGTCCAGTTTCAGAGTGATGTTTGAGAGCATGATTCCAGAATCAGAACCATTTGCCTACATCATTGACAGTTGATCAGTCATATTGAATCATGTGGAGAGATTACGAAGCAATGATTCTCCCAAGAGATTATTCTGCAGTACAAAATTTTTTGTAAGTTTACTAGACTTTTAAACCAAATTATAAATAAATATTAATATTAAATTATCATATTCTTCATTTCAACAACCACATGAAATGTTCGAGGGGAGATTTATTCTAGATAAAAATTTAAATCTCTTCACCAAAAACTTTTCTGAGAACATGAAGGGGAATGCAAAATTGCAGGTTCTGAAGAAAGTTGAACTGGTACAAAATAATTCGATTAAAAGTATTATTTGAATTAATTTTATTTCATACATTATATAATACATTACCTACAATATTCATGCAGGTCTTTTTCCCAATTATCAAGCATTCACATTTTTATCTGTTATGTTTTGATCTGAAAAATGGCACATCACACATTCTGGACAACAGTGCAACTGATGTTCCAGATTCAGCAAAATACGGGAACATTCCAAAAATAGTTGTAAGTAGAATATTATATTATCTAATATACCTTAATAATAATTATTTTATTTAGTATTATGAATAATAAGTATGATATGTATATAATGCAACAAAAAGTGTTTATGAAGTTCCTTGAAAAACTTGGGGATGCTCGATCAAACAAACTCAGTCGAATAGTCCCAAAACGAGAAGTCATGAAGTGGAGGACAAAAGAAAATACAATAGATTGTGTTATATTCATGATGAGACACATGGAGACTTTCATGGGAGGGAATGTAAAGAATTGGGATTGTGGTTTGCAGGATGAGTCACCCGCACAAAAATTGCAGTTAAGAAAACTACGATACAAATATGTCACAAAAATGCTTTTATCAGACATCAATGAGAAAAAGGAGTGGGTGATGAAGGAGGTAAATGCATTTGAGGAGTTGCCAGAAGATAAGAGGAAGGAGATTGAAGAAAATGCAGAGAGAATTAAGGAAGAACACCTATGCAACATAGTATAGGCGTTAAGAATTTGAATGAACACTGGTAAGTTTGTCTTGAACAATTGGTTTTGGTTGTTTGGTGGTTTGGAATAATTATTCAGTCGGCTGGTTTGGTTGTTTGGTGGATGAATATCTGTGAACAATTATGTTGGTTTCTTTAGTTGAAGAATAGGTGTTATTTTTATTTGGTTTGAATGGGTTGAAACAATTATTTTGTGGGTTCATGGGTTATGATGATATTTGGTGAATGATGATGTAAAAACACTTATGTCAGTTTTTTTCGTTGAACAATATATGTAGTTTTTGGTTGGTTTAATGGTTTTCTAAATGAATTGGAACAAATTAAAAAACTGTTGTTGAGATGGTTTGTACAAATATAACAATGTTGATGTTGGTTTTGGTTGATTTATTTCTTAAATAGTAATAGATATTGCTTTCATTCAGAATAATAGATATTGTCTTTTATTCATGGTGAATATATCTATTACTTTCACAGTGAAAAAACATGTAATTTTATTCACCTTGAATAATAGTCATATCCAAAGTGAATATGACTAAAATTTTATTCACTAAAATTTTATTCAGACTGAATAAACCTTTTAGCTAAAAACTTTTAGTTATATTCAGACTGAATACTAAAAAATAAAAAGTGTAATTGATTATTATTGAAAAAACGTTGTTAAGATGGTGATATTCATACTGAATATATACCTTTATTCAGTTTGAATATTGCCTTTTGGAAAAACATGTAATTTTATTCAATTTGAATAAATGTTTAATATCCAAAGTGAATATGATTTGTTCTGCAAATTGAATTTTATTAATGGTGTATAAATATATTTCATACACAGTGAATAAAAAAAGATATGTCAAAAATATTATTGAAATTCAAAAAATCATCATATGAATTGTTTTATTGATCAATATTCAAAATGAATAAAAAAGGAAACTACCACTATTACAAACTAAAAAACTCTACTTACTAACATCATTTCTCGATGGGCAATTGCGTGAGTCATGGTTAGACATTTTACTACACAACCTACACAATCTCATTGCCTTTTTACTATTTTCAATTTCTTTTTCTTTACTACTCTTCAACCTCTTGCCCATTGTAACATCCCACAAACACAACAGGACATACATAGCATTAAACCATAACATTTACAGAACTGGGTCCCAAAATTTCATTACATTACTCTAAAACTGAGGTTGGCGGAAACAACCTATACACCACTGAGAACAACTACTACTACAAGTGACATCAACACTGTCTTTAACTGCATCTCTACTCTATCCTGCTCTTGCTCACTTACCTGAGCCTCCTACTATATGCTTACCTGAAAAGGTTTTAGTTTTGAAAAGCGAGGGTTAGACCATGAGGTCTAGTGAGTTCCCTCCATAAACAGTGTACATCAACATTATAAAATCATTTTAATTAAAACAATTCACATTCCTCATATAATCATCATTCAACCATGGTACTACACAGTGTTTAAGGATCACATAACTAGTCACATATCCGAGTAGGAAGGAAACGAATTCCCTCTTACAAGCTGCCCATATATCCGAGTAGGAAGGAAATGAATTCCCTCCTACAAGCTGCCCACATATCCGAGTAGGAAGGAAATGAATTCCCTCCTACAAGCTGTCCATAATAGCCGAAGGGATCATCGGATCCCGAGGTACTCAGATCCCACTGTGCAGACCGACTCCACATAACATACACATAGCTCGTCAAAAATCATGAAACATGAAATTCGTGTAACACGTCCTAATTCATTTCATCTTGCAGAATAATCTTTTCCTTAAAGCATACTTTTCATGGGAAAACATACTTAAAAGCTTGTAAATAGATCGTGCTCGTAAAGACACCATGATCAGTAAAATATTAAACTTCCATTCACGTAAAAATCATGTGAAATAACATGGCATTTCCACATAATCACTTTCTCTAGAAAACACGTAAAATCACGTATTTTAGTTAGAAAAACTCACCTGATACGCTTACTTTCCTTTCCTACTCTGATCCGTACTTCCAATCGATCTACCTGAATGAATGGATAAAAAAACATATAAGCTGACTAGCCAACTGTCCGGATACTAGCTTACCGGACATCTCTACTTTCCGGATAGCTTACCGGGTGAACCATACCTACCAGATAATTATGACTTACCGAATACTTTCTACTTACCGGATACTTATGCTTACCGGACACTTATGCTTACCGGGCACTCTCCCGGTAACCTTCATCACTAGAATCTTATCGGACAAAGCGCTGGGACGAGTTCAGAAGCCGAATTATTGATACACGCTCCTCAAACTGGACAATAAAGCGATAAATAATCATATAAACGTTCTACAACCATTTCTCGCAATGCTTTACTAACTAAACACGATTTAAGGTGCTTAAATCTTCCTTTAGAGCCTCAAATAACTTTACCAAGAAGGAACCCTCAAATAATCCAACAATCATCAATAGGGTTATAGATTAAGAATCACCTGATAGATTTCTTGCAGAAAACGAATCCCAACTCCACCCCTTCTTCTGATTTCAAAGATTGATGATCTTCTCCTTCAATTGCACAAGAACACCAAAATCCCTTTTTCTCCTCTCTCTCAAATGCTCAGCCACAACCCACCACAACAATGAATCAAAATAGCTAAACCTAGGGATTTGAACAAATATATACCTTTCACAAATTGCACAATGGCCCCTTAACTTAACTTGCATCCTTTTAACATCGGCCACTAAACTTTCAATTCTTACTAGAATTTCGGGTTGTTACAACACTCCCTCCTTAAAAGAATTTCGTCCCCAGAATTCCTCATTGGAAAAGATACGGGTACCTTGCCTACACCAAAACTAATACTTCCCAAAGGTAATGCTACTTCTGACTCAGTCAACCACCTCATTAAATTCGAAACATGGAACATTGGGTGCATTCCCTTCAGTTCTTACGGTACTCTAACTCGTAGGCTACTGTTTCTACTCGATCGATCTTGACAATAGAAGATTAAATAAGGCTTCTCATGTATCTTTACTTCCTCTAAAGAGGAACTTGGCGGAATCCCCCGCTACAACACGAGATTCATTACCAAGAAACAATCACTCACTTGACAGCTTGGCACAAGGCCAACCCTGTACATCCCGACAACTCACAACTCAGAGTTCCTTCATCGTATTACAAGCAATTCTAGATTACTTCTCCCAACCAACAATCGTCTATGCAGATAACATTTCTCTTTCTCAGACCACCTTGACCACAGTTCGTCAACCATCTCTCACATCCTTACCACTTCACCACTCCATACTTATACGTAACTAAGAGTAGGAACCTCCAAACCCATCGTTGAAGTGTTCACCTACTCAAATTGAACTTATCCTGAAACACATCAATTCCTCGCTGATTGCCACGTTCGTTCAGTCATATAAAACATAACTCCGGTTATCCTCACTCCACCGGGAGGAGTAACCATGGTCACACCATACTATTCTCAACACCTTAACGCTGAACAATCAATTCGTCTAAACATTTTCCACAACATTGCTAACTTAACTCATTCAACTGCCTTATCCACTTCTTTCCTGCACAAAACATACACAATTTCCTTCCTTAATACGCTTTCCAGAAGTTTGCACACTTATCGATGACAATCTACACAACACTGCACCTTTCGGCATTACCGTCAAGTTTACTACTTCCAATTTACTCACTTATTCCGACATACTATCTTCACCTCCCCATGTTAGCGTGGTGCACTGCCCACCAACATTCCTCGCCCCTCTCTTCCGACAATTCCCAAGCTGAAAAATACTTTCTCATTACTATACATAACCAAACGGTTGCACTAAAATTCTAACTTAAGGCTTTCGACCAAATCACCTCGAACTGACACCAGTGTTTGTTGTTACTACACATTCTTTGATCTTCAACTATTTCCTTCTCGGATAATCGTTTCACCCATAGGAACAATTCTCAATCATTAAAGATTTCGCATCTACTACCACACATTTTTGACTAACTCATCTACCATCTTCTTTAAACTTCCACCGATTCCAAGATACACTTACTTAGCGACTCACACCTAAAAAACAATTGGTTTCTTATTTGGGTAACTACCCACCATCACTCCGTCATTCTATCCCGAACAAAATCATATTACAACATCAACTTACATCCTACGTGCTCCAACAACCTGGTTAACAAGTTGCAATTCTCACCCGAAACTCCCAAAAAGACTTCTATCTGATGCTTCATCTTTCTAACATCACGTTACCACAACACTAACTGGCACATTTATCTTGGCAATTATTGCCACTACATGACTGTACATTCCTCACCCATAACATCATACTGCAGACTAAATCTCTCATGGCCATCCATACACAATTCAAACTCGTCTTCAAATTTTCCCGCATAAACAATCGAGTCTATCTCGCTACTTTGTCCTTTCTCACTCTAGCTGAACTATAACTCCCTAGTTCCCACTTAGCTCAAATGTAATCGTTCTTGCTAGCTCTCTACGATCCGAGCCCTTACATAAACAGGGCACATTCCCTCACTGGACGATATAATTTACACACTCGCTCCGTTCGTGCTACATGACTTATCCTTCTATGAACCCCCATACCTCGTACGTAGAACGCTTATCCAAAACAACAGTCTCTCACTAACTTAATACCTCTACACGATGTTCTATCAACTTTCACTCTCCTGGTTCAAGTCTTCGGCCTCAACCAACTTACACCGCTGTCGGCTTCCACATCAATAGTCAACTTGTAACTACTTTCTTAACCTATTATTTAACATGGGTTCCTTACGGAACCTATTCCTTCCAACACATCATAATATACTTCATAATCCGTCGCCCTTATTTCAAAACTTACTCATGTAACATCAATATTACAAGCTCACCTCAAAACTCATATCCCATACCGTGGATTTTCCATTTCTGTCTCACAACACTACTCACAACGAGTTGCTAAAATCAACACCTTGATGACTTCTAGTCCTTCCCCCGGACACCATTGTCCCTCGGCAACTGTATTCCTAGTCACCGAGCAAGGGTACAGACCCTCATACACCCGACACTATAATCCATTCCCGACTCTTCCACTGTCCAACTCTCCTCTTGAACACATATACCAACACTACATACGTTCTCCCCTGACTTGTCCAACACCTCTCCACTCTCGGAGTTCTTCCTTAGCTTAAAATGTAATACTCTACGACCTAGTGGGTTCATAGCCTTCGTGCACGACAATACAATAAATAAATCTTTTCGCACATTTCATCATTTTAAATAAACAATATTTGGAACCACTTGGGTACACATGACCCCATCACTTTTATAACTTCAATGCCCTGCACAATGATTCGAGAATCGTTCGCATGCATCTTCCCGTGAACCTTAATCTTACTCAATCCGAACGATGTTAGTACGACAGTAATACGTTGAATGAAAATCCTTTCATACGACACAATTCTAAGAGAAATTACCGACACCAAGTAAATCAGTCGGTTCTCATACCCTTTTATATTTTATCAACAGGATAAAACTCATTTTGATTGTAAATTTTTTTGCTGGCAAACGTTTTCTCGACCTTTTTGTAACAATTTAACTTATCATGAAAAGTGTGAAATACTTTGCAAGTCGTTAAGCTCAAAATTTCATTGTGCAATGTGAATGAAATCACCTTTTCTTTAAACATACGCTTGCACATTCTGACTCATTTTCGATCAAAATTGGTATTTACACATTTAACTTAAATCGTGAAATTTCAAGTTACATATAAGAACGCTATGCATGAAACTCTACTTGCAATTGAAGGCTACTTACCCTAACAAGGTCAACCGCTTTACTCACGCAACTTATCTTTGACACTCTACCTTCGACCAATGGTCGCCCTCTCGGTCATGCAATAACTTGTTGTACATGCATTCCACATCTCACTTACTCAACCATTTCATACTATTTTCACTTTGATCAACTATCTCACATTCTACTTCTACATGCTTTCACTTCACTATAGGTATCTTATTTCATTTACCCTGCCATTGAAAAGCTCGACTAAGAAGTCAGGGCTCCATTGACACTTTCGAGACTTCGACACTGTCCTTCCTTATCATCCGAACCGATCTACTTCGAAATCTCTAGAACTGGGACTCTCCTGAAACAGGAGTCTTACTCAAACTCAACACTCATCCTCTTCGAATCCACGAAGAGCTACCTCTAGACGACTCATAACATTCTATACAACATTTCTTCTCTTCGATGTATACATACATCACATCATATATGATTTATCATGATACTTCCCAAGCAAGAGAGCTCGGTCTATCCCTCAGGGATCTTCCTGACCTTCAAGATTACTGGAACACGACATATAAACTAGCTTAAGACTACAACTTCGGAATAACAAGGCAGGTCAAGCACATACATGTACATGTAAGTTCACAATTACACTGGCCAGGTGTAATCCCAAGCTTACCTTACATGACTGTCCTCGATACCCTATTAGTCCTACATATACAATAGTGCCATCCTAACGCATTTCCTGATTCTACAATAGTGCCCTCCTAACGCATTTCCTGATTCTCAGTTGTGATTTCTACTCCAAAGTTTATGTTTAGGCCCATCCGGTCACCTAAATCCCTTAAACTATGTCTCTGATACCATTTGTAACATCCCACAAACACAACATGACATACATAGCATTAAACCATAACATTTACAGAACTGGGTCCCAAAATTTCATTACATTACTCTAAAACTGAGGTTGGCGGAAACAACCTATACACAACTGAGAACAATTACTACTACAAGTGACATCAGCACTGTCTTTAACTGCATCTGTACTCCATCCTACTCTTGCTCACTTACCTGAGCCTCCTACTATATGCTTACCTGAAAAGGTTTTAGTTTTGAAAAGTGAGGGTTAGACCATGAGGTCTAGTGAGTTCCCTCCATAAACAATGTACATCAACATCATAAAATTATTTTAATTAAAACAATTCACATTCCTCATATAATCATCATTCAACCATGGTACTGCATAGTGTTTAAGGATCACATAACTAGTCACATATTCGAGTAGGAAGGAAACGAATTCCCTCCTACAAGCTGCCCATATATCCGAGTACGAAGGAAATGAATTCCCTCCTACAAGCTGCCCACATATCCGAGTAGGAAGGAAATGAATTCCCTCCTACAAGCTGCCCACAATAGCCTAAGGGATCATCGGATCCCGAGGTACTCAGATCCCACTGTGCAGACCGACTCCACATAACATACACATAGCTCGTCAAAAATCATGAAACACGAAATTCGTGTAACACGTTCTAATTCATTTCATCTTGTAGAATAATCTTTTCTGTTGGTGCAAGTGTACCACATCTCTATATATTTATTTATATTTATTTTGATGATTACAAACACACCGTATTATTGTTTATCTAACAATTTAATCCAAGTGTGCAGTTGTTGAAGAACACGAAGATTTAATCTGAAGGGTTCAAAGACGGAAGTGTTTACGTCGTCATTATTGTTTATAACTAATAATGATAAACACCCTAAAATAATATACCACTTGGATATTTCTAAAAACCCAACAATTAATTTTAATACGGTTTTGAGAAGATTCAGCAAGATTTGGGTGCTGTCCTGGAAGCTGACTTTTCCTGACGGCGGTATACCGCGGCGGTACAGCCGGTATACCGCGGGTACACTTTTGCCGGTATACCGCGGGTGTTCAGCCGGTATACCGCGGCAGGCCGTGTGCATCTCTGATTGGTTGAAGTTACCTTTTCCTGACGGCGGTATACCGCGGCGGTACAGCCGGTATACCGCGGGTACATAATTCCTGCCAACTTTGCATGTAGCCGTTGGTGTGTCAGTCACCTTTTCTGACGGCGGTATACCGCATGCATTTGGCGGTATACCGCGGATGCATAATGCCGTTGGAGATGCTGATATATAAAGAAGCTGTTGGTGATGAAGAAAAACAGACCTCAGACCACAACAACAGTAACAACAAGCAGCAAACTCTCAGCTCTCTCACTCTCACTTATTTTATATATATATATATATATTTTATAAAACATTTTTTATAAAATATCCAAGTGTGAGATATTATACAAGAGTGATTACCCATTGTGAGTTATACTCCTCTTGTAAGCATTTGAATAACGGGTGTGTGATCCTGTACATCTCATAGCAGAAGCTTGAGAATCAATTACGTTACCTTTGTACTTGGTTTGTATTTCTACCGTAAAGAATACATTTATTGGATCGTGTCGGGAAGTGTCTCGGCTGCTGGTTTATCACAGTTGGTGGTAAATCAGTAAATCTCTGTGTCAAGTATCTCTATCCCTTATCTCTTTATTTATTCCGCTGTGCTATATTATATTTATTTATATAAACTGCTTTGCATTTATATTTATTTATATAATCTCTGTGTATTTAAATTATATCTGTTTATATAATTATTGTATACTTATTTATTTATACTCTGCTTTATTTATTCTGTATTTATTTGTAAAAAGAATTTTTGAAAGTAAAAGTTTTAAAATACAACCTTCCCCCCCCCTTAGGTTGTCTAACATTTGGTATCAGAGCAGGGCTTTCAAAAATTTTCTGTTTAAATTTTTAAAGTCATTTCTTTAATTTTTTTTTTAAATGGCTCAACAAACTAATTTTGTGTTCTCTAAAACTCCTTTGATAGATACTGAAAAGTTTGGCATTTGGGCCGAGCTATTTGAATGTCACGTTCGTGGCAAAAGTCAAAAAATTTGGGATATTATAGAAAATGGGAATTTTAACCCTACTATTATAAAAAATAATGTTATTGTTGATAAACCTGTTAAGGACTGGACTCCCGCTGAAGAATCTCTTTTTTGTTTAAATTTTGAGGCTAAAAATATATTATATGCTGCTTTAACTTCCGATGAAATAGAAAGAGTATATACCTGTAAAACTGCTAATCAAATCTGGCAAAGCTTGAGTGACACTCATCGTGGAAATACTCAAGTTAAAAGTTCTAAAATAAACATTTTAGTTCATGATTATGAATTATTTGAAATGTCAAAAGATGAGTCAATCGACTCAATGTTTAAACGTTTTAACCTCATCATGACTACTTTGAAGGGATTAGGTCGCACTTATCCAAACGAAGACTATGTAAGGAAAATTCTTCGAGCACTTCCTTCGGAGTGGATGGCAAAAATCACATCCTTGGAAGACTCCCGAGATCTCGCAACTATGAAGCTCGATGATCTCATCGGCAATCTTAAAGTGCACGAAATTGCACTAAAAAGAAATCAAGTCCGGGAGCAAGTCAAAAAGAAATCCATCGCTCTCAAGGTCGTTGCCTCAAAAGAAAAGGAAGAGGAGGAAGATGCAAGTTCATCCGATGATGAACCCGAAAATCTTGACGATTTAGTCAAGTTGGTAAGAAAACTTTCTAAACTTTTATCTAACAAAAAGTTTACTAATATTGATAGGTTTCAAGAAAATGAAGACTACCGTCGTGGTGGTAAAAACCAAAGTCGCAACGTCCACAAAAGTGAAGACAATTATGACGAATCTAGCGACGATGAAAAAGCCAATAAAAAGAAAGGCTTTTGCTATGTGTGTGGTGACAAGGATCACTATGCAAGTATGTGTCCGAATCGAGCAAAACAAATCAACACACCAAAAGCTTTGGTTGGAGGCGCGTTGAGCGCAAGCATAAATGAGACCAAAAATTTTTGTTTCATGGCCGACCATGATAATGAGGTATCTTCATCATATTCCTCTAAAAATAATTGTGATAATTATTATAGTGACGATGAAAATAATCTTGACGAATTATATAAATCATTTCATGATATGGCCGCTCTTGCAAATAGGTATAAAGATGAAATCTCTAATTTAAAAGAAACCGTATCCACATATAAAAAGGAAATAGATGACGGTAAACAAAAATCTGCTCATGATTTAGATGTTATCACTAAATTAGAAAATAAATTAAGTGAAAAAGATATTTGCAAATCTTGCATTGTTTTAAATGATAAAATTGCATGCTTAAGTGAAAATAAAAAAGAAAGTGTTGCATGTACAAAATGCGAGTCTCTTGAAAATGAAGTTGCATATTTAAATGCTAAATGTAAATCGCATGAGAAAAATAATCTGTTAGCTAATGCTTTTAATAGTAGCAATGATAAAGTGCTTAAAATGCTTAATATATCAAATCGTATAAATTGCCGAAAAGGCATTGGTTCAAATACGTGTATTGAAAAATGTGATTGTATGCCAATTAAAAAGGTTTTTGAAAAACCTAAATTTGTTGTTAAAAATAAAACGCAAAAACCTCCGTATGTTCCTAAAATGAATTATGTGAATTATATGTCGAGAAAATCACATGCGTTTATGTATAATAATAAGTTTGCGAATCCTAAGAAAAATGTTAATCCGCATACTTCTTTTTACGTCTATGATAAATACGATCGTAAAATAAAAATGGTTAGAAAATGGATTCCGAAAGGAATGTTTAATGTTGACAATCCCGGTGGGATGCGTTTGTGGTTTTAAACCATTTATATGGTTTTATATGTTGTCGTATTTTATTTTATGTCGACAACATGTTCTTTATTTATTTTTGCAGTTTATGTTTTATACTAACTGTTAAAAGGACCCATATGAAAAGGGTACCACGAAAAATTTTCTTTGCCTTTTGTAGGTGTTTCCTGGCGAGGTTATAATACGTGGTTACCTGCCGAGGTTATAATACGTGGTTTCCTGGCAAGGTTATAATACGTGGTTACCTGCCGAGGTTATAATACGTGGTTACCTGCCGAGGTTATAATACGTGGTTACCTGCCGAGGTTATAATACGTGGTTACCTGCCGAGGTTATAATACGTGGTTACCTGCCGAGGTTATAATACGTGGTTACCTGCCGAGGTTATAATACGTGGTTACCTGCCGAGGTTATAATACGTGGTTACCTGCCGAGGTTATAATACGTGGTTACCTGACGAGGTCATAATACGTGGTGATTTTTTTTTATCACATAAATTTAACCGAATATTGAAGCCTTAAGATCCGTTTTGGTGCAAGTGTTTCGTATTGGTTTGTATATCTTTGTCTCTATTGCTTTTTGCATTTTATTTTATCCCTCAAATTTTATAAAATCAAATTGATATCGTTATTAATTTGAGGGGGAGCGTTTTATTATATTTACCCATGAGTTTATGCTACCTCAATTATATGCATATTTTGAGGGGGAGCATCTCTCGAGGGGAAGCATACCGTCTTTCTTAACCCTTTTTGCTTCGACAAACGGGGGAGAGAAACCGCATATGCTCTTGCTTAGCGGTTGTGTTTGTCATCATCAAAAAGGGGGAGATTGTTGGTGCAAGTGTACCACATCTCTATATATTTATTTATATTTATTTTGATGATTACAAACACACCGTATTATTGTTTATCTAACAATTTAATCCAAGTGTGCAGTTGTTGAAGAACACGAAGATTTAATCTGAAGGGTTCAAAGACGGAAGTGTTTACGTCGTCATTATTGTTTATAACTAATAATGATAAACACCCTAAAATAATATACCACTTGGATATTTCTAAAAACCCAACAATTAATTTTAATACGGTTTTGAGAAGATTCAGCAAGATTTGGGTGCTGTCCTGGAAGCTGACTTTTCCTGACGGCGGTATACCGCGGCGGTACAGCCGGTATACCGCGGGTACACTTTTGCCGGTATACCGCGGGTGTTCAGCCGGTATACCGCGGCAGGCCGTGTGCATCTCTGATTGGTTGAAGTTACCTTTTCCTGACGGCGGTATACCGCGGCGGTACAGCCGGTATACCGCGGGTACATAATTCCTGCCAACTTTGCATGTAGCCGTTGGTGTGTCAGTCACCTTTTCTGACGGCGGTATACCGCATGCATTTGGCGGTATACCGCGGATGCATAATGCCGTTGGAGATGCTGATATATAAAGAAGCTGTTGGTGATGAAGAAAAACAGACCTCAGACCACAACAACAGTAACAACAAGCAGCAAACTCTCAGCTCTCTCACTCTCACTTATTTTATATATATATATATTTTATAAAACATTTTTTATAAAATATCCAAGTGTGAGATATTATACAAGAGTGATTACCCATTGTGAGTTATACTCCTCTTGTAAGCATTTGAATAACGGGTGTGTGATCCTGTACATCTCATAGCAGAAGCTTGAGAATCAATTACGTTACCTTTGTACTTGGTTTGTATTTCTACCGTAAAGAATACATTTATTGGATCGTGTCGGGAAGTGTCTCGGCTGCTGGTTTATCACAGTTGGTGGTAAATCAGTAAATCTCTGTGTCAAGTATCTCTATCCCTTATCTCTTTATTTATTCCGCTGTGCTATATTATATTTATTTATATAAACTGCTTTGCATTTATATTTATTTATATAATCTCTGTGTATTTAAATTATATCTGTTTATATAATTATTGTATACTTATTTATTTATACTCTGCTTTATTTATTCTGTATTTATTTGTAAAAAGAATTTTTGAAAGTAAAAGTTTTAAAATACAACCTTCCCCCCCCCCTTAGGTTGTCTAACATTTTCCTTAAAGCATACTTTTCATGGGAAAACATACTTAAAAGCTTGTAAATAGATCGTGCTCGTAAACACACCATGATCAGTAAAATATTAAACTTCCATTCACGTAAAAATCATGTAAAATAACATGACATTTCCACATAATCACGTATTTTAGTTAGAAAAACTCACCTGATACGCTTACTTTCCTTTCCTACTCTGATCTGTACTTCCAATCGATCTACCTGAATGAATGGATAAAAAAACATATAAGCTGACTAGCCAACTGTCTGGATACTAGCTTACCGGACATCTCTACTTTCCGGACAGCTTACCGGGTGAACCATACTTACCGGATAATTCTGACTTACCGGATACTTTCTACTTACCGGATACTTATGCTTACCGGACACTTATACTTACCGAACACTTATGCTTACCGGACACTCTCCCGATAACCTTCATCACTAGAAGCTTACCGGACAAAGCGCTGGGACGAGTTTAGAAGCCGAATTCTTGATACACGCTCCTCAAACGGGACAATAAAGCGATAAATAATCACATAAACGTTCTATAACCATTTCCCGCAATGCTTTACTAACTAAACACGATTTAACGTGCTTAAATCTTCCTTTAGAGCCTCAAATAACTTTACCAAGAAGGAACCCTCAAATAATCCAACAATCATCAATAGGGTTATAGATTAAGAATTACCTGATAGATTTCTTGCAGAAAACGAATCCCAACTCCACCCCTTCTTCTGATTTCAAAGATTGATGATCTTCTCCTTCAATTGCACAAGAACACCAAAATCCCTTTTTCTCCTCTCTCTCAAATGCGTAGCCGCAACCCATCACAACAATGAATCAAAATAGCTAAACCTAGGAATTTGAACCAATATATACCTTTCACAAATTGCACAATGGCCCTTTAACTTAACTTGCATCCTTTTAACATCGGCCACTAAACTTTCAATTCTTACTAGAATTTCGGGTTGTTACACCCATACCACAACGTTTGTTTCTTATTGGTTTAGGATTATGAATATCAACAACTTCAACTTCTGGTTTTGACACGCCAAGCAACGACTCCATCACCTCTTCGGTACTGCGGTGAGGAACACTACATCCACTGGCCTTCAAATTACTCTTCAACCCTGGAATTTTCAAAACAATGTCTTCAAGATTGTCCATATCATCAACTACGAGACCAATGCAGTAATCAAAGGCAACTTGAGCATCATTTTCAAGTTTCTCACGACGCTCGTTTCTTTCTCAAACCAATGATGTTTCTTCAATAATTCAGAAGAAATGAGATCTTTTCTCCAACGCTTCACTATATATTGCAACAGTATCTCTTCAATGCGCATATTCGTTAATACACAAAAAATATGACGATATAGCAAACCATAATGATGGTAAAACAAGCAGCTACAATCCAAAGAACCAGTGGTCTTATTATGCACAACCTGCAAATAAAATTCAAATAACTTCATTATTCATAATGAATAATAAGTTAAAATTAACATAAAATTAACTCCAACTTTATTCAGTCTGAATAAAGGGTAGATATTCAGTATGAATATAACTTCAACTTTTAATATATACATATTATTCAGACTGAATAATACAAAACAAAAAAGTGACTGATTAACATTCTGAATATCTAAATGAAACGAACCTTGTGATCAGACTCTTTTACATATGTTTCTAGATTTGAACTGGATTCACCATCTTTCCTTTTATGTTGAACCTTCTTCTTCTCAACCACAACAATAACATCAGAACCATCTACCAAACTCACAGATGATTGGAAACAAGACCAAACAGATTCATTTATCTCATTCTGAACATCTCTGAATACAACTCGAGTATATATCTTAGAAGCATGAATCTCAATTGGAAGTGGTGTACTAAACTTTGGTATGGTTGTTCTTGTCTGATGATTAAGCAACCTATGATTATTTTGTTGTTTGTCCATAGCAGAATCAAATGAGTCAATAAAAGCCATAAGGTTTGCACCGTGATGAAAAAATAGTGAAAAGAATGAATTTTCACTCTCAGATCTTGAAGTCGTTCTCATTAGCCGAGCCATAGGAATATCTCTATAAAATGATGGAATCCATCTATTCCTATTATCATATATATAAGACAACCACTTGTGCCCAACAAGATTAAAGTCACCAATTAAAGATTTCCACCTATCTTCAAATTGAGTAGCATCAATGTGTTTATGCCATATAAGAGCATGAAACCTTTTCTTGAAATCACTATTGAAATAATATTGGAAGAAATCTGAAAACAAAGAAGATAGAATGCAATCAACATGAATACTTTCACTATTCAGCCTGAATACTTTAAATATTCAGCCTGAATACTTTAAATATTCAGTATGAATAAAGATGATGGAAAATGAAAATTTGAAGATGGGAAGAATTATTCATTATGAATACATTTAATATTCAAAATGAATATTAAATATTATTCAGTATGAATACATTTAATATTCAAAATGAATATTAAATATTATTCAATATGAATAAAGAAATACCTTCAAAGGCAATTTTGTGCTAATGTGCCACATACAAAACTGGTGCCTCGAGTCTGGAAAGACTTCAGAAACAACTTGCTTAATAGCAGGACATTGATCTGTAACAATCAACTTTGGTTGCTTGCCAAACGATTTCAGGAAAGAATGAAGCAACCATTTGTAAGCTTCTATATTTTCACCATTGAGAAGACCAACACCAAGAGTTACACAATTCTTGCGATTGTCAATTCCTGTGAATGGGACGAATACCATATAGTACCTAAAACACATATAATGAATAGAAGTTATAAACAAAAACAAATACTAACAGAACGTATAAAAAATACTTACTTATTTGTTCGAAAGGTTGAGTTAAATGAAACAATGTCACCAAACTCTTCAAAGTTGCATTTAGCTGTTTCGTCGGCCCAAAAGACATAATTCAACATGCCTTCATCGCATTTATATTCAAACGAATAGTTTGGCACATACAGTTTTCTATTATTCATTTTCCTAACAAATAAATTTGCATCGGTATCTCCAATGAAACAATTACGATCCCGTTAAAATTTTTATACACAACCTTAGTTCCACCAACCATTTCATACCCACCCTTCAACTGACAGAGAATGTTATGTGCTTGTGTAGCACCAATATTTGCATTTGACATCTTAAGAATCCACCTTTGCTGAGAATAGTCTAATTTCTGACTAGTTTTCAACAAGTGCTTCGAATCTTTATCAAATAAACAATGGTCATGTTTCTCTTCAAATGCATATAATCTAAACGACCTTAGACCAGGAACGACTTTGAACTTCACACATGCATCACAACCAGTTCTATGAATGTTACTACTTTTTTTCTTTTTTGAATCCAATGTATCTGCATGGATAGTATCGGAAAACCAGCTCTATTGCATACAACATATCTCAAAACAATCATAGAATATTCATTTCTTTTCACAGAAGATAGTCTAACATCAAATCCTGCTTTCGAAGCATACTTCTTATACATCTCAATACCTTGCTCCAATGATTCAAAAACTTTCCCAACAACAGGCTTAAACCATTTTCTGCTACAGGAATCCAAAACTTCGCTTCATCACAACCATCAACTTCAATAACTGAATGGCCATCTTGACTTCCAGTATAAATTTGATCTATAAAGTATATTCAGGCTTATATTTAGAATGTATAGAAAATAACAGAATGCATTCAACATAAATACCTTAAATTATTCAGACTGAATAAAGTATTCACACTGAAAATTTTAAATATTCATTTTGAATATCTATCTTTATTCAGTCTGAATGAAGACATATATTCAAAATGAATAAAACTTAAAGATTTATTGTAAACATTGTTAAAATATTTATGAGGAATTATATTTCATTCTGATTATCAATCTTTATTCAGTGTGAATGAAGAGAGACATGCAAAATGAATAAAACATAAACATTTATTGTAAAACATTGTTAAAATATTTATGAGGAGTTATATACATTTGCAATATCTAACTTTTTTCAATCTGAATGAGAGAGAGATATTCAAAATGAATAAAACTTAAACATTTATTGTAAACATTGTTAAAATGTTTATGAGGAGTTATATACATTTTGAATATCTACCTTTATTCAATCTGAATGAAGGTAGATATTCAAAATGTATATAACTTACAAATTGATTATATACATATAATAAAGAATATTCAAACTGCATAAAGAAAAAAAACAACATGAAGAAAATTCCTAACAAAAACAAACATATAAAAATAGTTTATTTAATCACAAATAAAAAAGTAATAAACAACATTAGATTTAAACACTAAATCAATTTGTATTACAGAAACAAATATAAATTAAACAAAAAAACTTACATATAGATGATTCTTCAACATTCGATAAACTAGAAAACATAGAAAAGGAATCAATTTCGCCGTTTCTTGCATCAACAACATCATAATCATCAACAAAATTGAATGCTTGATCAACAAAAAGTGTAGAATTCTCAACAGGAACAGAATCCATCGAAACAGAGTAAAATAACGACAAATCAGAGATTTGCAGCAATAAGACGAATTCTACAATTTCGACCTAATTAGTAAAAATCGAATCAGACGGATGATTTGCAATCGATGAAAGAAAAACAATGGTGATAGATGAAAACGAATCGAGAAATCAGAGATATTTGAGGAAGGATGGAATCGTGATTAGAGAAATTAGGAAACAATGAAAGAGAATAGCGAAATATAAGGAAACATAATCAAATAATAAAACTGAACATTCACGATTTTGACAAAATTACCCCTAAAGCCGAATTCTAGAATCGGCTTGAATATGGCTGCAATCAAGGGCTAGGATGTGTCCTCACGTGCACAATTGAATTTGAGTTTTCATTTGAACTTTCCTATATTTATAGGGAGGTTATGGAAAACCTAAAAAAACGGAAAACTGAAAAACACCTGATTACCCTTTATCTAGACGGTATACACTTGTGTATACAGGTAAATTATGTTTTTTTAGGTTTTAATGCCCAAGTGCATTATGCACACGTGCATGTTACAAATTACTTGTATGCATAAGTGCATACCATCCAGATGAAGGGCTATCAGGGTGTTTTGTAGTTTTCCGTTTTAAGGTTTTCCCCTAAACTTGACCATATATATATATATATAGAATTGAGATCATGTGAGACCATGCTATTTTCGTGAGACCAAAAAATTAACACTAAGCCTTCACAGCAAAAGACTGTGAAGGTACTATGATGGTAAACCTTCACAGTGTTTTTATTATGAAGGTTCGCTGTTTTTCTTACATTCACAATGAATCACTGTGAAGGTTTAGTGTTAATTTTGTGGTCTCACGGTCTCACGAAAGTAGGTTGGTCTCACGTGAAACCTACCCTATATATATATATATATAGAGAGAGAGAGAGAGAGAGAGGGAGGTTCAATGGAACTCCTAAAAAAATGGAAAACTAAGGAACACCCTGGTAGCCTTTCATCTGGAAGGTATGCATTTGTGCATACAGGTAAATTAAGTTGTTTTTGGTTTTTATGCACTTGTGCATTATACATTTGTGCATATGCACGTGTGCATGTTACAAATTATCTTTATGCATAAGTGCATACCGTCCAGATGAAGGGCCACCAGAGTGTTCCTTAGTTTTCCGTTTATTTGAGGTTTTCCCTTGAACCTGACCCTATATATATATATATATATATATAGAGAGAGAGAGAGAGAGGAAGTATGAATGGTTCAAACGAGAATACATTTAGTTTATGAAAATACGAGAATGCCTTTTCACTGTAATTAATCACATGTGATATTATATTCCACCACATGTTATCTTAAATGAGAGATTATGAGGAACTTTGGCGTGGGACGACCTAAATGTGATAATACACGTGAGGGGGGGTTGTCTGTGTCTCTGATTCAGTATCATACATGATGGACTATAATATCATACGTGATACGTGTGTTATGGTGTTTCATAAAATGGTTGTATTCTCGTTTGTACTCACCACTATGAGGCAATATGTACTAAAATGCAAACAAGTTTGCTTTAGTTCTTATTTAGTGTAACAATTATTTCTTTCTCAATCAGTACTTTGATATAATAAAGTTTCAAATTTTCCTACTTACTGTAAAAAAGTTTCAAATTTTTATTACTTTTTACCCATTTTGACCAGTAACATATTGTTGTAACTTTTAATGACGTGGATGTTAAGTTTATTATCAGCTTCATCACACTCTTTTGTAAACCTTTCGCAAATTGGTATCCACGTCATCAAATGTTACAATATCAACAGGTTATGGTTGAAATGAGTATAAAATTAAAAGCTTTGAATCTTTTTTTACATCCATTGAGAATTTTTTTTTCATCAAATAAGAATTCAACCAAATTTTATTGTATTTTGATATATAGAGAGAGGGGAAGTTCAGGGGGAAACCACAAAAATAAAAAACAAAAAACTGGGGAACACTCTAGTAACCCTTTATCATGTGCATACCAGAAATTGAAGTTGTTTTTTGTTTTAAATGCACATGTTATGCATGTTACAAATTACTTTAATGCACATGTGCATACCGTCCGGATGAACAGTTGTAAAATGTTTCTCAGTTTTTCATTTTTTGCGGTTTTACCTGAGCCTGACCCTGTATATAGGGGCAAGTTCAAATAAGAAGCTAAACATTTTGCGAGAAGGCGAGAAGTCTCAATATCACATATGATTACACGCACGATACACAAGCTTAATCATATATGATTAAACATATGTTGTATTGACAATACATATCCTCTTAATCATGTATGATCAAACAAATCCAAATGAGTGTAATCATATATGATATTGTGACTTCTCGCCTTCTCGCAAAATGTTTAACTTCTCGCATTAAAAAAGAAGCAACAAGCCCTGAGCCCTTACCGTTTTCAGCTGGACAGAAAAGTGGAAACTTTCCTCGGGATCCTCTTTCACCGGGATGCTTCTTCTTCTTCTTCTTCTCTCTCTCTCTCTCTCTCTCTCTCTATATATATATATATATATATATATATATATATTCACACACATATATATATATATATATATATATATAGGTTGGGTTCCGTGAGAAGTTGAGATTAACGTGAGAAACATCAAACGTTAGACGCGAAATAGACACATATTAGGATGAGGTGCACCGATACAAGATGTACTTGGTCAATTCTCTTCTAAGTTGCAATTCATGGGAGGGCATATGATTAAAAGTGATTAACGGTTCAGATCCACTTCTCACGCTTCTCACGTTAACCTCAATTTCTCACACGATCTTTTGCTTATATGTATATATATATATATATATATTTATATTTATAGACAAAAAATCGTGGGAGGCTATATATTCAAAGAATCATTTGGAAAGGAAGTGGGTAAAGGAGATGACACATAATTTTGGTCGGATAGGTGGATTGGGGGAGAGGCTCTAAATGTGAGGTTCAAGCGTCTTTGGTGTCTCGAAACAATTAGAGAGAGTTCGGTAGTCGAGAAGGGAGAGTGGGTGACAGAAAATTGGGAATGGAGATGGAGTTGGCGGAGGGAGCCGAGAGGTAGCGAGTTGGGTGAGCTACAAGAACTAGAAGAAATACTACAAGGATAGAAGAGTCAAGGTTAGAGGTAAATGACCGACTGAAGTGGGTGGATGGAGAGGATGGGAAGTTCACGGTGCAAGAATTAAAAGCTTTAATAGATGAGCGGGTGTCGGTTCTTGGGGAGCAATATGAGGAAACAAAATGGTTAAAAGCGGTTCCAAAAAAGGTCGGGATATTTGCTTGGAGGGCTAAGCTAGGAAGGATTCCAACTAGGTCGATTCTTGAAAAAATGGGGGTGGATGTTACAACCCGAAATTTGTAAGTATGTATTGAAAGTTTGGTGGCCGATGTCTAAAGAATGCAAGTTAGGTTAAGGGGCCTTTTGGCAATTGTTGGGAAGTATTTAAATCTCCTTTTCCCTAGGGTTTTCGTTTTAGAAATCAGTGTTTTGGCCCTTGTGTGTGTTTGGTGACTAGAGAAGAAAAGAGAAGAACAAAGGAGTTTTGGACAAAGAAATCGGTAAGGAGGAAGATTTTGCAAGGTATTCCTTTCTAATTCGTATTCCATTTTGTTATAGTGTTCCTTTTCTTAATTGGATTGAGTTCTTAAGTCTGATTATAAGGATTCAAGAGGTTGTATCCACATTTTTCTTAAAAGTGGGTTTTAAGGGTTTTTAGGTTTGGAATCGATTTAATGGAGTAATTATAGTTTAAACTGGGTATTTGGAGTTAGGGGATGAACCCTTGTAGATATCTAATCAAACTAATGACAAAAATCGGGTTAATGATCACTTTTAATAAGTCTGGGTTCGAACAGCCGTGTTTTCCAGACACCAGTGTTCGGTGGTGCCCGGATAGGTTGCGAGTGTCCGGGTAAGTGCCCCGTGAAGGTGTCCGGGTGCTTCTTAGTATCCGGGTAGCTGAAGTCTCCGGATAAGCTTAGTGTCCGGGTAGTTTTGCCCGGATAAGTCTAGCGTCCGGATTGTTGTGTTCGGACAATGCTGCGTCCGGAAAAGGTGATGTGTCCGGAAAAGGGGTGGCGTCCGGAAAAGGGGTTGTGTCCGGAAAGGGGTATCCGGACAGTAGGTCTGAGCTATTTGTCTGATGTGGATCTATTGCCTTAGGTGTTCGTTTGGGTTAGCTTGGAAGTATTTAAGAAGTGCGGTGTACGTCAATCAAGGTGAGTTCCCTAAACCCTTTTTACGACTTAAAGTGTTGAATGATTTTGACTGATTATGGTTTCATTTACGAGCATGAAATGTTTATAACTGTTACGCATGTTTTCCATGAAATACCTATTTTTACTTGAGGAAAATGTATTGTACTTGATGAACTGTGAATGACGATTTCCAAAGGTTTTAAAGATGCATGTTTGTGAAATGAATGACGTGCTATGTGGAGTCGGTCTGCACTGTGGGATCAAAGATGGATCCTCGGGATCTGAGGGTCCCTTGGATATGTAAGACAAACTGGTAGGTTGGAATTTGTTTCCCTCCTATTCGGTAGAGGGGAGTCCGTAGGGGCTCCAAAGAGGACGAGAGGGGAACCTAATGGAACCCTGATCGTAAGATGATATGTGATCCATACACAGTGTAGTACCATGCTTGAAGTATGTTAAGGTTTACGATAATGTTTTCATAAATGCTTTTATATTGGTTACATGTTGTTTTCTGAGGGAATTCACTAGACCTTTTGGTCTAACCCTCGCTTTCAAAACTAAACCATTTTCAGGTAAGCATGTTAAGGGTTCTTCAAGTAAGAACTAGGAGGCGATAGGAAGAACTGGAAGCATAGAGTAATTTCAAGTTTTGGCTGCGATGACTATAGAATAGCTCTCGGCTGTGGAATTTAGAGACTTCCGCTGTCAATTTCGTTTAGTATGAATTATTGATGTTGTAAAGACAAGGTTTTATGTAATTCAAATGCTTATTTATGGTTGTTTGCTTGCGATGAAATCAAGGGACGTTACAAATGGTATCAGAGCCTTAGTTTAAGGGATTTAGGTGACCATTCGGGCCTAAACTTAAACTGTAAGATGAGGAACACAGCCGAGACATAGGATTGCCTCTAGGAACGATCACTATAAATGCGCTTAGGAATAAGGTGCCAAGGACAAACGTGTAAGGTAAGTTTGGGATTACACCTGGCCAGTGTAATTACGAACTTACAGGTACATGTGCATGCTTACAATACCTTACTTATAGCAAATTTGTTGTGTCACGTCTAGTAAGGACTAACTGTCGGTTTCTTTCAGTTTAGCGCTATGGCTGGGAGAGCGTTGAGGAATAGGTCAACAAGATCCCTGAGGGATAGACCGAGCTCCATTGTCTGGGGAAGTGTCATGTAAGAGTCATTATGATATGAGGTATGTAGACATCGTAGAGAAGCAACGTTGTAAAGGATGTTATGAGTCGTCTAGAGGTAGCTCGTCGTGGATTCGGAGAGGATGAATGTTTGAGTTTGAATAAGACTCCAGTTAAAAGAGAGTCCTAGTTTTGGAAATCATGGGATAGATCAGTTGGGATGGTAAGATAGAACAGTATAAAAACCTTGAAAGTATCAGTGGAGCCCTGACTTTTTAGTCGAGCTTTTCATTGGCAGGACAGATGAAATAAGATACTTATAGTGAATTGAAAGCATGTAGAAGTAGAAAGTGAGATAGTCGATCAAAGCGAAAATAGTGTGAATTGGTTGAGTAAGTGAGACGTGGAACGCATGTACATCAAGTTAGTGCTTGACCGAGAGGGCGACCCTTGGTCGAAGGAAAAGTGTCAAGGATAAAGCGGTTGACCTTGCTAGGGTGAGTAGCCTTCAATTGCAAGTAGAGTATCATGCATAGCTTTCTTAAATATAACATAGAAATTTTCACGATTTAAATTAAATGTGTAAATATCAATTTTGATCGAAAATGAGTCAGAATGTGAAAGTGTATGTTTAAAGAAAAGGTGATTTCATTCACATTGCACTATGAAACTTTGAGCCTAACGATTGCAAAGTATTTCACACTTTTCAGGATAAGTTAAATTATTACAAAAGGTCGAGAAGACGTGTGCCAGCGAAACTTTTACAATCAAATGAATTTTAACCGAATGATATCATATAAAAGAGTGAGAACCGACTGGTTTACTTGGTGTCAGTAATCTCTTTCGAAATTGTGTCGTATGAAAGGATTTTCATTCAACGTAATATTGTCGTAATAACATCGTTCGGAATTGAGTAAGATTAAAGTTCACGGAAAGATGCATGCAAACGATTCTCGAATCGTTGTGCAGGGCGTTGAAGTTATAAGAATGATGGGGTCATGTGTACCCAGGCGTTTTCCAAACATTGCTTATTTAAAATGATCAAATGTGCGAAAAGATTTATTTACTGTATTGTCATGCATGAAGGCTATGAACCTACTAGGTCGTAGAATATTACGTTATAAGTTAAGAAGGAACTCCGAGAGTGGAAAGGTGTTAGACAAATCAGGGGAGAACGTATGTGGTTGCAGTATATGTGTTCTAGAGGAAAAGGTGAACAATGGTAGAATCGGAAGTGGGTTATAGTATCGGTTGTGTGAGGGTCTGCACCCTTATGCGGTAGCGGGAAGTACGGTTGTCAAGGGACGGCCGTGTCCGGAGGAAGGATTTGAAGCCTTCAAGGTGATGGTTTTAGCAACTCGTTCTGAGTAGTGTGGTGAGGAAGAATGGAAATTGTTCCTTATGCATGAGGGAATTATCCTAGAAGGAAATAGTTGGAAATTTTGGTTATGTTTAAGGAATGACATGATGATGATTGTGGGTCGGAGTGGTAGTATGATCATTAGTTGAATTGAAATGTCATGATAGATGTATAAGCCTTTGGCTGATTGATTAAAATTTTATAGATTTGTTAAGTGATGACGTGCATTTTTTTTACAGGATGTGTTACAATTCTTGGGGAAGTGTTTTTGAGATTAACACACTGATTGTTAAAGAATTATTTAAGGTAAATCTAAGTAAGAAAGCTGGGATGACGGTATATATATATCTGTCTGATTTTATGATCATGGTGGTTAATCGAAAGAATTGTGGAACCCGAGTTTCGGGGTGTTCCTGAGTTATTAGATCCGTTTGTAATAGGGAATCCTAGGGGTGGATTATTAGGGTGAATAGGGGACGTTACTAAGAAACACACTTTGGGGTCATTGGAAGTTTAAAGAGGATGAGGGTTGTGTTAGTCAAAAGGTGGTGGGATAGATGTGAAATCCTTAAAGAATGTGAATTGTTGTTATGTGTGAAAGAAATGTCTGAGAAGGTAAAAGTTGGAGATTAAAGAATGTGTAGTGACGTCGAACACTGGTCTCGTTTCAAGACGGCTTGGTTGAATACCTTAAGATAAGATTTTGGTGCAACTGTTTGGTTATGATAGTAATGAGAAAGCGATACCAGCGTGTGGAAAGGTCGGGAGAGAGGGGCAAGTAATGCTCGGTGGGCAATGCTTCACGCTAACGTGGGGAGGTGAAGATAGTATGTCGGAATAAGTGAGTAAGTTGGAAGTAGTAAGCCTGACGGTGATGTCGAAAGGTGCAGTGTTGTGTAGATTGTCATTGATAAGTGTGCGAACCGTTGGAAAGAGTATTGAGGAAGGGAATTGTGTATGATTTTGTACAGGAAAGAAGTGGATGAGACAACTGAAGGAATTAAGTTAGTGACGTTGTGAGAAATGTTTAAACGAATTGGTCGTGCGGTGATCAAACTAGTGAGAATAGTATGGTGTGACCATGGTTACTCCTCCCAGTTGAGTGAGGATAACTAGGGTTATGTTTTTATGTTTTGACGAACGTGACAATCAGCGAGGAATGGTCGTGTTTCAGGATAGGTTTAATTCGAGTAGGTGGACACTTCACCAATGGGTTGGAGGTTCCTACTCTTAGTTACGTATAAGTATGGAGTGGTGAGGAGATGTGTAATGGTTGACGAACCGTGGTCTAGGTGGTCCGAGAAAGGGAAACGTTATCTGCAATAGACGATTGTTGGGCGGTATAGGGTTGAGAGTTGTGATACGATGAAGGAACTATGGGTTGTGAGTTGTCGAGGTGTACAGGGTTGGCCTGGTGCCAAGCTGTCAAGTGGGTGTTGTCTCTTGGTAAATGAACCTCGTGTGGTGGAGGAGGATTTAGCCAAGTTCCTTTTTAAAGGAAGTATAGATGCTTGAGAAGCCTTGGTTAATCTTCTGTTGTCAAGACCGATCGAGTAGAAACAGTAGCCTTCGAGTTAGCAGTACCGTAAGAACTGAGGGAAGTGCACACAAGGTTTCTTGTTTCGAATTTATTGAGGTGGTTGACTGAGTCTGAAATAGTTTTACCTTGGGGGAAGTGTCAGTTTTGGTGTGGGCAAGATACCCGCATCTTTTCCCAATAAGGAATTCTGGGGACGAAATTCTTTTAAGGGGGGAGTGTTGTAACAACCCGAAATTTGTAAGTATGTATTGAAAGTTTGGTGGCCGATGTCTAAAGAATGCAAGTTAGGTTAAGGGGCCTTTTGGAAATTTTTGGGAAGTATTTAAAGCTCCTTTTCCCTAGGGTTTTCATTTTAGAAATCAGTGTTTTGGCCCTTGTGTGTGTTTGGTGACTAGAGAAGAAAAGAGAAGAACAAAGGAGTTTTGGACAAAGAAATCGGTAAGGAGGAAGATTTTGCAAGGTATTCCTTTCTAATCCGTATTCCATTTTGTTATAGTGTTCCTTTTCTTAATTGGATTGAGTTCTTAAGTCTGATTATAAGGATTCAAGAGGTTGTATCCACATTTTTCTTAAAAGTGGGTTTTAAGGGTTTTTGGCTTTGGAATCGATTTAATGGAGTAATTATGGTTTAAACTGGGTATTTGGAGTTAGGGGATGAACCCTTGTAGATATCTAATCAAACTAATGACAAAAATCGGGTTAATGATCACTTTTAATAAGTCTGGGTTCGAACAGCCGTGTTTTCCGGACACCAGTGTTCGGTGGTGTCCGGATAGGTTGCGAGTGTCCGGGTAAGTGCCCCGTGAAGGTGTCCGGGTGTTTCTTAGTATCCGGGTAGCTGAAGTCTCCGGATAAGCTTAGTGTCCGGGTAGTTTTGCCCGGATAAGTCTAGCGTCCGGATTGTTGTGTCCGGACAATGCTGCGTCCGGAAAAGGTGATGTGTCCGGAAAAGGGGTGGCGTCCGGAAAAGGGGTTGTGTCCGGAAAGGGGTATCCGGACAGTAGGTCTGAGCTATTTATCTGATGTGGATCTATTGCCTTAGGTGTTCGTTTGGGTTAGCTTGGAAGTATTTAAGAAGTGCGGTGTACGTCAATCAAGGTGAGTTCCCTAAACCCTTTTTACGACTTAAAGTGTTGAATGATTTTGACTGATTATGGTTTCATTTACGAGCATGAAATGTTTATAACTGTTACGCATGTTTTCCATGAAATACCTATTTTTACTTGAGGAAAATGTATTGTACTTGATGAACTGTGAATGACGATTTCCAAAGGTTTTAAAGATGCATGTTTGTGAAATGAATGACGTGCTATGTGGAGTCGGTCTGCACTGTGGGATCAAAGATGGATCCTCGGGATCTGAGGGTCCCTTGGATATGTAAGACAAACTGGTAGGTTGGAATTTGTTTCCCTCCTATTCGGTAGAGGGGAGTCCGTAGGGGCTCCAAAGAGGACGAGAGGGGAACCTAATGGAACCCTGATCGTAAGATGATATGTGATCCATACACAGTGTAGTACCATGCTTGAAGTATGTTAAGGTTTACGATAATGTTTTCATAAATGCTTTTATATTGGTTACATGTTGTTTTCTGAGGGAATTCACTAGACCTTTTGGTCTAACCCTCGCTTTCAAAACTAAACCATTTTCAGGTAAGCATGTTAAGGGTTCTTCAAGTAAGAACTAGGAGGCGATAGGAAGAACTGGAAGCATAGAGTAATTTCAAGTTTTGGCTGCGATGACTATAGAATAGCTCTCGGCTGTGGAATTTAGAGACTTCCGCTGTCAATTTCGTTTAGTATGAATTATTGATGTTGTAAAGACAAGGTTTTATGTAATTCAAATGCTTATTTATGGTTGTTTGCTTGCGATGAAATCAAGGGACGTTACAAATGGTATCAGAGCCTTAGTTTAAGGGATTTAGGTGACCATTCGGGCCTAAACTTAAACTGTAAGATGAGGAACACAGCCGAGACATAGGATTGCCTCTAGGAACGATCACTATAAATGCGCTTAGGAATAAGGTGCCAAGGACAAACGTGTAAGGTAAGTTTGGGATTACACCTGGCCAGTGTAATTACGAACTTACAGGTACATGTGCGTGCTTACAATACCTTACTTATAGCAAATTTGTTGTGTCACGTCTAGTAAGGACTAACTGTCGGTTTCTTTCAGTTTAGCGCTATGGCTGGGAGAGCGTTGAGGAATAGGTCAACAAGATCCCTGAGGGATAGACCGAGCTCCATTGTCTGGGGAAGTGTCGTGTAAGAGTCATTATGATATGAGGTATGTAGACATCGTAGAGAAGCAACGTTGTAAAGGATGTTATGAGTCGTCTAGAGGTAGCTCGTCGTGGATTCGGAGAGGATGAATGTTTGAGTTTGAATAAGACTCCAGTTAAAAGAGAGTCCTAGTTTTGGAAATCATGGGATAGATCAGTTGGGATGGTAAGATAGAACAGTATAAAAACCTTGAAAGTATCAGTGGAGCCCTGACTTTTTAGTCGAGCTTTTCATTGGCAGGACAGATGAAATAAGATACTTATAGTGAATTGAAAGCATGTAGAAGTAGAAAGTGAGATAGTCGATCAAAGCGAAAATAGTGTGAATTGGTTGAGTAAGTGAGACGTGGAACGCATGTACATCAAGTTAGTGCTTGACCGAGAGGGCGACCCTTGGTCGAAGGAAGAGTGTCAAGGATAAAGCAGTTGACCTTGCTAGGGTGAGTAGCCTTCAATTTCAAGTAGAGTATCATGCATAGCTTTCTTAAATATAACATAGAAATTTTCACGATTTAAATTAAATGTGTAAATATCAATTTTGATCGAAAATGAGTCAGAATGTGAAAGTGTATGTTTAAAGAAAAGGTGATTTCATTCACATTGCACTATGAAACTTTGAGCCTAACGATTGCAAAGTATTTCACACTTTTCAGGATAAGTTAAATTATTACAAAAGGTCGAGAAGACGTGTGCCAGCGAAACTTTTACAATCAAATGAATTTTAACCGAATGATATCATATAAAAGAGTGAGAACCGACTGGTTTACTTGGTGTCAGTAATCTCTTTCGAAATTGTGTCGTATGAAAGGATTTTCATTCAACGTAATATTGTCGTAATAACATCGTTCGGAATTGAGTAAGATTAAAGTTCACGGAAAGATGCATGCAAACGATTCTCGAATCGTTGTGCAGGGCGTTGAAGTTATAAGAATGATGGGGTCATGTGTACCCAGGCGTTTTCCAAACATTGCTTATTTAAAATGATCAAATGTGCGAAAAGATTTATTTACTGTATTGTCATGCATGAAGGCTATGAACCTACTAGGTCGTAGAATATTACGTTATAAGTTAAGAAGGAACTCCGAGAGTAGAAAGGTGTTAGACAAATCAGGGGAGAACGTATGTGGTTGCAGTATATGTGTTCTAGAGGAAAAGGTGAACAGTGGTAGAATCGGAAGTGGGTTATAGTATCGGTTGTGTGAGGGTCTGCACCCTTATGCGGTAGCGGGAAGTACGGTTGTCAAGGGACGGCCGTGTCCGGAGGAAGGATTTGAAGCCTTCAAGGTGATGGTTTTAGCAACTCGTTCTGAGTAGTGTGGTGAGGAAGAATGGAAATTGTTCCTTATGCATGAGGGAATTATCCTAGAAGGAAATAGTTGGAAATTTTGGTTATGTTTAAGGAATGACATGATGATGATTGTGGGTCGGAGTGGTAGTATGATCATTAGTTGAATTGAAATGTCATGATAGAGGTATAAGCCTTTGGCTGATTGATTAAAATTTTATAGATTTGTTAAGTGATGACGTGCATTTTTTTTACAGGATGTGTTACAATTCTTGGGGAAGTGTTTTTGAGATTAACACACTGGTTGTTAAAGAATTATTTAAGGTAAATCTAAGTAAGAAAGCCGGGATGACGGTATATATATATCTGTCTGATTTTATGATCATGGTGGTTAATCGAAAGAATTGTGGAACCCGAGTTTCGGGGTGTTCCTGAGTTATTAGATCCATTTGTAATAGGGAATCCAGGGGGTGGATTATTAGGGTGAATAGGGGACGTTACTAAGAAACACACTTTGGGGTCATTGGAAGTTTAAAGAGAATGAGGGTTGTGTTAGTCAAAAGGTGGTGGGATAGATGTGAAATCCTTAAAGAATGTGAATTGTTGTTATGTGTGAAAGAAATGTCTGAGAAGGTAAAAGTTGGAGATTAAAGAATGTGTAGTGACGTCGAACACTGGTCTCGTTTCAAGACGGCTTGGTTGAATACCTTAAGATAAGATTTTGGTGCAACTGTTTGGTTATGATAGTAATGAGAAAGCGATACCAGCGTGTGGAAAGGTCGGGAGAGAGGGGCAAGTAATGCTCGGTGGGCAATGCTTCACGCTAACGTGGGGAGGTGAAGATAGTATGTCGGAATAAGTGAGTAAGTTGGAAGTAGTAAGCCTGACGGTGATGTCGAAAGGTGCAGTGTTGTGTAGATTGTCATTGATAAGTGTGCGAACCGTTGGAAAGAGTATTGAGGAAGGGAATTGTGTATGATTTTGTACAGGAAAGAAGTGGATGAGACAACTGAAGGAATTAAGTTAGTGACGTTGTGAGAAATGTTTAAACGAATTGGTCGTGCGGTGATCAAACTAGTGAGAATAGTATGGTGTGACCATGGTTACTCCTCCCAGTTGAGTGAGGATAACCGGGGTTATGTTTTTATGTTTTGACGAACGTGACAATCAACGAGGAATGGTCGTGTTTCAGGATAGGTTTAATTCGAGTAGGTGGACACTTCACCAATGGGTTGGAGGTTCCTACTCTTAGTTACGTATAAGTATGGAGTGGTGAGGAGATGTGTAATGGTTGACGAACCGTGGTCTAGGTGGTCCGAGAAAGGGAAACGTTATCTGCAATAGACGATTGTTGGGCGGTATAGGGTTGAGAGTTGTGATACGATGAAGGAACTATGGGTTGTGAGTTGTCGAGGTGTACAGGGTTGGCCAGGTGCCAAGCTGTCAAGTGGGTGTTGTCTCTTGGTAAATGAACCTCGTGTGGTGGCGGAGGATTTAGCCAAGTTCCTTTTTAAAGGAAGTATATATGCTTGAGAAGCCTTGGTTAATCTTCTGTTGTCAAGACCGATCGAGTAGAAACAGTAGCCTTCGAGTTAGCAGTACCGTAAGAACTGAGGGAAGTGCACACAAGGTTTCTTGTTTCGAATTTATTGAGGTGGTTGACTGAGTCTGAAATAGTTTTACCTTGGGGGAAGTGTCAGTTTTGGTGTGGGCAAGATACCCGCATCTTTTCCCAATAAGGAATTCCGGGGACGAAATTCTTTTAAGGGGGGAGTGTTGTAACAACCCGAAATTTGTAAGTATGTATTGAAAGTTTGGTGGCCGATGTCTAAAGAATGCAAGTTAGGTTAAGGGTCCTTTTGGCAATTGTTGGGAAGTATTTAAAGCTCCTTTTCCCTAGGGTTTTCATTTTAGAAATCAGTGTTTTGGCCCTTGTGTGTGTTTGGTGACTAGAGAAGAAAAGAGAAGAACAAAGGAGTTTTGGACAAAGAAATCGGTAAGGAGGAAGATTTTGCAAGGTATTCCTTTCTAATCCGTATTCCATTTTGTTATAGTGTTCCTTTTCTTAATTGGATTGAGTTCTTAAGTCTGATTATAAGGATTCAAGAGGTTGTATCCACATTTTTCTTAAAAGTGGGTTTTAAGGGTTTTTGGCTTTGGAATCGATTTAATGGAGTAATTATGGTTTAAACTGGGTATTTGGAGTTAGGGGATGAACCCTTGTAGATATCTAATCAAACTAATGACAAAAATCGGGTTAATGATCACTTTTAATAAGTCTGGGTTCGAACAGCCGTGTTTTCCGGACACCAGTGTTCGGTGGTGTCCGGATAGGTTGCGAGTGTCCGGGTAAGTGCCCCGTGAAGGTGTCCGGGTGTTTCTTAGTATCTGGGTAGCTGAAGTCTCCGGATAAGCTTAGTGTCCGGGTAGTTTTGCCCGGATAAGTCTAGCGTCCGGATTGTTGTGTCCGGACAATGCTGCGTCCGGAAAAGGTGATGTGTCCGGAAAAGGGG
This sequence comes from Saussurea involucrata, assembly GCA_033807775.1. Classification (NCBI taxonomy): domain Eukaryota; kingdom Viridiplantae; phylum Streptophyta; class Magnoliopsida; order Asterales; family Asteraceae; genus Saussurea; species Saussurea involucrata. The sequence continues at coordinate 55,957,381 of CM066316.1, forward strand.
TGGCGTCCGGAAAAGGGGTTGTGTCCGGAAAGGGGTATCCGGACAGTAGGTCTGAGCTATTTATCTGATGTGGATCTATTGCCTTAGGTGTTCGTTTGGGTTAGCTTGGAAGTATTTAAGAAGTGCGGTGTACGTCAATCAAGGTGAGTTCCCTAAACCCTTTTTACGACTTAAAGTGTTGAATGATTTTGACTGATTATGGTTTCATTTACGAGCATGAAATGTTTATAACTGTTACGCATGTTTTCCATGAAATACCTATTTTTACTTGAGGAAAATGTATTGTACTTGATGAACTGTGAATGACGATTTCCAAAGGTTTTAAAGATGCATGTTTGTGAAATGAATGACGTGCTATGTGGAGTCGGTCTGCACTGTGGGATCAAAGATGGATCCTCGGGATCTGAGGGTCCCTTGGATATGTAAGACAAACTGGTAGGTTGGAATTTGTTTCCCTCCTATTCGGTAGAGGGGAGTCCATAGGGGCTCCAAAGAGGACGAGAGGGGAACCTAATGGAACCCTGATCGTAAGATGATATGTGATCCATACACAGTGTAGTACCATGCTTGAAGTATGTTAAGGTTTACGATAATGTTTTCATAAATGCTTTTATATTGGTTACATGTTGTTTTCTGAGGGAATTCACTAGACCTTTTGGTCTAACCCTCGCTTTCAAAACTAAACCATTTTCAGGTAAGCATGTTAAGGGTTCTTCAAGTAAGAACTAGGAGGCGATAGGAAGAACTGGAAGCATAGAGTAATTTCAAGTTTTGGCTGCGATGACTATAGAATAGCTCTCGGCTGTGGAATTTAGAGACTTCCGCTGTCAATTTCGTTTAGTATGAATTATTGATGTTGTAAAGACAAGGTTTTATGTAATTCAAATGCTTATTTATGGTTGTTTGCTTGCGATGAAATCAAGGGACGTTACAAATGGTATCAGAGCCTTAGTTTAAGGGATTTAGGTGACCATTCGGGCCTAAACTTAAACTGTAAGATGAGGAACACAGCCGAGACATAGGATTGCCTCTAGGAACGATCACTATAAATGCGCTTAGGAATAAGGTGCCAAGGACAAACGTGTAAGGTAAGTTTGGGATTACACCTGGCCAGTGTAATTACGAACTTACAGGTACATGTGCGTGCTTACAATACCTTACTTATAGCAAATTTGTTGTGTCACGTCTAGTAAGGACTAACTGTCGGTTTCTTTCAGTTTAGCGCTATGGCTGGGAGAGCGTTGAAGAATAGGTCAACAAGATCCCTGAGGGATAGACCGAGCTCCATTGTCTGGGGAAGTGTCGTGTAAGAGTCATTATGATATGAGGTATGTAGACATCGTAGAGAAGCAACGTTGTAAAGGATGTTATGAGTCGTCTAGAGGTAGCTCGTCATGGATTCGGAGAGGATGAATGTTTGAGTTTGAATAAGACTCCAGTTAAAAGAGAGTCCTAGTTTTGGAAATCATGGGATAGATCAGTTGGGATGGTAAGATAGAACAGTATAAAAACCTTGAAAGTATCAGTGGAGCCCTGACTTTTTAGTCGAGCTTTTCATTGGCAGGACAGATGAAATAAGATACTTATAGTGAATTGAAAGCATGTAGAAGTAGAAAGTGAGATAGTCGATCAAAGCGAAAATAGTGTGAATTGGTTGAGTAAGTGAGACGTGGAACGCATGTACATCAAGTTAGTGCTTGACCGAGAGGGCGACCCTTGGTCGAAGGAAGAGTGTCAAGGATAAAGCGGTTGACCTTGCTAGGGTGAGTAGCCTTCAATTGCAAGTAGAGTATCATGCATAGCTTTCTTAAATATAACATAGAAATTTTCACGATTTAAATTAAATGTGTAAATATCAATTTTGATCGAAAATGAGTCAGAATGTGAAAGTGTATGTTTAAAGAAAAGGTGATTTCATTCACATTGCACTATGAAACTTTGAGCCTAACGATTGCAAAGTATTTCACACTTTTCAGGATAAGTTAAATTATTACAAGAGGTCGAGAAGACGTGTGCCAGCGAAACTTTTACAATCAAATGAATTTTAACCGAATGATATCATATAAAAGAGTGAGAACCGACTGGTTTACTTGGTGTCAGTAATCTCTTTCGAAATTGTGTCGTATGAAAGGATTTCCATTCAACGTAATATTGTCGTAATAACATCGTTCGGAATTGAGTAAGATTAAAGTTCACGGAAAGATGCATGCAAACGATTCTCGAATCGTTGTGCAGGGCGTTGAAGTTATAAGAATGATGGGGTCATGTGTACCCAGGCGTTTTCCAAACATTGCTTATTTAAAATGATCAAATGTGCGAAAAGATTTATTTACTGTATTGTCATGCATGAAGGATATGAACCTACTAGGTCGTAGAATATTACGTTATAAGTTAAGAAGGAACTCCGAGAGTAGAAAGGTGTTAGACAAATCAGGGGAGAACGTATGTGGTTGCAGTATATGTGTTCTAGAGGAAAAGGTGAACAGTGGTAGAATCGGAAGTGGGTTATAGTATCGGTTGTGTGAGGGTCTGCACCCTTATGCGGTAGCGGGAAGTACGGTTGTCAAGGGACGGCCGTGTCCGGAGGAAGGATTTGAAGCCTTCAAGGTGATGGTTTTAGCAACTCGTTATGAGTAGTGTGGTGAGGAAGAATGGAAATTGTTCCTTATGCATGAGGGAATTATCCTAGAAGGAAATAGTTGGAAATTTTGGTTATGTTTAAGGAATGACATGATGATGATTGTGGGTCGGAGTGGTAGTATGATCATTAGTTGAATTGAAATGTCATGATAGAGGTATAAGCCTTTGGCTGATTGATTAAAATTTTATAGATTTGTTAAGTGATGACGTGCATTTTTTTTACAGGATGTGTTACAATTCTTGGGGAAGTGTTTTTGAGATTAACACACTGATTGTTAAAGAATTATTTAAGGTAAATCTAAGTAAGAAAGCCGGGATGACGGTATATATATATCTGTCTGATTTTATGATCATGGTGGTTAATCGAAAGAATTGTGGAACCCGAGTTTCGGGGTGTTCCTGAGTTATTAGATCCGTTTGTAATAGGGAATCCAGGGGGTGGATTATTAGGGTGAATAGGGGACGTTACTAAGAAACACACTTTGGGGTCATTGGAAGTTTAAAGAGGATGAGGGTTGTGTTAGTCAAAAGGTGGTGGGATAGATGTGAAATCCTTAAAGAATGTGAATTGTTGTTATGTGTGAAAGAAATGTCTGAGAAGGTAAAAGTTGGAGATTAAAGAATGTGTAGTGACGTCGAACACTGGTCTCGTTTCAAGACGGCTTGGTTGAATACCTTAAGATAAGATTTTGGTGCAACTGTTTGGTTATGATAGTAATGAGAAAGCGATACCAGCGTGTGGAAAGGTCGGGAGAGAGGGGCAAGTAATGCTCGGTGGGCAATGCTTCACGCTAACGTGGGGAGGTGAAGATAGTATGTCGGAATAAGTGAGTAAGTTGGAAGTAGTAAGCCTGACGGTGATGTCGAAAGGTGCAGTGTTGTGTAGATTGTCATTGATAAGTGTGCGAACCGTTGAAAAGAGTATTGAGGAAGGGAATTGTGTATGATTTTGTACAGGAAAGAAGTGGATGAGACAACTGAAGGAATTAAGTTAGTGACGTTGTGAGAAATGTTTAAACGAATTGGTCGTGCGGTGATCAAACTAGTGAGAATAGTATGGTGTGACCATGGTTACTCCTCCCAGTTGAGTGAGGATAACCGGGGTTATGTTTTTATGTTTTGACGAACGTGACAATCAGCGAGGAATGGTCGTGTTTCAGGATAGGTTTAATTCGAGTAGGTGGACACTTCACCAATGGGTTGGAGGTTCCTACTCTTAGTTACGTATAAGTATGGAGTGGTGAGGAGATGTGTAATGGTTGACGAACCGTGGTCTAGGTGGTCCGAGAAAGGGAAACGTTATCTGCAATAGACGATTGTTGGGCGGTATAGGGTTGAGAGTTGTGATACGATGAAGGAACTATGGGTTGTGAGTTGTCGAGGTGTACACGGTTGGCCAGGTGCCAAGCTGTCAAGTGGGTGTTGTCTCTTGGTAAATGAACCTCGTGTGGTGGCGGAGGATTTAGCCAAGTTCCTTTTTAAAGGAAGTATAGATGCTTGAGAAGCCTTGGTTAATCTTCTGTTGTCAAGACCGATCGAGTAGAAACAGTAGCCTTCGAGTTAGCAGTACCGTAAGAACTGAGGGAAGTGCACACAAGGTTTCTTGTTTCGAATTTATTGAGGTGGTTGACTGAGTCTGAAATAGTTTTACCTTGGGGGAAGTGTTAGTTTTGGTGTGGGCAAGATACCCGCATCTTTTCCCAATAAGGAATTCCGGGGACGAAATTCTTTTAAGGGGGGAGTGTTGTAACAACCCGAAATTTGTAAGTATGTATTGAAAGTTTGGTGGCCGATGTCTAAAGAATGCAAGTTAGGTTAAGGGGCCTTTTGGCAATTGTTGGGAAGTATTTAAAGCTCCTTTTCCCTAGGGTTTTCATTTTAGAAATCAGTGTTTTGGCCCTTGTGTGTGTTTGGTGACTAGAGAAGAAAAGAGAAGAACAAAGGAGTTTTGGACAAAGAAATCGGTAAGGAGGAAGATTTTGCAAGGTATTCCTTTCTAATCCGTATTCCATTTTGTTATAGTGTTCCTTTTCTTAATTGGATTGAGTTCTTAAGTCTGATTATAAGGATTCAAGAGGTTGTATCCACATTTTTCTTAAAAGTGGGTTTTAAGGGTTTTTGGCTTTGGAATCGATTTAATGGAGTAATTATGGTTTAAACTAGGTATTTGGAGTTAGGGGATGAACCCTTGTAGATATCTAATCAAACTAATGACAAAAATCGGGTTAATGATCACTTTTAATAAGTCTGGGTTCGAACAGCCGTGTTTTCCGGACACCAGTGTTCGGTGGTGTCCGGATAGGTTGCGAGTGTCCGGGTAAGTGCCCCGTGAAGGTGTCCGGGTGTTTCTTAGTATCTGGGTAGCTGAAGTCTCCGGATAAGCTTAGTGTCCGAGTAGTTTTGCCCGGATAAGTCTAGCGTCCGGATTGTTGTGTCCGGACAATGCTGCGTCCGGAAAAGGTGATGTGTCCGGAAAAGGGGTGGCGTCCGGAAAAGGGGTTGTGTCCGGAAAGGGGTATCCGGACAGTAGGTCTGAGCTATTTATCTGATGTGGATCTATTGCCTTAGGTGTTCGTTTGGGTTAGCTTGGAAGTATTTAAGAAGTGCGGTGTACGTCAATCAAGGTGAGTTCCCTAAACCCTTTTTACGACTTAAAGTGTTGAATGATTTTGACTGATTATGGTTTCATTTACGAGCATGAAATGTTTATAACTGTTACGCATGTTTTCCATGAAATACCTATTTTTACTTGAGGAAAATGTATTGTACTTGATGAACTGTGAATGACGATTTCCAAAGGTTTTAAAGATGCATGTTTGTGAAATGAATGACGTGCTATGTGGAGTCGGTCTGCACTGTGGGATCAAAGATGGATCCTCGGGATCTGAGGGTCCCTTGGATATGTAAGACAAACTGGTAGGTTGGAATTTGTTTCCCTCCTATTCGGTAGAGGGGAGTCCGTAGGGGCTCCAAAGAGGACGAGAGGGGAACCTAATGGAACCCTGATCGTAAGATGATATGTGATCCATACACAGTGTAGTACCATGCTTGAAGTATGTTAAGGTTTACGATAATGTTTTCATAAATGCTTTTATATTGGTTACATGTTGTTTTCTGAGGGAATTCACTAGACCTTTTGGTCTAACCCTCGCTTTCAAAACTAAACCATTTTCAGGTAAGCATGTTAAGGGTTCTTCAAGTAAGAACTAGGAGGCGATAGGAAGAACTGGAAGCATAGAGTAATTTCAAGTTTTGGCTGCGATGACTATAGAATAGCTCTCGGCTGTGGAATTTAGAGACTTCCGCTGTCAATTTCGTTTAGTATGAATTATTGATGTTGTAAAGACAAGGTTTTATGTAATTCAAATGCTTATTTATGGTTGTTTGCTTGCGATGAAATCAAGGGACGTTACAAATGGTATCAGAGCCTTAGTTTAAGGGATTTAGGTGACCATTCGGGCCTAAACTTAAACTGTAAGATGAGGAACACAGCCGAGACATAGGATTGCCTCTAGGAACGATCACTATAAATGCGCTTAGGAATAAGGTGCCAAGGACAAACGTGTAAGGTAAGTTTGGGATTACACCTGGCCAGTGTAATTACGAACCTACAGGTACATGTGCGTGCTTACAATACCTTACTTATAGCAAATTTGTTGTGTCACGTCTAGTAAGGACTAACTGTCGGTTTCTTTCAGTTTAGCGCTATGGCTGGGAGAGCGTTGAGGAATAGGTCAACAAGATCCCTGAGGGATAGACCGAGCTCCATTGTCTAGGGAAGTGTCGTGTAAGAGTCATTATGATATGAGGTATGTAGACATCGTAGAGAAGCAACGTTGTAAAGGATGTTATGAGTCGTCTAGAGGTAGCTCGTCGTGGATTCGGAGAGGATGAATGTTTGAGTTTGAATAAGACTCCAGTTAAAAGAGAGTCCTAGTTTTGGAAATCATGGGATAGATCAGTTGGGATGGTAAGATAGAACAGTATAAAAACCTTGAAAGTATCAGTGGAGCCCTGACTTTTTAGTCGAGCTTTTCATTGGCAGGACAGATGAAATAAGATACTTATAGTGAATTGAAAGCATGTAGAAGTAGAAAGTGAGATAGTCGATCAAAGCGAAAATAGTGTGAATTGGTTGAGTAAGTGAGACGTGGAACGCATGTACATCAAGTTAGTGCTTGACCGAGAGGGCGACCCTTGGTCGAAGGAAGAGTGTCAAGGATAAAGCAGTTGACCTTGCTAGGGTGAGTAGCCTTCAATTTCAAGTAGAGTATCATGCATAGCTTTCTTAAATATAACATAGAAATTTTCACGATTTAAATTAAATGTGTAAATATCAATTTTGATCGAAAATGAGTCAGAATGTGAAAGTGTATGTTTAAAGAAAAGGTGATTTCATTCACATTGCACTATGAAACTTTGAGCCTAACGATTGCAAAGTATTTCACACTTTTCAAGATAAGTTAAATTATTACAAAAGGTCGAGAAGACGTGTGCCAGCGAAACTTTTACAATCAAATGAATTTTAACCGAATGATATCATATAAAAGAGTGAGAACCGACTGGTTTACTTGGTGTCAGTAATCTCTTTCGAAATTGTGTCGTATGAAAGGATTTTCATTCAACGTAATATTGTCGTAATAACATCGTTCGGAATTGAGTAAGATTAAAGTTCACGGAAAGATGCATGCAAACGATTCTCGAATCGTTGTGCAGGGCGTTGAAGTTATAAGAATGATGGGGTCATGTGTACCCAGGCGTTTTCCAAACATTGCTTATTTAAAATGATCAAATGTGCGAAAAGATTTATTTACTGTATTGTCATGCATGAAGGCTATGAACCTACTAGGTCGTAGAATATTACGTTATAAGTTAAGAAGGAACTCCGAGAGTAGAAAGGTGTTAGACAAATCAGGGGAGAACGTATGTGGTTGCAGTATATGTGTTCTAGAGGAAAAGGTGAACAGTGGTAGAATCGGAAGTGGGTTATAGTATCGGTTGTGTGAGGGTCTGCACCCTTATGCGGTAGCGGGAAGTACGGTTGTCAAGGGACGGCCGTGTCCGGAGGAAGGATTTGAAGCCTTCAAGGTGATGGTTTTAGCAACTCGTTCTGAGTAGTGTGGTGAGGAAGAATGGAAATTGTTCCTTATGCATGAGGGAATTATCCTAGAAGGAAATAGTTGGAAATTTTGGTTATGTTTAAGGAATGACATGATGATGATTGTGGGTCGGAGTGGTAGTATGATCATTAGTTGAATTGAAATGTCATGATAGAGGTATAAGCCTTTGGCTGATTGATTAAAATTTTATAGATTTGTTAAGTGATGACGTGCATTTTTTTTACAGGATGTGTTACAATTCTTGGGGAAGTGTTTTTGAGATTAACACACTGGTTGTTAAAGAATTATTTAAGGTAAATCTAAGTAAGAAAGCCGGGATGACGGTATATATATATCTGTCTGATTTTATGATCATGGTGGTTAATCGAAAGAATTGTGGAACCCGAGTTTCGGGGTGTTCCTGAGTTATTAGATCCATTTGTAATAGGGAATCCAGGGGGTGGATTATTAGGGTGAATAGGGGACGTTACTAAGAAACACACTTTGGGGTAATTGGAAGTTTAAAGAGAATGAGGGTTGTGTTAGTCAAAAGGTGGTGGGATAGATGTGAAATCCTTAAAGAATGTGAATTGTTGTTATGTGTGAAAGAAATGTCTGAGAAGGTAAAAGTTGGAGATTAAAGAATGTGTAGTGACGTCGAACACTGGTCTCGTTTCAAGACGGCTTGGTTGAATACCTTAAGATAAGATTTTGGTGCAACTGTTTGGTTATGATAGTAATGAGAAAGCGATACCAGCGTGTGGAAAGGTCGGGAGAGAGGGGCAAGTAATGCTCGGTGGGCAATGCTTCACGCTAACGTGGGGAGGTGAAGATAGTATGTCGGAATAAGTGAGTAAGTTGGAAGTAGTAAGCCTGACGGTGATGTCGAAAGGTGCAGTGTTGTGTAGATTGTCATTGATAAGTGTGCGAACCGTTGGAAAGAGTATTGAGGAAGGGAATTGTGTATGATTTTGTACAGGAAAGAAGTGGATGAGACAACTGAAGGAATTAAGTTAGTGACGTTGTGAGAAATGTTTAAACGAATTGGTCGTGCGGTGATCAAACTAGTGAGAATAGTATGGTGTGACCATGGTTACTCCTCCCAGTTGAGTGAGGATAACCGGGGTTATGTTTTTATGTTTTGACGAACGTGACAATCAACGAGGAATGGTCGTGTTTCAGGATAGGTTTAATTCGAGTAGGTGGACACTTCACCAATGGGTTGGAGGTTCCTACTCTTAGTTACGTATAAGTATGGAGTGGTGAGGAGATGTGTAATGGTTGACGAACCGTGGTCTAGGTGGTCCGAGAAAGGGAAACGTTATCTGCAATAGACGATTGTTGGGCGGTATAGGGTTGAGAGTTGTGATACGATGAAGGAACTATGGGTTGTGAGTTGTCGAGGTGTACAGGGTTGGCCAGGTGCCAAGCTGTCAAGTGGGTGTTGTCTCTTGGTAAATGAACCTCGTGTGGTGGCGGAGGATTTAGCCAAGTTCCTTTTTAAAGGAAGTATATATGCTTGAGAAGCCTTGGTTAATCTTCTGTTGTCAAGACCGATCGAGTAGAAACAGTAGCCTTCGAGTTAGCAGTACCGTAAGAACTGAGGGAAGTGCACACAAGGTTTCTTGTTTCGAATTTATTGAGGTGGTTGACTGAGTCTGAAATAGTTTTACCTTGGGGGAAGTGTCAGTTTTGGTGTGGGCAAGATACCCGCATCTTTTCCCAATAAGGAATTCCGGGGACGAAATTCTTTTAAGGGGGGAGTGTTGTAACAACCCGAAATTTGTAAGTATGTATTGAAAGTTTGGTGGCCGATGTCTAAAGAATGCAAGTTAGGTTAAGGGGCCTTTTGGCAATTGTTGGGAAGTATTTAAAGCTCCTTTTCCCTAGGGTTTTCATTTTAGAAATCAGTGTTTTGGCCCTTGTGTGTGTTTGGTGACTAGAGAAGAAAAGAGAAGAACAAAGGAGTTTTGGACAAAGAAATCGGTAAGGAGGAAGATTTTGCAAGGTATTCCTTTCTAATCCGTATTCCATTTTGTTATAGTGTTCCTTTTCTTAATTGGATTGAGTTCTTAAGTCTGATTATAAGGATTCAAGAGGTTGTATCCACATTTTTCTTAAAAGTGGGTTTTAAGGGTTTTTGGCTTTGGAATCGATTTAATGGAGTAATTATGGTTTAAACTGGGTATTTGGAGTTAGGGGATGAACCCTTGTAGATATCTAATCAAACTAATGACAAAAATCGGGTTAATGATCACTTTTAATAAGTCTGGGTTCGAACAGCCGTGTTTTCCGGACACCAGTGTTCGGTGGTGTCCGGATAGGTTGCGAGTGTCCGGGTAAGTGCCCCATGAAGGTGTCCGGGTGTTTCTTAGTATCTGGGTAGCTGAAGTCTCCGGATAAGCTTAGTGTCCGGGTAGTTTTGCCCGGATAAGTCTAGCGTCCGGATTGTTGTGTCCGGACAATGCTGCGTCCGGAAAAGGTGATGTGTCCGGAAAAGGGGTGGCGTCCGGAAAAGGGGTTGTGTCCGGAAAGGGGTATCCGGACAGTAGGTCTGAGCTATTTATCTGATGTGGATCTATTGCCTTAGGTGTTCGTTTGGGTTAGCTTGGAAGTATTTAAGAAGTGCGGTGTACGTCAATCAAGGTGAGTTCCCTAAACCCTTTTTACGACTTAAAGTGTTGAATGATTTTGACTGATTATGGTTTCATTTACGAGCATGAAATGTTTATAACTGTTACGCATGTTTTCCATGAAATACCTATTTTTACTTGAGGAAAATGTATTGTACTTGATGAACTGTGAATGACGATTTCCAAAGGTTTTAAAGATGCATGTTTGTGAAATGAATGACGTGCTATGTGGAGTCGGTCTGCACTGTGGGATCAAAGATGGATCCTCGGGATCTGAGGGTCCCTTGGATATGTAAGACAAACTGGTAGGTTGGAATTTGTTTCCCTCCTATTCGGTAGAGGGGAGTCCGTAGGGGCTCCAAAGAGGACGAGAGGGGAACCTAATGGAACCCTGATCGTAAGATGATATGTGATCCATACACAGTGTAGTACCATGCTTGAAGTATGTTAAGGTTTACGATAATGTTTTCATAAATGCTTTTATATTGGTTACATGTTGTTTTCTGAGGGAATTCACTAGACCTTTTGGTCTAACCCTCGCTTTCAAAACTAAACCATTTTCAGGTAAGCATGTTAAGGGTTCTTCAAGTAAGAACTAGGAGGCGATAGGAAGAACTGGAAGCATAGAGTAATTTCAAGTTTTGGCTGCGATGACTATAGAATAGCTCTCGGCTGTGGAATTTAGAGACTTCCGCTGTCAATTTCGTTTAGTATGAATTATTGATGTTGTAAAGACAAGGTTTTATGTAATTCAAATGCTTATTTATGGTTGTTTGCTTGCGATGAAATCAAGGGACGTTACAAATGGTATCAGAGCCTTAGTTTAAGGGATTTAGGTGACCATTCGGGCCTAAACTTAAACTGTAAGATGAGGAACACAGCCGAGACATAGGATTGCCTCTAGGAACGATCACTATAAATGCGCTTAGGAATAAGGTGCCAAGGACAAACGTGTAAGGTAAGTTTGGGATTACACCTGGCCAGTGTAATTACGAACTTACAGGTACATGTGCGTGCTTACAATACCTTACTTATAGCAAATTTGTTGTGTCACGTCTAGTAAGGACTAACTGTCGGTTTCTTTCAGTTTAGCGCTATGGCTGGGAGAGCGTTGAAGAATAGGTCAACAAGATCCCTGAGGGATAGACCGAGCTCCATTGTCTGGGGAAGTGTCGTGTAAGAGTCATTATGATATGAGGTATGTAGACATCGTAGAGAAGCAACGTTGTAAAGGATGTTATGAGTCGTCTAGAGGTAGCTCGTCATGGATTCGGAGAGGATGAATGTTTGAGTTTGAATAAGACTCCAGTTAAAAGAGAGTCCTAGTTTTGGAAATCATGGGATAGATCAGTTGGGATGGTAAGATAGAACAGTATAAAAACCTTGAAAGTATCAGTGGAGCCCTGACTTTTTAGTCGAGCTTTTCATTGGCAGGACAGATGAAATAAGATACTTATAGTGAATTGAAAGCATGTAGAAGTAGAAAGTGAGATAGTCGATCAAAGCGAAAATAGTGTGAATTGGTTGAGTAAGTGAGACGTGGAACGCATGTACATCAAGTTAGTGCTTGACCGAGAGGGCGACCCTTGGTCGAAGGAAGAGTGTCAAGGATAAAGCGGTTGACCTTGCTAGGGTGAGTAGCCTTCAATTGCAAGTAGAGTATCATGCATAGCTTTCTTAAATATAACATAGAAATTTTCACGATTTAAATTAAATGTGTAAATATCAATTTTGATCGAAAATGAGTCAGAATGTGAAAGTGTATGTTTAAAGAAAAGGTGATTTCATTCACATTGCACTATGAAACTTTGAGCCTAACGATTGCAAAGTATTTCACACTTTTCAGGATAAGTTAAATTATTACAAGAGGTCGAGAAGACGTGTGCCAGCGAAACTTTTACAATCAAATGAATTTTAACCGAATGATATCATATAAAAGAGTGAGAACCGACTGGTTTACTTGGTGTCAGTAATCTCTTTCGAAATTGTGTCGTATGAAAGGATTTCCATTCAACGTAATATTTTCGTAATAACATCGTTCGGAATTGAGTAAGATTAAAGTTCACGGAAAGATGCATGCAAACGATTCTCGAATCGTTGTGCAGGGCGTTGAAGTTATAAGAATGATGGGGTCATGTGTACCCAGACGTTTTCCAAACATTGCTTATTTAAAATGATCAAATGTGCGAAAAGATTTATTTACTGTATTGTCATGCATGAAGGATATGAACCTACTAGGTCGTAGAATATTACGTTATAAGTTAAGAAGGAACTCCGAGAGTAGAAAGGTGTTAGACAAATCAGGGGAGAACGTATGTGGTTGCAGTATATGTGTTCTAGAGGAAAAGGTGAACAGTGGTAGAATCGGAAGTGGGTTATAGTATCGGTTGTGTGAGGGTCTGCACCCTTATGCGGTAGCGGGAAGTACGGTTGTCAAGGGACGGCCGTGTCCGGAGGAAGGATTTGAAGCCTTCAAGGTGATGGTTTTAGCAACTCGTTATGAGTAGTGTGGTGAGGAAGAATGGAAATTGTTCCTTATGCATGAGGGAATTATCCTAGAAGGAAATAGTTGGAAATTTTGGTTATGTTTAAGGAATGACATGATGATGATTGTGGGTCGGAGTGGTAGTATGATCATTAGTTGAATTGAAATGTCATGATAGAGGTATAAGCCTTTGGCTGATTGATTAAAATTTTATAGATTTGTTAAGTGATGACGTGCATTTTTTTTACAGGATGTGTTACAATTCTTGGGGAAGTGTTTTTGAGATTAACACACTGATTGTTAAAGAATTATTTAAGGTAAATCTAAGTAAGAAAGCCGGGATGACGGTATATATATATCTGTCTGATTTTATGATCATGGTGGTTAATCGAAAGAATTGTGGAACCCGAGTTTCGGGGTGTTCCTGAGTTATTAGATCCGTTTGTAATAGGGAATCCAGGGGGTGGATTATTAGGGTGAATAGGGGACGTTACTAAGAAACACACTTTGGGGTCATTGGAAGTTTAAAGAGGATGAGGGTTGTGTTAGTCAAAAGGTGGTGGGATAGATGTGAAATCCTTAAAGAATGTGAATTGTTGTTATGTGTGAAAGAAATGTCTGAGAAGGTAAAAGTTGGAGATTAAAGAATGTGTAGTGACGTCGAACACTGGTCTCGTTTCAAGACGGCTTGGTTGAATACCTTAAGATAAGATTTTGGTGCAACTGTTTGGTTATGATAGTAATGAGAAAGCGATACCAGCGTGTGGAAAGGTCGGGAGAGAGGGGCAAGTAATGCTCGGTGGGCAATGCTTCACGCTAACGTGGGGAGGTGAAGATAGTATGTCGGAATAAGTGAGTAAGTTGGAAGTAGTAAGCCTGACGGTGATGTCGAAAGGTGCAGTGTTGTGTAGATTGTCATTGATAAGTGTGCGAACCGTTGAAAAGAGTATTGAGGAAGGGAATTGTGTATGATTTTGTACAGGAAAGAAGTGGATGAGACAACTGAAGGAATTAAGTTAGTGACGTTGTGAGAAATGTTTAAACGAATTGGTCGTGCGGTGATCAAACTAGTGAGAATAGTATGGTGTGACCATGGTTACTCCTCCCAGTTGAGTGAGGATAACCGGGGTTATGTTTTTATGTTTTGACGAACGTGACAATCAGCGAGGAATGGTCGTGTTTCAGGATAGGTTTAATTCGAGTAGGTGGACACTTCACCAATGGGTTGGAGGTTCCTACTCTTAGTTACGTATAAGTATGGAGTGGTGAGGAGATGTGTAATGGTTGACGAACCGTGGTCTAGGTGGTCCGAGAAAGGGAAACGTTATCTGCAATAGACGATTGTTGGGCGGTATAGGGTTGAGAGTTGTGATACGATGAAGGAACTATGGGTTGTGAGTTGTCGAGGTGTACAGGGTTGGCCAGGTGCCAAGCTGTCAAGTGGGTGTTGTCTCTTGGTAAATGAACCTCGTGTGGTGGCGGAGGATTTAGCCAAGTTCCTTTTTAAAGGAAGTATAGATGCTTGAGAAGCCTTGGTTAATCTTCTGTTGTCAAGACCGATCGAGTAGAAACAGTAGCCTTCGAGTTAGCAGTACCGTAAGAACTGAGGGAAGTGCACACAAGGTTTCTTGTTTCGAATTTATTGAGGTGGTTGACTGAGTCTGAAATAGTTTTACCTTGGGGGAAGTGTTAGTTTTGGTGTGGGCAAGATACCCGCATCTTTTCCCAATAAGGAATTCCGGGGACGAAATTCTTTTAAGGGGGGAGTGTTGTAACAACCCGAAATTTGTAAGTATGTATTGAAAGTTTGGTGGCCGATGTCTAAAGAATGCAAGTTAGGTTAAGGGGCCTTTTGGCAATTGTTGGGAAGTATTTAAAGCTCCTTTTCCCTAGGGTTTTCATTTTAGAAATCAGTGTTTTGGCCCTTGTGTGTGTTTGGTGACTAGAGAAGAAAAGAGAAGAACAAAGGAGTTTTGGACAAAGAAATCGGTAAGGAGGAAGATTTTGCAAGGTATTCCTTTCTAATCCGTATTCCATTTTGTTATAGTGTTCCTTTTCTTAATTGGATTGAGTTCTTAAGTCTGATTATAAGGATTCAAGAGGTTGTATCCACATTTTTCTTAAAAGTGGGTTTTAAGGGTTTTTGGCTTTGGAATCGATTTAATGGAGTAATTATGGTTTAAACTAGGTATTTGGAGTTAGGGGATGAACCCTTGTAGATATCTAATCAAACTAATGACAAAAATCGGGTTAATGATCACTTTTAATAAGTCTGGGTTCGAACAGCCGTGTTTTCCGGACACCAGTGTTCGGTGGTGTCCGGATAGGTTGCGAGTGTCCGGGTAAGTGCCCCGTGAAGGTGTCCGGGTGTTTCTTAGTATCTGGGTAGCTGAAGTCTCCGGATAAGCTTAGTGTCCGAGTAGTTTTGCCCGGATAAGTCTAGCGTCCGGATTGTTGTGTCCGGACAATGCTGCGTCCGGAAAAGGTGATGTGTCCGGAAAAGGGGTGGCGTCCGGAAAAGGGGTTGTGTCCGGAAAGGGGTATCCGGACAGTAGGTCTGAGCTATTTATCTGATGTGGATCTATTGCCTTAGGTGTTCGTTTGGGTTAGCTTGGAAGTATTTAAGAAGTGCGGTGTACGTCAATCAAGGTGAGTTCCCTAAACCCTTTTTACGACTTAAAGTGTTGAATGATTTTGACTGATTATGGTTTCATTTACGAGCATGAAATGTTTATAACTGTTACGCATGTTTTCCATGAAATACCTATTTTTACTTGAGGAAAATGTATTGTACTTGATGAACTGTGAATGACGATTTCCAAAGGTTTTAAAGATGCATGTTTGTGAAATGAATGACGTGCTATGTGGAGTCGGTCTGCACTGTGGGATCAAAGATGGATCCTCGGGATCTGAGGGTCCCTTGGATATGTAAGACAAACTGGTAGGTTGGAATTTGTTTCCCTCCTATTCGGTAGAGGGGAGTCCGTAGGGGCTCCAAAGAGGACGAGAGGGGAACCTAATGGAACCCTGATCGTAAGATGATATGTGATCCATACACAGTGTAGTACCATGCTTGAAGTATGTTAAGGTTTACGATAATGTTTTCATAAATGCTTTTATATTGGTTACATGTTGTTTTCTGAGGGAATTCACTAGACCTTTTGGTCTAACCCTCGCTTTCAAAACTAAACCATTTTCAGGTAAGCATGTTAAGGGTTCTTCAAGTAAGAACTAGGAGGCGATAGGAAGAACTGGAAGCATAGAGTAATTTCAAGTTTTGGCTGCGATGACTATAGAATAGCTCTCGGCTGTGGAATTTAGAGACTTCCGCTGTCAATTTCGTTTAGTATGAATTATTGATGTTGTAAAGACAAGGTTTTATGTAATTCAAATGCTTATTTATGGTTGTTTGCTTGCGATGAAATCAAGGGACGTTACAAATGGTATCAGAGCCTTAGTTTAAGGGATTTAGGTGACCATTCGGGCCTAAACTTAAACTGTAAGATGAGGAACACAGCCGAGACATAGGATTGCCTCTAGGAACGATCACTATAAATGCGCTTAGGAATAAGGTGCCAAGGACAAACGTGTAAGGTAAGTTTGGGATTACACCTGGCCAATGTAATTACGAAGAACACGTTCAAGTGTGTGTATTCTGAAATCTCTCGAGAAACAAATCGTACAGTGGTAGTGGAATAGAATGTTGCAGTGTGTGCTCTCACAAATGTGGAAAACAATTCTTCCAAAAGCTTACAAATGTGTGTTCTACTACCCTTCTATTTATAGTCTGATAAAGTGAAAGACAATGTACTATCTAACCCTGGAATGACACGTGGAAAGTGTGTCTTCGTCCTTTTAGGGCTGACGTGGAAAGTACGGACACGTGTCTGACACTTAGAGATTTCTACGAGACTTAAGCTTCACAGAGGTCTTCATTCACCAGAGCTCTTACGCCAGAGCTCTGATGGTCTTCTAGTGTGAACAGTTCTTCTGGTGGAACATAAGTCTTCTGCCAGAGCTCTGTCGAGCTCTGATGGTCTTCTGCTAGAGCTCTGTCGAGCTCTGACCTTCAGGTTGATTTTCTTCTAAGTCTTCTGCAGGATCTCTGGTGGTCTTCTGACTTGTGATATTTTCAATACTTTTACATATTGTATACTTAGGGCTAACAACCTCCCCCTAAGTATTGAAAATACAAATAATTGAAATTACAGAGATGTAAACAAAATACAGAGGAGAAAGTTATCCTCTGTGAAACATGATACTTTTCTTTTAAAGATGATTACAATACAATGTAAAAGAATAAGTACACTAAGTATAGTATTCTCCTCTTAGAATTCTGTCGAATCTTCTAATCAGGTCTCAGAATTCTAACAAGAGATTTATCTGGTTGATGTAAAGCCTCAGCTGCTCTTCTGGACACTTCTCTCTTGGGAGATTCTGTATAACGTTCTTGAGATACTGCAGCGACTCACTTGAGTACTTGTGGGTTTCAGCAGATCTGATGGCCTTCTTGATGCCATTCTGTCGGCTGATAAAGATTGGAGGATTTCCAACCACAGTTCCAGTTCTGTAATGGCCATAACCCTCAAGGTTTTCATTTGGAGGTGCAATCGCCAGTCTCTCAATTTCAAACTCTATGCCTAGCTGAAAGTCAATTTGTGTTCTGAGGTTGACGTGCTCTTGCATAACATGCTGAATTTCTCTCATTGCAGTTCCTGTGTCACTGTATCTGTCGATGTAGTTGACACAGTAGGAATGAAGAGTTGTCAGATCATAGGGATTCAGAAGCACAAGGTCGCTGTCATTGAAAGTTTCTATCTTCTTGTCTTCTGTCTCCACTGTGTAAACACGGTATAGAACTCTGTCATGAAAAAACTTCTTTACTTCTATCTTCAGAATTCTGCTGAATGTAAAGGACGAATTTATGGCTTTGTTTAGATGAGATTTGGTTGAGATGAATCTTCGCCTTTCATCCGTAAGTTTAGCGGCTCTGCTAGGGTTTAGGTATGGGTTATTGGATACGGCGTTAGTGGGAATAATATCTCTGTCAACATAGAGATATGCAAACACCTCTTCTAGTGAGGGGTTTTCGGTGTGTCGGGATGAGGATTCTGGGTTCTGTTCTGGTGGGTTTTGGGTTGGGTTCTGATCATCATGCGTTTCAGCCATAAGAATATCAACTAGGTTTTCAGGCTCAGGCTCTTGTGCAGTTTGGGTTTGGACTTGGGGTTGGTTTTGGTTTATTTGTTCATCAGCAGAGAATGGTTCTGTTCTCTCTGGTTTAGTTCTTAGTATTTGGGGAGTAGTGTCAAGGATTATGATCTCTGATGGTTGAGCTGTCGACTCTTCTGGTGTTTTGATAGTTCTGTCTTTGAACATGTAGTCGAACTCCACCATCATCATCTCTGTTGAAGTTTCCTCTGTTGGAGTTTCCTCTGTCTCCTTCTCCCCTTGTGTTTCTTTTTCTTTCTCTGTCTCCTTCTCTGCCTCTTTCTCTGTCTCCCCCTTTTGTTGCTCTGAGGACTCTCCTTCTGGTTTCTTTGAAGACTCTGGGGCATCTTTTTGGTTGTCATCGTCATCATGATCATCTGCCTCGTCAGAGAGTTTCGTAACGATAGGAGAGTCTGGGGCAACAAACTTACCCTTTTTCTACGAAGGTTCTCCCTCTGGGGTCCAATCTGCAGGCCTCTTATGGGACACGGTCTGTAGAATTGCATCTGTGAAGGTCAAGACCGCCTTTTTCAGAACCTCTTCCACTTCTGTCGCAGCAGCTCTGATTTCATCTACTTGACTCTCAAATTTGAATTTGTGAGAGTCAAGAGATGTTTGAACATGTCTCTCTGTCGCTTGAGCCTTCTGGACAAACTTGGAAGTGATTGTCATCATTCTGCTCAAAACATTTTTCTTATACCCACCCATATACGCTCTGTCAATAGGTTGTCTGTCGGGAAATGGTACAGGTGCCTCTGGTGTCGCGGCCTCTTTAATAGCATTCTTGACAGAGGTATTGATTAACTCTGTCAAGGTTCTGACGTTGGATTCTGATAAGATAATGGAAGGCATGGGCAGAGTTCTGTTCATTTCCGCAGTGTGATTCTCTGCCATGGTTCTTTTTAGATCAGCGAGCTCTGTTGTCAGTTTATGTGTCTCCTCTGTTCTAACCCTTTCCCCATCATCAAGTTTATGTGAAGTCTCTGCATATTTTCTGGTGATTTCTTGCAGCTCAGACTTTAGAGTTGCATTCTCCTGACGGATCAGCTCCTCTTTTGTTGCATTGATAAGTTTATACTCATTCAAGGAGTTGCTAATACTGTCACAGAAGCTTTTGAGCTCTGCTCTGGTGACAGTGTCAGCGGGGGTAACCTTGGTTCCAATACATGGATCCAAGTCAGCCTCGAGCTCAGAGGCGCCTCCATCAAGAGTTGTTTTTATGTTGGCTCTTAGAGGACTTCCATCCGATCCTTGATGTTCCTTTTCAGCGGATACATCTCTGGGCGTTCTGATCTGAATTTCCTCTTCCAGCTCAGGTTCTGGAGAAGGAAATCTGATGTGTTGGGAAGAATTGGGATCAAGACAAGTCTTCCCTTGTGATACTAGGTCAAACCACTGTCCCTGAGTTGGATAGAGCCTACGCGAGATTCTAAAGATCTCAGGGCTAGTTTGTGTCAAATCTATGCAAGCCACAGAGGCTTCAGCGTGTGTAGGTGACCTATTGATTTTATGGGGCGATGGAACATCATTACCAAAAATGGATTCCCCGGTTTCGTGCATACCAGAGGCATGAAGAGTTGCCTCTGGTGGTTCTGTCTGGTTTGGGTTCGAGGTGTGCACCTCTGTTTCAATATCCCTCTGGTCTTGATCACCAGGGATAGGTTGTATGGTAGCACTGGGAGTTGGGCTAGGAAAATGCACATGTGTGTTCATTTGAACATCTTGTTCTATACTCACGTTTCCCTCGACTCCTAGGGATTTAACAGACTCAGATGTCTCTCCCTCACTCTCCTCTTCCTCACTACTGCCAGAGGAGGACGAACTCTCTGCCACCTCCTCTGCAGTTTCACGTACTTCCTCTTGGACAGCCTCCAGAGGGGATGCTCTGTCCATTACTTCCTCCTCCTCACGAATTGTAGAGGAAGACCCTACATCGGGTACTCTTACCTCTGGTCTTTGGACTTCTGCTTCTTCTCTTACCTCACTAACAGACTCTATAGATGGCTCAGGACCTAAGTATGTTGGGGATCTCACCTCAGGTTCTTGAGGTTGAGCAACATGTCTATAGTTCTGTAGAGAGATGTGGGTTGGTTGTATCAGAGATATCATGGTTCGTGGTACCCTTCTGGTGTTAGGATACTCACCTGTGGTTGTAGGGCTGAATCTGGACATTACCCAAACAGGGGTTGGATTACCCTGTTGAACTAGTTGTAGAGTTGGAAAGGCTTCTCTGATAACAAGGCTGATAAACCTTGGAAATCTGATGTGCTTCAGATTCCTGTGGACTCCCACAACACCTCCTCTTGTTAGAGTTGTGGTCTTTGTATTTACAGCGGACAAAAGGTCTTTGTAGAGGATATTGGCATAGTCGAAATGCCTCTTGAAGTATAAGCCATACATGATCTGAAGGATTTCAGTGCTAGCTTGGTCTTGGCTACCACTTTTACATGTTAGGGTTCTGTTGAGTGTGGAAAACATGAAGTTCCACACAGGGGTAGGTTTCCTCTTCTGAAATCTCCAATCTTGTTCAGGGTGTTGTTGTAGCCCAAGAAACGCATAAAGTCAAGAAGAACAGGGATCTTTGGGGGGTTTTCATATGCAGGAATCCTCAACTGTCTTGTGGTATGCATCCCAAAAATTCTTCTGATGGTCTTGTTACGAATGCGTACTGTTCCTGCTCCTCCCTATCTTCCAGAATCAACGTTTCCTATGATCCCTTTTCTTTCTGGAATAAACTGACATGTAGTCCACCATTGTTGGACATAAAGCTCTGTAAGGTCATCGTCGAACATTGTGAGGGATCGGAAGATTTCAGGGTTTCTGAAAAACTCTACAAACACATGATAAACGGACAAATAGTTGGCTGGATTGGCGTCGAAACGGTAGTTGTTATCTACAAAATCGTAAGGTAGGATTACGATTTGATCTATAGGCCCTATTCGACTTGATTCTGCTGAGTGTGCTTGTTCTGCTATTGTTGTAGGTTTTAGGGTTTTGACGAACTCAAAGGATATTTGAACGAATGAGGGAAAGATTGAAGGTTTGAATATTCAGTAAGCGTAAGAAATGAAATGGGTCATTGGAATGGGTTTTTATACGCAAAATATGTGGCTGGATAACCATCGTAGGTACTGTACGTACTCGAGTGTCAGATATTGGAGTGGCCTCTACAGTAGAACGTGGAAACAGCTAACGGTTGGTCTTTCAATAAGAGAATGCCACGTAGGATTTGGTTCTGACAACTTTTGGGCTATCAAACCGTCACGGTTAGAGATATGAGGGTGACATGTGGTTGACGCTCAAGAAATAACCCGCATCTCTGATGACAGCTCTTCTGATGACGTGGCAGAAAAAATTGGCAGAGCTCTGGTGGAACTCAGTACAATTTTGCCTCTGATGAGTGGCCATGTTCATTCTTTTTAAGTAACCCAATATGTTTCACCTTTACCCTAAAATCATTTAAAAAATCATGTATCTGATGTGAGAATAGTCAAAAGAACGAAAGTAGAACTGTCTCAGATATTTCACAGAGTTCTGGTGGATTTCATCAGAACCTCTGGTGAAACGTCAGAGTTCTGGTAAGTTCTTTGACATTTGTCAAAAATGTTTTCATCAGAACAGGTTTTCCCTTCCTTAAAAAGATTTTTCCTTTTTGTTCAACGAGCAAAGTCAATTAGATTTGAAATTATTTGACTTGCTCCCCCTTAAACTATGCTTATTCTCCTCTTAAGCTCCCCCTAAAATGGTGAGCTTAATTTGACAGATTTTTCTTTTCAGCTTTTGAAAGATAAAAAAAATATTTACCAAAAAAATATATACGAATTTGAAATTCACAGAAGAAAATATTAAAAAAAATGCTGGCAGAGCTCTGAGATGATCATCAGAGGCTCTGGTGAACTATCCTACCCAACTATTTTGACAGAGCTCTGGTATGATCATCAGAAGCTCTGGTGAATTTTAAACTGAGTTAGGAGTACATGTTCAGCATACCCATCTTACTGATTAAGAAGTTAAATCTCCTTTCATCAAGGGCTTTTGTAAACAAATCAGCAAGTTGAAAGTCGGGTGAAACAAAGTACATTTCAATCGTCCCTTTTTCAACATGATCCTTTATAAAATGGTACCTTATGTCGATATGTTTTGTCTTCGAGTGCTGAACTGGAGTAGCTGTAATTGCTATTGCACTCTTGGAGTCACACAGAATTGGGACTTTGTTGTACTCCATGCCATAGTCCTTGAGCTGAGTTTTCATACAGATTACTTGAGAGCAACAACTAGCAGCAGCAACATATTCTGCTTCTGCTGTAGAAGTTGATACACAGTTCTGTTTCTTGGATGTCCAACTGACTAATTTATCTCCAAGCAATTGACAGTTACCAGAAGTACTCTTTCTGTCATTCCTGCATCCTCCATAATCTGAATATGTATATGCAATAAGCTCGAAACCAGAATTAAGAGGATACCAGAGACCCAAAAATTGAGTCCCTTTGAGATATTTAAAGATTCGTTTGACAGCAGACAAATGGGATTCTTTAGGATTTGCTTGAAATCTGGCACAAAAACAGGTTGCAAACATTATATCAAGTCTGCTTGCAGTTAAATACAGAAGTGACCCTATCATGCCTATGTAGTTCTTGACATCCACAGATTGACCTTGAGGGTCATGGTCAAGTTTAACTCCAGTGGCAATAGGAGTTTTCATGGGATTTGAATTATTGAGCTTATACTTTTTCAAAATATCAGAGATGTATTTTGATTGGCTTATAAAAGTCCCTCTGATGGATTGTTTAACTTGTAAACCAAGGAAGAAAGAAAGTTCTCCCATCATGCTCATTTTAAATTCACTTTTCATCAAATCCTCAAACTTGTCACAATATTCCTGCCTTGTAGACCCAAAGATAATGCCATCAACATATATTTGTACCAGAAGAATGTCATTTTTATACCTCCTAATGAATAAGGTTGTATCGACAGTACCTTTCTTGAAATGGTTAGTCAACAGAAAATTTGACAGGGTTTCATACCAGGCTTTGGGAGCTTGTTTAAGGCCATACAGAGCTTTGTCTAGCTTGTATACGTGGTCTGGAAACTCTAAGCTTTCAAAATCTGGTGGTTGCTGGACATAGACTTCTTCTTGGAGTTTGCCATTCAGAAAGGCAGATTTCACATTCATTTGGTAGACTTTGAAACCTTTACGGGCAGCATAGGCTAAGAAGATTCTGATAGCTTCTAGCCTAGCCACAAGTGCAAAGGTTTCATCGTAATCAATACCTTCTTCTTGGCAATATCCCTTTGCAACCAGCCGAGCTTTGTTTCTGATGATAATGCCATCCTCATCCTTTTTGTTTCTGAACACCCACTTGGTTCCAATAGCAACTTTGTTTTCAGGGAGTGGAACCAAGGACCAAACTTTATTTCTTTCAAACTCCAGAAGCTCATCTTGCATGGCTTCAATCCAGTTTGGGTCTTCCAGGGCTTCAGAGATCTTCTTCGGCTCAATCATACTTAGAAAATTAATAAAGAAAGCCTCATTGATTGTTGCCGATCTTGTCTTTACACCATCTTCAGCAGCACCTATAATCTGATGATGAGGGTGATCCTTTGTCCATCTGGTCATTGGAGCATGGACAACAGGTGGAGTCTGTGCTTCTGATGGGAAAAGATGTATGTCAGCGTCAGAGCTCTGAGGAATGGCACCAGGGCTCTATGGCATACTGCTCTGGAGAGTGGCCTCATTGCTCTGTGATGTACCAACAGGGCTCTGAGAGGGTGAGCTTTCATATAAGGAACATCTTCCAATATGAGTCAGAAGGGGTGATGATGGCTCTTGTTCAGGTTCTCTTTCGTCTGATTGTGGTCCCTCATTTCTTTGAATTACACCTGTAGACAGAGAAGTAGATGGTGAAGAATTGGAAGGACTTGTAAGAGATGTACCTGTTAGATTCTGTTCAGCAGAGTTCTGAGCTTGATTGCCTCTTGTGATGTTGACAGAGGAATCATCATCATCGAAGAAATCGTTGAATATCAGATTGATGCCTTCTTCCCTTGACTTTGAAGAACTGGGCTTCTCTCTTGTCTGTGTCCCCTCTGGTGATTTGCAATCAGAGGAACTTGATGTATTTTCATCAAAGGACACATTTATGCTCTCTTGAATGACTCTGGTTCATGTATTGTAGAATCTGTAGGCTTTAGAGGTTAAGGAATAACCAATACCGATTCCTTCGTCAGCCTTCTTGTCGAACTTGCCCAGTTGATCTCTGTCATTCAAGATGTAGCATTTACAGCCAAAAGCATGAAAATATTTCACATTCGGCCTTCGGTTGTTGATGAGTTCATAGGGAGTCTTCTTGAATCTTTTCACAATTACAACTATGTTTTAGGTAAAACAGGTTGTTGAGACTGCCTCTGCCCAGAAGTTGATAGGAAGGATAGAACCTGCCAACATAGTTCTGGCGGCTTCTACCAGAGTTCTGTTCTTTCTCTCCACAATACCATTCTGTTGGGGAATTCTGGCAGCTGAGAAGTTTTGGGAGATTCCTTCCTCTGATAGGTAGGCATCAATTCTTGCATTCTTAAACTCTGTCCCATTATAACTTCTCAACTTTTGGACTTTAAGACCTAACAGAACCTGTATCCTTTTTAACCAACTTATCAGAATTTTTGGGACATCAGATTTTACTCTGATGAACTCAATCCAAGTATATCTAGACAATTCATCTATAAGTACAAGAATATACTTTTTACCAGACAGACTTTGCACAGAAATTGGACCACAAAGATCCACATAAAGCATATGCAAAGGTCTGGGGCAATTGTGATCACTCTTTGTTTTGTGTGAAGCTATTTTTAGCTTACTCAACTCACAACCAGAACAAAGATGGTCTTTGTCAAATTTAAGTGAAGGCAGACCTTTCACTAAGTTAAGTTTCACGAGTTTGTCAAGGTTTGAAAAATTCATATGAGCAAATCTTGTATGCCAGAGCCAGGCATCTTCCTTTTTCAAAGAAACTAAACAGAGTTTTTCTGTTGTAGAGCTTTGGTTTGGATTAAAATTCATTTTATACAAATTGCCTTTTATGTCGGCTCTTAAAAGCTCTTGACCAGACTCGGAAAGTAGCAAAGAACAATATTTCTTCTTAAAATTGACATCGAATCCATGATCACACAGTTGACTTATGCTGAGAAGATTATGATTTAAACCTTCAACATAAGCAACTTTAGAAACTGAAACACCACCATTATTTAGAACACCATAACCTCTAATCTGTCCCTGTCCATCTCCTCCAAAGGTTACTGCACTTCCCATTTTGTCTTTGAATGAAGTCAGCAGCTCCTTATTGCCTGTCATGTGCCTGGAACATCCTGAGTCTAAGTACTAGATCTGCACATGAGGCTTCTGCAAGACATATTAGTTCTTTTTAGGTACCCATTTCATAATGGGTCCTTTCTGGTTAGGCTTGGGGGTGTTAACAGACTTACCTGCTGGCTTTCCATTTTGTGATGGTGTGCCAGAGGATTTTCTCTGTGTATTCTGAGCAGTCTTAGGATTTTTCCTTTGAAATGACTGATTTAGAATATAGTGAGGACCATTCAGGTGATTTTGCAATTTTAACAGAAGTTGAATGCAATTGCAATTAATGGAGCATGAAGATGGTTGGTGCAAATTGTTGTTTCTTTTCAAAATCTGTTGATTAAATGGTACTTGAGATTGAAAAACTTTAGGACCAGATGTATTTACATACATTCTGTCTTGGTTTGGTTTCTTGAAGTTGGTGTTGTTTCTTGGAACAGATTCTTTTGACCAAAAGGTGTTTTTCCTTTGATTTACTGCAGAGATAGGAATAGGTTGGTCATTGACTTTCCATTTGCCCTTTTGCTCTGGAATAAATCTGATTGGTTTATATGCGAAGGGAACTGAAGTATGGTTTACAGAAACACTTTTTGCTTTCTCTCTTCTCTTCTCTTCTATTTCATTAGAAGAAAGAATCCTGATACCCTTGTTATTAAAATCAATAACTGGTATAAATCTGGATTGGTTCTTAAAGAATGAAACATTTTTCAAAACTCCAGATTCAACAGATGCCTGCTTGGGTTTGTGCAAAACAGTCCATTGAGCACAAAAAATCTGCTCATCCACCTCAGAATCAGAGTCACTATCAGAGTCTAGAAAGTCTCTGGTGGCTCTGGTAGAGGTGTGAGACTCTTTGGGTATCACAGAGATATCAGCTTTGGTAGACTTGAACTTTCTCAACTTAGGTTTCAACGCATCAGATGCAGCATTTTCCTCAAGAACTCTTTTCAGATCATCTTCAAAAGATGTTCTTATTGATTCAGAGGTAGGGGAGAAGTCTGGGGCTTCAGGGTTGAGCTCACTCTGTGTTTTAACACCAGAGGATTCAGCCACAGAAGTGATAGACTTCTAACCCTTAAAAGAGTTGAAGTGAAAATTTTCTTTAGGATCCAGACTTTTAACAGAATCAGGGAATGTGATTTAAGCTTTTCCTTGACCATGAGTGAACTTTGCAGATGGTTTTGTAACCTTTTCATGATCCAAGGAGTCATAGCTTACGTTCCTGAAATTTAGTCTTCTTGTCTTTGAAACATCTGAGGTTTTGGCTCTTTTAAAAACTGCAGTAACAGATATCACATTTTCTTGGATTTTCCCAACACAAAAGGCAGAGGACAGAGATGTCTTCTTCCTTCCAGTGTAGGGAGCAAGGTCACTGAAACCCAGACCTTGCGTATCCTTTTGAGAGTTTATTTTGATATGCATGTCTTGTGCATCCTGGTACTTTTTGATTAAAATTTCCCTTTTCTGTAAAGATTGGTGTAAGATCTCTCTTTCTCTTTGAAAATAGTCCTTTAGAGCGACAGAGTTAAGCCTTTCGTATTCAGATTTCTTAACCTCTTCTGCCTTTTGCTTTAATACTTCCTCATATTCCTTAACTTTTTCAGAAAAAGAGTTTTCCTTCTGTTTTTGTAAAGTTTCTAGCTCACATTTTTCTCTCTCTTGTAGAAGGACAGATCCTTCTGAGCTAGCTTTCTTAATTCTTTTTCCTCTGAAAGCTTTTGTTTTAACAGTTGAAATTCTTCTGTAAGTAAAGACACATGCATTTCCAACTCAGAGTCAGATTTTGATTCAGAAGTAGAACATACCTTGGCACTGGGTTTTGTGGTCTCCAACGCTCTGTCATTTGGCTCTGTTACAGAAAGAGCACATGCATTCTGACACACGTCTACCTCTATTGTTCTCTCTGGCATCTCTCCAGTCATCCAGTCAGCTACATCTTCCAAACTTTCATCATCCACAGCAACCCCGCAGAAATTGGCTTGCTCTGGTTCGTCATCAGAGGACGAGTCAGAGATCCAATTTTCCATCCCAGCAACATAGCTTCTTTCTCTGTAGTTGTACTTGTATTTGTTCTTATAGTAGTCCTGGTCTTTTACCAGTCTACCCTTACAGTTTGTAGAGAAATGGCCGGGTTTGCCACATCGAAAGCGTCTTCCATCATTCTGGTTGATGGGTTGGGCAACATCAACTTGCTTCTGGGGGGCTGGAGGATTGTACTTCTGTTGTGGTCTCTGCTCTGGTGGAGCTCTGTTGTTGTTCTGATAGTTAGGTGTAGCATAACTTCTCTTCTCGTCTTTCTCTTCTCTCTCATATCTTCCTCTCCTATCAAATACTTTATTGCCAAATCTCTTGTTAAACGTTTGAGTTATTAGAGCAAGAGATTGAGCAAAAGCATTGATATCCGCATCATCATTTGATGAACTTTCCTCTGCATCACTTTCAGCAACCAAACTCTTCTTTCCCTTCTTTTTCACAACCTTCTCTTTCTTCTTCTCTATGCTAGAGCTTTCTCTGTTGGATTTCCCTTCAGTGGGAGTTTTTGAGTCAGATATCAAAGCTATTGGACCAGCAATGGTGGATTTTCCCTTTTGTTTGACAACATCCTTCTCTTGTGCAGCAAGAGTGCCATACACATCAGTAAGAGACCATGCATCCAAATCTTGGTTAGCTTGTAGAGACATGGATAGATTCAACCATTCATCATTTAAACTTTTCAAGAATAAGACATTGTTATCTTCCTTCGACCGAACAACCCCACATTTCTTGCATTTCTTTATTAAAACATTGAATTTGTTGTAGGTCTGTTGTAAGGTTTCCTCAGGAAATGCCTTGAAATCATTGTATTCATTAATACATTGGGTCCTTCTGTTCTTTTGGGTTTTGATACCACCCTCAAGTTGATTAAGAAGCTGATCCCATATTTCTTTTGCAGTAACACATGAATTTAGTTCTTGGAAAATATCGTTTGGAATGGCCATAATCAGAAGTCTAACTGCTTTGAGGTCATTTTCCATTTTTAGCTTTTCTTCCTCAGTAAACCTAGTGGTTTTAACCTCGAAGTGAGCAGGAACCTCAGCAGTAGTTTCTGTTGCGGGTACACGAGGAACCAAAACCATAGGTTGGAATGGTCCATCTGTGACAGATCGCATTAAGTCTTTATCCATCCCATCAAAGAAGTTAACCATCCTAATCTTCCATTAAGGATATTCATCTCTCAGAAGAGTAGGAGGTTTGGTTAGAGAGCCAGCTGTGTAGATGGCATTGATGTTATTATTAGCCATCTTTTCAGAAAAACAAAGTACGAAGGTTTTAAAAGATTTTGAAAGAGTTTTAAACTGAAAGTAGATGAACAGTATCCAATGGAACAGTAACAAGAGTAGAGAAGATTCAGACTAACTAGAAAGCTTAAATGAGTGTTAAATAAACTTTTGAACTTTTAAGCAGTAAAACAGAGTCTACTATGAAGCTTTGAAAAACACAATCAACAACAGTGAATCAACCTGGTTAGATTGGATCGTTTGATTTGAGCAAATCAATCCGCTCTGATACCAATTGTAGGTTCCCAGATTCAAGTTGTATCACATAAACGGCATAAAACAGATAGCGGAAGCATTATATAAAGCCATTAAATGTGAGTGATTGTGTAAACGACAATGTAACAGTGATAGTATCAATAGTGAACAGTAAATGATAACAAGATCAAGAAAATAAGCTGCTCGTATATTGATATTTGAATAACACCAAGAACACGTTCAAGTGTGTGTATTCTGAAATCGCTCAGGAAACAAATCGTACATTGGTAGTGGAATAGAATGTTGCAGTGTGTGCTCTCACAAATGTGGAAAACAATTCTTCCAAAAGCTTACAAATGTGTGTTCCACTACCCTTCTATTTATAGCCTGATAAAGTGAAAGACAGTGTACTATCTAACCCTGGAATGACATGTGGAAAGTGTGTCTCCGTCCTTTTAGGGCTGACGTGGAAAGTACGGACACGTGTCTGACACTTAGAGATTTCTACGAGACTTAAGCTTCACAGAGGTCTTCATTCACCAGAGCTCGATCTTACGCCAGAGCTCTGATGGTCTTCTGGTGTGAACAGTTCTTCTGGTGGAACAGAAGTCTTCTGCCAGACCTTCAGGTTGATTTTCTTCTAAGTCTTCTGCAGGATCTCTGGTGGTCTTCTGACTTGTGATATTTTCAATACTTTTACATATTGTATACTTGGGGCTAACACTTGGTCCAATGCCACAATGTTACCAAAGTGTGGAACAATGGTGGAATCATAAAGAAGAGAATGTTGGCTCATTTCAAGAGTTAATGTCTTTCAATTTCTCCGAGTCGGGCTCTTTGTCACAACCAAAACTATGGTTGGAAATGGTATGGTGTTTTGCATACTTCATATGGGAGCATCGAAACCAAATAGTTTTTAAAAGAGACAAAAGTAAGCTGGGAGATCGGTTTATGGTGTTCCAACGCCGCTGTTTTGAGTGGTTAGAGAAAAGGATCAGTGGAAGGAACTTAGTTTGGATATTATGGGTATCGTTACCAGCACAGGCTCTATGCTTAACGTCGTACGCTGCACAGGATTGAAACAAGAGTATCACAGAAAGACGTCTCCACTGCTGAATGATGCTTACTGTAGAGGTTCACGGCTGTTTGAATTGAAATCAGCTCTGGCAACAGACTCTGTGGACAATGGCTGCATGGTTCGATCACTGTAGCTGTTTAGGAACAGTAGCTGATTGGGGTCAACAACTGTTTGAGGCCTGTTTGCTACTCGCAAGCAGTTCGTCAAAGGTGTTGTCCCTTTGTTGGTTCCTCTTTTTTCTATCTGACTGACTACTGGTCTGTTTGTTCTTGCTTAATCTGGTCAGCTTGTATGCCTTATCGTTACTGTTGTATTCTTGGTGGGTGTTTTGGTGGTAATATAAAGCTTGTTTTGCCTTTCAAAAAAAATCGTGGGAGAAAAAGCGTTAAGGTGAGAAGCATAAGAAAATATTTGGACCCTTGATCACTTTTAATCTCAAAACAACTCGAGAATTGCGCCTTTAAAAGGGAATTGATCTGGTGCATCTTGATGAATCTTATCATTGTTGATCTTCAATTAAGATTGATTGAAGGGTGAAAAAACCTTTCTTACTCTTCTAACTATAACTTTCACTCTCACTGAAACCGAGCCATTTATATATATATATATATATATATATATATATATATATATATATATATATGCGTGGATGGATAGGTGGTTGTGTACAATAGGTAGACAGAAAATTGAATGATTTTATTTACTTCAACTATCATATTTTATTTTCATAAAAACCGTTAGAACATTTGTCAACAAAAGCAAATGCTGGTGGGGCCTTATTCAATTTCATCATAATCCACCATGGTTTTAAATAACTTGTGATGGTCTTGTTATAGTGTGTTATGGCACAGAGACTTGACTTTATCACTATGTTAACCCATGTTGCTTCACTCTAAAATTTGACTTGTAACGCGTTATGACGTGTTATGGCGTGCTACGCCGCGTTATTTTCTAAGGCATGTGTTTTTTTAACATATAACTTGAGGGATAAATGATAATTATGTATGACACTTGAAACTTAATCAAACATTAAAAGAGAACATAAAAACTAAACCTTACACAAGTAGATCCTTACTCTCATTCTCGTGCACGGAGAGTCAAACATGAATTTTTTTAAAGATAAAGAAAATAGTGAGTAAAGACTCAAGAGACTTAATCCAATTTTGCACTCTTGATATCATTTTCTTATAAGTTTGATATATTTGAAGTGGTTCTTTATTTCTTTTAGTTTTATAACTTTATACGAATTTAATTAGTTTTATAGGATTACTCAAAACACTAATACACATGTATATATGTATATATATATATGGAGGATCACACGTAACAATACATATTTAAGAGAACACGAGAACCAACAAAATCATATATGATTTTACATTAACGTGCGAAAAATCCATGTGGACCTGAAGTCGCGACCAAAGTCCTTTTTTCACGCGTTAATCTAAAATCATATATGATTTTTTGGTTCTCGTACTCTTTGAAATATGTGTTGTTTTCGTTTGAACCCGACTCTATATATACACATACATATTTACATACATACAATTATATATGTACATGCGGCTTTAGGGCATGCCTTAACCTCGTCACCGCGCCACATCTCACATCATTTTAAAACATTGTAACCAAAAGAAAAGGTAAATTTATCAGAATTGTAATAAAATTAATGAAAACATTTTTTTTGCAAAGCAACCACAACCAAATTTATTACCAAACTAGTAGCCAAAAGCAGCCACAGTCCAACAAAATACAAGCAGGCTAAGGCTTGCAAGATGCAAACCAGAACCAAACACCACAGTCGCAAATCAAAACACAACGAAACAAATTACAAGAAACAGAACCGAAAGAGCAGGACCAAAATAGAATACAAAATCGAAAACGCAACCAGCCGCCCCATATTCTTCACGAACACAACAGATTTCACGAACGCAACAGACTTCCAGGTTCGGACAGGCACACTTGCCACTCAATCTTCCTGTCATGACTCCTTCTTTCGATCCATTCGAAGCTCCATCGTTGGAGTTCAAAGAATAATTCTTCCAATCCCTTTTTATCATCTTTGAACACGATGCAGTTGCGATGTCCCCAAATAAGGTACATGAATGACCAAACGAAACCCGTCCACAAAGTCGAACGAAATCCATTTCCTCCTGCAGAGTTGGGATACTCTAACACATCATTGATCAATTCGAACCAATCTTTACCAATATTCCACCAACGAAAGCCTTTTTGACAAATCTTATGAACCTCTTGGCATTTCACAAAAGCATGGTCTACCGACTCCACTTCCTTTTCACATCTCGGACAAAGTACAGATGGGAAATCTATCCCTATTTTGTTGAGAACCATTCTACATGGGATGCGACCTTGTCTAATTCTCCACACAAAGATCCCAATTTTCTTCGGTACCACCTTTGACCACCATGCTTCCTCTGCAAGATTCCATCTAGCCGCCCCTTTCTATTCTATTAAAGCCTTAAGCTTTTGCAATGAGAAATTCCCGTATTCACCCAACAACCATTTTACCCGATCTCTACTACCTACTCTCGGCCTCCACCCTTGAACCACGGAAAGAATATTCTCCAACTCTCCTAAATTTGTCCCTCTTGGTTCCCTTCTCCAACCCCAACTCCACTCCCAATTGTTTCTCACCCAAACCCCTCTTTCGAAGATATTGGTAATCTTTATTAGACTCAAGTTGAAAGAGCCTCTTAAAACTATTCCCCAACTCCACATCTCCTAACCACCTATCCTTCCAAAGCTTTGTATCGCAATCATTTCCTACCTCTATGCCAAAAGAAGACGGGAACTCAAGACCCACTTTTTCCAACTCTTTACCAACTCTAACAATGTTTAACCACACCGAAGATCTCCCCAAATTACGACTAATCTGCCTCTTTAGCCCCCCCCCCCCCCCCCCATATCCCCATAAACCGCCACCACTAGTTCCCCAACAAGGCCCAGTTTGAAGCTTGAAGGTTTCCCACATTTAGACCCCCTTTCTTGAAGTCCCTTAACACTCTCTCCCAACTTAACCACGACACCGCCCTATTTGCAATCGACCCTTTCCGCCCTCCCCAAAAGAACCAACTTCTCACTCTCTTTAACTCACTAATCACTCCTCTTGGGGCTCGAAAAAGCGAGAAAAAAATACAAGGATATGGAACCGAGAACCGACTTCACCAACGTTAGTCTTCCTCCGAATGAGATTAGCTTCGCCTTCCACATGGCCAATTTGTTTTTCATCTTCTCCACCGCAATCTTCCAATTCTCAATTTTGTTCATTAATGCTCCAACCGGAAGCCCAAGGTAGATGAATGGCAAAGACCCGCATCCGCAACCCAAGCCTCTAGCCCAGACTTGAATTTCGTCCACCTTTACTCCCACTCCAAAGAGTTTGCTTTTATTTAGATTAATCTTTAGGCCCGATACCATATGAAAACATTGAAGGGTTTTCATGAGATTCTTGATATATTCCATACTCCACTTACCAAAGAAAATCGCGTAATTGGCATATTGAAGATGCGTCACCACTACCTCTTTTTTGCCAATCCTTATCCCTTCGAACATTCCTTTCTCTCTTGCTTCCAACATCAAGACATATAGGCTTTCCGCTACTACCAAAAATTGGAACGGAGCTAGTGGATCACCTTGCCTAAGCCCTTTCTCCATCTTGAATTCTTTCGTTGGCGACCCTTTAACCAATACCGATACCGAGGCCGACTCTAAGATCACTTTTATCCATCTATACCACCTATAACCGAAACCCATGGATTTCAAAGTGTCAAGTAAGAATCCCCACTCCATGGTA
Organism: Saussurea involucrata; assembly: GCA_033807775.1. Classification (NCBI taxonomy): domain Eukaryota; kingdom Viridiplantae; phylum Streptophyta; class Magnoliopsida; order Asterales; family Asteraceae; genus Saussurea; species Saussurea involucrata. Next base: position 55,991,204 of record CM066316.1, read on the forward strand.
TCATACGCCTTCTCGAAGTCCACCTTAAACATCATTCCTTTCTTTTTGGTCCTCCTAAGATCTTCCACCGCCTCGTTTGCAATAAGAACTCCATCTAGAATGTATCTTCCTTTTAGAAAATACGATTGCTCCAATAATCTTCCCCATTACCTTTTTCATTCTTTCTGCCATGGCTTTAGCAAGGATTTTATAAAAAGACCCAATGAGACTAATCGATCTGAACTCATTAAGGCCGATCGGGTTTTGATTTTTCGGAATAAGAGTTAGGAACAATGCGTTACAATCCCCTTTGATCTCCGCCCATTCCCAAAAGCTCCTTCATATGGTCTCTTGTAATGATCTCCCAAAATCTTTTTATATAATAAGAGGTTATCTATCTGGCCCCGGCCCTGGAGATTTGTTATTCCCACACATTTTAATCACTTCCATAAATTCCTCTTTCGAAAACGATCTTTCCAAATTTCCGGCCTCTTTCGGTGCCAATCTTCTAAATTTCTCGCTTTTCATTTTCGGCCCGTTCCTTTTTTGAGATGCAAACTTGGTCTTGAAAAACTCAAACACGACTTCTTTGATTGCGGATTAATGTTCAAACCCCGAATGCCATTCACTCTTTCACTTCTCCTGATTGCCGCATGGAAGAATTTAGAGTTCTCGTCCCCCTCCTCTCTCCATTTAAGTTAGGCCTTTTGGAAAGCTATATCCACTTTTTTTCTTTCCCCTTCCACCCATTTTTCCGACTCTCCATCCACCGGTTTCTATCACGGTCATCAAGATTTCCATTTACGGATTCGGCTTCCAACCTTTGCGCCTCTTCCTTGTACTGTTCGATCTCCTTATCTAGCATCCTAAATCTTTTGTTACTCAACCTTTTTATTGCTAACTTCACGTTCTTTAGCTTGTCCCTAAATACACCGTCAGAGAATCGAGATGTCACCTCATTGTTCCAAGCCAAATAGAATGCGTTAGACACTAAGAATCGGGCCAACTTACTATATTTTTTGCCATCGTCACTAACCCCTGTATACTTTTGGCTTCCCATAGGGACATCCACCAACCGACTATTCCGGCTGAATTCATTAAAATCTTCCAACCCTTTTTTGTTTGTAAGTGAGTTGAGTGTTTCTTCAATACCTCTCACTTCGTTTAAATCCCCGAACACACACCACATCACGTCTTCTTTCTCACATAAGGTCTCAAGTTTTTTCCACACCTCTACCCTCTCTTTCAGGTCCCTCGGTCTATAAACATTCACCACCCCAACTTGACCATTCACCCCTCTCTAACTACCTACCTCAACTAAGAAATTTAGTTTCCATAATAAAGTACTCACGGTTAAAAACTTTTCTGTCCCAAATCAGAAGTAGCCCCCCCCCCCCCCCCCCCGGAGTTACCCGAAGCTTCGGATACGTAGTCCCCATCATCATAACCCCATAGATTCACCACTTGGTTATCACTCCAAAGTTTATACTTTGTTTATTGAATCCCTATCACGTCTAATTTTTCTTTTGTGTAAACGCTTTGAATCCATCTTCTCTTTTCTACTCCACCTAATCCTCTAATATTGAGAGACACTATCTTCATACACAACTTTAGAATCGATCACTTACCACTGCGTACCTCTATCATCTTCTGCTTTCTCCCCCGTCATGACCCCCTCCGTCTTTAGCTCCCTCCCAAGACAACCCTAATTTTTTGCCAAATTCCTCCACACTTGCAGAACAGTCTGTACTTTTCAGATCGTTAGCCACCGCATCTTGATTCTCCAAATTTGCACTTACTTTCGTCTTCCTTCTGGACCTATCCGATTTGTTTACCTCTGCGCCTTTGTAAGACTTCTTCTGCCCACTTTTTGTGTATTTGATCGCGCCATCTGCTTGAGCAAGTGAAAACTCACCTTTCCCCTGCCCAATCCTCTAATATCGCCTCGTTTTTTCTGCTTTTCACCTTCGATCCCACGATTAACTTTCACAGACTCGCCACTCTCCTCCATCGATTGACAGACGTTCACTGTCCCACCCGATCGAACGTCGCTTTCCTTATTGCCACTTCCATCGTCCTCCCTCTCTATTTTTTTCTCGTCTGATTTTTTTTATAAGACTTGGGCTGTAAAGATCCACCGGCTTCACAATTGTGATGGGTCCACAATTGCCTTTGGGCTCAAAATTCATCGATCCAGCAAAGTCATCAATTTAGGCCTCAGTTCCGCCCGCCAAGTCTTCAGGTCCATCTTCAATCTGGGCCTCACTTCGAACCACCAAGTCTTCATGTTCACGTACCCTCTGAACCGGATTCTCCTCATACGCCTTATCTCCTTCATTTAATATTGACTTCTTTCCCAAGACGCATCCAGTGGCTGACCTCGAATTTAGGGAAAGAAGTGACTCTTCGACTACTGTGTGGACTCTACCTTAACTCTGGCCGATTTTCCGATTATTCCTGACCCCACCGGTTCGGGTGCCGTATTTCCGATGAAGTTCATTGTTGACGATACCTCCTGGTTCGCTTGCTGATCAACCTTGCTACCATGTGAGTTACCCTCGTTAATTTTCTGTTCCCCGTCATCCTCGACCATCCCTTCGAGCCAACTCTCTTGCACCACCCAGTCTTTGTCCTCTCCTTCCTCTTCTAACCATTCTAATGGGATGGACGTCTCATCCTTCCCCCAATCACCGCTCCTTTCTTCCTCTAAACATATAGAGGGATCGAATTCTTCCTTCATAATTCTCACTCTATAGAACATGTTATCAACTTTAATACTCCTGATTTCATTGATGTTGGTTCTGATCGAAGTAGCCACTAAGCTCTACCATACTCTAGACTGCTACAACTCTCCCACTCACATTTCATAACTTTCAAGACGTGACCCCAACTTGCAGCAATTCTCTTGAAAACTTCCTGATCCCAGGCATGTAGTGGTACTCCATGGATTCTCAGCCAAACCGCCCTCTCTGACGAGTAGAAGCCTTTTGACCATCTCCTTAACCCCTTCACCCAATGATGGATATTGTTGGTCCCGAAGGGGCTATACAAGTACAATAGTTTGTAGAGGGGGGGGGGGGGGGGTTGAATACAAACACAAATTTTTGGTTTTCTAAATTGTTCATTGATAAATCAAAATACAATTTATAGTTTGTTGCCGAATAAGATTAAGTAAAACCTAATCTAAACAAACTTGAGAATCACTAAGTGCTCTTGCACAAGAATAGAGAGAAAAGAAAGTATAGAAAAATATGGATATTTTTCTATGCACTAAGTAGTTCAGGGAAGACCACCTTTGTTTGAAGGGGTATTCCTCCTATTTATACCCATTGCATTTAATGCATGGCAGGAGGACTTTACAAGTGTCAGCCTCTGATTAGGCGCATGCTTCTGACTTTTAGCAAGGCATGCTTTGGGCCGTATGGTGAACAGTGTAGTGGCAGAGTGGTTGTATGATATTGGACAAAAGCATATATCTTCTGACAATTCATACGAAGTGTACAAGGGGATAAGACAAACATATCTTGAAGTAGAAGCTTCATGATCAGCGATCGCTGAGTAGGTCTTCCATCATAGAAGAGCTGATATAAGTCAGCTATCGCTGAAGTCTTCTTCTTGATATGTCGCGTGTGTGGACTTGTCCCGATTTCACTGATGTCCGCATCAGATCATTAGTAGACTTGTCACTTGTTCATCAACTTTGTCTTCGATGTCAGCGATGAACTCTTTGTCAAGAAACTTGTTTTCGGGGATTACAAACAACATTGTCTACATTTAAAACTATCAACGATCATTAGTGATAAGTGAACAAACTCAAGTTATCACTGATGAAACATTTATCGTTGAAGGCAGAACATTGAAACAATGGAAACCATCAGCAATACTGAACAGACTCAGTATGTTATTGCTGATGGTGAAACACTTATACATAAAATATTAATTGTAATTTTAACTAAGTTATTCTAAGGGTCATCATCAAATCACTGAGAGAGTTTGGATCAACAGATACCATGAACCTTGTTTTTTCAATAAAACCAACATTGTTCCTTCCTCTTCAAATGACAAAAAATATTTCTTCCTCCCATTACTTTCACCGAGCATTCCACTAACTTCTCCGATTTACAAAGGGCTCTGATCGCTTCTATGTTTTCCAAAGATGTTACATTCCCTATCAAACTTTTCCTCAAGGCCTTTTTTTTCTTCCTCGACCGACTTCCATTGGATTAAGACCTCTTTTGACTTCACCTTCTCTTCTTTCATTGTTTCCTTACCATTCGACCACCCTTTCACGACATCACTAAACGATCGGTCAGATCTGTTGTCTCTAACACTTTGATTCCCAACTTTTTCTTTGCAACTTGTATTAGCCATCCTACTATCCTCTACTCGACCACCGTGGCTAATATTGTTAGCCATGAACACCCTAAGTTTATAGATACCAATCCACAATCCACATTCCATTAAGCTTCCTCTCTAAATCATTTACGTTAAACACGTTTCTAAACCTCACAAATCCAATTTTTTTACGATTAAGCATTATTTTTCTGGCCATATACAGGTCACCAACATCTTCGAACCTCTTGAAGGTTCTCCATAAATGAGAAACTTCCCAATCTTCTGGGAAATTGAAAAACATAAATGAAGTCAGATTCTGAAAGTGTCGACTGTTCCCGCTTGCCTCCGTGTATCCAGTCTAGCTTCTCCTTGCCCCCCCCCCCCCCCTCTCTCTCTCTCTCTCATAAGAAGATGTTAATGAAAACAGTTGCTTATCGTCTAAATTAAAATCTTGCAAAAAACATATGACGTATAAAAGATTAAGATAAAATGTTATAAAATAAACCATCATCTAACCTTTTTATGAAACGATAAAAGGGATCAAAGTTGAGAAAGATGATGAAACAAGTTAAATGATACAAGAACAAGAGCTTAAAATATACCGAACTAAAAAAATCAGTTTTTTTATAAATAAAATGTCAATTTGAGAAAAATCAATTAGAACGTATTTATATTGAAACTAAATTATTTGATACAATTGACCAAAATAACCTTCAAAATATGTTCACACTTCATCACATTGGGGCGTTTTAGTAAACAAAATACGCAAGTATAATAGTTTATGTAATATTTTGAAAGTACAATTTTCTTTGTTTTTTAAGTTAAAAATGCGACACCTCAATTTTAGGGGCTTAATACACATAATATATATCATTTATTTTATCGGTAACGTTCATTCTTTAAGCATAAAGGTATACTTTACGATACATGTATTAAATCACATCAGTTGACTTGATACATAGGTTTTTTGCAACATATACCAATCTAAACATCGTCAATAACATTGAATCTCTTGACTATTTTGAACGTCTAGCTAGATATACGAAACATGAAAAGCAACATCCAAAACGAAACCATAGATGATCAAATGAATCTAACCCATGAAATAATTTGATTTGTAAACAACGTCGTCATGGTAAAGGTCCTAATGCCAAATGGCCGTAAGCATCTGTACCATAAACTAGATTTTTGAGTACTGAAAAAAGAAACAAATGTGTTAAATTATAACCATATAATCCGACACAAATCAAAATGCATAATATTTACTATATGGATGCTAAGGAGTGGTATATTCTAAATCTATAATTAGAGGTAAATTACAATAAATAGTAACATATTTTCGCTTCATTTCTAATTTATTCATGTAATCATAAAATTTATTAATAAAATTATTGAATTTACATAAACCATTTACCTTTTAAAAACCATTATAAAAATCACTCAATTTTATCAGTGTGTTATATTGTTTTCATCAAATCTGAAAATACAATGGGCATAATAAAATGGATCTGAAGTAATTTTGTATTTATAAATCAATATTTTAAAACGTTATATTTGTAAAACAAATTTAATACTAGAAGATGTATAAAAACTTAAAGCACAATTTAAAAATTGAATCAAACATTGTTATTACTTTTCTTATCGGTAAGAATAAGATAACATTAGAAAATTCAAAGAACATACACCTGAAAAATATGAATCATATTCTTTATAACCCTCGAGTCTTTTTGAGCTACTTGACGATGACTTGTACCAAATGTATTAACATATGTTTGGGATTGTCTCACATGTTTGGTGTAATGAATAATTAAGGTTAGTTTTTAGTTTTTGTGAACTCGTAATTCCATTTGTTTTCGTTGTAGATTAACTTCCGAATGGCCCATTCGTCTAATTTGGTCAAAGATTAGAACATTAAGTGCGTTTTTTAATTAAAAGTCGAATGAACCTAAAAGTCTGAATGAAAAGACATCATTTACACATCCTTTTATGAATCCATTTGTTTGTGTTATATTTCCCAAATTCCAATTTTACCCTCTTTTCATGTTCATCTCTATCTCCATTTTACGATGGTTGCTAACCATTTAATTCGAATGGAAAAGACTTATTGGTATAAGTGTACGGAAAATATTTTTAGTAAATTGTATATTTCACAATCTCGTAATCTTTAATGGTAACAAATGAAACCTCACATATTTTGTGGACTAATACTTTTAACTAAATGTAGAAGAAAATATCATTGTTTGTGGCAGAAGATAAGGTAAAACCTAGTCTAAAATAATCCAAACTAGACAACTTAAGATTACACTAAGTACCCCTCACACACAAAACGCAGTATCTCTTGCAATATTACACATGGAAAAACAACTCTTGAAGATGCATACTAGGAAATGAGCATTACATTGGTATTTATACTTAGTGCATTAAATGCACTGCAATGGTACAAGCCACATGACACACACACACACACACACAGGCGATATCATGATATGCTTGTTATTTTCTTTGGTCAATTTTAGCCGATAGCGAACAGTGTACCAGAGCAGTGGCCATGAATGAACAAGGACAATAAAACATCAGTCATATTATTCCTTTGTCACTTAGTTGCATGGGGTTGTTCTTGCTTATTAGAGAGAGATAGTAGAAGATTTAACAACAAGTCTTTCTTTCAGTGTGTTGAAAGATGTTAAGTCTTCTTCGTTGACTTATTGTGTCACCTAGTGATCAGGGCTCCTTTGGATAGATAGTTTGAAGGATGAAACCACTTCAGCTCATCTTATATTTTTTTCAGCATTGTCTTTGACTAAGATTGAGGGGATGTTTGACAATTGTTGAATGGTTTGATGTGGAATGGTTAAGTGGCAAAACGCTTAAGAAACTTGATCTGATATAGTTGTAACAACTCACACCAAACAAGCATGCCAAAAGCTACTTCTTTAACTCATAATGCCAGAAATGGCCCAACATAGTCACACTATCAAGATTACAAAACTGGGTTCGCGGAAATAACCCTAACTACAGCTGAGAACATAACTACGAAATAAAAAGGAAAGTCTTCTAATCCTTCTATATGCAAGCTTCAACTCACATCTTGTCATTTTCTTTAAACGAGCTCTCGACTACCTGCTTACCTGAAAAAGTTTTTAGTTTTGAAAGCGAGGATTAAACCATGAGGTCTAGTGAGTTCCCTCAACTCAAGGCCATGCCATAATGTAACACCCTAAAAACAGGGCTAATTTAAACCTCAAATTATAACAAGATTTAAACATAAACTTTCTAAACTTTATACATAAGTGGAGAATTAATTATGAGGATTGTCAATACAAAATAGTATTCTTTAAATAACCTATTAACCTAATCATGTCACTATAATTATATTAACTAGATTATCCAAGCAGTCTATCGGAACCTCATCGTCCAAAACTTCTCCACTAGTCCAAAAGTTCTCGTCCCACATCCCGTTTACTTTCCCGAGCTAGTACCTGGTAAGAAAACATTTATTTGAAACGATTAGGCGATTGCCTAGTGAGAACATTCAGTTTCAAAATAATATCTATAAAATCATTATAAACCATGCTTAACAAACCTGGTTTACCATTTTTTTGTACCCCAAGTACATCCATCCTTTGATAACAGGTTAAACCTGCTTCTGTGACTAAGATCTGACATTAAGTCAATCTGTTCTCACAGTCCCGAGCCACACTACGAATCTCCCCCGGATTCTAGATTAATGCTCACATCTAATAAATCGCAATAACACATGCCCATTTATTAGAAAGGAAGTAGAGATTACAATCACTCTTGTCAATCCCTTATTCTTCCTTAGAAATCAAGAATTCCGAATAAATCTACGTCTATTCCATAATTTCTCAATTGCTAGTGCCTATGGATCCATATCACCTAATTATACTCATACAGGTATTTATTCAATATAAATTCCTTATAGCAAGTGTATAAGCGAAATATATTTTATACCTCATACATTCCTTATAGCAAAACGTATAAGGGAATCTCCTTCATAATTCGTTTATTTCAATTATGAACTTTATACAATATCAACAATTTAACTTATTAGATTTTACTTCATAAAATCCTTCCTTTAAAATACATTTCAATAGTTCATTTATCAAAATATACCTTACCATATTTAAAACATTTATAAAACAGTTATAAAACACTTATACAAGGTAAGGTAAGAATGAACTCACCTGGTAGCTGAAATATCTGAATTTCTCTACTTCTCAAAGTTGTAAGAAATAACCACCACAAACGTCACAAAGATCTGAAATACCTATATACATTTGTACTGGTATTAATCTACTTGTTTAGGATAATTAAATATTAAAATCCTAAAATCATACTTCCTATCGTGACCAACTAATATTATCGCAAAACACTATCCAAAGTCGCAACCAACTATTGTGATAACTCCCTTATGTCGCAACCAACTGTTGAGACTTGGCCCCCAAGTCGCAACCAACTAATATTCAAGCATGTCTCAACCAACTAATATTCATGCATGTCTCAACCAACTAAAAAAACGTAAAAACCTAGAAATTGAAGATTTAAGCTATGCATGTTGCTATTAACTTCCAGATACGTTTAACATTACTATTCTAACATATCTATTAACCTAAATTTCCCAAAACATTCCAGAATCATCAAAACCCATTTTATCCTCATAAAAGCTTATGAACTCAAATTCATACTATGTATGTTTCTAATAATCTACAAATATGTTTAGAACTACTAACATAACAAGATTTCCAGTTCAAAATATCATAATCTTCAAACACAAATCATCAAAACCCATATCAAAATCCCTATCTAAAATTCCCTAGAACATTTTATATGAAAAAGAAATTTGGATAAGATAATTACCTTGCTTCTTTGATGTGATCTTAAAGTCCCAGCTACAAACAGAAGTGTTTTCCTTCTTCTTCTTCTTTTCGATCCTTTCTCCCTTTTCTCTTTTTCTCTTTCGTAAACCAGTACACACACGCAAGAATGAGTTAATTTGTGAAATGAGGACACCTCCTCATTAACTCCCTCCTTTTACTGAGATTGTGACATCTCACTCTCAACATCCAAATCAAACCTCAAACTTTCCCTATTTGACAACATAAACCCTTAAGCTTATAAATTAAAATTAAAGTTTACCCATTAACTTATTATTCCATCAAACACATAACAAAACTTACTCGGGGTTAAACTCTAAAATTAATTTACCAAATAACCAATCACAACTTATCAAATAAATATACTCGATTTATTTAATAAATCCAAACATTATCTTTTACAAAAATTGGGATGTCACAATACTCCCCAACTTGAAAATGATTTCGTCCCCGAAATCAAAACTAGGTAAACAAATAAGGATATCTAACTTTCATGTCCTCCTCCGATTCTAAAGTTACATTAGCACCTCTATGGTGTTTCCATTGAACTTTCAACATCACCACCTCCTTACCACTACGTAGCTTTCTAACTGATTTTTCCAAAATTGCCTCTGGTTCTTCCACACAGCGGCTCTTTTCATCCACCCTTACATCAGTAAGTGGAATCACATCATCGTCTTCGACTAAACATTTCCGAAGGTAACAAACATGAAAAGTATTGTGGATTCCTTCTAATTCAGGTGGAAGATCTAACTGATATGCTTGTAGTCCAATTTTCTTAATTATGGTGAAAGGTCCTAGAAAACGTAGACTCAACTTTCCGCGTTTGCCAAACCTTATCACGCCTTTCCACGGGGATACTTTAAGCATTACACGCTCCCCAACTTAGAATTCTTTTGGTCTTCTTTTCGGATCAGCATAACTCTTTTGTCTATCTTGAGCCTCTTTCATATGCTTCCGAATTTCTTTCACTTTGTCAGCTGTTTGTTGCACCAGTTCCGGACCAGCAAACTGCTTTTCTCCGGCTTCTAGCCAACACACCGGAGTTCTACACTTACGACCATACAAAGCTTCAAAAGGAGCTCTTCCAATACTGGAATGGTAACTATTGTTATACGCAAATTCTACTAACGGTATATGCGTATCCCAGTTACCTCCAAAGTCCAACACACACGATCTGAGCATATCTTCTAAAGTTTGAATAGTTCTTTCGCTTTGCCCATCAGTTTGTGGATGATAAGCAGTTCTCAAGTTAACTCGTGTACCTAATTCATCTTGTAGTGATTGCCAAAATCTTGAGGTAAACCGACTATCACGATCTGACACTATAGATACCGGTATACCATGCCTTGACACCACTTCATCAATATACAGTTTTGCCAATTTCTCGATTGGTGACGCTTCTTTCATAGCCAGGAAATGAGCAATCTTAGTCAATCTATCCATGATAACCCAAATTGTGTCGTTACCCTTTTGTGTCTTTGGTAACTTCGTCACAAAGTCCATGGTTATCTTTTCCCACTTCCATTCTGGAATTTCCAAAGATTGGAAACTTCCGTACGGTTTCTGATGTTTCGCTTTTACCAACGAACATGTTCTACACTTTTCTACTTTTTGAGCCACGTCTACTTTCATAGTTGGCCACCAGTAGTGTAACTTCAAATCTCTATACATCTTTGTACTCCCCGGGTGTATGGAATACTTAGATTTATGAGTATCTTCGAGAATCAACTCTCGATTTCCTCCAACCTTCGGCACCCAAATGCGACCTTGAAGTAATTTAATTCCACGGCCATCTTCAGTTAGTTGAAGGTGTTGCTTTTTCATAACTTCATCTTTCAAGTTCTTTTCCAAAAGGGCCTCCAATTGTGCTTCTTTTATCTTTTCAATTAAAGTTGACGCGACATCGATTCTAGCATTGATTGATTTCAAATACCCACTATATTCTTTTCTACTTAAAGCATCAGCTACTACATTTGCTTTACCAGGATGGTAATTCAATTCACAATCATAATCTTTAAGTAAGTCTAACCAACGTCGTTGTCGCATGTTTAACTCTTTTTGATCAAAAACATGTTGCAAGCTTTTATGATCAGTATAAAGAGTACACCTCGTGCCATACAAATAGTGTCGCCATAGCTTCAAAGCAAACACGACCGCTGCTAACTCTAAATCATGGGTAGGATAGTTCTTTTCATGCTCTTTAAGCTGTCTTGAGGCATAGGCGATCACTTTGCCTCGTTGCATCAGTACACATCCTAGACCCATCTTCGATGCATCACTATAAACGACAAAATCTTCCGTTCCTTCTGGTAGGGCAAGAATAGGTGCTTCACACAATTTTTGACGTAAAGTTCTGAAAGCAGATTCTTGTTTCTCCGTCCAGTCAAATCTCACGTTCTTTCGAGTTAATAAAGTCAAAGCAGATGCAATTTTCGAGAAATCCTTTATGAACCTTCTATAATAACCTGCTAAACCCAAAAAACTTCTTATTTCAGATGCACTTCTAGGTGTCTCCCAATTCGTCATCGCTTCAATCTTTGCTGGGTCTACTTTAACTCCTTTCGAAGTAATTACATGACCTAGAAATTGCACCTCCTTCAGCCAAAATTCACACTTTGAAAACTTCGCGTATAACTTCTCCCTTCTCAATACTTCTAAGACTTTACGAAGATGCTGTTCATGATCTTCTTCAGTCTTCGAATAGACAAGTATGTCATCAATAAACACAATGACAAACTTGTCCAAAAATGGTCGACATACTCTGTTCATCAGATCCATGAACACAGCAGGAGCATTTGTCAACCCGAATGGCATTACAAGAAACTCATAATGCCCATATCTTGTTCTAAACGCTGTTTTCGAAATATCTTCGTCTCTTACTCGTACTTGGTGGTATCCTGATCTTAAATCTATCTTTGAAAAGCACCCCGCACCTTGGAGTTGATCAAATAAATCATCAATCCTCGGAAGTGGATACTTGTTCTTAATGGTCACCTTATTCAACTCCCGATAATCAATACACATTCTCATAGTACCATCTTTCTTCTTAACAAACAAGACCGGAGCTCCCCAAGGTGAAGAACTCAGTCTAACAAAACCCTTATCTAATAACTCCTGAAGCTGAGTCATCATTTCTTTCATCTCGACAGGCGCTAAACGATACGGTGCTCGCGCAATCGGTGCCGATCCAGGAATAATGTCGATGCGAAACTCTACCTGCCTTTCAGTTGGTAGACCTGGGAGGTCATCCGGAAATACGTCTGGAAAGTCACGTACCACTTTAATGTCTCCCACTTGTTTCTTTTCCGACCTAGCATCCACAACATATGCTAAATAGGATAAACATCCTTTCGACAGACAATTACGAGCCTTTGCAACAGAAATTACCGGAACTTCCCTTTTTTGCTTTTCCCCAAAGATAAGTACGTCATCCTCGTCAGCCATTGGAATCCGGATTAATTTCTTTGCGCAAAGTATTTCTGCTTGATTGACCGTCAGCCAATCCATACCTACTATCACATCAAATCCTCCAATTTCCATCAACAACAAGTCGATAAGAAATTTTATTTCATCTAACTGAATAGAACAACCTTCAAGTCTTTCGCGGACTAAGGCTTGACCCTCATTAGCTACCTCAACCACCAAAGCATCCTCCAAAGTAGTAACAGGCGTAGCTAACTTATCAAAGAATGACTTGGACACAAATGACATATTTGCACCACAGTCAAATAAAACACGCGCAGGAAGAGAATTAATAAGGAATATACCCGAGACGACATCTTTTGATTCCTTAGCCTCATCAGTAGTCATCTGAAATGTTCGACCTGATGGCTTTGGAATATTTGGTTTCTTACTCTGATCTCCACTCTTCTTCAGTTTCAGGCAGTCGCGACGAAAGTGACCCAGTTGTTTACATTCATAACATGTTGATCCCTGAACGGGACAGTTGTTTGCCATATGCCCACTTTTCCCACACTTAAAACATTCTGATGCTACCCCTCGACACGGCCCAAAATGCTTGCTCTTACACTTCGGACACCAATTCGGCTCCCAGCGTGATTCATAAGAAGTAGCTTTACCCGCTGCTCTTGATTTCTGAGAAGATTCTGACCGACCTTCCCATTTCCGCTTTTCGCCCACATGAGTCTTTTCCTCATTATCCTTAGCATATACCTTTTCCATTACCTTCGCTTCCTCTATCGTCTCCCTCAACGTTAAAGCTTTTGCATTACGTACGCGAGACATCATATCTGCTGGTAAGCCTTTCAGATATGCTTTGATCTTTTCTTTCTCCGTTGGGGCTACGTGCCCTACCAAATTCAGCTTCTCCATAAAAACTTCAGTGTACTTCCTTACCGACATATTGCCTTTCTTGAGAGTACGAAATTCTTCTTCGATTCTATCCATCTCATGTTCGTTGCAGTACTCCTCCAAAACTTTCTTCTTGAATGACTCCCAAGTCATAGCTTTCAAGACTGGTGCCGCAATTGTCGCTGTCACTACATTCCACCATGTCAGTGCATTTCCTTTTAACATGTGAGAAGCAAATCTAACCTTTGACTTATCGTCACAGTCACAAGCACGGAATACTTGTTCCATTTCTCGTAACCAATTCATACAGGCTATCGGATTATTTGTTCCTTTAAACTCCGGTGGCTTACAACTGAGAAACGTTTTGTACGAGCAATTTCTCTCAATTCTCCTTTCTGTCTCCGACCCAGGGTTACCAACTGGATTTATTACTCCAGTATCAGTTCCTGTTCGCCGCAGCTCCGAACTTCGATCGTTGAATGCCTTCATAAACATTTTGGTTTGCTAAGCCATTACGTTAGTCATCATTCTTGTCATATTTTCCATCATTCGAATTTCCATAGTTGCTTCTGGCGTTTCTTGGCCAGCGATACTGGTACCCACTCTATGTACCTGATTGTGCGCTCCTCCGATAGAAAGAAACCCTGGCAGGGTCTCATGAATTCCGCCAATTCCTAATTGCCTTTCTCTCGTCAAATCCATCTCGGTCCTATCCATTTCACGAATAGGAGACAATGGCGGCGTATTCACCATCGTTCTGGTTTAACACAAAAAGAATAACCATAAGAAATGGTTACACAAATACTGACATAAGAAACGTAATTTACCGATCATTAGTTACTGTAACAATTTAGAAATAAGCATGCTTGCGTAACAATATATTCATAATAACAGTAGCTAAATGAAATTGTGAATATACTATACATGAGAATCCTCATTACCATCGTTACAGTACTAACTTCACGTATTTCTGTTGACTCTAAGACTATCCCTTCTTAATATTTCTACCCATTTCTCACATATCATAACTTAATTCATCTCAGCTTAAGTCTAAGTATCTCCTCAGCATACTTAGTTCACTTAAACTAATGCTCTGATACCAATTTGTAACACCCTAAAAACAGGGCTAATTTAAACCTCAAATTATAACAAGATTTAAACATAAACTTTCTAAACTTTATACATAAGTGGAGAATTAATTATGAGGATTGTCAATACAAAATAGTATTCTTTAAATAACCTATTAACCTAATCATGTCACTATAATTAGATTAACTAGATTATCCAAGCAGTCTATCGAAACCTCATCGTCCAAAACTTCTCCACTAGTCCAAAAGCTCTCGTCCCACATCCCGTTTACTTTCCCGAGCTAGTACATGGTAAGAAAACATTTATTTGAAACAATTAGGAGATTGCCTAGTGAGAATATTCAGTTTCAAAATAATATTTATAAAATCATTATAAACCATGCTTAACAAACCTGGTTTACCATTTTTTTTACCCCAAGTACATCCATCCTTTGATAACAGGTTAAACCTGCTTCTGTGACTAAGATCTGACATTAAGTCAATCTGTTCTCACAGTCCCGAGCCACACTACGAATCTCCCCCGGATTCTAGATTAATGCTCACATCTAATAAATCGCAATAACACATGCCCATTTATTAGAAAGGAAGTAGAGATTACAATCACTCTTGTCAATCCCTTATTCTTCCTTAGAAATCAGGAATTCCGAATAAATCTACGTCTATTCCATAATTTCTCAATTGCTAGTGCCTATGGATCCATATCACCTAATTATACTCATACAGGTATTTATTCAATATAAATTCCTTATAGCAAGTGTATAAGCGAAATATATTTTTATACCTCATACATTCCTTATAGCAAAACGTATAAGCGAATCTCCTTCATAATTCGTTTATTTCAATTATGAACTTTATACAATATCAACAATTTAACTTATTAGATTTTACTTCATAAAATCCTTCCTTTAAAATACATTTCAATAGTTCATTTATCAAAATATACCTTGCCATATTTAAAACATTTATAAAACAGTTATAAAACACTTATACAAGGTAAGGTAAGAATGAACTCACCTGGTAGCTGAAATATCTGAATTTCTCTACTTCTCAAAGTTGTAAGAAATAACCACCACAAACGTCACAAAGATCTGAAATACCTATATACATTTGTACTGGTATTAATATACTTGTTTAGGATAATTAAATATTAAAATCCTAAAATCATACTTCCTATCGTGACCAACTAATATTATCGCAAAACACTATCCAAAGTCGCAACCAACTATTGCGATAACTCCCTTATGTCGCAACCAATTGTTGAGACTTGGCCCCCAAGTCGCAACCAACTGTTGAGACTTGGCCCCCAAGTCGCAACCAACTAATATTCAAGCATGTCTCAACCAACTAATATTCATGCATGTCTCAACCAACTAATATTCATGCATGTCTCAACCAACTAAAAAATCGTAAAAACCTAGAAATTGAAGATTTAAGCTATGCATGTAGCTATTAACTTCCAGATATGTTTAACATTACTATTCTAACATAGCTATTAACCTAAATTTCCCAAAACATTCCAGAATCATCAAAACCCATTTTATCCTCATAAAAGCTTATGAACTCAAATTCATACTATGTATGTTTCTAATAATCTACAAATATGTTTAGGACTACTAACATAACAAGATTTCCAGTTCAGAATATCATAATCTTCAAACACAAATCATCAAAACCCATATCAAAATCCCTATCTAAAATTCCCTAGAACATTTTATATGAAAAAGAAATTTGGATAAGATAATTACCTTGCTTCTTTGATGTGATCTTAAAGTCCCAGCTACAAACATAAGTGTTTTCCTTCTTCTTCTTCTTTTCGATCCGTTCTCCCTTTTCTCTTTTTCTCTTTCGTAAACCAGTACACACACACAAGAATGACTTAATTTGTGAAATGAGGACACATCCTCATTAACTCCCTCCTTTTACTGAGATTGTGACATCTCACTCTCAACATCCAAATCAAACCTCAAACTTTCCCTATTGGACAACATAAACCCTTAAGCTTATAAATTAAAATTAAAGTTTACCCCTTAACTTATTATTCCATCAAACACATAACAAAACTTACTCGGGGTTAAACTCTAAAATTAATTTACCAAATAACCAATCACAACTTATCAAATAAATATACTCGATTTATTTAATAAATCCAAACACTATCTTTTACAAAAATTGGGATGTTACACATAATTAACACAATTTATAAAGATAGCTGATAAAGAAATTTATACAAAATTATAACGATACACTCTTAACATGATATGCACATAATGGCACATGCTACTGACACACGCTATAGCCACACACACCGTGACAGCGTAATAGGGTACACACCGCCCATATATGAAACACATTCATATATATATATATATATATATATATATATATATATATATATATATATATATATATATATATATATATATATATATATATATATATATATTAGGACACACCCCCCATTTCACACCATAGCCATAGCATGTCTACACAAATTAAGATCATTCATTTCGCTACACACACTCTTCATTTCGTATTTAAAAGCAGTTGATAAGTATGCAGTTAAATACATGTATAAATAATCACACTTGCATAAGATTTGGGTTTAGGAAGACATTACCCGGACACCTTCTTTCCTGATGTTCACCCGGAGACATTACCCGGACATCCTCTATCCGGACGCTAACCCGGGAACTATACCCGGACACACTTACCCGAATACTCACTCGAGAACTCCACCCGGATACACTTACCCGGAAACCTTGTTCGGACACCACTTCCGGGCACCACTTCCCGGACACTTATCCGGACAGTGGCGATTCCGGATACAATGTCGAACCCAAAACTGGTAAAACTCTCAAATCTTCTCAATAACTTGAAAGTAAAATAGTTGGGTCCTTAGAATCCAATAATACAACAGTCCTTTACCTCTCTCACACAGGTTTGATAGAAAGATTGCAAAAGAAAACCCTTATCCCAAATGGGTTATCAGTTCCAACAAATTCTCTAAACACTCACATAAATTCCTTCAAGTCTAGCAAGAGATTAGGGAAGTGCAAATACCTTGATCGAGATGTTGGATCCACAATTGAAGCTCCTCCACACCCAAGTTCTCCTTCCAAAATCGGCGATCCTTTCTTCACACACAAAGCTTAGCCGTAAACCACTAAGAATGAGAAAATAGAGTAGGGTTTTGGGGATTTGAACCCTTCTTTCACATTTTACACAAAGGCCCCTTCACTTATGGGTGTTTACCATCAAGCCCACAATCTTCATTTATTTACAAAAAGACCCGGTTATTACAGCATCCTCCCCTCAAAAGAATTCCGTCCCCAAAATTCCATCTTCGAACAAATGAGAGAAACGAGTTCTCATATCCGATTCTACTTCCCACGTCGCTTCTTGCCCCTTATGGAAACGCCACTGAACTTTCACTAGCGAGATCTCTTTAGTTCTCAACTTCCTGGCCTTGCGATCTACAATCGCCACTGGTTCCTCAACATAATTTAACTTTTCGTCCACGCGAATGTCTTCAAATGGTAGGACCATACTTGCCTCGGCAAGCACTTCCTCAGTTTCGACACGTGAAATGTCGAATGAATTCCCGAAGTTCCTTGGGCATCTCTAATTTATACACCACTTCACCCACACGCTTGGTGATGACAAACGGCTCAACATACCTAGGCCTTAGCTTCCCCTTACTTCCAAAACGCACAATGCCTTCCCACGAAGAAACTTGTAGCCTCACTTTGTCACCCACTAGAAATTCAATCGATTCCCTCCTTTTGTTCGCATATATCCTTTGGCGGTCTTGAGCCGCCCCTAACTTCTCGCGGAACTGGTTGACTTATCAGCGGTCAACCGCGCGACCTCCGGTCTCACCAAATGCCTCTTTCCCATGATACATCTTTATTCTTGGAAGATTCACAGATAACTGCACATGCCAACCTCTTTGCTTCTCTAAGGATTCTATCACTCCCACTACGCATAACCCTTCAACAATAGGGTGTATACCAACGAATTATCACACTTTCGGTTAACTACAAATCGTACCCCAGAAAATTCGCGTAACATACAAAAAACGCCTCAGGTCAACTGTACCAACTGTAACAATTGTACACAATATCCTCCACACCTAGACTCACGGTTTTAAAATGCGTCAAATTAAGGACTTCACACACAGTTCTATAATCGCTTTCTCCAACATCATATACGTCTAAAGCAGATAATACTTCCTTGCCTGAATTGCATTGACCACAATTCATCAATTATAAACAATTCAGATGTTCTCACCACAACATCACCCCACACTATACTTAGCTAATAGTAGGAAACTTCCACATCCCCACATCTGAAGCAGCCCCCGACCAAACCGAACCAATCTTGAAGACACACATTCAAATTCTCACTGCGTCCAACAATCGCCCATCCACATAAGAGATAAATCCAAGTTTCACCCACTCAACAGGAAGGAGTGTCAAACTCTCTTGGAATATTTCCCACACTACTACCAAGTCTTAATAAACTCACACAAAACTATTCCCATTAGCTTAATACCGAACGACAAACTCTCTTGGAATATTTCCCACACTACTACCAAGTCTAACTCAATGGTCCTTCATTCTGAGCACTACATTCAACTTCCTTCTTCCACTTCCTTCTCAAAACATAAAACATGTTTCCAAAGAACGGCTCACTAGAAGGTGCACACTTTCGACCATTCACACAAACTAACTTTCCTCGACCCTTAAACCATCACATACACGTAAATTTTCTTTCTCATACTCCCACTAGGAGTTCATGTACCAGACGATGTCACTCGGTACCCATTGATTCACATTTTCAGACACTTGCCAAACTTTCTACTTCCAGTTTACTCATTATTTCAACACACCATCCCTACCTCCTCAGACTAGTATGGAACATTGTTCGTCCAACATTGACCACTCCATACATGCAATCCCAACGGTTACTATGCCTAACCAACGGTTTTACCACATCTCACTCGAGAAATTCAACCAAGTCATTCCAAAATAACACCCAATGCTCGAAGCCACCACACACTTCTCGTTTCCCAAACGGGGTTACGCTACTCCTTTGAATTCCTTTATACACAAGGAATAATTCTACATTCCCAAAGATTCCGTATCTACTATGAACCATCATGAATTAACAAATCCAACATCTTCATAAACATGCCAACGACATAAGACAACTCACTTATCAGCTCATTGCAACCTATGAGCACCCGGTTTTCTCTTTTAGGTAGTCACCAACTCCTCCTCCACTCTTTTATTCTCAAACTAGCAATACAAAATCACCAACTAAGCATCCATGCATCTCATCACACCTATACCTGCCACCTTTGCATAATTTAACAGCAATCTTCGAGTAAAGATTCCCACTTACGCTTATCCCACATCAACAACATGTATTTGAAATAAAGTTATCTCACGACCTGGTCTTTTCTCAAACCTAGATGAACCACAACTTATGATCGTCTACCTCACTCGATCAAGTCATTGTCCCTAGTCGGTTCTTCGGAATCCAAACGAAACACGCTCAAATAAACCAGACGATAAGTAGTTCCCTTGCAGACCAACAAAATTCATGTGTCCCACCTGAATTGTGCTAACTACTTCATTCACGAACAAGACATCAACCACACCGGAAATCACCTATCTAACTAGTGATCTTCGACTCTTATAACACTCACACAAGACGGTTCAGCATCCTGATAGGTACACACCTTTCTCCGTACGACCTTTTACATCTTTGCATAAACCCGACAAAATAAGCACACCGGAGTTTCCTTTTCCATTTCCAGCCCCTGACAACGATATCAACAACACTAGTTGACTTCCACATCAACGACCGACATGAAGTTTCAACGGTGCCTCCGACAAACGAAAATCCCCTACAAAATCTACCTCTTCCCGCACATCGTAACTAACCTTGTTCCCCATAGTCCTCACTCGATTGAGATACAAAACTTACTTGACAAATAGCCTAAGTACAAGACCACCTCAAACTCCGGCTCCACGCCGATACCATTTCATCATCATACTACATCGCTACTTATTAACATGCTATTTTTATAAGTATCTTGCCCACTTTGAAATTCATCCGAGACACATGGTACGTGCAAAATATGTGATTTAATCGCAGTGGGATGCAAACTGTCCACAGTGGGAAGCGCAAGTGTACACTGGCCACTATGATCGTCACAACAAGTAATAGTTGGTAAAATACCAGAATCGTATCCACAGGGACTGGGCAATCAAGACACTATTGTTCTCATGAGCTTCCTTTTACAAGTTTCAGTTACAGAAGAAGCAATAAGTTGGTTTGTTTGGTGAAACGCTATTTTAACGAGTTACTTAAGGTTTTAAAAGGAGGAATGTAGGTTAGATTTTCCCTAGATTTTATATTAAATACTCGATCCAGAAGAGTGATCACTGCACTTGTGCAGAGTGGGCACTCCCGTTAGAGAAGCCCGGTTACACAAATACTCACACCTTAGAGTAAAAATCCCATACTCTTAGTCCTTATTGTTTTGTCAATGGTAATCTCAAAATGGACCTTTTCAAGCCTCAATGGAATGTGTAGAGACAAATACTCTAAGTGTTTTTAAGTACACAAACTAGCTTGCCTACTACTCCAGTGGGTTGAGATTAGCTCACTGTGCAGACCTCACTTTTGCAAGTGTCATAAGAATTCTTTCGAATTCCCTAGCATCATCTAAGTTCGTGTCACTGTGTTCTACTCATTTCTGAGTTAAGAACTAGACTTTAGATCCTCACAAGTGATCGGCTTGTTCGTATCATTGGGAAATAATCGAGAGTGAATGACCAAACCAATAATTATTCGGTGTATGAAGATTACTCAAGAATTTTTCATAAAATTCAGGTACTTTTCCTTCCTACATCCTAAGGGATGTTTAGCTCATAATTAAGGAAGTAAAGAAAGCAAGAGATGAGAAGTTGCAAATAATCATACTGAAAGTGACTTCGATTAAAATCCGCAGTGGGCACTGTGAGTACAGCACTGCTACAAATTACTTCAAACTAAAGATTACACTTGGAATTAAAATGCAGAAAATTAAAGACTACTTCAGCAACTTCTAGAGCTAAAACTACAACTAACTTGCACTAAATGTGGTAGATGGAATATTATAGTAAATGAAACCCAACACCTCTTTATATACTTAGAGGAAAAGTTGGACCAAACAAAAATGGGGAATTGTCTAGAGGCTAAAAGAACAAGGTGGAAGACACAAAATCTCTTTCCCATGAGCAAAGCTTCTCTCCACAAGTTTGTAGACTATTACCCCAAGGTTACTTCACCTTTTCCAAAAAGTCAACTTTAAGTACCATTGGTTTCAATAAACTATTCTAAATGCCATCTTTAAGGGGACATGCTTGTTGCTTTTCTTCCCATGCTTCTGCCATAGACTCTTCTATTCTCCAAGACTGATTTCCAAGCTGAGATTTGAATTTCATTTGTCTTCTTCTTGGCACGCCAGTGGGATCCGGAGTGGGCACTCCGCAAGTCACTACAGAATTTTCGTAAAAGTGCAGCAAAATCTACCAAATTGTTTATAAAAACTGTGGTTCACTCTTTTAGCTCAATTTTTGGAATATTACCAAGAATGGGTGATTTGAGAAGTAAAATGCCTAAAATTTGACAAAAGAAAATAAAAATAAAAGGAAATAATAACTCTAAAAATAGAGTTATCACAACCTCAAACTTAAACCATTACTTGTCCCCAAGTAATTAAAAGAAATAAAACAAAACTTATACACTTGAGCTTTCAGGGACTTACCAGATTTCCCACTTTGAATGAATGTTGATCTTCCTCCATGGATGCTTCTTTCGGTCCAAAACTAGATTTTTCACTTTTGCGCATTCGGTGATATCTTACCCTTGTTCACATTTGATCTATTGGACTTGATTGGGTTCGAAGGATTTGTGGCTTTGAATGTGTTTCCCAATGGATTTGTAGCAAACATTTCCAAACTTGAACCGAAAATCCCACTTTGGGATTTTTATTTTAAGAAGTGAACATTTCTGAATTTTGCAAGGTTAAACAAGTTCACTTCAGGCTTTATTTGGGTAAGGTTATTTTTTTGTAAGAGTGGGTATTCTGATGGTCCAAAATAGGCACACCATCATTTTCTAGGAGTGAGCACTCTGATGGTCCAGAAAAGGCACACCATCATTTTCTTGGAGTGTGACACTCTAATTTTTCTTTTTTCCTTTTTTTTGGAGGGGGGGTACTGTCTACCCACCTCAAACTTAAGACTTCACAATGTCCTCAGCGTGGATAAAGACTGGAAGTCACACTGGAAGTCCCCGCCTCAAACTTAAAATCTCACAGTGTCCCCACTATTACGTAGAAAGTGAGTACAAAGAGGTTTTGGGGGGCAAAAGAGTCTAGTTTGGGCAAGTGTATGCAAAAACGTCCTATATCATTTCAACGTGACAAGTTGAGGATCTAGAACTTACAAAAGTGAGTTTTTTAGTTCGAAGTCCGAAAGTTGTGCACCTTGAAATGGAAAGAGATCAAAAATCATTCAAACATGAAATAGTTAGTAACCAAAAGCTCCCACTAAAAGTAGTAGGGATCCATGCATACTAAAACCAAAATATAACAAAGCAGCAAATTGTCAAGTAGCCAACCATGAGAAAACAACAAATAGACATGAAAATAAAAATTGTTTTTGGAGAGCATTAAGAGTGGGCACTACAGTCCCAACAAACCATCAGTGGGGAGGATTTTCTTTCGGGGAGTTATCTGCGACGTCATCAGTGGGGGAGTTCTTGATGGGTTACTGTTGTGGCTTGTTGATCCAAACCCTCAGTGATTTGATAATGACTTTATGAGAAACACATAGTGAAAATTGTAAGTAAAAAATATGTATTACAATTTCACTATCGTTGATAAGTACTAAGACTGTTTCAGTACCGCTGATAGGAACTCTTGCCTTTTAATTTATACATTCAGCGAAATTGTTCATCAGTGAGCCCTGAGTCTGTTCAGTCTCACTGATGATCACTGATAAAATATGTTGTTTACTTATGATCCCTGAAGACAAGTTTCACGTCAACTATGTTCTACGTTGAAGTCGAAGATCAAGCCAAAGAACCAGCGACAAGTCTACTAATGAACTGATGCAGATATCAGTGAAGCCAAGACCTGTCCACTCAACGTGAAGTTTCAAGTAGAAGACTTCAGCGAACGTTGAACTTTGTCATTTACTGATAAAGTACTATTCAGCGGACGCTGATCATGAAGCCTCCTCTACAAGCTACTTTTGTCTTATCCCCTTGCACGTCTCCGTACGATCTGTCAGAACGGACATCCCTTTTGTCCAGAATCGTACAACCAACTCTGATTCTACACTATCATCATGTGGCCATTGTTTTGTCTACTGAAGTCAAACCATGCAACCAACCAGAGGCTGCCACGTGTAAAGTGATATTGTTGTTCATTAAATGCATGCAGTATATAAAAGAAACCCTAGTTCATCTCATGAACACCTTCGGCCATTCCTTATCTTTGTTGATTTTGTGTGTTAGGATATTTATCTTTAATATTCTTATTTTCTCTCTATCTTATTTCTAGTGCAAGAAATGTTAGTGATTCTCATAACTTGTTTAGATTAGGTTTATTCCTTAATCTTGTTCCGCAACAAGTTGTAAATTGTTTGATACATAACAATAAACAATTTAGAAAAGTAAAAATTGTGTGTATGTATTCAACCCCCCCCCCCCTTCTACAAACTTGTATAACCCCTACGGGACCAACAAGTGGTATCAGAGCGGATTGTTTAATCTCATAAACAAGATCTTGCTTATACTAAACTCTTTTATCTTTCTTGCTATTTTCTAAAATGGCTAACAACACAAACAAAAACTACATTGACAATGGTTCTCTTGCAAAACCCCCTAGATTTTCCAGAGATAACTTCAATCTATGGAAAAATAGGATGATGCTATTCTTGGAAGGTGTATACCCTACTATGCCTTACTACATCAAGAATGGTCCATATGTCCCTGTGATGATTGACCCTGAAGTTCCAGCCACCACTACCAGAGCTGCCATTCCTGAAAGAATCATTCCTAGGGAAGTTCACACTTGGTCTGATGAAGACAAGAAGAAGGTGGCTATTGACACTAAAGCCAGATCCGTCCTTTCTATGGCTCTTCCTGACGAAGTCTACCATTCCATCATGCACCTGAAAACCTCCAAAGCCATGTGGGACACAATCTGTGTTCAATATGAAGGTACATCTGAAGTCCAGGACTCAAGAAAGATCAACTTGGTAAGACAGTACGAAAGTTTCATTTATGGTAAGAATGAATCTCTCTCTGAAGTACACCAACGCTTTAACTGCTTAATCATTGACCTAAAGACTGTTGGTAAGGAATATTCTAACTTTGAGATCCTGACAAAGTTCCTAGAATGTCTACCTGAAAGCTGGGACAATTATTCAATGTGTCTCAAGCTCTCAAAGGATCTAAAATTTATGGCTCTCTCTACCTTATATGGCACTATGCTCCATCATGAGCAGTCGTGTCATCTTAAGAAGAATCTTGTGAAAGATTCCAAAAGCATACATGTTGCTTTACTCTCTTCAGAGTTGGTGCCTTCTCAGCGATCTACTGTCACTATCACTGAGTTGGAATCTAACTCTGATGACTCATCTAAAGTTGATCCTTCAGAAATAGATGAGTCTGATTAATTCTTTCAGGAGATTCACCAGAAAGAGTAACTTCAGAAGAAACAAACCTCTTGCACTCACTGACAAGCCAAAATAATCAACCTATGTTGATAAGGCTATTGCTACCTGCTTTAACTGTGAAAAAATAGGACACTTTGCTAGTGAATGCAGGTCAAAGAAAGTCTTTAAACCCTCAGCCTCTTCCACCAAGAAATCCTCTAACCCCAGGGCTAGAGATGACAAGTACAAGAAGCTGAAAGAAAAGTATGCAAAGCTGAAAAGCTTTAAGAAGAAAGGCAAAGGACTGATGGCTGATTTTGACTAGACTGCCTCTTCTGAAGAAGAATCATCTGACTTTGAAGATGATGATGAGGCCAACCTCTACCTCATGGCCAAAATAGAAGAAGAGGAAGAACAAACTGAAATTCCCTCTACTTCTGCTTCTACCTCTCAGGTATCAACTTCTCTCACTGATACTCAAACTTCAGCTCTTAGTGACATTGAAAGACGTCGGACCGTCGATCTTTTGACTGTTGATTTATATGATGCCATGAATGGCAAGACCAAAGCTGAAAAACTAAATATTGATCTTGCTGAACAGCTTAAGAATTGTCACTTAGAAGTTCAAAAGCTATCTAAAATAGAAGAAAACTTAAAAGATCAGGTCTGTATAAATCAACTCATTCGTATCGAACGAGAAGATGTTGTTGAAGCACTAAAGGCTGAAAAGGCTACTGTTGAAGGATTGTGTAAATCCTCAACAACGATCACTGAGATATTAAGGTCTCAGATTCCCCTGAGTGATAAAAGTGGTTTAGGCTATAAAGCTGATACTCTAGAACCAATCACTAATCGTTCCATGCTCAAATTTGGAATGTTTGTATCCTCAGTCCCTGACACCTCCTCATCTCAGTGTTCCTCTTCTAAAACTCCCATCCCTTAGGAAAAACCTACCTTAAACTCTAAAGGTAAGGGTAAGGAAAACGTTTTCAACCAAAAACCTCAAAAGGTTACCTTTGTACCTAAGCTGAATGCTTCTAAAGCTTCAGTGACCTATCCCTCTACTTCTAAGAACAAGATCCCTGGATTCGTTCAGCGATCTACTCCTAGAATCAGAGTGGATATAATTGGTAAGAAATATGAAGAACTGATTGTTCCTCCCATTTCCAAAAATCTCGGCTAAGCATGCAAATGGTCCTAAAGCTACTTTTAGCTATAGGAAATGTTATTACTGTGGACTTACCGATCATATTGCTAGTAAGTGCCCCACAGCCACCAAAGCTAAAAAGTTAGCTAAGGTGAAGATCAATGCCCCCAAGGCAAAGAAGACCAATCCTGATGGAAATTAGGTCAGGGTGAAACCTACCACTGAGGTAACCAAAGTGAAGACTGATCCTGAAGCTGAATCTTCAAATGCTGCGAAGATTGTTGAACCTTCCACTTCCTCTACCTCCACTGACAAGTGTAGGCCCATGGTAAAATGGGTGCCCAAGTCAAACTAATCTTCCTTTGTTTTCAGGTTTAGAAGGGTATCTGGTATCTTGATAGCGGATGCTCTAGACATATGACTGGAAAGAAAAACCTGCTCACTAAATATAAGGAAGAGAAGGGTCCCTCAGTGACCTTCGGTGGAAACGGAAAAAGCTATACCCGAGGGTTTGGTGTACTCTTTAATGGTACAACAACCTTCAGAAGAGTCGCATATGTTGAAGGACTGAAGCACAATCTTCTACGCATCAGTCAGCTATGTGACAAGGATAACAAAGTGATTTTCACTAAGGAATCATGCTTTGTTACTGACAAAAAGGAGAAGATCGCTCTCAGCGGATACCGTATGGAAAATGTTTATGTTATAAACATGGACTCGACAACCACTGAGAACTCCTATTTCTTCTCAAAAGCCTCATCTGTTGTCAACTGGCTATGGCATAAGAGGCTCTCTCATCTCAACTTCAAGACACTGAATACTCTTTCTTCTAAAGAGTTGGTCACAAGTCTACCTCAACACTCAAACGCTAAGGAGTCTCTATGTTCAGCGTGTGAGAAAGGGAAACAAACCAAGGCAAGCATCAAGTCTAAACAAGTTTCCTCAGTGTCATCTCCTCTTCAACTTCTCCACATGGATTTGTTTGGACCTGTTAACAAACAATCCCTCGCTGGAAAGAAATATACGCTGGTCATTGTTGATGAATTCTCTCGCTACACCTGGGTTATGTTTCTCCGCTCTAAGAGTGACACCCCTGAAGAACTCATCGCTTTCGTTAGGAAAATGGAAGTCCTGAACAACATGACCGTTCGCTCTATAAGGAGTGATCATGGGACTGAATTCAAAAACAGTTCTCTTGATTCCTTCTTTGAAAGTAAGGGTATTTCTCATAAATTTTCCTCAGTGAGAACTCCGCAACAAAATGGAGTCGCTGAAAGAAGAAATTGAACTATCATCGAAGCTGCACGTTCAATGCTCAGCGATTCTCATCTAACTACTCAGTTTTGGGCAGAAGCTGTCAACACTGCTTGTTTTACTCAAAACATGTCGCTGATTGTCAAAAGATTCAAGAAGACAACCTATGAACATTTCCACGGGAGAAAGCCTTCAATTAGCTTTCTTCACATCTTTGGGTGTCAGTGTTTCATACTGAACAACAGAGATGCCCTTGGAAATTTTGATCCTAAGGCTGATGATGGAATTTTTCTTGGATACTCTTCAGTCTCCAAAGCCTTCAGAGTCTTCAATCGAAGAAGAAAAACTGTAGAAGAAACAATCCACGTCACTTTTGACGAATCTCGATCAGCGAACTCCACACCTTCTGTTGATACTGAAGAACGGAATCAATGGTTGTTTTCTCATTTTGGTGATTCAGAAGATGCTCGTATCCCTCCAACTCTTACTCATACCGCTGAAGATGATGATCCTTTTATCATCCCAAGCATGCAGACAAGTGAAGCTGAATCCTCATGGGTCTCAGTTGTTCCTCTCACCACTATGCCTGCTTTTGTACCATCTACCTCATACATACCATCTACTTCTCAGCAATCAGTGAATGAAATGACTTCTGAACCTCTACCTCTTCTACCTGAAGTACCTGAAGTTGTTGAAGCTTCTTCTTCAGCTCCTCCAGAAGTTCAACTCGAGTCAGCTACTCATGCTTCAGCTCAACGATGGACTATTAATCACCCCATTGATCAAATTCTTGGTGATCCAAACGCTGGTGTTCATACTCGACGAGGTTCAGGTAACATCTGCTTATTTGTTAACTTTATTTCTCTGATTGAACCAAAGAAAACAGATGATGCCCTCAGAGATCCAAATTGGGTCAGCGCTATGCAAGAAGAGCTGACAGAATTCGAAACAAAACAAAGTTTGGAAGCTCGTTCCATGACCATCTGACAAGTCAATGATAGGCACTAAATGGGTCTATCGAAACAAGTTGGATGAACATGGAACTGTAATCCGCAACAAGGCTCGTCTTGTTGCTCAGGGATACAGACAAGAGGAAGGCATAGATTACGACAAAACATTTGCCCCAGTGGCAAGACTCGAGGCCATTCGTCTATTCTTAGCATACGCTGTACACAAAGACTTCAAAGTATATCAGATGGATGTTAAATCAACGTTTCTCAATGGAAAGCTGAATGAAGAAGTCTACGTAAAACAACCTTCAGGATTCTCAGGTCCTAAGCATCCAGGTTATGTTTATAAACTGGATAAGGCACTTTATGGCTTAAAGCAAGCTCCTCGTGCATGGTATGACTCTCTTTCTTCTTATCTCCATATTAAAAATTTTGAGCGAGGTAAAATCGATAAAAACTCTATTTTTCAGGAAAGTAAAAGGTCATATCATTCTTGTACAAATATAGGTCGATGATATTATATTTGGTTCTACTAACCCTGACCAATGTACTCGTTTTGCGAAAAGAATGAAAGCTGAATATAAAATGAGTATGATGGGTGAGCTAACCTATTTCCTTGGTCTTCAAATCAAACAGAATGAAAAAGGAACTTTCATTCACCAAAAATATGTTAAAGATATGCTGAAAAGTTTGATTTAACTCAGAGCTCGGCTATGAAAACCCCTATGGCACCGCCGCTGACACTAAACAAAGATCCTTCAGGGAAACCTGTTAATGTCACGACGTACCGTGGGATGATCGGCTCTCTTCTGTATCTTACAGCTAGCCGACTTGATATTATGTACGCAACCTGTTTGTGTGCACGATATCAAGCTGAACCTAAGGAATCTCATTTGATCGCTGTAAAGCGTATTTTTCGATACCTTAAGGGTAGTCCTAACCTAGGTCTTTGGTATCCCAAAGACTCAGGGTTTGATCTAATCGCCTATTCAGATAGTGATTTTGCAGGTTGCAAATTGGATAGGAAAAGCACCACAGGAGGCTGTCAGCTCCTGGGTGGAAAGCTGGTGAGTTGGACAAGTAAAAAGCAAAACTCAGTGTCCACCTCAACCGTTGAAGCTGAGTATGTAGCTGTTGGAAGCTGTTGTTCAGGTCTTGTGGATGATAAATCAGCTACTTGATTATGACCTTCAGCTCTAAAAAATTCCAATCTATTGCGACAGCACAAGTGCCATCGCTATAGCAAACAATCCAGTGCTACCCTCAAAGACCAAACACATCGAGATCAGGTATCATTTTATCAAAGATCATGTGATGAATGGTGATATAGAACTTCATTTTATCCCAACTGACTTTCAGTTAGCTGATCTGTTCACCAAACCTCTTGATGAGACAATGTTTAACTTTCTCATCAGCGAGCTTGGAATGCTGAACTTTGAAGAGTAAAATCTTCAGCAATTCGCATTTGATCAGGGGTAATAAGAACTTATATAACCCTTTCTATCATCTTCTCTCTGAACAAAATTGATTCTCTGATATCAAGGTATGTTCTCTCTTGCTCGCTGACGTTCGCCTAGAACTGAAAGATTTCAAAACAAATTGCATCGCTGAATATCTCTTCCTTTCAGCGGTTCTTTTGAAATTCTAAAACTAACACTGATATTTCTAATCAGTGCTTCGTGTTTTCAAAATGTCCCTGAGTTTTTCTAAAACCCTTAGAGACGCCTTAAAATGTGAAAGGACGTTTGTGACATCATCACAACGGATAGACCATGGCACGCCTTTTCTCTGACACGTTCGCCCGTTTCGTTTCTCTCATCCAATCAGATTCAAGGGACGTATCCGTGTCATCATGAAAAAAATTTCCCGCTCATAGTTTTTCGCTCTCTACTATCACTATATAAACCCATTGTGTTTATATTTTTACCTTTTACGCGAACTTAAACCTTCTCAAGCAATAATCAACTGTTGCATTTAAAATATTTTCTCAAGAACATGTTCATCTTCATCTCCTTCAACAATACAAGTTAATATTTCTTTTATTTTGCAACTAATAAACTTGTTTCTGATCTTATTCTTGGTTCTAAAAGATCAAACAAAAGAACTTTCTCAAATAAAATAATTTTTCTTCATGGTTTTATGAACACAATCTGGAAACAGATTGTTCTTCGAGTTTAAAATAAAAATCTTAAACTTGACACTCATATGTTTTTCCATAATCCTTTCCTTAAAAGGAAACTGGAAAACAAGAACATTCACTATGTTTTGTATTTTTGTTCAAAACTAGAAAAACCCTAATTTCCATTTCTTTCTCTAAATGGAAATTGCAAAACCCTAAAACCTCTTATTTTGGAAACTTTTTCCACATTAAGACATTATTCTTTATCTTCTTCATGTTTATGATTATGAACAGAAATGGCACCTAGAATCAGTCACCTACTACTTCTGAAAGGGCTGAACTAGTCAAAGCCCCAAATGTCTCCTTCTTACTGGATCAGGTTACATTCCAGTGAAACAATCCTTATGCCTTCTTCAACTTTCCTCCAAAGAAAAACATCACCTATCTGAATGACGTCGTCAATTTCCTCAAGACCTGTCCTCTGGCGACAGCTCTGATGATCACACCTCCTGCTCACTAGAACCTCCTAGCTCAGTTCTGGTATACTACCAGAAGAGCTCAGATTACCTCCACCAAAGACCCCAATAAGAAGATCGATGTCATCCTTTTCGAAACTGAACACAGTGAAGCCAAGATTAACCCCGGCGCTATCAGGTCTATCCTCAACCTCCCTGGAAGCTCAAAGGACAGACGTTTCGTCCCTCTACCTGATGCCAAGAACGAGGCTGATAGAGATGCACTCATTGCATTCTTTGATGCAATGCAGTACACTTGGAACACAGGGAGAGACAAACTCCCTGAGAAGAAGCTCACACAAATCCTCAAATCCAAAATGCCAAGCAAGATGAACTTCATCTTTGCTCATCTTATCAGTTACATGACTACCAAGGTTGGATGAACTGATCAGGCGTCTCAACTCCAACATGCAATGGGGTATGCACTGATGATAGGCCTTCATAGGGCTGTAAACGAACCGAACGTTCAGCGAACCGTTCGTGAACTGTTCGGCGGGAAGTTCGTTTATGTTCGTTTATTTAATAAATGAACGAACATGAACACGTTTTTTTGTTCGTTTAGTTAAATGAACGAACATGAACAATGGTCTCGTTCGTTCATTTATGTTCGTGAACGTTCGTTCATTTATGTTCGTTAATGTTCGTTCGTTTACGTTCGTTTATGTTCGTTTACGTTCGTTTATGTTCGTTTATGTTCGTTTATGTTCATTTATGTTCGTTTATGCTTGTTTATATATAAACATGTTTATATAATATGAAATTAATGTGTAAAATCATCAAGTAAATTGATCTTTTAGAATTTATTTTTCACACCTCCTAAGTTAACCCGGTTTTTCATTTTGTTAAGGTATTTTTTACGAACGAAATGATGAGTATGATGGTTGTTTTTTGTTCATTTGGGTTCGTTCGTTTATGTTCATTTAAGTCCGTTCGTTTATGTTCATTTAAAGTCGTTCGTTTACGTTCGTTTATGTTCATTTAAGTTCGTTCGTTTACGTTCATTTATGTTTATTTAAGTTCGTTCGTTTACGTTCGTTTATCTCTTAATGAACGAACATAAACGAACACGAACAAACAAAAATTCTTAACGAACGAACATGAACACAAAAAATCTCGTTCGTTTACCGTTCGTGTTCGTTCGTTTGTTCGGTTAAGTTAAACGAACGAACATGAACAAGCCTCCGTTCGTGTTCGTTCGGTTCGTTTACAGCCCTAGGCCTTCACATCGACTGGGCCAAGATCATTTACGAAGACATGGTGCTCAGAGTCGAAGAAGCAAAACGACCACTGAGTGTTCCTTATCCCCGCTTTCTCAGCGCTCTCTTCCAACAAGGGCTCGGGGATAAATACCCGAAGGTGGGCGACCTGAATCTATCACAGGTCGGCCCTAAAATTCTAGACTTCAAGCCGGTGGAAAATGAGGTACGTCTCTCTCAACTCTTATCTCTTCTCAGACCTCCTACATCTTCTACTTCTGTGGCTACCTCCACGGTAATCCCAACCGCTGGTACCTAGGCCGCAACATCCACTCCTTCTAGAAAAAGGAAACACTCTGACTCCCAACTTGGCATCCATAAGTCTAAGAAGACCTCCAAGGAGCAACCCCCTAAGCCTACCCAGGCTGAAGACTTCACGTCTCTCTCTCTACAGAAGACGCTGGAAAGTTTCGTGGTACGCTCTGCCACAACCGCTGAACCAACCTCTTCAATACCTACTTCAGCGTCTCTAGACGTTGAGGTTGTCTTGGAACAGAACCCCCCTCCTTCAGTACCTCTAAGTATTGCTGAAGTATTCCTCGGCGGATCCAACGCTGAACTCGCTACCCATTCCCTCTTCTCAACTCTCGCTCCCCCCTCTTCTTCTTTGGTCTTTCCATCATTCATCATCCCCCCCACCTCAGGCGTTATTCACCTGAGTGACACATCTGCTGATGATCTACAGCGGATGATGGATCAAAATAAAGGACCTATGGGCACATCAACACGTAAAGGATATCTGGAAGACGACGACGAACAATTTTTGGGTTACCGGAATTTCGATGACTTCGTCAACCAACCCGCAGGTATACACAACACCTTAAACACTCCTCTCTCAAAATACCCAACTTCTGAGCTTTCCTTTGTTCACAAGTTTACATCTGTTACAGGTCCTAATTTGGGCGACATCGACAATTCGCTCAAGGATTTTTCTAGCAAAGTGGAATCCCTCACCACTACTCTCTCCTCAAATTCCTCAGTGGTTACAAACACTGGGGAGCCTCTCAAGACACTCACCAACGAGGTGAAAGACAAAGCCTTCAGTGCTGATTTACTGAAGGTGGAAGGTAGTCTGTCCAATATGGCTACCGCTCTCGCTGACAACTCCACCTCCATCAACACCCTGAACTTTACAAACATTACCCACTCCAATAACTTTACCGCCCTGTCCAACGAAGTCACATCGTTGCAGACAGTGGTTGGAAATCTTCAGGGAGAGGTGTCTACCTTAAAGTCAGAGGTGAGCACTGTGACAAATCTTCTGCAACAAATTCTCGATCGCCTGAACGCCCCAACATGTCCTCCCTCGCATTTTACTCAGGTGGATCGGGAAAATCTGGAAAAGATCAATCCTGCTATTTCTGGCCTGGAAGACAGAATAGCAAAGGTGGAAATTCGTGTGGGGATCATTGGCCTGGAAGACAGTTCCCCACATGTTACTGCTGCTACTACTACCTCCCCCACTCGTCATGTGGAAGAGGAGGAGAAGAGTCAAGAAGATCTTCCCCATAACTCTGAGTGGGAGAAAAGTTGTTGGTCCCAAAGGGTTATACAAGTTTGTAGAAGGGGGGGTTGAATACAAACACACGATTTTTACTTTTCTAAATTGTTTATTGATAAATCAAGACAACTTACAACTTGTTGCGGAACAAGATTAAAGACTAATCCTAATCTAAACAAGTTAAGAACACTAAGTTTCTTGAACTAGAATAAGTTAGAAAGGAGACAAGGAAATTACGAGTAATAACCAAACACACAGTAGTAAGGAAGAATAAGAAGATGGCTGAGCACACTTCATTTCTGAAGTAGGGTTCTTCTTATATACTGCATGCATTTAATGCATGGCAATATTGCTTTACACGTGGCAGCAGCTGAGTGGTTGCATGTCATTGACCTTTGTAGACAACCTTAGTAGCCGCATGGTGCACAGTGTAGAATCAGAATTTGTTGTACGATTCTAGACAGAAGGGATATCCGTTCTGACATTTCGTACGGAGACGTGCAAGGGGGGAAAGACAAAAGTAACTTGTAGAGGAAGACTTCATGATCATCTTTCGTTGAATCAGTATTTATCAGCGAATGATAAGCTCAGCGATTGCTGAAGTCTTCTACTTGTAACTTCACGTTGAGTGGACAAATCTTGGCTTCGCTGATATCCGCATCAGTTCATTAGTAGACTTGTCGCTGTTCTTGAGCTTGATCTTCGACTTCAGCGTAGAACATATGTTGATGTGAAACTTGTCTTCAGGGATCATAAGTAAACAACTAATTTATCAGCGATTATCACAGAGACTGAACAGGCTCAGAGCTACTGGATGAATAGTGTTTGCTGAACTTTAAACTTAAAGAGCGAGAGTTCCTATCAGTGGTACTGTAAAGTCTTAGTACTTATCAGCGATAGAGAAACTCTAATACATATTATTTACTTACAATTTTCACTAAGTGTTTTAAGAGAGTGTCATCATCAAATCACTGAGGGTTTGGATCAACAATCTCCCCCTATTTGATTATGACATAGCAACAAAGAAAATTGCTAAGTATGAAAACATAAAGATAAAAAGAACTCATAAAATATTTGTCCATTTTACTGTTTTCTGGGATCTTTTCAGTACTGATGGAGTAAAGTACATTCGCTGAAATTTTTCTTTAAACTTCGTACAGATTACAAAGGGAAGTGGAAAAATTACAAGTACAGCAAATAAAATTACAAGTACAGAAGATATAGACAGATAAGGATAGAAGAATTATAAGAGAGATCCTATCCGTCAATGGGTTCTTCCTTAATGAGAAGTTCATCAAGGGTCTTTGATGTGGGAATCATCCAGTCAGGGACCGTTACTTCTTGATCCTTTTTGTTCTTTGCTTCTTCAAAAATCAAGGGCTTAAGGTATCGAGCCTTAAGGTCGCGTCTGAATTCACACCAGTAGATGAGGTCTCTGAGCTGTTCGATGTGTAACACCCTCAAATTTGGAACGAGCAACTAACTTTAAATTCGATAAAATAACCAAAAGGAGATAAATCGTCTCTACAATTCATTCCTTACAATACCTTGGAATTTAAAGTATCATAAGTCCACAAATAAATAACTTAATCGGGTGCTACTTAACACCACACAAGTTGCTAGTCCAAACCAATGCGGAATACTTCACTAGTCAAGTCACCTCTCGTGCACTCTACTAGTACTCGCCACTTCGCAATGTAGCTAGACCTACCCCAACCTGAGCCTGTTGCACATGTCGACAAATAAAAAGGGTTAGGCTTACGCCTAGTGAGTACAAGCATTTTATCATGACTATATAAAATCATAAATCGAAATGTAGTAATTTAGTCATGATTTCGAAAGAGTTTACTTTAATTGCAAATCATCCATTTTCCAACTCACACATTTCCATGAAAAGGTTCCCGAAAGATATAATACGTTTTCCAAAATGAATTACGTTTCCACCCACTCAATTACGTGAATAAGTCTAGTTTAGGCAAAACCTTCAAATACGGTTGACAATATATACTCGACACGTAAAAACTTGGAAACCATCCATTAGATATAACACTTTATTAAAACATAATACGAAGCAGATGTAGCATAAACCCGTCCATCAACCATGGAAAACAATTTTCCACATGCATAAAATATAACCTCCAAATGCGAATAAATAAAATACCCGAAATCAACACCCTTTGGTGACGGGGGAGACCCGATCTCATCGAATGTGGCAACACATAAATTAAACCACGATTAAATAAATGCAAGTAAGCTTCTTGGATGTGGAAAACCGATAACATCAACCATACTAGGTCTTTAGTCAATCCTCGGCATCAATCATACTAGATCTTTAGCCCATCTTAGACATCAACCAAAACTAGGTCTTTAGTCCATTTTAGACATCAACCAAAACTAGGTCTTTAGTCCATCTCTGGCATCAACCAAAACTAGGTCTTTAGCCCTTCTTAAACATCAACCATACTAGGTCTTTAGTCCAAGCCATCAAGTTCAATCCTACTGGATCTTTACCTTGGGAAAACCCACCATCCGAAACAAGCTTACTTGACATAAATATAAATACATGACCCCAAAAGAATAATCAATGCATTCAAATCATGTAAATCTCAAACATAATTGCAACTTATGTAATGCAAACCCCAAGCCCACGTCGAGCTTAATAAAACCGGGCGAATGCCAACAAGACTCAATCGAGTCCAAAATCTGAGCCCTCTGCTCAAAGATCTAATGATCATTTAACCATGAGTATCTACATTTAACCATTTAGAATTGTTCTCCAAACATCAACCATCAAAATCTCCATTTATACCCAAAACCTCAATTTGACCTAACTTCCTCAAAATCATCCAAACCTAAATTGGACAAGCAAAATACTAGAAGATCATCAATGGAAAATTTCTAACTCATATGAAAGTATAGAAGCTAGTAGGATAAACTCACCACTTAGGTTTTGATGAAAACCTAGAAAACCCCAAACATCTCTAGTGTTGTGGATGAAACTTGCTCTTGCATCAATAAATGAAATCACTAGCATAAAGTGGATAAGAAACACATTAATCTCCAAGAAAAGCCCTAAAATCGGTTAGGGTTTGTGAGGAAGGAAGGAAAAACGATTTAGGAGAGAAAGGGAAGAGATTTGAGAGACTTACCACCACCAAACACCCTTGAATCTTCCTATGAACTTCAAAACTCTTTCTAGATCCTTGAAGAGCTCTCAAAATCGGAACCATAGCAACTTGAATGACCAAAATCGGAGTTGAAATGAGAGAGATATGAAGAAATGAAGTTTGGGGGCTAAAAATCTCGTATTTATGCTCCAGGTACCCGACGGCTAAAGTGACGTGCGAGAGTGACACAAGTGTCACTTTCGCTGGGCACTCTCGCCGGGCTCAAATAGCTCTCGGTACAAAACCGGCGAGAGTGACACGCGAGAGTGACACAAGTGTCACTTTCGCTGGTCACTTTAGCCGAGATTGTACCGAAAGTTGTTTTGGCCATAACTTCTTCGTTATAGCTCCGTTTTCGCTCCAGAAAGAACCGTTGGACTCGTATTCGAATTCCCCATCCAACAGGACCATAAAATCTAAGATTTAACCCAAATCCACACACGAGTTCCATTTACCGAGTGTTTCCACGAAACTAAGGTTGTCAACAAAACGGTTATACCAACCTCAACATGTGTTACCGCAAGTCTAACCCTCCAATTGCCACAAGTACCTCGACTTTGCTGTCGATATCATCCGGCCTATAGTCACAACACGTGCCCGAACGCTCTACTTTTCACAGTTGAGGTTCTATACAACTTACTCGTAATCGGGTTACTTAACCTATCCCAAGGTCCTAATGAGTTCAAGGTTTCAAGTGCATCATTCAATAAATATGCCAATCGACAAAACTTTTCATAGAAATTTTCAACACAAAGATTTTCATATCAAAATAATCGTACGCACAAAACTACTATTATTAATTTGGTAGTTACGCAAAAATGGACACGCTCGTCCCACATATGAAAATCATGTTGAAAATTATTTCATTGCAGTTCAGTTTACCCACAAAACGCAAAAGCGTAATAAACAACTTCTTTAAAATGAACCGCCACGGTTCTAGTATGGATTGACTCATGACATGCACGTAAAGTAACTGCCCAACTTTAAACAGGGTGCAACAAAAGGTGTGCACGTATTTCAAAAGAAGTCCAACGACATTTGACTCCAAAGTTTCCCTTTTACCATAAAATGGCGTGGAACGAGGTTCACCAACAAAATTTTGCGCGCGTCAGTTTATTCCACAAAACGATGAAACGGTTTACAAATACACCTTAGTCAACACAAGATAACTTGTGCAAATTCCATATTTAAAACAAAACTCATACGTTTCCATCACTTGAAAATATCGACTAAAACATCTTAAAACCTCACATTGAGGTAGGTAGGCATGCAAGCTTGTAACACTTCCATTAGCAAAAAAAAATTTGAACGAAATAACATGCATCAAATGGTTCGCGATCAAATTCCAAAGATGGAATTCTTTAAATTAATTTCCCAAAATTTCCCATTCGGTCCTATAACGACAATTGAGTAAAACGTTTTTGGCAAACTTGCACACAACAATGCGTTTTTCCAAGACCTATAAGGAAATAAGTGTCAATAATTTGTTGACACCAAAAAGGGTTCAAACCTATTTTCAAATCTCAAATTGCACCGACGGTGCGCATCAATGTTCAAAACATAAGAATTCCACGCACCATAGTTTTATACAAACCATTTTTCTAAAATCTTTATCACGAAGCACTTTCCTCAAAATTTCATACTTGTAACATAAAACGTCAAAATGTCATTGCTAAAAATGTATTTGTCAAAAATACTCAAAACACACATTTCCTCCAAAACCAAAAAGCTTTCAATTTTTTTTTCAAAATATTCGACAATTCAAAATTGACCGATCTCAATGACTCATACATTCGTGTTTTTTTCAAATAGCATGCATCATAAACCATTCGTGATCCCCACACCACTAAAACATGCTTTGACCAAATGGTCTCTCATTTAAACAAGGAGTTAATAAAACATTTTTATGCACGACCCGTTTATCAAAGTGTCGAGAAACAATGGTTACCAAGCTATGCATACCCCTAAGTCGATATAGCGCATTTACATAAAATGATAATGAAACATTTAACTGACCAAAAGCGCACCAAGCAAGTCATTATGAAATGTCAACAAAATGTTCCTTCATGCATCACTTAAGCCACGTATAAATCAATCCATACACTGAACTATATGCAACGAAATACTTAGTAACACAAACTTTTTGAAAGAAAAGTTACGCGACACTAGAGTTCCAAACTCATCTCCTTTTAGTCGCCTTATGGCATAAAATTAACTTTTCTCAACAAAACTCGAGTGGGACAAAATACCCACATAACTTATAAACCTTTCACATAAGTAATTAAAGCATGCACCTTGTGAAATTATACTCACACGACTCAACATGTCGTAAAACAAAACTCCATGAACCTCAATGGACTCAATGACTCCAAGTCAATAAAACGGTGCTAAACATTATGCTTTCAAAGCCAAATTGCTATAAGCAAAATCATAAATGAGACGTCAAATCCCAAAATCCCCTTCTAGGATAATACCATATAAACAACATTGTTTAACAACTCACATTAAACAAATTCTCCAAAATAACTTTACATAGACATAATGGAAGAAAACTTTCCGTCCAAACTCTAACATATGTGGAGGAGATCCAATGTTAAAGTTATAAGCCGTAGTCACTTGCCCAACGTCTTAAACATCATAAAATATGGATATCACTGTATCCTAAGGTAACATTGGACAATAATAAAATGGAACAATTTCCGACGGGGCTCACAACTCCCGTAATAAAACATTTTCGTGCAGGTTCAAAACCCATGATTTAAAATCTTGTGTGTGTGCTAAACATTTCCCAAAATTGTAACACAATCCATATATGGATTCGAAACATAAGAAATAATTGATGCGATTTATTTTCAAAATAAATTTTGTGCATAACTTAGTCGGCACTCAACGTCTCAACCCATACTTCTCCATAATCCTCCGGTCCACTATTGTCACCCTAACATTCAAACCTCTTAATGCAAGTTGGTAAATACATCAATCAACTTTTCGGTTTTTCCTCAAATCAAAGTCGGCTCAATAAGCCTATGGTTTTAGTCTAACCATCAATCTTGACCTGAAACGGTCTACTTAAAGCAAATATCATGCTTATCATCACTCCAAGTGACTAATACTAGAATCGTCCATCTGTTCCAACGACTACTAGCTTAGAACCTCCTTTACTACCCCAACGATCATCACATGAAAGCAATTCAAGTATGCACATGTACTAGTAGGTTCACCATGACACTGGCCAGGTGTCACTGTGAACGAACCGTACATGATTATTCTTGCTACTCTCGACGTGATTCTCGTTTCTAACAACATCCATTGACCTCAAAACATCCTATCTTAAAGTGCCTAAGGGTGAATTTCACTCTCATTTACTTAAACAAACGCTAGTTTGAGTCTAGGTATCCAAAATCAACACCTAAATCTCTCAAACTTATGCTCTGATACCAACTTGTAACACCCTCAAATTTGGAACGAGCAACTAACTTTAAATTCGACAAAATAACCAAAAGTAGATAAATCGTCTCTACAATTCATTCCTTACAATACCTCGGAATTTAAAGTATCATAAGTCCACAAATAAATAACTTAATCGGGTGCTACTTAACACCACACAAGTTGCTAGTCCAAACCAATGCGGAATACTTCACTAGTCAAGTCACCTCTCGTGCACTCTACTAGTACTCGCCACTTCGCAATGTAGCTAGACCTACCCCAACCTGAGCCTGTTGCACATGTCGACAAATAAAAAGGGTTAGGCTTACGCCTAGTGAGTACAATCATTTTATCATGACTATA
This sequence comes from Saussurea involucrata, assembly GCA_033807775.1. Taxonomy (NCBI): domain Eukaryota; kingdom Viridiplantae; phylum Streptophyta; class Magnoliopsida; order Asterales; family Asteraceae; genus Saussurea; species Saussurea involucrata. The sequence goes on from CM066316.1 coordinate 56,032,237, forward strand.
TAAAATCATAAATCGAAATGTAGTAATTTAGTCATGATTTCGAAAGAGTTTACTTTAATTGCAAATCATCCATTTTCCAACTCACATATTTCCATGAAAAGGTTCCCGAAAGGTATAATACGTTTTCCAAAATTAATTACGTTTCCACCCACTCAAATACGTGAATAAGTCTAGTTTAGGCAAAACCTTCAAATACGGTTGACAATACATACTCGACCCGTAAAAACTTGGAAACCATCCATTAGATATAACACTTTATTAAAACATAATACGACGCAGATTTAGCATCAACCCGTCCATCAACCATGGAAAACAATCCATATGCATAAAATATAACCTACAAATGCGAATAAATAAAATACCCGAAATCAACACCCTTTGGTGACGGGGGAGACCCGATCTCATCGAATGTGGCAACACATAAATTAAACCACGATTAAATAAATGCAAGTAAGTTTCTTGGATGTGGAAAACAAATGACATCAACCATACTAGGTCTTTAGTCAATCCTCGGCATCAATCATACTAGATCTTTAGCCCATCTTAGACATAAACCAAAACTAGGTCTTTAGTCCATTTTAGACATCAACCAAAACTAGGTCTTTAGTCTATCTCTGGCATCAACCAAAACTAGGTCTTTAGCCCTTCTTAAACATCAACCATACTAGGTCTTTAGTCCAAGCCATCAAGTTCAATCCTACTGGATCTTTACCTTGGGAAAACCCACCATCCGAAACAAGCTTACTTGACATAAATATAAATACATGACCCCAAAAGAATAATCAATGCATTCAAATCATGTAAATCTCAAACATAATTGCAACTTATGTAATGCAAACCCCAAGCCCACGTCGAGCTTTATAAAACCGAGCGAATGCCAACAAGACTAAATCGAGTCCAAAACCGAGCCCTCTGCTCAAAGATCTAATGATCATTTATCAACATCACATCATCATGCAAATGAAATGCAATTAAGCATATAACACATCCTAGACTCCACCCCGAGCATGTAAATATCAACAACGTGCAATAATATGCAACACGGTGTAATAAAAGCAACCCGTAAATAAGACTCCACATCGAGCCATTTAAACCGGACAAATGTCCCAAGACTATCTCAAAGTCAAAACCGAGCAAAGTGCTCCAAGCTTGCTTGACCCATAATGTCGGTCATCATCGCATAAAACGCGTTTAAACATTGTTTAAGAAAACACGTATCCCAAAATCATCATTAACCCCAAAACTCAACACGGGTTAAACAAAAGGGTTTTCCCAAAGGACTCACACCCTTAATATCCTCAAAATGACCCATAGCACTAAAAGTGCATTTCCCAAATGGTTTATTAAAATCATTTACACTAACATGATTAAACCATCAAATAAACCTCATTTTGAGCAATTAATCTTTTAAAGACAATTTATGGTTTCTAACCATCCAAATATCCAAAAGCCGCAAATATGGGTGTTTTACACATTTATGAAGATAAATACTTCAAAAGAGTTAAACCATTCAAATAACTCAACCACATATAGTTTCAAGTAAAACATATAAATAGTTGGAAAATACTATTTTGGCATGTACAAAGTTTTCGCAAAGTAACTTGAACCCACCTTGCTAGATTAGGCTAAATCTAGATTTTCCCAACGTAAGCTCCTTTGATGCAACTCGGATCCTCAAGTCAAATTTTCCAAAAACCTAAATTCATAAATTCCAACCATGAGTAACTACATTTAACCATTTAGAATTGTTCTCCAAACATCAACCATCAAAATCTCCATTTATACCCAAAACCTCAATTTGACCTAACTTCCTCAAAATCATCCAAACCGAAATTGGATAAGCAAAATACTAGAAGATCATCAATGGAACATTTCTAACTCATATGAAAGTATAGAAGCTAGTAGGATAAACTCACCACTTAGGTTTTGATGAAAACCTAGAAAACCCCAAACATCTCTAGTGTTGTGGATGAAACTTGCTCTTGCATCAATAAATGAAATCACTAGCATAAAGTGGATAAGAAACACATTAATCTCCAAGAAAAGCCCTAAAATCGGTTAGGGTTTGTGAGAAAGGAAGGAAAAACGATTTAGGAGAGAAAGGGAAGAGATTTGAGAGACTTACCACCACCAAACACCCTTGAATCTTCCTATGAACTTCAAAAATCTTTCTAGATCCTTGAAGAGATCTCAAAATCGGAACCATAGCAACTTGAATGACCAAAATCGGAGTTGAAATGAGAGAGATATGAAGAAATGAAGTTTAGGGGCTAAAAATCTCGTATTTATGCTCCAGGTACCCGACGGCTAAAGTGACGTGCGAGAGTGACACAAGTGTCGCTTTCTCTGGGCACTCTCGCCGGGCTCAAATAGCTCTCGGTACAAAACCAGCGAGAGTGACACGCGAGAGTGACACAAGTGTCACTTTCGCTGGTCACTTTAGCCGAGATTGTACCGAAAGTTGTTTTGGCCATAACTTCTTCGTTATAGCTCCGTTTTTGCTCCAGAAAGAACCGTTGGACTCGTATTCGAATTCCCCATCCAACAAGACCATAAAATCTATGATTTAACCCAAAATCCTATTTTTCATATTTTTCTTAAAAGATCGATTCCACACTGATTCGAAGTTGTACTTATCTGAAAATTACGGGTGTTACAATCCTCCCAACCTTAGGATGATTTCGTCCTCGAAGTTTACATCCTTTACAACCCAAGGCTAACCGACTCAACACCGACTATAATTTATCAGTTCCTAACTGGAATCTAAATGTAGATTCCAGATCCGTGCAACGATTATGTTTGTGAATAAGCAAATAAGAACAGTTGATATGATTCACAAAGGCTGCCCACTTAGCTATTGATTTAGAGAGAATTACATTGTAAAGCAGAAAAGCTAAATGAGACAACTAGCTAATTTTCTAAGCTAATTGCACTTTATATACGATGGGCCCGTGGTAACAAGACCACGGCCCGTTCACAATGGACTAAGTTTAATCTATTACAAATTAAAATCTTGAACTTAAAATCAACATAAATTCTACCCTAACAATCTCCCCCTTTGATTTGAAGTTCGAGTTCGCGCTCGATCTCTTGCTAGTTGTAGACGTAGCGTTTGCGAAGAGCGAAATGAACCTCGAAGAATCTGATGGCGCGGCGGTAGTTGAGACGTTCTTCAACCATATCCAAAGCAGTCTGAGCAGTTCTTTCATTCAGATTGGGCAAATAGGATACCTTTGGATTTTCGGATTCGTGTTTGATGATCTTCCGAAGAGCGTCTTGAACTTTGAGCAGTGTGCCGTCGCAAAATCGATCTACCTGACTGAACCTCATAAACTTCTTTTCTTTCTGAGCGTTGAGGAAGACGATCCCAAATTCTGGTTGAAGCAGCATTGCATTCTCGGGATACATCGTCAGTTCAGGAGCTTTCAGATTCGGTTTGAGCAGATTTACCTTCTTCGCTTGGTTCTCGATTGCCATTTGAAAGTCCGTAAGATAAGACATCATAATAGAACGGACGAGGAATCGACGAACCGCTTCGAGCGCCTTTGTTAATGCAAGCGGTCGGATGGTTCTGGTGCGAAGGTCTCTCAGAATAACCAGGAAGTCGAACGGATGGAGATGCTTAAAGTCAGCTTCAGAAAAAATCCATTCTTTTCCGTCTTCACGTCGAACAGTGAATACGGGAAAGACGATCTTCATAATTCGGTTTGACTGAATCTTTAGCACTTCTGAGATCTTATGCTTAGTTCGGACCTGGTCTCTCGGGAGACACCGCTTCATGGCTTCTACGTATCGGAGTTGGCGTGCTGGATCAGGACTGTAGATGCCAAGACAGAAGGTCGGCTCGATCGGGCGAATTCTGTGTACAAACAGCTTCTTCAGAGATTCCTCCAGATGAGGAATGAGGACCATGATCTTCTCCCAACGGTTTTGTTGCTGATGAGGGGGAGGAAGATCAGGAGCTGTCGTTTGCTGAGGAGATGTCGGGATTTCTGCATTGGAGCTTTCGGGTTGATCTGTAGTCGTAGCGGGTTGAGTCGAGTGAACGGGAGGCGTACCATAGAAATTCTGAAGCAGAAACTGGTCGTAATCAACGTTGTCGTCTTCATCAGTGGGAAACACCAAGTTTACTCGAAGTTTACGGCTCTGGCAGCTTTTTCGTACCATGCGTCTTCGGTTTCTGGGTTGGTTTCACATGCAGGATCAATCGTGGTGAGCGTCGGCATGTCTGATGGTTCTTATGCGACCAATTCCTGTGTTGTACCCTCGGGCTTTTCAATCGTTGGGGCTTCATCATCTGAAATTTCCATGTCGATGACCATCTAAGCTAATGGCAACTCGGCTTCGGGTGCTTCTGATGTAGTTGCCGCAGTTGGGGGTTCCTGTTGAACCACTGTTGTAGTTTCGGCAGTCACAATCTGGACGGTCTCGGTTTGGCGTAGACGCTTCTCCCCCTCACGGTGATCAGGATCATCCTGGTCATCGTGCTTGCGTTTGAGACCGCCGGCTTGACTCTTGCAAGTGTCTTCTAGTGAGCGGACCCTCTCAAACAGCGTGGCAAGCGCTTTGTTGTAGTCGTTGAGGGTCGAGTCAATGGCGTCAAGGCGTGAGGTGATGGATGAAGATGAAGCAGTGACCTGTGATCGGAGAACGGAGATCAGGTCTGCTTCGGTAGATGCGGTGGAGTCGGATTCCTGGAGCAGTTGGGCTAAGAGCATCGTCTTCAGGGTGTCCACCGAATAAGTAGGTTGCGGTTGAGTCGGTGGAGGCACAGAGGCGGTTTCAGTGCCGATGAGGTGGCCCTTTTCTTTAATAGCACGCATCGCTTTGGCAAGTTCAGCGGCTACATGTTCCTGCATTTGTTGCTCCATAACCTGTCGGACAGCCTCAAGGGTGCTGTCCAGAGACCCTTTTGACACAAAGTCGGGTGAGATAACGCCGGGGTCACTTAGAACACCCATTGAGGCATCTACCTTAGAGGCAGAGCCACCTACGTTCACAGCTGGCGTGATATTAACTGTGGTAGGATTTCCGTCCAATCCTCGTATTCCGGCAGTCGGAGACACTATAGACGTTCCGGTCGGGTCACTAAGAGCCGCGACTTGGTGTTGTTCCGCATCAAGTGTCCTAGGCGAAGAATGTTCAGTAACAATAGGCTCTAGACTCGATGGTGCACGAAATGAAGTCGAGACCGGGGGCTGTTGGTCTCTTATTTCAACACCAACACTCTCCGAATGAGAGGCCGGTGGAAGTTGTGCTTGTTCCCCATGTAATATTGAAACATCCATCTGTTGTGAGACGGATGAGTGGATGAGGGGGTCGTGCAATTGCTCTGTTGGGTCCACGGAGGCTTCTTCAATACCCCGTCCCAACAGATGAGACGGGATAGCAGATGTGGCTACCCGGATATCACTCGTTTGGGGTCGCTCATGAGCCTCTTTTTCTTTACGGCTCGTTCTTTCCTGGTTCAACTTTGAACGCAGTTCTCTCCGTCTCGCATGATCTAACTCCTCTACGTTTTCTCCCTCAGATGTCCTAGTAATATGTCCGGTTCCAGAATGACGTGGTGAGTCAATAGGGATTGGGACATTGTGTGATGGGTTGGGTCCGATACCGAGAGGTATGTGTTGCAGGCGGATGGTACGGGTGGTATCGGAGTCCGTGGAGTCAGATTCCACGTCTTCAACATTGTAAGATGGTGAAGGGGGTTCGGTGATATAAGGCTCGGTCGAGTGATGTAGAGTTGGTCTAGATGATGGACCGGCTTGGGCTGAGCTAGAACCGGGTTGCGATTCCACTGCACCACCTACTCTCAGTCCCCTTCCTCTCACAACTAACGTTCCCCGCCCGACAGCACCTGCTTGTCGGGCCCTTCCACCTCTCACTCTTGGACCCTCACGTCTCTCGGGTCTAAGTCCCTGGGCAGGTCCCTCCGGCGCTGGCTGGACCATGGGATTACCTAACGCTTCCCTATATGCTACTACCCCTGGTGCAGTGGGATCGGCGATGGCTAGTAATGGTTCAGGGATGGGCATTGCGACCGCATCAGATGGATTTCGGATAACCATGAACTGTAAATGGTGATGGGGACATACCGGATGGTTCAGGCGGCGAGGAATGGCAGGATTCGCGTCCATGTGTTGATGCACCGCCAGCGAAAGGAAACGCGGATACGGAAGAAATTTCTTCTGTTTTGAACCTACGATTTGGCGAATAGCCGCTACGAGCTCCCTCCAAATGATCATCGCAAAGTCTATGTGTCGGTTGTAGCACACAGCATGAACTAGACGCAGGAAGTCGTCGGTGCACTGATCAATGCCTCTCTATCTCGATGAAAGGCAGCGATTTAGGATGGTAAAAAGTGTGTACCATATTGGAGCGAGGTACTTGCGATTGAAAGCAGATGGCCGGTTGAGGTCATGGTTGTATCCAAGGGCGCGGATTTGAGCGCAAAGCGTGTCATCATTTACGGCAGGATCGTACCGTTCATGATTGTTGGCGGTGGCTTCCGGAAGAGACAGAAGGCGGCGGAACGAGTCCGGTGTAAGTATGAAAGGTTGGTTATCGATCTGCGCAGTGATCGATTGCGAGTTACCGGCTGTGACGACTCGAGCGGTGAGCCATACTTGTAGAACGTACAGGACTGGAACGTCGGCTGTGCTGGTAAGGGCCTCACGGAGAGGGTGATTCGTGAGAATGTCCAGGAGCACTCTATGAAGTGGTTGGGGGCGGAACAATGTCATGTCCAGGTGGTGATTATTGGCCTCCAGTTCAGTGCCATGGTCAGGGTGTACCAGGGCAGCATCGGCTTGCTCGTTAATGATATCCTCCTCTTGAGGTATTTGCTCTTGAGGAGGCGGTTGTTGGTCTCCTGGTTGTTCGTGAGGGTGTTGATGTTGATCCGCCATAAATAATCTGTAGAAAAACAGCACAGTTAGTGATTGAGTCGGATAAACAAATGTCGGTGCGTACCTTCGTCGGGATTGGCTCAATCTGAGACAGATCGAGGACTGGCAGTGACAAAGCAGGTACGGAAAGGACACAACAGCAGGAGTGTCCGGATAAAAGGGCCAAGGTGTCTGGACAAAACATGGTGTCCGGACAACACATGGTGTCCGGATAAGGTAAGCAAGTGTCCGGATAAAATGGGATTATCCGAAAATGGCCGGACAACATGATTGTCCGGGTGGTCAAGGAGTCCGGATGAAGAAGGTTTCCGGGTGCACTACTTTTCCGGTAAACATTAAAATCCGGACACCAAACTACCCGGTAGTTGAACTTACCGGAAACCCTAAGGTTTCCGGACAACTAGGTTTCCGGGAGTTGAGTATGCCCGGATGAAACATCATAGCTATGAGTGTGTCCGGACACGACGAGTGTGTCCGGACGAAACACCAAATCACCAATCGTGCAGATGGCAGTGCGAGTCTGTTATTAGAGCATTTGCAGGTATTGGGTATCATTCTAGACCACACAAGGAAATATAATCCTAGCAAAAACAATTCTATGGAACCCTAAATTGGTGAAACTCACAAGTGAGTGTCGGATTCCGTGAACCCGACCAAATCAGGGGTCGGGTTGTAGTGTGATGTGAACGAAACTCGAATGAACGAGTTCGAGAAAGACTGGCGAGCATCATACCTGAAGTTGTGAGTGAACACGAGTGCAAATCGGGAGTTCGTGAGTTGTCCGAGCGAGAGATAGAGAGAGCGTGGGGTTTAGGGTTTTTGGTCGTAGAGTCCGGGTAAATGGAAGGAGTAAACCCGGGTGACTTTATATACCCAGGTGGAGTCTGGGTTTAGAGCCGACCCGGATGTACCCGGTCCGGATACTGTCCGGATAACAATAGAATCCGGATACTGTCCGGATAACTAGAGAATCCGGATACTGTCCGGATAACGCTGGTGAGTCATTATGATTAAGAGAATCCCTGTGTCGTGCCCCCCAAGTGATGACCAATTTAGACTTAGGAGTGCCCACACATACAAAAAAACTTTTTGAAGGTTAAAGAAAAACTGTGTGTGACGCTCCCCCTCAACAGATGAGAAAACTTACCTGATATTGCATTGTGCTCCCCCTGAACACGAGAACATTTGGTGAAAGCACAGAGATAGTGAAAGAAAATATAGACGACGGTAAGAAATAAAGGGAAACACACGAAGAAAGAATGAAAAACAAACGAGATCTACTTAAAAAATACAGAGACCGAATCTAGCGGTGTAACTAGAACAAGTAGAATACAAGTGCGAGGAAGTGTGTGCTCATGCATCAGGAGGGTAAACACCGGATGATGAGTAGACAGTTACTCGTATATGTATGGAACTTGTAACAGGCACACAGTCGGATTAAGTCTTCAGATTTAGCATGCCGAGCTTGAACACAAGAGTATTAAAGCGTTTTTCGTCCAAGGATTTGGTAAAGAGGTCTTCTAACTGATGTTCCATATTTACGAAGTAGAGCTCGACTGTACCTCTTTCGACGTGATCCTTAATGAAATGATACCGAACGTCGATGTGCTTCGTCTTGGTATGTTGGACCGGATTGCTTGATATGGCAATTGCGCTCTTTGAGTCACAGTAGATCGGGACTTTGACATAGGTGAATCCGTAGTCTTTGAGTTGTGTCCGCATCCAGATTACTTGGGAACAGCAGCTTGCGGCGGCCACATACTCCGCCTCGGCAGTGGACGTTGACACGCACTGTTGTTTCTTTGATGCCCAGTTTACCAGGCTATCTCCCAAGAACTGAATGTGTCCCGATGTGCTCTTGCGATCCAATATGCATCCCGCGTGATCCGCATCCGAGTAAGCGGAAAGTCCAAAACCTGTCTCTTTCGGGTACCAAAGGCCAAGATCAGCAGTACCACGTAAATAACGAAAGATACGTTTGACAGCATTCTAATGAGACTCTTTAGGGTTGGACTGATAACGGGCGCAAAGAAATGTCGAGAACATGATGTCCGGTCTACTGGCAGTTAGGTACATTAAAGAACCGATCATTCCCCGATACAATTTGGCGTTGACAGCCTTTCCGTTAGGATAGGTGTCAAGCTTTGTATTGGTTGCCATGGGAGTTTTCACTGGTGAGGACTGGTCCAATTGGAATTTCCGAAGAATATCCCTAACGTATTTGGACCGATTTATGAAGATTCCGGTCGACAGTTGTTTAACTTGAAGACCAAGGAAAAAATTCATCTCACATAGCATACTCATTTTAAAAACTTTTCCCATGAGTTTGGCAAAGTTCTTTGCATATAATGGATTAGTAGAACCAAAAATGATGTCATCGACATATACCTGGACTAGAATGATGTGACCCTTTTCGTTCTTGATAAATAGAGTGGAATCAATGGTACCTCGTGTAAATTCGGATTCTAGCAAGAACTTAGAAAGTGTGTTGTACCATGCACGTGGAGCCTGCTTTAAGCCATAGAGCGCCTTGTCTAAGATATAGACATGATCAGGCTTCGAGTCATCCACAAATCCGTCGGGTTGCGACACGTAAACTTCTTCTTGGAGGTCACCGTAAAGAAAGGCTGTCTTCACATCCATCTGGAAAACTGTGAAGTTCTTGTGCGCTGCATAAGCGAGAAACATACGGATTGCTTCGATGCGATCGACCGGAGCATAGGTCTCATCATAGTCGATCCTCTCTTGTTGTCGATATCCTTTGGCCACGAGACGCGCCTTGTTGCGAACAACGATGCCGTCTTCGTCCTTCTTATTTTTAAAGATCCGTTTGGTGTCGATTACCGTTTTATGCTTAGGACGTGGAACCAGTCGCCATACCTTTAGAGCTTCGAATTGATTCAGCTCCTCTTGCATGGCTATAATCCAGTCTGGATCTTCGAGCGCTTCGCGTACGTTCGCCGGCTCGATCTTGCTTAAGAAGCCAGAAAATAGACAGAAGTTGGCAGAAGCGCCTCGTGTACGTACAGGAGTGGAAGGGTCACCGATGATCTGATGCAGGGGATGTGCCTTTGTCCATTTGGTGGTGTGCGGAAGCGGCTGTTGGGTGGAGTGAGATGCGTCCGGATCCACATATGCACCAGATGGGAGGTCTTGAACTTGTTCAAGTGTAGCAATCGTGTTTCTTGGAGGAAGTGGGGGAGGATTCGTCGATGGTTGAACAACTTCTGATTCCGAGGAGTTCAGAGGTTGAGCGTCGGTTGTGGCATATGAAGAATCAGTAGGAGCGATCTCCGAGATTATAGGTTCCTCCGTGGGGGTTACAGTACCAGGTGTAATCGAATCAGATGATGACGGTTGAGCTGTCTCTATAGATGTTGACGGCGTACTCGTAGATGGCGGCGGACCAGATAAAGCGGTCGAATCCGTATTGCGAGCAGCTTCAAGTCGCGGTTGCGCTGAGACAGATGTGGAAGAATTAATAGTGTCATCATAAAAATATTGAAACAGTAAATCTAAATCAGAAGAGTCATCATTCGATGAAGATGCATGATTCGGATTTACTGTGGCTTGTGCAGATCCCGAACTCGAGGGTCCGGAAGCTAGCACTCCAGTTAAACTGGCTTCTGAACAAATTGTTAGTCCTAGATTGATCAGGTAACAACGATTCAATGAGAAATAACAAGAACAGATAATGATTTCAACTTGTCATCCCTCTCATATTCAATAATCAAGATAGTTACAAAAGGTTTGAATGGAAAACAAACTATCTCTCTCTAAACAATTTAGCTCTTGATGAATATGTGAATCGATTAACCTAAAACTAAAGGTGAACATAACCTTAAATACCTAGGCTTTAGACATTAAGGTCTAAGCCCATTAAACACAATTAACTAAGCCCATTTAACAATTAAGGCTTTTACAAGAAGATTAATTAAACTAATTAATCTAATTAATTCTAATTAAGCACTATATAATTATTTATATATCTTTCTAATATGTAGGTCATTTATGGACCTAACAATCTCCCCCTAAAGATATATAAATAAAAATTGAACTTGAAACCTTCAGGTCTTGATCTTCTCTTCTTCTTAAATCTTTGAAAACTTCGGTGTTGCTTGACTTCATGTTTTTTCAGCGCTCCCCCTTGAATAAAGCTCTTGGTCTTCATATCTTCAACTTTATAAACAGATTCGATGAACAATGAATTTGTCTTTGAACCGCGAGTTGACTTTGCTTTCAGCTTTAGCTTGTAGAACCAATATGCTCGATGGAGGAAATGCAGGCGAACACCACTTGATGAAGGATGAGAAGAATTTACCACTTTGAACTCTTTTCGCTTTGAGCTCTTTTCGGAACTGTTACTCCCCCTCGGCTGATACTCTCCCTCGGCTTTTGCATGGGGACTTCTTTACTCCCCCTCGGCTTTTGCAAACTCCCCCTCAACTTGATAATCCGTGTCTTTGAATTTGTACCCTTTCTCCCCCTCATAATGAGTAGGAGCATCCGGAGCATCATGCATGTTCAAAGACAATAGTAACGAGTAGCAAACAATCCAGATAAAGCATTATAGTAACCAGGGTAATCAGCTAACACAGAAACACAGAAGTAACTGTTATCACAACAATTTAAAAAAAAATTGTGTGGCCTATGTTCAGAGCTGGCAAGGGGGTATCTCTGATAGGACTTCCAGTTATCACTGAAGTAAAATTTTAAAATTACTTCTCAAACTGTTCCGGTAAAATCACAAAGATATGCAAAGTGAATCACAAAGACTCGTGCATGTGTGAAAGAAATGAATTATATCAGTTAGGCTCAAATATTGACTTAACCTGGGACGCAAGTTAAAAATCAGTAGACACAGTGATTAGAATGTGAAGTTCGGAGACCGGAGCTGATGTCTTCCTTTTTCAATATCTAAGACCTCCGAGTGAGGAATAGATAGATTATATGCTAATTCTCCGTGAATATATGAAACAAGCATCTTTTGGGAGATACTTGAGTGGCTGGGTGGGGTGACACGAGTTATCGACACTGGGTCCATGTATGTTTCAATATTCATCTTCAAAGAACGAGAATGAACAGATTGTGTGGTTACCCGGATAACTGACTCGGTTTGGTAAGGACCAATATATTCTTTTAAGTCCTGTCACATCCTCACCAAATTCTTTTCTCTCCAAACTCATCTATCAATCTAGACCCCTCACTGATGTCTAAAAGTGGATGTGTTTCTTGGGTAGGTCCTTCCGGTTCTGGATTGACCATAGAAACAATGTAATTCCTAACACTCATTTCATGCATCGAGTAAATCAGTGTAGTAAACAATGAAGTACGAGTTCTAAACTGAATTGTCTAGAAGTCAATACCTTTAAGAACGAGTCCTGATCTGAGGTGATCAGAAGTCATTGATTTTAAGAACGAGTTCTGATCTGAGATGATCAGAAGTCATAAAGATGAAGTCCGAGTTCTGATCTGAGGTAATCAGAAGTCATTGTTGAAAAATGAAAGAATTTCAAAGAGACAAAATAAATTGCAAGACAGAATGACTCAGTAAGCACAATATTTGCAAAAATGAAGCAATGATTAGAAAGTTTAATTGTGAAGAACAAGTCACAATTAATGTGTCAGATAAGAATTGAATCATTTACGAGAAATAGCGAACTTTGAAAAACAACTATGAATTTAAACGAGTGTATTTCCATCGAAAAATCATCAAACATTTGAGACATGGAAATAACTAAGTCAATTAAACATAACACGTGGCAATCATGGAAGTTAAAATTAGAGAATAACAAACACAAGTTAGTTATTCAGAATGAATTACCACGGTCTTTGAATTCAGTTGAAGTTCACTTACCTTTCATAGTACTCCCCCTCAAATGTGGCATAACCTTTGAATGCAGTCATGTGGAAAGAATCTTCTAATTTAAATGCACATGACATTCCTGCAAAATAGATTAGACAGATTTTGGTATCCATCTTTTGATGGATCCTTGTTGGTTAGATGCCCTATGAGGACCTGGGATACTATAAGTACCATACCAATACTTAGCATGGTCTTTATTCACAAACTCACTTATTCCACAATAAGAGCAACACAGCTTCTGTGTAGATAAGCTGATTAGTTTATTAACAGAGTAAACTCGATCAGTTTTCACAAAAGGTTTAGCGTAGAAGGCTGTGTTGTTCTTTTCACTCTTAACATGGACAAATGGCTTTGGAGCAGGAGTGGTTCCTTTAACTCTCCACACCATGTTTACTTTCTTGAAAAATTGATTATCTTTCTTATCAACTCGAGAATTATAGAAAAGATTGGAAGGTCGAATCTGATCTTTTGAAAAATCATTTGTTTTGACAAAATTCTTTGAATCAGATTTAATCGTTTGTTTCTTCAAAGTCTCGGTTGCTAAGCCAGATAATCTATGTGTAAGTTTAGAAATCTCGGACTGAAGAAACTTTCTCTCTTTTGAAAAATCAACTTTTAAACATTTTGCTCTAAAACCTTCAACTTTCATCTTTTCAGGCTCTTTGATTAGAACGTCTAATTCTTTCTCCAACTCAGTGATTTTTAAAGAAAGTTCTCCATTCTTTTTAGAAAAAGATTTGCGTTCAATTTCAAACTTTTCTCTTTCTGAAATCAAAACCTTTCAAAGTCGGAGACTTGTTTTGAAAGTTTTAAGCACATAAGCTCAAGTCTCTTCTTCTCTTCAAGAGATTTGGTTGAAAGCCCAGATTGCTTTTGTGAAATCAATTGTCTTTCCTTTGCAAAGTTTTCTTTCTCTTTTTCAAAAACCTTTTCAAGATTATTTAGTTTACTTTTAAGCTCAAGGTTTTCACAGTACAAGAGTTTACCTTTCTCTTCTTCTTCAGCCAGCTTCTCAGAACTGTTCCAGATTTGATATTTCAGTTCCTTCAGCTCTTTGATGTACTTGCTGCACAAATCATCTGCTTGCTTGGTATTCTTTTCACATAGTCTTTGATGTGCTTTCTTTTCAAGTGCCTTTATCTTGTCTTGTGATGGCAATTCAGACAGCTTCTTTTTCAACTCAGAGTTTTCAGACTCTAATGTTGTTGCCTTTTCTTCAGATTTGGCTAGCTTCTCAGAACTTTCAATTGTTAGCAATTTCAGTTCCTCCCGTTCTTTGAGGATCTTGTCTCTAAATTCATCTGCAGACTTGATATTGAACTCATACATTTCTTTATAGGCTTTACACTCATAATGGTCACAATATCTCTGCATTGTTACCTGAAAAATTGATCGTTGATCGGTGTTATTGTGAAGAATCAATCAATGCGGAATAAAAATCAAAGATTAAATCAGAAAAACCAATTTATAAAATAAATTCGTTTCCAAAATTTAAAATTTGATTATTGACGGTACGAACGAAATCAAGTTTTGATGGTGAAACCTGCGAGAAAACAAATCAAGTTAGATCAAGAACGACAAGATGAGTCACACAAAAAAATAGTCGCTAATAATTGCAAATCGTCACAAATAATCTCAAGCATCACAAAAAAATTGCAAATCGATTGTTAAGAAAAATCGCAACTTTCGTTGACACTTTTAATCACGAGACGTGCGGTAACTCGGGTACCGTCGAGAACTTATCAAACAAAAATATCCAAAAACAAAACTTATCGGATAAAAATAATTGAGACTTACCGGATAAATACACTTACCGGATGGGACAAACTTACCGGATGAGATTTACTTTCCGGATGGAGATTGCACTTACTGGATAAGTTGACGTGAGCTTACCGGGTGAAGGTGAGAAATTACCGGGTGAGATGTGCTTTCCGGATGAACGCACTTACCGGATGAAATGAATTTTCAGCACAAAAGAGCAAAACTTACCGGGTATCTTTGATGAACGTTATTTTCCGGACAATTGAAATTACCGAATGATAGTTAACTGCGACTTACCGGATCAGAAGAGGAACTTACCGGACGAAAATTGAAGTTACTGGATAAATGAGATTAACAATTAAACAAACATGCAATATATATATATATATATATATATGAAATGTAAATATGCAGCTAAGAGAAAACAAATTTCCTACGAATGAATTCAAAGAAAAAATTGAATGTAAAGTCAAACAAAGAAAAACAGATGGTCAAATGTTACGGCTGGATTGAGTTCACGTGTCCAGGAAGAAAGTGTAATGCCCGGAAAGAGTTTTAGCCGGAAAGATGGTTTTTTGACCGGAAAAAAAATTTGTCCGAAGACTTGATTCAAAAGAAATCGTCCGGAAAGATGGTTTTATTCGGAAAGCTTAAATTTCATCCGGACAGTTATGTTTTCATCCGGACAGTGATGAGAAATAGGAAACTTACCCGGACACTTCGGCTGAGGTTGCAATTCGGATCTGGGATCGATAGGGTTGCTTGATTTCACTCCTGTAGGGTTAGTTTTTGACCAAAAACACAAAAACAAACACACCCAAATCGATTTTAAGCAAAATATTCTATTTTTCAACAATCACCACAAAATTCAAGAACACCAAAAAAACTCAAGATTTGATTTTTAAATTGAAAGATTAAAACCTCACATAAACAGTAGATAAACGCGAGTAAACAATCGCGATGTAACAAACGACTTATTAAATCAATGAAAGAACTTTGCAAACCCGATTGAAGAACGCTTTTCTTCAAGAAAAATCTGCTGTATGTCGAAAATAATCTGGGCAACTTCTGGACCTCAAACGATTAATCCAACCGGTCGGAATGTGAAATAGACTTTCCTGACACTACTGACCAAAAATCGTGACGATCCGACGGTTCAATCTCCGGGAATAGGCGAAACGGCTCGCTGCGATTTTCCAGAAAATTTTCTGCGAATTTTCTTGCCTTTTCTCGCTTTCGTTCGATTTCTTTCGTATCTTCAAATCACCGATTCTGCTCTGATACCAATTGTGAGTCCTAGATTGATCAGGAAACAACGATTCAATGAGAAATAACAAGAACAAATAATGATTTCAATTTGTCATCCCTCTCATATTCAATAATCAAGATAGTTACAAAAGGTTTGAATGGAAAACAAACTATCTCTCTCTAAACAATTTAGCTCTTGATGAATATGTGAATCGATTAACCTAAAACTAAAGGTGAACATAACCTTAAATACCTAGGCTTTAGACATTAAGGTCTAAGCCCATTAAACACAATTAACTAAGCTCATTTAACAATTAAGGCTTTTACAAGAAGATTAATTAAACTAATTAATTCTAATTAAGCACTATATAATTATTTATATATCTTTCTAATATGTAGGTCATTTAGGGACCTAACACTAAATTCCCTCCACACAGTCTATAAAGACAAATCCTCGAACAATTGCTTATCAACAAAGCCCTTTCACGTACACTGTACTTATATCCGGGAGAACACTCCGACAACTGGAATAATTCCTAGTCAGACGACTTCGGTTGTCTCCCAACCTTAGATGTTCCATACATCCCGATTTCGATTTCCGACTTTAAGTCAATTCAAGGTTTGTTCGCTAACGAACCCAACAAAATCATCAATTCTGATTATTCCTACCATTACTTGCCATCTATATCCAACGAGTTCTAATAGACTCCAAGAATCCATCCCCACATCAATCATTAAACCGACAGGTTCTGTAACCATACACGAAGGTTATTCCACCAAAACCACTCGTCACAATTGAGCATCTTAAGGTTACTACAACCGTTACCATTATTTCATTTAGAATCGGACTACACCCTCCGAATTCGCTAACGGTCTCCAACCTCAGACCCACGAGCTTGACACCTAGTTATACCACCAAGTTTTGAACTCTAACAGTACTCTACACACGAGTTCCGTTTACCGAGTGTTTCCACGAAACAAAGGTTGTCAACAAAACGGTTATACCAACCTCAACATGCGTTACCGCAAGTCTAACCCTCCAATTGCCACAAGTACCTCGACTTTGCTGCCGATATCATCCGGCCTATAGTCACAACACATGCCCGAACGCTCGACTTTTCACAGTTGAGGTTCTATACAACTTACTCGTAATCGGGTTACTTAACCTATCCCAAGGTCCTAATGAGTTCAAGGTTTCAAGTGCATCATTCAATAAATATGCCAATCGACAAAACTTTTCATAGAAATTTTCAACACAAAGATTTTCATATCAAAATAATCGTACGCACAAAACTACTATTATTAATTTGGTAGTTACGCAAAAATGGACACGCTCGTCCCACATATGAAAATCATGTTGAAAATTATTTCATTGCAGTTCAGTTTACCCACAAAACGCAAAAGCGTAATAAACAACTTCTTTAAAATGAACCGCCACGGTTCTAGTATGGATTGACTCATGACATGCACGTAAAGTAACTGTCCAACTTTAAACAGGGTGCAACAAAAGGTGTGCACGTATTTCAAAAGAAGTCCAACGACATTTGACTCCAAAGTTTCCCTTTTACCATAAAATGGCGTGGAACAAGGTTCACCAACAAAATTTTGTGCGCGTCAGTTTATTCCACAAAACGATGAAACGGTTTACAAATACACCTTAGTCAACACAAGATAACTTGTGCAAATTTCTAACTCATATGAAAGTATAGAAGATCATCAATGGAAATTGGATAAGCAAAATACTAGAAGATCATCAATGGAAACCTAGAAAACCCCAAACATCTATAGTGTTGTGGATGAAACTTGATCTTGCATCAATAAATGAAATCACTAGCATAAAGTGGATAAGAAACACATTAATCTCCAAGAAAAGCCCTAAAATCGGTTAGGGTTTGTGAGGAAGGAAGGAAAAACGATTTAGGAGAGAAAGGGAAGAGATTTGAGAGACTTACCACCACCAAACACCCTTGAATATTCCTATGAACTTCAAAACTCTTTCTAGATCCTTGAAGATCTCTCAAAATCGGAACCATAGCAACTTGAATGACCAAAATCGGAGTTGAAATGAGAGAGATATGAAGAAATGAAGTTTGTGGGCTAAAAATCTCGTATTTATGCTCCAGGTACCCGACGGCTAAAGTGACGTGCGAGAGTGACACAAGTGTCACTTTCGCTGGGCACTCTCGCCGGGCTCAAATAGCTCTCGATACAAAACCGGCGAGAGTGACACGCGAGAGTGACACAAGTGTCACTTTCGCTGGTCACCTTAGCCGAGATTGTACCGAAAGTTGTTTTGGCCATAACTTCTTCGTTATAGCTCCGTTTTCGCTCCAGAAAGAACAGTTGGACTCGTATTCGAATTTCCCATCCAACAAGACTATAAAATCTAGGATATAACCCAAAATCCTATTTTTCATATTTTTCTTAAAAGATCGATTCCACACTGATTCGAAGTTGTACTTATCCGAAAATTACGGGTGTTACACGATGGGAGTGATGGGAAGCTCAGAGATGCGTTGAAAGTGTTGTCTTGCATCATAGTCTAAAAAGAAGATACCATAGGGTTCGCTTAAGACTTTTCTAGGGATGAAAGTTTCACCAGGAGGCAGAGAGGTGTCAAGCGTTGAGAGGTCAGGGTCAGGACCAAGTACTTCAGCACGAGAGAAACGATGTCCACTTTTCATTATGTTTAAAAACTCACCCTTTTATCTCACACCCAAGCTATTTAAAATTAGCTACTCATACTTGAATGTAAATGACAAGAAATATAAATTACAGAAATGAAAGACAGAAATGTAAATGACAAGAAAGTAAAATGTAAGTATTAAAAGACTATAAGTTAGTGCAGCAATGTTGTACCAATGCTGCAGCAACTCATAGCTAATAATAAGAACATGAAGAACAAGATGAAGAACATAAAGTAGAAATGCATAAACTAAAGGTGAGACCTGCAAACCAGCTGTGTGAACTGGTTACAAAATTGTCTACTGAAAATTGAAACCAACCTCTCCTATTTATACTAAGAGGAGAGAAGGTAACTAGCCTAACTTATACTATTCAAAATGTACTTAATACTATTACACCCCATGCTTCTATGGACACTACAACAAGCTATCTAAGAGTTTACAAAAGAAACACGACATTTGAATTCAGGTCTTCTAGAACATGGCTGGATGATGGGACCAAAAGTCAGCCACAAAAGTCTTCTAGAAATTAACTCTTCATTCCATTCTTCCAGTCTTCAATGCTATAGCATTAGGCAGGGGCTGCACTATATAAATAATCACAATTAACCTTCCTAAAACAGTAAAAGATACGTAAATCATAATCTTAGCTCCATGAAACAAAAGATAAAAATAAGTAAACAAAAATGACTCAAATGTTGGGATAAATAAAATATTCTAACTAAAAAGATAAGAAAAGTACACAATATGCATTAAATAAATGATCCATATCAGAAACCAATACCTGTTTCGTTCCGTATAGGAGGACCTGAGCCTGAAGGTTTCAGATTTTTCTTTGCAGAGGCCCTTCTTTGTTGAGTTGGAAGAGGAGAGGGAGGAGGAATATCCACAGCAGAAGAAACCAAGTCGATCTGAGAATTTACAATCTTCTCGACATGGCTCTTGAATTTTGAGCGAGATCGCTGAATGGCTATTCGTATCTCCAACCATTCAGAGAAACCAAACTTCTCTAATGAAGTAGTGTAAAAGGTTTTCTTGGTCTCGTCTTCTCTGAATACGTCAACTTCAACAACAGGAACGTCTACAAACGTTTTTCCTCTGATATTTACCTTGTTGATTCTGGATGGTCGAGATCGATAGTTCCGTCTTTCGTTGCACCATTCCAAAGTAGAATCAGATACCTTGGTCTTTTCATCAACGATCCTCTGGACGTATTCCCATAACCGACGTTGGACTTCGATGGGAGTTCTTTTCTGCACTGGGTCTTTCACCGATTGTTGGGCAAGCTGGATGGCAAGAGCCTTATCTTTTTCTTCAGCTTCCTTCTTTTCGGCGAGTAATCTTACAACTCTGAGGTGATCAATGAATTCTTTCTTCGTAAGTCTGAACTTTGTAGGAACAGGAATTTTGTCACGAGGAAGAATGATTCGCTGATCTTCAAGTTGTTTGATCATTGCATCTCTTTTTTCTTGATCCTCTTCACTTAGCTTTTGAGGAGCTAAGGAAGGTCTATTTTTGTAAGAGAGCAGTTATTCTTCAGGTTCATCAGTCTCAGTGGTTAAATCCAAGACTGGGATTATTTCTTCAGCTCTTGTGGCTGGGATTATTTTTGGTGTAGTTGTAAGAGCTTCAGCGGGATCCTCAAACAGGGGAGAGGACTAGCTGAAACACATCGATTGTTTAAGTAAGAACATGGGAAGAAAGAGATAGAGAAAAGAATGGGGTGTAAGTGTATAGAGGTTTTATGGAGAGGATTGAGATTGAGAAGGGATAGAGGAGGGATGCAGTATAAGGGGAGAGAATATATTGTACCTGACAAACTGGCTTTATCTGAAGGATGGCCAGATTGCCTTCTGCAGCGAGGCCTTTGTTTTTGCCTTTGTCAGCTTCAGACGCTGCAGGCTTTGTCTTAGTCGTCTCCCATGAAGGTTCATTTATCGAAATCCCTTTCTCAGGTGCCTTCTTGGGCTCAATGAAGAAGAAGTCATCATCATCATCGTCATCATCATCATCTTTAGGGGATGATGATGGTTCTTCATCATCGATATCGATGGGTTCTTCGTCTTCAGCTTCTTCTTCTTCAGACTCGACCTCATCAGCGTAAGATTTGGTTACATCAGCAACATCTTCTTTGTGTTGCTCTTCGAGTTGCTCCCCCTCAGATACAGAGAGAGGTTTCTCGGTTCCCTCAGGGTTTTCAACTCCCTGAGGTTTTGAAGTAGAAGCAGCAGTTTCATTTTTCTTCTCCCCCTCATCATTATGGGGAATCTCTTCAGCTCTCTTCTCCCCCTCTTCCACATGATGAGGAGGGAGGCAAGAGGAATATCAGCAACATCAGCATCATCATCAGTATGAGAATCACTGTCTTCTAGGCCAGTGATTCCCATGCATATCTCAACCACTGCTAATCTGTCATCGAGGCCAGATATAGCACGGGCGAGTTTTCGAATATCCTCTCTATCGGCCTGAGTAAAGTGAGACTTTGGGGCGTCCAGGCGATTGAGTATCTGCTGAAGGAGATCTTTGATCGTGGTGACCTCACCCTTAAGAGTACCAACCTCTATCTTCAATGACGTAACTTCATTGGACAGAGTGGTGAAGTTTGTTGCGAGGGTGGTGTTGGTGAGGTTGAGATTGTTGACGTTGGTGGAGGTTTCAGCAAGGGTGGTAGAAAAAGTTCCTATGCTGCCATCCACCTTCTCCATATCAGCTTTGGAGGCTTTCGTTTCAACAACCTCGGTCAGCTTTTTGAGGTTCTCTCCACCGTCTGTAACCGCTAAAGAGTTTGTGGAGAGAGTGGTGTTGTAAGATTCCACCTTTGTTTCCAGGGCCTTCAGGGAGGTGTTGATATCCCCCAAATTAGGAGCTGAAACATTTATTAACTTATGAACAGAGGAAAGCTCAGAAGTTTGGGGTTGAGAGAGAGAAGTGTTTGGGATAATGTGTATATCTGCAGGCGGGTTGGCGAAGTTGTCGAAGCCTCGTAACCCTGAGAAAGTTTCATAGTCGTCTTCAATAGTTCCCTGACGACTGGAAGTACCTGCAGGTCCTGTGTTTTGTCCTATCATCCTCTGAAGATGTTCAGCAGTAGTGACGCTGAGGATGATGTTTGTTGAGGAGAATAGGGGAAGAGTTTGAGTAACCAAAGGAGAGGTGGGAGGAATGATGGTTGAGAAAGTGGGATGGGTGCGGGGTTCAGCGTTGGATCCGCTGTCAATCACTTCAGTCACTAGAGGGACTGAAGGAGGTGGATTCTGTTCCAAGTTTATAACTTCAGTGTTTAGAGACGCTGAAGCTGGGATGGAAGGGGTGGCTTGATCAGCTGTGGCAGAGCGTACCTCTGAACTATCCATCAGCTCTTCAAGATGAGCTGTGGAGTCTTCAGCATGTGAATGTTGGGGGGTTGCTCCTTGGTTTTCTTGATCCTTTTGGAACCAAGTTGGGAAGTAGATTGTTTACTTTTTCGAGAAGGAGTGGAGGGTGCAGCTTGGGTATCAGCGGTGGGGATTGCCACTGAATGAGCCGCAGAAGTAGAAGAAGGAGGATTAAGAAGAGATAAAAGAGTAGTAAGACGTACCTCGTTTGCCAGTGGCTTGAAGTCGAGCACCTTAGGGCCAACCTGAGAGAGTCTCAGATCACCCTCTTTTGGGTGCTTGTCCCCAAGTCCCTGTTGAAAGACGGCGCTGATGAATCTGGGATATGGAACCCATGAAGGTCTATCAGCCATATCTACTCTGAATGCAAGGTCGTCATAGATGATCGAGGCCCAATCAACATGGAGACCCTTCAGCAATGCATAGTCCATAGCTTGCTGAGGTTGAGCAGCTTGATCAGAGGAGCCACTCTTCGCTGTCATGCAGCTTATCAGGTGTGCGAAGATGAAGTTCATCTCGCTTGGCATTTTGGACTTCTTGATCAGGGTCAGTTTCTTCTCAATCTCCTCGTCCCTCCCTGTGTCCCATGCGTAACCCATTGCATCAAAGAATGCAGTGATGGCTTCCCTATCAGCATGGTTTTTGTGGTTTGAGAGAAAGACAAAGGGTTTTTCTTTGGTGGCAGTGGGTAGGCTGAGTGCTCGCCTGATAATGGCAGGGTTGATTTTGGTTGTGCCAAATTTGGTGTCACAGAGAATGACATCAAGGAGTTTCTTAGGGTCTTTGGATGAAGGAACCTGAGTGTGTCTGGAAGTATACCAGAACTGAGATAGAAGGAATTTATGGGCAGGGGGTACAAAGGTTAAGACTTTGAATAAGCAGCAGGTTTGGAGAAAATTCACAGCTTCATTCAGATGTGTGACTTGCTTTCGAGGAGGAAAATCGAAAAGCGCATAGAGGTTGTTTGATTTCGAAAAGTCTACTTTCTCAAGCGTAAACTTTACCTGAGGAGCCTTTGGTAGAGTCAGTTTCTCCGTTGCACGAGATTTCTCAGCGGTAGGAGCAGCAGCTGAAGATGCCATTTCTGTTTAACATATATAAACATGAAGAAGAGATGAAGAACAATGTCTTAATGTGGAAAGAATTTCCAATAAGATGTTGTCGAATTTTGTCCATTTCATTCAGACAAAGATGTCTTAATGAAGATTAGGGCTTTCTTTGTTTTGAATAAGAAATACAAAACAGTAAATGCCTTGTTTCCCAGTTTCCTTTAGAGAGAATGATTCTGGAAAAACATATGAAGAACAAGTTTAAGACTTTGAGTTTAAAACTTGAAGAACAATCTCGAAGATTGTGTCTATAAAACCATGAAAGAAATGATTTCATTTTAAGAAGTTCATTTGTTTGATCCGTTAAAAGCAATAATAAGATCATAAATAAGGTAAAGTAGGTAAATAATAAGAATATTAACCTTACAAACGTTGAAGAATATGAACAGTTTTCTGGAAAACTCGAGTTCAAAATGCAACAGTAGTTTTTCTTGCTTGGAGAAAAAGTTCGCGTAAAGGAAAAATATAAACTCGAAATAATTTATATAGAGAGAATAGAAAGAGAAAATTTTGAACGGGAAAAGATTTTCATGATGACACGGACATGTGTTTGCATTTGATTGGATGGTAAACGAAACGTGCAAACGTGTGTCAGAAAAAGAACGTGTCAGGGTTTATCCGTTGTGAGGATGTCACAAACGTCCTTTCATATTTTAGGATGTCTATGAGGTTTTGAAAGCTCAGGGACATTTTGAAAACATGAAGCACTGAATAGAAATATCAGTGTTAGTTTTAGAAATTTCAAAGTATCGCTGTTAAGGAAGAGATATTCAGCGATGCAATTTGTTTTGAAATCTTACATTCATTTGCGAACGTCAGCGAGTAAAGAGAGAACATACCTTGATATCAGTGAATCAACTTTGTTCAGAGAGAAGATGATAGAATGGGTTATATAAGTTGGTTTTATCCGGTCGCTGATCAAATGTGAACCACTGAAGATTTTACTCTTCAAAGTTCAGCATTCCAAGCTCGCT
This sequence comes from Saussurea involucrata, assembly GCA_033807775.1. Lineage (NCBI taxonomy): Eukaryota > Viridiplantae > Streptophyta > Magnoliopsida > Asterales > Asteraceae > Saussurea > Saussurea involucrata. Next base: position 56,056,161 of record CM066316.1, read on the forward strand.
GATGAGAAAGTTGAATCTTGTCTCATCAAGAGGTTTGGTAAATAGATCAGCTACCTGAAAATCAGTTGGGATAAAATGAAGTTCTATATCACCATTTATCACATGATCTCTGATAAAATGATACCTGATTTCGATATGTTTGGTCTTTGAGTGTAGCACTGGGTTGTTGGCTATAGCGATGGCACTTGTACTGTCGCAATAGATTGGAATTTTTGAGAGCTGAAGGTCATAGTCTAGTAGTTGATTTCTCATCCATAAGACCTGAGAACAACAGCTTCCAGCGGCTACATACTCAGCTTCAGCAGTTGAGGTGGACACTGAGTTTTGCTTTTTACTTGTCCAACTCACCAGCTTTCCACCCAGGAGCTGACAGCCTCCTGTGGTAATTTTCCTATCCAATTTGCAACCTGCAAAATCACTATCTGAATAGGCGATTAGATCAAACCCTGAGTCTTTGGGATACCAAAGACCTAGGTTTGGAGTACCCTTAAGGTAACGAAAGATTCGCTTTACAGCGATCATATGAGATTCCTAAGGTTCAGCTTGATATCGTTCACACAAATAGGTTGCGTACATAATATTAGGTCGGCTAGCTGTAAGATACAAAAGAGAGTCGATCATCCCACGGTATGTCGTGACATTAACAGGTATTCCAGAAGAATCCTTGTTTAGTATCAGCGGCGGTGCCATAGGGGTTTTCATAGCTGAACTCTGAGTTAAATCAAATTTCTTCAGCATATCTTTAACATACTTTCCCTGGTTTATGAAAGTTCCTTTTTCATTTTGATTTATCTGAAGACCAAGGAAATATGTTAGCTCACCCATCATACTCATTTTATACTCTTCTTTCATTCTATCAGCGAAACGAGTACAAAGGTCAGGGTTAGTAGAACCAAATATAATGTCATCAACATATATCTGAACAAGAATGATATGACCTTTTACTTTCCTGAAGAATAGAGTCTTATCGATTTTACCACACTCAAATTTTTTAATATGGAGATAAGTATAGAGAGTGTCATACCATGCACGAGGAGCTTGCTCCAAGCCATAAAGTGCCTTATCCAGTTTATAAACATAACCTGGATGCTTAGGATCTGAGAATCCTGGAGGTTGTTCCACGTACACTTCTTCATTCAGCTTTCCATTGAGAAATGCTGACTTAACATCCATTTGATAAACTTTGAAGTCTTTGTGTACAGCGTAGGCTAAGAATAGACGAATAGATTCTAGTCTTGCTACTGGAGCAAATGTTTCGTCGTAGTCTATACCTTCTTCTTGTCTGTATCCCTGAGCAACAAGACGAGCCTTGTTGCGGGTTACAGTTCCATGTCCGTCCAACTTGTTTCGATAGACCCATTTAGTGCCTATCACTGTCTTGTCAGTTGGTCTTCGAACAAGTTTCCAAACTTTATTTCTTTCAAATTCTGTCAGCTCTTCTTGCATAGCGCTGACCCAGTTTGGATCTTGGAGGGCATCATCTATTTTCTTTGGTTCAATCAGAGAAATAAAGTTAACAAATAAACAAATATTACCTGCACTTCGTCGAGTCTGAACACCAGCGTTTGGATCACTAAGTATTTGATCAACTGGGTGATTAATAGTCCATCGTTGAGCCAGAGTATGAGTCGCTGACTCAACCTGAACTGGAGGGGCTAAAGATGAGGCTTCAGTAACTTCTGGAATATCAGCCAAGAGAGGAGTAGGTGCAGATGTCATTACATTTACTGATTGCTGAGAAGTAATGGAATGTCTGAGATAGAAGGTTCAGAAGCAGGCATAGTGTTTAAAGGAATAGCTGAGACCCATGATGTTTCAGCTTCACTAGTCTGCATGTTTGGGATGATAGTAGGACCATCATCTTCAACGGTGTGAGTATGAGGAGTGGGAATTTCTTCTGAATAACCAAGATGTGAAAACATCCATTGATTCAGTTCTTCAGTATCAGCAGAGGGTCGAGAATTTGCTGAACAGGATTCATCAAAAGTGACGTGAATAGTTTCTTCAACAGTCTGTCTTCTTCGATTGAAGACTCTGAAGGCTTTGGAGACTGAGGAGTATCCAAGAAAGATTCCATCATCAGCCTTAGGATCAAACTTTCCAAGGGCATCTCTGTTGTTCAGTATGAAACACTTACATCCAAAGATGTGAAGAAAGCTAATTGAAGGCTTTCTCCCATGAAAAAGTTCATAGGCTGTTTTATTGAATCTTTTGACTATCAGCGACCTGTTTTGCGTAAAACAAGCAGTGTTGACAACTTCTGCCCAAAACTGAGTAGGCAGGTGAGAATCGCTGAGCATTGAACGTGCAGCTTCAATGATAGTTCTATTTCGTCTTTCAGCGACTCCGTTTTGTTGCGGTGTTCTCACTGAAGAAGAGTTGTGAGAAATACCCTTACTCTCAAAGAAGGAATCAAGAGAACTGTTTTTAAATTCAGTCTTATGATCACTCCTTATTGAGCGAACGGTCAAGTTGTTCAGGACTTCCATTTTCCAGACAAAGGTGATGAGTTCTTCAGGGGTGTCACTCTTAGAACGGAGAAACATTACCCATGTATAGCGAGAGAATTCATCAACTATGACCAGCGTATATTTCTTTCCAGCAATGGATTGTTTGTTAACAGGGCCAAACAAATCCATATGGAGAAGTTGTAGAGGAGATGACACTGAGGAAACTTGCTTAGACTTGAAGCTTTCTTTGGTCTGCTTCCCTTTGTCACACGCTGAACATAAGGACTCTTTGGCGTATGAGTGTTGAGGTAGACCAGTGAGTAACTCTTTGGAAGAAAGAGTGTTCAGTGTCTTGAAGTTTAGGTGAGAGAGCCTCTTATGCCATAGCCAGTTGACATCAGATGAGGCTTTAGAGAAGAAACATGAGTTCTCAGTGGTTGTTGAGTCCATTTTTATTACATAAACATTTTCCAAACGATAATCGCTGAGAGCTATCTTCTCCTTTTTGTCAGCGACAAAGCAGGATTCCTTAGTAATAATTACTTTGTTATCCATGTCGCAAAGCTGACTGATGCTTAGAAGATTATGCTTCAGCCCTTCAACATATGCGACTCTTCTGAAGGTTGTTGTACCATTAGAGAGTACACCAAACCCTCGGTATGTCCTTTTCCGTTTCCACCGAAAGTTACAGAGGGACCCTTCTCTTCCTTATACTCAGTGAGCAGGTTCTTCTTACCAGTCATGTGTCTAGAGCATATGCTATCAAGATACCAGATACCCTTCTTAACCTGCATTATAAAGGAAGATTAGTTTGTCTTGGGTACCCACTTAACCATGTGTACACACTTGTCAGTGGGTTTAGAAGAGGAGGTGGAAGGTTCAGCAGTCTTCGCATCATTTGAAGATTCAGCTTTGTCAGTCTTCACTTTGGTTAATTTTTTAACCTCAGTGGTCTTCTTTGCCTTGGGGGCAATGATCTTCACCTTAGCTATCTTTTCAGCTTGGGTGGATGTAGGGAACTTACTAGCAATACGATTGGTAAGTCCACAGTGATAACATTTCCTATAACTAAAAGTAGTTCTAGGACCATTTGCATGCTAAGATTTTGATTTTGAATTAGAAGGACCAACACCAAGTAAACTTTTGGTATTTGAAATAGGAGGAACATTCAGTTCTTTGGATTTGTTACCAATGGTATCCACTTTGTTTCTAGGAGTAGATCGTTGAATAGATCCACGCTGAATAAATCCAGGAATCTTATTCTTTGAACCAGAGGGATAAGTCACTAAAGCTTTAGAAGCATTCAGCTTAGGTACAAAGGTACCCTTCTGAGGATTTTGGTTAATAGCAATTCCTTTACCTTTGTCTTTAGAGACTGAGGTAGGTTTTGGATAAATAATTTTCTCTTTACCTTTCGAAGTTAAGGTAGAGATTTCCTCAGGGATGGGAGGTTTTGAAGAGGAACACTGAGATGAGAAAGTGTCAGGGATAGAGGATACGAACATTCCAAACTTAATCATGGAACGGTCAGAGGTTGGTTCTAGAGTATCAGCTTTGTAACCAAGACCACGTTTATCACTCAGGGGAATCTGAGACTTTATTATCTCAGTGATCTTTGTTGAGGATTTATACCATCCATCAACAGTAGCTTTTTCAGCTTTTAATGCAGCGATAGCTTCTTCGCGCTCGATTTTGACTAGCCGATTTAAATGAACTTGATCTTTAAAATCTTCTTCAATTTTAGAAAGCTTTTCTATTTGAAGGTGACAGTTTTTAAGCTGTTCAGCGATATCAAGGTTTTGATTTTCAATAACAGTTTTGTCATTCATGGCTTCATATAAACTTCTAGTCAAGAGATCGATCTTTTGAAGACTATCAGCTTCATCAATATTTAAAATATTGGTAAAGAAGGAAGGTGATACCTTAGTAACTGATAGGCGAGTTCGCACCCCCCTAAATCTTACCGCAAATGTACGGGTCGAAATCAAGTAATAGTACTAGAAAGTACGAGTATCGAACACAGTGAACTAGGAACTAAGTATCACAATGACTACAATTGCTATTAACTGAACGATCGATATTTTGAGTTGTTGGTATAACTAATTAAATGCAGGCAGAATAAATCACAAACGGAACAGTAAACAACTTAGGAAACTTCAGATAGAGAAAACAGTTGAGGGTTGGAAATCCTAAGGTTTTCACATGCGAACATTTGACTTGAAACAATTACCAGTTATTCCCTTTAATGAATACCCAATCTTTAAATCACCATTGTTCTTTCTCAAGCAACAACGGGTTCATTCTAAAAGCATGGTTCTTTCTCAAGCAACCACGGTTTTTATCTTGAACACACAAGTTTTATCTCTCGATCTCAACCTATGGGATTCAAAACATATTAACTCAAGATTGTAATGGGAATAAGTCTTACTCGGTATATCTCTATCCCCTTTCTCACTTTAGGCATGCAATTTCTAGTTCTAGTTAACAATTAATTCTCTCGAACTTAACTGAAAACAACAAAACAATTGGAAGCTAGCTAGACTCACAAAAGCATTAGAAACCAAATTACATGCTTCATTAAAATAGGAAAACTGATAAAAGTATCACGTCATCTGTTCATAAGTTTAAACCAAATTCATTCCAACCCCCAACATCTAGAAATTAGTTCATGTTGGTGGTGGATTCAAACATAAAGAAAGAAGATGGAAAAACGTGTGCAAACGTAATGATAATGAACGTGACAAGTGTAATGGTGGACTCCCTTCTCTCAGGCTCGAATCTACTTTCCGTGGTGAACGTGTCTCGATTGATCCTCTATCGTGGCTCCAAAAGCTCTGGAAAAGCTCTGAATATCGCCCCCCAAGTCGCTGTCGTTCGTCGTGTGTGAGATGTCCCGAGAATGACCTAAAATCTGGAAATTGCCAAACTTAAAAGCTGGAATAGAGAGTTACGCGACTTGTCCCGCGGTTTGCAAACCGCGTGGCAAGTCGCCCGGTTTTCTGATGGTGTTTGGGTCAACTTCGGGTCCTGGTTCGGGCGCGGGTCTTGGGCTTGGATCTCGGGCTTCCGTTTTGGCTCTTTTTGGGCTCTTTTCAGCTTCTTTTCTCGATGATTACTGCCTGTTATATAACCTGCACATTTCACTCGATAAACCATAAAATTCTGCTTCTTTGCTTAAATACAAACCAATCTCATTGGTTTGAGAACCGAAAATAACGCAAAAAAGTGGCGTTATCAACAACCCCAAACCGAGCGTTGCTTGTCCCCAAGAAAATTAGCGATAAAATAGAATAAAAACATATATAAGTGAAATAATAACTGCACAACTCCCAATTGGTACCACGTGATGCACTGGTGATTTCCTATACCCGTGAATGCTTATCTCACTTTCGCCTCATCCTTATTCTGTTTGATTTATGACCTTCCATTGTGAGTTGAACTATTGACTGCTCCGATTCCATTAAGGTTGTACTAGGTCTAAACATACTAGGGAAAACATTTCGCCTCGACCCTACCTCACGGGATACTCTCATTTCACTCGAACCTAGGTTGTCGCACATGTTGTCATGTTTAAGGAATTTATGTACAAGAATACTCGAATATTACATGACAACTCTATTGAAAGACGCACAAATGTCCAAAAATTGATCTCAGAAAGGAATCAAGTAGTAAGACAGGGAATATCAGTAAAGGTGGTCGTATACCCTAATCACATTTTCCAGAAGATCATCCAGGTCTTTACAAGGGTTGTAATGGGGCTAAGGTTATGGCTACGAAGTGAAAGGGAAAACGGTTCAAAGATCCTTGGTGTGTCAAACATTAGCAGTTATGAACTTTCTATAATTCACTTCTATCTTTTGGCCCTCTTTGTCACTGTTGGAGTCGCTTTGACTCTCTTATTTTCTGCTGTAGATAATATCTAAACTAATCTTCTTCTTTTTTTGGGACTTCATTGGTCCTCTTTATTTGATTGGGGCTGCATTGGCCCTCTTTTCTAACTCTTATTTATTTTCATGACTGGCCTGTATTCCTTCTTTTCCGCTCTATCTTCTCGTTATTCATTACCGCTCAGATTGACACACTTTCGGACATGGTTGGTTAAGGCTTTTGGCTAGGGTTTAATGGTAGGTCTAGAATGAACAAGGTGAGTGTTTGGCTACAAAAAGGGTTATGGATACACACAAGTGGGTAAAAAGGTACGATAGCTAAACACGGGTTAACACTGCACACAATGCCTGGAATCATCTCTTAAGGTCCACACGATAGGGTTTACTACACCCTTACCCAATATCCCGATGGTCGTCTTTGCTACTCAATGCATTAATATAGCGAGATCATTCTATATTCACGACAAGGAACTCGAAAAAGTGTATATGAATTAAGTGTTTAAATCCCTCGAAATGAAAAACGTCTTTTAGACTCAAATCTCACTAATGGGTGGTCTCCACTAATGTCCCTAGTCATGTCCTTTCCCAGTCCTTCCCTAATGGTCACGTTACTATCACAAGATTCTTCCCACACTGGTCGGTCTCAATCATCCAAAACAAAAAAATTTAGCTAATGTGATCTAAGCATGCAGAGTGCGGGAAGTCTACGTGCATAAACGTGGGCCCGATTGGGCAACCCCAAACCTTACCCACACATTGTCCCCAATGTGCAAGTATCGGCGTAGGCGATACAAAGACAAGTATCGTTGTGCAGTTATTACAGGTATTAGACAGGCAAGGCATAGTATAACATGAAGCAACAAAGAGCTTTTCTAGCGTTTTCAAAAACATGGCCACCCCAAACCTAGTCCGTGGCCTAGGTTTGTCAACTAAAGCCAACCCCAAACCGAGGTTTGCACAGGATTAAAAGTGAGTGTGTAGTTGTTTGAAAAATTGAGACACCCCAAACCTAAGTGAAACTTAGGTTTGTTGCATCTCGTTGACTAATAGGGACACAAAACATCATACACCACTCGTTACATACGGAGTTAGAACATACATGTTTGCCAGGACGGAGGAGATTCTCATAAAAAATTAGAGTGCCCAGTTGGAAGACATCGGAGAAGATGGAGAAGGGAACACGGAAAAACAAAGCAAACAAAACAAAAGACGACAAGAAACAAAGAAAAAGAAGAACACAAAGCAAGAAAGGATAGAAACTGCAAAGAACAACAACCCAGAAGAAACAGGGGTGCTGCGCGGTTTGGCGCGTGGTTTGGAACCCGCGACATAAGCCGCGGGACCCTCTGTTCCCCAAAACTTCCAGTGACTTACGCGGTTTGGCTCGCGGTTTGAAAACTACGGCGTAGCGTAGGTCTCTGTTCCAGGATTTTTTTTTATTTTTTTTTGTAAATAAAATCACTCAAAAACAGATAATAAAAGAAAACGCAAACCTCGGTGGGTTGCCTCCCACCCGACGCCTTGGTTTCGGTCGTGGCTCGACCTTCCTTCCGATCACTCCTTCGGCTTTCTCTAATTCTCGGAGTCCTCTTCACATCTACCTCTTTTGCCCTCGAACATCTTGAATACCGTCCTTTCACCACCAACTCTCAAGGTCATCTCTCCTTCCTCCATGTCTATCAGTGCTCTACTCGTGGCCAGGAATGATCTCCCCAATATGAGCGGCACCTTTTCGTCTTCATCCATATCCAGCACCACAAAGTCTACATGGAAGTAAAACTTGTCAACCTTGATCAGTACGTCTTCTATCACTCCATATGGATATATGAGCGATCTATCCGCGAGTTGAAGTGTCATGTATGTAGGTTTCACTTCCCCCAATCCCAGTTTCCTGAAAATAGAAAGAGGCATTAAGTTAATACTTGCCCCTAAATCACATAATACTTTATTGAAACTAAGATCCCCAATTTGAATAGGGATTGAAAAACTCCCTGGATCTTTAAGCTTCGGGGGAAGCTTGTTCTGGATGATTGCACTACACTCTTCAGTAAGTGTAATGGTAGACTGATGCTCGATCGCCCTCTTCTTTGATAAGATCTCCTTCATGAACTTGAGGTATGTCGGCATTTGAGCAAGTGCCTCCGCGAATGGGATGTTGATGTGAAGCTTCTTGAAGATGTCGAGGAATTTCTTGAACTGTTCCTCATCCTTGCGTGCCTTCACTCGATTAGGGAATGGTAGTGGTGGTACAAACGGTTTGACTACCGGCTTGACTGGTGGTTGCTTTAGGACCCTTGATTGCTCCTTCTTCTTCTCTTCATCCTCCGGGTTTTCCTCCATCTCAATATCTTCATCGGCCTCCAACTCATCCATGTCTACAGTCTCAACCTCTTTCTCTTTATGATCGGTTTCCTTTGATGTCGGCTCTCTTGTAGGGTCTCCATTCAGCTCCTTGCCACTTCTCAGATAAATGGCATTACATTCTTCCCGATTTTTCCTTTCGGTTTGACTCGGAAAGGTTCCGGGAGGTCGGTTTTGTAGAGCTTTCGAAATTTGCCCCACTTGTCTTTCGAGGATCTTGATGGATGCGGTGTTCTGATCAGTTGCCGCTTTCACTGTACTCACCGTGCTTGCCAATTCTCCAACCGTGCTGTCCATCTTGGTCATGAACTTCATCATCATATCCTCCAGTCCCGGTTTCTTCTCCATGGATGGTCCCTCATTGAAATTCCTTTGGTTGAAACCGGGAGGACGGTAAACATTGTTAGCATTAGAAGAATTAGAAAAGTTAGAAGACCTAGCTTGCTGCTGTTGACCGGGTTGACTCCATGAGAAGTTCGGGTGCTTCTTCCACCCCTCATTGTAGGTATTCGAGAAAGGATCGTTCCTCGGTTGGTTGTTCCAGTTTTGTAAGAACTGAACTTGCTCGGGTTCTTGCGGACTACCTCCTTTCAGACGGTTCGTGATCGCAGCTAGTTGAGCTTTTATTTCCTTCAGCTCATCCGATTCTTGAACACTAGCTACCCGTTTGATAGAAGATCGTGGAGTGGCGTAGCTATGCTCGGCTAAGTTCTCGATCAACTCAACTGCTTCTTCATATGTCTTCTCCATGAGAGATCCACCCGTTGCAGCAGTGATTTCATTTTTGAACTGCGGGTGAAGTCCTCCAAAGAACGTCTGAATAATTACCCAGCCATGCAACCCATGATGTGGGCACTTCTTCAACATTTCTTTATACCTTTCCCACGCCTCATATAAAGTCTCTTGGTCCCATTGCGCGAAATGATTAATGTTGGCCATCAGTTGAGCAGTTCTTCCCGGTGGGAAGAATTTCTGGAGAAACGCGGCTTTCAGGCCTGCCCAAGTGGTGATCTGATCCGATGGTAAGCCCTCTATCCAAATTTCAGCTCTACCCTTTAAGGAAAAACTGAATAACCTCAGTTTGATCGCATTTTCCTCCATCCCATTGATCTTGAACGTATTGCAAATTCGTTCAAATGCACGAAGGTGGGCATGGGGATCTTCAGTAGGTGCTCCCCCAAACTGATTCTGTTGTACCATGACAATGGTACTCAGCTTAATCTCGAAGTAGTTTGCTGCAGTAGCTGGCGGTTGGACGCCTATGCGTGCGGCTGCCACATTTTGGTCGGCAAACGACCGTATAGGACGTCTCTCGGGATGTGCTTCGTCACCCATCTTCAGTTGTCTTTTAGCTTTTGATTCCTTGAGTAGTCGACGGGCGGTTCTTTCAATCTTCGGATCGAGTGGTTCGATTCCTTCCCCTTAGGTTTTCCTTGGCATAAACCAATTAGTACCTGAAAAAGAAAGTAACCGAAATTAGCAATCCAAAACTGAAATTGATGAAAAAAAATAAAGAAAAAAAATGTTCAATGTAATAGCGCTTATAGCTGGTAGTGCTATCAGTTGCATCTAGTTCCCCGGCAACGGCGCCAAAAACTTGATAGGCGAGTTCGCACCGCCCCTAAATCTTACCGCAAGTGTACGGGTCAAAATCAAGTAATAGTACTAGAAAGTACGAGTATCGAAAACAGGGAACTAGGAACTAAGTATCACAATGACTACAATTGCTATTAACTGAACGATCGATATTTTGAGTTGTTGGTATAACTAATTAAATGCAGGCAGAATAAATCACAAACGGAACAGTAAACAACTTAGGAAACTTCAGATAGAGAAAACAGTTGAGGGTTGGAAATCTTAAGGTTTTCACATGCGAACATTTGACTTGAAACAATTACCAGTTATTCCCTTTAATGAATACCCAATCTTTAAATCACCATTGTTCTTTCTCAAGCAACAACGGGTTCATTCTAAAAGCATGGTTCTTTCTCAAGCAACCACGGTTTTATCTTGAACACACAAGTTTTATCTATCGATCTCAACCTATGGGATTCAAAACATATTAACTCATGATTTTAATGGGACTAAGGCTTACTCGGTATATCTCTATCCCCTTTCTCACTTTAGGCATGCAATTTCTAGTTCTAGTTAACAATTAATTCTCTCGAACTTAACTGAAAACAACAAAACAATTGGAAGCTAGCTAGACTCACAAAAGCATTAGAAACCAAAATACATGCTTCATTAAAATAGGAAAACTGATAAAAGTATCACGTCATCTGTTCATAAGTTTAAACCAAATTCATTCCAACCCCCAACATCTAGAAATTAGTTCATGTTGGTGGTGGATTCAAACATAAAGAAAGAAGATGGAAAAACGTGTGCAAACATAATGATAATGAACGTAACAAGTGTAATGGTGGACTCCCTTCTCTCGTGCTCGAATCTACTTTCCGTGGTGAACGTGTCTCGATTGATCCTCTATCGTGGCTCCAAAAGCTCTGGAAAAGATCTGAAAATCGCCCCCAAGTCGCTGTCGTTCGTCGTGTGTGAGATGTCCCGAGAATGACCTAAAATCTGGAAATTGCCAAACTTAAAAGTTGGAACAAAGAGTTACGCAACCTGTCCTGCGGTTTGCAAACCGCGTGGCAAGTCGCCCGGTTTTCTGATGGTGTTTGGGTCAGCTTCGGGTCCTGGTTCGGGCGCGGGTCTTGGGCTTGGATCTCGGGCTTCCGTTTTGGCTCTTTTTGGGCTCTTTTCAGCTTCTTTTCTCGATGATTACTGCCTGTTATATAACCTGCACATTTCACTCGATAAACCATAAAATTTCGCTTCTTTGCTTAAATACAAGCCAATCTCATTGGTTTGAGAACCGAAAATAACGCCAAAAAGTGGCGTTATCAGTAGCAGAGGTTGAAGTAGAGGGAATGTCAGAATTTTCTTCCTCATCTTCAAGTTTGGCCATGAGACATAGATTGGCTTCATCATCATCTTCAGAGTCAGATGATTCTTCTTCATCAAAGGCAGCCCAATCATAGTCAGCCATCAGGCCTTTGCCTTTCTTCTTAAAGGTTTTCAGCTTTGAATATCTTTCTTTCAGCTTTTTGTATTTTTCATCTCTAGTCCTGGGAGTAAAGTTTTTCTTGGGAAAAGCTGAGGATCTAGAGACTTTCTTTAACCTGTACTCGCTAGCAAAATGTCCTATCTTTTCACAGTTATAGCAAGTAGCAGTAGCCTTATCAACAGGGGTTGATGGTCTTGGCTTGTCAGTAATAGCAAGAGGTTTGTTCTTTCTGAAATTACTCTTTCTAGCAAATCTCCTGAACTTATTAGCCAGGAATGCCAGAGTTTCATCATCATCTGAAGCGTCAGAATCGGATGAATGTTCAAAGTTAGTTTCCAACTCAGTGACAGTGATAGTAGATCGCTGAGTGGAAGGTAACTCTGAGAGTAAAGCAACAGGGGTGCTTTTGGAATCTTTTACACGATTCTTCTTAAGATGACTTGATAACTCATGATTAAGCATCGTGCCATATAAGGTAGAAAGAGTCATAGATCTTAGATCTTTTGACAGCTTGAGACACATTGAATAACTGTCCCAGCTTTCAGGTAAACATTCTAAGAACTTTGTCAGTACTTCAAAGTTAGAATATTCCTTACCAACAGTTTTCAGATCTGTTATTAAGCAGTTAAAACGTTGGTGTACTTCAGAGAGAGTTTCATTCTTACCACAAATGAAGCTTTCGTACTGTCTTACCAGGTTGATTTTGCGTGAGTCCTGGACTTCAGAAGTACCTTCATACTGAACACAAATTGTGTCCCACGTGGCTTTTGAGGTTTTCAGGTTCATGACGAAATGGTAGACTTCGTCAGGAAGAGCCATGGAAAGTATGGATCTGGCTTTGGTGTCGATAGCCACTTTCTTCTTATCTTTATCAGTCCACATATGAATTTCCTTGGGAACCAACCTTTCTGGAATAGCAGCTCTATTCTCAGCTGCTGGAACTTCAGGATCAATTGTTACAGGAATATATGGGTCGTTTTCAAGATAGTAAGGCATAGTAGGATCTACACCTTCTAAGAAGAGAATCATCCTATTTTTTCATAGATTAAAGTTATCTCTGGAAAATCTAGGGGGTTTTGCAAGAGAACCATTGTCAATATAGTTAGTGTTTGTGTTGGTAGCCATTTTAAGAAATAGCAAGGAAGAGAAAAGATTAGTATAGATGATATCTTGTTTATGAGATTAAACAAATCTGCTCTAATACCACTTGTTGGTCCCGAAGGGTTATACAAGTTTGTAGAAGGGGGGGTTGAATACAAACACACGATTTTTACTTTTCTAAATTGTTTATTGATAAATCAAGACAATTTACAACTTGTTGCGGAACAAGATTAAGGACTAATCCTAATCTAAACAAGTTAAGAACACTAAGTTTCTTGCACTAGAATAAGATAGAAAGGAGATAAGGAAATTACGAGTAATAACCTAACACACAGTAGTAAGGAAGAATAAGAAGATGGTTGAGCACACTTCATTTCTGAAGTAGGGTTCTTCTTATATATTGCATGCATTTAATGCATGGCAGTATTGCTTTACACGTGGCAGCAGCTGAGTGGTTGCATGTCATTGACCTTTGTAGACAACCTTAGTAGCCGCATGGTGCATAGTGTAGAATCAGAGTTTGTTGTACGATTCTAGACATAAGGGATGTCCGTTCTGACATTTCGTACGGAGACGTGCAAGGGGGGAAAGACAAAAGTAACTTGTAGAGGAAGACTTCATGATCAGCTTTCGTTGAATCAGTACTTTATCAGCGATTGTTGAAGTCTTCTACTTGTAACTTCACGTTGAGTGGACAAATCTTGGCTTCGCTGATATCCGCATCAGTTCATTAGTAGACTTGTCGCTGTTCTTGAGCTTGATCTTTGACTTCAGCGTAGAACATATGTTGACGTGAAACTTGTCTTCAGGGATCATAAGTAAACAACTAATTTATCAGCGATTGTCACAGAGACTGAACAGGCTCAGAGCTACTGGATGAATAGTGTTCGCTGAACTTTAAACTTAAAGAGCGAGAGTTTTTATCAGCGGTACTGTAAAGTCTTAGTACTTATCAGCGATAGAGAAACTCTAATACATATTGTTTACTTACAATTTTCACTAAGTGTTTTAGGAGAGGGTCATTATCAAATCACTGAGGGTTTGGATCAACAAAAGTGCTGATAAAGAAACATCTGCTGAGAAACCTCAGGGAGTTGAACACCCTGAGGGAACCGAATTCTCCCTACATGACACTGATTATGAGGGGGAGAATGTCGAATAACATGCATACTCTCTTGTGTATGTTGAGTCTGGTGAAGAAGCTGAGGAAGAAGACGATGAAGATGTCAAACTTCCTGATGATGAACCATCAGCATCACCTAAGGATGATGATGATGATGACGATGATGATGATATCGACTTCTCCTTCCAACCAAAAACAAAGAAGACCCCTGCTCTGAAAGGGGTAGTTATAAGAGAATCAGGGGAGGGGACCGCCAAAAAGCCTGCAGCGACTGAAGCCGACAAAGGTAAAAACAAAGGCATCGCTGCAGAAGACAATCTGACTATCCTTCTACGAAAGCCAGTTTGTCAGGTACAATATATTTTCTTCCCTTACACTGCATCCATCCTCTATCCCTTCTCAACCTCAGTTCTCCTCTCCATAAAACCTATATACACTTAAACCTCATTCTTTTTCTATCTCTTTTCCCAAATGATCTTACTTAAACGATCATTGTGTTTTAGCTAGTCCTCTCCCCTGCTTGAGGGTCAAGCTGAAGCTCCTCCAGCTACTACAACTCCAATAATCCCAGCCTTAGCGCTGAAGAAATAATCCTGGTCTTAGACTTAGGTGAGACCGATGACATTTTTGAAGAAGAACAAGAAGAACTGCTCTCTCACAAGAAAAGACCTTCCTTGGTTCCTCAAAAGCCAAGTGAAGAAGAACTAAAAAGGAGACCAACCATGATTCAACAGCTTGAGGATCGACGCATTATTCCACATCAGCTCCAAATCCTTTCAAAGCAGGAAATCGTTGAATCCCTCAGAGCTAAAAAACTATTTACTGAAAGAAAGAAGGATGAAGAAAAAGATAAAGCATTTGCCTTAGAACTTGCTCAGCGAACAATTGAAGATCCTCAACTGAAGAAATTTCTTGTTGTCTGTTAGGGCAGGTTTTATATGTTGATTTAAAGTTCAAGGGTGTAATTTGTATTTCCTTAATCTTAGTCCATAGTGAACGGGTCGTGGGCTTGTTACCACGGGCCCAGCATATATAATGTGCAACTAGCTTAGAAAAAGAGTTAGTTGTCTCATTTAGCTTTCAGTATTGTAACGATTATTCTCTGATCAAATAGCTAAGTGGGCAGCCTTTGTGAATAAATTCTTCGTTCATATTTCTTATTCACATAAACACGATTGTTGCACGGATCTGGATTCTACAATTGGTATCAGAGCAGACGGACGGATCGATTCCAAGGTTTGAATTCATCAAAATTCTGGTTAGTTTGACTTTCACTCGTCTGACTTTTCTTGAATTCTTGATATTTTTGATTCAATCGAAATCAGTTGTTTTTGCTTATTGGGTTGTGTTAGCATTATCATTCTAAGAGTTTCTGCAAAATTTCACATCCTAATTCGTTCGTTTGATTGGTCAATTTTGCAAATCAAGTTCAAAACTTTTGGTTGTGTTCTTACTCAAAAATCCGATTTTTGCTACCAAAAAGTGTTGTTTTTGCTCTAAAATCGATTGGGTTAGTGTTGTTTTGTGCTTGGGATTGTTTCTAACCTTTCAGGAACACATTAGAGTAACCCTAGTGGAATTTTCGATCGATTTTGACAAAACAGCCGCAGAGTCCGGACACCACAGCCGCGTTTTCCGGACAGATCAAGGTGTCCGGACGTTTGTGGTTCCATCCAGACAAGTCATCTTTCCGGGTAAGTCATCCATCCGGGTAAGTCAATCATCCGGGTAAGTCTTTCAAATTTCTATTTTTCCGGGTAATCTAGTTCCGGACAACTCAAAGTATCCGGAATTCGTTTTATCCGGAAATCCTCATTTACCCGGAATCATCGAAGTATCCGGACACATCATTCTTTCCGGAAACTTCTAAGTACCCGGTAAAGTCTTGATTTTCCGGTTACTGCCATCCGGTATCTTCAGAGCATCCGGTAACCTTGGTTATCCGGACAACTCAAGATATCCGGACAACTCCTGCTTATCCGGACAACTCTGCACTTTTTGAGCTGTGTTTTCGTAAATCCAATCCAGATACTTTCAGATCACTACCTTACTTGGATTACTATCCGGTAAGACCACTGTAGTCCACTTTAGAACCTGCGTTAGGACTCCACTCTTAGAATCTTGCGTTAGGTTCTCATCTCGAATCGATATACCTGTCTGACGATCACTCCGTTGCAACCAAAGATGTCTATTTCTCATGATGCACTTGCAATTGGTACCGACACCAAGCCCCCATGTCTATACCCAAACGAATACAGTCAATGGCGCGACAGATTCATGATTTTCATTGAATCAAAGGACAACTATGAGTTCATCAAGCAAGCTCTTGAAGAAGGTCCCATCGCGCCACCAATGAAGGATATTGCGGCTACTGCAAGTGCTGGACCCAAGAAAGAGAAAAAGTCCTTTGTCGAAATGACAGAGTTTGAAAGAGGGAGGATAGAAGGGGAGAAACAGGCAAAGAGATATCTGGTACAAGCTCTTCCCAATTCTATCTACACCGCCATCGACAGCTACAAAGCCACGGCTAAAGGCATGTGGGACCAAGTTGCCAAAATGATGCGTGGAAGTGCAGTGGGAAATCAGCTGAAGATCAATACTGCTATAACCATGTTCGATGGTTTCAAGCAGCGTCCTGGCGAGACTCTTACTCAGGCTTATGAACGTTTCTGCTCTCTACTCAATGAGCTGAACAAGAATGGGATAGTTAGGTCGAACACTGAGAATGCTCTCAAATTCCTCAACAATCTCTTACCCGAATGGAAAGTTTTTGCTTCTCATGTCAGGCATAACAACCTGATTGAAAGAATCGGCATAAATGAACTCTATGAGACACTTCTTCAGGATGAAGATGAAGTGAATGAACTGCTTGTCGAAAAGAAGACTGAACCCAAGCCTGTAGCTGATCCCATTGCTCTAATTTCCACTAACAAGGGAAGATCTTCGAACCGACACACCGAACGGGCTCAAAAGCATAATTCTTCTGATTCTGAACCGGAAGAGAAGAAAGATGAAGATTCTGATAGTGAAGTAAACGACTTCATGAAAGCCATTGCCCTCTTGACAAAGACCTTCAAGCAACAACAGTTTTACAAGAAACCAACGTCTAATGGTCAGCGCTACTCCACTTCTGCCAACAAGCGTCATGACTACAAAGACAGATACGAAGGTAAGAAGAAGGTTGATGAGCAAGATCAGACTGAAAAGAAGGACAAGACTGAGAAAGTTGACCGCAAGAAGAAAGATGAGCCCGTGAAATGCTATAATTGCGGGAAACTTGGTCACTTTGCCAAAGACTGCCGCCAGCCTACAGTGTAGAATGTCCACTACTACGAGGCTAAGCTAGCTTTAGCAAAACAAAAGGCGACTGGAGAAGCAATGTTCGCTGAGGATGATTACTGGCTGCAAAGATCTGACAATGAAGATGAAGATGAAGTTGCTAATGCCTTCATGGGATATCATTCCTCCACTGATGAGGAAACCGCAGCTGCACTTGCAAATCAGGTATGTGAATCTTGTCAACCAGATTTTTTAAGTGCTATGCAATCATTTTATGGTCAGGCTGAATCCTTTAAGGCCACTTCTAAAGAACAAAAGCTTGAAATTAAAACTCTAACAGAAAAGATTAATGTTCAAATAAAGTTAACTGAGAAGTATAAGTCTGAAAATGCTGATTTAAAGGATAAATGCAAAATTCTTTCATTAGCACCCAAAGACTTAAGGGCCAGAATATCTGAACTTCAGCGTCAGCTTGATCAGTGCTTGAATGAGAAAGAAGACATTATTTATCAATGTTCTTCCCTTCAAGTTCAACACAAGGAGTATGTGGCTAAAATCCTAAACCTTGAAACCAAACTCCACCAAAGGGGACAAACAGATCAAACCATTTTCCTGAACAAACCCAAAGAGTTCACATATTTTAACAAAGAGTGGGGAATCGGATATGATAATCCCCACTATTTAAAAAAGGGAAGATGGCATGTACCCATTTTGTACGATTTTGCCTGTTATGGATTATCTACAAAGTACCCGGAGTACAAAATCAAGTGGACTGGTCCCCTAGAACCTGAAAAAGAAGAGGAAACAGAGGAATACAAGCGCACACACAAACTCGGAATTCAACTTCCATTTTGCTATGAACCTCTAAATTACTCTTATCAAAAGAACAAAAAGTACCTTTCCAATGACTACTTCGACCCCTACAAAGTGCCAACACCCAAGGATTCCTCCAAGAAGGATGAGGATGTAGCACCAGCAACCAAGACTGAGACGGATGAGTTTAAACTCTATGTTCCCCCTCTCATCTTGGAAGCAAAGATAGTAGAGTTGGAGGAGTTATTGGAAAGAGAACGGCTGGTTTTTCAAAATGAGAAGAACGATTTAAACAAAGCTCTTGAGAAACTCAAAGTTGAGATAACCGATGGTATGACAAGTGAAGCAAAGGAAAATTTTATGTGGGAAATCAATACGCTTTCATCTAAATTGTCTGAAATGACAAAAGAAAAGCAAGCTTTACTTGACAAACTTGAGAAACAACAACCGGTCAAAACCGAAGCTGTGTCTGATGAAGGACAGGAGATCCTTCGGAGTGAAATCCATCGACTTACATCTCAACTGTCTGCTTTGGCAACAGAAAAGATGGAAGAATATGCGAAAAATGGTCAGCTTCAAGAGCAAATTGACCGACTCCAATCTAAAAAGGAGATTTCACCCGAATCTTCCTCAAATTCATCTGACAAATCTTCGTGCAAGGTTTATTTAGATAAGATTTCCACTTCACAAACCGGTTATGCTTCTCAAGACGAGAGTGTTTTAAGGAATTTGAACTCTGATTTTTTCTTAGCTTCCGCACCAAATTCCCCAAAGCACACAAGCACGAAGAGTTCCTCGCCTTCCTCCACCAGTCCAAGTCCCGACATTCCTGAAGTAAATTTTTCTGAATTCATGAACTCAGAAGGTGATGATGAGGGAGAGTTCGAGTCGTTCCCTTTCGACAAACCTCTTCCGAGTCACACAGATTTTTTATCCCCGGTTGTGACTCATAAAGTCAATTTTGAAAAGGGTGATTCTTCAAACTCTAAGGCCCCAGCTGTGACGAAGTTTTTAAAATCCAAACCTGTTTTCCAAACTACGTCACAATCAAAGCAAAAGACTAAACCAGTTCCCGTTAAACCTCTAACTCCTTCAAAAGTCACTGATCATTCTGTACCTGCTGTTGCAGATAAAAATGGTCAAGCTAGACGAGAAACACCAAAGTGGCTAAAGGAGGATTCTGTCAAGAAGGATGCATCAAAGTCCTTTCCCCATGTTTTAAATTCTAGAATACACAAAGACAGTAGTGATTGGAATCATCAGTATTATTTTGAAGTTTCTTTTCCGGTTAAAGTGAATTCTCTTCCACATTTGGCTCGCTTATTGCATGATTGCGTGTGTTGTTCAAATTGTGGTTGGAATGATTTTGAAGCTAGTTTGGAAAAAGTAGTGTCTTTTCCTGTTAAACTAAACTCTCTTCAACACTTGATTCGTTTATCACATAATTGTCTTTGCTGTTCTAATTGTGGTGGGAATAACTTTTATGACATTCTGAAAAATGATTGGTATGCACCATCTTGTGTACATAATCTCTATGCAAAACGCAGTCCCCGTAATTACAAGAACAATCCATCTCATAAATGGGGTAATCATTCAATGGTTCAACCACGGCGGGAGGCTAGATCCAATCCTAGATGGACTGCTCCTACCAAGGTTAAACCGGCTCCTAAAAGGCAACCTGGCACAAAACCTGTTCCTCCCGCGGGTGTACAATCTGCACCTAAGAGGCGACAGACGCACAACTCTGCAACCCCGATAGGTGTAAACTCTTCACCTAAAAGGAAAAATGTGCCCAAACAGGTTTCTTCAAAGGGAGCCACTCCTAACCCTCCAGGACCCAATCAAATTTGGGTACCTAAACTTCTCTAATCTTGTTTTGCAGGGCGGTCATGTGTGGTACTTAGATTCAGGATGCTCCAAACACATGACCGGAAGGAGGGAGCTTCTCACGAACTACAAAGAAGAATATCAAGGAGACGTGAGATTTGGCAACAACGAACGGTCGCCGATTATGGGCTACGGCGACATCGTCCATGATAAGATCACCATCAAAAAGGTGTCACACGTCCAAGGGTTGGGCCACAATTTATTCAGCATAGGCCAATTCTGCGACAAAGATCTAGAGGTCAGCTTCAAAAAGACAAGGTGTAGAATCCTCACCGACGACGGTGAGACACTTCTAGTTGGGCATCGCAAGACCAACCTCTACACCATTGACCTCTCAGCCCTCTCAGTTGATAACCCTGTCTGCCTTCTGTCAAAGGCCTCTTCCGACCAAGCTTGGATCTGGCATCGACGACTCTCGCACCTCAACTTTAGAAACATCAATCAGCTGGTGCTCGGCAAACACGTTAGAGGCATGCCCAACCTTCAGTTCGTGAAGGATCATCTGTGCGAGGCATGCGAGAAGGGAAAGATGAAGCGTGCATCCCATCCACCAAAGGACACTCCTAACACCTCACGGACTCTCGAACTTCTTCACATGGATTTATGTGGACCGATGCGTGTTGCGAGTATCAACAAGCGAAAGTACGTTCTGGTGATAGTGGACGATTACTCCCGTTACACCTGGGTGATGTTTCTCCGCTCAAAGGATGAAACTCCTGAGATCATCATCGAGCATCTCAAGACGGTCCAGTTGAACAAGCGTCAACACGTTCAATCCATCAGAACCGACAACGGGGCGGAATTCAAGAATTCCAAAATGGACGGTTATCTCTCCTCCGTAGGAATTTCGCACACCTTTTCTGCCGCACGCACTCCTCAACAAAATGGTGTGGTGGAAAGACGTAACCGTACCCTAGTCGAAGCGGCACGCACAATGCTTTCCCAAGCCAATCTACCGCTATATCTTTGGGCTGAAGCAGTGTCTACAGCTTGTTACACGCAAAATCACACGATTCTGTACAAGCGATTCCACAAGACGCCCAACGAGATCATGAATAATCACATTCCGACTATTGGCTACTTTCACGCGTTCGGATGCACGTGCTACGTACTGAACGACAAAGATGATCTCGGCAAACTAAGCCCCAAAGCGGATAAAGGAGTCTTCATCGGTTACTCAATGCAGGCTAAGGCTTATCGCGTTTACAACACACAGACTAAATCCGTTGTTGAGAGCATAAACGTGACATTCGACGAAGCCGCAGATTTGGCTTCTGAACATCGCAGTTCAGAACCCGGTTTAACTGGTGTGTTAGCTTCCGGACCCTCCAGTTCGGGATCTACACAAATGACAGTAAATCCAAATCGTGCATCTTCATCGAGTGCAACTTATTCTGATTTAGATTTATTGTTTGAGCATTTTTATGATGACCTATTTAATGCTTCCCCATCTGTCTCAGCTATTCCTAGGATTGAAGCTGCTCGTCTTGAAGACTTGGACAACCTATCTGGTCCACCGCCTTCTACAAGCTCGCCTTCTAACACCTTGGCGACAGATCAGCCGTCATCACCTGCTTCACCTGATCCTGTGATTCCCCCGAAGGACCCGAAACCAGTTCCGGAGATCGCTCCTATAGATTCGTCTTCCTCGACAACCGACGATCAACCTCTGAATTCCTCGGAACCAGAAGTTGTGCAACCATTGGCGAATCCTCCCCCACCTCCTCCGAGAACTCAACCTGCTACTCTCGAAGCTGTACAAGACCTTCCATCTGGTTCGTATGTGGATCCGGACACATCTCATTCCACCCAGCAACCGCTTCCACACACCACTAAATGGACGAAGGCACATCCCCTGCATCAAATCATCGGTGATCCCTCTACACCTGTTCGTACGCGAGGCGCTTCCGCCAACTTCTGTCTCTTCTCCGGCTTCTTAAGCAAGATAGAGCCAACCACCGTACGCGAGGCGCTTGAAGATTCGGACTGGATAATTGCCATGCAAGAAGAGCTCAATCAATTCGAAGCTCTAAAGGTGTGGCGATTGGTTCCACGTCCAAAACACAAAACGGTGATCGGCACCAAGTGGATCTTCAAGAACAAGAAGGATGAAGACGGCATTGTTGTCCGCAACAAGGCGCGACTCGTGGCAAAGGGATATCGTCAGCAAGAGGGGATAGACTTTGATGAGACCTACGCTCCGGTGGCGCGAATCGAAGCAATCCGTATGTTTCTAGCCTATGCTGCGCACAAGAACTTCACAGTCTTCCAAATGGATGTGAAGACGGCCTTTCTATACGGCGATCTCGAAGAAGAAGTTTATGTGTCACAACCCGACGGCTTTGTGGATGATTCGAAGCCTGACCATGTCTACATTTTAGACAAAGCACTATATGGTCTAAAACAGGCCCCGCGAGCTTGGTACAATACTCTCTCTAAGTTCTTATTAGAGAAAGGCTTCACACGAGGTACAATCGACTCTACTCTTTTCATTAAAAATGAGGAAGGTCATATAGTCTTGGCTCAGGTATATGTTGATGACATCATTTTCGGTTCTACCAATCCTTTATATGCCAAGAACTTTGCCAAACTAATGGGAAAATATTTTAAAATGAGTATGCTTTGTGAGATGAATTTCTTCCTTGGTCTACAAGTTAAACAACTTTCGACCGGAATATTCATTAACCAGTCCAAATATATTCGGGATATTCTTCGGAAATTCCAATTGGACCAGGCCTCACCAATGAAAACTCCCATGGCAACGACTACAAAGCTTCACGCCGATCCCAATGGACCGGATGCGAATCAGAAGCTGTATAGAGGAATGATTGGCTCTTTAATGTACCTAACTGCCAGTAGGCCGGATATAATGTTCTCGACTTTCCTGTGTGCCCGGTATCAATCCAACCCAAAAGAGTCTCACATGACTGCTGTTAAACGAATTTTTCGTTATTTACGTGGTACTGCTGATCTTGGCCTATGGTACCCGAAAGAGACAGGTTTTGGATTATCAGCTTATTCTGACGCCGATCACGCGGGCTATATGATGGATCGGAAGAGCACATCGGGGCACATTCAGTTCCTGGGTGATAGTCTGGTAAGCTGGGCATCAAAGAAGCAGCAGTGCGTTTCAACGTCAACTGCCGAGGCGGAATATGTGGCCGCCGCAAGCTGCTGTTCCCAAGTCATCTGGATGCGGACACAACTCAAGGACTACGGTTTCACGTATGTCAAGGTCCCGATCTACTGTGACTCGAAGAGTGCTATTGCTATCTCAAGCAACCCGGTCCAGCACACCAAGACGAAGCACATCGACGTTCGGTACCATTTCATTAAGCATCACGTCGAAAGAGGTACTGTCGAACTCTACTTCGTAAATACTGAGAATCAGTTAGCAGACCTGTTTACCAAAGCCTTGGACGAAAAGCGTTTTAAAACTCTGGTGTTCAAGCTAGGTATGCTAAACCTAAAAACTTAATCCATTTGTGTACCCTTGTCAAGTTCCATACCTCTACGAGTAACTGTCTACTTATCATCCGGTGTCAACACTCTGGACGATTGAGCAAACACTTCCTCGCACCGGTATTCTACTTGCCTCAGTAACACAGGTAGATTTAGTCTTTGTATTTGTTAGGTAGTTTCGTCTATTTTTCCTCTTTCTTCGTGTGTTTCTTTTATTCAATACCGTCGTTTGTTTGTTAATTCCCGATCTCTGTGCTTTCACCATTTGTTAATGTGTTCAGGGGGAGCTAACTGCCATATCAGGTAAGTCGTCTAATCTGTTGAGGGGGAGCGTCACACACAGTTTTTCTTAAACAGTTCAACAGTTTTTTTATGTGTGTGGGCACTCCCAAGTCCACCTTGGTCTACACTTGAGGGGAAGCGACACAACGTTTTCTATCCAACACTCAAAATTTTGTGTGTCGGATCCATCACTTGCACCCTACTGCACGATTCGAGGGGGAGCAATGGCAATCCCATGCTCAATTTGAGGGGGAGCGAGAGAAAGATCCCTGGCAGCACAGTTTACTGAACATTCTACGGAAATTGCCAAAACAGTGTTATCCGGACTCTTGAGGATGTCCGGACACCTCTGTTTGTCCGGACAGTATCCGGACCGGACAGACCCGGGTCGGTCAACTTCTCCGGACAACACCCGGGTCCTATAAGACACCCGGGTACCTCATATTTCATTCTACCCGGTTTCTCTTGCACAAACCCTAAACCCTCGTCGATAATCTCTCTCGCTCGGACTCTCCTCAATCGCACGATTCACGCACACGTTTCACTCCAAACTCAGGTATGTTGTTCGTGATTCCCACTACATCTTTATTATACGAATCTCGATTCTTATTGCCTCTCAATCAAACCTCGGTTTGATCGAGATTGTTAAACCCGAACATCACACCTCGGATCCACACGATTTGGGGTTCTTTCGGCGTAAGCTTGATAGGGAATGACCAAGGGTAGTCTAGAATGCTATTTGGTCTACTTATGTGCATTTACACTGGCCTTTAAACCTAGATTTGGTCGATTTCTCACCAAGGCGTTTCGTCCGGACACACTCATCGTGTCCGGACACCATCATCGACATGCGCTTCTATCCGGACACACTCAATGTGTTTGATGATACATCCGGACTCTCTCAATCTACCGGAAACCTTATGGTTTTCGGTAAGTTCAACTACCGGATAAGTTTGGAGTCCGGACAACGCCTTTATCCGGAATACTCACTTTATCATGGAACCTTGTCCGGGTAATTCAATTTTACCCGGGCACTCGTATAATCATCCGGACTCCTCTGCCATCCGGACAAATCATGTTATCCGGACACTTCATTTTGTCCGGAAAAGTGCCCTGTGCTGTCCAGTTCTTGCCTGTTTTTATCAAAACCAGTCCTCGATCTATCTCAGATTGAGCCATTCAAAGCTAAGGTACGCACCTACACTTGTAATTCTAATTATGATCCTAACCGTGTGCTCCTTTGCAGATTTTCAAATGGCGGAACAACAAAACCCGGAAGAACAAATTCCTCAGGAGGAGGAAATTATAGACGAAGTAGCTGATGCTGCACTGGTCGACCCTGACCATGGCATCGAGCTAGAGGCGAACAACCACTACCTCGACCCGGCGCTTTTCAGACCAAACCCCCAACATCGGGTCATACTCGACATTCTGATGCGCCATCCCATTTCTGAGGCACTCACTCGCACAGCCGACGTTCCCTTGCTCTACGTTCTACAAGTCTGGCTGACGGCGCAAGTCCGCACAATTGGCAACACTCAGACCATCACAGCGCGAATAGACAACCACCCGTTTACACTGACGCCAGATTCTTTTCGCCGTTTACTATCCCTGCCTGAGGCTACTGCCAACAACCATGAACGGTACGATCCTGCCATTAACGATGCGACTCTCTGCGCCCAAATGCGTGCTCTTGAGTACAACTCCGACCTTCCACGGCCATCGGTCTTCAATCGAAAGTACTTGGCGCCTATTTGGTACACGCTCTTCACTATTCTCAACCGATGCCTATCCGCCCGATGGAAAGGTATTGACCAATGTACCAGCGACTTTCTCCGCCTTGTTCACGCCGTGTGCTACAACCGCCACGTCGACTTCGCCATGATCATCTGGCGTGAACTTGTGACCACCATCCGACATATCGGCGGCACCAAACAGAAGAAGTTTCTTCCATATCCGCGATTCCTTTCGCTTTCCGTTCGAAAACACATGGATGCCAATCCCACCATTCCACGACGACTCACACATCCGGTATGTCCCATACGCCACCTACAATTCATGGTGATCCGCAACCCATCCGATGCGGTCGCCTCACCCATTCCTGCCGCCCTACTAGCCATAGCCGATCCCGCTGCACCGGGGGTAGTTGCTTATAGGGGAGAGTTAGGAAATCCCGTGGTCCAGCCAGAGCCGGAGGGACCTTCCCAGGGACATAGACCCGAGCGACGTGAGGGTCCAAGAGTGAGAGGTGGAAGGGCCCGACAAGCAGGTGCTGTCGGGCGGGGAACGTTAGTTTTGAGAGGAAGGGGAGCGAGTGTAGGTGGTGCAGCGGAATCGCAGCCCGGTTCCAGTTCAGCCCAACCAGGTCCTTCTTCGAGACCACGCCTACATCACACCACCGAACCATATATAACCGAACCCCCTTCTCCAAGTACCCAAGTCGAAGACGTGGAATCCGACTCTACGGACTCCGATACCGACCGCAACATCCGCTTGACGCATATCCCTCACGGTATCGGACCCAACCCTGATTTTACCGTTGGCATCCCACTTGACTCCCCTCCACATACTGGAACTGGACCTACCACTAGGGCATCTGAGGGAGACACAGGTGATGAGTTAGATCATGCGAGACGGAGAGAACTGCGTTCAAAGTTGAACCAAGAAAGATCGAGCCGTAAAGATAACGAGGCTCAAGAGCGACCCCAACCGAGTGATATTCGGGTTGCCACATCTGCTATCCCGTCTCATCTGTTGGGACGGGGTATTGAAGAAGCCTCCGTGGACCCAGCGGAGCAATTGCACACCCCCCATAGCCACTCATCCGTCTCAAAACAGACGGATGTTTCAATATCACACGGGGAACAAGCACAACTTCCACCGGTCTCTCACTCGGAGAGTGCTGGTGTTGAAATAAGAGACCAGCAGCCCCCGGTCTCGACTTCTTTGCATGCACCATCGAGTCTAGAGCCAATTGTTACTGATCATTCTTCGCCTAGGACACTTGATGAGGAACAACACCACGTCGCGGCTCTTAGTGACCCGACCGGGACGTCTATAGTGTCTCCGACTGCCGGAACACGAGGATTGGACGGAAATCCTACCACAGTCATCATCATGCCAGCTGTGAACGTAGGTGGCTCCACCCCAGTGGTAGATGCCTCAACGGGTCCTCTAAGTGAGCCCGGAGTTACGTTACCCGACTTTGTGTCAAAAGGGTCTCTGGACAGCACCCTTGAGGCTGTCCGACAGGTTATGGAGCACCAAATGCAGGAACATGTAGCCGCTGAGATTGCCAAAGCGACGCATGCTTTCAAAGGAAAGGGCCCTCTCGTCAGCACTGAATCTGTCTCCGTGCACCCACCGCCTCAACCGCAACCTACTTACTCGGTGGATACTCTAAAGACGATGCTCTTAGCCCAGCTGCTCCAGGAATCCGGCACTGCCGCATCTGCTGAAGCAGACCTGATCTCCGTTCTCCGATCACAGGTCACTGCCTCTTCTTCGTCCATCACATCACGCCTTGACGCCATTGACTCGACCCTCAACGACTACAACAAAGCGCTTGCCACGCTGTCTGAGAGGGTCCGCTCACTCGAAGACACTTGTAAGAGTCAAGCCGGCGGTCTCAAACGTAGGCACGATGACCAAGAGGATCCTGATCACCGTGAGGGGGAGAAACGACAACGTCTAACCGAGACCGCCTCCCTGCTCCACACTGAAGGTACATCTGCGGTTCATCAGGAACCCCCAACTGCGGCAACTACAACAGACGAACCAGAAGCCGAGTTGCCTCTAGCCCAGATGGTCATCGATATGGACATCTCAGATGAAGAAGACCCGACGGTTGAAAAGCCCGAGGGTTCAACACAGGAACTGGTCGAATTTGACTCGTCAGACAGACCGATACTGGACATGATAGATCCAGCGTGTGAGACCAACCCGGAGACCGAAGATGCATGGTACGAAAAAGCTGCCAGTGCCGTAAATCTCCAGGTAAACTTGGTCTTTCCCACTGATGAGGACGACAATGTTGATTATGATCAGTTCCTGCTCCAAAATTTATATGGAGCATCCCCCGTTCACTATGCTCAACCCGCCAGAACATCATCAACAAGACCCGAGTCTACTTCTGCCGATCAACCGACAACTACTCCTCCAACGACAGCTTCTGATCTTCCTCCCCTTCCTCAACAACAACATAACCGTTGGGAGAAGATCAAGGTACTTATCCCTCATCTGGAGGAATCTTTGAAAAAGCTGTTCGTCCACAAACTTCGCCCGATCGAGCCAACCTTTTGCCTTGGTATTTACAACCTCGACCCTGAATACCAACGGCGTTACATTCTTGCAATGCAGCGGTGTCTACCAGTCAGTCAAGTCAGAACAAAGCATCAAATCACTGAGGTTCTTAA
This sequence comes from Saussurea involucrata, assembly GCA_033807775.1. Taxonomy (NCBI): domain Eukaryota; kingdom Viridiplantae; phylum Streptophyta; class Magnoliopsida; order Asterales; family Asteraceae; genus Saussurea; species Saussurea involucrata. The sequence continues at coordinate 56,084,285 of CM066316.1, forward strand.
CATCCATTCACGCCGCATCATGAGGATTGTCTATCCAGTCTTCACCGTTCGCCGCGAAGATGGTAATGAATGGAGATTCTCTGAAGCTGATTTCAAGAACCTCCGACCGCTCGACTTTCTGGTATTACTGAAAGACTTACGTTCAAGAACCATTCGACCGCTGGAGATTACAAAGGCACTCGAAGCCGTTCGTCGACACCTGGTCCGTACTATCATGATGTCATACTTAACGGATTTTCAAATGGCTGTCGAGAACAGGGCTAAGAAGGTAAATCTGATAAAACCAAATCTGAAGGCTCCTGAGCTGAAGATGTATCCCGAGAACTCTTTACTGCTACAACCTGAATTCGGGATAGTCTACAACAACGAACAGAACGAAAAGAAGTTTCTGCGTTTCAGTCAGGTAGACAGATTTTGTGACGGCACGCTTCTAAAGATCAGAGATGCTCTTCGAAAAATTATTCAGCACGAGTCTGAGAATCCGAAGCATTCGTATGTCCCGAATCCAAACGAAACAACTGCTCGGGAAGCTTTGGAAATGATTGAAGACCGCATCGACTATCGCCGTGCAATCAGATTTTTTGAGGTTCACTTCGCTTTGCGCAAACGATATGTATTCAACTGGCAAGAGCTAGAGCGCGAACTCGAACTTCAAATCAAAGGGGGAGATTGTTAGGGCAGGTTTTATATGTTGATTTAAAGTTCAAGGGTGTAATTTGTATTTCCTTAATCTTAGTCCATAGTGAACGGGCCGTGGGCTTGTTACCACGGGCCCAGCATATATAATGTGCAACTAGCTTAGAAAAAGAGTTAGTTGTCTCATTTAGCTTTCAGTATTGTAACGATTATTCTCTGATCAAATAGCTAAGTGGGCAGCCTTTGTGACTAAATTCTTCGTTCATATTTCTTATTCACATAAACACGATTGTTGCACGGATCTGGATCCTACATTGTCCAAAAGAAACTGATGAAGGACGCACAGAAGACCCACCAGTAAAAGACCAAAGTCAGCGACACCACACTCGAATGGTGTAAGAAGATGTGCCACTACAGACAACATGCCTCAAGGATAAAAGCTGTAAACGTCAAAGAGAGATATGCTTTGAAAAATAATATAAAGGTATCGATCGTTCATGTCTAAGTAGTCAGAGAAAACGGCTACTACAGAACCTGCTACATGTCAGCCCTGGACAAGTTTGGTTTCGCTGAATGGTTGGAGATGAGAATAGCAATTCAAAGATCCCGCTCAACCTTCAAGACCTATGTTGAACAAGCCATAAACAGGTTGATCGACATGGTAACCTCAGCGGTAAATATTCCCCCTCCACCAATTCAAAAGAAACGAGTTGCCTCAAAGAAGAAGACTCCTTCCTCTCTAGGTCCTGAAATCAGAAACGAGACAGGGATTGAATTCTTTCGTGAAGCAGTTCTAGGCCCTGCCCCTGACTTCTTCGGACTCGACGTATCTCTACCTCTAGCTGAAGATTTCTTCCCTGGTAAAGTTATCAGCAATCCTTATGGTATTTTCTTCTATGACTTCAATGGTCACCGATGCTTTCAACGCATCTCTGAGTTATACAAAGCTCCAATCGAACAACTTAGAGATTTACTCTATTGGTGCGAGTACCAACACAGTCTTCTAGGATCACTCCTGAAACCCCACATCTACCGCGAAGCCAAGAAAAGAAGGGAACACGGAGTTACAATCACTGATTGGATGATTTTAGAGATTGATTCTCTTGATGAACTAGTCAAGAAAGAGCCTGAGTAGCTGATAGGATCACACTTTTGTAATTCTTCTATCTTTATCAGCTTGTAACTTTTCTGTACTTGTAATTTTTCCACTTCCCTTTGTAACTGATACGAAGTTTAATGAAAAATTTCAGCGAATGTACTTAACTCCATCAGTACTTAAAAAGATCCCCGAAAACAGTAAATGGGACAATTACTTTATGAGTCCTTTTATGCTTATGTTTTCTTACTTATCAATTTTCCTTTATTGCTATGTCATTATCAAATAGGAGGAGATTATTGATCCAAACCCTCAGTGATTTGATAATGACTCTATGAGAAACACTTAGTGAAAATTGCAAGTAAACAATATGTATTAGAGTAGTTCTATCGCTGATAAGTACTAAGACTGGTTCAGTACCGCTGATAGGAACTCTCGCCTTTTAATGTATACATTCAGCGAAACTGTTCATCAGTGAGCCCTGAGTCTATTCAGTCTCACTGATGATCGCTGATAAAATATGTTGTTTACTTATGATCCCTGAAGACAAGTTTCACGTCAACTATGTTCTACGCTGAAGTCGAAGATCAAGCCAAAGAACCAGCGACAAGTTTACTAATGAACTGATGCGGATATCAGCGAAGCCAAGACCTGTCCACTCAACGTGAAGTTTCAAGCAGAAGACTTCAGCGAACACTGAACTTTGTCATTTACTGATAAAGTACTATTCAGCGAACGATGATCATGAAGCCTCATCTGTAAGCTACTTTTGTCTTATCCCCTTGCACGTCTCCGTACGATCTGTCAGAACGGACATCCCTTTTGTCCAGAATCGTACAACCAACTCTGATTCTACACTATTCATCATGCGGCCACTGTTTTGTCTACTGAAGTCAAACCATGCAACCAACCAGAGGCTGCCACATGTAAAGTGATACTGTTGTGCATTAAATGCATGCAGTATATAAAGGAAACCCTAGTTCATCTCATGAACACCTTCGGCCATTCCTTATCTTTGTTGATTCTGTGTGTTAGGATATTTCTCTTTAATATTCTTATTTTGTCTCTATCTTATTTCTAGTGCAATAAATCTTAGTGATTCTCATAACTTGTTTAGATTAGGTTTATTCCTTAATCTTGTTTTGTAACAAGTTGTAAATTGTTTGATACAAATCAATAAACAATTTAGAAAAGTAAAAATCGTGTGTTTGTATTCAACCCCCCCCCCCCCCCCCCCACCCTTCTACAAACTTGTATAACCCCTACGGGACCAACATGGCTTCTCAAAACATGACACCTCACCCTTTTGTCATTATTGCAGTTAGACACTGAGTGGGGAGGCGTAGTGAGATACCCAATCCCACTACGAGCATTTTTGTAGATCATGGCTTCAAAAAGGCATTCAATATGCACACAACCCAAAATAAACTACAAAGGAAATTAAAACAGCAAAAACATCAAATAATTAGCAAATATAAGAAATAAAAATATTTACAAAATGGTTCTCACTTTTCCTCAACCAGAGTGGGATGGAGAGTGGGCACTCTCACTTAGAAAGTGTTTCATCCTTTGTTCGTTAACTTTAAAGATTTGTCGGGATTGAGGAACAATTAAGTCCAGAGTTCCAAAAGGACTTACCTTGACCACAGTGTAAGGCTCTTTCCATCGTGATTTTAACTTTTCCGGAAACATCCTTAATCTAGAATTAAAAAGTAGCACTTTTTGTCCCTCCACAAACTTTCCATGAGTGATTTTTTGGTCAGGCCACCTCTTGATCTTCTCCTTGTTGGTTTTTGCATTTATGTAGGAGTGGTGACAGAGTTCTTCTAACTCATTGAGGTAGGCATATTTTAAGTGGGAAGGCAATGACTTCAAATTCAAGTCAAGGGGATATTTAGATGGTAGTTTGACATGTCTATCCTTGAAATCTAGCTGCTTAAAAGCTGCCAAAATTTTGTTACACTCATCCTCAAAAGTGTCATCGTTTACTGAGTCAGAGTGCTCACTCCCACTTCCCACTGGATCAAAACTTGGGGTACCATTAATCAAACTCACAGCCAAGCAATATTCAGTTTCAATGAACTTATGGGATTTGAAGACATTGAAGGTTACTTCTTGGTCATGGACTCTCATAGTGAGTTCTCCTTTGTGCACATCAATCAAAGTACGTCCGGTTGCAAGAAACGGACTCCCTAAGATGATTGGGATATCTTCATTGGCCTCATAATCTAGGATTAGGAAATCGGCGGGAAAGATAAATGTATCCACTTGGACCAAGACGTCTTCTATTTTTCCTTTGAGGTAGGCTATGGACCAATCGGCTAGTTGTAATGTCACGGTTGTGGGTCTAGCCTCTCCAATACCTAACTTGGTGAACATGGACAATGGCATCAAGTTTATACTAGCTCCCAAATCACAAAGTGCTTGACCTACTTCTTGTCCTCCTATTGTGCATGGAATGGTGAAACTACCCGGGTCTTTCAACTTAGGTGGAATCTTGCTAGTAACGAAGGCACTACATTCCTTAGTTAATGCCACAGTCTCAAACTCACCCAATTTTCTCTTTTTGTTCAAAATATCTTTCAAAAATTTTACATAACTTGGCATTTGCTTAAGGGCCTCTACCAAGGGTATGTTAATGTGAAGTGTGAAGTTGTTTAAAAATGTCTAAGAATTTTTTAAATTGCACATCGACATTTTTACTCTTCATTCTTTCGGGAAATGGAACATTTCGTGGGTCAATTTGAGTTTGTTGTGGTATTTGCTTTGGAACAGTGGGTTTCTGTGTGGTCACTAAACTGGAAGGCTCAGGGACATAGGTGCTCATTGTGGGTTTGTCAGTGACATCAGGAGTGGGCACTGCGGTTTTAGGGGCAGTGGGTATTTGAGGCAGGTCTTCAAAGTCAAAGATGACATCATTCAAACCCTTTCCACTCCTAAGTGTTATGGACTTGACTTGTTCTTTTCCTATTACCTTAGGGTGCTCGGTGTGACTAGGCAATGTACCCGGTGGTCTATTCTTAACTTCGGCGGCTAATTGTTCTAGTTGAGTCTCAAAATTTCTCATGGCTGCTTGAGTTTGATTCATGAAACCTTTCAGTAATGATTTGAGTGAAGATGGTGCATCAGGTGCGTGTTGTTGTCTTTGTTGAAATTGTTGTGGGGAGTGCCCACTGTGAAAGTTTTGTGGGGACTGCCCACTGTGAAACTGGCTAGGCTGATGAAATCCAGGTGGATTTTGTGGCTTATTTTGTCCTTGACTTACCCCAGGAGGTTGGAGTCCTTGACTCAAAGTCCAGGAGAAGTTAGGGTGATTTCTCCAATTTGGATTGTAAGTCTGTGAAAATGGGCTATTTCTAGATTGTGTTCCCATCAAATTAACAGCCTCAGGGTTTCCAGGACAGTAGTCAAAAGTATGCTCCTCTCCACAAAAAGAACAACTCTCACGAAGATGTGGAGTGGCCACTACCGAACTGACCTGTCCTCTATTTCCATTTAAAACTAACTTAGTTAAGGCTACTAGTTGTGCATTAATGGCTTTAAGTGCATCTGAGTCAATGGAGTTGGTTTTTGGTATGTTTGCCCTAGGGTTTGACCATTCGTTGTTGTTGTGGGACACTTTCTCTAGGATTTGATACCATTCATTGTATGTTTTAGCTGTAAAAGCTCCACTAGCTGTGGCATCTAGGATGATCTTGGCATCATTGGAAAGACCATTGTAAAAGGTCTCTAATTGGATGCAATGTGGGATGTCGTGATGTGGGAACTTTCGTAAAAGTTCCTTAAAACGTTCCCATGCATCAGAAACTATCTCATCCTCACCTTGCTGAAATAAAATTATATCATTTCGAAACTTGACATTCCTCGTAGGAGGAAAGTATTTTTGTAAAAACTTTTCAGCAAGGTTTACCCATGTACTTATTGAGTTTGGTGGTTGTGAATTTAGCCAAGCTCTGGCTCTATCCCTCAATGTAAAAGGGAAGAGTTTCAGCCTTAAAGCCTCATCGGACACATCTTGAAGTTGAAAAGAGTCCGACATTTCCAAAAAAGATCTTAAGTGCGAGTGTGGATCCTCAGACGGTAATCCTCCAAATTGACCCATGGCTTGGATCATTTGGAACATCACAGGTTTGAGTTCAAAGTGTGGTGCATTAATATGGGGCTTTAGAATCCCAGAGTTTAATTCATTAAGTCCCGGAGTAGCATAGTCTCGTATCTTTCGATCTTTGCTATCGGCAATCATCACTGTGGTTCCACTATTGGTGGGTTGATGGGTCTTTCACCTCCCACACCTTCCATGTTTATAGTGGGGTTCACAGGGGGTTGTCGACTTGTATTTTTATTTTTGCGTCTTCTTCGAAAGGTTTTTTCTATTTCAAGATCGATTGGTACCAAAGGTCCGTGTTGTTGCCTTGGCATGCAACACGAAAAGCTTAGAAAAACGAGTTACTCGGGCTCGGATAAAAACTAATGTCTTGATATTTAAAATCACGCCAGTCCCCGGCAACGGCGCCAAAACTTGGTATGTGCGAAATATGTGATTTAATCGCAGTGGGATGCAAACTGTCCACAGTGGGAAGCGCAAGTGTACACTGGCCACTATGATCGTCACATCAAGTAATAGTTGGTAAAATACCAGAATCGTATCCAAAGGGACTAGGCAATCAAGACAATATTGTTCTCATGAGCTTCCTTTTACAAGTTTCAGTTACAGAAGAAGCAATAAGTTGGTTGTTTGGTGAAACGCTATTTTAACGAGTTACTTAGGGTTTTAAAAGGAGGAATGTAGGTTATATTTTCCCTAGATTTTATATTAAATACTCGATCTAGAAGAGTGATCACTGCAGTTGTGTAGAGTGGGCACTCCCGTTAGAGAAGCTCGGTTACACAAATACTCACACCTTCGAGTAAAAATCCTATACTCTTAGTCCTTATTGTTTTGTCAATGGTAATCTCAAAATGGACCTTTTCAGGCCTCGATGGAATGTGTAGAGACATATACTCTAAGTGTTTTTAAGTACACAAACTAGCTTGCCTACTACTCCAGTGGGTTGAGATTAGCTCACTGTGCAGACCTCACTTTCGCAAGTGTCATAAGAATTCTTTCGAATTCGCTAGCATCATCCAAGCTCGTGTCACTGCGTTCTACTCATTTCTGAGTTAAGAACTAGACTTTAGATCCTCACAAGTGATCGGCTTGTTCTCATCATTGGGAAATAATCGAGAGTGAATGACCAAAACAATAAATATTCGGAGTATGAAGATTACTCAAGCATTTTTCATAAAATCCAGGTACTTTTCCTTCTTACATCCTAAGGGATGTTTAGCTCATTATTAAGGAAGTAAAGAAAGCAAGAGATGAGAAGTTGCAAATAAACATACTGAAAGTGACTTCGATTAAAATCCGCAGTGGGCACTGTGAGTACATCACTGCTACAAATTACTTCAAACTAAAGATTACACTAGGAATTAAAATGCAGAAAACTAAAGACTACTTCAGCAACTTCTAGAGCTAAAACTACAACTAACTTGCACTAAATGTGGTAGATGGAATATTATAGTAAATGAAACCCAACACCTCTTTATATACTTAGAGGAAAAGTTGGACCAAACAAAAATGGGGAATTGTCTAGAGGCTAAAAGAACAAGGTGGAAGACACAAAATCTCTTTCCCATGAGCAAAGCTTCTCTCCACAAGTTTGTAGACTATTACCCCAAGTTTACTTCACATTTTCCAAAAAGTCAACTTTAAGTACCATTGGTTTCAATAAACTATTCTAAATGCCATCTTTAAGGGGACATGCTTTTCTTTTCATGCTTCTGCCATAGACTCTTCTATTTTCCAGGACTGATTTCCAAGCTGAGATTTGAATTTCATTTGTCTTCTTCTTGGCACACCAATGGGATCCAGAGTGGGCACTCCGTAAGTCACTGGAGAATTTTCGTAAAAGTGCAGCAAAATCTACCAAATGGTTTATAAAAAATGTGGTTCACTCTTTTAGCTCAATTTTCGGAATATTACCAAGAATGGGTGATTTGAGAAGTAAAATGGCTAAAATTTGACAAAAGAAAATAAAAATAAAAGGAAATAATAACTCTAAAAATAGAGTTATCAACACACCGCCCCGCCACCAACTGCGCCTCAAATTACTGAACATGAGCACATGCTACTCTAATACAAGCATCACTAAAGTCAAAGACTGAGACTTTTGATATCCGTTGCCCTCCCAAAAAGGGAACACCACGTCACGAATTAACCATCGACAACTCAACCACACATTTCCATTCTCGAAAGTTTCCCTCATCCTTAAATACGATATCTCTCACTACCTAGCGAGTTCATAGTCTTCATGCATGACAACACAATGATTTAAATCGCTTTGCACACTTGAAAATACGTCGTGAAACAAGGTTAGATATGCATTACATGACACCGCCATAAAATGGTCATATACACATCGATCTCAAGGATCGCTCACACGTAACCCATGATATCTCACATTCTTGTCCATCAATCGAAAATGCATTCACTGAAACTCTTTTTGTGAAATTTTAAAATACGGCAAAATTACTCGCACCGAGCGAGTCGGTCGACTCTCACATTCATTGATATGACAACAACGTGTCCATACCGATTTCACTTATAAAAGCATGCGATTGAATGTTGTTATGATTTTTTTACAACAAAGTTAACTCATTTGTAAAAGAGGTGAAATAATTCACTATTTCTCCAAGTTCGAAATTTATCACACCATGTAAAAATAAAATTGTCTTTTCCTTCAAACACACACTTGCACGCGCCCACTCATTTTCAAAACCAGAACATTGAAGGCACACATACATATATTTGACATGCATGGCTCATGTAATTTGTTTGAAAACACAATTCATGACTCACTTTACATTGAAGGCTATTTGCTCTAGCAAGGTCAACCATTGACATTCGCAATAATTCAACATCGGCGCTCTACTTCCGACCAGACCATCAGGTTTCTCACATTGCAACAACCTTTGGTACCGGTGCTTCCCCCGCGTACTTGTGTGTCCCAACCACACAGTTACCACCTTGACTACTTATTTGCAGGATATGTGGCGTCACTTCGACTCCAAATAGGTTAACCAACAATAGCCTCTGTGAGTCCAATCTAATCAAGTAACAATGTTTAATCCAAGAGATCTTCAATAGATGAGAGAAAGAATACAAAGATGAGAATGAGATCTAGTTTCTCTCTCTATACTCTCTCTCTCTAGAAAGTCATCCATCTATATTACACAATGATCTCACATATGCAATTCTCTTACAATTCCTATTACAAACAATCTATTTATACTCCTTGACTCTTCACTCTAAGTACTTTGACTTTGACTCTCAACACCTTTACTTTGACTTTTACAATGACCTTGACTCTTTACAATTATACAATAAATCTTGAAGACATTTTTGCTCTAACAATCTCCCCCTATGGATTCAAGATTTAAAAATTTATGACGACAGTCTTCAACTCTTTGTAATCTTCAGATCTTTAACATTATAATCTCTTCAATCACTTTGAACAATCTCCCTCTTTGCTTTGAAGGAATATTAAACTTTGAAAATAGCTCTGAAGAATCTTCAAATAATCGCTGTCTTTAGAAATTCAATTTGACTGCTTTAATCTTCATCTGGATCTTCAAAATCAAATAGTCATTAAAGTCTCGAATCACAAACTTCAAATCTTTGTAGTGTTGATCAAAGTCTTTAAATGAAATCTTCATATCTTTAAATCTTAGTATCACTGCTCTTTTAAACATTGTAGCATTGATCTTTGCATCTTTGAGAAATATCTCCAGTCTTTGAATATGAACTGGTCTTTGAGCTTTAACTGTGTTTGAGATTTAAATCTTTGTAGCTTTGAATATTTTGAACTGTGTATCTTCACCTCTTCAATAATAACAATCTTTAAACTTTGAAATTTCTCGAAACATCTCGAAACATCTTGACTTTTTATCTCGAGCTTCTTGACTGTAACAAAACTTCTCTTTATCTTGAAATTGAAACTTTCATATTTTCTCCCCCTTTTTTATGATTGTGAGCAACATGATCATCAAAACTTCAATATCAATTTCAGCAGCCTTTGAATGTACCAGTAACAATCTCCACCTTTTGATCTGATAAACCGCCAATTCCAAAAATATTTATCCGAATCTTTTCAAATTCAGACAATATGAAAGTGGTAACCCTGAAACAACTAATGAATCAGTTAAAATGCATGTAAGTTGCACGGAGCCACTTAGTACAACGAATGCACTTTGGAAATGAGCTTTTTGATGTTCACTCCCCCAGGGCTTCCATTCAATCATCGAAAAACACTAAGGAATTTCTATGAACGTTATAACAAGAAAACACCAAAGAATATGATGTTCAACAAAATTTGAAATACAAACGGGAGTATTACCATCGAAAAATTGTTTCGTTTTGAGACATGGTAATAACAAAGTCAATATGAAGTTGTATCGGTGTGTATGAATACTTGAAAGTATAGAAAATATAATACACAAGTATTAATCTTTGGAAACACACAGTCAGAAAGAATGATGTAATAATTCGAGATCTCCATGAAAAACATTTAAAATCACACTTCTAAATTTATAAAATCTGTTTAAAATAGAGAAGTGATTTGAACATTTAGCAAAATATTTTTCATGTTTGAAAGTCGTTCTTCTTTCAAACAATCTCAGATTAAGTTCAGAAGATACTTACAGTCATATGCTTAAGCTCTCCCTAAAATCATGATAGACTGATTAAAAATCAGATAAGCTCCCCCTTAAAATCTGGAAAAAAAAATCTTAATGAAACAAGATTAGTATGTGCAACAATCAAAGTCTAAAACAATGAAAATGTGAGTTCTAAACTGATGTGTTTAGAAGTCAAACACATTGAAGTACGAGTCATGAGCTGAGTTACTCAGAAGTCAAATTGTTTGAAAGCTCGGGTTCTAAACTGACGTGTTTAGAAGCCATAAACATCATTGAAGTGCGGGTTCTGAACTAAATTATTCAAAAACCATAATTGTGTATGCTCCCCCTATAAGGAAGCATTAAAAGAATATGTCAATAAGCACATATATATATATATATATATATCAAAAATGTGAAAACACAGATTAGAATTTCCCCCCCTGAAATTATGCATATATTTGAGCATAGGTACTCTTCTTCAAATTACACACTTCTCTTCTGTTATCCAGTCATGTGTTTGGTATAGTTCTGGCATTCCATACTGTAACAACCCAAATCCCATAACATACATCATAATACATAACATACATACATATCATTGATTTACAACAAAAGTTACATAACAAACCAAGTACGGTCTCATTAGTCTTGACACTACAAAATATATAAAAGCTTCTTAAACATCATCGATCAACGGAGGCAGCCTACACCTTATTCTTTCCTTTGCCGCTATCAATTCCTCGACCTGGAAAACATATTTTTGAAAACAAAATGAGGGTTAGACCAAACGGGTCTAGTGAGTTAATCCCGGTCCTGTCCAAAATCATTATAAAACCTTTTTATGTAAATCCTTTGTATCAAAATAGTTTAGATAAACCTTTGGTAATCCTTTCGTAAAATATAAACATACCACACGTATTTAAATACCAATCCAGACTCGTGCATCGTGTACATCTCATCCACCTTATTCCTCCATAAATGGCCATATTAGTTGGTAGCAAGCCAACTAATAAATCAACAACCGGTCCGCACACCGGAACCCGACTACTCACCGGTCCGCACACCGGAACCCGGCTACTCACCGGTCCGCACACCGGAACCCGGCTACTGTGCACTTGTGTAGTGTAATGCACCAATAAATATAATATCTTACTATATTATAAACACAAAATATTCACACCTTGATCGTATATCCATTCCACACATATCCATCTCATATATATATAAACACAGATATATATATTCCAGTTGAAAACGCTTTAAAGTAAAACTCACCTCGATTGGTTATTAAATTTCCTTCTAATCTTTTCTCGAGAAATCCAATCTTTCATTCAAAGTTCACAGAATCTGAAACAATTTAAGATACATATATCGCCTTACTAGTCAAACACATAAAGCCTACTAAAATCTTATCCTCAACAGTTCTCCCTTCAGCGACTTATCACGGGGGTTCCGCTACCCGGATAGCGGATGGGGTCAAGGGGCAACGCCCTTGCGGAGCAACTTAATCCAAAAATACAATCAGAAACTATAACCGGACACTACCAAAACTACCGGTACTCTGTGTACCGGGACTCCACTGTACCGGGACTCTCCAGTACCGGGACTCCATAGTACCGGGAGTTGGCATTACCGGGTCTTGTCGTTACCGGGTCTTGTCGTTACCGGGAGTCGACAATACCGGGACTCCATGGTACCGGGACTCAACCATACCGGGAGTCTACCGGGACTTCCCCAGGACTCTAAGAACACAGTCGGTTTCATCTAACCTTGATTCGATTGAAAACAATACAAAACACGAAACTGGAAATTCTAAACCGATAGGAATTTACTACTGATGATTACAAACACAAAACCTAAAGAATACATACCTTAATTTCGAATCCAACACACTCAATCGGAGCCTTAACCGTACTTCCTTCTTCTGCTTCTTTTCTCCTCAAGAACACGCACACACACACACACACTGATATTTTTAGTTATGAAATATCTGAAATCCTAAAGGGGTAATATCAAATCCACATTTACCAATTGAACCTTCAACTATCAACTAATGTCCAACACCCCTTTAACTTATTATTTTACCCAAACTTACCCTAAACCTCGTTTTATAAAGTTAACTAGATTTAACGGAATTAGGACTTAACTAATGAACTTACCCGGGGTATTACACATACTACACATGATGAACCTGCAAAACAGATTAAGTAGATTTTGGTACCCAATGGAACTTGGGTCATGGCTTGTTATATGCAGTTCGAGTTGAAGAAATATTGTAAGTACCGTACCAAAAATGAACATTTTCTTGCTTAACAAAATCATGAGTTCCACAATAAGAACAACAAAGTTGCTTTTGTGCCAACCTGATCAAATGATTTGCATAATAAACAGGATTAGGTTTAACAAAAGACTTACCTTTAGGAACATTGTTCTTTTTGGCAGTTGTCTTAGGAACAGATGATTTTGGTGCAATTCTTTCAGGAGTAGAACCTTTTACCTTCCAAACCATCTTCACAGGCTTAAAGATAGGAATATCTAAACTTGTAGCAGCATGGTTGTAGAAAAGATTAGAAGGACGCATCTGATCTCTTGATTTGACAGACTTTGTCGAAGAAATATGTTCATGAATTGAACCAGAAGCAGTCTTGAACAAACATTCGAAACCAGCTGAATCATCATACGGTGATTGAACAATAGTATCGGCACTAAATTGTTCAGATAATTCAACTATGACGTTGAGTGCTTCCAATTTCTGAACTTTATCGGATAGAACATTTCTTACTCGAACAGTCAAGTCAAATTTCTTCTGTAGATCAGATTTGATCTTCTGCTCTTTCATAACCTTCGATGTTAAAGCAGACAACTTCCTTGTAAGCTTTGAGATTTCAGCCTTAAAGATATTTTTTTCTTCTTCAAAACGTTTCTCAGATATGTCTTTAAAAAATTTCATACTCTTCTTTTGAAAGCTTTGCTTTTCTTGTTCAAAAACATTCTGCTTTTCAACAAACTCATTTCTCTCTTTTTCCAACAAAAATTCCAATGCATATATTTTCTTTGAAAGCTCAGTATTCTTTGCTTCAAAAGTTGTGCTTTCAGTTTCATAAACAGCTTTCTCCTTTTCAAACCTTTCACGCTCAAGAATCAAAACTTTCTCAACAGACACTTGCTTTGAAAGTTTTATGCATCTAAGTTCGAGAGCTTTCTTTTCCTTCTCAAATATATCTCTCTTTTTATTAATCAAAATAAAATCATTATGGTCAGGAAGCTTCTTAGAGACATCAAATTCACAAGTTTTTCCTTTGTCACAAACTTCAGGTTTTAAATTCTCCTAGGAAACGAGGTTAGATTGAAAATCCTTATCAGAATCAGAATTAACAGAATGCACTTCAAAATTCTTTTTAGAAGAAGAAGAATTTTCAGGAGTAAACCACGATTTGGAAGCAAATTCTTTTCGTTCTTTTTCCAAAGCAATTTCTAACTCATTTACTTCTTGAGAAAGTTCACTTATTTTCTTTTCAAAAGATTGTCTTTCATTTTCAAAAATAACTTTCTCATTTTCAAATTGTTTACGCTCAAGATTGAAAGTTTTCTCAAAATCAGACATCTTACTTCAATTTGTAAGATTATTTCTTTCTATTTCTAAAGCATTTTCCAATGTCTTCACGTTTTGAGAAAGTTCACAAATCTTTTCTCCAAGAAATTTGCTTTCCTTTGTAAAATTTGTTTTTTTCACTTTCAAATTGATTATGCTTAGAGAGTAAAATTTGCTCAAGATCCGAAATTTCTTTGAAAGACGGAAACACTTTTGATTAACTTTTTGTTTTTTCTTCAAAAGATTTCGTAAAAGAATCTGAAAACTTTTTACATAGAGATTTTTCAAGAATGTCCTTTTCGGTTTCAGACTTTTTCTCAAATTCAGAAGATAATTCCTTAACACTATTTGTAAAAATAGAAGTAAGAAAATCTTTTTCCAAATCAAATTTCACTCTTTGATCTCGAATAGAATCTTCGAGTTCACATATCCTTCCTTCTAGAATCAAAGGTGGAACATATCTTTTTGCTTCAAGAGGTTTTTCACAGTTAGGTTTAGTAGCAAAAATATCAAAATAGTCATTCGAAAGTGGGGTTTGGGCTTAATGACTTGGCTTATGGATTAATGAGAAAATATATAGCTTAATGATGATATTTTGTCTTAATATGAGTATTGCTACATGTATTGTTACATTTAATGCTATAACTCATGTTTGTACATATGTATGAGGATATGCTTTGGAAGTGTATATATATGGAGTTTATGTGCTTAATGAGCTTGTAAATGTGATTTTAAGATTACCATGTGGAAATACATGTTTAATGGGATGGTTGGACCATGTCTTGTAGGAATGTTACACACTGGTATATATATGTACTACTTGGAGTAGTTGTTTGATGGTATTGACACTTTGGATGAATCATTAAGTAGGCACTAGGAGGATATAGTCATAGGCACCACCTTGTAGGTATGTGCCTAATCTCCGCCTTCGGAGTAATGCCTTGGAGATAGTCCCCAATGTGTTGGGCCTTGTGGTGTTACTCGTGGGAGTAGACGCTAAGGTATATCGTCTATTGCACTGTAACTTGATTTGGTGTTTTGGGTCTCCCCCATTGATTCCATTTGTGAATGACCATTTGTATGAACCATGTTATGAATTATTGCATGCTATATTATTTGTTCAACTCACTAGGCTTCTTGGCCTAACACTTACTTGCTTGTTTAATGTGTATCTCAGATTCTAGCGGAGCTGCCTTTAAGAAGGCTTAGGTAGGAGCGTGTGAGCTTGGGGATACACTTTTGGGATGCCGATGTTAGAAGACTTAATCGGACTAGAGATGACACCCGTTTTGTAATCTCATTTCTACTTTAGAAAATAGATTAGTTGGTTGTCATTTACTTTCTGATGTTATACATTTGTAATTAAACATGCTATGGCATTATATACCGCTCTTCCGTTTCATGGAAATTTTTGTTTACCCCTATTTTTAGGGTGTTATAAGTTGGTATCACAGCTCTAGTTTAAGTGAACTAGGTGATGACTGTAGCATACCGTTTAAAGTGGAACATTGAAGGGGATGAAAACTCCAAATTTTTCCTTAATTTTATCAAGTGGAGAGAAAGAATAAAATATATGGTTTAGCAATTGAAGGATTTGGACTAATGATCCTCTTGCTATCAAACAATTTTTTTTTTTGATTACTTCACCTTGAAGTTTTCTGAAATCAACATTTGTCATCTAACCTTCCAAAGTGATCTTTTTCGGAAAATTAGCTCCGGGTGAGGCTTGTTGGTTAGAATCAACATTTTTGGAGTCTGAAATTGGTGAAGTTGTTTCAAACTGTGACAACTCTAACGCAATCTCATAATTAATTGCAAAATGAGAAAGTATATATTTTATTTCTGAAAGTAGACATGTATTTTTGGGACACGGATCGTAAACACTTATTTTGGGGCACATAGAGTATTATATATAGTGTTTGTTGAAAGTTACAATGTAAAAAAGCTTGTTTAAAGTATTTTGGTAACCGTTGGTTTCTGTATGCGCACTGACAGATCCCCAGGGTGATCACGAATGGTTTGGAGTCATCCCAGATGAACCTCCATGGCCACAAGAGCTTTGGTAGTGTCTGGATTGAACCCGAGGAATAAGATATTTCCGCTACATCCCCTGAACCTTACCAGTGTGGCACAACCCAAGTGATTAGTTTGTTTAAAGTTTGTTGGGGGTATAAATGGGTTGAATATTTTTTTAATACTAGAAGTGTATCCGCACAATGCAACGCGATACATCTTGATTCTAAAGTAAACAATTTGAAATCTCAATCTCAATCTTGATTCATTATATTCTCTATTCTCTATTCTCTATTCCTCTTGCTTTTAGTTTATGGCTTAGGGTGGTTTTGGGAGAGCGAGAGATTATTTGGTTGATTATCAAGTTTGTTGAGATTATACAAAATTGGTAGAGGTTCCACGTTTATCTTGTTATTACTTTGTTTTATAAAAGTTGTGAACACCAACTTTAAGAGATTTAAAAAGAACGAGGTAAATGTTAAATAAAAGTTTTTAGATTACTTCACCTCGAAGCTTTTCGAAACGAACATGTCGTCATCCAACCTTCCAAAGTGATCTTTTTAGAAAATTTTCTTCAGATGAGGCTTGTTGGTTAGAATCAACAATTTCAGAGTCCGAAATTGGAGAAGTTGTTTCAAACTGTGACAACTCTAATGCTCTGGGACTAGACAGGTTTAATTTCCATTTCATATTTTTTTGTCACATTATAAAAGGAGATATCACTTGAGCAATCATTTGGTTTTGGGATATCGATCGAATAAGTAAAGTTTGTAATGCCTCCTTCCTCACCTTAGTTTTGAAATGCAAGACTCGGTTGGTGTTGGGGACTTCAGACCTATACGTTTGATAGACTTTTATATTATTGTAAGATTAATGCAAAAGTTTTGGCAGACAGATTAAAGAAGGTCAGCAAAGTGCTTTTATAAGTGGAAGATTCATTTTTGACGGAGTTCTCATAGCGAATGAGGTAATCAATCATATAAAGCAAACCAAAAGGAATTGTATGATTATGAAGGTTGATTGTGCAAAAGTTTTTGATAGTGTTAACTAGAACTTCATTTTAAGTATTATGAAACAAATGGGATTCAGTTTAAAGTGGTTCAATCGGATGCTTTCTTGCTTATCATCGGCCTCGGTTTCCATTCTTGTAAATGGCTCACCAGTGAAGGAATTTTGTTGGAACGTGGAATTCGACAAGGCGAGCCACTCTTTCCGTTTCTCCTCCTCGTTGCAGCGGAAGGTCTAAATAATGCTCTACAAAAGACAAAATGGAAGAGCGTGTTTCATGGCATCTCAATTGGTATTAATGAGTTCATGACGTCCATTTTAATCGCAGTGGGTTGCAAACTGTCCACAGTGGGAAGTGCAAGTGTACACTGTCCACTATGATCGTCACAACAAGTAATAGTTGGTAAAATACCAGAATCGAATCCACAGAGACTGGACAATCAAGACAATACGGTTCTCATGAGCTCCATTTACAAGTTTCAACTAGAGAGGAAACAATAGTTTGGTTTGTTTGATGAAATAGCTACTTTAACGATTTTACTAAGGTTTTAAAAGGAGGAATGTAGGTTAGATTTTTCCTAGATTTTATACTAAATACACAAATTAGCTTGCCTACTACTCCAGTGGGTTGAGATTAGCTCACTGTGTCGACCTCACTTTCGTAAGTGTCATAAGAATTCTTTCGAATCCCCTAGCATCATCCAAGCTCGTGTCACTGCGTTCTACTCATTTCTGAGTTAAGAACTAGATATTAGATCCTTGCAAGTGATCGGCTTGTTCGCATCCTTGGGCATGAATCGAGAATGAATGACCAACACAACAAATATTCCAAGTATAAAGATTACTCAAGCATTTTTAATAAAATCCAGGTATTTCTCCTTTCTACATCCCTAAGGATGTTTAGCCCATAACTAAAGTAAAGAAAGCAAAAGAGTAGAAGTTGCACATAATAAAACTGAAAGTTATTTGAATAGAACCCACAGTGGGGAACGATAACTCGTCCCAGTCACTGTGTTTTACGAACTACAATGAAAGAAATACTGAATTGTAAAGTTAACTAATGCAGTAAAATAAAGAACTAAAGCTAAAACAATGTGGTAGTTTGAGAGAATTTAATAGCCTACCAAAAACTACATAAAAACTACTTGCTAAGATGGATTGTAAGAATGTAAAAACATGATGATGTATGGCACCCCAAGGCCTCATTAAATACTAGGAGGAAGGTATGGGCATGGCACAAACCCATGGTTTAGTCCCATGTTTCAGATCTGCAGATTTGCACACCATGCCTTGAATAGTAAACACCTTTTCACCAAATGTTGCTTTATAGTACAAGGTTGTTGTACTTTTCACTATTCCTCTTTAAGGAAGGCATGTCCTCCTTTATCTTCATTTGACCTGCTCTTTGACCCATTATTTTCTCCAGAAATGTTTAAATCCCAGCTGATAATTTCTTTCTCTTTTTCCTTCTCGTCATCTCAGGAGTGGGGAGCGGAGTGGGCACTCCGCAAGTCACTGTGGATAAAATCGTGAAAAACAACCAAATTCTACCAAATAATTTATTAAAGACCGTGGTTCACTCCTTTT
The DNA here is from genome assembly GCA_033807775.1 of Saussurea involucrata. NCBI lineage: Eukaryota > Viridiplantae > Streptophyta > Magnoliopsida > Asterales > Asteraceae > Saussurea > Saussurea involucrata. The sequence goes on from CM066316.1 coordinate 56,102,935, forward strand.
GCTCGTTTTTGTGAAATATACCAAGAATGGGGGTTTTGAGAAGTGAAATGGCTAAAATTGACAAAATAAAGTGGAAAATAAAAGGAAATAATAACTCTAAAAATAGAGTTATCACTTATCATCGGCCTCGGTTTCCATTCTTGTAAATGGCTCACCAGTGAAGGAATTCTGTTGGAACGTGGAATTCGACAAGGCGAGCCACTCTTTCCGTTTCTCCTCCTCATTGCAGCGGAAGGTCTAAATATTGCTCTACAAAAGACAAAACGGAAGAGCGTGTTTCATGGCATCTCAATTGGTATTAACGAGTTCATGACGTCCATTTCTCATCTTCAATATGTGGACGATTTAATCTTCTTCAGGAATTGGAATGTTTCAAATGCTTTAAACTTTAAGAGAACTCTAAAAGGCTTTAAGCTCTCTTTGGGGATTAAAATAAATCTTGGTAAGAGTATTTACGAGGTGGGTTCTAGAATATTGAAGTAGGTCAACTAGCTTACGTTTTACGATGTGGAGCCAGAGTTATTCCTTTATCTTATCTTGGCCTACCGATCGGTGTAAACATAAGCAAAACGACAAATTGGCATCCCATTGTTGACAAATTTAAGAAAAACTTGCAAGTTGGGAAATGAGGTTAATTTTCTTTTGGGGGCGGATGACTTTGGTGAAATCGGTTTCGGGGTAGATAGTCGCTATATTATTTCTCCTTATTTTGTGCACCAACTATCGTGATTCAAACACTTGAGAGGGTGAGAAAAAATTTCTTTTGGGGAGAGGGATGGGCATAAAACATAAACCAATAGAAATAAGATTTCATGCATTAACAACCAAAATAAGAATTCAGCAAATTGTCGAAGGCCTAGCCATAGGCATAAAACATAAACCAACAGAAAATTAAAATTGTTTTTGGGAGCAAACGAGTGAAACCATTGTTTTTAACAAACCAATCATGGAGTCGGGGTGGCATCCGGCGAACTTGCGGCGTCGTCCTCTTCAAACTCGTCATCACTGGCATATGTCGGGCAGATATCTTCTGGAAATTCTGGGAGTTGAGCTGCTAACACCGGGTTGGCCTCTTTCATAATCTGGCCTATCACCTCATCCCGCTCTCTCGTATACATCCAAAATTTTTGGGTGGCCCTGTTTTGATACCTTTGCTCACCTTCCAGCAAATCGATTCGGTATGTGAGCTTCTTCAAAGCTCTCAGGATCTCAGCCATTTGGTTGTTTGAACTTTCTGCAGCGGTTGGTCGGAGTGGTGTACGCGGAGTCTTCACAACATGTTCCTCAACAATGCCCACAGTGGGGTTAACAGTCCCCACTGTCGGAATTTCTTCAGCAGGCTCGGATGGAGGAGTGGTGATGTATCTTCCCATTTTTCGGATGGTTGCCACACTGATGTTACTTGTGGAATCAAACCACTGATCCTCCACAGCTGAGGGTACACCTGCTTCTATCATCAATAGAGTAATAAGACAAGGGAGGGGCAAGATTACCTTCTTTCGGGATCGTGCTTGATCAATGGCCGCATACATAACAATTCCCACGTTGATCTTTTTCCCAGTGAGGATGCAATATAACAGAGCACACTTATGCATTGACAAAGTTGTATCGTGTGATGTCGGGGACAAAGAGGCACGGAGAAATTGGAACCAAACAGCGGCCTCGGTAGTGAGGGAGCTAGCTTTTAGACACCTTCTCTGGCCATCTTTATTCCATGGCTTCCCCTCGGCTGTTATCTCTCGTAAAATGAGATCCTCATCTGCCGGGGTCATCTTCTTTAAAAACTGCGCAAACTCACAAACATCCGGGCTCCTTCTTCCCAATACCCGGTGAATCGCTCCTGGATTATAACTAACTTGTTTTCCCCTAACCATCACAGTGGGGTCCTTAGCTTGAGAGGCCTCGACGTAAAATTCACGTACTAAAGAGGCATTGGCGCGTCTATTGGCAGCGGCTAATATCGACCAGTCTTGCGCCACAATTCTATCCTTAACAAATGGGTTGGCCTCAACGAAATCGGGGTCGAAACCCCTCTCTAACTTCAATTTCTGTTTTGCAATGCATTCATAGTGGGCAGCCACCTCCGGAGTGGTGAACTGCCTGGGCACCCCACTGGGGGCATGCTCAGTGCCCACTGTGGATTGATGTGGGTGTTTGGCTTGGATTTGTTCATCCCCAACATCAATTTCCATAGAGGATGAACTCAAAGAGGGTTCGAGATTTTTACCTTTTCGTGACGCTTGTCTTTTTGGCTTCTTGGTCGGTTCTTTCTGTGCCATGGTCACCTTAGACCTGGTGACCACTCCCTTCTTCCTCATGGCTCGAAGAATGGGGTTCTCCCCACTGTGGGCATCTGTCATCACTGCATCCTTTTCCATAACATCCCCAAGTTTACTAAACTGGTCCTGATAATCTTCCTCAACCTTTCTCCGTAATTCCTCTTCTTCAGCAAATACCTCAGCCTCAGCCCTCTTTCTTTCCTCTTCAAAAATCTTCTCTTTTTCAGCCTTTATCCTTTCTTCCTCCATTCGTCTTTCCTCCTCCTCTCGACGCCTCTTCTCGACATCCTCTTTCCTTTTTCTAATGGCCGCCATTCTCTGGTTGAACTCCTCCTCTAATCTTCTTTCTTCTTCCTCGGCTTGTAATGCCTCGGTATCGAAATGGATGGTGCTGGTGTCTGAGACTCGTGAAGAAGACATACCCTTCGGGCTTTCGTGCTTAGAGGAACTTGCGTCCGATGCATCAGATGTTATCGGATTTTCGCCGGAGACCGGCGGCGGTTCGTTCAGATCGTCGGTGATAGTTTCCGGCTGGTGATCCTCGGTGGTTCTGCGGCGGACCACCGCACGGGTGGCTGCATCCGGGTTCGTGTTCAATCTCTTACTCCTGGCCATTGTTAGGGTTTAGGAAAGGTATGGGTTTTTCTTTGTTTGGTTTGAGAGAGAGAAATGGAGAAGATAGAAAGTATTTTGGGTTAATTAGAAGAAAAGTGGTTTTTCGGAGTTAAGTGGTTTTTAGGATTTGAAAAGTTTTGTTTGGCTATTGGGTATGGAGGGAACGGTTGAGTGAGAGAGAGGGAATGATGATGGCTTTTTTCTTGAAACAATGCAAAAAGGACAAGTGGCATAAAAGTAGACATCTTGTGTAATAAAAGGTGATGTGTGTCAGCCATTAGGTCACCTAACTTGTCATTTCAAGCGCTAGGTTGGGAGTGGGGAACACAGGGACTTGTTCCTGCCCACTGCCAGACTTTTTTTTGACTTTTTCTTCAAAAATTGGGGGTTTCGCCTACACACATTAAAACAAACTACCATGCAGAATTAAAAATATCAAAAATACTAAAAATACAGCAAATAACTAAAATAAAATTTTTACAAGCGGTTTCGACTTTGCTTAACCAAAGTGGGGTGGAGAGTGAGATGGAATGTAGGCACTTTCATACAGAAAATGCTTCACTCTCTGCCCATTGACTTTGAATGTTTGACCAGACTGTGGGGACTTTAACTCCACTGTTCCAAAGGGACTCACCTTGACCACGGTGTATGGTCCTGTCCATCGGGATTTGAGTTTACCCGGAAAGAGTTTTAGACGAGAATTGAATAATAATACTTGTTGGCCTTCCATGAATTCCCTATGGTTGATTCTACGATCATACCACATCTTGGTCTTTTCTTTGTACAACTTTGCGTTTTCGTAAGAGTGGTAACGCAATTCTTCTAGTTCATGCAGTTGTAAACTCCGTTTAATTCCCGCAGCATCCTCACTCATGTTAAGCTCTTTAAGGGCCCAAAATGCCTTTTGTTCCAATTCAATCGGTAAATGGCAAGCTTTGCCAAAAACTAATTTAAATGGAGACATTCCCAAATGAGTTTTGTAGGCTGTACGATAGGCCCAAAGAGCATCATCAAGTTTGGTTGACCAATCTTTACGATGTGGTTTAACGACTTTTTCTAAAATACTTTTGATTTCACGATTTGAAAGTTCGGCTAAACCGTTGGTTTGCGGGTGGTACGCGGTGGCCACTCTATGATGTATATCATATTTAGCAAGGACCGAGGCCATGACTTTGTTTATAAAATGGGTGCCTTCATCACTAATTAATTCCCGTGGTGTTCCAAATCGGGTGAAAATATTTTTATGCAAAAATTTCACCACGGTGTTGGCATCATTAGAATGACAAGCAACGGCTTCCACCCATTTCGAAACATAGTCTACCGCTACCAAGATATAAAAATTATTGTTTGAATTTGGAAAAGGACCCATGAAATCGATCCCCCAAACATCGAAAAGTTTTACCTCTAGAATGTTGTTAAGAGGCATCTCGTTCCTTTGTGAAATGTTCCCGGTGCATTGACATTGCTCACAATTTTTCACAAATGCAAATGAGTCTTTAAACACAGTGGGCCAAAAGAACCCACTTTGCAAGATTTTTGCAGCAGTGCGGTTTCCACCAAAGTGGCCACCGTAGTGGGATGTGTGACAACCATGGAGTATTTGATGTTGTTCACTCCCGTGGACACAACGCCTCAATATTTGGTCCGTCCCTATCTTATACAAGAAAGGGTCGTCCCAAACATATTGTCGTGTATCATGTAAAAACTTTTTAAATGGTTGTCCACATATCCCATGGGGTTTTAGTCCACTTGCTAAAAAGTTGGCAATGTCAGCATACCAAGGAATATTATTTTCGAGATGTTGTGCTGATAACAATTGTTCATCGGGAAAATTCTCTCTGACCGGAGTGGGATCAACAGTGCCCACTATCTTCTCGAGCCTGGACAAATGGTCAGCTACCTGATTGCTTGTTCCTTTTCTGTCAACGATCTCAAGATCGAATTCTTGCAACAATAAAACCCACCTAATCAACCGAGGCTTGGAATCAGCCTTGGTTATCAAGTATTTTATCGCTGCATGATCCGTGTGCACTATTACCTTCGTCCCTATCAAATATGACCTGAAACGATCAAAAGCAAACACCACCGCAAGTAATTCTTTTTCAGTGACAGTATAATTAATCTGAGCTTCAATCAGTGTTTTACTTGCATAATAAATGGGGTGAAAGATTTTGTTCTTCTTTTGCCCGAGAACTGCCCCCACTGCCCAATCGCTCGCGTCACACATGACCTCGAAGGGGAGCGACCAGTCAGGAGTTGTCACTATGGGTGCAGTAACTAAGGCTTCTTTGATTTTTTCGAAAGCATCTCGGCATTCTTGGGTAAAAATAAATTCTTGTTAATGCTGCAACAGGTTACATAGGGGTTTGGTAATTTTTGAAAAATCTTTGATGAACCTCCTATAAAAACCTGCGTGACCCAAAAAACTTCGTATGCCTTTTACAGTTGTGGGTTCGGGAAGTTGTGCCACTACTTCAAGCTTGGCTTTGTCAACTTCCAACCCTCTTTTTGAAACAAGGTGACCTAGGACAATACCCTCTTCTACCATAAAATGGCATTTTTCCCAATTTAAAATAAGGTCGTGGGTTTCACATCTCACTAGGCTTTTCTCTAAATTTCCCAAACAGTTGTCAAATGATGTTCCTATCACAGAAAAGTCATCCATAAAAACTTCTATGGTGTCTTCTATCATGTCGGTGAAAATGGCCATCATACAACGTTGGAAAGTGGCGGGGGCATTACACAATCCAAATGGCATTCTCCGGAATGCAAAAGTTCCGTAAGGACAAGTAAAGGTGGTCTTTTCTTGGTCCTCGGGGGCGATATGGATTTGGTTGTATCAGGAGTATCCATCTAGAAAACAGTAAAATTCATTTCCCGCTAACCTATCAAGCATTTGGTCGATGAAAGGTAGGGGAAAATGGTCTTTCTTAGTGGCTAGGTTGAGTTGTCTATAGTCCATGCATATTCGCCACCCCGTGACAGTCCTAGTGGGGATGAGTTCGTTCTTTTCGTTCTCCACTACGATCGTCCCTCCCTTTTTAGGGACACATTGGACGGGGCTCGCCCAATTGCTACTAGATATTGGGTAGATAATACCGGCGTCTAACCACTTCAAAACTTCTTTCTTAACTACCTCCTTCATGATGGGGTTCAACCTTCTTTGAGGTTCGACTTTTGCAGGGTGGTCACTCTCCAAGTTAATCTTATGTTGACATAAAGAGGGGCTAATACCTCTAATGTCCGCTATGGTCCAACCAATTGCCTTCTTATGCTTCATTAACAAATCAATCAAAAGTTGTTCTTGTTTCTCGCTAAGTTTGGAAGAGATAATAACAGGAAGTTTATTATCCTTAGCGAGATAAGCATATTTCAAGTGAGAAGGCAATGGTTTAAGCTCTAACTCGGGAGGTTGTTCTATTGAAGGAGGTTGAACATTTCTGTCCTTAAAATCCAAAGATTCAAAGGATGATACCACTTCATTACACTCATCCTCAAAAGTGTCGTCACTCTCAAGGTCGGAGTGCTCACTCTCACTCCCCACTATGGGCACTGTACTTCCCACTGTGGGGAATGTATCAAGACTGTAGGATCCATAAATCGAACTTAAAGCAAAGCAGTCTTCGGTGTCTATATACTTAAGGGACTTGAAGACATTGAATGTTACTTCTTGGTCATTAACCCTCATCGTGAGTTCTCCTTTGTGCACATCAATCAAAGTTCGTCCGGTTGCAAGAAACGGACGTCCTAAGATGATTGGGATCTCTTTATCGGCCTCATAATCTAGAACTAGAAAATCGGCAGGGAAGATAAATTTATCCACTTGGACCAAAACGTCTTCTATTTTTCCCTTTGGGTAGGCAATGGACCGGTCGGCTAGTTGTAATGTCACGGTTGTGGGTCTAGCCTCTCCAATACCTATTTTTTTTTAAAATAGACAAAGGCATTAAGTTGATACTAGCTCCTAGATCACAGAGTGCTTGACCTACTTCTTGTCCTCCTATTGTGCATGGAATGGTGAAACTACCCGAGTCTTTCAACTTAGGTGGAATCTTGCTAGTAAGGAGGGCACTACATTCCTCGGTCAAAGCCACAGTCTCAAACTCACCCAACTTCCTTTTTTTGTTCAAAATATCCTTTAAAAATTTAACATAGCTTGGCATTTGCTCGAGAGCCTCTACCAAGGGTATGTTAATGTGAAGTTGTTTAAAATGTCTAAGAATTTTTTAAATTGAACATCGACATTTTTTGGCTTCATTCTTTCAGGAAAAGGAATACTTCGTGGGTCAATTTGAGCTTGCTGTGGTATTGGCTTTAGAACAGTAGGCTTTGGGATAGGTCCAAGAGTGAGAAGGTCAGGGATGTCGGTCCCCACTGTGGGGATCACAGTGACTTGAGGAGTGCCCATTGTGGTGCTCACAGTGGGTATTTGAGGCGAATCATTAGACTCAAAGACGATATCTTTCAGATCCTTTCCACTCCTCAGTGTTATGGACTTGACATGTTCAGGTCCTTTTCCTATCACCCTAGCTTGCTCGGTGTCACTCGGTAATGTTTCTGGTGGTCTATTCTTAACTTCGACGGCTAGTTGTCCTACTTGAGTCTCTATGTTCCTAATGGCTGCTTGAGTTTGATTCATAAAACCCTTGAGAATTGATTCAATCGATTGTTGAACCTCAGCTGGTTGATTGGATCGTGGTTGGTATGGTTGTGAGGACTGCCCTTGGTGAAAGTTCTGTGGGGACTGCCCACTGTGATGTGGGGACTGCCCACTGTGATGTTGCTGAAAACCAGGGGGATTGTGTGGTCTTTGCTGGGCATGACTCGCCCCGTGGGGTTGGAGTCCTTAATTACCAGCCCAAGAGAAATTTGGGTGATTTCTCCAACCTGGATTATAAGTCTGCGAATATGGATTGTTTCTTGGGTTGGTTCCTATAACATTAACTGCTTTGGGATTTGTGGGACAATAGTCAAAAAGATGCTCCTCTCCACAGAGGGAGCAGTTTTCGGCTAGATGAGTTGCAGAATTGACTTGGCCTCTATTTTGGTTTAAAGCGATTTTTGTTAAGGCCACTAACTGCGCATTCATGGTTTTGAGTCCTTCGGAATCGATGGTGTTGGTCTTTGGTACTATTGCTCTAGGATTGGACCACTCGGTATTGTTGTTGGACACTTTTTCTAAGATTTGATATCCTTCATTGTAGGTTTTACTCGTGAATGTTCCACCGGCTGTTTCGTCTAAGATGATTTTGGCTGCATTAGAAAGACCATTGTAAAAGGTTTCCAATTGGATGCAATGTGGGATGCCATGATGTGGGCACTTTCGAAGTAAATCTTTAAATCGTTCCCATGCATCCGAAACAGCCTCATCTTCTTCTTGCCTAAACAAAATTATATCATTTCGAAACCTTACATTTCTCGTTGGAGGAAAGTGTTTTTGCAAACATTTATCGGCAAGTTCTTGCCAAGTGGTTATCGAGTAAGGTGCATGCGAGTTCAGCCATGACTTCGCTTTATCCCTTAGTGAAAAAGGAAAAGGTCTTAGTCTTAACGCTTCATCACTCACACCTTGCAACTGAAAGGAATCGGTCATTTCCAAGAAAGATTTTAAGTGCGAGTGCGGATCCTCAGATGGTGATCCTCCAAACTGACCCATGGCTTGGATCATTTGAAACATCACCGGTTTGAGTTCAAAATGGTTTGCAACAATGTTGGGCCTTAGAATCCCGGAGCTTAAGTCATTAGCTCCGGAAGTAGCATAGTCCCGTATTTTTCGATCTTTGCTATCGGCAATCGTCACTGTGGTTTCCACTATAGGTGGTGGTATTGCTGCCATGTTCACAGTGGAGATCACAGGGGGTTGTCGATTTTTGTTTTTACGTCTTCTTCTAAAAGTCTTTTCTATTTCAAGATCTATTGGAACTAAATGTTTGGGTTGTCGCTGTGGCATACGACACGAACAGCTTAGAAAAACGAGTTACTCGGGCTCGAACAAAAACTAATGTCTTGAGATTTAAAATTACGCCAGTCCCCGGCAACGGCGCCAAAAACTTGGTAGGTGCGAAATGTGTGTTTTAATCGCAGTGGGTTGCAAACTGTCCACAGTGGGAAGTGCAAGTGTACACTGTCCACTATGATCGTCACAACAAGTAATAGTTGGTAAAATACCAGAATCGAATCCACAGAGACTGGACAATCAAGACAATACGGTTCTCATGAGCTCCATTTACAAGTTTCAACTAGAGAGGAAACAATAGTTTGGTTTGTTTGATGAAATAGCTACTTTAACGATTTTACTAAGGTTTTAAAAGGAGGAATGTAGGTTAGATTTTTCCTAGATTTTATACTAAATACTCGGTCCTAAAAGTGATCCTTGTATTCGAGGTAGGCATTTCCGTTAGAAAAGCCCGGTTACAAAATACTCACACCGTTAGATAAAAATCTCATACTTTTAGTATTTATTGTTTTGTCAATGGTAATCTCAAAAATGGACCTTTTCAGGTCTCAATGGAATGTGTAGAGACAAATACTCTAAGTGTTTTTAATACACAAATTAGCTTGCCTACTACTCCAGTGGGTTGAGATTAGCTCACTGTGTCGACCTCACTTTCGTAAGTGTCATAAGAATTCTTTCGAATCCCCTAGCATCATCCAAGCTCGTGTCACTGCGTTCTACTCATTTCTGAGTTAAGAACTAGATATTAGATCCTTGCAAGTGATCGGCTTGTTCGCATCCTTGGGCATGAATCGAGAATGAATGACCAACACAACAAATATTCCAAGTATAAAGATTACTCAAGCATTTTTAATAAAATCCAGGTATTTCTCCTTTCTACATCCCTAAGGATGTTTAGCCCATAACTAAAGTAAAGAAAGCAAAAGAGTAGAAGTTGCACATAATAAAACTGAAAGTGATTTGAATAGAACCCACAGTGGGGAACGATAACTCGTCCCAGTCACTGTGTTTTACGAACTACAATGAAAGAAATACTGAATTGTAAAGTTAACTAATGCAGTAAAATAAAGAACTAAAGCTAAAACAATGTGGTAGTTTGAGAGAATTTAATAGCCTACCAAAAACTACATAAAAACTACTTGCTAAGATGGATTGTAAGAATGTAAAAACATGATGATGTATGGCACCCCAAGGCCTCATTAAATACTAGGAGGAAGGTATGGGCATGGCACAAACCCATGGTTTAGTCCCATGTTTCAGATCTGCAGATTTGCACACCATGCCTTGAATAGTAAACACCTTTTCACCAAATGTTGCTTTATAGTACAAGGTTGTTGTACTTTTCACTATTCCTCTTTAAGGAAGGCATGTCCTCCTTTATCTTCATTTGACCTGCTCTTTGACCCATTATTTTCTCCAGAAATGTTTAAATCCCAGCTGATAATTTCTTTCTCTTTTTCCTTCTCGTCATCTCAGGAGTGGGGAGCGGAGTGGGCACTCCGCAAGTCACTGTGGATAAAATCGTGAAAAACAACCAAATTCTACCAAATAATTTATTAAAGACCGTGGTTCACTCCTTTTGCTCGTTTTTGTGAAATATACCAAAAATGGGGGTTTTGAGAAGTGAAATGGCTAAAATTGACAAAATAAAGTGGAAAATAAAAGGAAATAATAACTCTAAAAATAGAGTTATCACTTATCATCGGCCTCGGTTTCCATTCTTGTAAATGGCTCACCAGTGAAGGAATTCTGTTGGAACGTGGAATTCGACAAGGCGAGCCACTCTTTCCGTTTCTCCTCCTCATTGCAGCGGAAGGTCTAAATATTGCTCTACAAAAGACAAAACGGAAGAGCGTGTTTCATGGCATCTCAATTGGTATTAACGAGTTCATGACGTCCATTTCTCATCTTCAATATGTGGACGATTTAATCTTCTTCAGGAATTGGAATGTTTCAAATGCTTTAAACTTTAAGAGAACTCTAAAAGGCTTTAAGCTCTCTTTGGGGATTAAAATAAATCTTGGTAAGAGTATTTACGAGGTGGGTTCTAGATATTGAAGTGGGTCAACTAGCTTACGTTTTACGATGTGGAGCCAGAGTTATTCCTTTATCTTATCTTGGCCTACCGATCGGTGTAAACATGAGCAAAACGACAAATTGGCATCCCATTGTTGACAAATTTAAGAAAAACTTGCAAGTTGGGAAATGAGGATAATTTTCTTTTGGGGGCGGATGACTTTGGTGAAATCGGTTTCGGGGTAGATAGTCGCTATATTATTTCTCCTTATTTTGTGCACCAACTATCGTGATTCAAACACTTGAGAGGGTGAGAAAAAATTTCTTTTGGGGAGAGGGATGGGTCAGTTTCAAAAATGGCTTGGGTAAGGTGGGATAAGGTCCTTAAATATTTTGGGAGGAGAGATAAGATGTCTAAATATCAGTACTCTTAAGGCTCAAAACTTAACCTTCTAGGAAAATGGTGGTGTTCCTTGTTGGAGAACGAGTCCTTTTGGGTTCAGATGATTCACTGTATCTATAGGAGGGATGGAGGTCTTTTTGATAAAGGGATTGGGTCTTTTAAAAAAGGATCGACGCGGGGAAACGTCGTAAAAATCAAGAGGGGTCCTTATGGTCTACATATATATTTTGTTTCTTCTTTTGGAAAAAACATTTGGGATGAGAAGGTCTGTTACTTTTGGTTGGATAAATGGGTCAGAATTTTAGATTATGTGATAGATTGCCTCAGCCTTTTTGATTAGATATCAATATAGAAGCTAAAGTTTTTGAGCGGGGGTTTTGGTCAGAGGGAACGTGGGAGTGAAAATGGAGTTGGTCTTGAAATCCTAAGGGAAGAGTCTTAGATGATTTTGATAGAGTGAACTCTTTGTTGCAAGATGTTTCTCCTAATTTTTTTAGCAGGGACTCAGTCCGTTAGTTCTTGAGTGATGATGGATTTTTCAAGATCTATTTTCTTAGATCTTTGGTGGATAACAAACTTCTACAATCGTTAAATTCATACACTTTGACTACCTGAAATAAATTGGCACAAAGGAAGATAAAAAAAATTATTTGGAGGGTGCTTCTTTTTCAAAATCGTGTTCTCGTGCTTCAAAATCTTAACAACAAATGTATCGATCTTGATTCAATTCTCTGTCCGGTGTGTAAGGATCATATCGAATCAGTGAAACAAATGCTTACTTGGGTGCAAACACTGCTTACTGGTGGAACATCGATTGCAATCTTCTTCCTACCTCAATTAACGAGCTGTTCAACTTTGATGGAGGAAGACAAATCTAAGATTTGCTATAACACATTTTGCAAGCGGTAATTTGGATTGCAGCTTACTTTATTTGGAGATTTAGAAACTCTCGGGTCTTTAAAGGGGTCGATTCAAGCATTTATCTCCTGGGTGACATCCAATTTTAGTCTTTCAATTGGATTTCCTCGAGGTGGAAGTCTTTATCTATCTCTCAGGATTCTTGGTTCTGCATTATTTTCGTGGGGTCATTTGAGCTTTCTTCTTCCGACTCGAGTTTTCCTTTTGTTTTTTTGCAACCTTTTGGTTTTTATATTTCCCTAGTTAGTGTTCTTTTGTTTCAATTTTCTCGTGGTCTTGGGGGTTTTGTTTACCTCTCATAGACACCTCCCACGGTCGCCTGTGTTTTGTTGTTTCATTGTTTCTTAATAAAATATGTCTTTCAAAAAAAATACCAAAGTAAATAGAAAAAAACTACGAGGATAAAATAAGGTAGGTAAGTTATTAAACTAGTTGAGTTCAATATACATCTCCATCTAATTCTTGACGATCCAGTCAGATTGGATCCGATCTTATCTAATCAATGGATCGGTTATGTCCAATGTTGACAAGTCAATATCAAGCAACAATGGTACATTACATTGTGGGCCATGACTAAGGGGGTGTTTGGGATTGCTTATTTAAATGACTTATCTGCTTATTTTATTTTGTCACAGCAGATAAATTATTTATGGTGTTTGGATTAAAAAAACTGCGTATGACTTTTTGTCATTACAGATAAGTTGTTTTTAATAAGTTAGTTCATACTGACTTATCAACTTATTTGAAACAACTTGTGACTTTTTTTGGTTATTTTCAAGGTTCTAAATGGCGTGAGACGTGACGTGGTGGCGAGGCCAAACCTCAAGCCTTAGGAGCCACGACGAAGTCATGACGTTTTCAAGGCGTGACTTATGGCGTCAAATTTCTAATTCATATATAATATTATATATAAAACATATGTTTTGTAGTGTTATTCAATGAGTCAATAGTAATAAGCAAGTTAAATTAGGTTATATATTAAAAACATAAAAAAAATCAAATATCGTATTATGAAAACCGCGCGTTACGCCATGGCGTGCCACATGCTTAACGTGGCATGAGACACAAGCCTTAGTGCCATGGCGCACCATGGCAGCTGTGCGACGAGTTTTTTAGAACATTGGTTATTTTACATGTATAAGCAATCCCAAATACCCATAAATAACAACTTATTATCTTATTACGTTTTGGTACCACAATAAACTAATATAAACATTTTTTTATAAAAATTCATTTTACCACCACATAAATTAATAAACACTTAAAAAAAGGAAAATTAATTAAAATACCCTAAGCTGATCAACGACTCAGTGAAATGCCCAAATTTTCTCAAATTTCATGAAAATACCCAAAATTTCCGTGAAATGGTCCGTGATCACAGACTCCTTTGTAAATTGGATTTTTGGTCCGTGAAATGGATTTTTGGTCCGTAAAAACATATAAAAATACCACATCCAATGCTTTTCATTATTGACGGGTCCGTGAAATCCAGTTCAAAAATCACATCCATTTCCGTGCTCCTTTTCATCATTGATAATTTTTAAAAATATCACACCAATGCTTCATTATTCACGGAAATTGATTTCTATAAAAAAGAGCATTGGAAAATAGATGGGTCCGTGAAAAATCCGTGAATTGCCCAAAAAAGGAATCCAATCCAATGCTTTTTTCTAATGCTTTTCTATAAAAAGTCCGTGAATTGGAAAAAAGTTTGTCATTTCAGGGACCAAAAATCAATTTCACGGACAAAAATCTAATTCACAAAAGAAGTCCGTGTTCACGGACCCTTTCACGAGAATTTTGGATTTTTTCATGAAACTAGAAATTTTTTGAGAATTTCACTGAATCGTTGGTCAACTTAGGGTACTTTAATTAATTTCCATAAAAAACATAATTTGTTTTAAATAAGCAATCCCAAATAGGCATGGCAATTTGGCCCGACCCGGTGGGGAACCCGGTCCACCCGACCCGACCGGGGTCGGGGATTCCCCGCCAAACCGGCTACCGGAGCCGGGGACGGGGAAACCTACTTTTAGAAAACCGGGGCCGGGATGACCATCCCCCGACCCGCCCCGACCCGGTATACATATTATTAAAAAATTTATATATTTATTAAATATATAATAAATTTTAAAATCATGCTTACATCCAACATCATATATATGAAGAACATAAACTTAACCCAACATCGATCCATATATTTACTCCCACAACACAGACACCAATATTTATCTACCATTTTCCACCGCTCCTGGCTCTGATACCATTCTGAGACCGATTCAGGATCGTAGAAAATATATTTGTTCTTGAAAAATAATTTCTTTGTTCTTGATGAATAGTAATAAAATCTTTTATATTGTTTTCTAAAAAGAAGTTTGCTAAATCGTCAGCAAGTTCATTTGGAGAATTACTTGAAATAAACATTTTAAAATGATGATTATGATAAAAACTTTTTTGGATAAGACAGCCGTTATTAAATATAGCAACACTAAGCATGATTAATTTAGATTATAATGAATATTGTTGATAAAAATAGGGTGTTGTAAAAGTTGGAAAATATTCAAAATGTTCATATTGATAATTAATTCTGAAATTGTAAATATTGTTTCCTATGAAAAAGTTTACAAGTTCATTAAGAAATCTCATTGGATTATAATTTTGAATAAATATTTTTATATGATGAATACGACTAAAACTTTGCATAATAAGGCAACCATTATTAAACATAATAACATGAAGCATGATCAGAAAATACCTTCTTTGATTAAATTATCAATGGTACAATTGTCTTTCCGATAATCTTTGCATACATCTGGAGATATGAATATTTGAAAGTCTAAAGACTTAGAACATCTAGAGGTTGAGAATTTGAGGGAAGGGGGTTTCTTAGACATATCATTCTAAGAATTTATGATAGAGAGGATTTTGTAAAAAGGGGAAGAAAAAACTGATGCCTCTTCCTTTGATCTTCGAGTTTCTTTTATAGACACTTGAGGTCTTTTGAATTGTTGAAGGAACTGGCAGTTGTCCGTCATCCGGTCATTTGATGTCGATACGTTTATCACAAATTATTTGATGTCACTTCGTTGTTTGGCCTTTTGCTATATTATTGTCTTTTGAAAGTATGGCCGACATCTTTTTGAAAATGATAGCACCACCTTTTGTCTTTTATGCTTTTTCTTTTTGAAATTAGAGCACCACCTTTTTGACTTTCTTGTCATGGCTTTTGGCATCTTTCTTCATACCTGTAAATATTAGTAATGATTTGTATTTGACAAACTTTTGATAAGTATAAGTCGAAAATACGAAGAAGTGTATTTTCTACATATGAATAATAACACTTTTGATTAAACAAAGGATTTGTCTACAAAGACAATACACCAAACTCACACTTATAACATTCAAACATCAATCATATAGATTTACGTCTGAATACGGATTTTGAGCGTCTTGAATCAACTTTGTATCTTGATTTGTGTCGAAACTGCTGCTTGAAGATAATTGTTTAACTTGTTTGATTAATTTCTTGAGTTCTTCTTTTGAATCTGCTGCAAGAAATTGTCTTAGTTCTTCATCCTCTTCTTGAATAACTTTGGAGGTTGAGACTTCGTAATTTTCAGAATAGAATTCTGAAACACCTTGAATCGTCATTTTTTGAATTTGATTTGAAGGAAGATTATCCCACCATTTGACTCTAACTACTCTTTGCAAAAGACTTGGATTTATTTCAATTGCAGATGTCACACTAAAAGTCCATGAAATAATCCATGGAATATTGAATAAGATGGTGAATTGAAGGAGGTATTCAAACTGAGGAATGTCTTGATAAAAGATTTCTTTGAATTTTTGGAAACCTTTTAAAACAGGACTAGGAAGAGTATCTGGAATATTTCCTAAGAATTTGAACCATCGAACGAACCATTTGGGATATGAGCACTCAAAATTTTTATCGAAAAATATGAACCATGAATGTGAATAGCTTTTGAGATAAAAAAGGTTGTACCAAGCATCTTGGTAATCACAATAATTGTAAAGAGGGTGTTTTGGATAGTTTGGAAGGGGTTTTTCAGCGTAAGGACGAGCTTTCCAATCTTGAATAGAGAGAATACGAAGGATTTGAACTTTGCTAAAAGCTATAGTGGTTTTATCAGTAGTATTTGAATTATGAGTAATTTTGATAGAACCTGTGTTTTCTAAAATTGCTTGATAATACTCTCTTGTCTTTTGACTGCCTCCACTGAACATGGAGTTTTTGAGGAAGAGGAAATCTGTGAGGGAATGAAATCCTTGGTTATGGATTTGAACTTCATGTTCTTCAAGGATCTTGACAATTTGTTGGTTAGGGTTTTGGATATAAGAACTGCCCTTTTCTTTTGAGGAAGAAGGTTTGGGATTTTGAGTAATTGCCTGGGTATTGGACAATATAATAGATTTTTTGGGAGTTAGGTTTGGAGAGATGATAACTGACTTTTGTATTAAAGAAGAATAGGAAGGCTGAGCTTTGATAGGGGTAATTGGAGCAAATCTATTTTGTATAGGAAGAATGGATGATGAGGGAGTAGGAGAAGTATTTGATTTGCATGGAGAGAGTTGCACTCTCTTATCAGAATTTTGAACAACGAAACGATCCTTTTGTCTTCTCTTTGATTCATTTCCCCTGTAAAAATTCTCGTGATAAAAAATCTGGGAGAGAATTATTCTCGCCTTTGATAAATTCAATTTTGAAATCGAAATTGCTTAATAATGCTTGCCATCTTGCAAAAATTTGTTTTGAAATAATGTTTTTTATATCATTTTCTAATATAGTTTTTGCAGATTGACAATCTATGCATAATAAAAAGGGTTTCATATATAGATCATCTTCAAAATTTTTAATGCATAAAACAATACTTAAAATTTCTTTTTTAACAGTTGAATAATTTTTTTGAGTATCATTCCAAGCTCCTGAAAAGAATCTTACTAATTCTTCATTTGAATCTTGGTTAATTTTTTGTTTTAGTATCCCACCAAATCCTAAATCACTAGCATCAGTTTCAACAATGATACTAGCATTTGGTTGTGGTATAGTAAGACAAGGAAAGTATTTAACTTTTTCTTTAATATGTTTAATAAAATTGGTATGTTCTTGAGTCCATGGTGGTGGATTCTTTTTTAATCTTTGATATAAGGGTTTGCAAATAACCCCTAAATCTTTGAAAAAATCATGGACATAATTTAGACATCCTAAAAATCTTTGAAGTTGAGTCTTGTCTTTTATTTCATCTGGAAATTTACTAGCAAATTCTAAGCTTCTTTGTATTGGTTTGATAGTTCCCTGAACAATATCATGTCCTAAGAATCTAATATTAGTTTGAAATAAACTCATTTTTGTGGAAGAAATGACTAGTCCATTGTTGAGAACTAAATCATAAAATATGTTTAAATGTTTAAAATGTTGTTCCAAAGATTTTGAAAAAATTAACACATCATCAATATAAACAATAGCAAAATTGCTTATAGGGATAATAATGTCATTCATGATATTTTGGAATTCTGAAGGAGCGTTTTGAGACCAAAAGGCATGACGTTCCATTCATAATGACCAAAAGGAACATTAAAACATGTTTTATATTTGTCTTGTTCATGAATTTGTATTTGCCAAAATCCTGATTTCATATCGAATTTTGAAAATATTTTTGCATTATAAAGTCTTTTTAATAAATCTCTTTTATTTGGTATTGGATATCGAATCCATTCTAGAACTTTGTTTAAAGGTTTGTAATTAATAACAAGTCTTGGAGTACCTCTTTCTAATTCAGCTGCGTTCATGACATAAAAAGCTGAACAAGACCAAGGCGATTTTGAAGGTCTTATGAGTTTTTTGTTTAATAAGTCTTGAATTTCTTTCTTACAGTGATCCTGCAATTCATTTGACATGTGAATAGCTTTGGATTTTGTAGGAATGTCCTTTTCATTGAAATCTTTTATATAGGGTAATTTAACAGTATGTTGTTTTCTTTTCCAAAAAGCATTAGGAAAAGTAGAACAAACATTATTTTCAAATCTTTCTTTTGTCTTTTTAATTCTATTTTGAATATTTGGATCTTGTAGATTATCGAGAATTCTTTTATAGCTAATTTCGTTAATTAAATATTTTGCTTGATTAACTTTGTTGTTTAAGGTATTTAGTTCTGAATGAATGATTGGGTTTGTAAATTTAAACATTATTTCTTTATTTAAAATTTTGGTACAAAGACCTTCTTCAGTTACCGTAATTGGGTAAAGTTGATAAATAAAAGGTGATCCTAAAATTAAAGTTGAGGTTAAGTTTTTGACAAGGATTAAAGATGTTTTAAAACAATAATCATCTTTACAAATATGAACATTAGAAACTTTGTAGGAAATGTCAAGTTTTGATCCACTAGCTGATGATAATCGATTTGAAGTTTTCTCATAATAAATTGTAGGAATGATTCCTTCTTGGATAACATTCATGTCAGCGCCACTATCAATAAGGGCAATGACAGTTATTTTAAATTTATTTTGTATACAAAGATTAATACTTGTATGCCATCTTTGATAGGAAATATTTTTAGGGATTTTAATTTTATTGACGTTTGATTCTTCATTTGTAATGATTGTGACTTTAGGGATTTCATCTTGAATATTACTTTTGTCCTTTTCTATTTTTGAGAGGCGTTCTTTGATAATCCTTATCTCTGTCTTAACTAAAGTTAATTCTTCTTGAAGTTCTTGAGTAGATATTGGTTTAGTCGTTTGGGAGAACCTGTTAAAAACTTCTTGAAGATTTAATAACTCAGTAGTCTTTGAAGTATTTGTTTCCTTTTTAGGATTATAATTAAGAAACTTCTTTGTAGCTTCATCTTTAATAGTTTGATCTGGAATTTTATCCAATAATTCAAGAATCTCTCTGTCTTCTTTTGTTATAACATTAATTTTGTTACAAGTACAGTTTCCTAGACATTCACATGTTTCAGAGTCTAAACTGGTAGTTGAACAATGTTCTAAAACTTTAAGTCATTATTATCATAATCTGATATGCTAGAATCATATTCTGAGCTTGAATAATCACTATTGAGAATTAATTTGTTTATTTGAGTTTTTAGTTGTTCAGAGATTTGTAATTCATTGATTTTTTTCTTAACATAACAATTCTTTGCCATGTGTCCAGTTTTACCACATTTATAGCAAATAATTATATCTCTTGATTCAGTTTGCTTATGAGGATTTTTGTAAAAAAATTTATACGGTTTTTTCCTATGATAATTATCAGTTCTATCAGATTTGTTTTTATCATATTTTGTCTTAAACCTTTTGCCAGAGTATCTCTTTGAGTATCTTTTGGATTTGGACGATGTAGGAGCAGCTATGTTTTCATAACCATATTGTTGACAGAAATTACCAAGTTCTTCTTTATTATTTATTCTGTCTTTCTTTATTTTAGCTTTAAGCTTTAAATCTGAACAGATAGATAATCCTTCTTTATTGATATAACCAGATATTTGTCCATAAGTTAATTCTGCATAAGGAATTTGATTATTATATTCATCTCTTAATTTTTCTCTTATTCTTTCTGCAAAAAGTTTTGGTAAGCCTGCAATGAACCTTTCTTTCCAAAAGGCTTCTTTACAGTCTGGTCTTATCATTATTTTTGATAAAAACATATCTTTATACCATCTATAATCTTGTAGTTTTCTACAAGTGAGGTTTAAGAGTATTTCAGAACTTTTTTCTTGAAATAGAGATGGATCTCCTATAAAGTGTTTTACAATACTAAAGAGAAGAGTAGCGATTATATCTTCTTCTTCAGTTTGTACTTGTTGACTATTTTCATTTTTGATAATAATTTTCTTTGCATTAAGAACAATATGTTTATGATCTGCTATGTAATGATCCCACTAGTTTCTTAAAATACCTGTGAAACCTGATATGAGCATACCTGCAATTTGTTTTTCAGTATTGCCTTTAGTAAGATAGGCATTCGAAGCCATATTCATTTCTTGAATTATATTAAGAATTTGGTGTTCGGCTAACCCATCTATGTTCCATTCATAAATTGAGGAGCCATCATACGCACTCTTTTCTCCCAAATATCCTTTTTCTTCAAATTGAACATCAGGGAAAGTTGGTCTATGATAATAGTTTCTTGTTTGAGGGCGACTAGTATTAGTAGAAGTGCCTTTAAAAGTTAATTTATTGGCAAATTGTTCATGAATTTGAGATATCTCTTCGGATTCTGAATCTGAATTTGATTCTTGATTCAGAACATTTACTTTTAAATTGCTTAATTTTTGTTCTAATTCATTGACTAATTTTTTATTATATCCTAAATTGGTATTGGAATCAATTTGGTGAGGTACGACAATTGGATTGTTTTCTTTAATCTTTTCTTTAGAGGGGGTAACCTCTATTTTTTTAATATTATTACTTTGATTATTTTCTAATCTATTTAGTTGTTGGCTCATGGTATTAAGAATTTCATTTGAATAATTATTTTGGTATACAATATCTTTCATGATTTCGTCTTTAGTTGTCTTTTCAGTGATAGAGATTAGGGGTGATCCTATAAATCTTTGATTTATTAAAATTATATTTTTTGGAGGATGTATTGTAGTTATAGTTTCTTCAGTGACAATATCTTTATAATCTTGAGTTATTTTTGGGGTGTCATAGATATTTATAAAAGGGTTTGGAATATTTTGTTCTTCACAATACATTTCATACCAATTGAAGAAAGTTATATGAACATTATTTCTATTAATATAATCTCTCCATAAGAGTTGATGTTTGAATTCTTTTTGAGAATTATTAACCGATGAATAATATAAATTTCTCCTTTCTTCATTATAATCATAATCAAACTCTTCTATAAGATATTTCATATTAATAATTGATTTACTCATTTTGTTTTACTTAAATTTGGGCTTTGTATTGATTGATTTCAGATAGGATCTCTGAAGGAGTAGGTTCGTAAACATAACTTTGAGTTTCTTCAGACCCTTCTTGATAAAAGGCTCGAGGAATTGATTTATTAAAATCTACATTTTTGAATTTTAATGATTGAGATTTTTGAAAGGAAGGAGTTTTTGCTCCACTTATTGATCCTGTTGATAATCTTGAGGAGACAGATCTGAGATTATCGAAATTATTAAAATTAATATCTACTGATCCATCTTCATGTTCAATAATATTAGATACGTGGTTTGAGTTATCTATAGGTTTTGGACTACCAATATCTTGGAGATTCCAGTTACATGATTGAGTAATTTCATTCCATTTAAGTCGTTTAGGAATTTGAATTTTAGTATGTTGAGGGTTGGCTTCAAATATTAATGTTTCATCTCTAGGGCTTGATATCTTGGTTTTTGGTTCAATTGTTGAAGTCATAGTTTTGTAACATACTCTGTAGATTACAGCTACATGTTTAGTGTCTTCTTTGAATTCTAAATTCTTTGTTTTGATAATGAGAACTAAAGTATCTAATATATTTGGATCAAATAATCCTACAGAAAAATTGGGATAACAATTAAAGTAAATTGGACCATTTGAGACATTAGTTTCTGCCATAGCAAGGATTGAATTTTGGAAGTTAGTGTGCCTAGCATCTCTAAGTATTAATAATACTAGGGCATCTATTCCTAATCTAAACAAAGGTTTGATAGCAACTTGAACCAATCCAACATGTAAAAATTTGTATTTTTGTCTATGTTGTATTATGGATGATTTGGATAAGAGGGTAAGATTACTATAATCTTTATTTATTGATACAGTTTGTTCTGTAGCTTTGATTGAATATCATTGAAAGTAATCAAAAGTTCCTATCTTATAAACTGTTTTAACATCTTGTTTGGGAATTGTCCAATTTGTTAGGCTTTGCTCAATATTTGAAATATGAATTTTTGAAGAGTTCATATTGAGATTATTCTCTTATATGTTATCATTTTCAGAAGAATGTATTTTAGTGAATAAATTCATAGATAAATTCATAACTTTATATATTTAGCAAAATCTATTTAAAGGGTTGTTTTATGATTAAAGAGTAATACCTTCTTTAAATACTTCTTGAATAATCAGAGGGACCACCCATGGATAGTCGTGGTACGGCTGGACGGCTTACCTCTTGCGCCACTTACGCTACTCCAACCGACTGGGCTGACCAACACCGACATAAAAAGGCTGACCAACACTGACATCTAGTTTGTATTAAAAGAATATATTTTCTTAAATTTAAAACAATTTTTAAATATACCTTGGAAAATTTTACAAAGTGAGTCTATCTTTGATTTATCTACCATTTTCCACCGCTTCTGGCTCTGATACCATTCTGAGACCGATTCAGGATCGTAGAAAATATATTTGATCGAAAATATATGGCGGATTAGTGGACTGCCCTCGGATGTCCGATACCGCCGAGGAGGCGTGCGTGCGTGCGTGCGTGCGTTGTGTTCGTGGTAGTTGATCGAAAGGGTCGATGCCGCTATGCCTTCCAAAAAATATAGTTGTTATGGTTCGAAGACTTGATGTTGGGTTAAGTTTAAAACCCAAAAAAACACCAACCAGGTACAAACCGGGAACGGGTCTTGACCGGGGATGGGGTTGAAATCTCCGTACCCGCCCGGGGCCAGGGCCAGTGCCGGGGGAGGGTTTCAAAAACCGGGGCCGGGGATGGAGAACCCCGCCCCATACCCGCCCCCTAATACCCGCCCCGTTCCATGCCTAATCCCAAACACCCCCTAATACCATTTGACTAACGGAAAGGGCATTATCGTCATTATGCTACCACAAAGAGAAGGCAGGGCAGATATAGGGGAACATGGAGAGAGAAAGGGCAGAGATAGATACAGCTCGGTCTGTCTCTATTTGTGTGTGAACTTCTTCAGCCTCCGCCGTGCTGTGTGTGTGCGAGAGTGTCGATCGGATATTCCGGTGATCCTTCCCAAATATCTCCTCAACTCCAAACGCATTCTCACTTGATTGTTTTTCACCTTTCATCCTCATCGATTATCGATCACAGTTTTTTTGTTCTTTTTTTAATTCGTTTGTGTACACCGGCCATCACTCGAAACCCTAATTTATTCCAGAAGACGTTGAGGAAAATTTTGAAGTTTGTTTATTTTGATCCAAACAAACCCTAATATTTGATGGCCGCTATAAATTTTCAATCCGACGATAGCGGCGGCGGCGTCATTAAAAGCCCTAGGTCTCCAGGACATTCACAAACGGTTTCATCTCCGTGGAGTTCAATTGTTCAGGGTTCGCCGGTGATGTTATCAGATGCACCGGTTTCTGTTGCTCCAGCACCGACGATTTCATCTTCTGTTGAGGAGCAAATAGGTAATTTTACCTCAGATTGGTGTCCACCTACAACGGTGCCGGAGATAGCAAGCTCCCCGGATGATTCCGGCACTGATGGTCAGGGTTCTGACGGTGGCGGTGGTGCATCTAAGAAACCGGTGTGGAATAAACCGTCAAACGGTGTCGTTGAGGTTGTGAGTCCTGTAATGGGTGCAGTTTCATGGCCTGCTCTTGGAGAGTCTACTAAGGCTTCCCCAAAATCTTCCTCATCGGAGTCCTTAAAAGCTCTTGCAGATGGACCATTGCCGCCTGCATTACAGGTGGTTACTACTACCATTGATCTACAACTTTCACTCCATAATTGTTTATGATTCTACTTGTATAAGATTGACATTATATGATCTAACACACGCATTTGTATTATGTATACACCAGAATATCATGCTGAAATTTATTTAAAATAGGCATTGCATGTTCCTAAATGCTTGTACATTTTTCGTACTCCTGCTTTCTAAGCTATTGATCATACTCAGTTCTCAATGTCAACAGTCCTTGCCTTTTACTTTATAGAGACCCCATTGTTTGAAAGGCGCTAGTCTTTTTGTTTGAAAGTTGAAACTAATCAAATATCGCCGACCATGAAAGACTGATTTTCAAGGTTAAATTTTGGGGCTGTACAATGCTTCAATATGGAACGATCGGGCTGTTTTTTTTTTCTTTTTTTCTTTTTTTCTTTTTTTCTTTCAGCTTCTTATTGTACATTTGGTTGTTTGTTATATCATAGGTGACTGGAAGTTCATCTCCTATATCACAAAAGCAGACAAGTGTTAGTAACTTGCATCCTACATCAACT